>CAUYWW010000278.1:1464412-2928825 GCA_963576845.1 Megachile leachella
TACTTATTACTCCCAATATTATCAATATAACATGCATTATTACCCATATAATGCAGTTATTATCGCTAGAACTGTAATAAATATACTTATGACTTTTATTATTATCAATATAACATGCACTATTAGCCATATTTTACTATTATTATCGCTAGAACTATAATATTTATACTTATTACTCCCAATATTATCAATATAACATGCATTATTACCCATATAATGCAGTTATTATCGCTAGAACTGTAATAATTATACTTATTACTTATATTATTATCAATATAACATGCATTATTACGCATATTTTGCAGTTATAAACGCTAGAACTATAATAAATATACTTATTACTTTTATTATTATCAATATAACATGCATTATTACCTATATTATGCAGTTATTATCGCTAGAACTATAATAAATATACTTATTACTCCCGATATTATCAATATAACATCCATTATTAGCCATATTGTGCTAGTATTATCGCTAGAACTATAATAATAATAGTTATTACTCCCGATATTATCAATATAACGTGCATTATTACCCCTATTATGCAGTTATTATCGCTAGAACTGTAATAATTATACTTATTACTTATATTATTATCAATATAACATGCATTATTACCCATATAATGCAGTTATTATCGCTAGAACTGTAATAATTATACTTATTACTTATATTATTAGCAATATAACGTGCATTATTACACATATTATGCAGTTATTATCGCTAGAACTATAATAAATATACTTATTACTTTTATTATTATCAATATAACATGCATTATTACCTATATTATGCAGTTATTATTGCTAGAACTATAATAAATATACTTATTACTCCCGATATTGTCAATATAACATCCATTATTACCCATATAATGCAGTTATTATCGCTAGAACTGTAATAATTATACTTATCACTTATATTATTATCAATATAACATGCATTATTACCCATATTATGCAGTTATTATCGCTAGAACTATAATAAATATACGTATTACTTTTGTTATCATCAATATAACATGCATTATTACCCATATTATGCAGTTATTATCGATAGAACTGTAATAAATATACTTATTACTTTTATTATTATCAATATAACATGCACTATTAGCCATATTTTGCTATTATTATCGCAAGAACTATAATAATTATACTTATTACTCCCAATATTATCAATATAACATGCATTATTACCCATATTATGCAGTTATTATCGCTAGAACTATAATAAATATACTTATTACTCCCGACATTATCAATACAACATCCATTATTACCCATATAATGCAGTTATTATCGCTAGAACTGTAATAAGTATACTTATTACTTATATTATTATCAATATAACATGCATTATTACCCATATTATGCAGTTATTATCGCTAAACTATAATAAATATACATATTACTTCTATTATTATCAATATAACATGCATTATTACCTATATTATGCAGTTATTATCGCTAGAACTATAATAAATATACTTATTACTCCCGATATTATCAATATAACATCCATTATTACCCATATAATGCAGTTATTATCGCTAGAACTGTAATAATTATACTTATTACTTATATTATTATCAATATAACATGCATTATTACCCATATTATGCAGTTATTATCGATAGATCTATAATAAATGTACTTATTACTTTTATTATTATCAATATAACATGCACTATTAGCCATATTTTACTATTATTATCGCTAGAACTATAATAATTATACTTATTAGTCCCAATATTATCAATATAACATGCATTATTACCCATATAATGCAGTTATTATCTCTAGAACTGTAATAATTATACCTATTACTTATATTATTATCAATATAACATGCATTATTACCCACATTATGCAGTTACAATCGCTAGAACTATAATAAATATACTTAGTACTTTAATTATCGTCAATATAACATGCATTATTACCCATAGTATGCAGTTATTATCGATAGAACTATAATAAATATACTTATTACTTTTATTATTATCTGTATAACATGCATTATTACCTATATTATGCAGTTATTATCGCTAGAACTATAATAAATATACTTATTACTCCCGATATTATCAATATAACATCCATTATTACCCATATAATGCAGTTATTATCGCTAGAACTGTAATAATTATACTTATTACTTATATTATTATCAATATAACATGCATTATTACCCATATTATGCAGTTATTATCGATAGATCTATAATAAATGTACTTATTACTTTTATTATTATCAATATAACATGCACTATTAGCCATATTTTACTATTATTATCGCTAGAACTATAATAATTATACTTATTAGTCCCAATATTATCAATATAACATGCATTATTACCCATATAATGCAGTTATTATCTCTAGAACTGTAATAATTATACCTATTACTTATATTATTATCAATATAACATGCATTATTACCCACATTATGCAGTTACAATCGCTAGAACTATAATAAATATACTTAGTACTTTAATTATCGTCAATATAACATGCATTATTACCCATAGTATGCAGTTATTATCGATAGAACTATAATAAATATACTTATTACTTTTATTATTATCTGTATAACATGCATTATTACCCATATTATGCAGTTATTATCGCTAGAACTGTAATAAGTATACTTATTACTTATATTATTATCAATATAACATGCATTATTACCCATATTATGCAGTTATTATCGCTAGAACTATAATAAATATACGTATTACTTTTATTATCATCAATATAACATGCATTATTAACCATATTATGCAGTTATTATCGATAGAACTGTAATAAATATACTTATTACTTTTATTATTATCAATATAACATGCACTATTAGCCATATTTTACTATTATTATCGCTAGAACTATAATAATTATACTTATTACTCCCGATATTATTAATATAACATGCATTATTGCCCATATAATGCAGTTATTATCGCTAGAACTGTAATAATTATACAGATTACTTACATTATTAGCAATATAACGTGCATGATTACCCATATAATGCAGTTATTATCGCTAGAACTGTAATAATTATACTTATTACTTATATTATTAGCAATATAACGTGCATTATTACCCATATTATGCAGTTATTATCGCTAGAACTGTAAGAATTATACATATTACTTTTATTATTATCAATATAACATGCATTATTACGCATATTATGCAGTTATAATCGCTAGAACTATAATAAATATCCTTAGTACTTTTATTATAATCAATATAACATGCATTATCACCCATATTATGCAGTTATTATCGATAGAACTTTAATAAAAATACTTATTACTTTTATTATTATCAATATAACATGCACTATTAGCCATATTATAGTATTATTATCGCTAGAACTATAATAATTATACATATTATTCCCGATATTATCAATATAACATGCATTATTACCCATATAATGCAGTTATTATCGCTAGAACTGTAATAATTATACTTATTACTTATATTATTCTCAATATAACATGCATTATTACCCATATTATGCAGTTATTATCGATAGAACTGTAATAAATATACTTATTTCTTTTATTATTATCAATATAACATGCACTATTAGCCATATTTTACTATTATTATCGCTAGAACTATAATAATTATACTTATTACTCCCAATATTATCAATATAACATGCATTATTACCCATATAATGCAGTTATAATTGCTAGAACTATAATAAATATACTTACTACTTTTATTATCATCAATATAACATGCACTATTACCGATATTATGCAGTTATTATTGATAGAACTATAATAAATATACTTATTACTTTTATTATTATCAATATAACATGCATTATTACCTATATTATGGAGTTATTATCGCTAGAACTATAATAAATATACTTATTACACCCGATATTATCAATATTACATCCATTATTACCCATATAATGCAGTTATTATCACTAGAACTGTAATAATTATACTTATTACTTATATTATCATCAATATAACATGCATTATTACCCATATTATGCAGTTATTATCGCTAGAACTGTAATAAATACACTTATTACTTTTATTATCATCAATATAACATGCATTATTACCTATATTATGCAGTTATTATCGATAGAACTGTAATAAATATACTTATTACTTTTATTATTATCAATATAACATGCACTATTAGCCATATTTTACTATTATTATCCCTGGAACTATAATAGTTATACTTATTACTCCCAATATTATCAATATAACGTGCATTATTACCCATATTATGCAGTTATTATCGATAGAACTGTAATAAATATACTTATTACTTATATTATTCTCAATATAACATGCATTATTACCCATATTATGCAGTTACAATCGCTAGAACTATAATAAATATACGTATTACTTATATTATTATCAATATAACATGCATTATTACCCATATTATGCAGTTATTATCTTAAGAACTGTAATAATTATACTTATTACTTATATTATTATCAATATAACATGCATGATTACCCATATTATGCAGTTATAATTGGTAGAACTATAATAAATATACTTATTACTTATATTATTAGCAATATAACGAGCATTATTACCCATATTATGCAGTTATTATCGATAGAAGTATAATAAATATACTTACTACTTTTATTATCATCAATATAACATGCATTATTACCGATATTATGCAGTTATTATTGATAGAACTATAATAAATATACTTATTACTTTTATTATTATCAATATAACATGCATTATTACCTATATTATGCAGTTATTATCGCTAGAACTATAATAAATATACTTATTACTCCCGATATTATCAATATTACATCCATTATTACCCACATAATGCAGTTATTATCGCTAGTACGGTAATAATTATACTTATTACTTATATTATCATCAATATAACATGCATTATTACCCATATTATGCAGTTATTATCGATAGAACTGTAATAAATATACTTATTACTTTTATTATTATCAATATAACATGCACTATTAGCCATATTTTACTATTATTATCGCTAGAACTATAATAATTATACTTATTACTCCCAATATTATCAATATAACATGCATTATTACCCATATAATGCAGTTATTATCGCTAGAACTGTAATAATTATACTTATTACTTATATTATTAGCAATATAACATGCATTATTACCCATATTATGCAGTTATTATCGATAGAACTGTAATACATATACTTATTACTTTTATTATTATCAATATAACATGCACTATTAGGCATATTGTACTATTATTATCGCTGGAACTATAATAATTATACTTATTACTCCCGATATTATCAATATAACATGCATTATTACCCATATAATGCAGTTATAATCGCTAGAACTATAATAAATATACGTATTACTTTTATTATCATCAATATAACATGCATTATTACCCATATTATGCAGTTATTATCGATAGAACTGTAATAAATATACTTATTACTTTTATTATTATCAATATAACATGCACTATTATCCATATTTTACTATTATTATCGCTAGTATTATAATAATTATACTTATTGCTTATATTATTAGCAATATAACGTGCATTATTACCCATATAATGCAGTTATTATCGCCAGAACTGTAATAATTATACTTATTACTTATATTATTATCAATATAACATGCATTATTACCCATATAATGCAGTTATTATCGCTAGAAGTGTAATAATTATACTTATTACTTATATTATTAGCAATATAACGTGCATTATTACCCATATTATGCGGTTATTATCGATAGAACTATAATAAATATACTTATTACTTTTATTATTATCAATATAACATGCACTATTATCCATATTTTACTATTATTATCGCTTGAATTATAATAATTATACTTATTGCTTATATTATTAGCAATATAACGTGCATTATTACACATATAATGCAGTTATTATCGCCAGAACTACAATAATTATACTTATTACTTATATTATTATCAATATAACATGCATTATTACCCGTATAATGCAGTTATTATCGCTAGAACTGTAATAATTATACTTATTACTTATATTATTAGCAATGTAACGTGCATTATTACCCATATAATGCAGTTATTATCGCCAGAACTGTAATAATTATACTTATTATTTATATTATTATCAATATAACATGCATTATTACCCATATTATGCAGTTATTATCGCTAGAACTATAATAAATATACGTATTACTTTTATTATCATCAATATAACATGCATCATTACCCATATTATGCAGTTATTATCGATAGAACTGTAATAAATATACTTACAACTTTCATTATCATCAATATAACATGCATTATTACCCATATTATGCAGTTATTATCGATAGAACTGTAATAAATATACTGATTACTTTAATTATTATCAATATAACATGCACTATTATCCATATTGTACTATTATTATCGCTAGAACTATAATAATTATACTTATTACTCCCGATATTATCAATATAACATGCATTATTAGCCATATTGTGCTAGTATTATCGCTAGAACTATAATAATTATAGTTATTACTCCCGATATTATCAATATAACGTGCATTATTACCACTATTATGCAGTTATTATCGCTAGAACTGTAATAATTATACTTATTACTTATATTATTATCAATATAACATGCATTATTACCCATATAATGCAGTTATTATCGCTAGAACTGTAATAATTATACTTATTACTTATATTATTAGCAATATAACGTGCATTATTACACATATTATGCAGTTATTATCGCTAGAACGATAATAAATATACTTATTACTTTTATTATTATCAATATAACATGCATTATTACCTATATTATGCAGTTATTATTGCTAGAACTATAATAAATATACTTATTACTCCCGATATTGTCAATATAACATCCATTATTACCCATATAATGCAGTTATTATCGCTAGAACTGTAATAATTATACTTATCACTTATATTATTATCAATATAACATGCATTATTACCCATATTATGCAGTTATTATCGCTAGAACTATAATAAATATACGTATTACTTTTGTTATCATCAATATAACATGCATTATTACCCATATTATGCAGTTATTATCGATAGAACTGTAATAAATATACTTATTACTTTTATTATTATCAATATAACATGCACTATTAGCCATATTTTGCTATTATTATCGCTAGAACTATAATAATTATACTTATTACTCCCAATATTATCAATATAACATGCATTATTACCCATATTATGCAGTTATTATCGCTAGAACTATAATAAATATACTTATTACTCCCGACATTATCAATATAACATCCATTATTACCCATATAATGCAGTTATTATCGCTAGAACTGTAATAAGTATACTTATTACTTATATTATTATCAATATAACATGCATTATTACCCATATTATGCAGTTATTATCGCTAAACTATAATAAATATACATATTACTTCTATTATTATCAATATAACATGCATTATTACCTATATTATGCAGTTATTATCGCTAGAACTATAATAAATATACTTATTACTCCCGATATTATCAATATAACATCCATTATTACCCATATAATGCAGTTATTATCGCTAGAACTGTAATAATTATACTTATTACTTATATTATTATCAATATAACATGCATTATTACCCATACTATGCAGTTATTATCGATAGAACTGTAATAAATATACTTATTACTTTTATTATTATCAATATAACATGCACTATTAGCCATATTTTACTATTATTATCGCTAGAACTATAATAATTATACTTATTACTCCCAATACTATCAATATAACATGCATTATTACCCATATAATGCAGTTATAATTGCTAGAACTATAATAAATATACTTACTACTTTTATTATCATCAATATAACATGCATTATTACCGATATTATGCAGTTATTATTGATAGAACTATAATAAATATACTTATTACTTTTATTATTATCAATATAACATGCATTATTACCTATATTATGCAGTTATTATCGCTAGAACTATAATAAATATACTTATTACTCCCGATATTATCAATATTACATCCATTATTACCCACATAATGCAGTTATTATCGCTAGAACTGTAATAATTATACTTATTACTTATATTATCATCAATATAACATGCATTATTACCCATATTATGCAGTTATTATCGATAGAACTGTAATAAATATACTTATTACTTTTATTATTATCAATATAACATGCACTATTAGCCATATTTTACTATTATTATCGCTAGAACTATAATAATTATACTTATTACTCCCAATATTATCAATATAACGTGCATTATTACCGATATTATGCAGTTATTATCGATAGAACTGTAATAAATATACTTATTACTTATATTATTATCAATATAACATGCATTATTACCCATATTATGCAGTTACAATCGCTAGAACTATAATAAATATACGAATTACTTTTATTATCATTAATATAACATGCATTATTACCTATATTATGCAGTTATTATCGCTAGAACTATAATAAATATACTTATTACTCCCGATATTATCAATATTACATCCATTATTACCCATATAATGCAGTTATTATCGCTAGAACTGTAATAATTATACTTATTACTTATATTATTATCAATATAACATGCATTATTACGCATATTTTGCAGTTATAAACGCTAGAACTATAATAAATATACTTACTACTTTTATTATCATCAATATAACATGCATTATTACCGATATTATGCAGTTATTATTGATAGAACTATAATAAATATACTTATTACTTTTATTATTATCAATATAACATGCATTATTACCTATATTATGCAGTTATTATCGCTAGAACTATAATAAATATACTTATTACTCCCGATATTATCAATATTACATCCATTATTACCCACATAATGCAGTTATTATCGCTAGAACTGTAATAAGTATACTTATTTCTTATATTATTATCAATATAACATGCATTATTACCCATATTATGCAGTTATTATCGCTAGAACTATAATAAATACACGTATTACTTTTATTATCATCAATATAACATGCATTATTAACCATATTATGTAGTTATTATCGATAGAACTGTAATAAATATACTTATTACTTTTATTATTATCAAAATAACATGCACTATTAGCCATATTTTACTATTTTTATCGCTAGAACTATAATAATTATACTTATTACTCCCAATATTATCAATATAACATGCATTATTACCCATATAATGCAGTTATTATCGCTAGAACTGTAATAGATATACTTATTACTTATATTATTAGCAATATAACGTGCATTATTACCCATATTATGCAGTTATTATCGATAGAAGAATAATAAATACACTTATTACTTTTTTATTATGAATATAACATGCACTCTTAGCCATATTTTATTAGTATTATCGTTAAAAATGTAATAATTATACTTATTACTCCCGATATTATCAATATAACATCCATTATTACCCATATAATGCACTTATTATCGCTAGAACTATAATAATTATACTTATTACTTATATTATTAGCAATATAACGTGCATTATTACCCATATTATGCAGTTATTATCGCTAGAAGTATAATAAATATACAAATTACTTTTATTATCATCAATATAACATGCATTATTACCCATATTATGCAGTTATTATCGATAGAACTGTAATAAATATACTTATTACTTTTATGATTATCAATATAACATGCACTATTAGCCATATTTTACTATTATTATCGCTAGAACTATAATAAATATACTTATTACTCCCGATATTATCAATATAACATCCATTATTACCCATATAATGCAGTTATTATCGCTGGAACTGTAATGATTATACTTATGACTTATATTATTATCAATATAACATGCATTATTACCCATATTATGCAGTTATTATCGCTAGAACTATAATAAATATACTTATTACTTTTAATATTATCAATATAACATGCATTATTACCTATATTATGCAGTTATTATCGCTAGAACTATAATAAATATACTTATTACTCCCGATATTATCAATATTACATCCATTATTACCCATATAATGCAGTTATTATCGCTAGAACTGTAATAATTGTACTTATTACTTATATTATCATCAATATAACATGCATTATTACCCATAATATGCAGTTATTATTGATAGAACTATAATAAATATACTTATTACTTTTATTACTATCAATATAACATACATTATTACCTATATTATGCAGTTATTATCGCTAGAACTATAATAAATATACTTATTACTCCCGATTTTATCAATATAACATCCATTATTACCCATATAATGCAGTTATTATCGTTGGAACTGTAATAATTATACTTATGACTTATATTAACATCAATATAACATGCATTATTACCCATATTATGCAGTTATTATCGCTAGAACTATAATAAATATACGTATTACTTTTGTTATCATCAATATAACATGCATTATTACCCATATTATGCAGTTATTATCGATAGAACTGTAATAAATATACTTATTACTTTTATTATTATCAATATAACATGCACTATTAGCCATATTTTGCTATTATTATCGCTAGAACTATAATCATTATACCTATTACTCCCAATATTATCAATATAACATGCATTATTACCCATATTATGCAGTTATTATCGCTAGAACTATAATAAATATACTTATTACTCCCGACATTATCAATATAACATCCATTATTACCCATATAATGCAGTTATTATCGCTAGAACTGTAATAATTATACTTATTACTTATATTATTATCAATATAACATGCATTATTACCCATATTATGCAGTTATTATCGATAGAACTATAATAAATGTACTTATTGCTTTTATTATTATCAATATAACATGCACTATTAGCCATATTTTGCTATTATAATCGCTAGAACTATAATCATTATACCTATTACTCCCAATATTATCAATATAACATCCATTATTACCCATATAATGCAGTTATTATCGCTAGAACTGTAATAATTGTACTTATTACTTATATTATCAGCAATATAACATACATTATTACCCATATTATGCAGTTATTATTGATAGAACTATAATAAATATACTTATTACTTTTATTACTATCAATATAACATACATTATTACCTATATTATGCAGTTACAATCGCTAGAACTATAATAAATATACTTAGTACTTTAATTATCGTCAATATAACATGCATTATTACCCATAGTATGCAGTTATTATCGCTAGAACTGTAATAAGTATACTTATTACTTATATTATTATCAATATAACATGCATTATTACCCATATTATGCAGTTATTATCGCTAGAACTATAATAAATACACGTATTACTTTTATTATCATCAATATAACATGCATTATTAACCATATTATGCAGTTATTATCGATAGAACTGTAATAAATATACTTATTACTTTTATTATTATCAATATAACATGCACTATTAGCCATATTTTACTATTATTATCGCTAGAACTATAATAATTATACTTATTACTCCCAATATTATCAATATAACATGCATTATTACCCATATAATGCAGTTATTATCGCTAGAACTGTAATAAATATACTTATGACTTTTATTATTATCAATATAACATGCACTATTAGCCATATTTTACTATTATTATCGCTAGAACTATAATATTTATACTTATTACTCCCAATATTATCAATATAACATGCATTATTACCCATATAATGCAGTTATTATCGCTAGAACTGTAATAATTATACTTATTACTTATATTATTATCAATATAACATGCATTATTACGCATATTTTGCAGTTATAAACGCTAGAACTATAATAAATATACTTATTACTTTTATTATTATCAATATAACATGCATTATTACCTATATTATGCAGTTATTATCGCTAGAACTATAATAAATATACTTATTACTCCCGATATTATCAATATAACATCCATTATTACCGATATAATGCAGTTATTATCGCTAGAACTGTAATAATTATACTTATGACTTATATTATTATCAATATAACATGCATTATTACCCATATTATGCAGTTATTATCGCTAGAACTATAATAAATATACTTATTACTCCCGATATCATCAATATAACATCCATTATTACACATATTATGCAGTTATTATCGCTAGAACTATAATAAATATACTTATTACTTTTATTATTATCAATATAACATGCATTATTACCTATATTATGCAGTTATTATCGCTAGAACTATAATAAATATACGTATTACTTTTGTTATCATCAATATAACATGCATTATTACCCATATTATGCAGTTATTATCGATAGAACTGTAATAAATATACTTATTACTTTTATTATTATCAATATAACATGCATTATTACCTATATTATGCAGTTATTATTGCTAGAACTATAATAAATATACTTATTACTCCCGATATTGTCAATATAACATCCATTATTACCCATATAATGCAGTTATTATCGCTAGAACTGTAATAATTATACTTATCACTTATATTATTATCAATATAACATGCATTATTACCCATATTATGCAGTTATTATCGCTAGAACTATAATAAATATACGTATTACTTTTGTTATCATCAATATAACATGCATTATTACCCATATTATGCAGTTATTATCGATAGAACTATAATAAATGTACTTATTACTTTTATTATTATCAATATAACATGCACTATTAGCCATATTTTACTATTATTATCGCTAGAACTATAATAATTATACTTATTAGTCCCAATATTATCAATATAACATGCATTATTACCCATATTATGCAGTTATTATCGCTAGAACTATAATAAATATACTTATTACTCCCGACATTATCAATATAACATGCATTATTACCCATATAATGCAGTTATTATCGCTAGAACTGTAATAAGTATACTTATTACTTATATTATTATCAATATAACATGCATTATTACCCATATTATGCAGTTATTATCGCTAAACTATAATAAATATACATATTACTTCTATTATTATCAATATAACATGCATTATTACCTATATTATGCAGTTATTATCGCTAGAACTATAATAAATATACTTATTACTCCCGATATTATCAATATAACATCCATTATTACCCATATAATGCAGTTATTATCGCTGGAACTGTAATGATTATACTTATGACTTATATTATTATCAATATAACATGCATTATTACCCATATTATGCAGTTATTATCGCTAGAACTATAATAAATATACTTATTACTTTTAATATTATCAATATAACATGCATTATTACCTATATTATGCAGTTATTATCGCTAGAACTATAATAAATATACTTATTACTCCCGATATTATCAATATTACATCCATTATTACCCATATAATGCAGTTATTATCGCTAGAACTGTAATAATTGTACTTATTACTTATATTATCATCAATATAACATGCATTATTACCCATAATATGCAGTTATTATTGATAGAACTATAATAAATATACTTATTACTTTTATTACTATCAATATAACATACATTATTACCTATATTATGCAGTTATTATCGCTAGAACTATAATAAATATACTTATTACTCCCGATTTTATCAATATAACATCCATTATTACCCATATAATGCAGTTATTATCGCTGGAACTGTAATAATTATACTTATGACTTATATTAACATCAATATAACATGCATTATTACCCATATTATGCAGTTATTATCGCTAGAACTATAATAAATATACGTATTACTTTTGTTATCATCAATATAACATGCATTATTACCCATATTATGCAGTTATTATCGATAGAACTGTAATAAATATACTTATTACTTTTATTATTATCAATATAACATGCACTATTAGCCATATTTTGCTATTATTATCGCTAGAACTATAATCATTATACCTATTACTCCCAATATTATCAATATAACATGCATTATTACCCATATTATGCAGTTATTATCGCTAGAACTATAATAAATATACTTATTACTCCCGACATTATCAATATAACATCCATTATTACCCATATAATGCAGTTATTATCGCTAGAACTGTAATAATTATACTTATTACTTATATTATTATCAATATAACATGCATTATTACCCATATTATGCAGTTATTATCGATAGAACTATAATAAATGTACTTATTGCTTTTATTATTATCAATATAACATGCACTATTAGCCATATTTTGCTATTATAATCGCTAGAACTATAATCATTATACCTATTACTCCCAATATTATCAATATAACATCCATTATTACCCATATAATGCAGTTATTATCGCTAGAACTGTAATAATTGTACTTATTACTTATATTATCAGCAATATAACATACATTATTACCCATATTATGCAGTTATTATTGATAGAACTATAATAAATATACTTATTACTTTTATTACTATCAATATAACATACATTATTACCTATATTATGCAGTTACAATCGCTAGAACTATAATAAATATACTTAGTACTTTAATTATCGTCAATATAACATGCATTATTACCCATAGTATGCAGTTATTATCGCTAGAACTGTAATAAGTATACTTATTACTTATATTATTATCAATATAACATGCATTATTACCCATATTATGCAGTTATTATCGCTAGAACTATAATAAATACACGTATTACTTTTATTATCATCAATATAACATGCATTATTAACCATATTATGCAGTTATTATCGATAGAACTGTAATAAATATACTTATTACTTTTATTATTATCAATATAACATGCACTATTAGCCATATTTTACTATTATTATCGCTAGAACTATAATAATTATACTTATTACTCCCAATATTATCAATATAACATGCATTATTACCCATATAATGCAGTTATTATCGCTAGAACTGTAATAAATATACTTATGACTTTTATTATTATCAATATAACATGCACTATTAGCCATATTTTACTATTATTATCGCTAGAACTATAATATTTATACTTATTACTCCCAATATTATCAATATAACATGCATTATTACCCATATAATGCAGTTATTATCGCTAGAACTGTAATAATTATACTTATTACTTATATTATTATCAATATAACATGCATTATTACGCATATTTTGCAGTTATAAACGCTAGAACTATAATAAATATACTTATTACTTTTATTATTATCAATATAACATGCATTATTACCTATATTATGCAGTTATTATCGCTAGAACTATAATAAATATACTTATTACTCCCGATATTATCAATATAACATCCATTATTACCGATATAATGCAGTTATTATCGCTAGAACTGTAATAATTATACTTATGACTTATATTATTATCAATATAACATGCATTATTACCCATATTATGCAGTTATTATCGCTAGAACTATAATAAATATACTTATTACTCCCGATATCATCAATATAACATCCATTATTACACATATTATGCAGTTATTATCGCTAGAACTATAATAAATATACTTATTACTTTTATTATTATCAATATAACATGCATTATTACCTATATTATGCAGTTATTATCGCTAGAACTATAATAAATATACGTATTACTTTTGTTATCATCAATATAACATGCATTATTACCCATATTATGCAGTTATTATCGATAGAACTGTAATAAATATACTTATTACTTTTATTATTATCAATATAACATGCATTATTACCTATATTATGCAGTTATTATTGCTAGAACTATAATAAATATACTTATTACTCCCGATATTGTCAATATAACATCCATTATTACCCATATAATGCAGTTATTATCGCTAGAACTGTAATAATTATACTTATCACTTATATTATTATCAATATAACATGCATTATTACCCATATTATGCAGTTATTATCGCTAGAACTATAATAAATATACGTATTACTTTTGTTATCATCAATATAACATGCATTATTACCCATATTATGCAGTTATTATCGATAGAACTATAATAAATGTACTTATTACTTTTATTATTATCAATATAACATGCACTATTAGCCATATTTTACTATTATTATCGCTAGAACTATAATAATTATACTTATTAGTCCCAATATTATCAATATAACATGCATTATTACCCATATTATGCAGTTATTATCGCTAGAACTATAATAAATATACTTATTACTCCCGACATTATCAATATAACATGCATTATTACCCATATAATGCAGTTATTATCGCTAGAACTGTAATAAGTATACTTATTACTTATATTATTATCAATATAACATGCATTATTACCCATATTATGCAGTTATTATCGCTAAACTATAATAAATATACATATTACTTCTATTATTATCAATATAACATGCATTATTACCTATATTATGCAGTTATTATCGCTAGAACTATAATAAATATACTTATTACTCCCGATATTATCAATATAACATCCATTATTACCCATATAATGCAGTTATTATCGCTAGAACTGTAATAATTATACTTATTACTTATATTATTATCAATATAACATGCATTATTACCCATATTATGCAGTTATTATCGATAGAACTATAATAAGTGTACTTATTACTTTTATTATTATCAATATAACATGCACTATTACCCATATTATGCAGTTACAATCGCTAGAACTATAATAAATATACGAATTACTTTTATTATCATTAATATAACATGCATTATTACCTATATTATGCAGTTATTATCGCTAGAACTATAATAAATATACTTATTACTCCCGATATTATCAATATTACATCCATTATTACCCATATAATGCAGTTATTATCGCTAGAACTGTAATAATTATACTTATTACTTATATTATTATCAATATAACATGCATTATTACGCATATTTTGCAGTTATAAACGCTAGAACTATAATAATTATACTTATTACTCCCAATATTATCAATATAACGTGCATTATTACCGATATTATGCAGTTATTATCGATAGAACTGTAATAAATATACTTATTACTTATATTATTATCAATATAACATGCATTATTACCCATATTATGCAGTTACAATCGCTAGAACTATAATAAATATACGAATTACTTTTATTATCATTAATATAACATGCATTATTACCTATATTATGCAGTTATTATCGCTAGAACTATAATAAATATACTTATTACTCCCGATATTATCAATATTACATCCATTATTACCCATATAATGCAGTTATTATCGCTAGAACTGTAATAATTATACTTATTACTTATATTATTATCAATATAACATGCATTATTACGCATATTTTGCAGTTATAAACGCTAGAACTATAATAAATATACTTACTACTTTTATTATCATCAATATAACATGCATTATTACCGATATTATGCAGTTATTATTGATAGAACTATAATAAATATACTTATTACTTTTATTATTATCAATATAACATGCATTATTACCTATATTATGCAGTTATTATCGCTAGAACTATAATAAATATACTTATTACTCCCGATATTATCAATATTACATCCATTATTACCCACATAATGCAGTTATTATCGCTAGAACTGTAATAAGTATACTTATTTCTTATATTATTATCAATATAACATGCATTATTACCCATATTATGCAGTTATTATCGCTAGAACTATAATAAATACACGTATTACTTTTATTATCATCAATATAACATGCATTATTAACCATATTATGTAGTTATTATCGATAGAACTGTAATAAATATACTTATTACTTTTATTATTATCAAAATAACATGCACTATTAGCCATATTTTACTATTTTTATCGCTAGAACTATAATAATTATACTTATTACTCCCAATATTATCAATATAACATGCATTATTACCCATATAATGCAGTTATTATCGCTAGAACTGTAATAGATATACTTATTACTTATATTATTAGCAATATAACGTGCATTATTACCCATATTATGCAGTTATTATCGATAGAAGAATAATAAATACACTTATTACTTTTTTATTATGAATATAACATGCACTCTTAGCCATATTTTATTAGTATTATCGTTAAAAATGTAATAATTATACTTATTACTCCCGATATTATCAATATAACATCCATTATTACCCATATAATGCACTTATTATCGCTAGAACTATAATAATTATACTTATTACTTATATTATTAGCAATATAACGTGCATTATTACCCATATTATGCAGTTATTATCGCTAGAAGTATAATAAATATACAAATTACTTTTATTATCATCAATATAACATGCATTATTACCCATATTATGCAGTTATTATCGATAGAACTGTAATAAATATACTTATTACTTTTATGATTATCAATATAACATGCACTATTAGCCATATTTTACTATTATTATCGCTAGAACTATAATAAATATACTTATTACTCCCGATATTATCAATATAACATCCATTATTACCCATATAATGCAGTTATTATCGCTGGAACTGTAATGATTATACTTATGACTTATATTATTATCAATATAACATGCATTATTACCCATATTATGCAGTTATTATCGCTAGAACTATAATAAATATACTTATTACTTTTAATATTATCAATATAACATGCATTATTACCTATATTATGCAGTTATTATCGCTAGAACTATAATAAATATACTTATTACTCCCGATATTATCAATATTACATCCATTATTACCCATATAATGCAGTTATTATCGCTAGAACTGTAATAATTGTACTTATTACTTATATTATCATCAATATAACATGCATTATTACCCATAATATGCAGTTATTATTGATAGAACTATAATAAATATACTTATTACTTTTATTACTATCAATATAACATACATTATTACCTATATTATGCAGTTATTATCGCTAGAACTATAATAAATATACTTATTACTCCCGAGTTTATCAATATAACATCCATTATTACCCATATAATGCAGTTATTATCGCTGGAACTGTAATAATTATACTTATGACTTATATTAACATCAATATAACATGCATTATTACCCATATTATGCAGTTATTATCGCTAGAACTATAATAAATATACGTATTACTTTTGTTATCATCAATATAACATGCATTATTACCCATATTATGCAGTTATTATCGATAGAACTGTAATAAATATACTTATTACTTTTATTACTATCAATATAACATACATTATTACCTATATTATGCAGTTACAATCGCTAGAACTATAATAAATATACTTAGTACTTTAATTATCGTCAATATAACATGCATTATTACCCATAGTATGCAGTTATTATCGCTAGAACTGTAATAAGTATACTTATTACTTATATTATTATCAATATAACATGCATTATTACCCATATTATGCAGTTATTATCGCTAGAACTATAATAAATACACGTATTACTTTTATTATCATCAATATAACATGCATTATTAACCATATTATGCAGTTATTATCGATAGAACTGTAATAAATATACTTATTACTTTTATTATTATCAATATAACATGCACTATTAGCCATATTTTACTATTTTTATCGCTAGAACTATAATAATTATACTTATTACTCCCAATATTATCAATATAACATGCATTATTACCCATATAATGCAGTTATTATCGCTAGAACTGTAATAGATATACTTATTACTTATATTATTAGCAATATAACGTGCATTATTACCCATATTATGCAGTTATTATCGATAGAAGAATAATAAATACACTTATTACTTTTTTATTATGAATATAACATGCACTCTTAGCCATATTTTATTAGTATTATCGTTAAAAATGTAATAATTATACTTATTACTCCCGATATTATCAATATAACATCCATTATTACCCATATAATGCAGTTATTATCGCTAGAACTATAATAATTATACTTATTACTTTTATTATTATCAATATAACATGCACTATTAGCCATATTTTACTATTATTATCGCTAGAACTATAATAAATATACTTATTACTCCCGATATTATCAATATTACATCCATTATTACCCATATAATGCAGTTATTATCGCTAGAACTGTAATAATTATACTTATTACTTATATTATCATCAATATAACATGCATTATTACCCATATTATGCAGTTATTATCGCTAGAACTGTAATAAATACACCCATTACTTTTATTATCATCAATATAACATGCATGATTACCTATATTATGCAGTTATTATCGCTAGAACTGTAATAAATATACTTATTACTTTTATTATTATCAATATAACATGCACTGTTAGCCATATTTTACTATTATTATCGCTAGAACTATAATAAATATACTTATTACTCCCGATATTATCAATATAACATCCATTATTACCCATATAATGCAGTTATTATCGCTGGAACTGTAATAATTATACTTATGACTTATATTATTATCAATATAACATGTATTATTACCCATATTATGCAGTTATTATCGCTAGAACTATAATAAATATACTTATTACTTTTATTATTATCAATATAACATGCATTATTACCTATATTATGCAGTTATTATCGCTGGAACTATAATAAATATACCTATTACTCCCGATATTGTCAATATAACATCCATTATTACCCATATAATGCAGTTATTATCGCTAGAACTGTAATAATTATACTTATTACTTATATTATTATCAATATAACATGCATTATTACCCATATTATGCAGTTATTATCGCTAGAACTGTAATAAATATACTTATTACTTTTATTATTATCAATATAACATGCACTATTAGCCATATTTTACTATTATTATCGCTAGAACTATAATAAATATACTTATTACTCCCGATATTATCAATATAACATCCATTATTACCCATATAATGCAGTTATTATCGCTGGAACTGTAATAATTATACTTATGACTTATATTATTATCAATATAACATGCATTATTACCCATATTATGCAGTTATTATCGCTAGAACTATAATAAATATACTTATTACTCCCGACATTATCAATATAACATCCATTATTACCCATATAATGCAGTTATTATCGCCAGAACTGTAATAAGTATACTTATTACTTATATTATTATCAATATAACATGCATTATTACCCATATTATGCAGTTATTATCGCTGGAACTATAATAAATATACCTATTACTCCCGATATTGTCAATATAACATCCATTATTACCCATATAATGCAGTTATTATCGCTAGAACTGTAATAATTATACTTATTACTTATATTATTATCAATATAACATGCATTATTACCCATATTATGCAGTTATTATCGCTAGAACTGTCATAAATATACTTATTACTTTTATTATTATCAATATAACATGCACTATTAGCCATATTTTACTATTATTATCGCTAGAACTATAATAAATATACTTATTACTCCCGATATTATCAATATAACATCCATTATTACCCATATAATGCAGTTATTATCGCTGGAACTGTAATAATTATACTTATGACTTATATTATTATCAATATAACATGCATTATTACCCATATTATGCAGTTATTATCGCTAGAACTATAATAAATATACTTATTACTCCCGACATTATCAATATAACATCCATTATTACCCATATAATGCAGTTATTATCGCTAGAACTGTAATAAGTATACTTATTACTTATATTATTATCAATATAACATGCATTATTACCCATATTATGCAGTTATTATCGCTAGAACTGTAATAAGTATACTTATTACTTATATTATTATCAATATAACATGCATTATTACCCATATTATGCAGTTATTATCGCTAGAACTATAATAAATATACGTATTACTTTTGTTATCATCAATATAACATGCATTATTACTCATATTATGCAGTTATTATCGCTAGAACTGTAATAATTATACTTATTACTTATATTATTATCAATATAACATGCATTATTACCCATATTATGCAGTTATTATCGATAGAACTATAATAAATGTACTTATTGCTTTTATTATTATCAATATAACATGCACTATTAGCCATATTTTGCTATTATAATCGCTAGAACTATAATCATTATACCTATTACTCCCAATATTATCAATATAACATCCATTATTACCCATATAATGCAGTTATTATCGCTAGAACTGTAATAATTGTACTTATTACTTATATTATCATCAATATAACATACATTATTACCCATATTATGCAGTTATTATTGATAGAACTATAATAAATATACTTATTACTTTTATTACTATCAATATAACATACATTATTACCTATATTATGCAGTTACAATCGCTAGAACTATAATAAATATACTTAGTACTTTAATTATCGTCAATATAACATGCATTATTACCCATAGTATGCAGTTATTATCGTTAGAACTGTAATAAGTATACTTATTACTTATATTATTATCAATATAACATGCATTATTACCCATATTATGCAGTTATTATCGCTAGAACTATAATAAATACACGTATTACTTTTATTATCATCAATATAACATGCATTATTAACCATATTATGCAGTTATTATCGATAGAACTGTAATAAATATACTTATTACTTTTATTATTATCAATATAACATGCACTATTAGCCATATTTTACTATTTTTATCGCTAGAACTATAATAATTATACTTATTACTCCCAATATTATCAATATAACATGCATTATTACCCATATAATGCAGTTATTATCGCTAGAACTGTAATAGATATACTTATTACTTATATTATTAGCAATATAACGTGCATTATTACCCATATTATGCAGTTATTATTGATAGAACTATAATAAATATACTTATTACTTTTATTATTATGAATATAACATGCATTATTAACTATATTATGCAGTTATTATCGCTAGAACTATAATAAATATACTTATTACTCCCGATATTATCAATATTACATCCATTATTACCCATATAATGCAGTTATTATCGCTAGAACTGTAATAATTATACTTATTACTTATATTATCATCAATATAACATGCATTATTACCCATATTATGCAGTTATTATCGCTAGAACTGTAATAAATACACTCATTACTTTTATTATCATCAATATAACATGCATGATTACCTATATTATGCAGTTATTATCGCTAGAACTGTAATAATTATACTTATTATTTATATTATCATCAATATAACATGCATTATTACCCATATTATGCAGTCATTATCGCTAGAACTGTAATAAATATACTTATTACTTTTATTATTATCAATATAACATGCACTATTAGCCATATTTTACTATTATTATCGCTAGAACTATAATAAATATACTTATTACTCCCGATATTATCAAATAACATCCATTATTACCCATATAATGCAGTTATTATCGCTGGAACTGTAATAATTATACTTATGACTTATATTATTATCAATATAACATGCATTATTACCCATATTATGCAGTTATTATCGCTAGAACTATAATAAATATACTTATTACTTTTATTATTATCAACATAACATGCATTATTACCTATATTATGCAGTTATTATCGCTAGAACTATAATAAATATACTTATTACTCCCGATATTATCAATATTACATCCATTATTACCCATATAATGCAGTTATTATCGCTAGAACTGTAATAATTGTACTTATTACTTATTTTATCATCAATATAACATGCATTATTACCCATATTATGCAGTTATTATTGATAGAACTATAATAAATATACTTATTACTTTTATTACTATCAATATAACATACATTATTACCTATATTATGCAGTTATTATCGCTAGAACTATAATAAATATACTTATTACTCCCGATTTTATCAATATAACATCCATTATTACCCATATAATGCAGTTATTATCGCTGGAACTGTAATAATTATACTTATGACTTATATTAACATCAATATAACATGCATTATTACCCATATTATGCAGTTATTATCGCTAGAACTATAATAAATATACGTATTACTTTTGTTATCATCAATATAACATGCATTATTACCCATATTATGCAGTTATTATCGATAGAACTGTAATAAATATACTTATTACTTTTATTATTATCAATATAACATGCACTATTAGCCATATTTTGCTATTATTATCGCTAGAACTATAATAACTATACTTATTACTCCCAATATTATCAATATAACATGCATTATTACCCATATTATGCAGTTATTATCGCTAGAACTATAATAAATATACTTATTACTCCCGACATTATCAATATAACATCCATTATTACCCATATTATGCAGTTATTATCGCTGGAACTATAATAAATATACCTATTACTCCCGATATTGTCAATATAACATCCATTATTACCCATATAATGCAGTTATTATCGCTAGAACTGTAATAATTATACTTATTACTTATATTATTATCAATATAACATGCATTATTACCCATATTATGCAGTTATTATCGCTAGAACTGTCATAAATATACTTATTACTTTTATTATTATCAATATAACATGCACTATTAGCCATATTTTACTATTATTATGGCTAGAACTATAATAAATATACTTATTACTCCCGATATTATCAATATAACATCCATTATTACCCATATAATGCAGTTATTATCGCTGGAACTGTAATAATTATACTTATGACTTATATTATTATCAATATAACATGCATTATTACCCATATTATGCAGTTATTATCGCTAGAACTATAATAAATATACTTATTACTCCCGACATTATCAATATAACATCCATTATTACCCATATAATGCAGTTATTATCGCTAGAACTGTAATAAGTATACTTATTACTTATATTATTATCAATATAACATGCATTATTACCCATATTATGCAGTTATTATCGCTAGAACTGTAATAAGTATACTTATTACTTATATTATTATCAATATAACATGCATTATTACCCATATTATGCAGTTATTATCGCTAGAACTATAATAAATATACGTATTACTTTTGTTATCATCAATATAACATGCATTATTACTCATATTATGCAGTTATTATCGCTAGACCTGTAATAATTATACTTATTACTTATATTATTATGAATATAACATGCATTATTACCCATATTATGCAGTTATTATCGATAGAACTATAATAAATGTACTTATTGCTTTTATTATTATCAATATAACATGCACTATTAGCCATATTTTGCTATTATAATCGCTAGAACTATAATCATTATACCTATTACTCCCAATATTATCAATATAACATCCATTATTACCCATATAATGCAGTTATTATCGCTAGAACTGTAATAATTGTACTTATTACTTATATTATCATCAATATAACATACATTATTACCCATAGTATGCAGTTATTATCGCTAGAACTGTAATAAGTATACTTATTACTTATATTATTATCAATATAACATGCATTATTACCCATATTATGCAGTTATTATCGCTAGAACTATAATAAATACACGTATTACTTTTATTATCATCAATATAACATGCATTATTAACCATATTATGCAGTTATTATCGATAGAACTGTAATAAATATACTTATTACTTTTATTATTATCAATATAACATGCACTATTAGCCATATTTTACTATTTTTATCGCTAGAACTATAATAATTATACTTATTGCTCCCAATATTATCAATATAACATGCATTATTACCCATATAATGCAGTTATTATCGCTAGAACTGTAATAGATATACTTATTACTTATATTATTAGCAATATAACGTGCATTATTACCCATATTATGCAGTTATTATTGATAGAACTATAATAAATATACTTATTACTTTTATTATTATGAATATAACATGCATTATTAACTATATTATGCAGTTATTATCGCTAGAACTATAATAAATATACTTATTACTCCCGATATTATCAATATTACATCCATTATTACCCATATAATGCAGTTATTATCGCTAGAACTGTAATAATTATACTTATTACTTATATTATCATCAATATAACATGCATTATTACCCATATTATGCAGTTATTATCGCTAGAACTGTAATAAATACACTCATTACTTTTATTATCATCAATATAACATGCATGATTACCTATATTATGCAGTTATTATCGCTAGAACTGTAATAATTATACTTATTATTTATATTATCATCAATATAACATGCATTATTACCCATATTATGCAGTCATTATCGCTAGAACTGTAATAAATATACTTATTACTTTTATTATTATCAATATAACATGCACTATTAGCCATATTTTACTATTATTATCGCTAGAACTATAATAAATATACTTATTACTCCCGATATTATCAATATAACATCCATTATTACCCATATAATGCAGTTATTATCGCTGGAACTGTAATAATTATACTTATGACTTATATTATTATCAATATAACATGCATTATTACCCATATTATGCAGTTATTATCGCTAGAACTATAATAAATATACTTATTACTTTTATTATTATCAATATAACATGCATTATTACCTATATTATGCAGTTATTATCGCTAGAACTATAATAAATATACTTATTACTCCCGATATTATCAATATAACATCCATTATTACCCATATAATGCAGTTATTATCGCTGGAACTGTAATAATTATACTTATGACTTATATTATTATCAATATAACATGCATTATTACCCATATTATGCAGTTATTATCGCTAGAACTATAATAAATATACTTATTACTCCCGACATTATCAATATAACATCCATTATTACCCATATAATGCAGTTATTATCGCTAGAACTGTAATAAGTATACTTATTACTTATATTATTATCAATATAACATGCATTATTACCCATATTATGTAGTTATTATCGCTAGAACTGTAATAAGTATACTTATTACTTATATTATTATCAATATAACATGCATTATTACCCATATTATGCAGTTATTATCGCTAGAACTATAATAAATATACGTATTACTTTTGTTATCATCAATATAACATGCATTATTACTCATATTATGCAGTTATTATCGCTAGACCTGTAATAATTATACTTATTACTTATATTATTATGAATATAACATGCATTATTACCCATATTATGCAGTTATTATCGATAGAACTATAATAAATGTACTTATTGCTTTTATTATTATCAATATAACATGCACTATTAGCCATATTTTGCTATTATAATCGCTAGAACTATAATCATTATACCTATTACTCCCAATATTATCAATATAACATCCATTATTACCCATATAATGCAGTTATTATCGCTAGAACTGTAATAATTGTACTTATTACTTATATTATCATCAATATAACATACATTATTACCCATAGTATGCAGTTATTATCGCTAGAACTGTAATAAGTATACTTATTACTTATATTATTATCAATATAACATGCATTATTACCCATATTATGCAGTTATTATCGCTAGAACTATAATAAATACACGTATTACTTTTATTATCATCAATATAACATGCATTATTAACCATATTATGCAGTTATTATCGATAGAACTGTAATAAATATACTTATTACTTTTATTATTATCAATATAACATGCACTATTAGCCATATTTTACTATTTTTATCGCTAGAACTATAATAATTATACTTATTACTCCCAATATTATCAATATAACATGCATTATTACCCATATAATGCAGTTATTATCGCTAGAACTATAATAAATACACGTATTACTTTTATTATTATGAATATAACATGCATTATTAACTATATTATGCAGTTATTATCGCTAGAACTATAATAAATATACTTATTACTCCCGATATTATCAATATTACATCCATTATTACCCATATAATGCAGTTATTATCGCTAGAACTGTAATAATTATACTTATTACTTATATTATCATCAATATAACATGCATTATTACCCATATTATGCAGTTATTATCGCTAGAACTGTAATAAATACACTCATTACTTTTATTATCATCAATATAACATGCATGATTACCTATATTATGCAGTTATTATCGCTAGAACTGTAATAATTATACATATTATTTATATTATCATCAATATAACATGCATTATTACCCATATTATGCAGTCATTATCGCTAGAACTGTAATAAATATACTTATTACTTTTATTATTATCAATATAACATGCACTATTAGCCATATTTTACTATTATTATCGCTAGAACTATAATAAATATACTTATTACTCCCTATATTATCAATATAACATCCATTATTACCCATATAATGCAGTTATTATCGCTGGAACTGTAATAATTATACTTATGACTTATATTATTATCAATATAACATGCATTATTACCCATATTATGCAGTTATTATCGCTAGAACTATAATAAATATACTTATTACTTTTATTATTATCAATATAACATGCATTATTACCTATATTATGCAGTTATTATCGCTAGAACTATAATAAATATACTTATTACTCCCGATATTATCAATATTACATCCATTATTACCCATATAATGCAGTTATTATCGCTAGAACTGTAATAATTGTACTTATTACTTATTTTATCATCAATATAACATGCATTATTACCCATATTATGCAGTTATTATTGATAGAACTATAATAAATATACTTATTACTTTTATTACTATCAATATAACATACATTATTACCTATATTATGCAGTTATTATCGCTAGAACTATAATAAATATACTTATTACTCCCGATTTTATCAATATAACATCCATTATTACCCATATAATGCAGTTATTATCGCTGGAACTGTAATAATTATACTTATGACTTATATTATCATCAATATAACATGCATTATTACCCATATTATGCAGTTATTATCGCTAGAACTATAATAAATATACGTATTACTTTTGTTATCATCAATATAACATGCATTATTACCCATATTATGCAGTTATTATCGATAGAACTGTAATAAATATACTTATTACTTTTATTATTATCAATATAACATGCACTATTAGCCATATTTTGCTATTATTATCGCTAGAACTATAATAACTATACTTATTACTCCCAATATTATCAATATAACATGCATTATTACCCATATTATGCAGTTATTATCGCTAGAACTATAATAAATATACTTATTACTCCCGACATTATCAATATAACATCCATTATTACCCATATAATGCAGTTATTATCGCCAGAACTGTAATAAGTATACTTATTACTTATATTATTATCAATATAACATGCATTATTACCCATGTTATGCAGTTATTATCGCTGGAACTATAATAAATATACCTATTACTCCCGATATTGTCAATATAACATCCATTATTACCCATATAATGCAGTTATTATCGCTAGAACTGTAATAATTATACTTATTACTTATATTATTATCAATATAACATGCATTATTACCCATATTATGCAGTTATTATCGCTAGAACTGTAATAAATATACTTATTACTTTTATTATTATCAATATAACATGCACTATTAGCCATATTTTACTATTATTATCGCTAGAACTATAATAAATATACTTATTACTCCCGATATTATCAATATAACATCCATTATTACCCATATAATGCAGTTATTATCGCTGGAACTGTAATAATTATACTTATGACTTATATTATTATCAATATAACATGCATTATTACCCATATTATGCAGTTATTATCGCTAGAACTATAATAAATATACTTATTACTCCCGACATTATCAATATAACATCCATTATTACCCATATAATGCAGTTATTATCGCCAGAACTGTAATAAGTATACTTATTACTTATATTATTATCAATATAACATGCATTATTACCCATATTATGCAGTTATTATCGCTGGAACTATAATAAATATACCTATTACTCCCGATATTGTCAATATAACATCCATTATTACCCATATAATGCAGTTATTATCGCTAGAACTGTAATAATTATACTTATTACTTATATTATTATCAATATAACATGCATTATTACCCATATTATGCAGTTATTATCGCTAGAACTGTAATAAATATACTTATTACTTTTATTATTACCAATATAACATGCACTATTAGCCATATTTTACTATTATTATCGCTAGAACTATAATAAATATACTTATTACTCCCGATATTATCAATATAACATCCATTATTACCCATATAATGCAGTTATTATCGCTAGAACTGTAATAAGTATACTTATTACTTATATTATTATCAATATAACATGCATTATTACCCATATTATGCAGTTATTATCGCTAGAACTGTAATAAGTATACTTATTACTTATATTATTATCAATATAACATGCATTATTACCCATATTATGCAGTTATTATCGCTAGAACTATAATAAATATACGTATTACTTTTGTTATCATCAATATAACGTGCATTATTACCCATATTATGCAGTTATTATCGATAGAACTGTAATAAATATACTTATTACTTTTATTATTATCAATATAACATGCACTATTAGCCATATTTTGCTATTATTATCGCTAGAACTATAATAATTATACTTATTACTCCCAATATTATCAATATAACATGCATTATTACCCATATTATGCAGTTATTATCGATAGAACTGTAATAATTATACTTATTACTTTTATTATTATCAATATAACATGCACTATTAGCCATATTTTGCTATTATTATCGCTAGAACTATAATAATTATACTTATTACTCCCAATATTATCAATATAACATGCATTATTACCCATATTTTGCAGTTATTATCGCTAGAACTATAATAAATATACTTATTACTCCCGACATTATCAATATAACATCCATTATTACCCATATAATGCAGTTATTATCGCCAGAACTGTAATAAGTATACTTATTACTTATATTATTATCAATATAACATGCATTATTACCCATGTTATGCAGTTATTATCGCTGGAACTATAATAAATATACCTATTACTCCCGATATTGTCAATATAACATCCATTATTACCCATATAATGCAGTTATTATCGCTAGAACTGTAATAATTATACTTATTACTTATATTATTATCAATATAACATGCATTATTACCCATATTATGCAGTTATTATCGCTAGAACTGTAATAAATATACTTATTACTTTTATTATTATCAATATAACATGCACTATTAGCCATATTTTACTATTATTATCGCTAGAACTATAATAAATATACTTATTACTCCCGATATTATCAATATAACATCCATTATTACCCATATAATGCAGTTATTATCGCTGGAACTGTAATAATTATACTTATGACTTATATTATTATCAATATAACATGCATTATTACCCATATTATGCAGTTATTATCGCTAGAACTATAATAAATATACTTATTACTCCCGACATTATCAATATAACATCCATTATTACCCATATAATGCAGTTATTATCGCCAGAACTGTAATAAGTATACTTATTACTTATATTATTATCAATATAACATGCATTATTACCCATATTATGCAGTTATTATCGCTGGAACTATAATAAATATACCTATTACTCCCGATATTGTCAATATAACATCCATTATTACCCATATAATGCAGTTATTATCGCCAGAACTGTAATAATTATACTTATTACTTATATTATTATCAATATAACATGCATTATTACCCATATTATGCAGTTATTATCGCTAGAACTGTAATAAATATACTTATTACTTTTATTATTACCAATATAATATGCACTATTAGCCATATTTTACTATTATTATCGCTAGAACTATAATAAATATACTTATTACTCCCGATATTATCAATATAACATCCATTATTACCCATATAATGCAGTTATTATCGCTAGAACTGTAATAAGTATACTTATTACTTATATTATTATCAATATAACATGCATTATTACCCATATTATGCAGTTATTATCGCTAGAACTGTAATAAGTATACTTATTACTTATATTATTATCAATATAACATGCATTATTACCCATATTATGCAGTTATTATCGCTAGAACTATAATAAATATACGTATTACTTTTGTTATCATCAATATAACGTGCATTATTACCCATATTATGCAGTTATTATCGATAGAACTGTAATAAATATACTTATTACTTTTATTATTATCAATATAACATGCACTATTAGCCATATTTTGCTATTATTATCGCTAGAACTATAATAATTATACTTATTACTCCCAATATTATCAATATAACATGCATTATTACCCATATTATGCAGTTATTATCGATAGAACTGTAATAATTATACTTATTACTTTTATTATTATCAATATAACATGCACTATTAGCCATATTTTGCTATTATTATCGCTAGAACTATAATAATTATACTTATTACTCCCAATATTATCAATATAACATGCATTATTACCCATATTTTGCAGTTATTATCGCTAGAACTATAATAAATATACTTATTACTCCCGACATTATCAATATAACATCCATTATTACCCATATAATGCAGATATTATCGCTAGGACTGTAATAAGTATACTCATTACTTATATTATTATCAATATAACATGCATTATTACCCATATTATGCAGTTATTATCGCTGGAACTATAATAAATATACGTATTACTTTTATTATCATCAATATAACATGCATTATTACCCATATTATGCAGTTATTATCGCTAAACTATAATAAATATACTTAGTACTTTAATTATCGTCAATATAACATGCATTATTACCCATAGTATGCAGTTATTATCGATAGAACTATAATAAATATACTTATTACTTTTATTATTATCTGTATAACATGCATTATTACCCATATAATGCTGTTATTATCGCTAGAACTGTAATAATTAAACTTATTACTTATATTATTAGCAATATAACGTGCATTATTACACATATAATGCAGTTATTATCGCTAGAACTGTAATAATTATACTTATTACTTATATTATTATCAATATAACATGCATTATTACCCATATTATGCAGTTATTATCGCTAGAACTATAATAAATATACCTATTACTTTTGTTATCATCAATATAACATGCATTATTACCCATATTATGCAGTTATTATCGATAGAACTGTAATAAATATACTTATTACTTTTATTATTATCAATATAACATGCACTATTAGCCATATTTTACTATTATTATCGCTAGAACTATAATAATTATACTTATTACTCCCAATATTATCAATATAACATGCATTATTACCGATATTATGCAGTTATTATTGATAGAACTATAATAAATATACTTATTACTTTTATTATTATCAATATAACATGCATTATTACCTATATTATGCAGTTATTATCGCTAGAACTATAATAAATATACTTATTACTTTTATTATTACCAATATAACATGCACTATTAGCCATATTTTACTATTATTATCGCTAGAACTATAATAAATATACTTATTACTCCCGATATTATCAATATAACATCCATTATTACCCATATAATGCAGTTATTATCGCTGGAACTGTAATAATTATACTTATGACTTATATTATTATCAATATAACATGCATTATTACCCATATTATACAGTTATTATCGCTAGAACTATAATAAATATACTTATTACTCCCGACATTATCAATATAACATCCATTATTACCCATATAATGCAGTTATTATCGCTAGAACTGTAATAAGTATACTTATTACTTATATTATTATCAATATAACATGCATTATTACCCATATTATGCAGTTATTATCGCTAGAACTATAATAAATATACGTATTACTTTTGTTATCATCAATATAACGTGCATTATTACCCACATTATGCAGTTATTATCGATAGAACTGTAATAAATATACTTATTACTTTTATTATTATCAATATAACATGCACTATTAGCCATATTTTGCTATTATTATCGCTAGAACTATAATAATTATACTTATTACTCCCAATATTATCAATATAACATGCATTATTACCCATATTATGCAGTTATTATCGATAGAACTGTAATAATTATACTTATTACTTTTATTATTATCAATATAACATGCACTATTAGCCATATTTTGCTATTATTATCGCTAGAACTATAATAATTATACTTATTACTCCCAATATTATCAATATAACATGCATTATTACCCATATTTTGCAGTTATTATCGCTAGAACTATAATAAATATACTTATTACTCCCGACATTATCAATATAACATCCATTATTACCCATATAATGCAGATATTATCGCTAGGACTGTAATAAGTATACTCATTACTTATATTATTATCAATATAACATGCATTATTACCCATCTTATGCAGTTATTATCGCTGGAACTATAATAAATATACGTATTACTTTTATTATCATCAATATAACATGCATTATTACCCATATTATGCAGTTATTATCGCTAAACTATAATAAATATACTTAGTACTTTAATTATCGTCAATATAACATGCATTATTACCCATAGTATGCAGTTATTATCGATAGAACTATAATAAATATACTTATTACTTTTATTATTATCTGTATAACATGCATTATTACCCATATAATGCAGTTATTATCGCTAGAACTGTAATAATTATACTTATTACTTATATTATTATCAATATAACATGCATTATTACCCATATAATGCAGTTATTATCGCTAGAACTGTAATAATTATACTTATTACTTATATTATCATCAATATAACATGCATTATTACCCATATTATGCAGTTATTATCGATAGAACTGTAATAAATATACTTATTACTTTTATTATTATCAATATAACATGCACTATTAGCCATATTTTACTATTATTATCGCTAGAACTATAATAATTTTACTTATTACTCCCAATATTATCAATATAACATGCATTATTACCCATATAATGCAGTTATTATCGCTAGAACTGTAATAATTATACTTATTACTTATATTATTAGCAATATAACGTGCATTATTACACATATAATGCAGTTATTATCGCTAGAACTGTAATAATTATACTTATTACTTATATTATTATCAATATAACATGCATTATTACCCATATTATGCAGTTATTATCGCTAGAACTATAATAAATATACCTATTACTTTTGTTATCATCAATATAACATGCATTATTACCCATATTATGCAGTTATTATCGATAGAACTGTAATAAATATACTTATTACTTTTATTATTATCAATATAACATGCACTATTAGCCATATTTTACTATTATTATCGCTAGAACTATAATAATTATACTTATTACTCCCAATATTATCAATATAACATGCATTATTACCGATATTATGCAGTTATTATTGATAGAACTATAATAAATATACTTATTACTTTTATTATTATCAATATAACATGCATTATTACCTATATTATGCAGTTATTATCGCTAGAACTATAATAAATATACTTATTACTCCCGATATTATCAATATTACATCCATTATTACCCATATAATGCAGTTATTATCGCTACAACTGTAATAATTGTACTTATTACTTATATTATCATCAATATAACATGCATTATTAACCATATTATGCAGTTATTATCGCTAGAACTGTAATAAATACACTTATTACTTTTATTATCATCAATATAACGGGCATTATTACCCATATTATGCAGTTATTATTGATAGAACTATAATAAATATACTTATTACTTTTATTATTATCAATATAACATGCATTATTACCTATATTATGCAGTTATTATCGCTAGAACTATAATAAATATACGTATTACTTTTGTTATCATCAATATAACATGCATTATTACCCATATTATGCAGTTATTATCGATAGAACTATAATAAATATACTTATTACTTTTATTATTATCAATATAACATGCATTATTACCTATATTATGCAGTTATTATCGCTAGAACTATAATAAATATACTAATTACTCCCGATATTGTCAATATAACATCCATTATTACCCATATAATGCAGTTATTATCGCTAGAACTGTAATAATTATACTTATTACTTATATTATTATCAATATAACATGCATTATTACCCATATTATGCAGTTATTATTGATAGAACTATAATAAATATACTTATTACTTTTACTATTATCAATATAACATGCATTATTACCTATATTATGCAGTTATTATCGCTAGAACTATAATAAATATACTTATTACTCCCGATATTATCAATATAACATCCATTATTACCCATATTATGCAGTTATTATCGCTGGAACTGTAATAATTATACTTATGACTTATATTAACATCAATATAACATGCATTATTACCCATATTATGCAGTTATTATCGCTAGAACTATAATAAATATACGTATTACCTCTGTTATCATCAATATAACATGCATTATTACCCATATTATGCAGTTATTATCGATAGAACTGTAATAAATATACTTATTACTTTTATTATCAATATAACATGCACTATTAGCCATATTTTGCTATTATTATCGCTAGAACTATAATAATTATACTTATTACTCCCAATATTATCAATATAACATGCATTATTACCCATATTATGCAGTTATTATCGCTAGAACTATAATAAATATACTTATTACTCCCGACATTATCAATATAACATCCATTATTACCCATATAATGCAGTTATTATCGCTAGAACTGTAATAAGTATACTTATTACTTATATTATTATCAATATAACATGCATTATTACCCATATTATGCAGTTATTATCGCTGGAACTATAATAAATATACGTATTACTTTTATTATCATCAATATAACATGCATTATTACCCATATTATGCAGTTATTATCGATAGAACTGTAATAAATATACTTATTACTTTTATTATTATCAATATAACATGCACTATTAGCCATATTTTACTATTATTATCGCTAAAACTATAATAATTATACTTATTACTCCCAATATTATCAATATAACATTAATTATTACCGATATTATGCAGTTATTATTATTAGAACTATAATAAATATACTTATTACTTTTATTATTATCAATATAACATGCATTATTACCTATATTATGCAGTTATTATCGCTAGAACTATAATAAATATACTTATTACTCCCGATATTATCAATATAACATCCATTATTACCCATATAATGCAGTTATTATCGCTGGAACTGTAATAATTATACTTATGACTTATATTATTATCAATATAACATGCATTATTACCCATATTATGCAGTTATTATCGCTAGAACTATAATAAATATACTTATTACTTTTATTATTATCAATATAACATGCATTATTACCCATATTATGCAGTTATTATTGATAGAACTATAATAAATATACTTATTACTTTTATTATTATCAATATAACATGCATTATTACCTATATTATGCAGTTATTATCGCTAGAACTATAATAAATATACTTATTACTCCCGATATTATCAATATAACATGCATTATTACACATATTATGCAGTTATTATCGCTAGAACTATAATAAATATACTTATTACTCCCGACATTATCAATATAACATCCATTATTACCCATATAATGCAGATATTATCGCTAGAACTGTAATAAGTATACTTATTACTTATATTATTATCAATATAACATGCATTATTACCCATATAATGCAGTTATTATCGCTAGAACTGTAATAATTATACTTATTACTTATATTATTAGCAATATAACGTGCATTATTACACATATAATGCAGTTATTATCGCTAGAACTGTAATAATTATACTTATTACTTATATTATTATCAATATAACATGCATTATTACCCATATTATGCAGTTATTATCGCTAGAACTATAATAAATATACCTATTACTTTTGTTATCATCAATATAACATGCATTATTACCCATATTATGCAGTTATTATCGATAGAACTGTAATAAATATACTTATTACTTTTATTATTATCAATATAACATGCACTATTAGCCATATTTTACTATTATTATCGCTAGAACTATAATAATTATACTTATTACTCCCAATATTATCAATATAACATGCATTATTACCGATATTATGCAGTTATTATTGATAGAACTATAATAAATATACTTATTACTTTTATTATTATCAATATAACATGCATTATTACCTATATTATGCAGTTATTATCGCTAGAACTATAATAAATATACTTATTACTCCCGATATTATCAATATTACATCCATTATTACCCATATAATGCAGTTATTATCGCTACAACTGTAATAATTGTACTTATTACTTATATTATCATCAATATAACATGCATTATTAACCATATTATGCAGTTATTATCGCTAGAACTGTAATAAATACACTTATTACTTTTATTATCATCAATATAACGGGCATTATTACCCATATTATGCAGTTATTATTGATAGAACTATAATAAATATACTTATTACTTTTATTATTATCAATATAACATGCATTATTACCTATATTATGCAGTTATTATCGCTAGAACTATAATAAATATACGTATTACTTTTGTTATCATCAATATAACATGCATTATTACCCATATTATGCAGTTATTATCGATAGAACTATAATAAATATACTTATTACTTTTATTATTATCAATATAACATGCATTATTACCTATATTATGCAGTTATTATCGCTAGAACTATAATAAATATACTAATTACTCCCGATATTGTCAATATAACATCCATTATTACCCATATAATGCAGTTATTATCGCTAGAACTGTAATAATTATACTTATTACTTATATTATTATCAATATAACATGCATTATTACCCATATTATGCAGTTATTATTGATAGAACTATAATAAATATACTTATTACTTTTACTATTATCAATATAACATGCATTATTACCTATATTATGCAGTTATTATCGCTAGAACTATAATAAATATACTTATTACTCCCGATATTATCAATATAACATCCATTATTACCCATATTATGCAGTTATTATCGCTGGAACTGTAATAATTATACTTATGACTTATATTAACATCAATATAACATGCATTATTACCCATATTATGCAGTTATTATCGCTAGAACTATAATAAATATACGTATTACTTCTGTTATCATCAATATAACATGCATTATTACCCATATTATGCAGTTATTATCGATAGAACTGTAATAAATATACTTATTACTTTTATTATCAATATAACATGCACTATTAGCCATATTTTGCTATTATTATCGCTAGAACTATAATAATTATACTTATTACTCCCAATATTATCAATATAACATGCATTATTACCCATATTATGCAGTTATTATCGCTAGAACTATAATAAATATACTTATTACTCCCGACATTATCAATATAACATCCATTATTACCCATATAATGCAGTTATTATCGCTAGAACTGTAATAAGTATACTTATTACTTATATTATTATCAATATAACATGCATTATTACCCATATTATGCAGTTATTATCGCTGGAACTATAATAAATATACGTATTACTTTTATTATCATCAATATAACATGCATTATTACCCATATTATGCAGTTATTATCGATAGAACTGTAATAAATATACTTATTACTTTTATTATTATCAATATAACATGCACTATTAGCCATATTTTACTATTATTATCGCTAAAACTATAATAATTATACTTATTACTCCCAATATTATGAATATAACATTAATTATTACCGATATTATGCAGTTATTATTATTAGAACTATAATAAATATACTTATTACTTTTATTATTATCAATATAACATGCATTATTACCTATATTATGCAGTTATTATCGCTAGAACTATAATAAATATACTTATTACTCCCGATATTATCAATATAACATCCATTATTACCCATATAATGCAGTTATTATCGCTGGAACTGTAATAATTATACTTATGACTTATATTATTATCAATATAACATGCATTATTACCCATATTATGCAGTTATTATCGCTAGAACTATAATAAATATACTTATTACTTTTATTATTATCAATATAACATGCATTATTACCCATATTATGCAGTTATTATTGATAGAACTATAATAAATATACTTATTACTTTTATTATTATCAATATAACATGCATTATTACCTATATTGTGCAGTTATTATCGCTAGAACTATAATAAATATACTTATTACTCCCGATATTATCAATATAACATGCATTATTACACATATTATGCAGTTATTATCGCTAGAACTATAATAAATATACTTATTACTCCCGACATTATCAATATAACATCCATTATTACCCATATAATGCAGATATTATCGCTAGAACTGTAATAAGTATACTAATTACTTATATTATTATCAATATAACATGCATTATTACCCATATTATGCAGTTATTATCGCTGGAACTATAATAAATATACGTATTACTTTTATTATCATCAATATAACATGCATTATTACCCATATTATGCAGTTATTATCGCTAAACTATAATAAAAATACTTATTACTTCTATTGTTATCAATATAACATGCATTATTACCTATATTATGCAGTTATTATCGCTAGAACTATAATAAATATACTTATTACTCCCGATATTATCAATATAACATACATTATTACCTATATTATGCAGTTATTATCGCTAGAACTATAATAAATATACTTATTACTCCCGATATTATCAATATAACATGCATTATTACCCACATAATGCAGTTATTATCGCTAGAACTGTAATAATTATACCTATTACTTATATTATTATCAATATAACGTGCATTATTACCCATATTATGCAGTTACAATCGCTTGAACTATAATAAATATACTTAGTACTTTAATTATCGTCAATATAACATGCATTATTACCCATAGTATGCAGTTATTATCGATAGAACTATAATAAATATACTTATTACTTTTATTATTATCTGTATAACATGCATTATTACCCATATAATGCAGTTATTATCGCTAGAACTGTAATAATTATACTTATTACTTATATTATTATCAATATAACATGCATTATTACCCATATTATGCAGTTATTATCGCTAGAACTATAATAAATATACCTATTACTTTTGTTATCATCAATATAACATGCATTATTACCCATATTATGCAGTTATTATCGATAGAACTGTAATAAATATACTTATTACTTTTATTATTATCAATATAACATGCACTATTAGCCATATTTTACTATTATTATCGCTAGAACTATAATAATTATACTTATTACTCCCAATATTATCAATATAACATGCATTATTACACATATTATGCAGTTATTATCGCTAGAACTATAATAATTGTACTTATGACTTATATTATTATCAATATAACATGCATTATTACCAATATTATGCAGTTATTATCGCTAGAACTGTAATAAATACACTCATTACTTTTATTATCATCAATATAACATGCATGATTACCTATATTATGCAGTTATTATCGCTAGAACTGTAATAATTATACTTATTATTTATATTATCATCAATATAACATGCATTATTACCCATATTATGCAGTCATTATCGCTAGAACTGTAATAAATATACTTATTACTTTTATTATTATCAATATAACATGCACTATTAGCCATATTTTACTATTATTATCGCTAGAACTATAATAAATATACTTATTACTCCCGATATTATCAATATAACATCCATTATTACCCATATAATGCAGTTATTATCGCTGGAACTGTAATAATTATACTTATGACTTATATTATTATCAATATAACATGCATTATTACCCATATTATGCAGTTATTATCGCTAGAACTATAATAAATACACTTATTACTTTTATTATCATCAATATAACGGGCATTATTACCCATATTATGCAGTTATTATTGATAGAACTATAATAAATAAACTTATTACTTTTATTATTATCAATATAACATGCATTATTACCTATATTATGCAGTTATTATCGCTAGAACTATAATAAATATACTTATTACTCCCGATATTATCAATATAACATCCATTATTACCCATATAATGCAGTTATTATCGCTGGAACTGTAATAATTATACTTATGACTTATATTATTATCAATATAACATGCATTATTACCCATATTATGCAGTTATTATCGCTAGAACTATAATAAATATACGTATTACTTTTGTTATCATCAATATAACATGCATTATTACCCATATTATGCAGTTATTATCGATAGAACTGTAATAAATATACTTATTACTTTTATTATCAATATAACATGCACTATTAGCCATATTTTGCTATTATTATCGCTAGAACTATAATAATTATACTTATTACTCCCAATATTATCAATATAACATGCATTATTACCCATATTATGCAGTTATTATCGATAGAACTGTAATAAATATACTTATTACTTTTATTATTATCAATATAACATGCACTATTAGCCATATTTTACTATTATTATCGCTAGAACTATAATAATTATACTTATTACTCCTAATATTATCAATATAACATTAATTATTACCGATATTATGCAGTTATTATTGATAGAACTATAATAAATATACTTATTACTTTTATTATTATCAATATAACATGCATTATTACCTATATTATGCAGTTATTATCGCTAGAACTATAATAAATATACTTATTACTTTTATTATTATCAATATAACATGCATTATTACCCATATTATGCAGTTATTATTGATAGCACTATAATAAATATACTTATTACTTTTATTATTATCAATATAACATGCATTATTACCTATATTATGCAGTTATTATCGCTAGAACTATAATAAATATACTTATTACTCCCGATATTATCAATATAACATGCATTATTACACATATTATGCAGTTATTATCGCTAGAACTATAATAAATATACTTATTACTCCCGACATTATCAATATAACATCCATTATTACCCATATAATGCAGATATTATCGCTAGAACTGTAATAAGTATACTTATTACTTATATTATTATCAATATAACATGCATTATTACCCATATTATGCAGTTATTATCGCTAAACTATAATAAATATACTTATTACTTCTATTATTATCAATATAACATGCATTATTACCTATATTATGCAGTTATTATCGCTAGAACTATAATAAATATACTTATTACTCCCGATATTATCAATATAACATCCATTATTACCCATATAATGCAGTTATTATCGCTAGAACTGTAATAATTATACTTATTACTTATATTATTATCAATATAACATGCATTATTACCCATATTATGCAGTTATTATCGATAGAACTATAATAAATGTACTTATTACTTTTATTATTATCAATATAACATGCACTATTAGCCATATTTTACTATTATTATCGCTAGAACTATAATAATTATACTTATTAGTCCCAATATTATCAATATAACATGCATTATTACCCATATAATGCAGTTATTATCGCTAGAACTGTAATAATTATACCTATTACTTATATTATTATCAATATGACATGCATTATTACCCATATTATGCAGTTACAATCGCTAGAACTATAATAAATATACTTAGTACTTTAATTATCGTCAATATAACATGCATTATTACCCATAGTATGCAGTTATTATCGATAGAACTATAATAAATATACTTATTACTTTTATTATTATCTGTATAACATGCATTATTACCCATATAATGCAGTTATTATCGCTAGAACTGTAATAATTATACTTATTACTTATATTATTATCAATATAACATGCATTATTACCCATATAATGCAGTTATTATCGCTAGAACTGTAATAATTATACTTATTACTTATATTATCATCAATATAACATGCATTATTACCCATATTATGCAGTTATTATCGATAGAACTGTAATAAATATACTTATTACCTTTATTATTATCAATATAACATGCACTATTAGCCATATTTTACTATTATTATCGCTAGAACTATAATAATTTTACTTATTACTCCCAATATTATCAATATAACATGCATTATTACCCATATAATGCAGTTATTATCGCTAGAACTGTAATAATTATACTTATTACTTATATTATTAGCAATATAACGTGCATTATTACCCATATAATGCAGTTATTATTGATAGAACTATAATAAATATACTTATTACTTTTATTATTATCAATATAACATGCATTATTACCTATATTATGCAGTTATTATCGCTAGAACTATAATAAATATACTTATTACTCCCGATATTATCAATATTACATCCATTATTACCCATATAATGCAGTTATTATCGCTAGAACTGTAATAATTGTACTTATTACTTATATTATCATCAATATAACAAGCATTATTACCCATATTATGCAGTTATTATCGCTAGAACAGTAATAAATACACTTATTACTTTTGTTATCATCAATATAACATGCATTATTACCCATATTATGCAGTTATTATCGATAGAACTGTAATAAATATACTTATTACTTTTATTATTATCAATATAACATGCACTATTAGCCATATTTTACTATTATTATCGCTAGAACTATAATAATTATACTTATTACTCCCAATATTATCAATATAACATGCATTATTACACATATTATGCAGTTATTATCGCTAGAACTATAATAAATATACTTATTACTTTTATTATTATCAATATAACATGAATTATTACCTATATTATGCAGTTATTATCGCTAGAACTATAATAAATATACTAATTACTCCCGATATTGTCAATATAACATCCATTATTACCCATATAATGCAGTTATTATCGCTAGAACTGTAATAATTATACTTATTACTTATATTATTATCAATATAACATGCATTATTACCCATATTATGCAGTTATTATTGATAGAACTATAATAAATATACTTATTACTTTTATTATTATCAATATAACATGCATTATTACCTATATTATGCAGTTATTATCGCTAGAACTATAATAAATATACTTATTACTCCCGATATTATCAATATAACATCCATTATTACCCATATAATGCAGGTATTATCGCTGGAACTGTAATAATTATACTTATGACTTATATTAACATCAATATAACATGCATTATTACCCATATTATGCAGTTATTATCGCTAGAACTATAATAAATATACGTATTACTTTTGTTATCATCAATATAACATGCATTATTACCCATATTATGCAGTTATTATCGCTAGAACTGTAACGAATATACTTACTATTTTCATTATCATCAATATAACATGCATTATTACCCATATTATGCGGTTATTATCCATAGAACTATAATAAATATACTTATTACTTTTATTATTATCAATATAACATGCATTATTACGCATATAATGCAGTTATTATCGCTAGAAATGTAATAAATATACTTGCAACTTTCGCTATCATCAATATAACATGCATTATTAGCCATATTACGCAGTTATTATCGATAGAACTGTAATAAATATACTTATTACTTTTATTATTATCAATATAACATGCATTATTACCCATATAATGCAGTTATTATCGCTAGAACTGTAATAATTATACTTATTACTTATATTATTAGCAATATAACGTGCATTATTACCCATATAATGCAGTTATTATCGCCAGAACTGTAATAATTATACTTATTATTTATATTATTATCAATATAACATGCATTATTACCCATATTATGCAGTTATTATCGCTAGAACTGTAATAATTATACTTATTACTTATATTGTTAGCAGTATAACGTGCATTATTACCCATATTATGCAGTTATTATCGCTAGAACTATAATAAATATACGTATTACTTTTGTTATCATCAATATAACATGCATTATTACCCATATTATGCAGTTATTATCGATAGAACTGTAATAAATATACTTATTACATTTATTATCAATATAACATGCACTATTAGCCATATTTTGCTATTATTATCGCTAGAACTATAATAATTATACTTATTACTCCCAATATTATCAATATAACATGCATTATTACCCATATTATGCAGTTATTATCGATAGAACTGTAATAAATATACTTATTACTTTTATTATTATCAATATAACATGCACTATTAGCCATATTTTACTATTATTATCGCTACAACTATAATAATTATACTTATTACTCCCAATATTATCAATATAACATTAATTATTACCGATATTATGCAGTTATTATTGATAGAACTATAATAAATATACTTATTACTTTTATTATTATCAATATAACATGCATTATTACCTATATTATGCAGTTATTATCGCTAGAACTATAATAAATATACTTATTACTTTTATTATTATCAATATAACATGCATTATTACCCATATTATGCAGTTATTATTGATAGCACTATAATAAATATACTTATTACTTTTATTATTATCAATATAACATGCATTATTACCTATATTATGCAGTTATTATCGCTAGAACTATAATAAATATACTTATTACTCCCGATATTATCAATATAACATGCATTATTACACATATTATGCAGTTATTATCGCTAGAACTATAATAAATATACTTATTACTCCCGACATTATCAATATAACATCCATTATTACCCATATAATGCAGATATTATCGCTAGAACTGTAATAAGTATACTTATTACTTATATTATTATCAATATAACATGCATTATTACCCATATTATGCAGTTATTATCGCTAAACTATAATAAATATACTTATTACTTCTATTATTATCAATATAACATGCATTATTACCTATATTATGCAGTTATTATCGCTAGAACTATAATAAATATACTTATTACTCCCGATATTATCAATATAACATCCATTATTACCCATATAATGCAGTTATTATCGCTAGAACTGTAATAATTATACTTATTACTTATATTATTATCAATATAACATGCATTATTACCCATATTATGCAGTTATTATCGATAGAACTATAATAAATGTACTTATTACTTTTATTATTATCAATATAACATGCACTATTAGCCATATTTTACTATTATTATCGCTAGAACTATAATAATTATACTTATTAGTCCCAATATTATCAATATAACATGCATTATTACCCATATAATGCAGTTATTATCGCTAGAACTGTAATAATTATACCTATTACTTATATTATTATCAATATGACATGCATTATTACCCATATTATGCAGTTACAATCGCTAGAACTATAATAAATATACTTAGTACTTTAATTATCGTCAATATAACATGCATTATTACCCATAGTATGCAGTTATTATCGATAGAACTATAATAAATATACTTATTACTTTTATTATTATCTGTATAACATGCATTATTACCCATATAATGCAGTTATTATCGCTAGAACTGTAATAATTATACTTATTACTTATATTATTATCAATATAACATGCATTATTACCCATATAATGCAGTTATTATCGCTAGAACTGTAATAATTATACTTATTACTTATATTATCATCAATATAACATGCATTATTACCCATATTATGCAGTTATTATCGATAGAACTGTAATAAATATACTTATTACCTTTATTATTATCAATATAACATGCACTATTAGCCATATTTTACTATTATTATCGCTAGAACTATAATAATTTTACTTATTACTCCCAATGTTATCAATATAACATGCATTATTACCCATATAATGCAGTTATTATCGCTAGAACTGTAATAATTATACTTATTACTTATATTATTAGCAATATAACGTGCATTATTACCCATATAATGCAGTTATTATCGCTAGAACTGTAATAATTATACTTATTACTTATATTATTATCAATATAACATGCATTATTACCCATATTATGCAGTTATTATCGCTAGAACTATAATAAATATACTTACTACTTTTATTATCATCAATATAACATGCATTATTACCGATATTATGCAGTTATTATTGATAGAACTATAATAAATATACTTATTACTTTTATTATTATCAATATAACATGCATTATTACCTATATTATGCAGTTATTATCGCTAGAACTATAATAAATATACTTATTACTCCCGATATTATCAATATTACATCCATTATTACCCATATAATGCAGTTATTATCGCTAGAACTGTAATAATTGTACTTATTACTTATATTATCATCAATATAACATGCATTATTACCCATATTATGCAGTTATTATCGCTAGAACTGTAATAAATACACTTATTACTTTTATTATCATCAATATAACGGGCATTATTACCCATATTATGCAGTTATTATTGATAGAACTATAATAAATATACTTATTACTTTTATTATTATCAATATAACATGCATTATTACCTATATTATGCAGTTATTATCGCAAGAACTATAATAAATATACTTATTACTCCCGATATTATCAATATTACATCCATTATTACCCATATAATGCAGTTATTATCGCTAGAACTGTAATAATTGTACTTATTACTTATATTATCATCAATATAACAAGCATTATTACCCATATTATGCAGTTATTATCGCTAGAACAGTAATAAAAACACTTATTACTTTTATTATCATCAATATAACGGGCATTATTACCCATATTATGCAGTTATTATTGATAGAACTATAATAAATATACTTATTACTTTTATTACTATCAATATAACATGCATTATTACCTATATTATGCAGTTATTATCGCTAGAACTATAATAAATATACTTATTACTCCCGATATTATCAATATAACATCCATTATTACCCATATAATGCAGTTATTATCGCTGGAACTGTAATAATTATACTTATGACTTATATTATTATCAATATAACATGCATTATTACCCATATTATGCAGTTATTATCGCTAGAACTATAATAAATATACGTATTACTTTTGTTATCATCAATATAACATGCATTATTACCCATATTATGCAGTTATTATCGATAGAACTGTAATAAATATACTTATTACTTTTATTATTATCAATATAACATGCACTATTAGCCATATTTTACTATTATTATCGCTAGAACTATAATAATTATACTTATTACTCCCAATATTATCAATATAACATGCATTATTACACATATTATGCAGTTATTATCGCTAGAACTATAATAAAGAGTGATGCCCACTTGGACGCCGACCGTTTGGACACGTCCCGATTGGACGGTCCCGATTCGACTCGTTCCATTTCGAAGCGGTGCCGATTGGACGCGTTCCAATTCTAAGCAGGGCGTATAGAACCTAACCTAACCAAATCTCACCTCTTCGAATTGGGACGCGTCGAATCGGCACCGCTTCGAATTGGAACGCGTCGAATCGGGACCGTCCAAACGGAACGCGTCCAATCGGTCGACGTCCAAGTGGGACACCCCCATAATAAATATACTTATTACTTTTATTATTATCAATATAACATGAATTATTACCTATATTATGCAGTTATTATCGCTAGAACTATAATAAATATACTAATTACTCCCGATATTGTCAATATAACATCCATTATTACCCATATAATGCAGTTATTATCGCTAGAACTGTAATAATTATACTTATTACTTATATTATTATCAATATAACATGCATTATTACCCATATTATGCAGTTATTATTGATAGAACTATAACAAATATACTTATTACTTTTATTATTATCAATATAACATGCATTATTACCTATATTATGCAGTTATTATCGCTAGAACTATAATAAATATACTTATTACTCCCGATATTATCAATATAACATCCATTATTACCCATATAATGCAGTTATTATCGCTGGAACTGTAATAATTATACTTATGACTTATATTAACATCAATATAACATGCATTATTACCCATATTATGCAGTTATTATCGCTAGAACTATAATAAATATACGTATTACTTTTGTTATCATCAATATAACATGCATTATTACCCATATTATGCAGTTATTATCGATAGAACTGTAATAAATATACTTATTACTTTTATTATCAATATAACATGCACTATTAGCCATATTTTGCTATTATTATCGCTAGAACTATAATAATTATACTTATTACTCCCAATATTATCAATATAACATGCATTATTACCCATATTATGCAGTTATTATCGCTAGAACTATAATAAATATACTTATTACTCCCGACATTATCAATATAACATCCATTATTACCCATATAATGCAGTTATTATCGCTAGAACTGTAATAAGTATACTTATTACTTATATTATTATCAATATAACATGCATTATTACCCATATTATGCAGTTATTATCGCTGGAACTATAATAAATATACGTATTACTTTTATTATCATCAATATAACATGCATTATTACCCATATTATGCAGTTGTTATCGATAGAACTGTAATAAATATACTTATTACTTTTATTATTATCAATATAACATGCACTATTAGCCATATTTTACTATTATTATCGCTAGAACTATAATAATTATACTTATTACTCCCAATATTATCAATATAACATTAATTATTACCGATATTATGCAGTTATTATTGATAGAACTATAATAAATATACTTATTACTTATATTATTATCAATATAACATGCATTATTACCCGTATTATGCAGTTATTATCGCTAGAACTGTAATAAATATACTTACTATTATCATTATCATCAATATAACATGCATTATTACCCATATTATGCAGTTATTATCCATAGAACTATAATAAATATACTTATTACTTATATTATTATAAATATAACATGCATTATTGCCCATATTATGCAGTTATTATCGCTAGAACTATAATAAATATACGTATTACTTTTATTATCATCAATATAACATGCATTATTACCCATATTATGCAGTTATTATCGATAGAACTGTAATACATATACTTATTACTTTTATTATTATCAATAGAACATAAACTATTAGCCATATTTTACTATTATTATCGCTAGGACTATAATAATTATACTTATTACTCCTAATATTATCAATATAACATGCATTATTACCCATATAATGCAGTTATTATCGCTAGATCTGTAATAAATATACTTACTACTTTCAATACCACCAATATAACATGCATTATTACCCATATTATGCAGTTATTATCCATAGAACTATAATAAATATACTTATTACTTTTATTATTATCAATATAACATGCATTATTACCCATATAATGCAGTTATTATCGCTAGAACTGTAATAAATATACTTACTACTTTCATTATCATCAATATAACATGCATTATTACCCATATAATGCAGTTATTATCGCTAGAACTGTAACAAATATACTTACTATTTTCATTATCATCAATATAACATGCATTATTACCCATATTATGCAGTTATTATCCATAGAACTATAATAAATATACTTATTACTTTTATTATTATCAATATAACATGCATTATTACGCATATAATGCAGTTATTATCGCTAGAAATGTAATAAATATACTTGCAACTTTCGCTGTCATCAATATAACATGCATTATTAGCCATATTACGCAGTTATTATCGATAGAACTGTAATAAATATACTTATTACTTTTATTATTATCAATATAACATGCATTATTACCCATATAATGCAGTTATTATCGCTAGAACTGTAATAATTATACTTATTACTTATATTATTAGCAATATAACGTGCATTATTACCCATATAATGCAGTTATTATCGCCAGAACTGTAATAATTATACTTATTATTTATATTATTATCAATATAACATGCATTATTACCCATATTATGCAGTTATTATCGCTAGAACTATAATAAATATACGTATTACTTTTATTATCATCAATATAACATGCATCATTACCCATATTATGCAGTTATTATCGCTAGAACTGTAATAATTATACTTATTACTTATATTATTATCAATATAACATGCATTATTACCCATATTATGCAGTTATTATCGCTAGAACTGTAATAATTATACTTATTACTTATATTATTATCAATATAACATGCATTAGTAGCCATATAATGCAGTTATTATCGCTAGAACTGTAATAATCATACTTGTTACTTATATTATTGGCAATATAACGTGCATTATTACCCATATAATGCAGTTATTATCGCCAGAACTGTAATAATTATACTTATTACTTATATTATTATCAATATAACATGCATTATTAGCCATATTGTACTATTATTATCGCTAGAACTATAATAATTATACTTATTACTCCCGATATTATCAATATAACATGCATTATTACCCATATAATGCAGTTATTATCGCTAGAACTGTAATAATTATACTTATTACTTATATTGTTAGCAGTATAACGTGCATTATTACCCATATTATGCAGTTATTATCGCTAGAACTGTAATAATTATACTTATTACTTATATTATTATCAATATAACATGCATTAGTAGCCATATAATGCAGTTATTATCGCTAGAACTGTAATAATCATACTTGTTACTTATATTATTGGCAATATAACGTGCATTATTACCCATATAATGCAATCATTATCGCCAGAACTGTAATAATTATACTTATTACTTATATTATTATCAATATAACATGCATTATTACCCGTATTATGCAGTTATTATCGCTAGAACTATAATAAATATACGTATTACTTTTATTATCATCAATATAACATGCATCATTACCCATATTATGCAGTTATTATCGATAGAACTGTAATACATATACTTATTACTTTTATTATTATCAATAGAACATGCACTATTAGCCATATTTTACTATTATTATCGCTAGGACTATAATAATTATACTTATTACTCCCAATATTATCAATATAACATGCATTATTACCCATATAATGCAGTTATAATCGCTAGAACTGTAATACATATATTTACTACTTTCATTATCATCAATATAACATGCATTATTACCCATATCATGCAGTTATTATCGCTAGAACTATAATAAATATACGTATTACTTTTATTATCATCAATATAACATGCATGATTACCCATATGATGCAGTTATTATCGATAGAACTGTAATACATATACTTATTACTTTTATTATTATCAATAGAACATGCACTATTAGCCATATTTTACTATTATTATCGCTAGGACTATAATAATTATACTTATTACTCCCAATATTATCAATATAACATGCATTATTAAACATATTATGCAGTTATTATCCATAGAACTATAATAAATATACTTATTACTTTTATTATTATCAATATAACATGCATTATTACCCATATTATGCAGTTATTATCGATAGAAGTATAATAAATATACTTATTACTTTTATTATTATCAATAGAACATGCACTATTAGCCATATTTTACTATTATTATCGCTAGGACTATAATAATTATACATATTCCTCCCAATATTATCAATATAACATGCATTATTACCCATATTATGCAGTTATTATCGATAGAAGTATAATAAATATACTTATTACTTTTATTATTATCAATATAACAGGCACTCTTAGCCATATTTTACTATTATTATCGCTAGAACTATAATAATTATACTTATTACTTTTATTATTATCAATATAACATGCACTATTAGGCATATTGTACTATTATTATCGCTGGAACTATAATAATTATACTTATTACTCCCGATATTATCAATATAACATGCATTATTACCAACATAATGCAGTTATAATCGCTAGAACTATAATAAATATGCGTATTACTTTTATTATCATCAATATAACATGCATTATTACCCATATTATGCAGTTATTATCGATAGAACTGTAATAAATATACTTATTACTTTTATTATTATCAATATAACATGCACTATTAGCCATATTTTACTATTATTATCGCTAGAACTATAACAATTATACTTATTACTCCCGATATTATCAATATAACATGCATTATTAGCCATATTGTACTATTATTATCGCTAGAACTATAATAATTATACTTATTACTCCCGATATTATCAATATAACATGCATTATTACCCATATAATGCAGTTATTATCGCTAGAACTGTAATAATTATACTTATTACTTATATTGTTAGCAGTATAACGTGTATTATTACCCATATTATGCAGTTATTATCGCTAGAACTGTAATAATTATACTTATTACTTATATTATTATCAATATAACATGCATTAGTAGCCATATAATGCAGTTATTATCGCTAGAACTGTAATAATCATACTTGTTACTTATATTATTGGCAATATAACGTGCATTATTACCCATATAATGCAGTTATTATCGCCAGAACTGTAATAATTATACTTATTACTTATATTATTATCAATATAACATGCATTATTACCCGTATTATGCAGTTATTATCGCTAGAACTATAATAATTATACTTATTACTCCCGATATTATCAATATAACATCCATTATTACCCATATAATGCAGTTATTATCGCTAGAACTGTAATAATTATACTTATTACTTATATTATTATCAATATAACATGCATTATTACCCATATTATGCAGTTATTATCGATAGAACTATAATAAATGTACTTATTACTTTTATTATTATCAATATAACATGCACTATTAGCCATATTTTATTATTATTATCGCTAGAACTATAATAATTATACTTATTAGTCCCAATATTATCAATATAACATGCATTATTACCCATATAATGCAGTTATTATCGCTAGAACTGTAATAATTATACCTATTACTTATATTATTATCAATATGACATGCATTATTACCCATATTATGCAGTTACAATCGCTAGAACTATAATAAATATACTTAGTACTTTAATTATCGTCAATATAACATGCATTATTACCCATAGTATGCAGTTATTATCGATAGAACTATAATAAATATACTTATTACTTTTATTATTATCTGTATAACATGCATTATTACCCATATAATGCAGTTATTATCGCTAGAACTGTAATAATTATACTTATTACTTATATTATTATCAATATAACATGCATTATTACCCATATAATGCAGTTATTATCGCTAGAACTGTAATAATTATACTTATTACTTATATTATCATCAATATAACATGCATTATTACCCATATTATGCAGTTATTATCGATAGAACTGTAATAAATATACTTATTACCTTTATTATTATCAATATAACATGCACTATTAGCCATATTTTACTATTATTATCGCTAGAACTATAATAATTTTACTTATTACTCCCAATGTTATCAATATAACATGCATTATTACCCATATAATGCAGTTATTATCGCTAGAACTGTAATAATTATACTTATTACTTATATTATTAGCAATATAACGTGCATTATTACCCATATAATGCAGTTATTATCGCTAGAACTGTAATAATTATACTTATTACTTATATTATTATCAATATAACATGCATTATTACCCATATTATGCAGTTATTATCGCTAGAACTATAATAAATATACTTACTACTTTTATTATCATCAATATAACATGCATTATTACCGATATTATGCAGTTATTATTGATAGAACTATAATAAATATACTTATTACTTTTATTATTATCAATATAACATGCATTATTACCTATATTATGCAGTTATTATCGCTAGAACTATAATAAATATACTTATTACTCCCGATATTATCAATATTACATCCATTATTACCCATATAATGCAGTTATTATCGCTAGAACTGTAATAATTGTACTTATTACTTATATTATCATCAATATAACATGCATTATTACCCATATTATGCAGTTATTATCGCTAGAACTGTAATAAATACACTTATTACTTTTATTATCATCAATATAACGGGCATTATTACCCATATTATGCAGTTATTATTGATAGAACTATAATAAATATACTTATTACTTTTATTATTATCAATATAACATGCATTATTACCTATATTATGCAGTTATTATCGCAAGAACTATAATAAATATACTTATTACTCCCGATATTATCAATATTACATCCATTATTACCCATATAATGCAGTTATTATCGCTAGAACTGTAATAATTGTACTTATTACTTATATTATCATCAATATAACAAGCATTATTACCCATATTATGCAGTTATTATCGCTAGAACAGTAATAAAAACACTTATTACTTTTATTATCATCAATATAACGGGCATTATTACCCATATTATGCAGTTATTATTGATAGAACTATAATAAATATACTTATTACTTTTATTACTATCAATATAACATGCATTATTACCTATATTATGCAGTTATTATCGCTAGAACTATAATAAATATACTTATTACTCCCGATATTATCAATATAACATCCATTATTACCCATATAATGCAGTTATTATCGCTGGAACTGTAATAATTATACTTATGACTTATATTATTATCAATATAACATGCATTATTACCCATATTATGCAGTTATTATCGCTAGAACTATAATAAATATACGTATTACTTTTGTTATCATCAATATAACATGCATTATTACCCATATTATGCAGTTATTATCGATAGAACTGTAATAAATATACTTATTACTTTTATTATTATCAATATAACATGCACTATTAGCCATATTTTACTATTATTATCGCTAGAACTATAATAATTATACTTATTACTCCCAATATTATCAATATAACATGCATTATTACACATATTATGCAGTTATTATCGCTAGAACTATAATAAAGAGTGATGCCCACTTGGACGCCGACCGTTTGGACACGTCCCGATTGGACGGTCCCGATTCGACTCGTTCCATTTCGAAGCGGTGCCGATTGGACGCGTTCCAATTCTAAGCAGGGCGTATAGAACCTAACCTAACCAAATCTCACCTCTTCGAATTGGGACGCGTCGAATCGGCACCGCTTCGAATTGGAACGCGTCGAATCGGGACCGTCCAAACGGAACGCGTCCAATCGGTCGACGTCCAAGTGGGACACCCCCATAATAAATATACTTATTACTTTTATTATTATCAATATAACATGAATTATTACCTATATTATGCAGTTATTATCGCTAGAACTATAATAAATATACTAATTACTCCCGATATTGTCAATATAACATCCATTATTACCCATATAATGCAGTTATTATCGCTAGAACTGTAATAATTATACTTATTACTTATATTATTATCAATATAACATGCATTATTACCCATATTATGCAGTTATTATTGATAGAACTATAACAAATATACTTATTACTTTTATTATTATCAATATAACATGCATTATTACCTATATTATGCAGTTATTATCGCTAGAACTATAATAAATATACTTATTACTCCCGATATTATCAATATAACATCCATTATTACCCATATAATGCAGTTATTATCGCTGGAACTGTAATAATTATACTTATGACTTATATTAACATCAATATAACATGCATTATTACCCATATTATGCAGTTATTATCGCTAGAACTATAATAAATATACGTATTACTTTTGTTATCATCAATATAACATGCATTATTACCCATATTATGCAGTTATTATCGATAGAACTGTAATAAATATACTTATTACTTTTATTATCAATATAACATGCACTATTAGCCATATTTTGCTATTATTATCGCTAGAACTATAATAATTATACTTATTACTCCCAATATTATCAATATAACATGCATTATTACCCATATTATGCAGTTATTATCGCTAGAACTATAATAAATATACTTATTACTCCCGACATTATCAATATAACATCCATTATTACCCATATAATGCAGTTATTATCGCTAGAACTGTAATAAGTATACTTATTACTTATATTATTATCAATATAACATGCATTATTACCCATATTATGCAGTTATTATCGCTGGAACTATAATAAATATACGTATTACTTTTATTATCATCAATATAACATGCATTATTACCCATATTATGCAGTTGTTATCGATAGAACTGTAATAAATATACTTATTACTTTTATTATTATCAATATAACATGCACTATTAGCCATATTTTACTATTATTATCGCTAGAACTATAATAATTATACTTATTACTCCCAATATTATCAATATAACATTAATTATTACCGATATTATGCAGTTATTATTGATAGAACTATAATAAATATACTTATTACTTATATTATTATCAATATAACATGCATTATTACCCGTATTATGCAGTTATTATCGCTAGAACTGTAATAATTATACTTATTACTTATATTATTATCAATATAACATGCATTAGTAGCCATATAATGCAGTTATTATCGCTAGAACTGTAATAATCATACTTGTTACTTATATTATTGGCAATATAACGTGCATTATTACCCATATAATGCAGTTATTATCGCCAGAACTGTAATAATTATACTTATTACTTATATTATTATCAATATAACATGCATTATTACCCGTATTATGCAGTTATTATCGCTAGAACTATAATAATTATACTTATTACTCCCGATATTATCAATATAACATCCATTATTACCCATATAATGCAGTTATTATCGCTAGAACTGTAATAATTATACTTATTACTTATATTATTATCAATATAACATGCATTATTACCCATATTATGCAGTTATTATCGATAGAACTATAATAAATGTACTTATTACTTTTATTATTATCAATATAACATGCACTATTAGCCATATTTTATTATTATTATCGCTAGAACTATAATAATTATACTTATTAGTCCCAATATTATCAATATAACATGCATTATTACCCATATAATGCAGTTATTATCGCTAGAACTGTAATAATTATACCTATTACTTATATTATTATCAATATGACATGCATTATTACCCATATTATGCAGTTACAATCGCTAGAACTATAATAAATATACTTAGTACTTTAATTATCGTCAATATAACATGCATTATTACCCATAGTATGCAGTTATTATCGATAGAACTATAATAAATATACTTATTACTTTTATTATTATCTGTATAACATGCATTATTACCCATATAATGCAGTTATTATCGCTAGAACTGTAATAATTATACTTATTACTTATATTATTATCAATATAACATGCATTATTACCCATATAATGCAGTTATTATCGCTAGAACTGTAATAATTATACTTATTACTTATATTATCATCAATATAACATGCATTATTACCCATATTATGCAGTTATTATCGATAGAACTGTAATAAATATACTTATTACCTTTATTATTATCAATATAACATGCACTATTAGCCATATTTTACTATTATTATCGCTAGAACTATAATAATTTTACTTATTACTCCCAATGTTATCAATATAACATGCATTATTACCCATATAATGCAGTTATTATCGCTAGAACTGTAATAATTATACTTATTACTTATATTATTAGCAATATAACGTGCATTATTACCCATATAATGCAGTTATTATCGCTAGAACTGTAATAATTATACTTATTACTTATATTATTATCAATATAACATGCATTATTACCCATATTATGCAGTTATTATCGCTAGAACTATAATAAATATACTTACTACTTTTATTATCATCAATATAACATGCATTATTACCGATATTATGCAGTTATTATTGATAGAACTATAATAAATATACTTATTACTTTTATTATTATCAATATAACATGCATTATTACCTATATTATGCAGTTATTATCGCTAGAACTATAATAAATATACTTATTACTCCCGATATTATCAATATTACATCCATTATTACCCATATAATGCAGTTATTATCGCTAGAACTGTAATAATTGTACTTATTACTTATATTATCATCAATATAACATGCATTATTACCCATATTATGCAGTTATTATCGCTAGAACTGTAATAAATACACTTATTACTTTTATTATCATCAATATAACGGGCATTATTACCCATATTATGCAGTTATTATTGATAGAACTATAATAAATATACTTATTACTTTTATTATTATCAATATAACATGCATTATTACCTATATTATGCAGTTATTATCGCAAGAACTATAATAAATATACTTATTACTCCCGATATTATCAATATTACATCCATTATTACCCATATAATGCAGTTATTATCGCTAGAACTGTAATAATTGTACTTATTACTTATATTATCATCAATATAACAAGCATTATTACCCATATTATGCAGTTATTATCGCTAGAACAGTAATAAAAACACTTATTACTTTTATTATCATCAATATAACGGGCATTATTACCCATATTATGCAGTTATTATTGATAGAACTATAATAAATATACTTATTACTTTTATTACTATCAATATAACATGCATTATTACCTATATTATGCAGTTATTATCGCTAGAACTATAATAAATATACTTATTACTCCCGATATTATCAATATAACATCCATTATTACCCATATAATGCAGTTATTATCGCTGGAACTGTAATAATTATACTTATGACTTATATTATTATCAATATAACATGCATTATTACCCATATTATGCAGTTATTATCGCTAGAACTATAATAAATATACGTATTACTTTTGTTATCATCAATATAACATGCATTATTACCCATATTATGCAGTTATTATCGATAGAACTGTAATAAATATACTTATTACTTTTATTATTATCAATATAACATGCACTATTAGCCATATTTTACTATTATTATCGCTAGAACTATAATAATTATACTTATTACTCCCAATATTATCAATATAACATGCATTATTACACATATTATGCAGTTATTATCGCTAGAACTATAATAAAGAGTGATGCCCACTTGGACGCCGACCGTTTGGACACGTCCCGATTGGACGGTCCCGATTCGACTCGTTCCATTTCGAAGCGGTGCCGATTGGACGCGTTCCAATTCTAAGCAGGGCGTATAGAACCTAACCTAACCAAATCTCACCTCTTCGAATTGGGACGCGTCGAATCGGCACCGCTTCGAATTGGAACGCGTCGAATCGGGACCGTCCAAACGGAACGCGTCCAATCGGTCGACGTCCAAGTGGGACACCCCCATAATAAATATACTTATTACTTTTATTATTATCAATATAACATGAATTATTACCTATATTATGCAGTTATTATCGCTAGAACTATAATAAATATACTAATTACTCCCGATATTGTCAATATAACATCCATTATTACCCATATAATGCAGTTATTATCGCTAGAACTGTAATAATTATACTTATTACTTATATTATTATCAATATAACATGCATTATTACCCATATTATGCAGTTATTATTGATAGAACTATAACAAATATACTTATTACTTTTATTATTATCAATATAACATGCATTATTACCTATATTATGCAGTTATTATCGCTAGAACTATAATAAATATACTTATTACTCCCGATATTATCAATATAACATCCATTATTACCCATATAATGCAGTTATTATCGCTGGAACTGTAATAATTATACTTATGACTTATATTAACATCAATATAACATGCATTATTACCCATATTATGCAGTTATTATCGCTAGAACTATAATAAATATACGTATTACTTTTGTTATCATCAATATAACATGCATTATTACCCATATTATGCAGTTATTATCGATAGAACTGTAATAAATATACTTATTACTTTTATTATCAATATAACATGCACTATTAGCCATATTTTGCTATTATTATCGCTAGAACTATAATAATTATACTTATTACTCCCAATATTATCAATATAACATGCATTATTACCCATATTATGCAGTTATTATCGCTAGAACTATAATAAATATACTTATTACTCCCGACATTATCAATATAACATCCATTATTACCCATATAATGCAGTTATTATCGCTAGAACTGTAATAAGTATACTTATTACTTATATTATTATCAATATAACATGCATTATTACCCATATTATGCAGTTATTATCGCTGGAACTATAATAAATATACGTATTACTTTTATTATCATCAATATAACATGCATTATTACCCATATTATGCAGTTGTTATCGATAGAACTGTAATAAATATACTTATTACTTTTATTATTATCAATATAACATGCACTATTAGCCATATTTTACTATTATTATCGCTAGAACTATAATAATTATACTTATTACTCCCAATATTATCAATATAACATTAATTATTACCGATATTATGCAGTTATTATTGATAGAACTATAATAAATATACTTATTACTTATATTATTATCAATATAACATGCATTATTACCCGTATTATGCAGTTATTATCGCTAGAACTGTAATAAATATACTTACTATTATCATTATCATCAATATAACATGCATTATTACCCATATTATGCAGTTATTATCCATAGAACTATAATAAATATACTTATTACTTATATTATTATAAATATAACATGCATTATTGCCCATATTATGCAGTTATTATCGCTAGAACTATAATAAATATACGTATTACTTTTATTATCATCAATATAACATGCATTATTACCCATATTATGCAGTTATTATCGATAGAACTGTAATACATATACTTATTACTTTTATTATTATCAATAGAACATAAACTATTAGCCATATTTTACTATTATTATCGCTAGGACTATAATAATTATACTTATTACTCCTAATATTATCAATATAACATGCATTATTACCCATATAATGCAGTTATTATCGCTAGATCTGTAATAAATATACTTACTACTTTCAATACCACCAATATAACATGCATTATTACCCATATTATGCAGTTATTATCCATAGAACTATAATAAATATACTTATTACTTTTATTATTATCAATATAACATGCATTATTACCCATATAATGCAGTTATTATCGCTAGAACTGTAATAAATATACTTACTACTTTCATTATCATCAATATAACATGCATTATTACCCATATAATGCAGTTATTATCGCTAGAACTGTAACAAATATACTTACTATTTTCATTATCATCAATATAACATGCATTATTACCCATATTATGCAGTTATTATCCATAGAACTATAATAAATATACTTATTACTTTTATTATTATCAATATAACATGCATTATTACGCATATAATGCAGTTATTATCGCTAGAAATGTAATAAATATACTTGCAACTTTCGCTGTCATCAATATAACATGCATTATTAGCCATATTACGCAGTTATTATCGATAGAACTGTAATAAATATACTTATTACTTTTATTATTATCAATATAACATGCATTATTACCCATATAATGCAGTTATTATCGCTAGAACTGTAATAATTATACTTATTACTTATATTATTAGCAATATAACGTGCATTATTACCCATATAATGCAGTTATTATCGCCAGAACTGTAATAATTATACTTATTATTTATATTATTATCAATATAACATGCATTATTACCCATATTATGCAGTTATTATCGCTAGAACTATAATAAATATACGTATTACTTTTATTATCATCAATATAACATGCATCATTACCCATATTATGCAGTTATTATCGCTAGAACTGTAATAATTATACTTATTACTTATATTATTATCAATATAACATGCATTATTACCCATATTATGCAGTTATTATCGCTAGAACTGTAATAATTATACTTATTACTTATATTATTATCAATATAACATGCATTAGTAGCCATATAATGCAGTTATTATCGCTAGAACTGTAATAATCATACTTGTTACTTATATTATTGGCAATATAACGTGCATTATTACCCATATAATGCAGTTATTATCGCCAGAACTGTAATAATTATACTTATTACTTATATTATTATCAATATAACATGCATTATTAGCCATATTGTACTATTATTATCGCTAGAACTATAATAATTATACTTATTACTCCCGATATTATCAATATAACATGCATTATTACCCATATAATGCAGTTATTATCGCTAGAACTGTAATAATTATACTTATTACTTATATTGTTAGCAGTATAACGTGCATTATTACCCATATTATGCAGTTATTATCGCTAGAACTGTAATAATTATACTTATTACTTATATTATTATCAATATAACATGCATTAGTAGCCATATAATGCAGTTATTATCGCTAGAACTGTAATAATCATACTTGTTACTTATATTATTGGCAATATAACGTGCATTATTACCCATATAATGCAATCATTATCGCCAGAACTGTAATAATTATACTTATTACTTATATTATTATCAATATAACATGCATTATTACCCGTATTATGCAGTTATTATCGCTAGAACTATAATAAATATACGTATTACTTTTATTATCATCAATATAACATGCATCATTACCCATATTATGCAGTTATTATCGATAGAACTGTAATACATATACTTATTACTTTTATTATTATCAATAGAACATGCACTATTAGCCATATTTTACTATTATTATCGCTAGGACTATAATAATTATACTTATTACTCCCAATATTATCAATATAACATGCATTATTACCCATATAATGCAGTTATAATCGCTAGAACTGTAATACATATATTTACTACTTTCATTATCATCAATATAACATGCATTATTACCCATATCATGCAGTTATTATCGCTAGAACTATAATAAATATACGTATTACTTTTATTATCATCAATATAACATGCATGATTACCCATATGATGCAGTTATTATCGATAGAACTGTAATACATATACTTATTACTTTTATTATTATCAATAGAACATGCACTATTAGCCATATTTTACTATTATTATCGCTAGGACTATAATAATTATACTTATTACTCCCAATATTATCAATATAACATGCATTATTAAACATATTATGCAGTTATTATCCATAGAACTATAATAAATATACTTATTACTTTTATTATTATCAATATAACATGCATTATTACCCATATTATGCAGTTATTATCGATAGAAGTATAATAAATATACTTATTACTTTTATTATTATCAATAGAACATGCACTATTAGCCATATTTTACTATTATTATCGCTAGGACTATAATAATTATACATATTCCTCCCAATATTATCAATATAACATGCATTATTACCCATATTATGCAGTTATTATCGATAGAAGTATAATAAATATACTTATTACTTTTATTATTATCAATATAACAGGCACTCTTAGCCATATTTTACTATTATTATCGCTAGAACTATAATAATTATACTTATTACTTTTATTATTATCAATATAACATGCACTATTAGGCATATTGTACTATTATTATCGCTGGAACTATAATAATTATACTTATTACTCCCGATATTATCAATATAACATGCATTATTACCAACATAATGCAGTTATAATCGCTAGAACTATAATAAATATGCGTATTACTTTTATTATCATCAATATAACATGCATTATTACCCATATTATGCAGTTATTATCGATAGAACTGTAATAAATATACTTATTACTTTTATTATTATCAATATAACATGCACTATTAGCCATATTTTACTATTATTATCGCTAGAACTATAACAATTATACTTATTACTCCCGATATTATCAATATAACATGCATTATTAGCCATATTGTACTATTATTATCGCTAGAACTATAATAATTATACTTATTACTCCCGATATTATCAATATAACATGCATTATTACCCATATAATGCAGTTATTATCGCTAGAACTGTAATAATTATACTTATTACTTATATTATTATTAATATAACATGCATTATTACCCATATTATGCAGTTATTATCGCTAGAACTATAATAAATGTACTTACTACTTTTATTATCATCAATATAACATGCATTATTACCCACATTATGCAGTTATTATCGATAGAACTATAATAAATATACTTATTACTTTTATTATTATCAATATAACATGCATTATTACCCATATAATGCAGTTATTATCGCTAGAACTGTAATAATTATACTTATTACTTATATTATTAGCAATATAACGTGCATTATTACCCATATAATGCAGTTATTACCGCCAGAACTGTAATAATTATACTTATTACTTATATTATTATCAATATAACATGCATTATTAGCCATATAATGCAGTTATTATCGCTAGAACTATAATAAATATACGTATTACTTTTATTATCATCAATATAACATGCATTATTACCCATATAATGCAGTTATTATCGCTAGAACTGTAATAAATATACTTACTATTTTCATTATCATCAATATAACATGCATTATTACCCATATTATGCAGTTATTATCCATAGAACTATAATAAATATACTTATTACTTTTATTATTATCAATATAACATGCATTATTACGCATATAATACAGTTATTATCGCTAGAAATGTAATAAATATACTTGCAACTTTCATTATCATCAATATAACATGCATTATTACCCATATTACGCAGTTATTATCGATAGAACTGTAATAAATATACTTATTACTTTTATTATTATCAATATAACATGCATTATTACCCATATAATGCAGTTATTATCGCTAGAACTGTAATAATTATACTTATTACTTTTAATTATTAGCAATATAACGTGCATTATTACCCATATAATGCAGTTATTATCGCCAGAACTGTAATAATTATACTTATTATTTATATTATTATCAATATAACATGCATTATTACCCATATTATGCAGTTATTATCGCTAGAGCTATAATAAATATACGTATTACTTTTATTATCATCAATATAACATGCATCATTACCCATATTATGCAGTTATTATCGATAGAACTGTAATAAATATACTTATTACTTTTATTATTATCAATATAACATGCACTATTAGCCATATTTTACTATTATTATCGCTAGAACTATAATAATTATACTTATTACTTTTATTATTATCAATATAACATGCACTATTAGGCATATTGTACTATTATTATCGCTGGAACTATAATAATTATACTTATTACTCCCGATATTATCAATATAACATGCATTATTACCAACATAATGCAGTTATAATCGCTAGAACTATAATAAATATACGTATTACTTTTATTATCATCAATATAACATGCATTATTACCCATATTATGCAATTATTATCGATTGAACTGTAATAAATATACTTATTACTTTTATTATTATCAATATAACATGCACTATTAGCCATATTTTACTATTATTATCGCTAGAACTATAACAATTATACTTACTACTCCCGATATTATCAATATAACATGCATTATTAGCCATATTGTACTATTATTATCGCTAGAACTATAATAATTATACTTATTACTCCCGATATTATCAATATAACATGCATTATTACCCATATAATGCAGTTATTATCGCTAGAACTGTAATAATCATACTTGTTACTTATATTATTGGCAATATAACGTGCATTATTACCCATATAATGCAGTTATTATCGCCAGAACTGTAATAATTATACTTATTACTTATATTATTATCAATATAACATGCATTATTACCCGTATTATGCAGTTATTATCGCTAGAACTATAATAAATATACGTATTACTTTTATTATCATCAATATAACATGCATTATTACCCATACTATGCAGTTATTATCGATAGAACTGTAATACATATACTTATTACTTTTATTATTATCAATAGAACATACACTATTAGCCATATTTTACTATTATTATCGCTAGGACTATAATAATTATACTTATTACTCCTAATATTATCAATATAACATGCATTATTACCCATATAATGCAGTTATTATCGCTAGATCTGTAATAAATATACTTACTACTTTCAATATCACCAATATAACATGCATTATTACCCATATTATGCAGTTATTATCCATAGAACTATAATAAATATACTTATTACTTTTATTATTATCAATATAACATGCATTATTACCCATATAATGCAGTTATTATCTCTAGAACTGTAATAAATATACTTACTACTTTCATTATCATCAATATAACATGCATTATTACCCATATAATGCAGTTATTATCGCTAGAACTGTAACAAATATACTTACTATTTTCATTATCATCAATATAACATGCAGTATTACCCATATTATGCAGTTATTATCCATAGAACTATAATAAATATACTTATTACTTTTATTATTATCAATATAACATGCATTATTACGCATATAATGCAGTTATTATCGCTAGAAATGTAATAAATATACTTGCAACTTTCGCTATCATCAATATAACATGCATTATTAGCCATATTACGCAGTTATTATCGATAGAACTGTAATAATTATACTTATTACTTTTATTATTATCAATATAACATGCATTATTACCCATATTATGCAGTTATTATCGCTAGAACTGTAATAATTATACTTATTACTTATATTATTATCAATATAACATGCATTAGTAGCCATATAATGCAGTTATTATCGCTAGAACTGTAATAATCATACTTGTTACTTATATTATTGGCAATATAACGTGCATTATTACCCATATAATGCAGTTATTATCGCCAGAACTGTAATAATTATACTTATTACTTATATTATTATCAATATAACATGCATTATTAGCCATATTGTACTATTATTATCGCTAGAACTATAATAATTATACTTATTACTCCCGATATTATCAATATAACATGCATTATTACCCATATAATGCAGTTATTATCGCTAGAACTGTAATAATTATACTTATTACTTATATTGTTAGCAGTATAACGTGCATTATTACCCATATTATGCAGTTATTATCGCTAGAACTGTAATAATTATACTTATTACTTATATTATTATCAATATAACATGCATTAGTAGCCATATAATGCAGTTATTATCGCTAGAACTGTAATAATCATACTTGTTACTTATATTATTGGCAATATAACGTGCATTATTACCCATATAATGCAATTATTATCGCCAGAACTGTAATAATTATACTTATTACTTATATTATTATCAATATAACATGCATTATTACCCGTATTATGCAGTTATTATCGCTAGAACTATAATAAAAATACGTATTACTTTTATTATCATCAATATAACATGCATCATTACCCATATTATGCAGTTATTATCGATAGAACTGTAATAAATATACTTATTACTTTTATTATTATCAATATAACATGCACTATTAGCCATATTTTACTATTATTATCGCTAGAACTATAACAATTATACTTATTACTCCCGATATTATCAATATAACATGCATTATTAGCCATATTGTACTATTATTATCGCTAGAACTATAATAATTATACTTATTACTCCCGATATTATCAATATAACATGCATTATTACCCATATAATGCAGTTATTATCGCTAGAACTGTAATAATTATACTTATTACTTATATTGTTAGCAGTATAACGTGTATTATTACCCATATTATGCAGTTATTATCGCTAGAACTGTAATAATTATACTTATTACTTATATTATTATCAATATAACATGCATTAGTAGCCATATAATGCAGTTATTATCGCTAGAACTGTAATAATCATACTTGTTACTTATATTATTGGCAATATAACGTGCATTATTACCCATATAATGCAGTTATTATCGCCAGAACTGTAATAATTATACTTATTACTTATATTATTATCAATATAACATGCATTATTACCCGTATTATGCAGTTATTATCGCTAGAACTATAATAATTATACTTATTACTCCCAATATTATCAATATAACATGCATCATTACCCATATTATGCAGTTATTATCGATAGAAATGTAATAAATATACTTATTACTTATATTATGAGCAATATAACGTGCATTATTACCCATATAATGCAGTTATTATCGCTAGAACTGTAATAATTATACTTATTACTTATATTATTATTAATATAACATGCATTATTACCCATATTATGCAGTTATTATCGCTAGAACTATAATAAATGTACTTACTACTTTTATTATCATCAATATAACATGCATTATTACCCACATTATGCAGTTATTATCGATAGAACTATAATAAATATACTTATTACTTTTATTATTATCAATATAACATGCATTATTACCCATATAATGCAGTTATTATCGCTAGAACTGTAATAATTATACTTATTACTTATATTATTAGCAATATAACGTGCATTATTACCCATATAATGCAGTTATTACCGCCAGAACTGTAATAATTATACTTATTACTTATATTATTATCAATATAACATGCATTATTAGCCATATAATGCAGTTATTATCGCTAGAACTATAATAAATATACGTATTACTTTTATTATCATCAATATAACATGCATTATTACCCATATAATGCAGTTATTATCGCTAGAACTGTAATAAATATACTTACTATTTTCATTATCATCAATATAACATGCATTATTACCCATATTATGCAGTTATTATCCATAGAACTATAATAAATATACTTATTACTTTTATTATTATCAATATAACATGCATTATTACCCATATAATGCAGTTATTATCGCTAGAACTGTAATAATTATACTTATTACTTTTAATTATTAGCAATATAACGTGCATTATTACCCATATAATGCAGTTATTATCGCCAGAACTGTAATAATTATACTTATTATTTATATTATTATCAATATAACATGCATTATTACCCATATTATGCAGTTATTATCGCTAGAGCTATAATAAATATACGTATTACTTTTATTATCATCAATATAACATGCATCATTACCCATATTATGCAGTTATTATCGATAGAACTGTAATAAATATACTTATTACTTTTATTATTATCAATATAACATGCACTATTAGCCATATTTTACTATTATTATCGCTAGAACTATAATAATTATACTTATTACTCCCGATATTATCAATATAACATGCATTATTACCCATATAATGCAGTTATTATCGCTAGAACTGTAATAATCATACTTGTTACTTATATTATTGGCAATATAACGTGCATTATTACCCATATAATGCAGTTATTATCGCCAGAACTGTAATAATTATACTTATTACTTATATTATTATCAATATAACATGCATTATTACCCGTATTATGCAGTTATTATCGCTAGAACTATAATAAATATACGTATTACTTTTATTATCATCAATATAACATGCATTATTACCCATATTATGCAGTTATTATCGATAGAACTGTAATACATATACTTATTACTTTTATTATTATCAATATAACATGCACTATTAGGCATATTGTACTATTATTATCGCTGGAACTATAATAATTATACTTATTACTCCCGATATTATCAATATAACATGCATTATTACCAACATAATGCAGTTATAATCGCTAGAACTATAATAAATATACGTATTACTTTTATTATCATCAATATAACATGCATTATTACCCATATTATGCAATTATTATCGATTGAACTGTAATAAATATACTTATTACTTTTATTATTATCAATATAACATGCACTATTAGCCATATTTTACTATTATTATCGCTAGAACTATAACAATTATACTTATTACTCCCGATATTATCAATATAACATGCATTATTAGCCATATTGTACTATTATTATCGCTAGAACTATAATAATTATACTTATTACTCCCGATATTATCAATATAACATGCATTATTACCCATATAATGCAGTTATTATCGCTAGAACTGTAATAATCATACTTGTTACTTATATTATTGGCAATATAACGTGCATTATTACCCATATAATGCAGTTATTATCGCCAGAACTGTAATAATTATACTTATTACTTATATTATTATCAATATAACATGCATTATTACCCGTATTATGCAGTTATTATCGCTAGAACTATAATAAATATACGTATTACTTTTATTGTCATCAATATAACATGCATTATTACCCATATTATGCAGTTATTATCGATAGAACTGTAATACATATACTTATTACTTTTATTATTATCAATAGAACATACACTATTAGCCATATTTTACTATTATTATCGCTAGGACTATAATAATTATACTTATTACTCCTAATATTATCAATATAACATGCATTATTACCCATATAATGCAGTTATTATCGCTAGATCTGTAATAAATATACTTACTACTTTCAATATCACCAATATAACATGCATTATTACCCATATTATGCAGTTATTATCCATAGAACTATAATAAATATACTTATTACTTTTATTATTATCAATATAACATGCATTATTACCCATATAATGGAGTTATTATCGCTAGAACTGTAATAAATATACTTACTACTTTCATTATCATCAATATAACATGCATTATTACCCATATAATGCAGTTATTATCGCTAGAACTGTAACAAATATACTTACTATTTTCATTATCATCAATATAACATGCAGTATTACCCATATTATGCAGTTATTATCGCTAGAACTGTAATAATTATACTTATTACTTATATTATTATCAATATAACATGCATTAGTAGCCATATAATGCAGTTATTATCGCTAGAACTGTAATAATCATACTTGTTACTTATATTATTGGCAATATAACGTGCATTATTACCCATATAATGCAGTTATTATCGCCAGAACTGTAATAATTATACTTATTACTTATATTATTATCAATATAACATGCATTATTAGCCATATTGTACTATTATTATCGCTAGAACTATAATAATTATACTTATTACTCCCGATATTATCAATATAACATGCATTATTACCCATATAATGCAGTTATTATCGCTAGAACTGTAATAATTATACTTATTACTTATATTGTTAGCAGTATAACGTGCATTATTACCCATATTATGCAGTTATTATCGCTAGAACTGTAATAATTATACTTATTACTTATATTATTATCAATATAACATGCATTAGTAGCCATATAATGCAGTTATTATCGCTAGAACTGTAATAATCATACTTGTTACTTATATTATTGGCAATATAACGTGCATTATTACCCATATAATGCAATTATTATCGCCAGAACTGTAATAATTATACTTATTACTTATATTATTATCAATATAACATGCATTATTACCCGTATTATGCAGTTATTATCGCTAGAACTATAATAAAAATACGTATTACTTTTATTATCATCAATATAACATGCATCATTACCCATATTATGCAGTTATTATCGATAGAACTGTAATAAATATACTTATTACTTTTATTATTATCAATATAACATGCACTATTAGCCATATTTTACTATTATTATCGCTAGAACTATAACAATTATACTTATTACTCCCGATATTATCAATATAACATGCATTATTAGCCATATTGTACTATTATTATCGCTAGAACTATAATAATTATACTTATTACTCCCGATATTATCAATATAACATGCATTATTACCCATATAATGCAGTTATTATCGCTAGAACTGTAATAATTATACTTATTACTTATATTGTTAGCAGTATAACGTGTATTATTACCCATATTATGCAGTTATTATCGCTAGAACTGTAATAATTATACTTATTACTTATATTATTATCAATATAACATGCATTAGTAGCCATATAATGCAGTTATTATCGCTAGAACTGTAATAATCATACTTGTTACTTATATTATTGGCAATATAACGTGCATTATTACCCATATAATGCAGTTATTATCGCCAGAACTGTAATAATTATACTTATTACTTATATTATTATCAATATAACATGCATTATTACCCGTATTATGCAGTTATTATCGCTAGAACTATAATAATTATACTTATTACTCCCAATATTATCAATATAACATGCATCATTACCCATATTATGCAGTTATTATCGATAGAAATGTAATAAATATACTTATTACTTATATTATGAGCAATATAACGTGCATTATTACCCATATAATGCAGTTATTATCGCTAGAACTGTAATAATTATACTTATTACTTATATTATTATTAATATAACATGCATTATTACCCATATTATGCAGTTATTATCGCTAGAACTATAATAAATGTACTTACTACTTTTATTATCATCAATATAACATGCATTATTACCCACATTATGCAGTTATTATCGATAGAACTATAATAAATATACTTATTACTTTTATTATTATCAATATAACATGCATTATTACCCATATAATGCAGTTATTATCGCTAGAACTGTAATAATTATACTTATTACTTATATTATTAGCAATATAACGTGCATTATTACCCATATAATGCAGTTATTACCGCCAGAACTGTAATAATTATACTTATTACTTATATTATTATCAATATAACATGCATTATTAGCCATATAATGCAGTTATTATCGCTAGAACTATAATAAATATACGTATTACTTTTATTATCATCAATATAACATGCATTATTACCCATATAATGCAGTTATTATCGCTAGAACTGTAATAAATATACTTACTATTTTCATTATCATCAATATAACATGCATTATTACCCATATTATGCAGTTATTATCCATAGAACTATAATAAATATACTTATTACTTTTATTATTATCAATATAACATGCATTATTACCCATATAATGCAGTTATTATCGCTAGAACTGTAATAATTATACTTATTACTTTTAATTATTAGCAATATAACGTGCATTATTACCCATATAATGCAGTTATTATCGCCAGAACTGTAATAATTATACTTATTATTTATATTATTATCAATATAACATGCATTATTACCCATATTATGCAGTTATTATCGCTAGAGCTATAATAAATATACGTATTACTTTTATTATCATCAATATAACATGCATCATTACCCATATTATGCAGTTATTATCGATAGAACTGTAATAAATATACTTATTACTTTTATTATTATCAATATAACATGCACTATTAGCCATATTTTACTATTATTATCGCTAGAACTATAATAATTATACTTATTACTCCCGATATTATCAATATAACATGCATTATTACCCATATAATGCAGTTATTATCGCTAGAACTGTAATAATCATACTTGTTACTTATATTATTGGCAATATAACGTGCATTATTACCCATATAATGCAGTTATTATCGCCAGAACTGTAATAATTATACTTATTACTTATATTATTATCAATATAACATGCATTATTACCCGTATTATGCAGTTATTATCGCTAGAACTATAATAAATATACGTATTACTTTTATTATCATCAATATAACATGCATTATTACCCATATTATGCAGTTATTATCGATAGAACTGTAATACATATACTTATTACTTTTATTATTATCAATATAACATGCACTATTAGGCATATTGTACTATTATTATCGCTGGAACTATAATAATTATACTTATTACTCCCGATATTATCAATATAACATGCATTATTACCAACATAATGCAGTTATAATCGCTAGAACTATAATAAATATACGTATTACTTTTATTATCATCAATATAACATGCATTATTACCCATATTATGCAATTATTATCGATTGAACTGTAATAAATATACTTATTACTTTTATTATTATCAATATAACATGCACTATTAGCCATATTTTACTATTATTATCGCTAGAACTATAACAATTATACTTATTACTCCCGATATTATCAATATAACATGCATTATTAGCCATATTGTACTATTATTATCGCTAGAACTATAATAATTATACTTATTACTCCCGATATTATCAATATAACATGCATTATTACCCATATAATGCAGTTATTATCGCTAGAACTGTAATAATCATACTTGTTACTTATATTATTGGCAATATAACGTGCATTATTACCCATATAATGCAGTTATTATCGCCAGAACTGTAATAATTATACTTATTACTTATATTATTATCAATATAACATGCATTATTACCCGTATTATGCAGTTATTATCGCTAGAACTATAATAAATATACGTATTACTTTTATTGTCATCAATATAACATGCATTATTACCCATATTATGCAGTTATTATCGATAGAACTGTAATACATATACTTATTACTTTTATTATTATCAATAGAACATACACTATTAGCCATATTTTACTATTATTATCGCTAGGACTATAATAATTATACTTATTACTCCTAATATTATCAATATAACATGCATTATTACCCATATAATGCAGTTATTATCGCTAGATCTGTAATAAATATACTTACTACTTTCAATATCACCAATATAACATGCATTATTACCCATATTATGCAGTTATTATCCATAGAACTATAATAAATATACTTATTACTTTTATTATTATCAATATAACATGCATTATTACCCATATAATGCAGTTATTATCGCTAGAACTGTAATAAATATACTTACTACTTTCATTATCATCAATATAACATGCATTATTACCCATATAATGCAGTTATTATCGCTAGAACTGTAACAAATATACTTACTATTTTCATTATCATCAATATAACATGCAGTATTACCCATATTATGCAGTTATTATCCATAGAACTATAATAAATATACTTATTACTTTTATTATTATCAATATAACATGCATTATTACGCATATAATGCAGTTATTATCGCTAGAAATGTAATAAATATACTTGCAACTTTCGCTATCATCAATATAACATGCATTATTAGCCATATTACGCAGTTATTATCGATAGAACTGTAATAATTATACTTATTACTTTTATTATTATCAATATAACATGCATTATTACCCATATTATGCAGTTATTATCGCTAGAACTGTAATAATTATACTTATTACTTATATTATTATCAATATAACATGCATTAGTAGCCATATAATGCAGTTATTATCGCTAGAACTGTAATAATCATACTTGTTACTTATATTATTGGCAATATAACGTGCATTATTACCCATATAATGCAGTTATTATCGCCAGAACTGTAATAATTATACTTATTACTTATATTATTATCAATATAACATGCATTATTAGCCATATTGTACTATTATTATCGCTAGAACTATAATAATTATACTTATTACTCCCGATATTATCAATATAACATGCATTATTACCCATATAATGCAGTTATTATCGCTAGAACTGTAATAATTATACTTATTACTTATATTGTTAGCAGTATAACGTGCATTATTACCCATATTATGCAGTTATTATCGCTAGAACTGTAATAATTATACTTATTACTTATATTATTATCAATATAACATGCATTAGTAGCCATATAATGCAGTTATTATCGCTAGAACTGTAATAATCATACTTGTTACTTATATTATTGGCAATATAACGTGCATTATTACCCATATAATGCAATTATTATCGCCAGAACTGTAATAATTATACTTATTACTTATATTATTATCAATATAACATGCATTATTACCCGTATTATGCAGTTATTATCGCTAGAACTATAATAAAAATACGTATTACTTTTATTATCATCAATATAACATGCATCATTACCCATATTATGCAGTTATTATCGATAGAACTGTAATAAATATACTTATTACTTTTATTATTATCAATATAACATGCACTATTAGCCATATTTTACTATTATTATCGCTAGAACTATAACAATTATACTTATTACTCCCGATATTATCAATATAACATGCATTATTAGCCATATTGTACTATTATTATCGCTAGAACTATAATAATTATACTTATTACTCCCGATATTATCAATATAACATGCATTATTACCCATATAATGCAGTTATTATCGCTAGAACTGTAATAATTATACTTATTACTTATATTGTTAGCAGTATAACGTGTATTATTACCCATATTATGCAGTTATTATCGCTAGAACTGTAATAATTATACTTATTACTTATATTATTATCAATATAACATGCATTAGTAGCCATATAATGCAGTTATTATCGCTAGAACTGTAATAATCATACTTGTTACTTATATTATTGGCAATATAACGTGCATTATTACCCATATAATGCAGTTATTATCGCCAGAACTGTAATAATTATACTTATTACTTATATTATTATCAATATAACATGCATTATTACCCGTATTATGCAGTTATTATCGCTAGAACTATAATAATTATACTTATTACTCCCAATATTATCAATATAACATGCATCATTACCCATATTATGCAGTTATTATCGATAGAAATGTAATAAATATACTTATTACTTATATTATGAGCAATATAACGTGCATTATTACCCATATAATGCAGTTATTATCGCTAGAACTGTAATAATTATACTTATTACTTATATTATTATTAATATAACATGCATTATTACCCATATTATGCAGTTATTATCGCTAGAACTATAATAAATGTACTTACTACTTTTATTATCATCAATATAACATGCATTATTACCCACATTATGCAGTTATTATCGATAGAACTATAATAAATATACTTATTACTTTTATTATTATCAATATAACATGCATTATTACCCATATAATGCAGTTATTATCGCTAGAACTGTAATAATTATACTTATTACTTATATTATTAGCAATATAACGTGCATTATTACCCATATAATGCAGTTATTACCGCCAGAACTGTAATAATTATACTTATTACTTATATTATTATCAATATAACATGCATTATTAGCCATATAATGCAGTTATTATCGCTAGAACTATAATAAATATACGTATTACTTTTATTATCATCAATATAACATGCATTATTACCCATATAATGCAGTTATTATCGCTAGAACTGTAATAAATATACTTACTATTTTCATTATCATCAATATAACATGCATTATTACCCATATTATGCAGTTATTATCCATAGAACTATAATAAATATACTTATTACTTTTATTATTATCAATATAACATGCATTATTACCCATATAATGCAGTTATTATCGCTAGAACTGTAATAATTATACTTATTACTTTTAATTATTAGCAATATAACGTGCATTATTACCCATATAATGCAGTTATTATCGCCAGAACTGTAATAATTATACTTATTATTTATATTATTATCAATATAACATGCATTATTACCCATATTATGCAGTTATTATCGCTAGAGCTATAATAAATATACGTATTACTTTTATTATCATCAATATAACATGCATCATTACCCATATTATGCAGTTATTATCGATAGAACTGTAATAAATATACTTATTACTTTTATTATTATCAATATAACATGCACTATTAGCCATATTTTACTATTATTATCGCTAGAACTATAATAATTATACTTATTACTCCCGATATTATCAATATAACATGCATTATTACCCATATAATGCAGTTATTATCGCTAGAACTGTAATAATCATACTTGTTACTTATATTATTGGCAATATAACGTGCATTATTACCCATATAATGCAGTTATTATCGCCAGAACTGTAATAATTATACTTATTACTTATATTATTATCAATATAACATGCATTATTACCCGTATTATGCAGTTATTATCGCTAGAACTATAATAAATATACGTATTACTTTTATTATCATCAATATAACATGCATTATTACCCATATTATGCAGTTATTATCGATAGAACTGTAATACATATACTTATTACTTTTATTATTATCAATATAACATGCACTATTAGGCATATTGTACTATTATTATCGCTGGAACTATAATAATTATACTTATTACTCCCGATATTATCAATATAACATGCATTATTACCAACATAATGCAGTTATAATCGCTAGAACTATAATAAATATACGTATTACTTTTATTATCATCAATATAACATGCATTATTACCCATATTATGCAATTATTATCGATTGAACTGTAATAAATATACTTATTACTTTTATTATTATCAATATAACATGCACTATTAGCCATATTTTACTATTATTATCGCTAGAACTATAACAATTATACTTATTACTCCCGATATTATCAATATAACATGCATTATTACCCGTATTATGCAGTTATTATCGCTAGAACTATAATAAATATACGTATTACTTTTATTGTCATCAATATAACATGCATTATTACCCATATTATGCAGTTATTATCGATAGAACTGTAATACATATACTTATTACTTTTATTATTATCAATAGAACATACACTATTAGCCATATTTTACTATTATTATCGCTAGGACTATAATAATTATACTTATTACTCCTAATATTATCAATATAACATGCATTATTACCCATATAATGCAGTTATTATCGCTAGATCTGTAATAAATATACTTACTACTTTCAATATCACCAATATAACATGCATTATTACCCATATTATGCAGTTATTATCCATAGAACTATAATAAATATACTTATTACTTTTATTATTATCAATATAACATGCATTATTACCCATATAATGCAGTTATTATCGCTAGAACTGTAATAAATATACTTACTACTTTCATTATCATCAATATAACATGCATTATTACCCATATAATGCAGTTATTATCGCTAGAACTGTAACAAATATACTTACTATTTTCATTATCATCAATATAACATGCAGTATTACCCATATTATGCAGTTATTATCCATAGAACTATAATAAATATACTTATTACTTTTATTATTATCAATATAACATGCATTATTACGCATATAATGCAGTTATTATCGCTAGAAATGTAATAAATATACTTGCAACTTTCGCTATCATCAATATAACATGCATTATTAGCCATATTACGCAGTTATTATCGATAGAACTGTAATAATTATACTTATTACTTTTATTATTATCAATATAACATGCATTATTACCCATATTATGCAGTTATTATCGCTAGAACTGTAATAATTATACTTATTACTTATATTATTATCAATATAACATGCATTAGTAGCCATATAATGCAGTTATTATCGCTAGAACTGTAATAATCATACTTGTTACTTATATTATTGGCAATATAACGTGCATTATTACCCATATAATGCAGTTATTATCGCCAGAACTGTAATAATTATACTTATTACTTATATTATTATCAATATAACATGCATTATTAGCCATATTGTACTATTATTATCGCTAGAACTATAATAATTATACTTATTACTCCCGATATTATCAATATAACATGCATTATTACCCATATAATGCAGTTATTATCGCTAGAACTGTAATAATTATACTTATTACTTATATTGTTAGCAGTATAACGTGCATTATTACCCATATTATGCAGTTATTATCGCTAGAACTGTAATAATTATACTTATTACTTATATTATTATCAATATAACATGCATTAGTAGCCATATAATGCAGTTATTATCGCTAGAACTGTAATAATCATACTTGTTACTTATATTATTGGCAATATAACGTGCATTATTACCCATATAATGCAATTATTATCGCCAGAACTGTAATAATTATACTTATTACTTATATTATTATCAATATAACATGCATTATTACCCGTATTATGCAGTTATTATCGCTAGAACTATAATAAAAATACGTATTACTTTTATTATCATCAATATAACATGCATCATTACCCATATTATGCAGTTATTATCGATAGAACTGTAATAAATATACTTATTACTTTTATTATTATCAATATAACATGCACTATTAGCCATATTTTACTATTATTATCGCTAGAACTATAACAATTATACTTATTACTCCCGATATTATCAATATAACATGCATTATTAGCCATATTGTACTATTATTATCGCTAGAACTATAATAATTATACTTATTACTCCCGATATTATCAATATAACATGCATTATTACCCATATAATGCAGTTATTATCGCTAGAACTGTAATAATTATACTTATTACTTATATTGTTAGCAGTATAACGTGTATTATTACCCATATTATGCAGTTATTATCGCTAGAACTGTAATAATTATACTTATTACTTATATTATTATCAATATAACATGCATTAGTAGCCATATAATGCAGTTATTATCGCTAGAACTGTAATAATCATACTTGTTACTTATATTATTGGCAATATAACGTGCATTATTACCCATATAATGCAGTTATTATCGCTAGAACTATAATAATTATACTTATTACTCCCAATATTATCAATATAACATGCATCATTACCCATATTATGCAGTTATTATCGATAGAAATGTAATAAATATACTTATTACTTATATTATGAGCAATATAACGTGCATTATTACCCATATAATGCAGTTATTATCGCTAGAACTGTAATAATTATACTTATTACTTATATTATTATTAATATAACATGCATTATTACCCATATTATGCAGTTATTATCGCTAGAACTATAATAAATGTACTTACTACTTTTATTATCATCAATATAACATGCATTATTACCCACATTATGCAGTTATTATCGATAGAACTATAATAAATATACTTATTACTTTTATTATTATCAATATAACATGCATTATTACCCATATAATGCAGTTATTATCGCTAGAACTGTAATAATTATACTTATTACTTATATTATTAGCAATATAACGTGCATTATTACCCATATAATGCAGTTATTACCGCCAGAACTGTAATAATTATACTTATTACTTATATTATTATCAATATAACATGCATTATTAGCCATATAATGCAGTTATTATCGCTAGAACTATAATAAATATACGTATTACTTTTATTATCATCAATATAACATGCATTATTACCCATATAATGCAGTTATTATCGCTAGAACTGTAATAAATATACTTACTATTTTCATTATCATCAATATAACATGCATTATTACCCATATTATGCAGTTATTATCCATAGAACTATAATAAATATACTTATTACTTTTATTATTATCAATATAACATGCATTATTACGCATATAATGCAGTTATTATCGCTAGAAATGTAATAAATATACTTGCAACTTTCATTATCATCAATATAACATGCATTATTACCCATATTACGCAGTTATTATCGATAGAACTGTAATAAATATACTTATTACTTTTATTATTATCAATATAACATGCATTATTACCCATATAATGCAGTTATTATCGCTAGAACTGTAATAATTATACTTATTACTTTTAATTATTAGCAATATAACGTGCATTATTACCCATATAATGCAGTTATTATCGCCAGAACTGTAATAATTATACTTATTATTTATATTATTATCAATATAACATGCATTATTACCCATATTATGCAGTTATTATCGCTAGAGCTATAATAAATATACGTATTACTTTTATTATCATCAATATAACATGCATCATTACCCATATTATGCAGTTATTATCGATAGAACTGTAATAAATATACTTATTACTTTTATTATTATCAATATAACATGCACTATTAGCCATATTTTACTATTATTATCGCTAGAACTATAATAATTATACTTATTACTTTTATTATTATCAATATAACATGCACTATTAGGCATATTGTACTATTATTATCGCTGGAACTATAATAATTATACTTATTACTCCCGATATTATCAATATAACATGCATTATTACCAACATAATGCAGTTATAATCGCTAGAACTATAATAAATATACGTATTACTTTTATTATCATCAATATAACATGCATTATTACCCATATTATGCAATTATTATCGATTGAACTGTAATAAATATACTTATTACTTTTATTATTATCAATATAACATGCACTATTAGCCATATTTTACTATTATTATCGCTAGAACTATAACAATTATACTTATTACTCCCGATATTATCAATATAACATGCATTATTAGCCATATTGTACTATTATTATCGCTAGAACTATAATAATTATACTTATTACTCCCGATATTATCAATATAACATGCATTATTACCCATATAATGCAGTTATTATCGCTAGAACTGTAATAATCATACTTGTTACTTATATTATTGGCAATATAACGTGCATTATTACCCATATAATGCAGTTATTATCGCCAGAACTGTAATAATTATACTTATTACTTATATTATTATCAATATAACATGCATTAGTACCCGTATTATGCAGTTATTATCGCTAGAACTATAATAAATATACGTATTACTTTTATTATCATCAATATAACATGCATTATTACCCATATTATGCAGTTATTATCGATAGAACTGTAATACATATACTTATTACTTTTATTATTATCAATAGAACATACACTATTAGCCATATTTTACTATTATTATCGCTAGGACTATAATAATTATACTTATTACTCCTAATATTATCAATATAACATGCATTATTACCCATATAATGCAGTTATTATCGCTAGATCTGTAATAAATATACTTACTACTTTCAATATCACCAATATAACATGCATTATTACCCATATTATGCAGTTATTATCCATAGAACTATAATAAATATACTTATTACTTTTATTATTATCAATATAACATGCATTATTACCCATATAATGCAGTTATTATCGCTAGAACTGTAATAAATATACTTACTACTTTCATTATCATCAATATAACATGCATTATTACCCATATAATGCAGTTATTATCGCTAGAACTGTAACAAATATACTTACTATTTTCATTATCATCAATATCACATGCATTATTACGCATATAATGCAGTTATTATCGCTAGAAATGTAATAAATATACTTGCAACTTTCGCTATCATCAATATAACATGCATTATTAGCCATATTACGCAGTTATTATCGATAGAACTGTAATAATTATACTTATTACTTTTATTATTATCAATATAACATGCATTATTACCCATATTATGCAGTTATTATCGCTAGAACTGTAATAATTATACTTATTACTTATATTATTATCAATATAACATGCATTAGTAGCCATATAATGCAGTTATTATCGCTAGAACTGTAATAATCATACTTGTTACTTATATTATTGGCAATATAACGTGCATTATTACCCATATAATGCAATTATTATCGCCAGAACTGTAATAATTATACTTATTACTTATATTATTATCAATATAACATGCATTATTACCCGTATTATGCAGTTATTATCGCTAGAACTATAATAAAAATACGTATTACTTTTATTATCATCAATATAACATGCATCATTACCCATATTATGCAGTTATTATCGATAGAACTGTAATACATATACTTATTACTTTTATTATTATCAATAGAACATGCACTATTAGCCATATTTTACTATTATTATCGCTAGGACTATAATAATTATACTTATTACTCCCAATATTATCAATATAACATGCATTATTACCCATATAATGCAGTTATAATCGCTAGAACTGTAATAAATATATTTACTACTTTCATTATCATCAATATAACATGCATTATTACCCATATTATGCAGTTATTATCGCTAGAACTATAATAAATATACGTATTACTTTTATTATCATCAATATAACATGCATTATTACCCATATTATGCAGTTATTATCGATAGAACTGTAATACATATACTTATTACTTTTATTATTATCAATAGAACATACACTATTAGCCATATTTTACTATTATTATCGCTAGGACTATAATAATTATACTTATTACTCCTAATATTATCAATATAACATGCATTATTACCCATATAATGCAGTTATTATCGCTAGATCTGTAATAAATATACTTACTACTTTCAATATCACCAATATAACATGCATTATTACCCATATTATGCAGTTATTATCCATAGAACTATAATAAATATACTTATTACTTTTATTATTATCAATATAACATGCATTATTACCCATATAATGCAGTTATTATCGCTAGAACTGTAATAAATATACTTACTACTTTCATTATCATCAATATAACATGCATTATTACCCATATAATGCAGTTATTATCGCTAGAACTGTAACAAATATACTTACTATTTTCATTATCATCAATATAACATGCATTATTACCCATATTATGCAGTTATTATCCATAGAACTATAATAAATATACTTATTACTTTTATTATTATCAATATAACATGCATTATTACGCATATAATGCAGTTATTATCGCTAGAAATGTAATAAATATACTTGCAACTTTCGCTATCATCAATATAACATGCATTATTAGCCATATTACGCAGTTATTATCGATAGAACTGTAATAAATATACTTATTACTTTTATTATTATCAATATAACATGCATTATTACCCATATAATGCAGTTATTATCGCTAGAACTGTAATAATTATACTTATTACTTATATTATTATCAATATAACATGCATTATTACCCGTATTATGCAGTTATTATCGCTAGAACTATAATAAAAATACGTATTACTTTTATTATCATCAATATAACATGCATCATTACCCATATTATGCAGTTATTATCGATAGAACTGTAATAAATATACTTATTACTTTTATTATTATCAATATAACATGCACTATTAGCCATATTTTACTATTATTATCGCTAGAACTATAACAATTATACTTATTACTCCCGATATTATCAATATAACATGCATTATTAGCCATATTGTACTATTATTATCGCTAGAACTATAATAATTATACTTATTACTCCCGATATTATCAATATAACATGCATTATTACCCATATAATGCAGTTATTATCGCTAGAACTGTAATAATTATACTTATTACTTATATTATTATCAATATAACATGCATTATTACCCATATTATGCAGTTATTATCGCTAGAACTATAATAAATGTACTTACTACTTTTATTATCATCAATATAACATGCATTATTACCCACATTATGCAGTTATTATCGATAGAACTATAATAAATATACTTATTACTTTTATTATTATCAATATAACATGCATTATTACCCATATAATGCAGTTATTATCGCTAGAACTGTAATAATTATACTTATTACTTATATTATTAGCAATATAACGTGCATTATTACCCATATAATGCAGTTATTACCGCCAGAACTGTAATAATTATACTTATTACTTATATTATTATCAATATAACATGCATTATTAGCCATATAATGCAGTTATTATCGCTAGAACTATAATAAATATACGTATTACTTTTATTATCATCAATATAACATGCATTATTACCCATATAATGCAGTTATTATCGCTAGAACTGTAATAAATATACTTACTATTTTCATTATCATCAATATAACATGCATTATTACCCATATTATGCAGTTATTATCCATAGAACTATAATAAATATACTTATTACTTTTATTATTATCAATATAACATGCATTATTACGCATATAATGCAGTTATTATCGCTAGAAATGTAATAAATATACTTGCAACTTTCATTATCATCAATATAACATGCATTATTACCCATATTACGCAGTTATTATCGATAGAACTGTAATAAATATACTTATTACTTTTATTATTATCAATATAACATGCATTATTACCCATATAATGCAGTTATTATCGCTAGAACTGTAATAATTATACTTATTACTTTTAATTATTAGCAATATAACGTGCATTATTACCCATATAATGCAGTTATTATCGCCAGAACTGTAATAATTATACTTATTATTTATATTATTATCAATATAACATGCATTATTACCCATATTATGCAGTTATTATCGCTAGAGCTATAATAAATATACGTATTACTTTTATTATCATCAATATAACATGCATCATTACCCATATTATGCAGTTATTATCGATAGAACTGTAATAAATATACTTATTACTTTTATTATTATCAATAGAACATGCACTATTAGCCATGTTTTACTATTATTATCGCTAGGACTATAATAATTATACATATTCCTCCCAATATTATCAATATAACATGCATTATTACCCATATTATGCAGTTATTATCGATAGAAGTATAATAAATATACTTATTACTTTTATTATTATCAATATAACAGGCACTCTTAGCCATATTTTACTATTATTATCGCTAGAACTATAATAATTATACTTATTACTTTTATTATTATCAATATAACATGCACTATTAGGCATATTGTATTATCGCTGGAACTATAATAATTATACTTATTACTCCCGATATTATCAATATAACATGCATTATTACCAACATAATGCAGTTATAATCGCTAGAACTATAATAAATATACGTATTACTTTTATTATCATCAATATAACATGCATTATTACCCATATTATGCAATTATTATCGATTGAACTGTAATAAATATACTTATTACTTTTATTATTATCAATATAACATGCACTATTAGCCATATTTTACTATTATTATCGCTAGAACTATAACAATTATACTTATTACTCCCGATATTATCAATATAACATGCATTATTAGCCATATTGTACTATTATTATCGCTAGAACTATAATAATTATACTTATTACTCCCGACATTATCAATATAACATGCATTATTACCCATATTATGCAGTTATTATCCATAGAACTATAATAAATATACTTATTACTTATATTATTATAAATATCACATGCATTATTGCCCATATTATGCAGTTATTATCGCTAGGACTATAATAAATATACGTATTACTTTTATTATCATCAATATAACATGCATTATTACCCATATTATGCAGTTATTATCGATAGAACTGTAATACATATACTTATTACTTTTATTATTATCAATAGAACATACACTATTAGCCATATTTTACTATTATTATCGCTAGGACTATAATAATTATACTTATTACTCCTAATATTATCAATATAACATGCATTATTACCCATATAATGCAGTTATTATCGCTAGATCTGTAATAAATATACTTACTACTTTCAATATCACCAATATAACATGCATTATTACCCATATTATGCAGTTATTATCCATAGAACTATAATAAATATACTTATTACTTTTATTATTATCAATATAACATGCATTATTACCCATATAATGCAGTTATTATCGCTAGAACTGTAATAAATATACTTACTACTTTCATTATCATCAATATAACATGCATTATTACCCATATAATGCAGTTATTATCGATACAACTGTAATACATATACTTATTACTTTTATTATTATCAATAGAACATGCACTATTAGCCATATTTTACTATTATTATCGCTAGGACTATAATAATTATACTTATTACTCCCAATATTATCAATATAACATGCATTATTAAACATATTATGCAGTTATTATCCATAGAACTATAATAAATATACTCATTACTTTTATTATTATCAATATAACATGCATTATTACCCATATTATGCAGTTATTATCGATAGAAGTATAATAAATATACTTATTACTTTTATTATTATCAATAGAACATGCACTATTAGCCATGTTTTACTATTATTATCGCTAGGACTATAATAATTATACATATTCCTCCCAATATTATCAATATAACATGCATTATTACCCATATTATGCAGTTATTATCGATAGAAGTATAATAAATATACTTATTACTTTTATTATTATCAATATAACAGGCACTCTTAGCCATATTTTACTATTATTATCGCTAGAACTATAATAATTATACTTATTACTTTTATTATTATCAATATAACATGCACTATTAGGCATATTGTACTATTATTATCGCTGGAACTATAATAATTATACTTATTACTCCCGATATTATCAATATAACATGCATTATTACCAACATAATGCAGTTATAATCGCTAGAACTATAATAAATATGCGTATTACTTTTATTATCATCAATATAACATGCATTTTTACCCATATTATGCAGTTATTATCGATAGAACTGTAATAAATATACTTATTACTTTTATTATTATCAATATAACATGCACTATTAGCCATATTTTACTATTATTATCGCTAGAACTATAACAATTATACTTATTACTCCCGATATTATCAATATAACATGCATTATTAGCCATATTGTACTATTATTATCGCTAGAACTATAATAATTATACTTATTACTCCCGATATTATCAATATAACATGCATTATTACCCATATAATGCAGTTATTATCGCTAGAACTGTAATAATTATACTTATTACTTATATTGTTAGCAGTATAACGTGTATTATTACCCATATTATGCAGTTATTATCGCTAGAACTGTAATAATTATACTTATTACTTATATTATTATCAATATAACATGCATTAGTAGCCATATAATGCAGTTATTATCGCTAGAACTGTAATAATCATACTTGTTACTTATATTATTGGCAATATAACGTGCATTATTACCCATATAATGCAGTTATTATCGCCAGAACTGTAATAATTATACTTATTACTTATATTATTATCAATATAACATGCATTATTACCCGTATTATGCAGTTATTATCGCTAGAACTATAATAAATATACGTATTACTTTTATTATCATCAATATAACATGCATCATTACCCATATTATGCAGTTATTATCGATAGAACTGTAATACATATACTTATTACTTTTATTATTATCAATAGAACATGCACTATTAGCCATATTTTACTATTATTATCGCTAGGACTATAATAATTATACTTATTACTCCCAATATTATCAATATAACATGCATCATTACCCATATTATGCAGTTATTATCGATAGAAATGTAATAAATATACTTATTACTTATATTATGAGCAATATAACGTGCATTATTACCCATATAATGCAGTTATTATCGCTAGAACTGTAATAATTATACTTATTACTTATATTATTATCAATATAACATGCATTATTACCCATATTATGCAGTTATTATCGCTAGAACTATAATAAATGTACTTACTACTTTTATTATCATCAATATAACATGCATTATTACCCACATTATGCAGTTATTATCGATAGAACTATAATAAATATACTTATTACTTTTATTATTATCAATATAACATGCATTATTACCCATATAATGCAGTTATTATCGCTAAAACTGTAATAATTATACTTATTACTTATATTATTAGCAATATAACGTGCATTATTACCCATATAATGCAGTTATTACCGCCAGAACTGTAATAATTATACTTATTACTTATATTATTATCAATATAACATGCATTATTAGCCATATAATGCAGTTATTATCGCTAGAACTATAATAAATATACGTATTACTTTTATTATCATCAATATAACATGCATTATTACCCATATAATGCAGTTATTATCGCTAGAACTGTAATAAATATACTTACTATTTTCATTATCATCAATATAACATGCATTATTACCCATATTATGCAGTTATTATCCATAGAACTATAATAAATATACTTATTACTTTTATTATTATCAATATAACATGCATTATTACGCATATAATGCAGTTATTATCGCTAGAAATGTAATAAATATACTTGCAACTTTCATTATCATCAATATAACATGCATTATTACCCATATTACGCAGTTATTATCGATAGAACTGTAATAAATATACTTATTACTTTTATTATTATCAATATAACATGCATTATTACCCATATAATGCAGTTATTATTGCTAGAACTGTAATAATTATACTTATTACTTTTAATTATTAGCAATATAACGTGCATTATTACCCATATAATGCAGTTATTATCGCCAGAACTGTAATAATTATACTTATTACTTATATTATTATCAATATAACATGCATTATTGCCCATATTATGCAGTTATTATCGCTAGTACTATAATAAATATACGTATTACTTTTATTATCATCAATATAACATGCATTATTACCCATATTATGCAGTTATTATCGATAGAACTGTAATACATATACTTATTACTTTTATTATTATCAATAGAACATACACTATTAGCCATATTTTACTATTATTATCGCTAGGACTATAATAATTATACTTATTACTCCTAATATTATCAATATAACATGCATTATTACCCATATAATGCAGTTATTATCGCTAGATCTGTAATAAATATACTTACTACTTTCAATATCACCAATATAACATGCATTATTACCCATATTATGCAGTTATTATCCATAGAACTATAATAAATATACTTATTACTTTTATTATTATCAATATAACATGCATTATTACCCATATAATGCAGTTATTATCGCTAGAACTGTAATAAATATACTTACTACTTTCATTATCATCAATATAACATGCATTATTACCCATATAATGCAGTTATTATCGATAGAACTATAATAAATATACGTATTACTTTTATTATCATCAATATAACATGCATGATTACCCATATAATGCAGTTATTATGGATAGAACTGTAATACATATACTTATTACTTTTATTATTATCAATAGAACATGCACTATTAGCCATATTTTACTATTATTATCGCTAGGACTATAATAATTATACTTATTACTCCCAATATTATCAATATAACATGCATTATTAAACATATTATGCAGTTATTATCCATAGAACTATAATAAATATACTTATTACTTTTATTATTATCAATATAACATGCATTATTACCCATATTATGCAGTTATTATCGATAGAAGTATAATAAATATACTTATTACTTTTATTATTATCAATAGAACATGCACTATTAGCCATATTTTACTATTATTAGCGCTAGGACTATAATAATTATACATATTCCTCCCAATATTATCAATATAACATGCATTATTACCCATATTATGCAGTTATTATCGATAGAAGTATAATAAATATACTTATTACTTTTATTATTATCAATATAACAGGCACTCTTAGCCATATTTTACTATTATTATCGCTAGAACTATAATAATTATACTTATTACTTTTATTATTATCAATATAACATGCACTATTAGGCATATTGTACTATTATTATCGCTGGAACTATAATAATTATACTTATTACTCCCGATATTATCAATATAACATGCATTATTACCAACATAATGCAGTTATAATCGCTAGAACTATAATAAATATACGTATTACTTTTATTATCATCAATATAACATGCATTATTACCCATATAATGCAGTTATTATCGCTAGAACTGTAATAATTATACTTATTACTTATATTATTAGCAATATAACGTGCATTATTACCCATATAATGCAGTTATTACCGCCAGAACTGTAATAATTATACTTATTACTTATATTATTATCAATATAACATGCATTATTAGCCATATAATGCAGTTATTATCGCTAGAACTATAATAAATATACGTATTACTTTTATTATCATCAATATAACATGCATTATTACCCATATAATGCAGTTATTATCGCTAGAACTGTAATAAATATACTTACTATTTTCATTATCATCAATATAACATGCATTATTACCCATATTATGCAGTTATTATCCATAGAACTATAATAAATATACTTATTACTTTTATTATTATCAATATAACATGCATTATTACGGATATAATGCAGTTATTATCGCTAGAAATGTAATAAATATACTTGCAACTTTCATTATCATCAATATAACATGCATTATTACCCATATTACGCAGTTATTATCGATAGAACTGTAATAAATATACTTATTACTTTTATTATTATCAATATAACATGCATTATTACCCATATAATGCAGTTATTATCGCTAGAACTGTAATAATTATACTTATTATTTATATTATTATCAATATAACATGCATTATTACCCATATTATGCAGTTATTATCGCTAGATCTGTAATAAATATACTTACTACTTTCAATATCACCAATATAACATGCATTATTACCCATATTATGCAGTTATTATCCATAGAACTATAATAAATATACTTATTACTTTTATTATTATCAATATAACATGCATTATTACCCATATAATGCAGTTATTATCGCTAGAACTGTAATAAATATACTTACTACTTTCATTATCATCAATATAACATGCATTATTACCCATATAATGCAGTTATTATCGATAGAACTATAATAAATATACGTATTACTTTTATTATCATCAATATAACATGCATGATTACCCATATAATGCAGTTATTATCGATAGAACTGTAATACATATACTTATTACTTTTATTATTATCAATAGAACATGCACTATTAGCCATGTTTTACTATTATTATCGCTAGGACTATAATAATTATACATATTCCTCCCAATATTATCAATATAACATGCATTATTACCCATATTATGCAGTTATTATCGATAGAAGTATAATAAATATACTTATTACTTTTATTATTATCAATATAACAGGCACTCTTAGCCATATTTTACTATTATTATCGCTAGAACTATGATAATTATACTTATTACTTTTATTATTATCAATATAACATGCACTATTAGGCATATTGTATTATCGCTGGAACTATAATAATTATACTTATTACTCCCGATATTATCAATATAACATGCATTATTACCAACATAATGCAGTTATAATCGCTAGAACTATAATAAATATACGTATTACTTTTATTATCATCAATATAACATGCATTATTACCCATATTATGCAATTATTATCGATTGAACTGTAATAAATATACTTATTACTTTTATTATTATCAATATAACATGCACTATTAGCCATATTTTACTATTATTATCGCTAGAACTATAACAATTATACTTATTACTCCCGATATTATCAATATAACATGCATTATTAGCCATATTGTACTATTATTATCGCTAGAACTATAATAATTATACTTATTACTCCCGACATTATCAATATAACATGCATTATTACCCGTATTATGCAGTTATTATCGCTAGAACTGTAATAAATATACTTACTATTTTCATTATCATCAATATAACATGCATTATTACCCATATTATGCAGTTATTATCCATAGAACTATAATAAATATACTTATTACTTATATTATTATAAATATAACATGCATTATTGCCCATATTATGCAGTTATTATCGCTAGAACTATAATAAATATACGTATTACTTTTATTATCATCAATATAACATGCATTATTACCCATATTATGCAGTTATTATCGATAGAACTGTAATACATATACTTATTACTTTTATTATTATCAATAGAACATACACTATTAGCCATATTTTACTATTATTATCGCTAGGACTATAATAATTATACTTATTACTCCTAATATTATCAATATAACATGCATTATTACCCATATAATGCAGTTATTATCGCTAGATCTGTAATAAATATACTTACTACTTTCAATATCACCAATATAACATGCATTATTACCCATATTATGCAGTTATTATCCATAGAACTATAATAAATATACTTATTACTTTTATTATTATCAATATAACATGCATTATTACCCATATAATGCAGTTATTATCGCTAGAACTGTAATAAATATACTTACTACTTTCATTATCATCAATATAACATGCATTATTACCCATATAATGCAGTTATTATCGATAGAACTGTAATACATATACTTATTACTTTTATTATTATCAATAGAACATGCACTATTAGCCATATTTTACTATTATTATCGCTAGGACTATAATAATTATACTTATTACTCCCAATATTATCAATATAACATGCATTATTAAACATATTATGCAGTTATTATCCATAGAACTATAATAAATATACTTATTACTTTTATTATTATCAATATAACATGCATTATTACCCATATTATGCAGTTATTATCGATAGAAGTATAATAAATATACTTATTACTTTTATTATTATCAATAGAACATGCACTATTAGCCATATTTTACTATTATTATCGCTAGGACTATAATAATTATACTTATTACTCCCAATATTATCAATATAACATGCATTATTAAACATATTATGCAGTTATTATCCATAGAACTATAATAAATATACTTATTACTTTTATTATTATCAATATAACATGCATTATTACCCATATTATGCAGTTATTATCGATAGAAGTATAATAAATATACTTATTACTTTTATTATTATCAATAGAACATGCACTATTAGCCATGTTTTACTATTATTATCGCTAGGACTATAATAATTATACATATTCCTCCCAATATTATCAATATAACATGCATTATTACCCATATTATGCAGTTATTATCGATAGAAGTATAATAAATATACTTTTTACTTTTATTATTATCAATATAACAGGCACTCTTAGCCATATTTTACTATTATTATCGCTAGAACTATAATAATTATACTTATTACTTTTATTATTATCAATATAACATGCACTATTAGGCATATTGTACTATTATTATCGCTGGAACTATAATAATTATACTTATTACTCCCGATATTATCAATATAACATGCATTATTACCAACATAATGCAGTTATAATCGCTAGAACTATAATAAATATGCGTATTACTTTTATTATCATCAATATAACATGCATTTTTACCCATATTATGCAGTTATTATCGATAGAACTGTAATAAATATACTTATTACTTTTATTATTATCAATATAACATGCACTATTAGCCATATTTTACTATTATTATCGCTAGAACTATAACAATTATACTTATTACTCCCGATATTATCAATATAACATGCATTATTAGCCATATTGTACTATTATTATCGCTAGAACTATAATAATTATACTTATTACTCCCGATATTATCAATATAACATGCATTATTACCCATATAATGCAGTTATTATCGCTAGAACTGTAATAATTATACTTATTACTTATATTGTTAGCAGTATAACGTGTATTATTACCCATATTATGCAGTTATTATCGCTAGAACTGTAATAATTATACTTATTACTTATATTATTATCAATATAACATGCATTAGTAGCCATATAATGCAGTTATTATCGCTAGAACTGTAATAATCATACTTGTTACTTATATTATTGGCAATATAACGTGCATTATTACCCATATAATGCAGTTATTATCGCCAGAACTGTAATAATTATACTTATTACTTATATTATTATCAATATAACATGCATTATTACCCGTATTATGCAGTTATTATCGCTAGAACTATAATAAATATACGTATTACTTTTATTATCATCAATATAACATGCATCATTACCCATATTATGCAGTTATTATCGATAGAACTGTAATACATATACTTATTACTTTTATTATTATCAATACAACATGCACTATTAGCCATATTTTACTATTATTATCGCTAGGACTATAATAATTATACTTATTACTCCCAATATTATCAATATAACATGCATTATTACCCATATTATGCAGTTATTATCGATAGAACTATAATAAATATACGTATTACTTTTATTATCATCAATATAACATGCATTATTACCCATATTATGCAGTTATTATCGATAGAACTGTAATACATATACTTATTACTTTTATTATTATCAATAGAACATACACTATTAGCCATATTTTACTATTATTATCGCTAGGACTATAATAATTATACTTATTACTCCTAATATTATCAATATAACATGCATTATTACCCATATAATGCAGTTATTATCGCTAGATCTGTAATAAATATACTTACTACTTTCAATATCACCAATATAACATGCATTATTACCCATATTATGCAGTTATTATCCATAGAACTATAATAAATATACTTATTACTTTTATTATTATCAATATAACATGCATTATTACCCATATAATGCAGTTATTATCGCTAGAACTGTAATAAATATACTTACTACTTTCATTATCATCAATATAACATGCATTATTACCCATATAATGCAGTTATTATCGATAGAACTGTAATACATATACTTATTACTTTTATTATTATCAATAGAACATGCACTATTAGCCATATTTTACTATTATTATCGCTAGGACTATAATAATTATACTTATTACTCCCAATATTATCAATATAACATGCATTATTAAACATATTATGCAGTTATTATCCATAGAACTATAATAAATATACTTATTACTTTTATTATTATCAATATAACATGCATTATTACCCATATTATGCAGTTATTATCGATAGAAGTATAATAAATATACTTATTACTTTTATTATTATCAATAGAACATGCACTATTAGCCATATTTTACTATTATTATCGCTAGGACTATAATAATTATACTTATTACTCCCAATATTATCAATATAACATGCATTATTACCCATATAATGCAGTTATAATCGCTAGAACTGTAATACATATATTTACTACTTTCATTATCATCAATATAACATGCATTATTACCCATATCATGCAGTTATTATCGCTAGAACTATAATAAATATACGTATTACTTTTATTATCATCAATATAACATGCATGATTACCCATATGATGCAGTTATTATCGATAGAACTGTAATACATATACTTATTACTTTTATTATTATCAATAGAACATGCACTATTAGCCATATTTTACTATTATTATCGCTAGGACTATAATAATTATACTTATTACTCCCAATATTATCAATATAACATGCATTATTAAACATATTATGCAGTTATTATCCATAGAACTATAATAAATATACTTATTACTTTTATTATTATCAATATAACATGCATTATTACCCATATTATGCAGTTATTATCGATAGAAGTATAATAAATATACTTATTACTTTTATTATTATCAATAGAACATGCACTATTAGCCATGTTTTACTATTATTATCGCTAGGACTATAATAATTATACATATTCCTCCCAATATTATCAATATAACATGCATTATTACCCATATTATGCAGTTATTATCGATAGAAGTATAATAAATATACTTATTACTTTTATTATTATCAATATAACAGGCACTCTTAGCCATATTTTACTATTATTATCGCTAGAACTATAATAATTATACTTATTACTTTTATTATTATCAATATAACATGCACTATTAGGCATATTGTACTATTATTATCGCTGGAACTATAATAATTATACTTATTACTCCCGATATTATCAATATAACATGCATTATTACCAACATAATGCAGTTATAATCGCTAGAACTATAATAAATATGCGTATTACTTTTATTATCATCAATATAACATGCATTTTTACCCATATTATGCAGTTATTATCGATAGAACTGTAATAAATATACTTATTACTTTTATTATTATCAATATAACATGCACTATTAGCCATATTTTACTATTATTATCGCTAGAACTATAACAATTATACTTATTACTCCCGACATTATCAATATAACATGCATTATTAGCCATATTGTACTATTATTATCGCTAGAACTATAATAATTATACTTATTACTCCCGATATTATCAATATAACATGCATTATTACCCATATAATGCAGTTATTATCGCTAGAACTGTAATAATTATACTTATTACTTATATTGTTAGCAGTATAACGTGTATTATTACCCATATTATGCAGTTATTATCGCTAGAACTGTAATAATTATACTTATTACTTATATTATTATCAATATAACATGCATTAGTAGCCATATAATGCAGTTATTATCGCTAGAACTGTAATAATCATACTTGTTACTTATATTATTGGCAATATAACGTGCATTATTACCCATATAATGCAGTTATTATCGCCAGAACTGTAATAATTATACTTATTACTTATATTATTATCAATATAACATGCATTATTACCCGTATTATGCAGTTATTATCGCTAGAACTATAATAAATATACGTATTACTTTTATTATCATCAATATAACATGCATCATTACCCATATTATGCAGTTATTATCGATAGAACTGTAATACATATACTTATTACTTTTATTATTATCAATAGAACATGCACTATTAGCCATATTTTACTATTATTATCGCTAGGACTATAATAATTATACTTATTACTCCCAATATTATCAATATAACATGCATCATTACCCATATTATGCAGTTATTATCGATAGAAATGTAATAAATATACTTATTACTTATATTATGAGCAATATAACGTGCATTATTACCCATATAATGCAGTTATTATCGCTAGAACTGTAATAATTATACTTATTACTTATATTATTATCAATATAACATGCATTATTACCCATATTATGCAGTTATTATCGCTAGAACTATAATAAATGTACTTACTACTTTTATTATCATCAATATAACATGCATTATTACCCACATTATGCAGTTATTATCGATAGAACTATAATAAATATACTTATTACTTTTATTATTATCAATATAACATGCATTATTACCCATATAATGCAGTTATTATCGATAGAAGTATAATAAATATACTTATTACTTTTATTATTATCAATAGAACATGCACTATTAGCCATATTTTACTATTATTATCGCTAGGACTATAATAATTATACTTATTACTCCCAATATTATCAATATAACATGCATTATTATCCATATAATGCAGTTATAATCGCTAGAACTGTAATACATATATTTACTACTTTCATTATCATCAATATAACATGCATTATTACCCATATCATGCAGTTATTATCGCTAGAACTATAATAAATATACGTATTACTTTTATTATCATCAATATAACATGCATGATTACCCATATGATGCAGTTATTATCGATAGAACTGTAATACATATACTTATTACTTTTATTATTATCAATAGAACATGCACTATTAGCCATATTTTACTATTATTATCGCTAGGACTATAATAATTATACTTATTACTCCCAATATTATCAATATAACATGCATTATTAAACATATTATGCAGTTATTATCCATAGAACTATAATAAATATACTTATTACTTTTATTATTATCAATATAACATGCATTATTACCCATATTATGCAGTTATTATCGATAGAAGTATAATAAATATACTTATTACTTTTATTATTATCAATAGAACATGCACTATTAGCCATGTTTTACTATTATTATCGCTAGGACTATAATAATTATACATATTCCTCCCAATATTATCAATATAACATGCATTATTACCCATATTATGCAGTTATTATCGATAGAAGTATAATAAATATACTTATTACTTTTATTATTATCAATATAACAGGCACTCTTAGCCATATTTTACTATTATTATCGCTAGAACTATAATAATTATACTTATTACTTTTATTATTATCAATATAACATGCACTATTAGGCATATTGTACTATTATTATCGCTGGAACTATAATAATTATACTTATTACTCCCGATATTATCAATATAACATGCATTATTACCAACATAATGCAGTTATAATCGCTAGAACTATAATAAATATGCGTATTACTTTTATTATCATCAATATAACATGCATTTTTACCCATATTATGCAGTTATTATCGATAGAACTGTAATAAATATACTTATTACTTTTATTATTATCAATATAACATGCACTATTAGCCATATTTTACTATTATTATCGCTAGAACTATAACAATTATACTTATTACTCCCGATATTATCAATATAACATGCATTATTAGCCATATTGTACTATTATTATCGCTAGAACTATAATAATTATACTTATTACTCCCGATATTATCAATATAACATGCATTATTACCCATATAATGCAGTTATTATCGCTAGAACTGTAATAATTATACTTATTACTTATATTGTTAGCAGTATAACGTGTATTATTACCCATATTATGCAGTTATTATCGCTAGAACTGTAATAATTATACTTATTACTTATATTATTATCAATATAACATGCATTAGTAGCCATATAATGCAGTTATTATCGCTAGAACTGTAATAATCATACTTGTTACTTATATTATTGGCAATATAACGTGCATTATTACCCATATAATGCAGTTATTATCGCCAGAACTGTAATAATTATACTTATTACTTATATTATTATCAATATAACATGCATTATTAAACATATTATGCAGTTATTATCCATAGAACTATAATAAATATACTTATTACTTTTATTATTATCAATATAACATGCATTATTACCCATATTATGCAGTTATTATCGATAGAAGTATAATAAATATACTTATTACTTTTATTATTATCAATAGAACATGCACTATTAGCCATGTTTTACTATTATTATCGCTAGGACTATAATAATTATACATATTCCTCCCAATATTATCAATATAACATGCATTATCACCCATATTATGCAGTTATTATCGATAGAAATGTAATAAATATACTTATTACTTATATTATGAGCAATATAACGTGCATTATTACCCATATAATGCAGTTATTATCGCTAGAACTGTAATAATTATACTTATTACTTATATTATTATCAATATAACATGCATTATTACCCATATTATGCAGTTATTATCGCTAGAACTATAATAAATGTACTTACTACTTTTATTATCATCAATATAACATGCATTATTACCCACATTATGCAGTTATTATCGATAGAACTATAATAAATATACTTATTACTTTTATTATTATCAATATAACATGCATTATTACCCATATAATGCAGTTATTATCGCTAGAACTGTAATAATTATACTTATTACTTATATTATTAGCAATATAACGTGCATTATTACCCATATAATGCAGTTATTACCGCCAGAACTGTAATAATTATACTTATTACTTATATTATTATCAATATAACATGCATTATTAGCCATATAATGCAGTTATTATCGCTAGAACTATAATAAATATACGTATTACTTTTATTATCATCAATATAACATGCATTATTACCCATATAATGCAGTTATTATCGCTAGAACTGTAATAAATATACTTACTATTTTCATTATCATCAATATAACATGCATTATTACCCATATTATGCAGTTATTATCCATAGAACTATAATAAATATACTTATTACTTTTATTATTATCAATATAACATGCATTATTACGCATATAATGCAGTTATTATCGCTAGAAATGTAATAAATATACTTGCAACTTTCATTATCATCAATATAACATGCATTATTACCCATATTACGCAGTTATTATCGATAGAACTGTAATAAATATACTTATTACTTTTATTATTATCAATATAACATGCATTATTACCCATATAATGCAGTTATTATCGCTAGAACTGTAATAATTATACTTATTACTTTTAATTATTAGCAATATAACGTGCATTATTACCCATATAATGCAGTTATTATCGCCAGAACTGTAATAATTATACTTATTATTTATATTATTATCAATATAACATGCATTATTACCCATATTATGCAGTTATTATCGCTAAAGCTATAATAAATATACGTATTACTTTTATTATCATCAATATAACATGCATCATTACCCATATTATGCAGTTATTATCGATAGAACTGTAATAAATATACTTATTACTTTTATTATTATCAATAGAACATGCACTATTAGCCATGTTTTACTATTATTATCGCTAGGACTATAATAATTATACATATTCCTCCCAATATTATCAATATAACATGCATTATTACCCATATTATGCAGTTATTATCGATAGAAGTATAATAAATATACTTATTACTTTTATTATTATCAATATAACAGGCACTCTTAGCCATATTTTACTATTATTATCGCTAGAACTATAATAATTATACTTATTACTTTTATTATTATCAATATAACATGCACTATTAGGCATATTGTATTATCGCTGGAACTATAATAATTATACTTATTACTCCCGATATTATCAATATAACATGCATTATTACCAACATAATGCGGTTATAATCGCTAGAACTATAATAAATATACGTATTACTTTTATTATCATCAATATAACATGCATTATTACCCATATTATGCAATTATTATCGATTGAACTGTAATAAATATACTTATTACTTTTATTATTATCAATATAACATGCACTATTAGCCATATTTTACTATTATTATCGCTAGAACTATAACAATTATACTTATTACTCCCGATATTATCAATATAACATGCATTATTAGCCATATTGTACTATTATTATCGCTAGAACTATAATAATTATACTTATTACTCCCGATATTATCAATATAACATGCATTATTACCCGTATTATGCAGTTATTATCGCTAGAACTGTAATAAATATACTTACTATTTTCATTATCATCAATATAACATGCATTATTACCCATATTATGCAGTTATTATCCATAGAACTATAATAAATATACTTATTACTTATATTATTATAAATATAACATGCATTATTGCCCATATTATGCAGTTATTATCGCTAGAACTATAATAAATATACGTATTACTTTTATTATCATCAATATAACATGCATTATTACCCATATTATGCAGTTATTATCGATAGAACTGTAATACATATACTTATTACTTTTATTATTATCAATAGAACATACACTATTAGCCATATTTTACTATTATTATCGCTAGGACTATAATAATTATACTTATTACTCCTAATATTATCAATATAACATGCATTATTACCCATATAATGCAGTTATTATCGCTAGATCTGTAATAAATATACTTACTACTTTCAATATCACCAATATAACATGCATTATTACCCATATTATGCAGTTATTATCCATAGAACTATAATAAATATACTTATTACTTTTATTATTATCAATATAACATGCATTATTACCCATATAATGCAGTTATTATCGCTAGAACTGTAATAAATATACTTACTACTTTCATTATCATCAATATAACATGCATTATTACCCATATAATGCAGTTATTATCGATAGAACTATAATAAATATACGTATTACTTTTATTATCATCAATATAACATGCATGATTACCCATATAATGCAGTTATTATCGATAGAACTGTAATACATATACTTATTACTTTTATTATTATCAATAGAACATGCACTATTAGCCATATTTTACTATTATTATCGCTAGGACTATAATAATTATACTTATTACTCCCAATATTATCAATATAACATGCATTATTAAACATATTATGCAGTTATTATCCATAGAACTATAATAAATATACTTATTACTTTTATTATTATCAATATAACATGCATTATTACCCATATTATGCAGTTATTATCGATAGAAGTATAATAAATATACTTATTACTTTTATTATTATCAATAGAACATGCACTATTAGCCATGTTTTACTATTATTATCGCTAGGACTATAATAATTATACATATTCCTCCCAATATTATCAATATAACATGCATTATTACCCATATTATGCAGTTATTATCGATAGAAGTATAATAAATATACTTATTACTTTTATTATTATCAATATAACAGGCACTCTTAGCCATATTTTACTATTATTATCGCTAGAACTATAATAATTATACTTATTACTTTTATTATTATCAATATAACATGCACTATTAGGCATATTGTACTATTATTATCGCTGGAACTATAATAATTATACTTATTACTCCCGATATTATCAATATAACATGCATTATTACCAACATAATGCAGTTATAATCGCTAGAACTATAATAAATATGCGTATTACTTTTATTATCATCAATATAACATGCATTTTTACCCATATTATGCAGTTATTATCGATAGAACTGTAATAAATATACTTATTACTTTTATTATTATCAATATAACATGCACTATTAGCCATATTTTACTATTATTATCGCTAGAACTACAACAATTATACTTATTACTCCCGATATTATCAATATAACATGCATTATTAGCCATATTGTACTATTATTATCGCTAGAACTATAATAATTATACTTATTACTCCCGATATTATCAATATAACATGCATTATTACCCATATAATGCAGTTATTATCGCTAGAACTGTAATAATTATACTTATTACTTATATTGTTAGCAGTATAACGTGTATTATTACCCATATTATGCAGTTATTATCGCTAGAACTGTAATAATTATACTTATTACTTATATTATTATCAATATAACATGCATTAGTAGCCATATAATGCAGTTATTATCGCTAGAACTGTAATAATCATACTTGTTACTTATATTATTGGCAATATAACGTGCATTATTACCCATATAATGCAGTTATTATCGCCAGAACTGTAATAATTATACTTATTACTTATATTATTATCAATATAACATGCATTATTACCCGTATTATGCAGTTATTATCGCTAGAACTATAATAAATATACGTATTACTTTTATTATCATCAATATAACATGCATCATTACCCATATTATGCAGTTATTATCGATAGAACTGTAATACATATACTTATTACTTTTATTATTATCAATAGAACATGCACTATTAGCCATATTTTACTATTATTATCGCTAGGACTATAATAATTATACTTATTACTCCCAATATTATCAATATAACATGCATCATTACCCATATTATGCAGTTATTATCGATAGAAATGTAATAAATATACTTATTACTTATATTATGAGCAATATAACGTGCATTATTACCCATATAATGCAGTTATTATCGCTAGAACTGTAATAATTATACTTATTACTTATATTATTATCAATATAACATGCATTATTACCCATATTATGCAGTTATTATCGCTAGAACTATAATAAATGTACTTACTACTTTTATTATCATCAATATAACATGCATTATTACCCACATTATGCAGTTATTATCGATAGAACTATAATAAATATACTTATTACTTTTATTATTATCAATATAACATGCATTATTACCCATATAATGCAGTTATTATCGCTAGAACTGTAATAATTATACTTATTACTTATATTATTAGCAATATAACGTGCATTATTACCCATATAATGCAGTTATTACCGCCAGAACTGTAATAATTATACTTATTACTTATATTATTATCAATATAACATGCATTATTAGCCATATAATGCAGTTATTATCGCTAGAACTATAATAAATATACGTATTACTTTTATTATCATCAATATAACATGCATTATTACCCATATAATGCAGTTATTATCGCTAGAACTGTAATAAATATACTTACTATTTTCATTATCATCAATATAACATGCATTATTACCCATATTATGCAGTTATTATCCATAGAACTATAATAAATATACTTATTACTTTTATTATTATCAATATAACATGCATTATTACGCATATAATGCAGTTATTATCGCTAGAAATGTAATAAATATACTTGCAACTTTCATTATCATCAATATAACATGCATTATTACCCATATTACGCAGTTATTATCGATAGAACTGTAATAAATATACTTATTACTTTTATTATTATCAATATAACATGCATTATTACCCATATAATGCAGTTATTATCGCTAGAACTGTAATAATTATACTTATTACTTTTAATTATTAGCAATATAACGTGCATTATTACCCATATAATGCAGTTATTATCGCCAGAACTGTAATAATTATACTTATTATTTATATTATTATCAATATAACATGCATTATTACCCATATTATGCAGTTATTATCGCTAGAGCTATAATAAATATACGTATTACTTTTATTATCATCAATATAACATGCATCATTACCCATATTATGCAGTTATTATCGATAGAACTGTAATAAATATACTTATTACTTTTATTATTATCAATAGAACATGCACTATTAGCCATGTTTTACTATTATTATCGCTAGGACTATAATAATTATACATATTCCTCCCAATATTATCAATATAACATGCATTATTACCCATATTATGCAGTTATTATCGATAGAAGTATAATAAATATACTTATTACTTTTATTATTATCAATATAACAGGCACTCTTAGCCATATTTTACTATTATTATCGCTAGAACTATAATAATTATACTTATTACTTTTATTATTATCAATATAACATGCACTATTAGGCATATTGTATTATCGCTGGAACTATAATAATTATACTTATTACTCCCGATATTATCAATATAACATGCATTATTACCCGTATTATGCAGTTATTATCGCTAGAACTGTAATAAATATACTTACTATTTTCATTATCATCAATATAACATGCATTATTACCCATATTATGCAGTTATTATCCATAGAACTATAATAAATATACTTATTACTTATATTATTATAAATATAACATGCATTATTGCCCATATTATGCAGTTATTATCGCTAGAACTATAATAAATATACGTATTACTTTTATTATCATCAATATAACATGCATTATTACCCATATTATGCAGTTATTATCGATAGAACTGTAATACATATACTTATTACTTTTATTATTATCAATAGAACATACACTATTAGCCATATTTTACTATTATTATCGCTAGGACTATAATAATTATACTTATTACTCCTAATATTATCAATATAACATGCATTATTACCCATATAATGCAGTTATTATCGCTAGATCTGTAATAAATATACTTACTACTTTCAATATCACCAATATAACATGCATTATTACCCATATTATGCAGTTATTATCCATAGAACTATAATAAATATACTTATTACTTTTATTATTATCAATATAACATGCATTATTACCCATATAATGCAGTTATTATCGCTAGAACTGTAATAAATATACTTACTACTTTCATTATCATCAATATAACATGCATTATTACCCATATAATGCAGTTATTATCGATAGAACTATAATAAATATACGTATTACTTTTATTATCATCAATATAACATGCATGATTACCCATATAATGCAGTTATTATGGATAGAACTGTAATACATATACTTATTACTTTTATTATTATCAATAGAACATGCACTATTAGCCATATTTTACTATTATTATCGCTAGGACTATAATAATTATACTTATTACTCCCAATATTATCAATATAACATGCATTATTAAACATATTATGCAGTTATTATCCATAGAACTATAATAAATATACTTATTACTTTTATTATTATCAATATAACATGCATTATTACCCATATTATGCAGTTATTATCGATAGAAGTATAATAAATATACTTATTACTTTTATTATTATCAATAGAACATGCACTATTAGCCATATTTTACTATTATTAGCGCTAGGACTATAATAATTATACATATTCCTCCCAATATTATCAATATAACATGCATTATTACCCATATTATGCAGTTATTATCGATAGAAGTATAATAAATATACTTATTACTTTTATTATTATCAATATAACAGGCACTCTTAGCCATATTTTACTATTATTATCGCTAGAACTATAATAATTATACTTATTACTTTTATTATTATCAATATAACATGCACTATTAGGCATATTGTACTATTATTATCGCTGGAACTATAATAATTATACTTATTACTCCCGATATTATCAATATAACATGCATTATTACCAACATAATGCAGTTATAATCGCTAGAACTATAATAAATATACGTATTACTTTTATTATCATCAATATAACATGCATTATTACCCATATAATGCAGTTATTATCGCTAGAACTGTAATAATTATACTTATTACTTATATTATTAGCAATATAACGTGCATTATTACCCATATAATGCAGTTATTACCGCCAGAACTGTAATAATTATACTTATTACTTATATTATTATCAATATAACATGCATTATTAGCCATATAATGCAGTTATTATCGCTAGAACTATAATAAATATACGTATTACTTTTATTATCATCAATATAACATGCATTATTACCCATATAATGCAGTTATTATCGCTAGAACTGTAATAAATATACTTACTATTTTCATTATCATCAATATAACATGCATTATTACCCATATTATGCAGTTATTATCCATAGAACTATAATAAATATACTTATTACTTTTATTATTATCAATATAACATGCATTATTACGCATATAATGCAGTTATTATCGCTAGAAATGTAATAAATATACTTGCAACTTTCATTATCATCAATATAACATGCATTATTACCCATATTACGCAGTTATTATCGATAGAACTGTAATAAATATACTTATTACTTTTATTATTATCAATATAACATGCATTATTACCCATATAATGCAGTTATTATCGCTAGAACTGTAATAATTATACTTATTATTTATATTATTATCAATATAACATGCATTATTACCCATATTATGCAGTTATTATCGCTAGATCTGTAATAAATATACTTACTACTTTCAATATCACCAATATAACATGCATTATTACCCATATTATGCAGTTATTATCCATAGAACTATAATAAATATACTTATTACTTTTATTATTATCAATATAACATGCATTATTACCCATATAATGCAGTTATTATCGCTAGAACTGTAATAAATATACTTACTACTTTCATTATCATCAATATAACATGCATTATTACCCATATAATGCAGTTATTATCGATAGACCTATAATAAATATACGTATTACTTTTATTATCATCAATATAACATGCATGATTACCCATATAATGCAGTTATTATCGATAGAACTGTAATACATATACTTATTACTTTTATTATTATCAATAGAACATGCACTATTAGCCATGTTTTACTATTATTATCGCTAGGACTATAATAATTATACATATTCCTCCCAATATTATCAATATAACATGCATTATTACCCATATTATGCAGTTATTATCGATAGAAGTATAATAAATATACTTATTACTTTTATTATTATCAATATAACAGGCACTCTTAGCCATATTTTACTATTATTATCGCTAGAACTATGATAATTATACTTATTACTTTTATTATTATCAATATAACATGCACTATTAGGCATATTGTATTATCGCTGGAACTATAATAATTATACTTATTACTCCCGATATTATCAATATAACATGCATTATTACCAACATAATGCAGTTATAATCGCTAGAACTATAATAAATATACGTATTACTTTTATTATCATCAATATAACATGCATTATTACCCATATTATGCAATTATTATCGATTGAACTGTAATAAATATACTTATTACTTTTATTATTATCAATATAACATGCACTATTAGCCATATTTTACTATTATTATCGCTAGAACTATAACAATTATACTTATTACTCCCGATATTATCAATATAACATGCATTATTAGCCATATTGTACTATTATTATCGCTAGAACTATAATAATTATACTTATTACTCCCGACATTATCAATATAACATGCATTATTACCCGTATTATGCAGTTATTATCGCTAGAACTGTAATAATTATACTTATTACTTATATTGTTAGCAGTATAACGTGTATTATTACCCATATTATGCAGTTATTATCGCTAGAACTGTAATAATTATACTTATTACTTATATTATTATCAATATAACATGCATTAGTAGCCATATAATGCAGTTATTATCGCTAGAACTGTAATAATCATACTTGTTACTTATATTATTGGCAATATAACGTGCATTATTACCCATATAATGCAGTTATTATCGCCAGAACTGTAATAATTATACTTATTACTTATATTATTATCAATATAACATGCATTATTACCCGTATTATGCAGTTATTATCGCTAGAACTATAATAAATATACGTATTACTTTTATTATCATCAATATAACATGCATCATTACCCATATTATGCAGTTATTATCGATAGAACTGTAATACATATACTTATTACTTTTATTATTATCAATAGAACATGCACTATTAGCCATATTTTACTATTATTATCGCTAGGACTATAATAATTATACTTATTACTCCCAATATTATCAATATAACATGCATCATTACCCATATTATGCAGTTATTATCGATAGAACTATAATAAATATACGTATTACTTTTATTATCATCAATATAACATGCATTATTACCCATATAATGCAGTTATTATCGCTAGAACTGTAATAATTATACTTATTACTTATATTGTTAGCAGTATAACGTGTATTATTACCCATATTATGCAGTTATTATCGCTAGAACTGTAATAATTATACTTATTACTTATATTATTATCAATATAACATGCATTAGTAGCCATATAATGCAGTTATTATCGCTAGAACTGTAATAATCATACTTGTTACTTATATTATTGGCAATATAACGTGCATTATTACCCATATAATGCAGTTATTATCGCCAGAACTGTAATAATTATACTTATTACTTATATTATTATCAATATAACATGCATTATTACCCGTATTATGCAGTTATTATCGCTAGAACTATAATAAATATACGTATTACTTTTATTATCATCAATATAACATGCATCATTACCCATATTATGCAGTTATTATCGATAGAACTGTAATACATATACTTATTACTTTTATTATTATCAATAGAACATGCACTATTAGCCATATTTTACTATTATTATCGCTAGGACTATAATAATTATACTTATTACTCCCAATATTATCAATATAACATGCATCATTACCCATATTATGCAGTTATTATCGATAGAAATGTAATAAATATACTTATTACTTATATTATTATCAATATAACATGCATTATTACCCATATTATGCAGTTATTATCGCTAGAACTATAATAAATGTACTTACTACTTTTATTATCATCAATATAACATGCATTATTACCCATATTATGCAGTTATTATCGCTAGAACTATAATAAATGTACTTACTACTTTTATTATCATCAATATAACATGCATTATTACCCACATTATGCAGTTATTATCGATAGAACTATAATAAATATACTTATTACTTTTATTATTATCAATATAACATGCATTATTACCCATATAATGCAGTTATTATCGCTAGAACTGTAATAATTATACTTATTACTTATATTATTAGCAATATAACGTGCATTATTACCCATATAATGCAGTTATTACCGCCAGAACTGTAATAATTATACTTATTACTTATATTATTATCAATATAACATGCATTATTAGCCATATAATGCAGTTATTATCGCTAGAACTATAATAAATATACGTATTACTTTTATTATCATCAATATAACATGCATTATTACCCATATAATGCAGTTATTATCGCTAGAACTGTAATAAATATACTTACTATTTTCATTATCATCAATATAACATGCATTATTACCCATATTATGCAGTTATTATCCATAGAACTATAATAAATATACTTATTACTTTTATTATTATCAATATAACATGCATTATTACGCATATAATGCAGTTATTATCGCTAGAAATGTAATAAATATACTTGCAACTTTCATTATCATCAATATAACATGCATTATTACCCATATTACGCAGTTATTATCGATAGAACTGTAATAAATATACTTATTACTTTTATTATTATCAATATAACATGCATTATTACCCATATAATGCAGTTATTATCGCTAGAACTGTAATAATTATACTTATTACTTTTAATTATTAGCAATATAACGTGCATTATTACCCATATAATGCAGTTATTATCGCCAGAACTGTAATAATTATACTTATTATTTATATTATTATCAATATAACATGCATTATTACCCATATTATGCAGTTATTATCGCTAGAGCTATAATAAATATACGTATTACTTTTATTATCATCAATATAACATGCATCATTACCCATATTATGCAGTTATTATCGATAGAACTGTAATAAATATACTTATTACTTTTATTATTATCAATAGAACATGCACTATTAGCCATGTTTTACTATTATTATCGCTAGGACTATAATAATTATACATATTCCTCCCAATATTATCAATATAACATGCATTATTACCCATATTATGCAGTTATTATCGATAGAAGTATAATAAATATACTTATTACTTTTATTATTATCAATATAACAGGCACTCTTAGCCATATTTTACTATTATTATCGCTAGAACTATAATAATTATACTTATTACTTTTATTATTATCAATATAACATGCACTAATAGGCATATTGTATTATCGCTGGAACTATAATAATTATACTTATTACTCCCGATATTATCAATATAACATGCATTATTACCAACATAATGCAGTTATAATCGCTAGAACTATAATAAATATACGTATTACTTTTATTATCATCAATATAACATGCATTATTACCCATATTATGCAATTATTATCGATTGAACTGTAATAAATATACTTATTACTTTTATTATTATCAATATAACATGCACTATTAGCCATATTTTACTATTATTATCGCTAGAACTATAACAATTATACTTATTACTCCCGATATTATCAATATAACATGCATTATTAGCCATATTGTACTATTATTATCGCTAGAACTATAATAATTATACTTATTACTCCCGATATTATCAATATAACATGCATTATTACCCGTATTATGCAGTTATTATCGCTAGAACTGTAATAAATATACTTACTATTTTCATTATCATCAATATAACATGCATTATTACCCATATTATGCAGTTATTATCCATAGAACTATAATAAATATACTTATTACTTATATTATTATAAATATAACATGCATTATTGCCCATATTATGCAGTTATTATCGCTAGAACTATAATAAATATACGTATTACTTTTATTATCATCAATATAACATGCATTATTACCCATATTATGCAGTTATTATCGATAGAACTGTAATACATATACTTATTACTTTTATTATTATCAATAGAACATACACTATTAGCCATATTTTACTATTATTATCGCTAGGACTATAATAATTATACTTATTACTCCTAATATTATCAATATAACATGCATTATTACCCATATAATGCAGTTATTATCGCTAGATCTGTAATAAATATACTTACTACTTTCAATATCACCAATATAACATGCATTATTACCCATATTATGCAGTTATTATCCATAGAACTATAATAAATATACTTATTACTTTTATTATTATCAATATAACATGCATTATTACCCATATAATGCAGTTATTATCGCTAGAACTGTAATAAATATACTTACTACTTTCATTATCATCAATATAACATGCATTATTACCCATATAATGCAGTTATTATCGATAGAACTATAATAAATATACGTATTACTTTTATTATCATCAATATAACATGCATGATTACCCATATAATGCAGTTATTATCGATAGAACTGTAATACATATACTTATTACTTTTATTATTATCAATAGAACATGCACTATTAGCCATATTTTACTATTATTATCGCTAGGACTATAATAATTATACTTATTACTCCCAATATTATCAATATAACATGCATTATTAAACATATTATGCAGTTATTATCCATAGAACTATAATAAATATACTTATTACTTTTATTATTATCAATATAACATGCATTATTACCCATATTATGCAGTTATTATCGATAGAAGTATAATAAATATACTTATTACTTTTATTATTATCAATAGAACATGCACTATTAGCCATGTTTTACTATTATTATCGCTAGGACTATAATAATTATACATATTCCTCCCAATATTATCAATATAACATGCATTATTACCCATATTATGCAGTTATTATCGATAGAAGTATAATAAATATACTTATTACTTTTATTATTATCAATTAACAGGCACTCTTAGCCATATTTTACTATTATTATCGCTAGAACTATAATAATTATACTTATTACTTTTATTATTATCAATATAACATGCACTATTAGGCATATTGTACTATTATTATCGCTGGAACTATAATAATTATACTTATTACTCCCGATATTATCAATATAACATGCATTATTACCAACATAATGCAGTTATAATCGCTAGAACTATAATAAATATACGTATTACTTTTATTATCATCAATATAACATGCATTATTACCCATATAAAGCAGTTATTATCGCTAGAACTGTAATAATTATACTTATTACTTATATTATTAGCAATATAACGTGCATTATTACCCATATAATGCAGTTATTACCGCCAGAACTGTAATAATTATACTTATTACTTATATTATTATCAATATAACATGCATTATTAGCCATATAATGCAGTTATTATCGCTAGAACTATAATAAATATACGTATTACTTTTATTATCATCAATATAACATGCATTATTACCCATATAATGCAGTTATTATCGCTAGAACTGTAATAAATATACTTACTATTTTCATTATCATCAATATAACATGCATTATTACCCATATTATGCAGTTATTATCCATAGAACTATAATAAATATACTTATTACTTTTATTATTATCAATATAACATGCATTATTACGCATATAATGCAGTTATTATCGCTAGAAATGTAATAAATATACTTGCAACTTTCATTATCATCAATATAACATGCATTATTACCCATATTACGCAGTTATTATCGATAGAACTGTAATAAATATACTTATTACTTTTATTATTATCAATATAACATGCATTATTACCCATATAATGCAGTTATTATCGCTAGAACTGTAATAATTATACTTATTACTTTTAATTATTAGCAATATAACGTGCATTATTACCCATATAATGCAGTTATTATCGCCAGAACTGTAATAATTATACTTATTATTTATATTATTATCAATATAACATGCATTATTACCCATATTATGCAGTTATTATCGCTAGAGCTATAATAAATATACGTATTACTTTTATTATCATCAATATAACATGCATCATTACCCATATTATGCAGTTATTATCGATAGAACTGTAATAAATATACTTATTACTTTTATTATTATCAATAGAACATGCACTATTAGCCATGTTTTACTATTATTATCGCTAGGACTATAATAATTATACATATTCCTCCCAATATTATCAATATAACATGCATTATTACCCATATTATGCAGTTATTATCGATAGAAGTATAATAAATATACTTATTACTTTTATTATTATCAATATAACAGGCACTCTTAGCCATATTTTACTATTATTATCGCTAGAACTATAATAATTATACTTATTACTTTTATTATTATCAATATAACATGCACTATTAGGCATGTTGTATTATCGCTGGAACTATAATAATTATACTTATTACTCCCGATATTATCAATATAACATGCATTATTACCAACATAATGCAGTTATAATCGCTAGAACTATAATAAATATACGTATTACTTTTATTATCATCAATATAACATGCATTATTACCCATATTATGCAATTATTATCGATTGAACTGTAATAAATATACTTATTACTTTTATTATTATCAATATAACATGCACTATTAGCCATATTTTACTATTATTATCGCTAGAACTATAACAATTATACTTATTACTCCCGATATTATCAATATAACATGCATTATTAGCCATATTGTACTATTATTATCGCTAGAACTATAATAATTATACTTATTACTTCCGATATTATCAATATAACATGCATTATTACCCGTATTATGCAGTTATTATCGCTAGAACTGTAATAAATATACTTACTATTTTCATTATCATCAATATAACATGCATTATTACCCATATTATGCAGTTATTATCCATAGAACTATAATAAATATACTTATTACTTATATTATTATAAATATAACATGCATTATTGCCCATATTATGCAGTTATTATCGCTAGAACTATAATAAATATACGTATTACTTTTATTATCATCAATATAACATGCATTATTACCCATATTATGCAGTTATTATCGATAGAACTGTAATACATATACTTATTACTTTTATTATTATCAATAGAACATACACTATTAGCCATATTTTACTATTATTATCGCTAGGACTATAATAATTATACTTATTACTCCTAATATTATCAATATAACATGCATTATTACCCATATAATGCAGTTATTATCGCTAGATCTGTAATAAATGTACTTACTACTTTCAATATCACCAATATAACATGCATTATTACCCATATTATGCAGTTATTATCCATAGAACTATAATAAATATACTTATTACTTTTATTATTATCAATATAACATGCATTAATACCCATATAATGCAGTTATTATCGCTAGAACTGTAATAAATATACTTACTACTTTCATTATCATCAATATAACATGCATTATTACCCATATAATGCAGTTATTATCGATAGAACTGTAATACATATACTTATTACTTTTATTATTATCAATAGAACATGCACTATTAGCCATATTTTACTATTATTATCGCTAGGACTATAATAATTATACTTATTACTCCCAATATTATCAATATAACATGCATTATTAAACATATTATGCAGTTATTATCCATAGAACTATAATAAATATACTTATTACTTTTATTATTATCAATATAACATGCATTATTACCCATATTATGCAGTTATTATCGATAGAAGTATAATAAATATACTTATTACTTTTATTATTATCAATAGAACATGCACTATTAGCCATATTTTACTATTATTATCGCTAGGACTATAATAATTATACATATTCCTACCAATATTATCAATATAACATGCATTATTACCCATATAATGCAGTTATAATCGCTAGAACTGTAATAAATATATTTACTACTTTCATTATCATCAATATAACATGCATTATTACCCATATTATGCAGTTATTATCGCTAGAACTATAATAAATATACGTATTACTTTTATTATCATCAATATAACATGCATGATTACCCATATAATGCAGTTATTATCGATAGAACTGTAATACATATACTTATTACTTTTATTATTATCAATAGAACATGCACTATTAGCCATATTTTACTATTATTATCGCTAGGACTATAATAATTATACTTATTACTCCCAATATTATCAATATAACATGCATTATTAAACATATTATGCAGTTATTATCGATAGAAGTATAATAAATATACTTATTACTTTTATTATTATCAATAGAACATGCACTATTAGCCATATTTTACTATTATTATCGCTAGGACTATAATAATTATACATATTCCTCCCAATATTATCAATATAACATGCATTATTACCCATATTATGCAGTAATTATCGATAGAAGTATAATAAATATACTTATTACTTTTATTATTATCAATATAACAGGCACTCTTAGCCATATTTTACTATTATTATCGCTAGAACTATAATAATTATACTTATTACTTTTATTATTATCAATATAACATGCACTATTAGGCATATTGTACTATTATTATCGCTGGAACTATAATAATTATACTTATTACTCCCGATATTATCAATATAACATGCATTATTACCCATATAATGCAGTTATTATCGCTAGAACTGTAATAATTATACTTATTACTTATATTGTTAGCAGTATAACGTGTATCATTACCCATATTATGCAGTTATTATCGCTAGAACTGTAATAATCATACTTGTTACTCATATTATTGGCAATATAACATGCATTATTACCCATATTATGCAGTAATTATCGATAGAAGTATAATAAATATACTTATTACTTTTATTATTATCAATATAACAGGCACTCTTAGCCATATTTTACTATTATTATCGCTAGAACTATAATAATTATACTTATTACTTTTATTATTATCAATATAACATGCACTATTAGGCATATTGTACTATTATTATCGCTGGAACTATAATAATTATACTTATTACTCCCGATATTATCAATATAACATGCATTATTACCCATATAATGCAGTTATTATCGCTAGAACTGTAATAATTATACTTATTACTTATATTGTTAGCAGTATAACGTGTATCATTACCCATATTATGCAGTTATTATCGCTAGAACTGTAATAATCATACTTGTTACTCATATTATTGGCAATATAACGTGCATTATTACCCATATAATGCAGTTATTATCGCCAGAACTGTAATAATTATACTTATTACTTATATTATTATCAATATAACATGCATTATTACCCGTATTATGCAGTTATTATCGCTAGAACTATAATAAATACACGTATTACTTTTATTATCATCAATATAACATGCATCATTACCCATATTATGCAGTTATTATCGATAGAACTGTAATACATATACTTATTACTTTTATTATTATCAATAGAACATGCACTATTAGCCATATTTTACTATTATTATCGCTAGGACTATAATAATTATACTTATTACTCCCAATATTATCAATATAACATGCATCATTACCCATATTATGCAGTTATTATCGATAGAAATGTAATAAATATACTTATTACTTATATTATTAGCAATATAACGTGCATTATTACCCATATAATGCATTTATTATCGCTAGAACTGTAATAATTATACTTATTACTTATATTATTATCAATATAACATGCATTATTACCCATATTATGCAGTTATTATCGCTAGAACTATAATAAATGTACTTACTACTTTTATTATCATCAATATAACATGCATTATTACCCACATTATGCAGTTATTATCGATAGAACGAGTGATGCCCACTTGGACGCCGACCGCTTGGACGTGTCCCGATTGGACGGTCCCGATTAGACTCGTTCCAATTCGAAGCGGTGCCGATTGGACGCGTTCCAATTCTAAGCAGGGCTTATAGAGCCTAACCTAACCAAATCTAACCTCTTCGAATTGGGACGCTTCCAATCGGCACCGCTTCGAATTGGAACGCGTCGAATCGGGACCGTCCAAACGGAACGCGTCCAATCGGTCGACGGCCAAATGGGACACCCCCGATAGAACTATAATAAATATACTTATTACTTTTATTATTATCAATATAACATGCATTATTACCCATATAATGCAGTTATTATCGCTAGAACTGTAATAATTATACTTATTACTTATATTATTAGCAATATAACGTGCATTATTACCCATATAATGCAGTTATTACCGCCAGAACTGTAATAATTATACTTATTACTTATATTATTATCAATATAACATGCATTATTAGCCATATAATGCAGTTATTATCGCTAGAACTATAATAAATATACGTATTACTTTTATTATCATCAATATAACATGCATTATTACCCATATAATGCAGTTATTATCGCTAGAACTGTAATAATTATACTTATTACTTATATTATTAGCAATATAACGTGCATTATTACCCATATAATGCAGTTATTACCGCCAGAACTGTAATAATTATACTTATTACTTATATTATTATCAATATAACATGCATTATTAGCCATATAATGCAGTTATTATCGCTAGAACTATAATAAATATACGTATTACTTTTATTATCATCAATATAACATGCATTATTACCCATATAATGCAGTTATTATCGCTAGAACTGTAATACATATACTTATTACTTTTATTATTATCAATATAACATGCACTATTAGCCATATTTTACTATTATTATCGCTAGAACTATAATAATTATACTTATTACTTATATTATTAGCAATATAACGTGCGCTATTACCCATATAATGCAGTTATTATCGCCAGAACTGTAATAATTATACTTATTACTTATATTATTATAAATATAACATGCATTATTACCCATATTATGCAGTTATTATCGCTAGAACTATAATAAATATACGTATTACTTTTATTATCATCAATATAACATGCATTATTACCCATATTATGCAGTTATTATCGATAGAACTGTAATACATATACTTATTACTTTTATTATTATCAATATAACATGCATTATTACCCATATACTGCAGTTATTATCGCCAGAACTGTAATAATTATACTTATTACTTATATTATTATCAATATAACATGCATTATTACCCATATTATGCAGTTATTATCCATAGAACTATAATAAATATACTTATTACTTTTACTATTATCAATATAACATGCATTATTACCCATATTATGCAGTTATTATCGATAGAACTGTACTAAATATACTTACTACTTTCATTATCATCAATATAACATGCATTATTACCCATATTATGCAGTTATTATCGATAGAACTACAATAAATATACTTATTACTTTTATTATTATCAATATAACATGCATTATTACCCATATACTGCAGTTATTATCGCCAGAACTGTAATATTTATACTTATTACTTATATTATTATCAATAAAACATGCATTATTACCCATATTATGCAGTTATTATCGATAGAACTGTAATAAATATACTTATTACTTTTATTATTATCAATATAACATGCACTATTAGCCATATTTTACTATTATTATCGCTAGAACTTTAATAATTATACTTCTTACTCCCGATATTATCAATATAACGTGCATTATTCGCCCAATTGTACTATTATTATCGCTAGAACTATAATAATTATACTTATTACTCCCAATATTATCAATATAACATGCATTTTTAACCATATAATGCAGTTATTATCGCTGGATCTGTAATAATTATACTTGTTACTTATATTATTATCAATATAACATGCATTATTACCCATATTATGCAGTTATAATCGCTAGAACTATAATAAATATACTTATTACTTTTATTATTATCAATATAACATGCATTATTACCCATATTATGCAGTTATTATCGATAGAAATGTAATAAATATACTTATTACTTATATTATTAGCAATATAACGTGCATTATTACCCATATAATGCAGTTATTATCGCTAGAACTGTAATAATTATACTTATTACTTATATTATTATCAATATAACATGCATTTTTACCCATATTATGCAGTTATTATCGCTAGAACTGTAACAAATATACTTACTATTTTCATTATCATCAATATAACATGCATTATTACACATATTATGCAGTTATTATCCATAGAACTATAATAAATATACTTATTACTTTTATAATTATCAATATAACATGCATTATTACGCATATAATGCAGTTATTATCGCTAGAAATGTAATAAATATACTTGCAACTTTCATTATCATCAATATAACATGCATTATTACCCATATTACGCAGTTATTATCGATAGAACTGTAATAAATATACTTATTACTTTTATTATTATCAATATAACATGCATTATTACCCATATAATGCAGTTATTATCGCTAGAACTGTAATAATTATACTTATTACTTATATTATTAGCAATATAACGTGCATTATTTCCCATATAATGCAGTTATTATCGCCAGAACTGTAATAATTATACTTATTACTTATATTATTAAAAATATAACATGCATTATTACCCATATTATGCAGTTATTATCGCTAGAACTATAATAAATATACGTATTACTTTTATTATCATCAATATAACATGCATTATTACCCATATTATGCAGTTATTATCGATAGAACTGTAATACATATACTTATTACTTTTATTATTATCAATAGAACATACACTATTAGCCATATTTTACTATTATTATCGCTAGGACTATAATAATTATACTTATTACTCCCAATATTATCAATATAACATGCATTATTACCCATATAATGCAGTTATTATCGCTAGATCTGTAATAAATATACTTACTACTTTCATTATCACCAATATAACATGCATTATTACCCATATTATGCAGTTATTATCCATAGAACTATAATAAATATACTTATTACTTTTATTATTATCAATATAACATGCATTATTACCCATATAATGCAGTTATTATCGCTAGAACTGTAATAAATATACTTACTACTTTCATTATCATCAATATAACATGCATTATTACCCATATTATGCAGTTATTATCCATAGAACTATAATAAATATACTTATTACTTTTACTATTATCAATATAACATGCATTATTACCCATATTATGCAGTTATTATCGATAGAACTGTACTAAATATACTTACTACTTTCATTATCATCAATATAACATGCATTATTACCCATATTATGCAGTTATTATCGATAGAACTACAATAAATATACTTATTACTTTTATTATTATCAATATAACATGCATTATTACCCATATACTGCTGTTATTATCGCCAGAACTGTAATAATTATACTTATTACTTATATTATTATCAATATAACATGCATTATTACCCATATTATGCAGTTATTATCGATAGAACTGTAATAAATATACTTATTACTTTTATTATTATCTATATAACATGCACTATTAGCCATATTTTACTATTATTATCGCTAGAACTTTAATAATTATACTTATTACTCCCGATATTATCAATATAACGTGCATTATTCGCCATATTGTACTATTATTATCGCTAGAACTATAATAATTATACTTATTACTCCCAATATTATTTATATAACATGCATTTTTAACCATATAATGCAGTTATTATCGCTGGATCTATAATAAGTATACTTGTTACTTATATTATTATCAATATAACATGCATTATTACCCATATTATGCAGTTATAATCGCTAGAACTATAATAAATATACTTATTACTTTTATTATTGTCAATATAACATCCATTATTACCCATATTATGCAGTTATTATCGCTAGAACTATAATAAATATACTTATTACTTTTATTATTATCAATATAACATGCATTATTACCCATATACTGCAGTTATTATCGCCAGAACTGTAATAATTATACTTATTACTTATATTATTATCAATATAACATGCATTATTACCCATATAATGCAGTTATTATCGACAGAAGTATAATAAATATACTTATTACTTTTATTATTATCAATATAACAGGCACTCTTAGCCATATTTTACTATTATTATCGCTAGAACTATAATAATTATACTTATTACTCCCGATATTATCAATATAACATCCATTATTACCCAAATAATGCAGTTATTATCGCTAGAACTGTAATAATTATACTTATTACTTATATTATTATCAATATAACATGCATTATTACCCATATAATGCAGTTATTATCGCTAGAACTGTAATAATTATACTTATTACTTATATTATTAGCAATATAACGTGCATTATTACCCATATAATGCAGTTATTATCGCCAGAACTGTAATAATTATACTTATTATTTATATTATTATCAATATAACATGCATTATTACCCATATTATGCAGTTATTATCGCTAGAACTATAATAAATATACGTATTACTTTTATTATCATCAATATAACATGCATCATTACCCATATTATGCAGTTATTATCGATAGAACTGTAATAAATATACTTATTACTTTTATTATTATCAATATAACATGCACTATTAGCCATATTTTACTATTATTATCGCTAGAACTATAATAATTATACTTATTACTTATATTATTAGCAATATAACGTGCGTTATTACCCATATAATGCAGTTATTATCGCCAGAACTGTAATAGTTATACTTATTACTTATATTAGTAGCAATATAACGTGCATTATTACCCATATTATGCAGTTATTATCCATAGAACTATAATAAATATACTTATTACTTTTATTATTATCAATATAACATGCATTATTACCCATATTATGCAGTTATTATCGATAGAACTGTACTCAATATACTTACTACTTTCATTATCATCAATATAACATGCATTATTACCCATATTATGCAGTTATTATCGATAGAACTATAATAAATATACTTATTACTTTTATTATTATCAATATAACATGCATTATTACCCATATACTGCAGTTAATATCGCCAGAAATGTAATAATTATACTTATTACTTATATTATTATCAATATAACATGCATTATTACCCATATTATGCAGTTATCATCGATAGAACTGTAATAAATATACTTATTACTTTTATTATTATCAATATAACATGCACTATTAGCCATATTTTACTATTATTATCGCAAGAACTGTAATACTTATACTTACTACTCCCGATATTATCAATATAACGTGCATTATTCGCCATATTGTACTATTATTATCGCTAGAACTGTAATAATTATACTTATTACTTATATTATTCTCAATATAACATGCATTATTACCCATATTATGCAGTTATAATCGCTAGAACTATAATAAATATAGTTACTACTTTTATTATCATCAATATAACATGCATTATTACCCATATAATGCAGTTATTATCGCTAGAACTGTAATAATTATACTTATTACTTATATTATTAGCAATATAACGTGCATTATTACCCATATAATGCAGTGATTATCGCTAGAACTGTAATAATTATACTCATTACTTATATTATTCTCAATATAACATGCATTATTACCCATATTATGCAGTTATAGTCGCTAGAACTATAATAAATATACTTATTACTCCCGATATTATCAATATAACATCCATTATTACCCAAATAATGCAGTTATTATCGCTAGAACTGTAATAATTATACTTATTACTTATATTATTCTCAATATAACATGCATTATTACCCATATTATGCAGTTATAATCGCTAGGACTATAATAAATATAGTTACTACTTTTATTATCATCAATATAACATGCATTATTACCCATATTATGCAGTTATTATCGCTAGAACTGTAATAATTATACTTATTACTTATATTATTATCAATATAACATGCATTATTACCCATATTATGCAGTTATTATCGCTAGAACTATAATAAATATACGTATTACTTTTATTATCATCAATATAACATGCATTATTACCCATATTATGCAGTTATTATCGCTAGAACTGTAATAATTATACTTATTACTTATATTGTTAGCAATATAACGTGCATTATTACCCATATAATGCAGTGATTATCGCTAGAACTGTAATAATTATACTCATTACTTATATTATTCTCAATATAACATGCACTATTACCCATATTATGCAGTTATAGTCGCTAGGACTATAATAAATATACTTATTACTTTTATTATCATCAATATAACATGCATTATTACCCATATTATGCAGTTATTATCGATAGAACTGTACTAAATATACTTACTACTTTCATTATCATCAATATAACATGCATTATTACCCATATTATGCAGTTATTATCGATAGAACTATAATAAATATACTTATTACTTTTATTATTATCAATATAACATGCATTATTACCCATATACTGCAGTTAATATCGCCAGAACTGTAATAATTATACTTATTACTTATATTATTATCAATATAACATGCATTATTACCCATATTATGCAGTTATCATCGATAGAACTGTAATAAATATACTTATTACTTTTATTATTATCAATATAACATGCACTATTAGCCATATTTTACTATTATTATCGCAAGAACTATAATACTTATACTTACTACTCCCGATATTATCAATATAACGTGCATTATTCGCCATATTGTACTATTATTATCGCTAGAACTGTAATAATTATACTTATTACTTATATTATTCTCAATATAACATGCATTATTACCCATATTATGCAGTTATAATCGCTAGAACTATAATAAATATAGTTACTACTTTTATTATCATCAATATAACATGCATTATTACCCATATAATGCAGTTATTATCGCTAGAACTGTAATAATTATACTTATTACTTATATTATTAGCAATATAACGTGCATTATTACCCATATAATGCAGTGATTATCGCTAGAACTGTAATAATTATACTCATTACTTATATTATTCTCAATATAACATGCATTATTACCCATATTATGCAGTTATAGTCGCTAGAACTATAATAAATATACTTATTACTCCCGATATTATCAATATAACATCCATTATTACCCAAATAATGCAGTTATTATCGCTAGAACTGTAATAATTATACTTATTACTTATATTATTCTCAATATAACATGCATTATTACCCATATTATGCAGTTATAATCGCTAGGACTATAATAAATATAGTTACTACTTTTATTATCATCAATATAACATGCATTATTACCCATATTATGCAGTTATTATCGCTAGAACTGTAATAATTATACTTATTACTTATATTATTATCAATATAACATGCATTATTACCCATATTATGCAGTTATTATCGCTAGAACTATAATAAATATACGCATTACTTTTATTATCATCAATATAACATGCATCATTACCCATATTATGCAGTTATTATCGATAGAACTGTAATACATATACTTATTACTTTTATTATTATCAATAGAACATGCACTATTAGCCATATTTTACTATTATTATCGCTAGGACTATAATAATTATACTTATTACTCCCAATATTATCAATATAACATGCATTATTACCCATATAATGCAGTTATTATCGCTAGAACTGTACTAAATATACTTACTACTTTCATTATCATCAATATAACATGCATTATTACCCATATTATGCAGTTATTATCCATAGAACTATAATAAATATACTTATTACTTTTATTATTATCAATATAACATGCATTATTACCCATATTATGCAGTTATTATCGATAGAACTGTACTAAATATACTTACTACTTTCATTATCATCAATATAACATGCATTATTACCCATATTATGCAGTTATTATCGCTAGAACTGTAATAATTATACTTATTACTTATATTGTTAGCAATATAACGTGCATTATTACCCATATAATGCAGTGATTATCGCTAGAACTGTAATAATTATACTCATTACTTATATTATTCTCAATATAACATGCATTATTACCCATATTATGCAGTTATAGTCGCTAGAACTATAATAAATATACTTATTACTTTTATTATCATCAATATAACATGCATTATTACCCATATTATGCAGTTATTATCGATAGAACTGTAATAAATATACTTATTACTTTTATTATTATCAATATAACATGCACTATTAGCCATATTTTACTATTATTATCGCTAGAACTATAATAATTATACTTATTACTTACATTATTAGCAATATAACGTGCGTTATTACCCATATAATGCAGTTATTATCGCCAGAACTGTAATAATTATACTTATTACTCCCGATATTATCAATATAACATGCATTATTACCCATATAATGCAGTTATTATCGCTAGAACTGTAATAATTATACTTATTACTTATATTGTTAGCAGTATAACGTGCATTATTACCCATATTATGCAGTTATTATCGCTAGAACTGTAATAATTATACTCATTACTTATATTATTCTCAATATAACATGCATTATTACCCATATTATGCAGTTATAGTCGCTAGAACTATAATAAATATACTTATTACTTTTATTATTATCAATATAACAGGCACTCTTAGCCATATTTTACTATTATTATCGCTAGAACTATAATAATTATACTTATTACTTTTATTATTATCAATATAACATGCACTATTAGGCATATTGTACTATTATTATCGCTGGAACTGTAATAATTGTACTTATTACTCCCGATATTATCAATATAACATCCATTATTACCCAAATAATGCAGTTATTATCGCTAGAACTGTAATAATTATACTTATTACTTATATTATTCTCAATATAACATGCATTATTACCCATATTATGCAGTTATAATCGCTGGAACTATAATAAATATAGTTACTACTTTTATTATCATCAATATAACATACACTATTACCCATATTTTACGATTATCATCGCTAGAACTATAATAATTATACTTATTACTCCCGATATTATCAATATAACATGCATTAATACGCATATAATGCAGATATTATCGCTAGAACAGTAATAAATATACTTACAACTTTCATTATCATCAATATAACATGCATTATTACCCATATTATGCAGTTATTATCGATAGAACTGTAATAAATATACCGATTACTTTTATTATTATCAATATAACATGCACTATTATCCATATTGTACTATTATTATCGCTAGAACTATAATAATTATACTTATTACTCCCGATATTATCAATATAACATGCATTATTAGCCATATTGTGCTAGTATTATCGCTAGAACTATAATAATTATACTTATTACTCCCGATATTATCAATATAACGTGCATTATTACCCCTATTATGCAGTTATTATCGCTAGAACTGTAATAATTATACTTATTACTTATATTGTTAGCAATATAACGTGCATTATTACCCATATAATGCCGTGATTATCGCTAGAACTGTAATAATTATACTCATTACTTATATTATTCTCAATATAACATGCATTATTACCCATATTATGCAGTTATAGTCGCTAGAACTATAATAAATATACTTATTACTTTTATTATCATCAATATAACATGCATTATTACCCATATTATGCAGTTATTATCGATAGAACTGTAATAAATATACTTATTACTTTTATTATTATCAATATAACATGCACTATTAGCCATATTTTACTATTATTATCGCTAGAACTATAATAATTATACTTATTACTTATATTATTAGCAATATAACGTGCGTTATTACCCATATAATGCAGTTATTATCGCCAGAACTGTAATAATTATACTTATTACTTATATTAGTAGCAATATAACGTGCATTATTACCCATATTATGCAGTTATTATCGATAGAACTGTAATACATATACTTATTACTTTTATTATTATCAATAGAACATGCACTATTAGCCATATTTTACTATTATTATCGCTAGGACTATAATAATTATACTTATTACTCCCAATATTATCCATATAACATGCATTATTACCCATATAATGCAGTTATTATCGCTAGAACTGTACTAAATATACTTACTACTTTCATTATCATCAATATAACATGCATTATTACCCATATTATGCAGTTATTATCCATAGAACTATAATAAATATACTTATTACTTTTATTATTATCAATATAACATGCATTATTACCCATATTATGCAGTTATTATCGATAGAACTGTACTAAATATACTTACTACTTTCATTATCATCAATATAACATGCATTATTACCCATATTATGCAGTTATTATCGATAGAACTATAATAAATATACTTATTACTTTTATTATTATCAATATAACATGCATTATTACCCATATACTGCAGTTAATATCGCCAGAACTGTAATAATTAACCTTATTACTTATATTATTATCAATATCACATGCATTATTACCCATATTATGCAGTTATCATCGATAGAACTGTAATAAATATACTTATTACTTTTATTATTATCAATATAACATGCACTATTAGCCATATTTTACTATTATTATCGCAAGAACTATAATACTTATACTTACTACTCCCGATATTATCAATATAACGTGCATTATTCGCCATATTGTACTATTATTATCGCTAGAACTGTAATAATTATACTTATTACTTATATTATTCTCAATATAACATGCATTATTACCCATATTATGCAGTTATAATCGCTAGAACTATAATAAATATAGTTACTACTTTTATTATCATCAATATAACATGCATTATTACCCATATAATGCAGTTATTATCGCTAGAACTGTAATAATTATACTTATTACTTTTATTATTATCAATATAACATGCATTATTACCCATATTATGCAGTTATTATCGATAGAAGTATAATAAATATACTTATTACTTTTATTATTATCAATATAACAGGCACTCTTAGCCATATTTTACTACTATTATCGCTAGAACTATAATAATTATACTTATTACTTTTATTATTATCAATATAACATGCACTATTAGGCATATTGTACTATTATTATCGCTGGAACTGTAATAATTGTACTTATTACTCCCGATATTATCAATATAACATCCATTATTACCCAAATAATGCAGTTATTATCGCTAGAACTGTAATAATTATACTTATTACTTATATTATTCTCAATATAACATGCATTATTACCCATATTATGCAGTTATAATCGCTAGAACTATAATAAATATAGTTACTACTTTTATTATCATCAATATAACATACACTATTACCCATATTTTACGATTATCATCGCTAGAACTATAATAATTATACTTATTACTCCCGATATTATCAATATAACATGCATTATTACGCATATAATGCAGATATTATCGCTAGAACAGTAATAAATATACTTACAACTTTCATTATCATCAATATAACATGCATTATTACCCATATTATGCAGTTATTATCGATAGAACTGTAATAAATATACTGATTACTTTTATTATTATCAATATAACATGCACTATTATCCATATTGTACTATTATTATCGCTAGAACTATAATAATTATACTTATTACTCCCGATATTATCAATATAACATGCATTATTAGCCATATTGTGCTAGTATTATCGCTAGAACTATAATAATTATACTTATTACTCCCGATATTATCAATATAACGTGCATTATTACCCCTATTATGCAGTTATTATCGCTAGAACTGTAATAATTATACTTATTACTTATATTATTATCAATATAACATGCATTATTACCCATATAATGCAGTTATTATCGCTAGAACTGTAATAATTATACTTATTACTTATATTGTTAGCAATATAACGTGCATTATTACCCATATAATGCAGTGATTATCGCTAGAACTGTAATAATTATACTCATTACTTATATTATTCTCAATATAACATGCATTATTACCCATATTATGCAGTTATAGTCGCTAGAACTATAATAAATATACTTATTACTTTTATTATCATCAATATAACATGCATTATTACCCATATTATGCAGTTATTATCGATAGAACTGTAATAAATATACTTATTACTTTTATTATTATCAATATAACATGCACTATTAGCCATATTTTACTATTATTATCGCTAGAACTATAATAATTATACTTATTACTTATATTATTAGCAATATAACGTGCGTTATTACCCATATAATGCAGTTATTATCGCCAGAACTGTAATAATTATACTTATTACTCCCGATATTATCAATATAACATGCATTATTACCCATATAATGCAGTTATTATCGCTAGAACTGTAATAATTATACTTATTACTTATATTGTTAGCAGTATAACGTGCATTATTACCCATATTATGCAGTTATTATCGCTAGAACTGTAATAATTATACTCATTACTTATATTATTCTCAATATAACATGCATTATTACCCATATTATGCAGTTATAGTCGCTAGAACTATAATAAATATACTTATTACTTTTATTATTATCAATATAACAGGCACTCTTAGCCATATTTTACTATTATTATCGCTAGAACTATAATAATTATACTTATTACTTTTATTATTATCAATATAACATGCACTATTAGGCATATTGTACTATTATTATCGCTGGAACTGTAATAATTGTACTTATTACTCCCGATATTATCAATATAACATCCATTATTACCCAAATAAGGCAGTTATTATCGCTAGAACTGTAATAATTATACTTATTACTTATATTATTCTCAATATAACATGCATTATTACCCATATTATGCAGTTATAATCGCTAGAACTATAATAAATATAGTTACTACTTTTATTATCATCAATATAACATACACTATTACCCATATTTTACGATTATCATCGCTAGAACTATAATAATTATACTTATTACTCCCGATATTATCAATATAACATGCATTAATACGCATATAATGCAGATATTATCGCTAGAACAGTAATAAATATACTTACAACTTTCATTATCATCAATATAACATGCATTATTACCCATATTATGCAGTTATTATCGATAGAACTGTAATAAATATACCGATTACTTTTATTATTATCAATATAACATGCACTATTATCCATATTGTACTATTATTATCGCTAGAACTATAATAATTATACTTATTACTCCCGATATTATCAATATAACATGCATTATTAGCCATATTGTGCTAGTATTATCGCTAGAACTATAATAATTATACTTATTACTCCCGATATTATCAATATAACGTGCATTATTACCCCTATTATGCAGTTATTATCGCTAGAACTGTAATAATTATACTTATTACTTATATTGTTAGCAATATAACGTGCATTATTACCCATATAATGCCGTGATTATCGCTAGAACTGTAATAATTATACTCATTACTTATATTATTCTCAATATAACATGCATTATTACCCATATTATGCAGTTATAGTCGCTAGAACTATAATAAATATACTTATTACTTTTATTATTATCAATATAACAGGCACTCTTAGCCATATTTTACTATTATTATCGCTAGAACTATAATAATTATACTTATTACTTTTATTATTATCAATATAACATGCACTATTAGGCATATTGTACTATTATTATCGCTGGAACTGTAATAATTGTACTTATTACTCCCGATATTATCAATATAACATCCATTATTACCCAAATAAGGCAGTTATTATCGCTAGAACTGTAATAATTATACTTATTACTTATATTATTCTCAATATAACATGCATTATTACCCATATTATGCAGTTATAATCGCTAGAACTATAATAAATATAGTTACTACTTTTATTATCATCAATATAACATACACTATTACCCATATTTTACGATTATCATCGCTAGAACTATAATAATTATACTTATTACTCCCGATATTATCAATATAACATGCATTAATACGCATATAATGCAGATATTATCGCTAGAACAGTAATAAATATACTTACAACTTTCATTATCATCAATATAACATGCATTATTACCCATATTATGCAGTTATTATCGATAGAACTGTAATAAATATACCGATTACTTTTATTATTATCAATATAACATGCACTATTATCCATATTGTACTATTATTATCGCTAGAACTATAATAATTATACTTATTACTCCCGATATTATCAATATAACATGCATTATTAGCCATATTGTGCTAGTATTATCGCTAGAACTATAATAATTATACTTATTACTCCCGATATTATCAATATAACGTGCATTATTACCCCTATTATGCAGTTATTATCGCTAGAACTGTAATAATTATACTTATTACTTATATTGTTAGCAATATAACGTGCATTATTACCCATATAATGCCGTGATTATCGCTAGAACTGTAATAATTATACTCATTACTTATATTATTCTCAATATAACATGCATTATTACCCATATTATGCAGTTATAGTCGCTAGAACTATAATAAATATACTTATTACTTTTATTATCATCAATATAACATGCATTATTACCCATATTATGCAGTTATTATCGATAGAACTGTAATAAATATACTTATTACTTTTATTATTATCAATATAACATGCACTATTAGCCATATTTTACTATTATTATCGCTAGAACTATAATAATTATACTTATTACTTATATTATTAGCAATATAACGTGCGTTATTACCCATATAATGCAGTTATTATCGCTAGAACTGTAATAATTATACTTATTACTTATATTAGTAGCAATATAACGTGCATTATTACCCATATTATGCAGTTATTATCGATAGAACTGTAATACATATACTTATTACTTTTATTATTATCAATAGAACATGCACTATTAGCCATATTTTACTATTATTATCGCTAGGACTATAATAATTATACTTATTACTCCCGATATTATCCATATAACATGCATTATTACCCATATAATGCAGTTATTATCGCTAGAACTGTACTAAATATACTTACTACTTTCATTATCATCAATATAACATGCATTATTACCCATATTATGCAGTTATTATCCATAGAACTATAATAAATATACTTATTACTTTTATTATTATCAATATAACATGCATTATTACCCATATTATGCAGTTATTATCGATAGAACTGTACTAAATATACTTACTACTTTCATTATTATCAATATAACATGCATTATTACCCATATTATGCAGTTATTATCGATAGAACTATAATAAATATACTTATTACTTTTATTATTATCAATATAACATGCATTATTACCCATATACTGCAGTTAATATCGCCAGAACTGTAATAATTAACCTTATTACTTATATTATTATCAATATAACATGCACTATTAGGCATATTGTACTATTATTATCGCTGGAACTGTAATAATTGTACTTATTACTCCCGATATTATCAATATAACATCCATTATTACCCAAATAATGCAGTTATTATCGCTAGAACTGTAATAATTATACTTATTACTTATATTATTCTCAATATAACATGCATTATTACCCATATTATGCAGTTATAATCGCTAGAACTATAATAAATATAGTTACTACTTTTATTATCATCAATATAACATACACTATTACCCATATTTTACGATTATCATCGCTAGAACTATAATAATTATACTTATTACTCCCGATATTATCAATATAACATGCATTACTACGCATATAATGCAGATATTATCGCTAGAACAGTAATAAATATACTTACAACTTTCATTATCATCAATATAACATGCATTATTACCCATATTATGCAGTTATTATCGATAGAACTGTAATAAATATACTGATTACTTTTATTATTATCAATATAACATGCACTATTATCCATATTGTACTACTATTATCGCTAGAACTATAATAATTATACTTATTACTCCCGATATTATCAATATAACATGCATTATTAGCCATATTGTGCTAGTATTATCGCTAGAACTATAATAATTATACTTATTACTCCCGATATTATCAATATAACGTGCATTATTACCCCTATTATGCAGTTATTATCGCTAGAACTGTAATAATTATACTTATTACTTATATTATTATCAATATAACATGCATTATTACCCATATAATGCAGTTATTATCGCTAGAACTGTAATAATTATACTTATTACTTATATTGTTAGCAATATAACGTGCATTATTACCCATATAATGCAGTGATTATCGCTAGAACTGTAATAAATATACTTATTACTTTTATTATTATCAATATAACATGCACTATTAGCCATATTTTACTATTATTATCGCTAGAACTATAATAATTATACTTATTACTTATATTATTAGCAATATAACGTGCGTTATTACCCATATAATGCAGTTATTATCGCCAGAACTGTAATAATTATACTTATTACTCCCGATATTATCAATATAACATGCATTATTACCCATATAATGCAGTTATTATCGCTAGAACTGTAATAATTATACTTATTACTTATATTGTTAGCTGTATAACGTGCATTATTACCCATATTATGCAGTTATTATCGCTAGAACTGTAATAATTATACTCATTACTTATATTATTCTCAATATAACATGCATTATTACCCATATTATGCAGTTATAGTCGCTAGAACTATAATAAATATAGTTACTACTTTTATTATCATCAATATAACATACACTATTACCCATATTTTACGATTATCATCGCTAGAACTATAATAATTATACTTATTACTCCCGATATTATCAATATAACATGCATTAATACGCATATAATGCAGATATTATCGCTAGAACAGTAATAAATATACTTACAACTTTCATTATCATCAATATAACATGCATTATTACCCATATTATGCAGTTATTATCGATAGAACTGTAATAAATATACTGATTACTTTTATTATTATCAATATAACATGCACTATTATCCATATTGTACTATTATTATCGCTAGAACTATAATAATTATACTTATTACTCCCGATATTATCAATATAACATGCATTATTAGCCATATTGTGCTAGTATTATCGCTAGAACTATAATAATTATACTTATTACTCCCGATATTATCAATATAACGTGCATTATTACCCCTATTATGCAGTTATTATCGCTAGAACTGTAATAATTATACTTATTACTTATATTATTATTAATATAACATGCATTATTACCCATATAATGCAGTTATTATCGCTAGAACTGTAATAATTTTACTTATTACTTATATTATTAGCAATATAACGTGCATTATTACCCATATAATGCAGTGATTATCGCTAGAACTGTAATAATTATACTCATTACTTATACTATTCTCAGTATAACATGCATTATTACCCATATTATGCAGTTATAGTCGCTAGAACTGTAATAAATATACTTATTTCTTTTATTATCATCAATATAACATGCATTATTACCCATATTATGCAGTTATTATCGATAGAACTGTAATAAATGTACTTATTACTTTTATTATTGTCAATATAACATGCACTATTAGCCATATTTTACTATTATTATCGCTAGAACTATAATAATTATACTTATTACTTATATTATTAGCAATATAACGTGCGTTATTACCCATATAATGCAGTTATTATCGCCAGAACTATAATAATTATACTTATTACTTATATTATTAGCAATATAACGTGCGTTATTACCCATATAATGCAGTTATTATCGCCAGAACTGTAATAATTATACTTATTACTTATATTATTAGCAATACAACGTGCATTATTACCCATATTATGCAGTTATTATCGATAGAACTGTAATAAATATACTGATTACTTTTATTATTATCAATATAACATGCACTATTATCCATATTGTACTATTATTATCGCTAGAACTATAATAATTATACTTATTACTCCCGATATTATCAATATAACATGCATTATTAGCCATATTGTGCTAGTATTATCGCTAGAACTATAAGAATTATACTTATTACTCCCGATATTATCAATATAACGTGCATTATTACCCCTATTATGCAGTTATTATCGCTAGAACTGTAATAATTATACTTATTACTTATATTATTATCAATATAACATGCATTATTACCCATATAATGCAGTTATTGTCGCTAGAACTGTAATAATTATACTTATTACTTATATTGTTAGCAATATAACGTGCATTATTACCCATATAATGAAGTGATTATCGCTAGAACTGTAATAATTATACTCATTACTTATATTATTCTCAATATAACATGCATTATTACCCATATTATGCAGTTATAGTCGCTAGAACTATAATAAATATACTTATTACTTTTATTATCATCAATATAACATGCATTATTACCCATATTATGCAGTTATTATCGATAGAACTGTAATAAATATACTTATTACTTTTATTATTATCAATATAACATGCACTATTAGCCATATTTTACTATTATTATCGCTAGAACTATAATAATTATACTTATTACTTATATTATTAGCAATATAACGTGCGTTATTACCCATATAATGCAGTTATTATCGCCAGAACTGTAATAATTATACTTATTACTTATATTAGTAGCAATATAACGTGCATTATTACCCATATTATGCAGTTATTATCGATAGAACTGTAATACATATACTTATTACTTTTATTATTATCAATAGAACATGCACTATTAGCCATATTTTACTATTATTATCGCTAGGACTATAATAATTATACTTATTACTCCCAATATTATCCATAAAACATGCATTATTACCCATATAATGCAGTTATTATCGCTAGAACTCTACTAAATATACTTACTACTTTCATTATCATCAATATAACATGCATTATTACCCATATTATGCAGTTATTATCCATAGAACTATAATAAATATACTTATTACTTTTATTATTATCAATATAACATGCATTATTACCCATATTATGCAGTTATTATCGACAGAACTGTACTAAATATACTTACTACTTTCATTATCATCAATATAACATGTATTATTACCCATATTATGCAGTTATTATCGATAGAACTATAATAAATATACTTATTACTTTTATTATTATCAATATAACATGCATTATTACCCATATACTGCAGTTAATATCGCCAGAACTGTAATAATTATACTTATTACTTATATTATTATCAATATAACATGCATTATTACCCATATTATGCAGTTATCATCGATAGAACTGTAATAAATATACTTATTACTTTTATTATTATCAATATAACATGCACTATTAGCCATATTTTACTATTATTATCGCAAGAACTATAATACTTATACTTACTACGCCCGATATTATCAATATAACGTGCATTATTCGCCATATTGTACTATTATTATCGCTAGAACTGTAATAATTATACTTATTACTTATATTATTCTCAATATAACATGCATTATTACCCATATTATGCAGTTATAATCGCTAGAACTATAATAAATATAGTTACTACTTTTATTATCATCAATATAACATGCATTATTACCCATATAATGCAGTTATTATCGCTAGAACTGTAATAATTATACTTATTACTTATATTATTAGCAATATAACGTGCATTATTACCCATATAATGCAGTGATTATCGCTAGAACTGTAATAATTATACTCATTACTTATATTATTCTCAATATAACATGCATTATTACCCATATTATGCAGTTATAGTCGCTAGAACTATAATAAATATACTTATTACTCCCGATATTATCAATATAACATCCATTATTACCCAAATAATGCAGTTATTATCGCTAGAATTGTAATAATTATACTTATTACTTATATTATTCTCAATATAACATGCATTATTACCCATATTATGCAGTTATAATCGCTAGGACTATAATAAATATAGTTACTACTTTTATTATCATCAATATAACATGCATTATTACCCATATTATGCAGTTATTATCGCTAGAACTGTAATAATTATACTTATTACTTATATTATTATCAATATAACATGCATTATTACCCATATTATGCAGTTATTATCGCTAGAACTATAATAAATATACGTATTACTTTTATTATCATCAATATAACATGCATCATTACCCATATTATGCAGTTATTATCGATAGAACTGTAATACATATACTTATTACTTTTATTATTATCAATAGAACATGCACTATTAGCCATATTTTACTATTATTATCGCTAGGACTATAATAATTATACTTATTACATATATTATTGGCAATATAACGTGCATTATTACCCATATAATGCAGTTATTATCGCCAGAACTGTAATAATTATACTTATTACTTATATTATTATCAATATAACATGCATTATTACCCTTATTATGCAGTTATAATCGCTAGAACTATAATAAATATAGTTACTACTTTTATTATCATCAATATAACATACACTATTACCCATATTTTACGATTATCATCGCTAGAACTATAATAATTATACTTATTACTCCCGATATTATCAATATAACATGCATTATTACGCATATAATGCAGATATTATCGCTAGAACAGTAATAAATATACTTACAACTTTCATTATCATCAATATAACATGCATTATTACCCATATTATGCAGTTATTATCGATAGAACTGTAATAAATATACTGATTACTTTTATTATTATCAATATAACATGCACTATTATCCATATTGTACTATTATTATCGCTAGAACTATAATAATTATACTTATTACTCCCGATATTATCAATATAACATGCATTATTAGCCATATTCTGCTAGTATTATCGCTAGAACTATAATAATTATACTTATTACTCCCGATATTATCAATATAACGTGCATTATTACCCCTATTATGCAGTTATTATCGCTAGAACTGTAATAATTATACTTATTACTTATATTATTATCAATATAACATGCATTATTACCCATATAATGCAGTTATTATCGCTAGAACTGTAATAATTATACTTATTACTTATATTGTTAGCAATATAACGTGCATTATTACCCATATAATGCAGTGATTATCGCTAGAACTGTAATGATTATACTCATTACTTATATTATTCTCAATATAACATGCATTATTACCCATATTATGCAGTTATAGTCGCTAGAACTATAATAAATATACTTATTACTTTTATTATCATCAATATAACATGCATTATTACCCATATTATGCAGTTATTATCGATAGAACTGTAATAAATATACTTATTACTTTTATTATTATCAATATAACATGCACTATTAGCCATATTTTACTATTATTATCGCTAGAACTATAATAATTATACTTATTACTTATATTATTAGCAATATAACGTGCGTTATTACCCATATAATGCAGTCATTATCGCCAGAACTGTAATAATTATACTTATTACTTATATTAGCAGCAATATAACGTGCATTATTACCCATATTATGCAGTTATTATCGATAGAACTGTAATACATATACTTATTACTTTTATTATTATCAATAGAACATGCACTATTAGCCATATTTTACTATTATTATCGCTAGGACTATAATAATTATACTTATTACTCCCAATATTATCCATATAACATGCATTATTACCCATATAATGCAGTTATTATCGCTAGAACTGTAGTAAATATACTTACTACTTTCATTATCATCAATATAACATGCATTATTACCCATATTATGCAGTTATTATCCATAGAACTATAATAAATATACTTATTACTTTTATTATTATCAATATAACATGCATTATTACCCATATTATGCAGTTATTATCGATAGAACTGTACTAAATATACTTACTACTTTCATTATCATCAATATAACATGCATTATTACCCATATTATGCAGTTATTATCGATAGAACTATAATAAATATACTTATTACATTTATTATTATCAATATAACATGCACTATTAGCCATATTTTACTATTATTATCGCTAGAATTATAATAATTATACTTATTACTCCCAATATTATCAATATAACATGCATTATTACCCATATAATGCAGTTATTATCGCTAGAACTGTAATAAATATACTTACTACTTTCATTATCATCAATATAACATGCATTATTACCCATATTATGCAGTTATTATCGCTAGAACTATGATAAATATACGTATTACTTTTATTATCATCAATATAACATGCATTAATACCCATATTATGCAGTTATTATCGATAGAACTGTAATAAATATACTTATTACTTTTATTATTATCAATATAACATGCACTATTAGCCATATTTTACTATTATTATCGCTAGAACTATAACAATTATACTTATTACTCCCGATATTATCAATATAACATGCATTATTAGCCATATTGTACTATTATTATCGCTAGAACTATAATAATTATACTTATTACTCCCGATATTATCAATATAACATGCATTATTACCCATATAATGCAGTTATTATCGCTAGAACTGTAATAATTATACTTATTACTTATATTGTTAGCAATATAACGTGCATTATTACCCATATTATGCAGTTATTATCGCTAGAACTGTAATAATTATACTTATTACTTATATTATTATCAATATAACATGCATTATTACCCATATTATGCTGTTATTATCGCTAGAACTATAATAAATATACGTATTACTTTTATTATCATCAATATAACATGCATCATTACCCATATTATGCAGTTATTATCGATAGAACTGTAATACATATACTTATTACTTTTATTATTATCAATAGAACATGCACTATTAGCCATATTTTACTATTATTATCGCTAGGACTATAATAATTATACTTATTACTCCCAATGTTATCAATATAACATGCATTATTACCCATATAATGCAGTTATTATCGCTAGAACTGTAATAAATATACTTATTACTTTTATTATTATCAATATAACATGCATTATTAGCCATATTGTGCTAGTATTATCGCTAGAACTATAATAATTATACTTATTACTTTTATTATTATCAATAGAACATGCACTATTAGCCATATTTTACTATTATTATCGCTAGGACTATAATAATTATACTTATTACTCCCAATATTATCAATATAACATGCATTATTACCCATATAATGCAGTTATTATCGCTAGAACTGTAATAATTATACTTATTACTTATATTATTATCAATATAACATGCATTATTAGCCATATAATGCAGTTATTATCGCTAAAACTGTAATAATTATACTTATTACTTATATTATTGGCAATATAACGTGCATTATTACCCATATAATGCAGTTATTATCGCCAGAACTGTAATCATTATACTTATTACTTATATTATTAGCAATATAACGTGCATTATTACCCATATAATGCAGTGATTATCGCTAGAACTGTAATAATTATACTCATTACTTATATTATTCTCAATATAACATGCATTATTACCCATATTATGCAGTTATAGTCGCTAGAACTATAATAAATATACTTATTACTCCCGATATTATCAATATAACATCCATTATTACCCAAATAATGCAGTTATTATCGCTAGAACTGTAATAATTATACTTATTACTTATATTATTATCAATATAACATGCATTATTCGCCATATAATGCAGTTATTATCGCTAAAACTGTAATAATTATACTTATTACTTATATTATTGGCAATATAACGTGCATTATTACCCATATAATGCAGTTATTATCGCCAGAACTGTAATAATTATACTTATTACTTATATTATTATCAATATAACATGCATTATTACCCATATTATGCAGTTATTATCGCTAGAACTATAATAAATATACGTATTACTTTTATTATCATCAACATAACATGCATCATTACCCATATTATGCAGTTATTATCGATAGAACTGTAATACACATACTTATTACTTTTATTATTATCAATAGAACATGCACTATTAGCCATATTTTACTATTATTATCGCTAGGACTATAATAATTATACTTATTACGCCCAATATTATCAATATAACATGCATTATTACCCATATAATGCAGTTATTATCGCTAGAACTGTAATAAATATACTTACTACTTTCATTATCATCAATATAACATGCATTATTACCCATATTATGCAGTTATTATCGATAGAATTATAATAAATATACTAATTACATTTATTATTATCAATATAACATGCACTATTAGCCATATTTTACTATTATTATCGCTAGAATTATAATAATTATACTTATTACTTGTATTATTAGCAATATAACGTGCATTATTACCCATATAATGCAGTTATTATCGCCAGAACTGTAATAATTATACTTATTACTTATACTATTATCAATATAACATGCATTATTACCCATATTATGCAGTTATTATCGCTAGAACTATGATAAATATACGTATTACTTTTATTATCATCAATATAACATGCATTAATACCCATATTATGCAGTTATTATCGATAGAACTGTAATAAATATACTTATTACTTTTATTATTATCAATATAACATGCACTATTAGCCATATTTTACTATTATTATCGCTAGAACTATAATAATTATACTTATTACTCCCGATATTATCAATATAACATGCATTATTAGCCATATTGTACTATTATTATCGCTAGAACTATAATAATTATACTTATTACTCCCGATATTATCAATATAACATGCATTATTACCCATATAATGCAGTTATTATCGCTAGAACTGTAATAATTATACTTATTACTTATATTGTTAGCAATATAACGTGCATTATTACCCATATTATGCAGTTATTATCGCTAGAACTGTAATAATTATACTTATTACTTATATTATTATCAATATAACATGCATTATTACCCATATTATGCTGTTATTATCGCTAGAACTATAATAAATATACGTATTACTTTTATTATCATCAATATAACATGCATCTTTACCCATATTATGCAGTTATTATCGATAGAACTGTAATACATATACTTATTACTTTTATTATTATCAATAGAACATGCACTATTAGCCATATTTTACTATTATTATCGCTAGGACTATAATAATTATACTTATTACTCCCAATATTATCAATATAACATGCATTATTACCCATATAATGCAGTTATTATCGCTAGAACTGTAATACATATACTTACTACTTTCATTATCATCAATATAACATGCATTATTACCCATATTATGCAGTTATTATCCATAGAACTATAATAAATATACTTATTACTTTTATTATTATCAATATAACATGCATTATTACCCATATTATGCAGTTATCATCGATAGAACTGTAATAAATATACTTATTACTTTTATTATTATCAATATAACATGTACTATTAGCCATATTTTACTATTATTATCGCAAGAACTATAATACTTATACTTACTACTCCCGATATTATCAATATAACGTGCATTATTCGCCATATTGTACTATTATTATCGCTAGAACTGTAATAATTGTACTTATTACTTATATTATTCTCAATATAACATGCATTATTACCCATATTATGCAGTGATTATCGCTAGAACTGTAATAATTATACTCATTACTTATATAATTCTCAATATAACATGCATTATTACCCATATTATGCAGTTATAGTCGCTAGAACTATAATAAATATACTTATTACTCCCGATATTATCAATATAACATGCATTATTACCCATATACTGCAGTTATTATCGCCAGAACTGTAATAATTATACTTATTACTTATATTATTATCAATATAACATGCATTATTACCCATATAATGCAGTTATTATCGACAGAAGTATAATAAATATACTTATTACTTTTACTATTATCAATATAACATGCATTATTACCCATATTATGCAGTTCTTATCGATAGAACTGTTCTAAATATACTTACTACTTTCATTATCATCAATATAACATGCATTATTACCCATATTATGCAGTTATTATCGATAGAACTATAATAAATATACTTATTACTTTTATTATTATCAATATAACATGCATTATTACCCATATACTGCAGTTATTATCGCCAGAACTGTAATAATTATACTTATTACTTATATTATTATCAATATAACATGCATTATTACCCATATTATGCAGTTATTATCGATAGAACTGTAATAAATATACTTATTACTTTTATTATTATCAATATGACATGCACTATTAGCCATATTTTACTATTATTATCGTTAGAACTATAGTAATTATACTTATTACTCCCGATATTATCAATATAACATGCATTATTACGCATACAATGCAGTTATTATCGCTAGGACTGTAATAAATATACTTATTACTTTTATTATTATCAATATAGCATGCACTATTACCCATATAATGCAGTTATTATCGCTAGAACTGTAATAATTATACTTATTACTTATATTATTAGCAATATAACGTGCATTATTACCCATATAATGCAGTTACTATCGCCAGAATTGTAATAATTATACTTATTACTTATATTATTATCAATATAACATGCATTATTACCCATATTATGCAGTTATTATGGCTAGAACTATAATAAATATACGTATTACATTTACTAGCATCAATATAACATGCATTATTACCCATATTATGCAGTTATTATCGATAGAACTGTAATAAATATAGTTATTACTTTTATTATTATCAATATAACATGCACTATTAGCCATATTTTACTAGTATTATCGCTAGAACTGCAATAATTATACGTATTACTGCCGATATTATCAATATAACATCCATTATTACCCAAATAATGCAGTTATTATCGCTAGAACTGTAATAATTATACTTATTACTTATATTATTATCAATATAACATGCATTATTACCCATATTATGCAGTTATTATCGCTAGAACTATAATAAATATACGTATTACTTTTATTATCATCAATATAACATGCATTATTACCCATATTATGCAGTTATTATCGATAGAACTGTAATAAATATACTTGTTACTTTTATTATTATCAATATAACATGCACTATTAGCCATATTTAACTAGTATTATCGCTGACAACTGCAATAATTATACGTATTACTCCCGATATTATCAATATAACATGCATTATTACCCATATAATGCAGGTATTATCGCTAGAACTGTAATAGTTATACTTATTACTTATATTATTAGCAATACAACGTGCATTATTACCCATATTATGCAGTTATTATCGCTAGAACTGTAATAATTATACCTATTACTTATATTATTATCAATATAGCATGCATTATTACCCATATAATGGAGTTATTATCGCTAGAACTGTAATAATTATACTTATTACTTATATTATTATCAATATAACATGCATTATTACCCATATAATGCAGTTATTATCGACAGAAGTATAATAAATATACTTATTACTTTTATTATTATCAATATAACATGCACTATTACCCATATAATGCAGTTATTATCGCTAGAACTGTAATAGTTATACTTATTACTTATATTATTAGCAATATAACGTGCATTATTACCCATATAATGCATTTATTATCGCCAGAACTGTAATAATTATACTTATTACTTATGTTATTATCAATATAACATGCATTATTACCCATATTATGCAGTTATTATCGCTAGAACTGTAATAAATATACTTATTACTCCCGATATTATCAATATAACATGCATTATTACCCATATTATGCAGTTACTATCGATGGAACTATAATAAATATACTTATTACTCCCGATATTATCAATACAACATGCACTATTAGCCATATTGTACTATTATTATCGCTAGAACTATAATAATTATACTTATTACTCCTGATATTATCAATATAACATGCATTATTACCCATATAATGCAGGTATTATCGCTAGAACTGTAATAGTTATACTTATTACTTATATTATTAGCAATATAACGTGCATTATTACCCATATTATGCAGTTATTATCGCTAGAACTGTAATAATTATACCTATTACTTATATTATTATCAATATAACATGCATTATTACCCATATAATGGAGTTATTATCGCTAGAACTGTAATAATTATACTTATTACTTTTATTATTATCAATATAACAGGCACTCTTAGCCATATTTTACTAGTATTATCGCTAGAACTGTAATAATTATACTTATTACTCCCGATATTATCAATATAACATATATTATTACGCAGATAATGCAGTTATTATCGCTAGAACTATAATAAATATACGTATTACTTTTATTATCATCAATATAACATGCATTATTACCCATATTATGCCGTCAATATCGATAGAACTGTAATAAATATACTTATTACTTTTATTATTATCAATATGACATGCACTATTCGCCGTATTTTACTATTATTATCGTTAGAACTATAATAATTATACTTATTACTCCCGATATTATCAATATAACATGCATTATTACGCATACAATGCAGTTATTATCGCTAGAACTGTAATAAATATACTTATTACTTTTATTATTATCAATATAACATGCACTATTACCCATATAATGCAGTTATTATCGCTAGAACTGTAATAATTATACTTATTACTTATATTATTATCAATATAACATGCATTATTACCCATATTATGCAGTTACTATCGATAGAACTATAATAAATATACTTATTACTTTTATTATTATCAATATAACATACACTATTAGCCATATTGTACTATTATTATCGCTAGAACTATAATAATTATACTTATTACTCCTGATATTATCAATATAACATGCATTATTACGCATACAATGCAGTTATTATATCTAGAACTGTAATAAATATACTTACTACTTTCATTACCATCAATATAACATGCATTATTGCCCATATTATGCAGTTATTATCGATAGGACTATAATAAATATACTTATTACTCCCGATATTATCAATACAACATGCATTATTACGCATATTATGCAGTTATAATCGCTAGAACTATAATAAATATACTTAGTACTTTCATTATCATCAATATAACATGCATTATTACGCATATAATGCAGTTACTATCGCTAGAACTGTAATAATTATACTTATTACTTATATTATTATCAATATAACATGCATTATTACCCATATTATGCAGTTATTATCGCTAGAACTGTAATAATTATACTTATTACTTTTAGTATTATCAATATAACATGCATTATGACCCATATAATGCAGTTATTATCGCTAGAACTGTAATAATTATACTTATTACTTATATTATTAGCAATATAACGTGCAATGTTACCCATATAATGCAGTTATTATCGCCAGAACTGTAATAATTATACTTATTACTTATATTATTATCAATATAACATGCATTATTACCCATATTATGCAGTTATTATCGCTAGAACTATAATAAATATACGTATTACTTTTATTATCATCAATATAACATGCATTATTACCCATATTATGCAGTTATTATCGATAGAACTGTAATAAATATACTTATTACTTTTATTATTATCAATATAACATGCACTATTAGCCATATTTTACTAGCATTATCGCTAGAACTGCAATAATTATACGTATTACTCCCGATATTATCAATATAACATCCATTATTACCCATATTATGCAGTTATTATCGCTAGACCTGCAATAATTACACTGATTACTCCCGATATTATCAATATAACATGCATTATTACCCATAGAATGCAGTTACTATCGCTAGAATTGTAGTAATTATACTTATTACTTATATTATTATCAATATAACATGAATTATTACGCATGTTATGCAATTATAATCGCTAGAACTATAATAAATATACTTAGTACTTTTATTATCATCAATATAACATGCATTATTACCCATATTATGCAGTTATTATCGATAGAACTATAATAAATATACATATTACTTTTATTGTTATCAATATAACATACACTATTAGCCATATTGTACTATTATTATCGCTAGAACTATAATATTTATACTTATTACTCCCGATATTATCAATATAACATGGATTATTACGCATATAATGCAGTTATTATAGCTAGAACTGTAATAATTATACTTATTACTTATATTATTCTCAATATAACATGCATTATTACCCATATTATGCAGTTGTTATCGATAGAACTATAATAAATATACTTAGTACTTTTATTATCAGCAATATAACATGCATTATTACCCGTATAATGGAGTTATTATCGCTAGAACTGTAATAATTATACTTATTACTTTTATTATTATCAATATAACAGGCACTCTTAGCCATATTTTACTAGTATTATCGCTAGAACTGTAATAATTATACTTATTACTCCCGATATTATCAATATAACATATATTATTACGCAGATAATGCAGTTATTATCGCTAGAACTATAATAAATATACGTATTACTTTTATTATCATCAATATAACATGCATTATTACCCATATTATGCCGTCAATATCGATAGAACTGTAATAAATATACTTATTACTTTTATTATTATCAATATGACATGCACTATTCGCCGTATTTTACTATTATTATCGTTAGAACTATAATAATTATACTTATTACTCCCGATATTATCAATATAACATGCATTATTACGCATACAATGCAGTTATTATCGCTAGAACTGTAATAAATATACTTATTACTTTTATTATTATCAATATAACATGCACTATTACCCATATAATGCAGTTATTATCGCTAGAACTGTAATAATTATACTTATTACTTATATTATTATCAATATAACATGCATTATTACCCATATTATGCAGTTACTATCGATAGAACTATAATAAATATACTTATTACTTTTATTATTATCAATATAACATACACTATTAGCCATATTGTACTATTATTATCGCTAGAACTATAATAATTATACTTATTACTCCTGATATTATCAATATAACATGCATTATTACGCATACAATGCAGTTATTATATCTAGAACTGTAATAAATATACTTACTACTTTCATTACCATCAATATAACATGCATTATTGCCCATATTATGCAGTTATTATCGATAGGACTATAATAAATATACTTATTGCTCCCGATATTATCAATACAACATGCATTATTACGCATATTATGCAGTTATAATCGCTAGAACTATAATAAATATACTTAGTACTTTCATTATCATCAATATAACATGCATTATTACGCATATAATGCAGTTACTATCGCTAGAACTGTAATAATTATACTTATTACTTATATTATTATCAATATAACATGCATTATTACCCATATTATGCAGTTATTATCGATAGAACTGTAATAAATATACTTATTACTTTTATTATTATCAATATAACATGCACTATTAGCCATATTTTACTAGCATTATCGCTAGAACTGCAATAATTATACGTATTACTCCCGATATTATCAATATAACATCCATTATTACCCATATTATGCAGTTATTATCGCTAGACCTGCAATAATTACACTGATTACTCCCGATATTATCAATATAACATGCATTATTACCCATAGAATGCAGTTACTATCGCTAGAATTGTAATAATTATACTTATTACTTATATTATTATCAATATAACATGAATTATTACGCATGTTATGCAATTATAATCGCTAGAACTATAATAAATATACTTAGTACTTTTATTATCATCAATATAACATGCATTATTACCCATATTATGCAGTTATTATCGATAGAACTATAATAAATATACATATTACTTTTATTGTTATCAATATAACATACACTATTAGCCATATTGTACTATTATTATCGCTAGAACTATAATATTTATACTTATTACTCCCGATATTATCAATATAACATGGATTATTACGCATATAATGCAGTTATTATAGCTAGAACTGTAATAATTATACTTATTACTTATATTATTCTCAATATAACATGCATTATTACCCATATTATGCAGTTGTTATCGATAGAACTATAATAAATATACTTAGTACTTTTATTATCAGCAATATAACATGCATTATTACCCGTATAATGGAGTTATTATCGCTAGAACTGTAATAATTATACTTATTACTTTTATTATTATCAATATAACAGGCACTCTTAGCCATATTTTACTAGTATTATCGCTAGAACTGTAATAATTATACTTATTACTCCCGATATTATCAATATAACATATATTATTACGCAGATAATGCAGTTATTATCGCTAGAACTATAATAAATATACGTATTACTTTTATTATCATCAATATAACATGCATTATTACCCATATTATGCCGTCAATATCGATAGAACTGTAATAAATATACTTATTACTTTTATTATTATCAATATGACATGCACTATTCGCCGTATTTTACTATTATTATCGTTAGAACTATAATAATTATACTTATTACTCCCGATATTATCAATATAACATGCATTATTACGCATACAATGCAGTTATTATCGCTAGAACTGTAATAAATATACTTATTACTTTTATTATTATCAATATAACATGCACTATTACCCATATAATGCAGTTATTATCGCTAGAACTGTAATAATTATACTTATTACTTATATTATTATCAATATAACATGCATTATTACCCATATTATGCAGTTACTATCGATAGAACTATAATAAATATACTTATTACTTTTATTATTATCAATATAACATACACTATTAGCCATATTGTACTATTATTATCGCTAGAACTATAATAATTATACTTATTACTCCTGATATTATCAATATAACATGCATTATTACGCATACAATGCAGTTATTATATCTAGAACTGTAATAAATATACTTACTACTTTCATTACCATCAATATAACATGCATTATTGCCCATATTATGCAGTTATTATCGATAGGACTATAATAAATATACTTATTACTCCCGATATTATCAATACAACATGCATTATTACGCATATTATGCAGTTATAATCGCTAGAACTATAATAAATATACTTAGTACTTTCATTATCATCAATATAACATGCATTATTACGCATATAATGCAGTTACTATCGCTAGAACTGTAATAATTATACTTATTACTTATATTATTATCAATATAACATGCATTATTACCCATATTATGCAGTTATTATCGCTAGAACTGTAATAATTATACTTATTACTTTTAGTATTATCAATATAACATGCATTATGACCCATATAATGCAGTTATTATCGCTAGAACTGTAATAATTATACTTATTACTTATATTATTAGCAATATAACGTGCAATGTTACCCATATAATGCAGTTATTATCGCCAGAACTGTAATAATTATACTTATTACTTATATTATTATCAATATAACATGCATTATTACCCATATTATGCAGTTATTATCGCTAGAACTATAATAAATATACGTATTACTTTTATTATCATCAATATAACATGCATTATTACCCATATTATGCAGTTATTATCGATAGAACTGTAATAAATATACTTATTACTTTTATTATTATCAATATAACATGCACTATTAGCCATATTTTACTAGCATTATCGCTAGAACTGCAATAATTATACGTATTACTCCCGATATTATCAATATAACATCCATTATTACCCATATTATGCAGTTATTATCGCTAGACCTGCAATAATTACACTGATTACTCCCGATATTATCAATATAACATGCATTATTACCCATAGAATGCAGTTACTATCGCTAGAATTGTAATAATTATACTTATTACTTATATTATTATCAATATAACATGAATTATTACGCATGTTATGCAATTATAATCGCTAGAACTATAATAAATATACTTAGTACTTTTATTATCATCAATATAACATGCATTATTACCCATATTATGCAGTTATTATCGATAGAACTATAATAAATATACATATTACTTTTATTGTTATCAATATAACATACACTATTAGCCATATTGTACTATTATTATCGCTAGAACTATAATATTTATACTTATTACTCCCGATATTATCAATATAACATGGATTATTACGCATATAATGCAGTTATTATAGCTAGAACTGTAATAATTATACTTATTACTTATATTATTCTCAATATAACATGCATTATTACCCATATTATGCAGTTGTTATCGATAGAACTATAATAAATATACTTAGTACTTTTATTATCAGCAATATAACATGCATTATTACCCATATAATGCAGGTATTATCGCTAGAACTGTAATAGTTATACTTATTACTTTTATTATTATCAATATAACAGGCACTCTTAGCCATATTTTAACAGTATTATCGCTAGAACTGTAATAATTATACTTATTACTCCCGATATTATCAATATAACATGGATTATTACGCATATAATGCAGTTATTATCGCTAGAACTATAATAAATATACGTATTACTTTTATTATCATCAATATAACATGCATTATTACCCATATTATGCCGTCATTATCGATAGAACTGTAATAAATATACTTATTACTTTTATTATTATCAATATGACATGCACTATTAGCCATATTTTACTATTATTATCGTTAGAACTATAGTAATTATACTTATTACTCCCGATATTATCAATATAACATGCATTATTACGCATACAATGCAGTTATTATCGCTAGGACTGTAATAAATATACTTATTACTTTTATTATTATCAATATAGCATGCACTATTACCCATATAATGCAGTTACTATCGCTAGAACTGTAATAATTATACTTATTACTTATATTATTAGCAATATAACGTGCATTATTACCCATATAATGCAGCTACTATCGCCAGAATTGTAATAATTATACTTATTACTTATATTATTATCAATATAACATGCATTATTACCCATATTATGCAGTTATTATGGCTAGAACTATAATAAATATACGTATTACATTTACTAGCATCAATATAACATGCATTCTTACCCATATTATGCAGTTATTATCGATAGAACTGTAATAAATATAGTTATTACTTTTATTATTATCAATATAACATGCACTATTAGCCATATTTTACTAGTATTATCGCTAGAACTGCAATAATTATACGTATTACTGCCGATATTATCAATATAACATCCATTATTACCCAAATAATGCAGTTATTATCGCTAGAACTGTAATAATTATACTTATTACTTATATTATTATCAATATAACATGCATTATTACCCATATTATGCAGTTATTATCGCTAGAACTATAATAAATATACGTATTACTTATATTATTATCAATATAACATGCATTATTACCCATATTATGCAGTTACTATCGATGGAACTATAATAAATATACTTATTACTTTTATTATTATCAATATAACATGCACTATTAGCCATATTGTACTATTATTATCGCTAGAACTATAATAATTATACTTATTACTCCTGATATTATCAATATAACATGCATTATTACCCATATAATGCAGGTATTATCGCTAGAACTGTAATAGTTATACTTATTACTTATATTATTAGCAATATAACGTGCATTATTACCCATATTATGCAGTTATTATCGCTAGAACTGTAATAATTATACCTATTACTTATATTATTATCAATATAACATGCATTATTACCCATATAATGGAGTTATTATCGCTAGAACTGTAATAATTATACTTATTACTTTTATTATTATCAATATAACAGGCACTCTTAGCCATATTTTACTAGTATTATCGCTAGAACTGTAATAATTATACTTATTACTCCCGATATTATCAATATAACATATATTATTACGCAGATAATGCAGTTATTATCGCTAGAACTATAATAAATATACGTATTACTTTTATTATCATCAATATAACATGCATTATTACCCATATTATGCCGTCATTATCGATAGAACTGTAATAAATATACTTATTACTTTTGTTATTATCAATATGACATGCACTATTCGCCGTATTTTACTATTATTATCGTTAGAACTATAATAATTATACTTATTACTCCCGATATTATCAATATAACATGCATTATTACGCATACAATGCAGTTATTATCGCTAGAACTGTAATAAATATACTTATTACTTTTATTATTATCAATATAACATGCACTATTACCCATATAATGCAGTTATTATCGCTAGAACTGTAATAATTATACTTATTACTTATATTATTATCAATATAACATGCATTATTACCCATATTATGCAGTTACTATCGATAGAACTATAATAAATATACTTATTACTTTTATTATTATCAATATAACATACACTATTAGCCATATTGTACTATTATTATCGCTAGAACTATAATAATTATACTTATTACTCCTGATATTATCAATATAACATGCATTATTACGCATACAATGCAGTTATTATATCTAGAACTGTAATAAATATACTTACTACTTTCATTACCATCAATATAACATGCATTATTGCCCATATTATGCAGTTATTATCGATAGGACTATAATAAATATACTTATTACTCCCGATATTATCAATACAACATGCATTATTACGCATATTATGCAGTTATAATCGCTAGAACTATAATAAATATACTTAGTACTTTCATTATCATCAATATAACATGCATTATTACGCATATAATGCAGTTACTATCGCTAGAACTGTAATAATTATACTTATTACTTATATTATTATCAATATAACATGCATTATTACCCATATTATGCAGTTATTATCGCTAGAACTGTAATAATTATACTTATTACTTTTAGTATTATCAATATAACATGCATTATGACCCATATAATGCAGTTATTATCGCTAGAACTGTAATAATTATACTTATTACTTATATTATTAGCAATATAACGTGCAATGTTACCCATATAATGCAGTTATTATCGCCAGAACTGTAATAATTATACTTATTACTTATATTATTATCAATATAACATGCAGTATTACCCATATTATGCAGTTATTATCGCTAGAACTATAATAAATATACGTATTACTTTTATTATCATCAATATAACATGCATTATTACCCATATTATGCAGTTATTATCGATAGAACTGTAATAAATATACTTATTACTTTTATTATTATCAATATAACATGCACTATTAGCCATATTTTACTAGCATTATCGCTAGAACTGCAATAATTATACGTATTACTCCCGATATTATCAATATAACATCCATTATTACCCATATTATGCAGTTATTATCGCTAGAACTGTAATAATTACACTGATTACTCCCGATATTATCAATATAACATGCATTATTACCCATAGAATGCAGTTACTATCGCTAGAATTGTAATAATTATACTTATTACTTATATTATTATCAATATAACATGAATTATTACGCATGTTATGCAATTATAATCGCTAGAACTATAATAAATATACTTAGTACTTTTATTATCATCAATATAACATGCATTATTACCCATATTATGCAGTTATTATCGATAGAACTATAATAAATATACATATTACTTTTATTGTTATCAATATAACATACACTATTAGCCATATTGTACTATTATTATCGCTAGAACTATAATAATTATACTTATTACTCCTGATATTATCAATATAACATGCATTATTACGCATACAATGCAGTTATTATATCTAGAACTGTAATAAATATACTTACTACTTTCATTACCATCAATATAACATGCATTATTGCCCATATTATGCAGTTATTATCGATAGGACTATAATAAATATACTTATTACTCCCGATATTATCAATACAACATGCATTATTACGCATATTATGCAGTTATAATCGCTAGAACTATAATAAATATACTTAGTACTTTCATTATCATCAACATAACATGCATTATTACGCACACAATGCAGTTATTATCGCTAGAACTGTAATAAATATACTTATTACTTTGATTATTATCAATATAACATGCACTATTACCCATATTATGCAGTTATTATCGCTAGAACTATAATAAATATACGTATTACTTTTATTATCATCAATATAACATGCATTATTACCCATATTATGCAGTTATTATCGATAGAACTGTAATAAATATACTTACTACTTTTATTATTATCAATATAACATGCATTATTACCCATATAATGCAGTTATTATCGCCAGAACTGTAATAATTATACTTATTACTTATATTATTCTCAATATAACATGCATTATTACCCATATTATGCAGTTATAACCGCTAGAACTATAATAAATATACTTACTACTTTTATTATCATCAATATAACATGCATTATTACCCATATTATGCAGTTATTATCGATAGAAGTATAACAAATATACTTATTACTTTTATTATTATCAATATAACATACACTATTAGCCATATTGTACTATTATTATCGCTAGAACTATAATAATTACACTTATAACTCCTGATATTATCAATATAACATGCATTATTACCCATATAATGCAGTTATTATCGCTAGAACTGTAATAAGTATACTTATTACTTATACTATTAGCAATATAACGTGCATTATTACCGATATTATGCAGTTATTATCGATAGAACTGTAATAATTATACTTACTACTTATATTATTAGCAATATAACGTGCATTATTACCCATATAATGGAGTTATTATCGCTAGAACTGTAATAATTATACTTATTACTTATATTATTATCAATATAACATGCATTATTACCCATATAATGCAGTTATTATCGACAGATGTATAATAAATATACTTATTACTTTTATTATTATCAACATAACGGGCACTCTTAGCCATATTTTACTAGTATTATCGCTAGAACTGCAATAATTATACTTATTACTCCCGATATTATCAATATAACATGCATTATTACCCATATAATTGCAGTTACTATCGCTAGAATTGTAATAATTATACTTACTACTTATATTATTAGTAATATAACATGCATTATTACGCATATAATGCAGTTATTATCGCTAGAACTGTAATAATTATACTTATTACTTATATTATTAGCAATATAACGTGCAATATTACCCATGTTATGCAGTTATTATCGATAGAACTATAATAAATATACTTATTACTTTTATTATTATCAATATAACATGCATTATTACCCATATTATGCAGTTATTATCGCTAGAACTGTAATAATTATACTCATTACTTATATTATTAGCAATATAACGTGCATTATTACCCAAATAATGCTGTTACTATCGCTAGAACTGTAATAATTATACTTATTACTTATATTATTCTCAATATAACATGCATTATTACCCATATTATGCAGTTATAACCGCTAGAACTATAATAAATATACTTACTACTTTTATTATCATCAATATAACATGCATTATTACCCATATTATGCAGTTATTATCGATAGAACTGTAATAAATATACTTGTTACTTTTATTATTATCAATATAACATGCACTATTAGCCATATTTTACTAGTATTATCGCTAGAACTACAATAATTATACTCATTACTCCCAATATTATCAATATAACATGCATTATTACCCAAATAATGCAGCTATTATCGCTAGAACTGTAATAATTATACTTATTACTCCCGATATTATCAATATAACATATATTATTACGCATATAATGCAGTTATTATCGCTAGAACTATAATAAATATACGTATTACTTTTGTTATCATCAATATAACATGCATTATTACCCATATTATGCCGTCATTATCGATAGAACTGTAATAAATATACTTATTACTTTTATTATTATCAATATGACATGCACTATTCGCCATATTTTACTATTATTATCGTTAGAACTATAATAATTATACTTATTACTCCCGATATTATCAACATAACATGCATTATTACGCATACAATGCAGTTATTATCGCTAGAACTGTAATAAATATACTTATTACTTTTATTATTATCAATATAACATGCACTATTACCCATATTATGCAGTTATTATCGCTAGAACTATAATAAATATACGTATTACTTTTATTATCATCAATATAACATGCATTATTACCCATATTATGCAGTTATTATCGATAGAACTGTAATAAATATACTTACTACTTTTATTATTATCAATATAACATGCATTATTACCCATATAATGCAGTTATTATTGCCAGAACTGTAATAATTATACTTATTACTTATGTTATTATCAATATAACATGCATTATTACCCATATTATGCAGTTATTATCGCTAGAACTATAATAATTATACTTATTACTTATATTATTAGCAATATAACGTGCATTATTACCCATATAATGCATTTATTATCGATCGAACTGTAATAAATATACTTACTACTTTTATTATTATCAATATAACATGCACTATTAGCCATATTTTACTAGTATTATCGCTAGAACTACAATAATTATACTCATTACTCCCAATATTATCAATATAACATGCATTATTACCCAAATAATGCAGCTATTATCGCCAGAACTGTAATAATTATACTTATTACTTATATTATTCTCAATATAACATGCATTATTACCCATATTATGCAGTTATAACCGCTAGAACTATAATAAATATACTTACTACTTTTATTATCATCAATATAACATGCATTATTACCCATATTATGCAGTTATTATCGATAGAAGTATAACAAATATACTTATTACTTTTATTATTATCAATATAACATACACTATTAGCCATATTGTACTATTATTATCGCTAGAACTATAATAATTACACTTATAACTCCTGATATTATCAATATAACATGCATCATTACCCATATAATGCAGTTATTATCGCTAGAACTGTAATAAGTATACTTATTACTTATACTATTAGCAATATAACGTGCATTATTACCGATATTATGCAGTTATTATCGATAGAACTGTAATAATTATACTTACTACTTATATTATTAGCAATATAACGTGCATTATTACCCATATAATGGAGTTATTATCGCTAGAACTGTAATAATTATACTTATTACTTATATTATTATCAATATAACATGCATTATTACCCATATAATGCAGTTATTATCGACAGATGTATAATAAATATACTTATTACTTTTATTATTATCAACATAACGGGCACTCTTAGCCATATTTTACTAGTATTATCGCTAGAACTGTAATAATTATACTTATTACTCCCGATATTATCAATATAACATGCATTATTACCCATATAATTGCAGTTACTATCGCTAGAATTGTAATAATTATACTTACTACTTATATTATTAGTAATATAACATGCATTATTACGCATATAATGCAGTTATTATCGCTAGAACTGTAATAATTATACTTATTACTTATATTATTAGCAATATAACGTGCAATATTACCCATGTTATGCAGTTATTATCGATAGAACTATAATAAATATACTTATTACTTTTATTATTATCAATATAACATGCATTATTACCCATATTATGCAGTTATTATCGCTAGAACTGTAATAATTATACTCATTACTTATATTATTAGCAATATAACGTGCATTATTACCCAAATAATGCAGTTACTATCGCTAGAACTGTAATAATTATACTTATTACTTATATTATTCTCAATATAACATGCATTATTACCCATATTATGCAGTTATAACCGCTAGAACTATAATAAATATACTTACTACTTTTATTATCATCAATATAACATGCATTATTACCCATATTATGCAGTTATTATCGATAGAACTATAATAAATATACTTATTACTTTTATTATTATCAATGGAACATGCACTATTAGCCATATTATACTATTGTTATCGCTAGAACTATAATAATTATACTTATTACTCCCGATATTATCAATATAACATGCATTATTACGCATATAATGCAGTTATTATCGACAGAAGTATAATAAATATACTTATTACTTTTATTATTATCAATATAACAGGCACTCTTATTCATATTTTACAGTATTATCGCTAGAACTGTAATAATTATACTTATTACTCCCGATATTATCAATATAACATGGATTATTACGCATATAATGCAGTTATTATCGGTAGAACTGTAATAAATATACGTATTACTTTTATTATCATCAATATAACATGCATTATTACCCATATTATGCAGTTATTATCGCTAGAACTGTAATAAATATACTTATTACTTTTATTATTATCAATATAACATGCACTATTAGCCATATTTTACTATTATTATCGCGAAAACTATAATAATTATACTTACGACTCCCGATATTATCAATATAACGTGCATTATTACCCATATAATGCAGTTATTATCGCTAGAACTGTAATAATTATACTTATTACTTATATTATTATCAATATAACATGCATTATTACCCATATAATGGAGTTACTATCGCTAGAACTGTAATAATTATACTTATTACTTATATTATTATCAATATAACATGCATTATTGCCCATATAATGCAGTTATTATCGACAGAAGTATAATAAATATACTTATTACTTTTATTATTATCAATATAACAGGCACTCTTAGCCATATTTTACTAGTATTATCGCTAGAACTGTAATAATTATACTTATTACTCCCGATATTATCAATATAACATATATTATTACGCATATAATGCAGTTATTATCGCTAGAACTATAATAAATATACGTATTGCTTTTGTTATCATCAATATAACATGCATTATTACCCATATTATGCCGTCATTATCGATAGAACTGTAATAAATATACTTATTACTTTTATTATTATCAATATGACATGCACTATTCGCCATATTTTACTATTATTATCGTTAGAACTATAATAATTATACTTATTACTCCCGATATTATCAACATAACATGCATTATTACGCATACAATGCAGTTATTATCGCTAGAACTGTAATAAATATACTTATTACTTTTATTATTATCAATATAACATGCACTATTACCCATATAATGCTGTTATTATCGCTAGAACTGTAATAATTATACTTATTACTTATATTATTAGCAATATAACGTGCATTATTACGCATATAATGCATTTATTATCGCCAGAACTGTAATAATTATACTTATTACTTATGTTATTATCAATATAACATGCATTATTACCCATATTATGCAGTTATTATCGCTAGAACTATAATAAATATACGTATTACTTTTATTATCATCAATATTACATGCATTATTACCCATATTATGCAGTTATTATCGATAGAACTGTAATAAATATACTTGTTACTTTTATTATTATCAATATAACATGCACTGTTAGCCATATTTTTCTAGTATTATCGCTAGAACTGCAATAATTATACGTATTACTCCCGATATTATCAATATAACATCCATTATTACCCATATTATGCAGTTATTATCGCTAGAACTGTAATAATTATACTTACTACTCCCGATATTATCAATATAACATGCATTATTACCCATATAATGCTGTTACTATCGCTAGAATTGTAATAATTATACCTATTACTTATATTATTATCAATATAACATGCATTATTACGCATATTATGCAGTTATAATCGCTAGAACTCTAATAAATATGCTTAGTACATTTATTATCATGAATATAACATGCATTATTACCCATATTATGCAGTTACTATCGATAGAACTATAATAAATATACTTATTACTTTTATTATTATCAATATAACATACACTATTAGCCATATTGTACTATTATTATCGCTAGAACTATAATAATTATACTTATTACTCCTGATATTATCAATATAACATGCATTATTACCCATATAATGCAGGTATTATCGCTAGAACTGTAATAGTTATACTTATTACTTATATTATTAGCAATATAACGTGCATTATTACCCATATTATGCAGTTATTATCGCTAGAACTGTATTAATTATACCTATTACTTATATTATTATCAACATAACATGCATTATTACCCATGTAATGGAGTTATTATCGCTAGAACTGTAATAATTATACTAATTACTTATATTATTATCAATATAACATGCATTATTACGCATATAATGCAGTTATTATCGCTAGAACTATAATAAATATACTTATTACTTTTATTATTATCAATATAACATACACTATTAGCCATATTGTACTATTATTATCGCTAGAACTATAATAATTATACTTATAACTCCTGATATTATCAATATAACATGCATTATTACCCATATAATGCAGTTATTATCGCTAGAACTGTAATAAGTATACTTATTACTTATACTATTAGCAATATAACGTGCATTGTTACCCATATTATGCAGTTATTATCGATAGAACTGTAATAATTATACTTATTACTTATATTATTAGCAATATAACGTGCATTATTACGCATATAATGCAGTTATTATCGCTAGAACTATAATAAATATACTTATTACTTTTATTATTATCAATATAACATACACTATTAGCCATATTGTACTATTATTATCGCTAGAACTATAATAATTATACTTATAACTCCTGATATTATCAATATAACATGCATTATTACCCATATAATGGAGTTATTATCGCTAGAACTGTAATAATTATACTTATTACTTATATTATTATCAATATAACATGCATTATTACCCATATAATGCAGTTATTATCGACAGAAGTATAATAAATATACTTATTACTTTTATTATTATCAACATAACGGGCACTCTTAGCCATATTTTACTAGTATTATCGCTAGAACTGTAATAATTATACTTATTACTCCCGATATTATCAATATAACATGGATTATTACGCATATAATGCAGTTATTATCGCTAGAACTATAATAAATATGCGTATTGCTTTCATTATCATCAATATAACATGCATTATTACCCATATTATGCAGTTATTATCGATAGAACTGTAATAAATATACTTATTACTTTTATTATTATCAATATGACATGCACTATTAGCCATATTTTACTATTATTATCATTAGAACTATAATAATTATACTTATTACTCCCGAAATTATCAATATCACATGCATTATTACGCATACAATGCAGTTATTATCGCTAGAACTGTAATAACTATACTTACTACTTTCATTACCATCAATATAACATGCATTATTGCCCATATTATGCAGTTATTATCGATAGAACTATAATAAATATACTTATTACTCCCGATATTATCAATATAACATGCATTATTACCCATATAATTGCAGTTACTATCGCTAGAATTGTAATAATTATACTTATTACTTATATTATTAGCAATATAACATGCATTATTACCCATATCATGCAGTTATTATCGCTAGAACTGTAATAATTATACTCATTACTTATATTATTAGCAATATAACGTGCATTATTACCCAAATAATGCAGTTATTATCGCCAGAACTGTAATAATTATACTTATTACTTATATTATTATCAATATAACATGCATTATTACCCATATTATGCAGTTATTATCGCTAGAACTATAATAAATATACGTATTACTTTTATTATCATCAATATAACATGCATTATTACCCATATTATGCAGTTATTATCGATAGAACTGTAATAAATATACTTATTACTTTTATTATTATCAATACAACATGCACTATTACCCATATAATGCAGTTATTATCGCTAGAACTGTAATAATTATACTCACTACTCCCGATATTATCAATATAACATGCATTATTACCCATATAATGCAGTCACTATCTCTAGAATTGTAATAATTATACTTATTACTTATATTATTATCAATATAACATGCATTGTTACGCATATTATGCAGTTATAATCGCTAGAACTATAATAAATATACTTAGTACTTTTATTATCATCAATATAACATGCATTATTACCCATATTATGCAGTTATTATCGATAGAACTGTAATAAATATACTTACTACTTTTATTATTATCAATATAACATGCATTATTACCCATATAATGCAGTTATTATCGCCAGAACTGTAATAATTATACTTATTACTTATGTTATTATCAATATAACATGCATTATTACCCATATTATGCAGTTATTATCGCTAGAACTATAATAAATATACGTATTACTTTTATTATCATCAATATAACATGCATTATTACCCATATTATGCAGTTATTATCGATAGAACTGTAATAAATATACTTGTTACTTTTATTATTATCAATATAACATGCACTATTAGCCATATTTTACTAGTATTATCGCTAGAACTGCAATAATTATACGTATTACTCCCGATATTATCAATATAACATCCATTATTACCCATATTATGCAGTTATTATCGCTAGAACTGTAATAATTATACTTACTACTCCCGATATTATCAATATAACATGCATTATTACCCATATAATGCAGTTACTATCGCTAGAACTATAATAAATATACGTATTACTTTTATTATCATCAATATAACATGCATTATTACCCATATTATGCAGTTATTATCGATAGAACTGTAATAAATATACTTACTACTTTTATTATTATCAATATAACATGCACTATTAGCCATATTTTACTATTATTATCGCTAGAACTACAATAATTATACTTATTACTCCCAAAATTATCAATATAACATGCATTATTACCCATATAATGCAGTCATTATAGCCAGAACTGTAATAATTATACTTATTACTTATGTTATTATCAATATAACATGCATTATTACCCATATTATGCAGTTATTATCGCTAGAACTATAATAAATATACGTATTACTTTTATTATCATCAATATAACATGCATTATTACCCATATTATGCAGTTATTATCGATAGAACTGTAATAAATATACTTGTTACTTTTATTATTATCAATATAACATGCACTATTAGCCATATTTTACTAGTATTATCGCTAGAACTGCAATAATTATACGTATTACTCCCGATATTATCAATATAACATCCATTATTACCCATATTATGCAGTTATTATCGCTAGAACTGTAATAATTATACTTACTACTCCCGATATTATCAATATAACATGCATTATTACCCATATAATGCAGTTACTATCGCTAGAATTGTAATAATTATACTTATTACTTATATTATTATCAATATAACATGCATTATTACGCATACAATGCAGTTATTATCGCTAGAACTGTAATAAATATACTTATTACTTTTATTATTATCAATATAACATGCACTATTACCCATATAATGCAGTTATTATCGCTAGAACTGTAATAATTATACTTATTACTTATATTATTAGCAATATAACGTGCATTATTACCCATATAATGCATTTATTATCGATAGAACTGTAATAAATATACTTACTACTTTTATTATTATCAATATAACATGCACTATTAGCCATATGTTACTAGTATTATCGCTAGAACTACAATAATTATACTCATTACTCCCAATATTATCAATATAACATGCATTATTACCCAAATAATGCAGCTATTATCGCTAGAACTGTAATAATTATACTTATTACTTATATTATTCTCAATATAACATGCATTATTACCCATATTATGCAGTTATAACCGCTAGAACTATAATAAATATACTTACTACTTTTATTATCATCAATATAACATGCATTATTACCCATATTATGCAGTTATTATCGATAGAACTATAACAAATATACTTATTACTTTTATTATTATCAATATAACATACACTATTAGCCATATTGTACTATTATTATCGCTAGAACTATAATAATTACACTTATAACTCCTGATATTATCAATATAACATGCATTATTACCCATATAATGCAGTTATTATCGCTAGAACTGTAATAAGTATACTTATTACTTATACTATTAGCAATATAACGTGCATTATTACCGATATTATGCAGTTATTATCGATAGAACTGTAATAATTATACTTATTACTTATATTATTAGCAATATAACGTGCATTATTACCCATATAATGGAGTTATTATCGCTAGAACTGTAATAATTATACTTATTACTTATATTATTATCAATATAACATGCATTATTACCCATATAATGCAGTTATTATCGACAGATGTATAATAAATATACTTATTACTTTTATTATTATCAACATAACGGGCACTCTTAGCCATATTTTACTAGTATTATCGCTAGAACTGTAATAATTATACTTATTACTCCCGATATTATCAATATAACATGCATTATTACCCATATAATTGCAGTTACTATCGCTAGAATTGTAATAATTATACTTATTACTTATATTATTAGTAATATAACATGCATTATTACGCATATTATGCAGTTATAATCGCTAGAACTATAATAAGTATACTTAGTACTTTTATTATCATCAATATAACATGCATTATTACGCATATAATGCAGTTATTATCGCTAGAACTGTAATAATTATACTTATTACTTATATTATTAGCAATATAACGTGCATTATTACCCAAATAATGCAGTTACTATCGCTAGAACTGTAATAATTATACTTATTACTTATATTATTCCCAATATAGCATGCATTATTACCCATATTATGCAGTTATAACCGCTAGAACTATAATAAATATACTTATTACTTTTATTATTATCAATGGAACATGCACTATTAGCCATATTATACTATTGTTATCGCTAGAACTATAATAATTATACTTATTACTCCCGATATTATCAATATAACATGCATTATTACCCATATTATGCAGTTATAACCGCTAGAACTATAATAAATATACTTACTACTTTTATTATCATCAATATAACATGCATTATTACCCATATTATGCAGTTATTATCGATAGAACTATAACAAATATACTTATTACTTTTATTATTATCAATATAACATACACTATTAGCCATATTGTACTATTATTATCGCTAGAACTATAATAATTACACTTATAACTCCTGATATTATCAATATAACATGCATTATTACCCATATAATGCAGGTATTATCGCTAGAACTGTAATAGTTATACTTATTACTTATATTATTAGCAATACAACGTGCATTATTACCCATATAATGCATTTATTATCGCCAGAACTGTAATAATTATACTTATTACTTATGTTATTATCAATATAACATGCATTATTACCCATATTATGCAGTTATTATCGCTAGAACTATAATAAATATACGTATTACTTTTATTATCATCAATATAACATGCATTATTACCCATATTATGCAGTTATTATCGATAGAACTGTAATAAATATACTTGTTACTTTTATTATTATCAATATAACAGGCACTCTTAGCCATATTTTACTAGTATTATCGCTAGAACTGTAATAATTATACTTATTACTCCCGATATTATCAATATAACATATATTATTACGCATATAATGCAGTTATTATCGCTAGAACTATAATAAATATACGTATTGCTTTTGTTATCATCAATATAACATGCATTATTACCCATATTATGCCGTCATTATCGATAGAACTGTAATAAATATACTTATTACTTTTATTATTATCAATATGACATGCACTATTCGCCATATTTTACTATTATTATCGTTAGAACTATAATAATTATACTTATTACTCCCGATATTATCAACATAACATGCATTATTACGCATACAATGCAGTTATTATCGCTAGAACTGTAATAAATATACTTATTACTTTTATTATTATCAATATAACATGCACTATTACCCATATAATGCTGTTATTATCGCTAGAACTGTAATAATTATACTTATTACTTATATTATTAGCAATATAACGTGCATTATTACGCATATAATGCATTTATTATCGCCAGAACTGTAATAATTATACTTATTACTTATGTTATTATCAATATAACATGCATTATTACCCATACAATGCAGTTATTATCGCCAGAACTGTAATAATTATACTTATTACTTATGTTATTATCAATATAACATGCATTATTACCCATATTATGCAGTTATTATCGCTAGAACTATAATAAATATACGTATTACTTTTATTATCTTCAATATAACATGCATTATTACCCATATTATGCAGTTATTATCGATAGAACTGTAATAAATATACTTGTTACTTTTATTATTATCAATATAACATGCACTATTAGCCATATTTTACTAGTATTATCGCTAGAACTGCAATAATTATACGTATTACTCCCGAAATTATCAATATAACATCCATTATTACCCATATTATGCAGTTATTATCGCTAGAACTGTAATAATTATACTTACTACTCCCGATATTATCAATATAACATGCATTATTACCCATATAATGCAGTTACTATCGCTAGAATTGTAATAATTATACTTATTACTTATATTATTATCAATATAACATGCATTGTTACGCATACAATGCAGTTATTATCGCTAGAACTGTAATAAATATACTTATTACTTTTATTATTATCAATATAACATGCACTATTACCCATATAATGCAGTTATTATCGCTAGAACTGTAATAATTATACTTATTACTTATATCATTAGCAATATAACGTGCATTATTACCCATATAATGCATTTATTATCGATAGAACTGTAATAAATATACTTACTACTTTTATTATTATCAATATAACATGCACTATTAGCCATATTTTACTAGTATTATCGCTAGAACTACAATAATTATACTCATTACTCCCAATATTATCAATATAACATGCATTATTACCCAAATAATGCAGCTATTATCGCTAGAACTGTAATAATTATACTTATTACTCCCGATATTATCAATATAACATATATTATTACGCATATAATGCAGTTATTATCGCTAGAACTATAATAAATATACGTATTACTTTTGTTATCATCAATATAACATGCATTATTACCCATATTATGCCGTCATTATCGATAGAACTGTAATAAATATACTTATTACTTTTATTATTATCAATATGACATGCACTATTCGCCATATTTTACTATTATTATCGTTAGAACTATAATAATTATACTTATTACTCCCGATATTATCAACATAACATGCATTATTACGCATACAATGCAGTTATTATCGCTAGAACTGTAATAAATATACTTATTACTTTTATTATTATCAATATAACATGCACTATTACCCATATTATGCAGTTATTATCGCTAGAACTATAATAAATATACGTATTACTTTTATTATCATCAATATAACATGCATTATTACCCATATTATGCAGTTATTATCGATAGAACTGTAATAAATATACTTACTACTTTTATTATTATCAATATAACATGCATTATTACCCATATAATGCAGTTATTATTGCCAGAACTGTAATAATTATACTTATTACTTATGTTATTATCAATATAACATGCATTATTACCCATATTATGCAGTTATTATCGCTAGAACTATAATAAATATACGTATTACTTTTATTATCATCAATATAACATGCATTATTACCCATATTATGCAGTTATTATCGATAGAACTGTAATAAATATACTTGTTACTTTTATTATTATCAATATAACATGCACTATTAGCCATATTTTACTAGTATTATCGCTAGAACTGCAATAATTATACGTATTACTCCCGATATTATCAATATAACATCCATTATTACCCATATTATGCAGTTATTATCGCTAGAACTGTAATAATTATACTTACTACTCCCGATATTATCAATATAACATGCATTATTACCCATATAATGCAGTTACTATCGCTAGAATTGTAATAATTATACTTATTACTTATATTATTATCAATATAACATGCATTATTACGCATACAATGCAGTTATTATCGCTAGAACTGTAATAAATATACTTATTACTTTTATTATTATCAATATAACATGCACTATTACCCATATAATGCAGTTATTATCGCTAGAACTGTAATAATTATACTTATTACTTATATTATTAGCAATATAACGTGCATTATTACCCATATAATGCATTTATTATCGATCGAACTGTAATAAATATACTTACTACTTTTATTATTATCAATATAACATGCACTATTAGCCATATTTTACTAGTATTATCGCTAGAACTACAATAATTATACTCATTACTCCCAATATTATCAATATAACATGCATTATTACCCAAATAATGCAGCTATTATCGCTAGAACTGTAATAATTATACTTATTACTCCCGATATTATCAATATAACATATATTATTACGCATATAATGCAGTTATTATCGCTAGAACTATAATAAATATACGTATTACTTTTGTTATCATCAATATAACATGCATTATTACCCATATTATGCCGTCATTATCGATAGAACTGTAATAAATATACTTATTACTTTTATTATTATCAATATGACATGCACTATTCGCCATATTTTACTATTATTATCGTTAGAACTATAATAATTATACTTATTACTCCCGATATTATCAACATAACATGCATTATTACGCATACAATGCAGTTATTATCGCTAGAACTGTAATAAATATACTTATTACTTTTATTATTATCAATATAACATGCACTATTACCCATATTATGCAGTTATTATCGCTAGAACTATAATAAATATACGTATTACTTTTATTATCATCAATATAACATGCATTATTACCCATATTATGCAGTTATTATCGATAGAACTATAACAAATATACTTATTACTTTTATTATTATCAATATAACATACACTATTAGCCATATTGTACTATTATTATCGCTAGAACTATAATAATTACACTTATAACTCCTGATATTATCAATATAACATGCATTATTACCCATATAATGCAGTTATTATCGCTAGAACTGTAATAAGTATACTTATTACTTATACTATTAGCAATATAACGTGCATTATTACCGATATTATGCAGTTATTATCGATAGAACTGTAATAATTATACTTATTACTTATATTATTAGCAATATAACGTGCATTATTACCCATATAATGGAGTTATTATCGCTAGAACTGTAATAATTATACTTATTACTTATATTATTATCAATATAACATGCATTATTACCCATATAATGCAGTTATTATCGACAGATGTATAATAAATATACTTATTACTTTTATTATTATCAACATAACGGGCACTCTTAGCCATATTTTTCTAGTATTATCGCTAGAACTGCAATAATTATACGTATTACTCCCGATATTATCAATATAACATCCATTATTACCCATATTATGCAGTTATTATCGCTAGAACTGTAATAATTATACTTACTACTCCCGATATTATCAATATAACATGCATTATTACCCATATAATGCTGTTACTATCGCTAGAATTGTAATAATTATACCTATTACTTATATTATTATCAATATAACATGCATTATTACGCATATTATGCAGTTATAATCGCTAGAACTCTAATAAATATGCTTAGTACATTTATTATCATGAATATAACATGCATTATTACCCATATTATGCAGTTACTATCGATAGAACTATAATAAATATACTTATTACTTTTATTATTATCAATATAACATACACTATTAGCCATATTGTACTATTATTATCGCTAGAACTATAATAATTATACTTATTACTCCTGATATTATCAATATAACATGCATTATTACCCATATAATGCAGGTATTATCGCTAGAACTGTAATAGTTATACTTATTACTTATATTATTAGCAATATAACGTGCATTATTACCCATATTATGCAGTTATTATCGCTAGAACTGTATTAATTATACCTATTACTTATATTATTATCAACATAACATGCATTATTACCCATATAATGGAGTTATTATCGCTAGAACTGTAATAATTATACTAATTACTTATATTATTATCAATATAACATGCATTATTACGCATATAATGCAGTTATTATCGCTAGAACTATAATAAATATACTTATTACTTTTATTATTATCAATATAACATACACTATTAGCCATATTGTACTATTATTATCGCTAGAACTATAATAATTATACTTATAACTCCTGATATTATCAATATAACATGCATTATTACCCATATAATGCAGTTATTATCGCTAGAACTGTAATAAGTATACTTATTACTTATACTATTAGCAATATAACGTGCATTATTACCCATATTATGCAGTTATTATCGATAGAACTGTAATAATTATACTTATTACTTATATTATTAGCAATATAACGTGCATTATTACGCATATAATGCAGTTATTATCGCTAGAACTATAATAAATATACTTATTACTTTTATTATTATCAATATAACATACACTATTAGCCATATTGTACTATTATTATCGCTAGAACTATAATAATTATACTTATAACTCCTGATATTATCAATATAACATGCATTATTACCCATATAATGGAGTTATTATCGCTAGAACTGTAATAATTATACTTATTACTTATATTATTATCAATATAACATGCATTATTACCCATATAATGCAGTTATTATCGACAGAAGTATAATAAATATACTTATTACTTTTATTATTATCAACATAACGGGCACTCTTAGCCATATTTTACTAGTATTATCGCTAGAACTGTAATAATTATACTTATTACTCCCGATATTATCAATATAACATGGATTATTACGCATATAATGCAGTTATTATCGCTAGAACTATAATAAATATGCGTATTACTTTCATTATCATCAATATAACATGCATTATTACCCATATTATGCAGTTATTATCGATAGAACTGTAATAAATATACTTATTACTTTTATTATTATCAATATGACATGCACTATTAGCCATATTTTACTATTATTATCATTAGAACTATAATAATTATACTTATTACTCCCGAAATTATCAATATCACATGCATTATTACGCATACAATGCAGTTATTATCGCTAGAACTGTAATAACTATACTTACTACTTTCATTACCATCAATATAACATGCATTATTGCCCATATTATGCAGTTATTATCGATAGAACTATAATAAATATACTTATTACTCCCGATATTATCAATATAACATGCACTATTACCCATATAATTGCAGTTACTATCGCTAGAATTGAAATAATTATACTTATTACTTATATTATTAGCAATATAACATGCATTATTACCCATATCATGCAGTTATTATCGCTAGAACTGTAATAATTATACTCATTACTTATATTATTAGCAATATAACGTGCATTATTACCCAAATAATGCAGTTATTATCGCCAGAACTGTAATAATTATACTTATTACTTATATTATTATCAATATAACATGCATTATTACCCATATTATGCAGTTATTATCGCTAGAACTATAATAAATATACGTATTACTTTTATTATCATCAATATAACATGCATTATTACCCATATTATGCAGTTATTATCGATAGAACTGTAATAAATATACTTATTACTTTTATTATTATCAATACAACATGCACTATTACCCATATAATGCAGTTATTATCGCTAGAACTGTAATAATTATACTCACTACTCCCGATATTATCAATATAACATGCATTATTACCCATATAATGCAGTCACTATCTCTAGAATTGTAATAATTATACTTATTACTTATATTATTATCAATATAACATGCATTGTTACGCATATTATGCAGTTATAATCGCTAGAACTATAATAAATATACTTAGTATTTTTATTATCATCAATATAACATGCATTATTACCCATATTATGCAGTTATTATCGATAGAACTGTAATAAATATACTTACTACTTTTATTATTATCAATATAACATGCATTATTACCCATATTATGCAGTTATTATCGATAGAACTGTAATAAATATACTTGTTACTTTTATTATTATCAATATAACATGCACTATTAGCCATATTTTACTAGTATTATCGCTAGAACTGCAATAATTATACGTATTACTCCCGATATTATCAATATAACATCCATTATTACCCATATTATGCAGTTATTATCGCTAGAACTGTAATAATTATACTTACTACTCCCGATATTATCAATATAACATGCATTATTACCCATATAATGCAGTTACTATCGCTAGAACTATAATAAATATACGTATTACTTTTATTATCATCAATATAACATGCATTATTACCCATATTATGCAGTTATTATCGATAGAACTGTAATAAATATACTTACTACTTTTATTATTATCAATATAACATGCACTATTAGCCATATTTTACTATTATTATCGCTAGAACTACAATAATTATACTTATTACTCCCAAAATTATCAATATAACATGCATTATTACCCATATAATGCAGTTATTATCGCCAGAACTGTAATAATTATACTTATTACTTATGTTATTATCAATATAACATGCATTATTACCCATATTATGCAGTTATTATCGCTAGAACTATAATAAATATACGTATTACTTTTATTATCATCAATATAACATGCATTATTACCCATATTATGCAGTTATTATCGATAGAACTGTAATAAATATACTTGTTACTTTTATTATTATCAATATAACATGCACTATTAGCCATATTTTACTAGTATTATCGCTAGAACTGCAATAATTATACGTATTACTCCCGATATTATCAATATAACATCCATTATTACCCATATTATGCAGTTATTATCGCTAGAACTGTAATAATTATACTTACTACTCCCGATATTATCAATATAACATGCATTATTACCCATATAATGCAGTTACTATCGTTAGAATTGTAATAATTATACTTATTACTTATATTATTATCAATATAACATGCATTATTACGCATACAATGCAGTTATTATCGCTAGAACTGTAATAAATATACTTATTACTTTTATTATTATCAATATAACATGCACTATTACCCATATAATGCAGTTATTATCGCTAGAACTGTAATAATTATACTTATTACTTATATTATTAGCAATATAACGTGCATTATTACCCATATAATGCATTTATTATCGATAGAACTGTAATAAATATACTTACTACTTTTATTATTATCAATATAACATGCACTATTAGCCATATGTTACTAGTATTATCGCTAGAACTACAATAATTATACTCATTACTCCCAATATTATCAATATAACATGCATTATTACCCAAATAATGCAGCTATTATCGCTAGAACTGTAATAATTATACTTATTACTTATATTATTCTCAATATAACATGCATTATTACCCATATTATGCAGTTATAACCGCTAGAACTATAATAAATATACTTACTACTTTTATTATCATCAATATAACATGCATTATTACCCATATTATGCAGTTATTATCGATAGAACTATAACAAATATACTTATTACTTTTATTATTATCAATATAACATACACTATTAGCCATATTGTACTATTATTATCGCCAGAACTATAATAATTACACTTATAACTCCTGATATTATCAATATAACATGCATTATTACCCATATAATGCAGTTATTATCGCTAGAACTGTAATAAGTATACTTATTACTTATACTATTAGCAATATAACGTGCATTATTACCGATATTATGCAGTTATTATCGATAGAACTGTAATAATTATACTTATTACTTATATTATTAGCAATATAACGTGCATTATTACCCATATAATGGAGTTATTATCGCTAGAACTGTAATAATTATACTTATTACTTATATTATTATCAATATAACATGCATTATTACCCATATAATGCAGTTATTATCGACAGATGTATAATAAATATACTTATTACTTTTATTATTATCAACATAACGGGCACTCTTAGCCATATTTTACTAGTATTATCGCTAGAACTGTAATAATTATACTTATTACTCCCGATATTATCAATATAACATGCATTATTACCCATATAATTGCAGTTACTATCGCTAGAATTGTAATAATTATACTTATTACTTATATTATTAGTAATATAACATGCATTATTACGCATATTATGCAGTTATAATCGCTAGAACTATAATAAGTATACTTAGTACTTTTATTATCATCAATATAACATGCATTATTACGCATATAATGCAGTTATTATCGCTAGAACTGTAATAATTATACTTATTACTTATATTATTAGCAATATAACGTGCAATATTACCCATGTTATGCAGTTATTATCGATAGAACTATAATAAATATACTTATTACTTTTATTGTTATCAATATAACATGCATTATTACCCATATTATGCAGTTATTATCGCTAGAACTGTAATAATTATACTCATTACTTATATTATTAGCAATATAACGTGCATTATTACCCAAATAATGCAGTTACTATCGCTAGAACTGTAATAATTATACTTATTACTTATATTATTCCCAATATAGCATGCATTATTACCCATATTATGCAGTTATAACCGCTAGAACTATAATAAATATACTTACTACTTTTATTATCATCAATATAACATGCATTATTACCCATATTATGCAGTTATTATCGATAGAACTATAATAAATATACTTATTACTTTTATTATTATCAATGGAACATGCACTATTAGCCATATTATACTATTGTTATCGCTAGAACTATAATAATTATACTTATTACTCCCGATATTATCAATATAACATTCATTATTACGCATATAATGCAGTTATTATCGACAGAAGTATAATAAATATACTTATTACTTCTATTATTATCAATATAACAGGCACTCTTATTCATATTTTACAGTATTATCGCTAGAACTGTAATAATTATACTTATTACTCCCGATATTATCAATATAACATGGATTATTACGCATATAATGCAGTTATTATCGGTAGAACTGTAATAAATATACGTATTACTTTTATTATCATCAATATAACATGCATTATTACCCATATTATGCAGTTATTATGGCTAGAACTATAATAAATATACGTATTACATTTACTAGCATCAATATAACATGCATTCTTACCCATATTATGCAGTTATTATCGATAGAACTGTAATAAATATAGTTATTACTTTTATTATTATCAATATAACATGCACTATTAGCCATATTTTACTAGTATTATCGCTAGAACTGCAATAATTATACGTATTACTGCCGATATTATCAATATAACATCCATTATTACCCAAATAATGCAGTTATTATCGCTAGAACTGTAATAATTATACTTATTACTTATATTATTATCAATATAACATGCATTATTACCCATATTATGCAGTTATTATCGCTAGAACTATAATAAATATACGTATTACTTTTATTATCATCAATATAACATGCATTATTACCCATATTATGCAGTTATTATCGATAGAACTGTAATAAATATACTTCTTACTTTTATTATTATCAATATAACATGCACTATTAGCCATATTTAACTAGTATTATCGCTGACAACTGCAATAATTATACGTATTACTCCCGATATTATCAATAAGACATGCATTATTACCCATATAATGCAGGTATTATCGCTAGAACTGTAATAGTTATACTTATTACTTATATTATTAGCAATACAACGTGCATTATTACCCATATTATGCAGTTATTATCGCTAGAACTATAATAAATATACGTATTACTTTTATTATCATCAATATAACATGCATTATTACCCATATTATGCAGTTATTATCGATAGAACTGTAATAAATATACTTGTTACTTTTATTATTATCAATATAACATGCACTATTAGCCATATTTAACTAGTATTATCGCTGACAACTGCAATAATTATACGTATTACTCCCGATATTATCAATATAACATGCATTATTACCCATATAATGCAGGTATTATCGCTAGAACTGTAATAGTTATACTTATTACTTATATTATTAGCAATACAACGTGCATTATTACCCATATAATGCATTTATTATCGCCAGAACTGTAATAATTATACTTATTACTTATGTTATTATCAATATAACATGCATTATTACCCATATTATGCAGTTATTATCGCTAGAACTATAATAAATATACGTATTACTTTTATTATCATCAATATAACATGCATTATTACCCATATTATGCAGTTATTATCGATAGAACTGTAATAAATATACTTGTTACTTTTATTATTATCAATATAACATGCACTATTAGCCATATTTTACTGGTATTATCGCTAGAACTGCAATAATTACACGTATTACTCCCGATATTATCAATATAACATGGATTATTACGCATATAATGCAGTTATTATCGCTAGAACTATAATAAATATACGTATTACTTTTATTATCATCAATATAACATGCATTATTACCCATAGTATGCCGTCATTATCGATAGACCTGTAATAAATATACTTATTACTTTTATTATTATCAATATGACATGCACTATTAGCCATATTTTACTATTATTATCGTTAGAACTATAGTAATTATACTTATTACTCCCGATATTATCAATATAACATGCATTACTACGCATACAATGCAGTTATTATCGCTAGGACTGTAATAAATATACTTATTACTTTTATTATTATCAATATAGCATGCACTATTACCCATATAATGCAGTTATTATCGCTAGAACTGTAATAATTATACTTATTACTTATATTATTAGCAATATAACGTGCATTATTACCCATATAACGCAGTTACTATCGCCAGAATTGTAATAATTATACTTATTACTTATATTATTATCAATATAACATGCATTATTACCCATATTATGCAGTTATTATGGCTAGAACTATAATAAATATACGTATTACATTTACTAGCATCAATATAACATGCATTATTACCCATATTATGCAGTTATTATCGATAGAACTGTAATAAATATAGTTATTACTTTTATTATTATCAATATAACATGCACTATTAGCCATATTTTACTAGTATTATCGCTAGAACTGTAATAATTGTACTTATTACTCCCGATATTATCAATATAACATATATTATTACGCATATAATGCAGTTATTATCGCTAGAACTATAATAAATATACGTATTACTTTTGTTATCATCAATATAACATGCATTATTACCCATATTATGCCGTCATTATCGATAGAACTGTAATAAATATACTTATTACTTTTATTATTATCAATATGACATGCACTATTCGCCATATTTTACTATTATTATCGTTAGAACTATAATAATTATACTTATTACTCGCGATATTATCAACATAACATGCATTATTACGCATACAATGCAGTTATTATCGCTAGAACTGTAATAAATATACTTATTACTTTGATTATTATCAATATAACATGCACTATTACCCATATTATGCAGTTATTATCGCTAGAACTATAATAAATATACGTATTACTTTTATTATCATCAATATAACATGCATTATTACCCATATTATGCAGTTATTATCGATAGAACTGTAATAAATATACTTACTACTTTTATTATTATCAATATAACATGCATTATTACCCATATAATGCAGTTATTATCGCCAGAACTGTAATAATTATACTTATTACTTATGTTATTATCAATATAACATGCATTATTACCCATATTATGCAGTTATTATCGCTAGAACTATAATAAATATACGTATTACTTTTATTATCATCAATATAACATGCATTATTACCCATATTATGCAGTTATTATCGATAGAACTGTAATAAATATACTTGTTACTTTTATTATTATCAATATAACATGCACTATTAGCCATATTTTACTAGTATTATCGCTAGAACTGCAATAATTATACGTATTACTCCCGAAATTATCAATATAACATCCATTATTACCCATATTATGCAGTTATTATCGCTAGAACTGTAATAATTATACTTACTACTCCCGATATTATCAATATAACATGCATTATTACCCATATAATGCAGTTACTATCGCTAGAATTGTAATAATTATACTTATTACTTATATTATTATCAATATAACATGCATTGTTACGCATACAATGCAGTTATTATCGCTAGAACTGTAATAAATATACTTATTACTTTTATTATTATCAATATAACATGCACTATTACCCATATAATGCAGTTATTATCGCTAGAACTGTAATAATTATACTTATTACTTATATCATTAGCAATATAACGTGCATTATTACCCATATAATGCATTTATTATCGATAGAACTGTAATAAATATACTTACTACTTTTATTATTATCAATATAACATGCACTATTAGCCATATTTTACTAGTATTATCGCTAGAACTACAATAATTATACTCATTACTCCCAATATTATCAATATAACATGCATTATTACCCAAATAATGCAGCTATTATCGCTAGAACTGTAATAATTATACTTATTACTCCCGATATTATCAATATAACATATATTATTACGCATATAATGCAGTTATTATCGCTAGAACTATAATAAATATACGTATTACTTTTGTTATCATCAATATAACATGCATTATTACCCATATTATGCCGTCATTATCGATAGAACTGTAATAAATATACTTATTACTTTTATTATTATCAATATGACATGCACTATTCGCCATATTTTACTATTATTATCGTTAGAACTATAATAATTATACTTATTACTCCCGATATTATCAACATAACATGCATTATTACGCATACAATGCAGTTATTATCGCTAGAACTGTAATAAATATACTTATTACTTTTATTATTATCAATATAACATGCACTATTACCCATATTATGCAGTTATTATCGCTAGAACTATAATAAATATACGTATTACTTTTATTATCATCAATATAACATGCATTATTACCCATATTATGCAGTTATTATCGATAGAACTGTAATAAATATACTTACTACTTTTATTATTATCAATATAACATGCATTATTACCCATATAATGCAGTTATTATTGCCAGAACTGTAATAATTATACTTATTACTTATGTTATTATCAATATAACATGCATTATTACCCATATTATGCAGTTATTATCGCTAGAACTATAATAAATATACGTATTACTTTTATTATCATCAATATAACATGCATTATTACCCATATTATGCAGTTATTATCGATAGAACTGTAATAAATATACTTGTTACTTTTATTATTATCAATATAACATGCACTATTAGCCATATTTTACTAGTATTATCGCTAGAACTGCAATAATTATACGTATTACTCCCGATATTATCAATATAACATCCATTATTACCCATATTATGCAGTTATTATCGCTAGAACTGTAATAATTATACTTACTACTCCCGATATTATCAATATAACATGCATTATTACCCATATAATGCAGTTACTATCGCTAGAATTGTAATAATTATACTTATTACTTATATTATTATCAATATAACATGCATTATTACGCATACAATGCAGTTATTATCGCTAGAACTGTAATAAATATACTTATTACTTTTATTATTATCAATATAACATGCACTATTACCCATATAATGCAGTTATTATCGCTAGAACTGTAATAATTATACTTATTACTTATATTATTAGCAATATAACGTGCATTATTACCCATATAATGCATTTATTATCGATAGAACTGTAATAAATATACTTACTACTTTTATTATTATCAATATAACATGCACTATTAGCCATATGTTACTAGTATTATCGCTAGAACTACAATAATTATACTCATTACTCCCAATATTATCAATATAACATGCATTATTACCCAAATAATGCAGCTATTATCGCTAGAACTGTAATAATTATACTTATTACTTATATTATTCTCAATATAACATGCATTATTACCCATATTATGCAGTTATAACCGCTAGAACTATAATAAATATACTTACTACTTTTATTATCATCAATATAACATGCATTATTACCCATATTATGCAGTTATTATCGATAGAACTATAACAAATATACTTATTACTTTTATTATTATCAATATAACATACACTATTAGCCATATTGTACTATTATTATCGCCAGAACTATAATAATTACACTTATAACTCCTGATATTATCAATATAACATGCATTATTACCCATATAATGCAGTTATTATCGCTAGAACTGTAATAAGTATACTTATTACTTATACTATTAGCAATATAACGTGCATTATTACCGATATTATGCAGTTATTATCGATAGAACTGTAATAATTATACTTATTACTTATATTATTAGCAATATAACGTGCATTATTACCCATATAATGGAGTTATTATCGCTAGAACTGTAATAATTATACTTATTACTTATATTATTATCAATATAACATGCATTATTACCCATATAATGCAGTTATTATCGACAGATGTATAATAAATATACTTATTACTTTTATTATTATCAACATAACGGGCACTCTTAGCCATATTTTACTAGTATTATCGCTAGAACTGTAATAATTATACTTATTACTCCCGATATTATCAATATAACATGCATTATTACCCATATAATTGCAGTTACTATCGCTAGAATTGTAATAATTATACTTATTACTTATATTATTAGTAATATAACATGCATTATTACGCATATTATGCAGTTATAATCGCTAGAACTATAATAAGTATACTTAGTACTTTTATTATCATCAATATAACATGCATTATTACGCATATAATGCAGTTATTATCGCTAGAACTGTAATAATTATACTTATTACTTATATTATTAGCAATATAACGTGCAATATTACCCATGTTATGCAGTTATTATCGATAGAACTATAATAAATATACTTATTACTTTTATTGTTATCAATATAACATGCATTATTACCCATATTATGCAGTTATTATCGCTAGAACTGTAATAATTATACTCATTACTTATATTATTAGCAATATAACGTGCATTATTACCCAAATAATGCAGTTACTATCGCTAGAACTGTAATAATTATACTTATTACTTATATTATTCCCAATATAGCATGCATTATTACCCATATTATGCAGTTATAACCGCTAGAACTATAATAAATATACTTACTACTTTTATTATCATCAATATAACATGCATTATTACCCATATTATGCAGTTATTATCGATAGAACTATAATAAATATACTTATTACTTTTATTATTATCAATGGAACATGCACTATTAGCCATATTATACTATTGTTATCGCTAGAACTATAATAATTATACTTATTACTCCCGATATTATCAATATAACATTCATTATTACGCATATAATGCAGTTATTATCGACAGAAGTATAATAAATATACTTATTACTTCTATTATTATCAATATAACAGGCACTCTTATTCATATTTTACAGTATTATCGCTAGAACTGTAATAATTATACTTATTACTCCCGATATTATCAATATAACATGGATTATTACGCATATAATGCAGTTATTATCGGTAGAACTGTAATAAATATACGTATTACTTTTATTATCATCAATATAACATGCATTATTACCCATATTATGCAGTTATTATGGCTAGAACTATAATAAATATACGTATTACATTTACTAGCATCAATATAACATGCATTCTTACCCATATTATGCAGTTATTATCGATAGAACTGTAATAAATATAGTTATTACTTTTATTATTATCAATATAACATGCACTATTAGCCATATTTTACTAGTATTATCGCTAGAACTGCAATAATTATACGTATTACTGCCGATATTATCAATATAACATCCATTATTACCCAAATAATGCAGTTATTATCGCTAGAACTGTAATAATTATACTTATTACTTATATTATTATCAATATAACATGCATTATTACCCATATTATGCAGTTATTATCGCTAGAACTATAATAAATATACGTATTACTTTTATTATCATCAATATAACATGCATTATTACCCATATTATGCAGTTATTATCGATAGAACTGTAATAAATATACTTCTTACTTTTATTATTATCAATATAACATGCACTATTAGCCATATTTAACTAGTATTATCGCTGACAACTGCAATAATTATACGTATTACTCCCGATATTATCAATATAACATGCATTATTACCCATATAATGCAGGTATTATCGCTAGAACTGTAATAGTTATACTTATTACTTATATTATTAGCAATACAACGTGCATTATTACCCATATTATGCAGTTATTATCGCTAGAACTATAATAAATATACGTATTACTTTTATTATCATCAATATAACATGCATTATTACCCATATTATGCAGTTATTATCGATAGAACTGTAATAAATATACTTGTTACTTTTATTATTATCAATATAACATGCACTATTAGCCATATTTAACTAGTATTATCGCTGACAACTGCAATAATTATACGTATTACTCCCGATATTATCAATATAACATGCATTATTACCCATATAATGCAGGTATTATCGCTAGAACTGTAATAGTTATACTTATTACTTATATTATTAGCAATACAACGTGCATTATTACCCATATAATGCATTTATTATCGCCAGAACTGTAATAATTATACTTATTACTTATGTTATTATCAATATAACATGCATTATTACCCATATTATGCAGTTATTATCGCTAGAACTATAATAAATATACGTATTACTTTTATTATCATCAATATAACATGCATTATTACCCATATTATGCAGTTATTATCGATAGAACTGTAATAAATATACTTGTTACTTTTATTATTATCAATATAACATGCACTATTAGCCATATTTTACTGGTATTATCGCTAGAACTGCAATAATTACACGTATTACTCCCGATATTATCAATATAACATGGATTATTACGCATATAATGCAGTTATTATCGCTAGAACTATAATAAATATACGTATTACTTTTATTATCATCAATATAACATGCATTATTACCCATAGTATGCCGTCATTATCGATAGACCTGTAATAAATATACTTATTACTTTTATTATTATCAATATGACATGCACTATTAGCCATATTTTACTATTATTATCGTTAGAACTATAGTAATTATACTTATTACTCCCGATATTATCAATATAACATGCATTACTACGCATACAATGCAGTTATTATCGCTAGGACTGTAATAAATATACTTATTACTTTTATTATTATCAATATAGCATGCACTATTACCCATATAATGCAGTTACTATCGCCAGAATTGTAATAATTATACTTATTACTTATATTATTATCAATATAACATGCATTATTACCCATATTATGCAGTTATTATGGCTAGAACTATAATAAATATACGTATTACATTTACTAGCATCAATATAACATGCATTATTACCCATATTATGCAGTTATTATCGATAGAACTGTAATAAATATAGTTATTACTTTTATTATTATCAATATAACATGCACTATTAGCCATATTTTACTAGTATTATCGCTAGAACTGTAATAATTGTACTTATTACTCCCGATATTATCAATATAACATATATTATTACGCATATAATGCAGTTATTATCGCTAGAACTATAATAAATATACGTATTACTTTTGTTATCATCAATATAACATGCATTATTACCCATATTATGCCGTCATTATCGATAGAACTGTAATAAATATACTTATTACTTTTATTATTATCAATATGACATGCACTATTCGCCATATTTTACTATTATTATCGTTAGAACTATAATAATTATACTTATTACTCGCGATATTATCAACATAACATGCATTATTACGCATACAATGCAGTTATTATCGCTAGAACTGTAATAAATATACTTATTACTTTGATTATTATCAATATAACATGCACTATTACCCATATTATGCAGTTATTATCGCTAGAACTATAATAAATATACGTATTACTTTTATTATCATCAATATAACATGCATTATTACCCATATTATGCAGTTATTATCGATAGAACTGTAATAAATATACTTACTACTTTTATTATTATCAATATAACATGCATTATTACCCATATAATGCAGTTATTATCGCCAGAACTGTAATAATTATACTTATTACTTATGTTATTATCAATATAACATGCATTATTACCCATATTATGCAGTTATTATCGCTAGAACTATAATAAATATACGTATTACTTTTATTATCATCAATATAACATGCATTATTACCCATATTATGCAGTTATTATCGATAGAACTGTAATAAATATACTTGTTACTTTTATTATTATCAATATAACATGCACTATTAGCCATATTTTACTAGTATTATCGCTAGAACTGCAATAATTATACGTATTACTCCCGAAATTATCAATATAACATCCATTATTACCCATATTATGCAGTTATTATCGCTAGAACTGTAATAATTATACTTACTACTCCCGATATTATCAATATAACATGCATTATTACCCATATAATGCAGTTACTATCGCTAGAATTGTAATAATTATACTTATTACTTATATTATTATCAATATAACATGCATTATTACGCATACAATGCAGTTATTATCGCTAGAACTGTAATAAATATACTTATTACTTTTATTATTATCAATATAACATGCACTATTACCCATATAATGCAGTTATTATCGCTAGAACTGTAATAATTATACTTATTACTTATATTATTAGCAATATAACGTGCATTATTACCCATATAATGCATTTATTATCGATCGAACTGTAATAAATATACTTACTACTTTTATTATTATCAATATAACATGCACTATTAGCCATATTTTACTAGTATTATCGCTAGAACTACAATAATTATACTCATTACTCCCAATATTATCAATATAACATGCATTATTACCCAAATAATGCAGCTATTATCGCTAGAACTGTAATAATTATACTTATTACTCCCGATATTATCAATATAACATATATTATTACGCATATAATGCAGTTATTATCGCTAGAACTATAATAAATATACGTATTACTTTTGTTATCATCAATATAACATGCATTATTACCCATATTATGCCGTCATTATCGATAGAACTGTAATAAATATACTTATTACTTTTATTATTATCAATATGACATGCACTATTCGCCATATTTTACTATTATTATCGTTAGAACTATAATAATTATACTTATTACTCCCGATATTATCAACATAACATGCATTATTACGCATACAATGCAGTTATTATCGCTAGAACTGTAATAAATATACTTATTACTTTTATTATTATCAATATAACATGCACTATTACCCATATTATGCAGTTATTATCGCTAGAACTATAATAAATATACGTATTACTTTTATTATCATCAATATAACATGCATTATTACCCATATTATGCAGTTATTATCGATAGAACTATAACAAATATACTTATTACTTTTATTATTATCAATATAACATACACTATTAGCCATATTGTACTATTATTATCGCTAGAACTATAATAATTACACTTATAACTCCTGATATTATCAATATAACATGCATTATTACCCATATAATGCAGTTATTATCGCTAGAACTGTAATAAGTATACTTATTACTTATACTATTAGCAATATAACGTGCATTATTACCGATATTATGCAGTTATTATCGATAGAACTGTAATAATTATACTTATTACTTATATTATTAGCAATATAACGTGCATTATTACCCATATAATGGAGTTATTATCGCTAGAACTGTAATAATTATACTTATTACTTATATTATTATCAATATAACATGCATTATTACCCATATAATGCAGTTATTATCGACAGATGTATAATAAATATACTTATTACTTTTATTATTATCAACATAACGGGCACTCTTAGCCATATTTTACTAGTATTATCGCTAGAACTGTAATAATTATACTTATTACTCCCGATATTATCAATATAACATGCATTATTACCCATATAATTGCAGTTACTATCGCTAGAATTGTAATAATTATACTTATTACTTATATTATTAGTAATATAACATGCATTATTACGCATATTATGCAGTTATAATCGCTAGAACTATAATAAGTATACTTAGTACTTTTATTATCATCAATATAACATGCATTATTACGCATATAATGCAGTTATTATCGCTAGAACTGTAATAATTATACTTATTACTTATATTATTAGCAATATAACGTGCAATATTACCCATGTTATGCAGTTATTATCGATAGAACTATAATAAATATACTTATTACTTTTATTGTTATCAATATAACATGCATTATTACCCATATTATGCAGTTATTATCGCTAGAACTGTAATAATTATACTCATTACTTATATTATTAGCAATATAACGTGCATTATTACCCAAATAATGCAGTTACTATCGCTAGAACTGTAATAATTATACTTATTACTTATATTATTCCCAATATAGCATGCATTATTACCCATATTATGCAGTTATAACCGCTAGAACTATAATAAATATACTTACTACTTTTATTATCATCAATATAACATGCATTATTACCCATATTATGCAGTTATTATCGATAGAACTATAATAAATATACTTATTACTTTTATTATTATCAATGGAACATGCACTATTAGCCATATTATACTATTGTTATCGCTAGAACTATAATAATTATACTTATTACTCCCGATATTATCAATATAACATTCATTATTACGCATATAATGCAGTTATTATCGACAGAAGTATAATAAATATACTTATTACTTCTATTATTATCAATATAACAGGCACTCTTATTCATATTTTACAGTATTATCGCTAGAACTGTAATAATTATACTTATTACTCCCGATATTATCAATATAACATGGATTATTACGCATATAATGCAGTTATTATCGGTAGAACTGTAATAAATATACGTATTACTTTTATTATCATCAATATAACATGCATTATTACCCATATTATGCAGTTATTATGGCTAGAACTATAATAAATATACGTATTACATTTACTAGCATCAATATAACATGCATTCTTACCCATATTATGCAGTTATTATCGATAGAACTGTAATAAATATAGTTATTACTTTTATTATTATCAATATAACATGCACTATTAGCCATATTTTACTAGTATTATCGCTAGAACTGCAATAATTATACGTATTACTGCCGATATTATCAATATAACATCCATTATTACCCAAATAATGCAGTTATTATCGCTAGAACTGTAATAATTATACTTATTACTTATATTATTATCAATATAACATGCATTATTACCCATATTATGCAGTTATTATCGCTAGAACTATAATAAATATACGTATTACTTTTATTATCATCAATATAACATGCATTATTACCCATATTATGCAGTTATTATCGATAGAACTGTAATAAATATACTTGTTACTTTTATTATTATCAATATAACATGCACTATTAGCCATATTTAACTAGTATTATCGCTGACAACTGCAATAATTATACGTATTACTCCCGATATTATCAATATAACATGCATTATTACCCATATAATGCAGGTATTATCGCTAGAACTGTAATAGTTATACTTATTACTTATATTATTAGCAATACAACGTGCATTATTACCCATATTATGCAGTTATTATCGCTAGAACTATAATAAATATACGTATTACTTTTATTATCATCAATATAACATGCATTATTACCCATATTATGCAGTTATTATCGATAGAACTGTAATAAATATACTTGTTACTTTTATTATTATCAATATAACATGCACTATTAGCCATATTTAACTAGTATTATCGCTGACAACTGCAATAATTATACGTATTACTCCCGATATTATCAATATAACATGCATTATTACCCATATAATGCAGGTATTATCGCTAGAACTGTAATAGTTATACTTATTACTTATATTATTAGCAATACAACGTGCATTATTACCCATATAATGCATTTATTATCGCCAGAACTGTAATAATTATACTTATTACTTATGTTATTATCAATATAACATGCATTATTACCCATATTATGCAGTTATTATCGCTAGAACTATAATAAATATACGTATTACTTTTATTATCATCAATATAACATGCATTATTACCCATATTATGCAGTTATTATCGATAGAACTGTAATAAATATACTTGTTACTTTTATTATTATCAATATAACATGCACTATTAGCCATATTTTACTGGTATTATCGCTAGAACTGCAATAATTACACGTATTACTCCCGATATTATCAATATAACATGGATTATTACGCATATAATGCAGTTATTATCGCTAGAACTATAATAAATATACGTATTACTTTTATTATCATCAATATAACATGCATTATTACCCATATTATGCCGTCATTATCGATAGACCTGTAATAAATATACTTATTACTTTTATTATTATCAATATGACATGCACTATTAGCCATATTTTACTATTATTATCGTTAGAACTATAGTAATTATACTTATTACTCCCGATATTATCAATATAACATGCATTATTACGCATACAATGCAGTTATTATCGCTAGGACTGTAATAAATATACTTATTACTTTTATTATTATCAATATAGCATGCACTATTACCCATATAATGCAGTTATTATCGCTAGAACTGTAATAATTATACTTATTACTTATATTATTAGCAATATAACGTGCATTATTACCCATATAATGCAGTTACTATCGCCAGAATTGTAATAATTATACTTATTACTTATATTATTATCAATATAACATGCATTATTACCCATATTATGCAGTTATTATGGCTAGAACTATAATAAATATACGTATTACATTTACTAGCATCAATATAACATGCATTATTACCCATATTATGCAGTTATTATCGATAGAACTGTAATAAATATAGTTATTACTTTTATTATTATCAATATAACATGCACTATTAGCCATATTTTACTAGTATTATCGCTAGAACTGTAATAATTGTACTTATTACTCCGGATATTATCAATATAACATATATTATTACGCATATAATGCAGTTATTATCGCTAGAACTATAATAAATATACGTATTACTTTTGTTATCATCAATATAACATGCATTATTACCCATATTATGCCGTCATTATCGATAGAACTGTAATAAATATACTTATTACTTTTATTATTATCAATATGACATGCACTATTCGCCATATTTTACTATTATTATCGTTAGAACTATAATAATTATACTTATTACTCCCGATATTATCAACATAACATGCATTATTACGCATACAATGCAGTTATTATCGCTAGAACTGTAATAAATATACTTATTACTTTGATTATTATCAATATAACATGCACTATTACCCATATTATGCAGTTATTATCGCTAGAACTATAATAAATATACGTATTACTTTTATTATCATCAATATAACATGCATTATTACCCATATTATGCAGTTATTATCGATAGAACTGTAATAAATATACTTACTACTTTTATTATTATCAATATAACATGCATTATTACCCATATAATGCAGTTATTATCGCCAGAACTGTAATAATTATACTTATTACTTATGTTATTATCAATATAACATGCATTATTACCCATATTATGCAGTTATTATCGCTAGAACTATAATAAATATACGTATTACTTTTATTATCATCAATATAACATGCATTATTACCCATATTATGCAGTTATTATCGATAGAACTGTAATAAATATACTTGTTACTTTTATTATTATCAATATAACATGCACTATTAGCCATATTTTACTAGTATTATCGCTAGAACTGCAATAATTATACGTATTACTCCCGAAATTATCAATATAACATCCATTATTACCCATATTATGCAGTTATTATCGCTAGAACTGTAATAATTATACTTACTACTCCCGATATTATCAATATAACATGCATTATTACCCATATAATGCAGTTACTATCGCTAGAATTGTAATAATTATACTTATTACTTATATTATTATCAATATAACATGCATTATTACGCATACAATGCAGTTATTATCGCTAGAACTGTAATAAATATACTTATTACTTTTATTATTATCAATATAACATGCACTATTACCCATATAATGCAGTTATTATCGCTAGAACTGTAATAATTATACTTATTACTTATATTATTAGCAATATAACGTGCATTATTACCCATATAATGCATTTATTATCGATCGAACTGTAATAAATATACTTACTACTTTTATTATTATCAATATAACATGCACTATTAGCCATATTTTACTAGTATTATCGCTAGAACTACAATAATTATACTCATTACTCCCAATATTATCAATATAACATGCATTATTACCCAAATAATGCAGCTATTATCGCCAGAACTGTAATAATTATACTTATTACTTATATTATTCTCAATATAACATGCATTATTACCCATATTATGCAGTTATAACCGCTAGAACTATAATAAATATACTTACTACTTTTATTATCATCAATATAACATGCATTATTACCCATATTATGCAGTTATTATCGATAGAACTGTAATAAATATACTTGTTACTTTTATTATTATCAATATAACATGCACTATTAGCCATATTTTACTAGTATTATCGCTAGAACTGCAATAATTATACGTATTACTCCCGATATTATCAATATAACATCCATTATTACCCATATTATGCAGTTATTATCGCTAGAACTGTAATAATTATACTTACTACTCCCGATATTATCAATATAACATGCATTATTACCCATATAATGCAGTTACTATCGCTAGAATTGTAATAATTATACTTATTACTTATATTATTATCAATATAACATGCATTATTACGCATACAATGCAGTTATTATCGCTAGAACTGTAATAAATATACTTATTACTTTTATTATTATCAATATAACATGCACTATTACCCATATAATGCAGTTATTATCGCTAGAACTGTAATAATTATACTTATTACTTATATTATTAGCAATATAACGTGCATTATTACCCATATAATGCATTTATTATCGATCGAACTGTAATAAATATACTTACTACTTTTATTATTATCAATATAACATGCACTATTAGCCATATTTTACTAGTATTATCGCTAGAACTACAATAATTATACTCATTACTCCCAATATTATCAATATAACATGCATTATTACCCAAATAATGCAGCTATTATCGCTAGAACTGTAATAATTATACTTATTACTCCCGATATTATCAATATAACATATATTATTACGCATATAATGCAGTTATTATCGCTAGAACTATAATAAATATACGTATTACTTTTGTTATCATCAATATAACATGCATTATTACCCATATTATGCCGTCATTATCGATAGAACTGTAATAAATATACTTATTACTTTTATTATTATCAATATGACATGCACTATTCGCCATATTTTACTATTATTATCGTTAGAACTATAATAATTATACTTATTACTCCCGATATTATCAACATAACATGCATTATTACGCATACAATGCAGTTATTATCGCTAGAACTGTAATAAATATACTTATTACTTTTATTATTATCAATATAACATGCACTATTACCCATATTATGCAGTTATTATCGCTAGAACTATAATAAATATACGTATTACTTTTATTATCATCAATATAACATGCATTATTACCCATATTATGCAGTTATTATCGATAGAACTGTAATAAATATACTTACTACTTTTATTATTATCAATATAACATGCATTATTACCCATATAATGCAGTTATTATTGCCAGAACTGTAATAATTATACTTATTACTTATGTTATTATCAATATAACATGCATTATTACCCATATTATGCAGTTATTATTGCTAGAACTATAATAAATATACGTATTACTTTTATTATCATCAATATAACATGCATTATTACCCATATTATGCAGTTATTATCGATAGAACTGTTATAAATATACTTGTTACTTTTATTCTTATCAATATAACATGCACTATTAGCCATATTTTACTAGTATTATCGCTAGAACTGCAATAATTATACGTATTACTCCCGAAATTATCAATATAACATCCATTATTACCCATATTATGCAGTTATTATCGCTAGAACTGTAATAATTATACTTACTACTCCCGATATTATCAATATAACATGCATTATTACCCATATAATGCAGTTACTATCGCTAGAATTGTAATAATTATACTTATTACTTATATTATTATCAATATAACATGCATTATTACGCATACAATGCAGTTATTATCGCCAGAACTGTAATAATTATACTTATTACTTATGTTATTATCAATATAACATGCATTATTACCCATATTATGCAGTTATTATCGCTAGAACTATAATAAATATACGTATTACTTTTATTATCATCAATATAACATGCATTATTACCCATATTATGCAGTTATTATCGATAGAACTGTAATAAATATACTTGTTACTTTTATTATTATCAATATAACATGCACTATTAGCCATATTTTACTAGTATTATCGCTAGAACTGCAATAATTATACGTATTACTCCCGAAATTATCAATATAACATCCATTATTACCCATATTATGCAGTTATTATCGCTAGAACTGTAATAATTATACTTACTACTCCCGATATTATCAATATAACATGCATTATTACCCATATAATGCAGTTACTATCGCTAGAATTGTAATAATTATACTTATTACTTATATTATTATCAATATAACATGCATTATTACGCATACAATGCAGTTATTATCGCTAGAACTGTAATAAATATACTTATTACTTTTATTATTATCAATATAACATGCACTATTACCCATATAATGCAGTTATTATCGCTAGAACTGTAATAATTATACTTATTACTTATATTATTAGCAATATAACGTGCATTATTACCCATATAATGCATTTATTATCGATCGAACTGTAATAAATATACTTACTACTTTTATTATTATCAATATAACATGCACTATTAGCCATATTTTACTAGTATTATCGCTAGAACTACAATAATTATACTCATTACTCCCAATATTATCAATATAACATGCATTATTACCCAAATAATGCAGCTATTATCGCCAGAACTGTAATAATTATACTTATTACTTATATTATTCTCAATATAACATGCATTATTACCCATATTATGCAGTTATAACCGCTAGAACTATAATAAATATACTTACTACTTTTATTATCATCAATATAACATGCATTATTACCCATATTATGCAGTTATTATCGATAGAACTGTAATAAATATACTTGTTACTTTTATTATTATCAATATAACATGCACTATTAGCCATATTTTACTAGTATTATCGCTAGAACTGCAATAATTATACGTATTACTCCCGATATTATCAATATAACATCCATTATTACCCATATTATGCAGTTATTATCGCTAGAACTGTAATAATTATACTTACTACTCCCGATATTATCAATATAACATGCATTATTACCCATATAATGCAGTTACTATCGCTAGAATTGTAATAATTATACTTATTACTTATATTATTATCAATATAACATGCATTATTACGCATACAATGCAGTTATTATCGCTAGAACTGTAATAAATATACTTATTACTTTTATTATTATCAATATAACATGCACTATTACCCATATAATGCAGTTATTATCGCTAGAACTGTAATAATTATACTTATTACTTATATTATTAGCAATATAACGTGCATTATTACCCATATAATGCATTTATTATCGATCGAACTGTAATAAATATACTTACTACTTTTATTATTATCAATATAACATGCACTATTAGCCATATTTTACTAGTATTATCGCTAGAACTACAATAATTATACTCATTACTCCCAATATTATCAATATAACATGCATTATTACCCAAATAATGCAGCTATTATCGCTAGAACTGTAATAATTATACTTATTACTCCCGATATTATCAATATAACATATATTATTACGCATATAATGCAGTTATTATCGCTAGAACTATAATAAATATACGTATTACTTTTGTTATCATCAATATAACATGCATTATTACCCATATTATGCCGTCATTATCGATAGAACTGTAATAAATATACTTATTACTTTTATTATTATCAATATGACATGCACTATTCGCCATATTTTACTATTATTATCGTTAGAACTATAATAATTATACTTATTACTCCCGATATTATCAACATAACATGCATTATTACGCATACAATGCAGTTATTATCGCTAGAACTGTAATAAATATACTTATTACTTTTATTATTATCAATATAACATGCACTATTACCCATATTATGCAGTTATTATCGCTAGAACTATAATAAATATACGTATTACTTTTATTATCATCAATATAACATGCATTATTACCCATATTATGCAGTTATTATCGATAGAACTGTAATAAATATACTTACTACTTTTATTATTATCAATATAACATGCATTATTACCCATATAATGCAGTTATTATTGCCAGAACTGTAATAATTATACTTATTACTTATGTTATTATCAATATAACATGCATTATTACCCATATTATGCAGTTATTATTGCTAGAACTATAATAAATATACGTATTACTTTTATTATCATCAATATAACATGCATTATTACCCATATTATGCAGTTATTATCGATAGAACTGTAATAAATATACTTGTTACTTTTATTCTTATCAATATAACATGCACTATTAGCCATATTTTACTAGTATTATCGCTAGAACTGCAATAATTATACGTATTACTCCCGATATTATCAATATAACATCCATTATTACCCATATTATGCAGTTATTATCGCTAGAACTGTAATAATTATACTTACTACTCCCGATATTATCAATATAACATGCATTATTACCCATATAATGCAGTTACTATCGCTAGAATTGTAATAATTATACTTATTACTTATATTATTATCAATATAACATGCATTATTACGCATACAATGCAGTTATTATCGCTAGAACTGTAATAAATATACTTATTACTTTTATTATTATCAATATAACATGCACTATTACCCATATAATGCAGTTATTATCGCTAGAACTGTAATAATTATACTTATTACTTATATCATTAGCAATATAACGTGCATTATTACCCATATAATGCATTTATTATCGATAGAACTGTAATAAATATACTTACTACTTTTATTATTATCAATATAACATGCACTATTAGCCATATTTTACTAGTATTATCGCTAGAACTACAATAATTATACTCATTACTCCCAATATTATCAATATAACATGCATTATTACCCAAATTATGCAGCTATTATCGCTAGAACTGTAATAATTATACTTATTACTCCCGATATTATCAATATAACATATATTATTACGCATATAATGCAGTTATTATCGCTAGAACTATAATAAATATACGTATTACTTTTGTTATCATCAATATAACATGCATTATTACCCATATTATGCCGTCATTATCGATAGAACTGTAATAAATATACTTATTACTTTTATTATTATCAATATGACATGCACTATTCGCCATATTTTACTATTATTATCGTTAGAACTATAATAATTATACTTATTACTCCCGATATTATCAACATAACATGCATTATTACGCATACAATGCAGTTATTATCGCTAGAACTGTAATAAATATACTTATTACTTTTATTATTATCAATATAACATGCACTATTACCCATATTATGCAGTTATTATCGCTAGAACTATAATAAATATACGTATTACTTTTATTATCATCAATATAACATGCATTATTACCCATATTATGCAGTTATTATCGATAGAACTGTAATAAATATACTTACTACTTTTATTATTATCAATATAACATGCATTATTACCCATATAATGCAGTTATTATTGCCAGAACTGTAATAATTATACTTATTACTTATGTTATTATCAATATAACATGCATTATTACCCATATTATGCAGTTATTATCGCTAGAACTATAATAAATATACGTATTACTTTTATTATCATCAATATAACATGCATTATTACCCATATTATGCAGTTATTATCGATAGAACTGTAATAAATATACTTGTTACTTTTATTCTTATCAATATAACATGCACTATTAGCCATATTTTACTAGTATTATCGCTAGAACTGCAATAATTATACGTATTACTCCCGATATTATCAATATAACATCCATTATTACCCATATTATGCAGTTATTATCGCTAGAACTGTAATAATTATACTTACTACTCCCGATATTATCAATATAACATGCATTATTACCCATATAATGCAGTTACTATCGCTAGAATTGTAATAATTATACTTATTACTTATATTATTATCAATATAACATGCATTATTACGCATACAATGCAGTTATTATCGCTAGAACTGTAATAAATATACTTATTACTTTTATTATTATCAATATAACATGCACTATTACCCATATAATGCAGTTATTATCGCTAGAACTGTAATAATTATACTTATTACTTATATCATTAGCAATATAACGTGCATTATTACCCATATAATGCATTTATTATCGATAGAACTGTAATAAATATACTTACTACTTTTATTATTATCAATATAACATGCACTATTAGCCATATTTTACTAGTATTATCGCTAGAACTACAATAATTATACTCATTACTCCCAATATTATCAATATAACATGCATTATTACCCAAATAATGCAGCTATTATCGCTAGAACTGTAATAATTATACTTATTACTCCCGATATTATCAATATAACATATATTATTACGCATATAATGCAGTTATTATCGCTAGAACTATAATAAATATACGTATTACTTTTGTTATCATCAATATAACATGCATTATTACCCATATTATGCCGTCATTATCGATAGAACTGTAATAAATATACTTATTACTTTTATTATTATCAATATGACATGCACTATTCGCCATATTTTACTATTATTATCGTTAGAACTATAATAATTATACTTATTACTCCCGATATTATCAACATAACATGCATTATTACGCATACAATGCAGTTATTATCGCTAGAACTGTAATAAATATACTTATTACTTTTATTATTATCAATATAACATGCACTATTACCCATATTATGCAGTTATTATCGCTAGAACTATAATAAATATACGTATTACTTTTATTATCATCAATATAACATGCATTATTACCCATATTATGCAGTTATTATCGATAGAACTGTAATAAATATACTTACTACTTTTATTATTATCAATATAACGTGCATTATTACCCATATAATGCAGTTATTATTGCCAGAACTGTAATAATTATACTTATTACTTATGTTATTATCAATATAACATGCATTATTACCCATATTATGCAGTTATTATCGCTAGAACTATAATAAATATACGTATTACTTTTATTATCATCAATATAACATGCATTATTACCCATATTATGCAGTTATTATCGATAGAACTGTAATAAATATACTTGTTACTTTTATTCTTATCAATATAACATGCACTATTAGCCATATTTTACTAGTATTATCGCTAGAACTGCAATAATTATACGTATTACTCCCGATATTATCAATATAACATCCATTATTACCCATATTATGCAGTTATTATCGCTAGAACTGTAATAATTATACTTACTACTCCCGATATTATCAATATAACATGCATTATTACCCATATAATGCAGTTACTATCGCTAGAATTGTAATAATTATACTTATTACTTATATTATTATCAATATAACATGCATTATTACGCATACAATGCAGTTATTATCGCTAGAACTGTAATAAATATACTTATTACTTTTATTATTATCAATATAACATGCACTATTACCCATATAATGCAGTTATTATCGCTAGAACTGTAATAATTATACTTATTACTTATATTATTAGCAATATAACGTGCATTATTACCCATATAATGCATTTATTATCGATCGAACTGTAATAAATATACTTACTACTTTTATTATTATCAATATAACATGCACTATTAGCCATATTTTACTAGTATTATCGCTAGAACTACAATAATTATACTCATTACTCCCAATATTATCAATATAACATGCATTATTACCCAAATAATGCAGCTATTATCGCCAGAACTGTAACAATTATACTTATTACTTATATTATTCTCAATATAACATGCATTATTACCCATATTATGCAGTTATAACCGCTAGAACTATAATAAATATACTTACTACTTTTCTTATCATCAATATAACATGCATTATTACCCATATTATGCAGTTATTATCGATAGAAGTATAACAAATATACTTATTACTTTTATTATTATCAATATAACATACACTATTAGCCATATTGTACTATTATTATCGCTAGAACTATAATAATTACACTTATAACTCCTGATATTATCAATATAACATGCATTATTACCCATATAATGCAGTTATTATCGCTAGAACTGTAATAAGTATACTTATTACTTATACTATTAGCAATATAACGTGCATTATTACCGATATTATGCAGTTATTATCGATAGAACTGTAATAATTATACTTACTACTTATATTATTAGCAATATAACGTGCATTATTACCCATATAATGGAGTTATTATCGCTAGAACTGTAATAATTATACTTATTACTTATATTATTATCAATATAACATGCATTATTACCCATATAATGCAGTTATTATCGACAGATGTATAATAAATATACTTATTACTTTTATTATTATCAACATAACGGGCACTCTTAGCCATATTTTACTAGTATTATCGCTAGAACTGTAATAATTATACTTATTACTCCCGATATTATCAATATAACATGCATTATTACCCATATAATTGCAGTTACTATCGCTAGAATTGTAATAATTATACTTACTACTTATATTATTAGTAATATAACATGCATTATTACGCATATAATGCAGTTATTATCGCTAGAACTGTAATAATTATACTTATTACTTATATTATTAGCAATATAACGTGCAATATTACCCATGTTATGCAGTTATTATCGATAGAACTATAATAAATATACTTATTACTTTTATTATTATCAATATAACATGCATTATTACCCATATTATGCAGTTATTATCGCTAGAACTGTAATAATTATACTCATTACTTATATTATTAGCAATATAACGTGCATTATTACCCAAATAATGCAGTTACTATCGCTAGAACTGTAATAATTATACTTATTACTTATATTATTCTCAATATAACATGCATTATTACCCATATTATGCAGTTATAACCGCTAGAACTGTAATAATTATACTTACTACTCCCGATATTATCAATATAACATGCATTATTACCCATATAATGCAGTTACTATCGCTAGAATTGTAATAATTATACTTATTACTTATATTATTATCAATATAACATGCATTGTTACGCATACAATGCAGTTATTATCGCTAGAACTATAATAAATATACGTATTACTTTTGTTATCATCAATATAACATGCATTATTACCCATATTATGCCGTCATTATCGATAGAACTGTAATAAATATACTTACTACTTTTATTATCATCAATATAACATGCATTATTACCCATATTATGCAGTTATTATCGATAGAACTATAATAAATATACTTATTACTTTTATTATTATCAATGGAACATGCACTATTAGCCATATTATACTATTGTTATCGCTAGAACTATAATAATTATACTTATTACTCCCGATATTATCAATATAACATGCATTATTACGCATATAATGCAGTTATTATCGACAGAAGTATAATAAATATACTTATTACTTTTATTATTATCAATATAACAGGCACTCTTATTCATATTTTACAGTATTATCGCTAGAACTGTAATAATTATACTTATTACTCCCGATATTATCAATATAACATGGATTATTACGCATATAATGCAGTTATTATCGGTAGAACTGTAATAAATATACGTATTACTTTTATTATCATCAATATAACATGCATTATTACCCATATTATGCAGTTATTATCGCTAGAACTGTAATAAATATACTTATTACTTTTATTATTATCAATATAACATGCACTATTAGCCATATTTTACTATTATTATCGCGAAAACTATAATAATTATACTTACGACTCCCGATATTATCAATATAACGTGCATTATTACCCATATAATGCAGTTATTATCGCTAGAACTGTAATAATTATACTTATTACTTATATTATTATCAATATAACATGCATTATTACCCATATAATGGAGTTACTATCGCTAGAACTGTAATAATTATACTCATTACTTATATTATTATCAATATAACATGCATTATTGCCCATATAATGCAGTTATTATCGACAGAAGTATAATAAATATACTTATTACTTTTATTATTATCAATATAACAGGCACTCTTAGCCATATTTTACTAGTATTATCGCTAGAACTGTAATAATTGTACTTATTACTCCCGATATTATCAATATAGCATGGATTATTACGCATATAATGCAGTTATTATCGGTAGAACTATAATAAATATACGTATTACTTTTATTATCATCAATATAACATGCATTATTACCCATATTATGCAGTTATTATCGATAGAACTGTAATAAATGTACTTATTACTTTTATTATTATCAATATAACATGCACTATTACCCATATAATGCAGTTATTATCGCTAGAACTGTAATAATTATACTCACTACTCCCGATATTATCAATATAACATGCATTATTACCCATATAATGCAGTTACTACCTCTAGAATTGTAATAATTATACTTATTACTTATATTATTATCAATATAACATGCATTATTACCCATATTATGCAGTTACTATCGATAGAACTATAATAAATATACTTATTACTTATATTATTATCAATATAACATGCATTATTACCCATATAATGCAGTTATTATCGACAGAAGTATAATAAATATACTTATTACTTTTATTATTATCAATATAACAGGCACTCTTAGCCATATTTTACTAGTATTATCGCTAGAACTGTAATAATTATACTTATTACTCCCGATATTATCAATATAACATATATTATTACGCATATAATGCAGTTATTATCGCTAGAACTATAATAAATATACGTATTGCTTTTGTTATCATCAATATAACATGCATTATTACCCATATTATGCCGTCATTATCGATAGAACTGTAATAAATATACTTATTACTTTTATTATTATCAATATGACATGCACTATTCGCCATATTTTACTATTATTATCGTTAGAACTATAATAATTATACTTATTACTCCCGATATTATCAACATAACATGCATTATTACGCATACAATGCAGTTATTATCGCTAGAACTGTAATAAATATACTTATTACTTTTATTATTATCAATATAACATGCACTATTACCCATATAATGCAGTTATTATCGCTAGAACTGTAATAATTATACTTATTACTTATATTATTAGCAATATAACGTGCATTATTACGCATATAATGCATTTATTATCGCCAGAACTGTAATAATTATACTTATTACTTATGTTATTATCAATATAACATGCATTATTACCCATATTATGCAGTTATTATCGCTAGAACTATAATAAATATACGTATTACTTTTATTATCATCAATATAACATGCATTATTACCCATATTATGCAGTTATTATCGATAGAACTGTAATAAATATACTTGTTACTTTTATTATTATCAATATAACATGCACTGTTAGCCATATTTTTCTAGTATTATCGCTAGAACTGCAATAATTATACGTATTACTCCCGATATTATCAATATAACATCCATTATTACCCATATTATGCAGTTATTATCGCTAGAACTGTAATAATTATACTTACTACTCCCGATATTATCAATATAACATGCATTATTACCCATATAATGCTGTTACTATCGCTAGAATTGTAATAATTATACCTATTACTTATATTATTATCAATATAACATGCATTATTACGCATATTATGCAGTTATAATCGCTAGAACTCTAATAAATATGCTTAGTACATTTATTATCATGAATATAACATGCATTATTACCCATATTATGCAGTTACTATCGATAGAACTATAATAAATATACTTATTACTTTTATTATTATCAATATAACATACACTATTAGCCATATTGTACTATTATTATCGCTAGAACTATAATAATTATACTTATTACTCCTGATATTATCAATATAACATGCATTACTACCCATATAATGCAGGTATTATCGCTAGAACTGTAATAGTTATACTTATTACTTATATTATTAGCAATATAACGTGCATTATTACCCATATTATGCAGTTATTATCGCTAGAACTGTATTAATTATACCTATTACTTATATTATTATCAACATAACATGCATTATTACCCATATAATGGAGTTATTATCGCTAGAACTGTAATAATTATACTAATTACTTATATTATTATCAATATAACATGCATTATTACGCATATAATGCAGTTATTATCGCTAGAACTATAATAAATATACTTATTACTTTTATTATTATCAATATAACATACACTATTAGCCATATTGTACTATTATTATCGCTAGAACTATAATAATTATACTTATAACTCCTGATATTATCAATATAACATGCATTATTACCCATATAATGCAGTTATTATCGCTAGAACTGTAATAAGTATACTTATTACTTATACTATTAGCAATATAACGTGCATTATTACCCATATTATGCAGTTATTATCGATAGAACTGTAATAATTATACTTATTACTTATATTATTAGCAATATAACGTGCATTATTACGCATATAATGCAGTTATTATCGCTAGAACTATAATAAATATACTTATTACTTTTATTATTATCAATATAACATACACTATTAGCCATATTGTACTATTATTATCGCTAGAACTATAATAATTATACTTATAACTCCTGATATTATCAATATAACATGCATTATTACCCATATAATGGAGTTATTATCGCTAGAACTGTAATAATTATACTTATTACTTATATTATTATCAATATAACACGCATTATTACCCATATAATGCAGTTATTATCGACAGAAGTATAATAAATATACTTATTACTTTTATTATTATCAACATAACGGGCACTCTTAGCCATATTTTACTAGTATTATCGCTAGAACTGTAATAATTATACTTATTACTCCCGATATTATCAATATAACATGGATTATTACGCATATAATGCAGTTATTATCGCTAGAACTATAATAAATATGCGTATTACTTTCATTATCATCAATATAACATGCATTATTACCCATATTATGCAGTTATTATCGATAGAACTGTAATAAATATACTTATTACTTTTATTATTATCAATATGACATGCACTATTAGCCATATTTTACTATTATTATCATTAGAACTATAATAATTATACTTATTACTCCCGAAATTATCAATATCACATGCATTATTACGCATACAATGCAGTTATTATCGCTAGAACTGTAATAACTATACTTACTACTTTCATTACCATCAATATAACATGCATTATTGCCCATATTATGCAGCTATTATCGATAGAACTATAATAAATATACTTATTACTCCCGATATTATCAATATAACATGCATTATTACCCATATAATTGCAGTTACTATCGCTAGAATTGTAATAATTATACTTATTACTTATATTATTAGCAATATAACATGCATTATTACCCATATCATGCAGTTATTATCGCTAGAACTGTAATAATTATACTCATTACTTATATTATTAGCAATATAACGTGCATTATTACCCATATAATGCAGTTACTATCTCTAGAATTGTAATAATTATACTTATTACTTATATTATTATCAATATAACATGCATTGTTACGCATATTATGCAGTTATAATCGCTAGAACTATAATAAATATACTTAGTACTTTTATTATCATCAATATAACATGCATTATTACCCATATTATGCAGTTATTATCGATAGAACTGTAATAAATATACTTACTACTTTTATTATTATCAATATAACATGCATTATTACCCATATAATGCAGTTATTATCGCTAGAACTGTAATAATTATACTTATTACTTTTATTATCATCAATATAACATGCATTATTACCCATATTATGCAGTTATTATCGATAGAACTGTAATAAATATACTTGTTACTTTTATTATTATCAATATAACATGCACTATTAGCCATATTTTACTAGTATTATCGCTAGAACTGTAATAATTATACTTATTACTCCCGATATTATCAATATAACATGCATTATTACCCATATAATTGCAGTTACTATCGCTAGAATTGTAATAATTATACTTATTACTTATATTATTAGTAATATAACATGCATTATTACGCATATTATGCAGTTATAATCGCTAGAACTATAATAAGTATACTTAGTACTTTTATTATCATCAATATAACATGCATTATTACGCATATAATGCAGTTATTATCGCTAGAACTGTAATAATTATACTTATTACTTATATTATTAGCAATATAACGTGCAATATTACCCATGTTATGCAGTTATTATCGATAGAACTATAATAAATATACTTATTACTGTTATTGTTATCAATATAACATGCATTATTACCCATATTATGCAGTTATTATCGCTAGAACTGTAATAATTATACTCATTACTTATATTATTAGCAATATAACGTGCATTATTACCCAAATAATGCAGTTACTATCGCTAGAACTGTAATAATTATACTTATTACTTATATTATTCCCAATATAGCATGCATTATTACCCATATTATGCAGTTATAACCGCTAGAACTATAATAAATATACTTACTACTTTGATTATCATCAATATAACATGCATTATTACCCATATTATGCAGTTATTATCGATAGAACTATAATAAATATACTTATTACTTTTATTATTATCAATGGAACATGCACTATTAGCCATATTATACTATTGTTATCGCTAGAACTATAATAATTATACTTATTACTCCCGATATTATCAATATAACATTCATTATTACGCATATAATGCAGTTATTATCGACAGAAGTATAATAAATATACTTATTACTTCTATTATTATCAATATAACAGGCACTCTTATTCATATTTTACAGTATTATCGCTAGAACTGTAATAATTATACTTATTACTCCCGATATTATCAATATAACATGGATTATTACGCATATAATGCAGTTATTATCGGTAGAACTGTAATAAATATACGTATTACTTTTATTATCATCAATATAACATGCATTATTACCCATATTATGCAGTTATTATCGCTAGAACTGTAATAAATATACTTATTACTTTTATTATTATCAATATAACATGCACTATTAGCCATATTTTACTATTATTATCGCGAAAACTATAATAATTATACTTACGACTCCCGATATTATCAATATAACGTGCATTATTACCCATATAATGCATTTATTATCGCCAGAACTGTAATAATTATACTTATTACTTATGTTATTATCAATATAACATGCATTATTACCCATATTATGCAGTTATTATCGCTAGAACTATAATAAATATACGTATTACTTTTATTATCATCAATATAACATGCATTATTACCCATATTATGCAGTTATTATCGATAGAACTGTAATAAATATACTTGTTACTTTTATTATTATCAATATAACATGCACTATTAGCCATATTTTTCTAGTATTATCGCTAGAACTGCAATAATTATACGTATTACTCCCGATATTATCAATATAACATCCATTATTACCCATATTATGCAGTTATTATCGCTAGAACTGTAATAATTATACCTACTACTCCCGATATTATCAATATAACATGCATTATTACCCATATAATGCTGTTACTATCGCTAGAATTGTAATAATTATACCTATTACTTATATTATTATCAATATAACATGCATTATTACGCATATTATGCAGTTATAATCGCTAGAACTCTAATAAATATGCTTAGTACATTTATTATCATGAATATAACATGCATTATTACCCATATTATGCAGTTACTATCGATAGAACTATAATAAATATACTTATTACTTTTATTATTATCAATATAACATACACTATTAGCCATATTGTACTATTATTATCGCTAGAACTATAATAATTATACTTATTACTCCTGATATTATCAATATAACATGCATTATTACCCATATACTGCAGGTATTATCGCTAGAACTGTAATAGTTATACTTATTACTTATATTATTAGCAATATAACGTGCATTATTACCCATATTATGCAGTTATTATCGCTAGAACTGTATTAATTATACCTATTACTTATATTATTATCAACATAACATGCATTATTACCCATATAATGGAGTTATTATCGCTAGAACTGTAATAATTATACTAATTACTTATATTATTATCAATATAACATGGATTATTACGCATATAATGCAGTTATTATCGCTAGAACTATAATAAATATACTTATTACTTTTATTATTATCAATATAACATACACTATTAGCCATATTGTACTATTATTATCGCTAGAACTATAATAATTATACTTATAACTCCCAATATTATCAATATAACATGCATTATTACCCATATAATGCAGTTATTATCGCTAGAACTGTAATAAGTATACTTATTACTTATACTATTAGCAATATAACGTGCATTATTACCCATATTATGCAGTTATTATCGATAGAACTGTAATAATTATACTTATTACTTATATTATTAGCAATATAACGTGCATTATTACCCACATAATGGAGTTATTATCGCTAGAACTGTAATAATTATACTTATTACTTATATTATTATCAATATAACATGCATTATTACCCATATAATGCAGTTATTATCGACAGAAGTATAATAAATATACTTATTACTTTAATTATTATCAATATGACATGCACTATTAGCCATATTTTACTATTATTATCATTAGAACTATAATAATTATACTTATTACTCCCGATATTATCAATATCACATGCATTATTACGCATACAATGCAGTTATTATCGCTAGAACTGTAATAAATATACTTACTACTTTCATTACCATCAATATAACATGCATTATTGCCCATATTATGCAGTTATTATCGATAGAACTATAATAAATATACTTATTACTCCCGATATTATCAATATAACATGCATTATTACCCATATAATTGCAGTTACTATCGCTAGAATTGTAATAATTATACTTATTACTTATATTATTAGCAATATAACATGCATTATTACCCATATCATGCAGTTATTATCGCTAGAACTGTAATAATTATACTCATTACTTATATTATTAGCAATATAACGTGCATTATTACCCAAATAATGCAGTTATTATCGCCAGAACTGTAATAATTATACTTATTACTTATATTATTATCAATATAACATGCATTATTACCCATATTATGCAGTTATTATCGCTAGAACTATAATAAGTATACGTATTACTTTTATTATCATCAATATAACATGCATTATTACCCATATTATGCAGTTATTATCGATAGAACTGTAATAAATATACTTATTACTTTTATTATTATCAATACAACATGCACTATTACCCATATAATGCAGTTATTATCGCTAGAACTGTAATAATTATACTCACTACTCCCGATATTATCAATATAACATGCATTATTACCCATATAATGCAGTTACAATCTCTAGAATTGTAATAATTATACTTATTACTTATATTATTATCAATATAACATGCATTATTACGCATATTATGCAGTTATAATCGCTAGAACTATAATAAATATACTTAGTACTTTTATTATCATCAATATAACATGCATTATTACCCATATTATGCAGTTACTATCGATAGAACTATAATAAATATACTTATTACTTATATTATTATCAATATAACATGCATTATTACCCATATAATGCAGTTATTATCGACAGAAGTATAATAAATATACTTATTACTTTTATTATTATCAATATAACAGGCACTCTTAGCCATATTTTACTAGTATTATCGCTAGAACTACAATAAATATACGTATTACTTTTATTATCATCAATATAACATGCATTATTACCCATATTATGCAGTTACTATCGATAGAACTATAATATATATACTTATTACTTTTATTATTATCAATATAACATACACTATTAGCCATATTGTACTATTATTATCGCTAGAACTATAATAATTATACTTATTACTCCTGATATTATCAATATAACATGCATTATTACCCATATAATGCAGGTATTATCGCTAGAACTGTAATAGTTATACTTATTACTTATATTATTAGCAATATAACGTGCATTATTACCCATATTATGCAGTTATTATCGACAGAAGTATAATAAATATACTTATTACTTTTATTATTATCAATATAACATGCACTATTACCCATATAATGCAGTTATTATCGCTAGAACTGTAATAATTATACTTATTAGTTATATTATTATCAATATAACATGCATTATTACCCATATTATGCAGTTATTATCGATAGAACTGTAATAAATATACTTATTACTTTTATTATTATCAATATAACGTGCACTATTACCCATATAATGCAGTTATTATCGCTAGAACTGTAATAATTATACTCACTACTCCCGATATTATCAATATAACATGCATTATTACCCATATAATGCAGTTACTATCTCTAGAATTGTAATAATTATACTTATTACTTATATTATTATCAATATAACATGCATCATTACGCATATTATGCAGTTATAATCGCTAGAACTATAATAAATATACTTAGTACTTTTATTATCATCAATATAACATGCATTATTACCCATATAATGCAGTTATTATCGACAGAAGTATAATAAATATACTTATTACTTTTATTATTATCAATATAACATGCACTATTACCCATATAATGCAGTTATTATCGCTAGAACTGTAATAATTATACTTATTACTTATATTATTAGCAATATAACGTGCATTATTACGCATATAATGCATTTATTATCGCCAGAACTGTAATAATTATACTTATTACTTATGTTATTATCAATATAACATGCATTATTACCCATATTATGCAGTTATTATCGCTAGAACTATAATAAATATACGTATTACTTTTATTATCATCAATATAACATGCATTATTACCCATATTATGCAGTTATTATCGATAGAACTGTAATAAATATAGTTATTACTTTTATTATTATCAATATAACATGCACTATTAGCCATATTTTACTAGTATTATCGCTAGAACTGCAATAATTATACGTATTACTGCCGATATTATCAATATAACATCCATTATTACCCAAATAATGCAGTTATTATCGCTAGAACGGTAATAATTATACTTATTACTCCCGATATTATCAATATAACATCCATTATTACCCATATAATGGAAGTTATTATCGCTAAATCTGTAATAATTATACTTAATACATATATTATTATCAATATTATATGCATTATTACTCATATAATGCAGTTATTATACATAGAACTATAGTAAATATAATTATTACTTTTATTATTGTCAATATAACATGCACTATTAGCCATATTTTACTATTATTATCGCTAGAACTATAATAATTATACTTATTACTCCCAATATTATCAATTTAACATGCATTATTACCCATATAATGCAGTCATTATCGCTAGGACTGTAATAGTTATACTTATTACTTATGTTATCATCAATATAACATGCATTATTACCCATATTATGCAGTTATTATCGCTAGAACTATAATAATTATACTTATTACTCCCGATATTATCAATAAAACATCCATTATTACCCATATAATGGAGTTATTATCGCTAAAACTGTAATAATTATACTTATTACTTATATTATCATCAATATAACATGCATTATTACCCATATTATGCCGTTATTATCGCTAGAACTATAATAATTGTACTTATTACTTATATTATTATCAATATAACATGCATTATTACCCATATTATGCAGTTATTATCGCTAGAACTATAATAAATATACGTATTACTTTTATTATCATCAATATAACATGCATTATTACCCATATTATGCTGTTATTATCGATAGAACTGTAATAAATATACTTATTACTTTTATTATCATCAATACAACATGCATTATTACCCATATAATGCAGTTATTATCGCTAGAACTGTAATAAATATACTTATTACTTATATTATTATCACTATAACATGCATTATTACCCTATATTATGCAGTTATTATCGATAGAACTATAATAAATATACTTATTACTTTTATTATTATCAATGTAACATGCACTACTAGCCATATTTTACTATTATTATCGCTAGAACTAGAATAATTATACTTATTACGCCCAATATTATCAATATAACATGCATTATTACCCATATAATGCAGTTATTATCGCTAGAACTGTAATAAATATACTTATTACTTATATTATTATCAATATAACATGCACTATTAGCCATATTTTACAATTATTATCGCTAGAACTATAATAATTTTACTTATTACTACCGATATTATCAATATAACATGCATTATTACCCAGATAATGCAGTTATTAATGCTAGATCTGTAATAAGTATACTTATTACTTATATTATTATCAATATAACATGCATTATTACCCATATTATGCAGTTATTATACATAGAACTATAATAAATATAATTATTACTTTTATTATTGTCAATATAACATGCACTATTAGCCATATTTTACTATTATTATCGCTAGAACTATAATAATTATACTTATTACTCCCAATATTATCAATTTAACATGCATTATTACCCATATAATGCAGTCATTATCGCTAGGACTGTAATAGTTATACTTATTACTTATGTTATCATCAATATAACATGCATTATTACCCATATTATGCAGTTATTATCGCTAGAACTATAATAATTATACTTATTACTCCCGATATTATCAATAAAACATCCATTATTACCCATATAATGGAGTTATTATCGCTAAAACTGTAATAATTATACTTATTACTTATATTATCATCAATATAACATGCATTATTACCCATATTATGCCGTTATTATCGCTAGAACTATAATAATTGTACTTATTACTTATATTATTATCAATATAACATGCATTATTACCCATATTATGCAGTTATTATCGCTAGAACTATAATAAATATACGTATTACTTTTATTATCATCAATATAACATGCATTATTACCCATATTATGCTGTTATTATCGATAGAACTGTAATAAATATACTTATTACTTTTATTATCATCAATAAAACATGCATTATTACCCATATTATGCAGTTATTATCGCTAGAACTGTAATAAATATACTTATTACTTTTGTGATCTTCAATATAACATCCATTATTACCCATATAATGCTGTTATTATCGCTATCACTGTAATAAATATACTTATCACTTTTATTATTGTCAATATAACATGCATTGTTACCCATATTATGCAGTTATTATCGATAGAACTGTAATAAATATAATTATTACTTTTATTATTATCAATATAACATGCATTATTACCCATATTTTACTATTATTATCGCTAGAACTATAATAATTATACTTATTACTCCCGATATTATCAATATAACATGCATTATTACCCATATTATGCAGTTCTTATCGCTAGAACTGTAATAATTATACTTAGTTCTTTTATTATTATCAATATAACATGCATTATTACCCATATTATGCAGTTATTATCGCTAGAACTGTAATAAATATACTTATTACTTTTATTATCATGAATACAACATGCATTATTACCCATATTATGCAGTTATTATCGCTAGAACTGTAATAATTATACTTATTACTCCCAATATTATCAATATAACATGCATTACTGCATATATAATGCAGTTATTATCGCTAGAACTGTAATAATTATACTTAGTTCTTTTATTATTATCAATATAACATGCATTATTACCCATATTATGCAGTTATTATCGCTAGAACTGTAATAAATATACTTATTACTTTTATTATCATCAATACAACATGCATTATTGCCTATATCATGCAATTATTATTGCTAGAACTATAATAAATATACTTATTACTCCTGATATTATCAATATAACACCCATTATTACCCATATAATGCAGTTATTATCGCTAGAACTGTAACAATTGTACTTATTACTTATATTATCATCAATATAACATGCATTATTACCCATATTATGCCGTTATTCTCGCTAGAACTATAATAATTGTACTTATTACTTATATTATTATCAATATAACATGCATTATTACCCATATTATGCAGTTATTATCGCTAGAACTATAATAAATATACTTAGTTCTTTTATTATTATCAATATAACATGCATTATTACCCATATTATGCCGTTATTATCGCTAGAACTATAATAATTGTACTTAATACTTCCGATATTATCATTACAACATGCATTATTACCCATATAATGCAGTTATTATCGCTAGAACTGTAATAATTATACTTATTACATATATTATTAGCAATATAACGTGCATTATTACCCATATTATGCAGTTATTATTGATAGAACTATAATAAATATACTTATCACTTTCATTATTATCAATATTAGATGCATTATTACCTATGTTATGCAGTTATTATCGCTAGAACTGTAATAAATATACTTATTACTTTTATTATTATCAATATAACATGCATTATTGCCTATATCATGCAATTATTATCGCTAGAACTATAATAAATATACGTATTACTTTTACTATCATCAATATAACATGCATTATTACCCATATTATGCAGTTATTATCGATAGAACTGTAATAAATATAGTTATTACTTTTATTATTATCAATATAACATGCACTATTAGCCATATTTTACTAGTATTATCGCTAGAACTGCAATAATTATACGTACTACTGCCGATATTATCAATATAACATCCATTATTACCCAAATAATGCAGTTATTATCGCTAGAACGGTAATAATTATACTTATTACTTATATTATTATCAATATAACATGCATTATTACCCATATTATGCAGTTATTATCGCTAGAACTATAATAATTATACTTATTACTCCCGATATTATCAATATAACATCCATTATTACCCATATAATGGAAGTTATTATCGCTAAATCTGTAATAATTATACTTAATACATATATTATTATCAATATTATATGCATTATTACTCATATAATGCAGTTATTATACATAGAACTATAGTAAATATAATTATTACTTTTATTATTGTCAATATAACATGCACTATTAGCCATATTTTACTATTATTATCGCTAGAACTATAATAATTATACTTATTACTCCCAATATTATCAATTTATCATGCATTATTACCCATATAATGCAGTCATTATCGCTAGGACTGTAATAATTATACTTATTACTTATGTTATCATCAATATAACATGCATTATTACCCATATTACGCAGTTATTATCGCTAGAACTATAATTATTATACTTATTACTCTCGATATTATCAATATAACATCCATTATTACCCATATAATGCAGTTATTATCGCTATAACTGTAGTAATTATCCTTATTACTGATATTATTATCAATATAACATGCATTATTACCTATATTATGCAGTTATTATCGATAGAACTGTAATAAATACACTTATTACTTTTATTATTATCCATATAACATGCACTATTAGCCATATTTTACTATTATTATCGCTAGAACTATAATGATTATACTTATTACGCCCAATATTATCAATATAACATGCATTATTACCCATATAATGCAGTTATTATCGCTAGAACTGTAATAAATATACTTATTACTTATATTATTATCACTATAACATGCATTATTACCCTATATTATGCAGTTATTATCGATAGAACTATAATAAATATACTTATTACTGATATTATTATCAATGTAACATGCACTACTAGCCATATTTTACTATTATTATCGCTAGAACTAGAATAATTATACTTATTACGCCCAATATTATCAATATAACATCCATTATTACCCATATAATGGAGTTATTATCGCTAAAACTGTAATAATTATACTTATTACTTATATTATCATCAATATAACATGCATTATTACCCATATTATGCCGTTATTATCGCTAGAACTATAATAATTGTACTTATTACTTATATTATTATCAATATAACATGCATTATTACCCATATTATGCAGTTATTATCGCTAGAACTATAATAAATATACGTATTACTTTTATTATCATCAATATAACATGCATTATTACCCATATTATGCTGTTATTATCGATAGAACTGTAATAAATATACTTATTACTTTTATTATTATCAATATAACATGCACTATTAGCCATATTTTACTATTATTATCGCTAGAACTATAATAAATATAATTATTACTACCAATATTATGAATATAACATGCATTATTACCCATATTATGCAGTTATAATCGCTAGAACTATAATAAATACACGTATTACTTTTATTATCATCAATATAACATGCATTATTACCCATATTATGCAGTTATTATCGACAGAACTATAATAATTATACTTATTACTCCCAATATTATCAATATAACATGCATTATTACCCATATAATGCAGTTATTGTCGCTAGAACTGTAATGATTATACTTATTACTTATATTATTATCAGTATAACATGCATTATTACCCATATAATGCAGTTATTATCGCTAGAACTGTAATAAATATACTTATTACTTATATTATTATCACTATAACATGCATTATTACCCTATATTATGCAGTTATTATCGATAGAACTATAATAAATATACTTATTACTTTTATTATTATCAATATAACATGCACTATTAGCCATATTTTACTATTATTATCGCTAGAACTATAATAAATATAATTATTACTACCAATATTATGAATATAACATGCATTATTACCTATATTATGCAGTTATAATCGATAGAACTGTAATAAATATACTTATTACTTTTATTATTATCCATATAACATGCACTATTAGCCATATTTTACTATTATTATCGCTAGAACTATAATAATTATACTGATTACTCCCAATATTATCAATATAACATGCATTATTACATATATAATGCAGTTATTATCGCTAGAACTGTAATAATTATACTTATTACTTACATTATTATCAATATAACATGCATTATTACCCATATTATGCAGTTATAATCGCTAGAACTGTAATAAATATACTTATTACTTTTATTATCATCAATACAACATGCATTATTGCCTATATCATGCAATTATTATCGCTAGAACTATAATAAATATACTTATTACTCCTGATATTATCAATATAACACCCATTATTACCCATATAATGCAGTTGTTATCGCTAGAACTGTAACAATTGTACTTATCACTTATATTATTATCAATATAACATGCATTATTACCCATATTATGCAGTTATTATCGCTAGAACTATAATAAATATACGTATTACTTTTATTATCATCAATATAACATGCATTATTACCCATATTATGCAGTTATAATCGCTAGAACTATAATGAATATACTTAGTTCTTTTATTATTATCAATATAGCATGCATTATTACCCATATTATGCAGTTATTATCGCTAGAACTGTAATAAATATACTTATTACTTTTATTATCATCAATACAACATGCATTATTGCCTATATCATGCAATTATTATCGCTAGAACTATAATAAATATACTTATTACTCCTGATATTATCAATATAACACCCATTATTACCCATATAATGCAGTTATTATCGCTAGAACTGTAACAATTGTACTTATCACTTATATTATTATCAATATAACATGCATTATTACCCATATTATGCAGTTATTATCGCTAGAACTATAATAAATATACGTATTACTTTTATTATCATCAATATAACATGCATTATTACCCATATTATGCAGTTATAATCGCTAGAACTATAATGAATATACTTAGTTCTTTTATTATTATCAATATAGCATGCATTATTACCCATATTATGCAGTTATTATCGCTAGAACTGTAATAAATATACTTATTACTTTTATTATCATCAATACAACATGCATTATTGCCTATATCATGCAATTATTATCGCTAGAACTATAATAAATATACTTATTACTCCTGATATTATCAATATAACACCCATTATTACCCATATAATGCAGTTATTATCGCTAGAACTGTAACAATTGTACTTATCACTTATATTATTATCAATATAACATGCATTATTACCCATATTATGCAGTTATTATCGCTAGAACTATAATAAATATACGTATTACTTTTATTATCATCAATATAACATGCATTATTACCCATATTATGCAGTTATAATCGCTAGAACTATAATAATTATACTTATTACTTCCGATATTATCATTACAACATGCATTATTACCCATATAATGCAGTTATTATCGCTAGAACTGTAATAATTATACTTATTACATGTATTATTAGCAATATAACGTGCATTATTACCCATATTATGCAGTTATTATTGATAGAACTATAATAAATATACTTATCACTTTCATTATTATCAATATTAGATGCATTATTACCTATGTTATGCAGTTATTATCGCTAGAACTATAATAAATATACTTAGTTCTTTTATTATTATCAATATAACATGCATTATTACCCATATTATGCAGTTATTATCGCTAGAACTGTAATAAATATACTTATTACTTTTATTATCATCAATACAACATGCATTATTACCCATATTATGCAGTTATTATCGCTAGAACTGTAATAATTATACTTATTACTTATATTATTATCTATATAACATGCATTATTACCCATATAATGGAGCTATAATCGCTAAAACTGTAATAATTATACTTATTACTTATATTATCATCAATATAACATTCATTATTACCCATATTATGCCGTTATTATCGCTAGAACTATAATAATTGTACTTAATACTTCCGATATTATCATTACAACATGCATTATTACCCATATAATGCAGTTATTATCGCTAGAACTGTAATAATTATACTTATTACATATATTATTAGCAATATAACGTGCATTATTACCCATATTATGCAGTTATTATTGATAGAACTATAATAAATATACTTATCACTTTCATTATTATCAATATTAGATGCATTATTACCTATGTTATGCAGTTATTATCGCTAGAACTGTAATAAATATACTTATTACTTTTATTATTATCAATATAACATGCATTATTGCCTATATCATGCAATTATTATCGCTAGAACTATAATAAATATACTTATTACTCCTGATATTATCAATATAACACCCATTATTACCCATATAATGCAGTTATTATCGCTAGAACTGTAACAATTGTACTTATTACTTATATTATTATCAATATAACATGCATTATTACCCATATTATGCAGTTATTATCGCTAGAACTATAATAAATATACGTATTACTTTTATTATCATCAATATAACATGCATTATTACCCATATTATGCAGTTATAATCGCTAGAACTATAATAATTATACTTATTACTTCCGATATTATCATTACAACATGCATTATTACCCATATAATGCAGTTATTATCGCTAGAACTGTAATAATTATACTTATTACATATATTATTAGCAATATAACGTGCATTATTACCCATATTATGCAGTTATTCTTGATAGAACTATAATAAATATACTTATCACTTTCATTATTATCAATATTAGATGCATTATTACCTATGTTATACAGTTATTATCGCTAGAACTATAATAAATATACTTATTACTCCCGATATTATCAATATAACATCCATTATTACCCATATAATGCAGCTATTATCGCTATAACTGTAGTCATTTTCCTTATTACTGATATTATTATCAATATAACATGCATTATTACCTATATTATGCAGTTATTATCGATAGAACTGTAATAAATATACTTATTACTTTTATTATTATCCATATAACATGCACTATTAGCCATATTTTACTATTATTATCGCTAGAACTATAATAATAATACTTCTTACTCCCAATATTATCAATATAACATGCATTATTACCCATATAATGGAGCTATTATCGCTAGAACTGTAATAATTATACTTATTACTTATATTATTATCAATATAACATGCATTATTAGCCATATTTTACTATTATTATCGCTAGAACTATAATAATTATACTTATTGCTCCCGATATTATCAATATAACATGCATTATTACCCATATTATGCAATTATTATCGATAGAACTATAATAAATGTACTTATTACTTTTATTATCATCAATATAACATGCATTATTACCCATATTATGCAGTTATTATCGCTAGAACTGTAATAAATATACTTATTACTTTTGTTATCATCAATATAGCATGCATTATTACCCATATTATGCAATTATTATTCATACAACTATAATAAATATACTTAGAATTTTTATTATCATCAATATAACATGCACTATTATCCATATTATGCAGTTATTATCGCTAGAACTGTAATAATTATACTTATTACTTATATTATTATCAATATAACATGCATTATTACCCATATAATGGAGCTATTATCGCTAGAACTGTAATAATTATACTTATTACTTACATTATTATCAATATAACATGCATTATTACCCATATTATGCAGTTATTACCGCTAGAACTGTAATAATTATACCTATTACTTATATTATTAGCAATATAACATGCATTATTACCCATATAATGCAGTTACTATCGCTAGAATTGTAATAGTTATACGTATTACATTTATTATTATCAGTATAACAGGCACTCTTAGCCATATTTTACTAGTATTATCGCTAGAACTGTAATAATTATACTTATTACTCCCGATATTATCAATATAACATGGATTATTACGCATATAATGCAGTTATTATCGCTAGAACTATAATAAATATACGTATTACTTTTATTATCATCAATATAACATGCATTATTACCCATATTATGCAGTTATTATCGACAGAACTGTAATAAATATACTTATTACTTTTATTATTATCAATATGACATGCACTATTAGCCATATTTTACTATTATTATCATTAGAACTATAATAATTATACTTATTACTCCCGATATTATCAATATAACATGGATTATTACGCATATAATGCAGTTATTATAGCTAGAACTGTAATAATTATACTTATTACTTATATTATTCTCAATATAACATGCATTATTACCCATATTATGCAGTTATTATCGATAGAACTGTAATAAATATAGTTATTACTGTTAAAATATAGCAATACATGCTAATAGCACTCCCGCAGGTTAGAAGGATGAGTCATTGTCGATACGTCTTTTTCTGTTTGTATGAGTGTGTGAGAGAAAACGCGTATATATCTGTCCTAAACCGCGTGCGTAGTCAGTCGTTTTGTAAATACCGTAAAGGTCGATAAAGTGTAAGAATTTTGTAATCAAATAAAAATTAACAGGTTATGGGCCCAGTTGTGCTGAATTAATTAATTAAATAAGAAAGAAAAATTTCTTTGTATTCCTTTGAGTGCATTAAAAATACGTGGAATTCAACCAAAGTTGAAATAAAATAAAAGGAACGAAGCGATGAATAGTACGACAAGAATTGAACCGCTCAACAAGGACAATTATGACACCTGGAAGATGCAAATTGAAGCGATACTGATAAAAAATGATCTGTGGCAGTACGTAAGCGGTGATATAAAGAAGCCTGAAGAAACGGAGCAAAACCGGACAAAAATTGAAGAATGGATAAGAAACGACAAAAAGGCCAAGGCGGACATCATTCTGTGCGTTAGCCCGAGCGAGTTAACACAATTAAAGGGTTGCGAGACATCAAGGTCAGTATGGCAAAAATTAGAAAACGTTTACGCATCGAAAGGTCCCGCAAGAAAGGCAACACTCCTTAAGCAACTCACGCTACAAAGGTTGCCCGAAGGAGAAAACGTAAGAAACCATATAAATAAATTTTTCGATACGGTGGATAAATTAAAATACATGAATGTCGATATAAATGAGGATTTGTTATCCATAATGTTATTATATAGTTTACCGGCTTCTTTCGAGAATTTCAGATGCGCAATTGAATCAAGAGATGAGTTGCCAGAGCCCGAAGTTTTAAAAGTAAAAATATTAGAAGAACACGAGGCTAGATTGCAAAAAACTGAAGTCCGAACTTCCAATGCCATGGTCGCTTCAACGCATAAAAAACATTTTGAAAGAAAGGAAAATGAAAATTCAAGAACCACAACAGAAAATTGGAAAACCAAAAATAATGATATAAGAACTAATAATAAATGGAATTTAAAGTGTTACAGGTGTCAGAAAAGAGGACATACAGCACCAAAGTGCAGGACCAAATATCCATTTACAAAAAACGAAGGTCAAGGCGCAAACAAAGCGACGCATGAAGAAGATGTTTATTATGCTTTTACTGGGAAGCTTGATAATAATTCAACAATAAATAACCAAAAATGGATTTTGGACAGCGGATGTACAGCACATTTGTGCAATGATAAAGGTATTTTTTTAAATATGTCTAAAGCATCTGATAGCGTAAACTTGGCGAGTAATGCGTCAACTGACGTAAAAGGAAGAGGTACCGTAGCATTAGAAATCAATACAAATAATAACATGCGTAGAAATGTAAAACTTGAGGAAGTATTGTACGTACCCGATCTGAGATCGAATCTTATGTCAGTAGCCAGAATAGTCGATAAGGGTAATACCGTAACTTTTACAAAATATGCAGCCTTAGTAAAAGATAATAAAAATGTAACAAAAATGGTAGCCGATAGAATCGGAAATTTGTTTTATTTAAGAAAAGGAATAGAAAATAGTATGCACTACGCTAAAGAAAAAAATGATTCTCTAATGCTATGGCACAATAGAATGGCCCACCTAAATGGAAAAGATTTGACACAAATTATGAAAGAAGCGAGTAATATTCAATTTAAGACACTCGATGATATTGATTCATGTGAAGTATGTGCTGCAAGTAAGCAAACCGTAAAACCCTTCAATCATTCGAGCGAGAGGTCTGCAAATTTATTAGATAGAGTTCACTCCGACGTGTGTGGACCTTTTAATGTTTCAACTATTGGAGGAGCTAAATATTTTGTCACGTTTATCGACAACTTTTCCAGATGGTGCGAGACATATCTAATAAAGAGTAAAAATGAAGTTTTTAACAAATTCAAAGAATATAAAAATATGGTAGAAAATTTCACAGGGAAAAGAATAAAGCAGTTTCACAGTGACAATGGTAAGGAATATTGCAACGAGCAATTTGATAATTACTTAAAAGAATGTGGCATTTCAAGAAGACTTAGCGCACCATACACGCCGCAACAAAATGGACTTGCAGAACGCAAGAACCGAACATTGATAGAAGCAGTGAGGTGTATGCTAAAACAATCAGGTTTGCCGTCATCATTTTGGGGAGAAGCACTCATGGCCGCTAATTATATTAGAAACAGATGTCCGACAATGGGGTTAAACGGTGAGATCCCATATAAACTGTGGCATGGTAAAATGCCGACAATCAATCACATAAAAGTGTTTGGAGCAAAAGTGTATGCCCTGAAGAAACACCGAGAAAACAAATTAGCAGAAAGGTCGATTGAAGGAAGATTAGTAGGTTTCTCAGAAGAATCTAAGGCATACAGAATTTGGGCGCCGTCTTTAGGACGAATTCTAATATCAAGAGACGTCAAGGTCATAGATGAAAATCCAAGTACAAAAGGGAATCAAGTGAGTATGGAAAATAATGATACTAATACTTTTGGAGAAGTTGAAGTTGTTTTAACAGGACCTACGGAAAGCGAAAATAAAATACAAAATGAAGGAGATATTGAATGCCAGACGGAAAAACGTTTACCAGGAAGGCCCACATTATTGAGGACAGGGAAAAGAGGCCGACCAAGGAAAGCATATAGATCGACAGCAACCAGTATAAATGAAAATATACAAAATGAATTAAATGAAAGTTTAAACGATGATGTTTTCAGTTACGAAGAGGTAAACTACGCGGACATCGACTATAAAGATGCATTAAATGGTGTAAATAGCGAAGACTGGAATAAGGCTATATATAATGAATTTAAACAATTAATTAAAAACGATACTTGGGATGTCATTGAAAAGCCGGATGAAGGAAATATAATTGATTCAAAACTAGTCCTGACAAACAAATTCGACCAAAGTGGAGCAGTAAAGACCAGGAAAGCAAGGTTAGTAGCAAGAGGATTCGCACAAATATACGGCATAGATTATTTTTCTACATTTGCGCCGGTTGTAAGATTAGAATCTCTACGAATTCTAATAGCGATTGCAGTTCAATTAAATCTTAAGATCGAGCAAATGGATGTGACGAGTGCTTACCTAAATGGCGAACTAACTGAAAGTGTATATATGAAGCTGCCGGATTTAGTCGAACATTTTTTAACTCAAATAGTAGAAAATGAAAGTGATGAAAATATTAGAATTAAAGCACTGAATATGTTAAATCAAATTGAAAAAGGTAACAAAGTTTGTAGATTGAGAAAAGGGTTATATGGCTTGAAACAAGCAGGCAGAGTTTGGAACTTAAAAATTGATCAGGCCCTTAAAAAACTAAATCTGACAGCTTCAAAAATCGAACCATGTATGTATTATGACATAAACAAAAGGCACATAATTATTGTAATTTTGTATGTAGACGATATGTTAATCGCGCATAATAATGAAATTAGATTTAACGAAATTAAAAACCATTTAAAGCGTGAATTTGAAATTAAAGACCTGGGAAAAGCCAAATATTGTTTAGGTATAGAAATAGTTAGATCAAATGATGGGATTCATCTCCTTCAGAGAAATCTAATTGATAAAATTGTAAAAAGGTTTAATTTGAGCGATGCGCAAATATCTGATACACCAGCTGACCCAAGCGTGCTGTACAATTTAAGAAAGAGTGAAACGGTAGTTGATCTACCCTATAGAGAGTTAATTGGATCTCTTATGTATTTGGCTGTAGCCACAAGGCCCGACATAATGTTTTCTGTTGTATTTCTCTCACAATTTAACTCGTGTTTTTCCAGAGAACATTGGAATGCAGCTAAACGCATAGTAAAGTATTTAAAAGGTACAAAAAATCTAAGCCTAGCATACAAGAAACACGACTTTGATATTACAGGCTATGTTGACGCCGATTGGGGTTCCAATGCTCTCGACAGAAAATCATTTACAGGGTACATTTTCAAATTAAGTGGTGCCGCAATTGCATGGAAAACCCAAAAACAAAAAACGGTCGCACTATCATCCGCTGAAGCAGAATACATGGCGATTTCAGAATCAACAAAAGAAATTATATTTTTAAAAAACTTATTATCAGAATTAAACCTTGATTTGAAAGCTACCCTATACAATGACAATCAAAGCGCAAAATTACTTGCTAATAATAACATGTTTCATGCACGATCAAAACATATTGACCTGCGCTATCACTTTATTAGAGACTCTTTAAGAAATAAAAAATTCGATTTACGATATTTATCCACTAAAGAAATGATTGCGGATGTAATGACAAAACCACTTAACAAGGTTAAACACAATTATTGCGTCAACAATACGGGTATGAAAAAGTATGAAAAATTCCCACCTTACAATTAAATAAAAAGTAAGCATGCATTGAGGGGGGATGTTAAAATATAGCAATACATGCTAATAGCACTCCCGCAGGTTAGAAGGATGAGTCATTGTCGATACGTCTTTTTCTGTTTGTATGAGTGTGTGAGAGAAAACGCGTATATATCTGTCCTAAACCGCGTGCGTAGTCAGTCGTTTTGTAAATACCGTAAAGGTCGATAAAGTGTAAGAATTTTGTAATCAAATAAAAATTAACAATTACTTTTATTATTATCAATATAACATGCACTATTAGCCATATTTTACTAGTATTATCGCTAGAACTGCAATAATTATACGTATTACTGCCGATATTATCAATATAACATCCATTATTACCCAAATAATGCAGTTATTATCGCTAGAACGGTAATAATTATACTTATTACGTATATTATTAGCAATATAACGTGCATTATTACCCATATTATGCAGTTATTATTGATAGAACTATAATAAATATACTTATCACTTTCATTATTATCAATATTAGATGCATTATTACCTATGTTATACAGTTATTATCGCTAGAACTATAATAAATATACTTATTACTCCCGATATTATCAATATAACATCCATTATTACCCATATAATGCAGCTATTATCGCTATAACTGTAGTCATTTTCCTTATTACTGATATTATTATCAATATAACATGCATTATTACCTATATTATGCAGTTATTATCGATAGAAATGTAATAAATATACTTATTACTTTTATTATTATCCATATAACATGCACTATTAGCCATATTTTACTATTATTATCGCTAGAACTATAATAATAATACTTCTTACTCCCAATATTATCAATATAACATGCATTATTACCCATATAATGGAGCTATTATCGCTAGAACTGTAATAATTATACTTATTACTTATATTATTATCAATATAACATGCATTATTAGCCATATTTTACTATTATTATCGCTAGAACTATAATAATTATACTTATTGCTCCCGATATTATCAATATAACATGCATTATTACCCATATTATGCAATTATTATCGATAGAACTATAATAAATGTACTTATTACTTTTATTATCATCAATATAACATGCATTATTACCCATATTATGCAGTTATTATCGCCAGAACTGTAATAAATATACTTATTACTTTTGTTATCATCAATATAGCATGCATTATTACCCATATTATGCAATTATTATTCATACAACTATAATAAATATACTTAGAATTTTTATTATCATCAATATAACATGCACTATTATCCATATTATGCAGTTATTATCGCTAGAACTGTAATAATTATACTTATTACTTATATTATTATCAATATAACATGCATTATTACCCATATAATGGAGCTATTATCGCTAGAACTGTAATAATTATACTTATTACTTACATTATTATCAATATAACATGCATTATTACCCATATTATGCAGTTATTACCGCTAGAACTGTAATAATTATACCTATTACTTATATTATTAGCAATATAACATGCATTATTACCCATATAATGCAGTTACTATCGCTAGAATTGTAATAGTTATACGTATTACATTTATTATTATCAGTATAACAGGCACTCTTAGCCATATTTTACTAGTATTATCGCTAGAACTGTAATAATTATACTTATTACTCCCGATATTATCAATATAACATGGATTATTACGCATATAATGCAGTTATTATCGCTAGAACTATAATAAATATACGTATTACTTTTATTATCATCAATATAACATGCATTATTACCCATATTATGCAGTTATTATCGACAGAACTGTAATAAATATACTTATTACTTTTATTATTATCAATATGACATGCACTATTAGCCATATTTTACTATTATTATCATTAGAACTATAATAATTATACTTATTACTCCCGATATTATCAATATAACATGGATTATTACGCATATAATGCAGTTATTATAGCTAGAACTGTAATAATTATACTTATTACTTATATTATTCTCAATATAACATGCATTATTACCCATATTATGCAGTTATTATCGATAGAACTGTAATAAATATAGTTATTACTGTTAAAATATAGCAATACATGCTAATAGCACTCCCGCAGGTTAGAAGGATGAGTCATTGTCGATACGTCTTTTTCTGTTTGTATGAGTGTGTGAGAGAAAACGCGTATATATCTGTCCTAAACCGCGTGCGTAGTCAGTCGTTTTGTAAATACCGTAAAGGTCGATATAGTGTAAGAATTTTGTAATCAAATAAAAATTAACAGGTTATGGGCCCAGTTGTGCTGAATTAATTAATTAAATAAGAAAGAAAAATTTCTTTGTATTCCTTTGAGTGCATTAAAAATACGTGGAATTCAACCAAAGTTGAAATAAAATAAAAGGAACGAAGCGATGAATAGTACGACAAGAATTGAACCGCTCAACAAGGACAATTATGACACCTGGAAGATGCAAATTGAAGCGATACTGATAAAAAATGATCTGTGGCAGTACGTAAGCGGTGATATAAAGAAGCCTGAAGAAACGGAGCAAAACCGGACAAAAATTGAAGAATGGATAAGAAACGACAAAAAGGCCAAGGCGGACATCATTCTGTGCGTTAGCCCGAGCGAGTTAACACAATTAAAGGGTTGCGAGACATCAAGGTCAGTATGGCAAAAATTAGAAAACGTTTACGCATCGAAAGGTCCCGCAAGAAAGGCAACACTCCTTAAGCAACTCACGCTACAAAGGTTGCCCGAAGGAGAAAACGTAAGAAACCATATAAATAAATTTTTCGATACGGTGGATAAATTAAAATACATGAATGTCGATATAAATGAGGATTTGTTATCCATAATGTTATTATATAGTTTACCGGCTTCTTTCGAGAATTTCAGATGCGCAATTGAATCAAGAGATGAGTTGCCAGAGCCCGAAGTTTTAAAAGTAAAAATATTAGAAGAACACGAGGCTAGATTGCAAAAAACTGAAGTCCGAACTTCCAATGCCATGGTCGCTTCAACGCATAAAAAACATTTTGAAAGAAAGGAAAATGAAAATTCAAGAACCACAACAGAAAATTGGAAAACCAAAAATAATGATATAAGAACTAATAATAAATGGAATTTAAAGTGTTACAGGTGTCAGAAAAGAGGACATACAGCACCAAAGTGCAGGACCAAATATCCATTTACAAAAAACGAAGGTCAAGGCGCAAACAAAGCGACGCATGAAGAAGATGTTTATTATGCTTTTACTGGGAAGCTTGATAATAATTCAACAATAAATAACCAAAAATGGATTTTGGACAGCGGATGTACAGCACATTTGTGCAATGATAAAGGTATTTTTTTAAATATGTCTAAAGCATCTGATAGCGTAAACTTGGCGAGTAATGCGTCAACTGACGTAAAAGGAAGAGGTACCGTAGCATTAGAAATCAATACAAATAATAACATGCGTAGAAATGTAAAACTTGAGGAAGTATTGTACGTACCCGATCTGAGATCGAATCTTATGTCAGTAGCCAGAATAGTCGATAAGGGTAATACCGTAACTTTTACAAAATATGCAGCCTTAGTAAAAGATAATAAAAATGTAACAAAAATGGTAGCCGATAGAATCGGAAATTTGTTTTATTTAAGAAAAGGAATAGAAAATAGTATGCACTACGCTAAAGAAAAAAATGATTCTCTAATGCTATGGCACAATAGAATGGCCCACCTAAATGGAAAAGATTTGACACAAATTATGAAAGAAGCGAGTAATATTCAATTTAAGACACTCGATGATATTGATTCATGTGAAGTATGTGCTGCAAGTAAGCAAACCGTAAAACCCTTCAATCATTCGAGCGAGAGGTCTGCAAATTTATTAGATAGAGTTCACTCCGACGTGTGTGGACCTTTTAATGTTTCAACTATTGGAGGAGCTAAATATTTTGTCACGTTTATCGACAACTTTTCCAGATGGTGCGAGACATATCTAATAAAGAGTAAAAATGAAGTTTTTAACAAATTCAAAGAATATAAAAATATGGTAGAAAATTTCACAGGGAAAAGAATAAAGCAGTTTCACAGTGACAATGGTAAGGAATATTGCAACGAGCAATTTGATAATTACTTAAAAGAATGTGGCATTTCAAGAAGACTTAGCGCACCATACACGCCGCAACAAAATGGACTTGCAGAACGCAAGAACCGAACATTGATAGAAGCAGTGAGGTGTATGCTAAAACAATCAGGTTTGCCGTCATCATTTTGGGGAGAAGCACTCATGGCCGCTAATTATATTAGAAACAGATGTCCGACAATGGGGTTAAACGGTGAGATCCCATATAAACTGTGGCATGGTAAAATGCCGACAATCAATCACATAAAAGTGTTTGGAGCAAAAGTGTATGCCCTGAAGAAACACCGAGAAAACAAATTAGCAGAAAGGTCGATTGAAGGAAGATTAGTAGGTTTCTCAGAAGAATCTAAGGCATACAGAATTTGGGCGCCGTCTTTAGGACGAATTCTAATATCAAGAGACGTCAAGGTCATAGATGAAAATCCAAGTACAAAAGGGAATCAAGTGAGTATGGAAAATAATGATACTAATACTTTTGGAGAAGTTGAAGTTGTTTTAACAGGACCTACGGAAAGCGAAAATAAAATACAAAATGAAGGAGATATTGAATGCCAGACGGAAAAACGTTTACCAGGAAGGCCCACATTATTGAGGACAGGGAAAAGAGGCCGACCAAGGAAAGCATATAGATCGACAGCAACCAGTATAAATGAAAATATACAAAATGAATTAAATGAAAGTTTAAACGATGATGTTTTCAGTTACGAAGAGGTAAACTACGCGGACATCGACTATAAAGATGCATTAAATGGTGTAAATAGCGAAGACTGGAATAAGGCTATATATAATGAATTTAAACAATTAATTAAAAACGATACTTGGGATGTCATTGAAAAGCCGGATGAAGGAAATATAATTGATTCAAAACTAGTCCTGACAAACAAATTCGACCAAAGTGGAGCAGTAAAGACCAGGAAAGCAAGGTTAGTAGCAAGAGGATTCGCACAAATATACGGCATAGATTATTTTTCTACATTTGCGCCGGTTGTAAGATTAGAATCTCTACGAATTCTAATAGCGATTGCAGTTCAATTAAATCTTAAGATCGAGCAAATGGATGTGACGAGTGCTTACCTAAATGGCGAACTAACTGAAAGTGTATATATGAAGCTGCCGGATTTAGTCGAACATTTTTTAACTCAAATAGTAGAAAATGAAAGTGATGAAAATATTAGAATTAAAGCACTGAATATGTTAAATCAAATTGAAAAAGGTAACAAAGTTTGTAGATTGAGAAAAGGGTTATATGGCTTGAAACAAGCAGGCAGAGTTTGGAACTTAAAAATTGATCAGGCCCTTAAAAAACTAAATCTGACAGCTTCAAAAATCGAACCATGTATGTATTATGACATAAACAAAAGGCACATAATTATTGTAATTTTGTATGTAGACGATATGTTAATCGCGCATAATAATGAAATTAGATTTAACGAAATTAAAAACCATTTAAAGCGTGAATTTGAAATTAAAGACCTGGGAAAAGCCAAATATTGTTTAGGTATAGAAATAGTTAGATCAAATGATGGGATTCATCTCCTTCAGAGAAATCTAATTGATAAAATTGTAAAAAGGTTTAATTTGAGCGATGCGCAAATATCTGATACACCAGCTGACCCAAGCGTGCTGTACAATTTAAGAAAGAGTGAAACGGTAGTTGATCTACCCTATAGAGAGTTAATTGGATCTCTTATGTATTTGGCTGTAGCCACAAGGCCCGACATAATGTTTTCTGTTGTATTTCTCTCACAATTTAACTCGTGTTTTTCCAGAGAACATTGGAATGCAGCTAAACGCATAGTAAAGTATTTAAAAGGTACAAAAAATCTAAGCCTAGCATACAAGAAACACGACTTTGATATTACAGGCTATGTTGACGCCGATTGGGGTTCCAATGCTCTCGACAGAAAATCATTTACAGGGTACATTTTCAAATTAAGTGGTGCCGCAATTGCATGGAAAACCCAAAAACAAAAAACGGTCGCACTATCATCCGCTGAAGCAGAATACATGGCGATTTCAGAATCAACAAAAGAAATTATATTTTTAAAAAACTTATTATCAGAATTAAACCTTGATTTGAAAGCTACCCTATACAATGACAATCAAAGCGCAAAATTACTTGCTAATAATAACATGTTTCATGCACGATCAAAACATATTGACCTGCGCTATCACTTTATTAGAGACTCTTTAAGAAATAAAAAATTCGATTTACGATATTTATCCACTAAAGAAATGATTGCGGATGTAATGACAAAACCACTTAACAAGGTTAAACACAATTATTGCGTCAACAATACGGGTATGAAAAAGTATGAAAAATTCCCACCTTACAATTAAATAAAAAGTAAGCATGCATTGAGGGGGGATGTTAAAATATAGCAATACATGCTAATAGCACTCCCGCAGGTTAGAAGGATGAGTCATTGTCGATACGTCTTTTTCTGTTTGTATGAGTGTGTGAGAGAAAACGCGTATATATCTGTCCTAAACCGCGTGCGTAGTCAGTCGTTTTGTAAATACCGTAAAGGTCGATAAAGTGTAAGAATTTTGTAATCAAATAAAAATTAACAATTACTTTTATTATTATCAATATAACATGCACTATTAGCCATATTTTACTAGTATTATCGCTAGAACTGCAATAATTATACGTATTACTGCCGATATTATCAATATAACATCCATTATTACCCAAATAATGCAGTTATTATCGCTAGAACGGTAATAATTATACTTATTACTTATATTATTAGCAATATAACATGCATTATTACGCATATTATGCAGTTATAATCGCTAGAACTATAATAAGTATACTTAGTACTTTTATTATCATCAATATAACATGCATTATTACGCATATAATGCAATTATTATCGCTAGAACGGTAATAATTATACTCATTACTTATATTATTAGCAATATAACGTGCATTATTACCCAAATATTGCAGTTACTATCGCTAGAACTGTAATAATTATACTTATTACTTATATTATTCTCAATATAACATGCATTATTACCCATATTATGCAGTTATTATCGCTAGAACTGTAATAATTATACTTATTACTTATACTATTATCAATATAACATGCATTATTACGCATATAATGCAGTCATTATCGGTACAACTATAATAAATATACGTAATACTTTTATTGTCATCAATATAACATGCATTATTACCCATATTATGCAGTTCTTATCGATAGAACTGTAATAAATATACTTATTACTTTTATTATTATCAATATAACATGCACTATTAGCCATATTTTACTATTATTACCGTTAGAACTATAATAATTATACTTATTACTCCCGATACTATCAATATAACATGCATTATTACGCATACAATGCAGTTATTATCGCTAGAACTGTAATAAATATACTTACTACTTTCATTACCATCAATATAACATGCATTATTGCCCATATTATGCATTTATTATCGATAGAACTATAATAAATATACTTATTACTTTTATTATTATCAATATAACAGGCACTCTTAGCCATATTTTAATAGTATTATCGCTAGAACTGTAATAATTATACTTATTACTCCCGATATTATCAATATAACATGGATTATTACGCATATAATGCAGTTATTATCGCTAGAACTATAATAAATATACGTATTACTTTTATTATCATCAATATAACATGCATTATTACCCATATTATGCCGTCATTATCGAAAGAACTGTAATAAATATACTTATTACTTCTATTATTATCAATATGACATGCACTATTCGCCATATTTTACTATTATTATCGTTAGAACTATAATAATTATACTTATTACTCCCGATATTATCAATATAACATGCATTATTACCCATATAATGCAGTTACTATCGCTAGAATTGTAATAATTATACTTATTGCTTATATTATTATCAATACAACATGCATTATTACGCATATTATGCAGTTATAATCGCTAGAACTATAATAAATATACTTATTACTTTTATTATTATCAATGTAACACGCATTATTACCCATATTATGCAGTTCTTATCGATAGAACTGTAATAAATATACTTATTACTTTTATTATTATCAATATAACATGCACTATTAGCCATATTTTACTAGCATTATCGCTAGAACTGCAATAATTATACGTATTACTCCCGATATTATCAATATAACATCCATTATTACCCATATTATGCAGTTATTATCGCTAGAACTGTAATAATTACACTGATTACTCCCGATATTATCAATATAACATGCATTATTACCCATATAATGCAGGTATTATCGCTAGAACTGTAATAGTTATACTTATTACTTATATTATTAGCAATACAACGTGCATTATTACCTATATTATGCAGTTATTATCGATAGAACTGTAATAAATATACTTATTACTTTTATTATTATCAATGTAACATGCACTACTAGCCATATTTTACTATTATTATCGCTAGAACTAGAATAATTATACTTATTACGCCCAATATTATCAATATAACATGCATTATTACCCATATAATGCAGTTATTATCGCTAGAACTGTAATAAATATACTTATTACTTATATTATTATCAATATAACATGCACTATTAGCCATATTTTACAATTATTATCGCTAGAACTATAATAATTATACTTATTACTCCCGATATTATCAATATAACATCCATTATTACCCATATAATGGAGTTATTATCGCTAAATCTGTAATAATTATACTTATTACATATATTATTATCAATATTATATGCATTATTACTCATATAATGCAGTTATTATACATAGAACTATAATAAATATAATTATTACTTTTATTATTGTCAATATAACATGCACTATTAGCCATATTTTACTATTATTATCGCTAGAACTATAATAATTATACTTATTACTCCCAATATTATCAATTTAACATGCATTATTACCCATATAATGCAGTCATTATCGCTAGGACTGTAATAATTATACTTATTACTTATGTTATCATCAATATAACATGCATTATTACCCATATTACGCAGTTATTACCGCTAGAACTATAACTATTATACTTATTACTCCCGATATTATCAATATAACATCCATTATTACCCATATAATGCAGTTATTATCGCTATAACTGTAGTAATTATCCTTATTACTGATATTATTATCAATATAACATGCATTATTACCTATATTATGCAGTTATTATCGATAGAACTGTAATAAATATACTTATTACTTTTATTATTATCCATATAACATGCACTATTAGCCATATTTTACTATTATTATCGCTAGAACTATAATGATTATACTTATTACGCCCAATATTATCAATATAACATGCATTATTACCCATATAATGCAGTTATTATCGCTAGAACTGTAATAAATATACTTATTACTTATATTATTATCACTATAACATGCATTATTACCCTATATTATGCAGTTATTATCGATAGAACTATAATAAATATACTTATTACTTTTATTATTATCAATGTAACATGCACTACTAGCCATATTTTACTATTATTATCGCTAGAACTAGAATAATTATACTTATTACGCCCAATATTATCAATATAACATGCATTATTACCCATATAATGCAGTTATTATCGCTAGAACTGTAATAAATATACTTATTACTTATATTATTATCAATATAACATGCACTATTAGCCATATTTTACAATTATTATCGCTAGAACTATAATAATTTTACTTATTACTACCGATATTATCAATATAACATGCATTATTACCCAGATAATGCAGTTATTAATGCTAGATCTGTAATAAGTATACTTATTACTTATATTATTATCAATATAACATGCATTATTACCCATATTATGCAGTTATTATACATAGAACTATAATAAATATAATTATTACTTTTATTATTGTCAATATAACATGCACTATTAGCCATATTTTACTATTATTATCGCTAGGACTATAATAATTATACTTATTACTCCCAATATTATCAATTTAACATGCATTATTACCCATATAATGCAGTCATTATCGCTAGGACTGTAATAGTTATACTTATTACTCCCGATATTATCAATATAACATCCATTATTACGCATATAATGGAGTTATTATCGCTAAAACTGTAATAATTATACTTATTACTTATATTATCATCAACATAACATGCATTATTACCCATATTATGCCGTTATTATCGCTAGAACTATAATAATTGTACTTATTACTTATATTATTATCAATATAACATGCATTATTACCCATATTATGCAGTTATTATCGCTAGAACTATAATAAATATACGTATTACTTTTATTATCATCAATATAACATGCATTATTACCCATATTATGCTGTTATTATCGATAGAACTGTAATAAATATACTTATTACTTTTATTATTATCAATATAACATGCACTATTAGCCATATTTTACTAGCATTATCGCTAGAACTGCAATAATTATACGTATTACTCCCGATATTATCAATATAACATCCATTATTACCCATATTATGCAGTTATTATCGATAGAACTATAATAAGTATACTTATTACTTTTATTATTATCAATATAACATGCATTATTACCCATATAATGCAGTTATTATCGCTAGAACTGTAATAATTATACTTATTACTTATACTATTAGCAATATAACGTGAATTATTACCCATATAATGCAGTTATTATCGCCAGAATTGTAATAATTATACTTATTACTTATATTATTATCAATATAACATGCATTATTACCCATATTATGCAGTTATTATCGCTAGAACTATAATAAATATACGTATTACTTTTACTATCATCAATATAACATGCATTATTACCCATATTATGCAGTTATTATCGATAGAACTGTAATAAATATAGTTATTACTTTTATTATTATCAATATAACATGCACTATTAGCCATATTTTACTAGTATTATCGCTAGAACTGCAATAATTATACTTATTACTCCCAATATTATCAATTTAACATGCATTATTACCCATATAATGCAGTCATTATCGCTAGGACTGTAATAATTATACTTATTACTTATGTTATCATCAATATAACATGCATTATTACCCATATTACGCAGTTATTATCGCTAGAACTATAATTATTATACTTATTACTCCCGATATTATCAATATAACATCCATTATTACCCATATAATGCAGTTATTATCGCTATAACTGTAGTAATTATCCTTATTACTGATATTATTATCAATATAACATGCATTACTACCTATATTATGCAGTTATTATCGATAGAACTGTAATAAATATACTTATTACTTTTTTTATTATCCATATAACATGCACTATTAGCCATATTTTACTATTATTATCGCTAGAACTATAATGATTATACTTATTACGCCCAATATTATCAATATAACATGCATTATTACCCATATAATGCAGTTATTATCGCTAGAACTGTAATAAATATACTTATTACTTATATTATTATCACTATAACATGCATTATTACCCTATATTATGCAGTTATTATCGATAGAACTATAATAAATATACTTATTACTTTTATTATTATCAATGTAACATGCACTACTAGCCATATTTTACTATTATTATCGCTAGAACTAGAATAATTATACTTATTACGCCCAATATTATCAATATAACATGCAGTATTACCCATATAATGCAGTTATTATCGCTAGAACTGTAATAAATATACTTATTACTTACATTATTATCAATATAACATGCACTATTAGCCATATTTTACAATTATTATCGCTAGAACTATAATAATTTTACTTATTACTACCGATATTATCAATATAACATGCATTATTACCCATATTATGCAGTTATTATACATAGAACTATAATAAATATAATTATTACTTTTATTATTGTCAATATAACATGCACTATTAGCCATATTTTACTATTATTATCGCTAGAACTATAATAATTATACTTATTACTCCCAATATTATCAATTTAACATGCATTATTACCCATATAATGCAGTCATTATCGCTAGGACTGTAATAGTTATACTTATTACTTATGTTATCATCAATATAACATGCATTATTACCCATATTATGCAGTTATTATCGCTAGAACTATAATAATTATACTTATTACTCCTGATATTATCAATATAACATCCATTATTACCCATGTAATGGAGTTATTATCGCTAAAACTGTAATAATTATACTTATTACTTATATTATCATCAATATAACATGCATTATTACCCATATTATGCCGTTATTATCGCTAGAACTATAATAATTGTACTTATTACTTATATTATTATCAATATAACATGCATTATTACCCATATTATGCAGTTATTATCGCTAGAACTATAATAAATATACGTATTACTTTTATTATCATCAATATAACATGCATTATTACCCATATTATGCTGTTATTATCGATAGAACTGTAATAAATATACTTATTACTTTTATTATTATCAATATAACATGCACTATTAGCCATATTTTACTATTATTATCGCTAGAACTATAATAAATATAATTACTACTACCAATATTATGAATATAACATGCATTATTACCCATATTATGCAGTTATAATCGCTAGAACTATAATAAATATACGTATTACTTTTATTATCATCAATATAACATGCATTATTACCCATATTATGCAGTTATTATCGACAGAACTATAATAATTATACTTATTACTCCCAATATTATCAATATAACATGCATTATTACCCATATAATGCAGTTATTGTCGCTAGAACTGTAATGATTATACTTATTACTTATATTATTATCAGTATAACATGCATTATTACCCATATAATGCAGTTATTATCGCTAGAACTGTAATAAATATACTTATTACTTATATTATTATCACTATAACATGCATTATTACCCTATATTATGCAGTTATTATCGATAGAACTATAATAAATATACTTATTACTTTTATTATTATCAATATAACATGCACTATTAGCCATATTTTACTATTATTATCGCTAGAAATAGAATAATTATACTTATTACTCCCAATATTATCAATATAACATGCATTATTACCCATATAATGCAGTTATTATAGCTAGAACTGTAATAATTATACTTATTACTTATATAATTATCAATATAACATGCATTATTACCCATATTATGCAGTTATAATCGCTAAAAATATTATAAATATACTTAGTACTTTTATTATCATCAATATAACATGCATTATTACCCATATTAAGCAGTTATTATCGATAGAACTATTACAAATATACTTTATACTATTAATATTATCAATATAACATGCACTATTAGCCATATTTTACTATTATTATCGCTAGAACTATAATAATTATACTGATTACTCCCAATATTATCAATATAACATGCATTATTACATATATAATGCAGTTATTATCGCTAGAACTGTAATAATTATACTTATTACTTACATTATTATCAATATAACATGCATTATTACCCATATTATGCAGTTATAATCGCTAGAACTATAATAAATATACTTAGAATTTTTATTATCATCAATATAACATGCACTATTATCCATATTATGCAGTTATTATCGCTAGAACTGTAATAATTATACTTATTACTTATATTATTATCAATATAACATGCATTATTACCCATATTATGCTGTTATTATCGATAGAACTGTAATAAATATACTTATTGCTTTTATTATTATCAATATAACATGCACTATTAGCCATATTTTACTATTATTATCGCTAGAACTATAATAAATATAATTACTACTACCAATATTATGAATATAACATGCATTATTACCCATATTATGCAGTTATAATCGCTAGAACTATAATAAATATACGTATTACTTTTATTATCATCAATATAACATGCATTATTACCCATATTATGCAGTTATTATCGACAGAACTATAATAATTATACTTATTACTCCCAATATTATCAATATAACATGCATTATTACCCATATAATGCAGTTATTGTCGCTAGAACTGTAATGATTATACTTATTACTTATATTATTATCAGTATAACATGCATTATTATCCATATAATGCAGTTATTATCGCTAGAACTGTAATAAATATACTTATTACTTATATTATTATCACTATAACATGCATTATTACCCTATATTATGCAGTTATTATCGATAGAACTATAATAAATATACTTATTACTTTTATTATTATCAATATAACATGCACTATTAGCCATATTTTACTATTATTATCGCTAGAAATAGAATAATTATACTTATTACTCCCAATATTATCAATATAACATGCATTATTACCCATATAATGCAGTTATTATAGCTAGAACTGTAATAATTATACTTATTACTTATATAATTATCAATATAACATGCATTATTACCCATATTATGCAGTTATAATCGCTAAAAATATTATAAATATACTTAGTACTTTTATTATCATCAATATAACATGCATTATTACCCATATTAAGCAGTTATTATCGATAGAACTATTACAAATATACTTTATACTATTAATATTATCAATATAACATGCACTATTAGCCATATTTTACTATTATTATCGCTAGAACTATAATAATTATACTGATTACTCCCAATATTATCAATATAACATGCATTATTACATATATAATGCAGTTATTATCGCTAGAACTGTAATAATTATACTTATTACTTACATTATTATCAATATAACATGCATTATTACCCATATTATGCAGTTATAATCGCTAGAACTATAATAAATATACTTAGAATTTTTATTATCATCAATATAACATGCACTATTATCCATATTATGCAGTTATTATCGCTAGAACTGTAATAATTATACTTATTACTTATATTATTATCAATATAACATGCATTATTACCCATATAATGGAGCTATTATCGCTAGAACTGTAATAATTATACTTATTACTTACATTATTATCAATATAACATGCATTATTACCCATATTATGCAGTTATAATCGCTAGAACTATAATGAATATACTTAGTTCTTTTATTATCATCAATACAACATGCATTATTACCCATATTATGCAGTTATTATCGCTAGAACTGTAATAATTATACTTATTACTTATACTATTATCAATATAACATGCATTATTACGCATATAATGCAGTCATTATCGGTACAACTATAATAAATATACGTAATACTTTTATTGTCATCAATATAACATGCATTATTACCCATATTATGCAGTTCTTATCGATAGAACTGTAATAAATATACTTATTACTTTTATTATTATCAATATAACATGCACTATTAGCCATATTTTACTATTATTACCGTTAGAACTATAATAATTATACTTATTACTCCCGATACTATCAATATAACATGCATTATTACGCATACAATGCAGTTATTATCGCTAGAACTGTAATAAATATACTTACTACTTTCATTACCATCAATATAACATGCATTATTGCCCATATTATGCATTTATTATCGATAGAACTATAATAAATATACTTATTACTTTTATTATTATCAATATAACAGGCACTCTTAGCCATATTTTAATAGTATTATCGCTAGAACTGTAATAATTATACTTATTACTCCCGATATTATCAATATAACATGGATTATTACGCATATAATGCAGTTATTATCGCTAGAACTATAATAAATATACGTATTACTTTTATTATCATCAATATAACATGCATTATTACCCATATTATGCCGTCATTATCGAAAGAACTGTAATAAATATACTTATTACTTCTATTATTATCAATATGACATGCACTATTCGCCATATTTTACTATTATTATCGTTAGAACTATAATAATTATACTTATTACTCCCGATATTATCAATATAACATGCATTATTACCCATATAATGCAGTTACTATCGCTAGAATTGTAATAATTATACTTATTGCTTATATTATTATCAATACAACATGCATTATTACGCATATTATGCAGTTATAATCGCTAGAACTATAATAAATATACTTATTACTTTTATTATTATCAATGTAACACGCATTATTACCCATATTATGCAGTTCTTATCGATAGAACTGTAATAAATATACTTATTACTTTTATTATTATCAATATAACATGCACTATTAGCCATATTTTACTAGCATTATCGCTAGAACTGCAATAATTATACGTATTACTCCCGATATTATCAATATAACATGCATTATTACCCATATAATGCAGGTATTATCGCTAGAACTGTAATAGTTATACTTATTACTTATATTATTAGCAATACAACGTGCATTATTACCTATATTATGCAGTTATTATCGATAGAACTGTAATAAATATACTTATTACTTTTATTATTATCAATGTAACATGCACTACTAGCCATATTTTACTATTATTATCGCTAGAACTAGAATAATTATACTTATTACGCCCAATATTATCAATATAACATGCATTATTACCCATATAATGCAGTTATTATCGCTAGAACTGTAATAAATATACTTATTACTTATATTATTATCAATATAACATGCACTATTAGCCATATTTTACAATTATTATCGCTAGAACTATAATAATTATACTTATTACTCCCGATATTATCAATATAACATCCATTATTACCCATATAATGGAGTTATTATCGCTAAATCTGTAATAATTATACTTATTACATATATTATTATCAATATTATATGCATTATTACTCATATAATGCAGTTATTATACATAGAACTATAATAAATATAATTATTACTTTTATTATTGTCAATATAACATGCACTATTAGCCATATTTTACTATTATTATCGCTAGAACTATAATAATTATACTTATTACTCCCAATATTATCAATTTAACATGCATTATTACCCATATAATGCAGTCATTATCGCTAGGACTGTAATAATTATACTTATTACTTATGTTATCATCAATATAACATGCATTATTACCCATATTACGCAGTTATTACCGCTAGAACTATAACTATTATACTTATTACTCCCGATATTATCAATATAACATCCATTATTACCCATATAATGCAGTTATTATCGCTATAACTGTAGTAATTATCCTTATTACTGATATTATTATCAATATAACATGCATTATTACCTATATTATGCAGTTATTATCGATAGAACTGTAATAAATATACTTATTACTTTTATTATTATCCATATAACATGCACTATTAGCCATATTTTACTATTATTATCGCTAGAACTATAATGATTATACTTATTACGCCCAATATTATCAATATAACATGCATTATTACCCATATAATGCAGTTATTATCGCTAGAACTGTAATAAATATACTTATTACTTATATTATTATCACTATAACATGCATTATTACCCTATATTATGCAGTTATTATCGATAGAACTATAATAAATATACTTATTACTTTTATTATTATCAATGTAACATGCACTACTAGCCATATTTTACTATTATTATCGCTAGAACTAGAATAATTATACTTATTACGCCCAATATTATCAATATAACATGCATTATTACCCATATAATGCAGTTATTATCGCTAGAACTGTAATAAATATACTTATTACTTATATTATTATCAATATAACATGCACTATTAGCCATATTTTACAATTATTATCGCTAGAACTATAATAATTTTACTTATTACTACCGATATTATCAATATAACATGCATTATTACCCAGATAATGCAGTTATTAATGCTAGATCTGTAATAAGTATACTTATTACTTATATTATTATCAATATAACATGCATTATTACCCATATTATGCAGTTATTATACATAGAACTATAATAAATATAATTATTACTTTTATTATTGTCAATATAACATGCACTATTAGCCATATTTTACTATTATTATCGCTAGGACTATAATAATTATACTTATTACTCCCAATATTATCAATTTAACATGCATTATTACCCATATAATGCAGTCATTATCGCTAGGACTGTAATAGTTATACTTATTACTCCCGATATTATCAATATAACATCCATTATTACGCATATAATGGAGTTATTATCGCTAAAACTGTAATAATTATACTTATTACTTATATTATCATCAACATAACATGCATTATTACCCATATTATGCCGTTATTATCGCTAGAACTATAATAATTGTACTTATTACTTATATTATTATCAATATAACATGCATTATTACCCATATTATGCAGTTATTATCGCTAGAACTATAATAAATATACGTATTACTTTTATTATCATCAATATAACATGCATTATTACCCATATTATGCTGTTATTATCGATAGAACTGTAATAAATATACTTATTACTTTTATTATTATCAATATAACATGCACTATTAGCCATATTTTACTAGCATTATCGCTAGAACTGCAATAATTATACGTATTACTCCCGATATTATCAATATAACATCCATTATTACCCATATTATGCAGTTATTATCGATAGAACTATAATAAGTATACTTATTACTTTTATTATTATCAATATAACATGCATTATTACCCATATAATGCAGTTATTATCGCTAGAACTGTAATAATTATACTTATTACTTATACTATTAGCAATATAACGTGAATTATTACCCATATAATGCAGTTATTATCGCCAGAATTGTAATAATTATACTTATTACTTATATTATTATCAATATAACATGCATTATTACCCATATTATGCAGTTATTATCGCTAGAACTATAATAAATATACGTATTACTTTTACTATCATCAATATAACATGCATTATTACCCATATTATGCAGTTATTATCGATAGAACTGTAATAAATATAGTTATTACTTTTATTATTATCAATATAACATGCACTATTAGCCATATTTTACTAGTATTATCGCTAGAACTGCAATAATTATACTTATTACTCCCAATATTATCAATTTAACATGCATTATTACCCATATAATGCAGTCATTATCGCTAGGACTGTAATAATTATACTTATTACTTATGTTATCATCAATATAACATGCATTATTACCCATATTACGCAGTTATTATCGCTAGAACTATAATTATTATACTTATTACTCCCGATATTATCAATATAACATCCATTATTACCCATATAATGCAGTTATTATCGCTATAACTGTAGTAATTATCCTTATTACTGATATTATTATCAATATAACATGCATTACTACCTATATTATGCAGTTATTATCGATAGAACTGTAATAAATATACTTATTACTTTTTTTATTATCCATATAACATGCACTATTAGCCATATTTTACTATTATTATCGCTAGAACTATAATGATTATACTTATTACGCCCAATATTATCAATATAACATGCATTATTACCCATATAATGCAGTTATTATCGCTAGAACTGTAATAAATATACTTATTACTTATATTATTATCACTATAACATGCATTATTACCCTATATTATGCAGTTATTATCGATAGAACTATAATAAATATACTTATTACTTTTATTATTATCAATGTAACATGCACTACTAGCCATATTTTACTATTATTATCGCTAGAACTAGAATAATTATACTTATTACGCCCAATATTATCAATATAACATGCAGTATTACCCATATAATGCAGTTATTATCGCTAGAACTGTAATAAATATACTTATTACTTACATTATTATCAATATAACATGCACTATTAGCCATATTTTACAATTATTATCGCTAGAACTATAATAATTTTACTTATTACTACCGATATTATCAATATAACATGCATTATTACCCATATTATGCAGTTATTATACATAGAACTATAATAAATATAATTATTACTTTTATTATTGTCAATATAACATGCACTATTAGCCATATTTTACTATTATTATCGCTAGAACTATAATAATTATACTTATTACTCCCAATATTATCAATTTAACATGCATTATTACCCATATAATGCAGTCATTATCGCTAGGACTGTAATAGTTATACTTATTACTTATGTTATCATCAATATAACATGCATTATTACCCATATTATGCAGTTATTATCGCTAGAACTATAATAATTATACTTATTACTCCTGATATTATCAATATAACATCCATTATTACCCATGTAATGGAGTTATTATCGCTAAAACTGTAATAATTATACTTATTACTTATATTATCATCAATATAACATGCATTATTACCCATATTATGCCGTTATTATCGCTAGAACTATAATAATTGTACTTATTACTTATATTATTATCAATATAACATGCATTATTACCCATATTATGCAGTTATTATCGCTAGAACTATAATAAATATACGTATTACTTTTATTATCATCAATATAACATGCATTATTACCCATATTATGCTGTTATTATCGATAGAACTGTAATAAATATACTTATTACTTTTATTATTATCAATATAACATGCACTATTAGCCATATTTTACTATTATTATCGCTAGATCTATAATAAATATAATTACTACTACCAATATTATGAATATAACATGCATTATTACCCATATTATGCAGTTATAATCGCTAGAACTATAATAAATATACGTATTACTTTTATTATCATCAATATAACATGCATTATTACCCATATTATGCAGTTATTATCGACAGAACTATAATAATTATACTTATTACTCCCAATATTATCAATATAACATGCATTATTACCCATATAATGCAGTTATTGTCGCTAGAACTGTAATGATTATACTTATTACTTATATTATTATCAGTATAACATGCATTATTACCCATATAATGCAGTTATTATCGCTAGAACTGTAATAAATATACTTATTACTTATATTATTATCACTATAACATGCATTATTACCCTATATTATGCAGTTATTATCGATAGAACTATAATAAATATACTTATTACTTTTATTATTATCAATATAACATGCACTATTAGCCATATTTTACTATTATTATCGCTAGAAATAGAATAATTATACTTATTACTCCCAATATTATCAATATAACATGCATTATTACCCATATAATGCAGTTATTATAGCTAGAACTGTAATAATTATACTTATTACTTATATAATTATCAATATAACATGCATTATTACCCATATTATGCAGTTATAATCGCTAAAAATATTATAAATATACTTAGTACTTTTATTATCATCAATATAACATGCATTATTACCCATATTAAGCAGTTATTATCGATAGAACTATTACAAATATACTTTATACTATTAATATTATCAATATAACATGCACTATTAGCCATATTTTACTATTATTATCGCTAGAACTATAATAATTATACTGATTACTCCCAATATTATCAATATAACATGCATTATTACATATATAATGCAGTTATTATCGCTAGAACTGTAATAATTATACTTATTACTTACATTATTATCAATATAACATGCATTATTACCCATATTATGCAGTTATAATCGCTAGAACTATAATAAATATACTTAGAATTTTTATTATCATCAATATAACATGCACTATTATCCATATTATGCAGTTATTATCGCTAGAACTGTAATAATTATACTTATTACTTATATTATTATCAATATAACATGCATTATTACCCATATTATGCTGTTATTATCGATAGAACTGTAATAAATATACTTATTGCTTTTATTATTATCAATATAACATGCACTATTAGCCATATTTTACTATTATTATCGCTAGAACTATAATAAATATAATTACTACTACCAATATTATGAATATAACATGCATTATTACCCATATTATGCAGTTATAATCGCTAGAACTATAATAAATATACGTATTACTTTTATTATCATCAATATAACATGCATTATTACCCATATTATGCAGTTATTATCGACAGAACTATAATAATTATACTTATTACTCCCAATATTATCAATATAACATGCATTATTACCCATATAATGCAGTTATTGTCGCTAGAACTGTAATGATTATACTTATTACTTATATTATTATCAGTATAACATGCATTATTATCCATATAATGCAGTTATTATCGCTAGAACTGTAATAAATATACTTATTACTTATATTATTATCACTATAACATGCATTATTACCCTATATTATGCAGTTATTATCGATAGAACTATAATAAATATACTTATTACTTTTATTATTATCAATATAACATGCACTATTAGCCATATTTTACTATTATTATCGCTAGAAATAGAATAATTATACTTATTACTCCCAATATTATCAATATAACATGCATTATTACCCATATAATGCAGTTATTATAGCTAGAACTGTAATAATTATACTTATTACTTATATAATTATCAATATAACATGCATTATTACCCATATTATGCAGTTATAATCGCTAAAAATATTATAAATATACTTAGTACTTTTATTATCATCAATATAACATGCATTATTACCCATATTAAGCAGTTATTATCGATAGAACTATTACAAATATACTTTATACTATTAATATTATCAATATAACATGCACTATTAGCCATATTTTACTATTATTATCGCTAGAACTATAATAATTATACTGATTACTCCCAATATTATCAATATAACATGCATTATTACATATATAATGCAGTTATTATCGCTAGAACTGTAATAATTATACTTATTACTTACATTATTATCAATATAACATGCATTATTACCCATATTATGCAGTTATAATCGCTAGAACTATAATAAATATACTTAGAATTTTTATTATCATCAATATAACATGCACTATTATCCATATTATGCAGTTATTATCGCTAGAACTGTAATAATTATACTTATTACTTATATTATTATCAATATAACATGCATTATTACCCATATAATGGAGCTATTATCGCTAGAACTGTAATAATTATACTTATTACTTACATTATTATCAATATAACATGCATTATTACCCATATTATGCAGTTATAATCGCTAGAACTATAATGAATATACTTAGTTCTTTTATTATCATCAATACAACATGCATTATTACCCATATTATGCAGTTATTATCGCTAGAACTGTAATAAATATACTTATTACTTTTGTGATCTTCAATATAACATCCATTATTACCCATATAATGCTGTTATTATCGCTATCACTGTAATAAATATACTTATCACTTTTATTATTGTCAATATAACATGCATTGTTACCCATATTATGCAGTTATTATCGATAGAACTGTAATAAATATAATTATTACTTTTATTATTATCAATATAACATGCATTATTACCCATATTTTACTATTATTATCGCTAGAACTATAATAATTATACTTATTACTCCCGATATTATCAATATAACATGCATTATTACCCATATTATGCAGTTCTTATCGCTAGAACTGTAATAATTATACTTAGTTCTTTTATTATTATCAATATAACATGCATTATTACCCATATTATGCAGTTATTATCGCTAGAACTGTAATAAATATACTTATTACTTTTATTATCATCAATACAACATGCATTATTACCCATATTATGCAGTTATTATCGCTAGAACTGTAATAACTATACTTATTACTCCCAATATTATCAATATAACATGCATTACTACATATATAATGCAGTTATTATGGCTAGAACTGTAATAATTATACTTATTACTTTCATTATTATCAATATAACATGCATTATTACCCATATTATGCAGTTATAATCGCTAGAACTATAATGAATATACTTAGTTCTTTTATTATTATCAATATAACATGCATTATTACCCATATTATGCAGTTATTATCGCTAGAACTGTAATAAATATACTTATTACTTTTATTATCATCAATACAACATGCATTATTGCCTATATCATGCAATTATTATCGCTAGAACTATAATAAATATACTTATTACTCCTGATATTATCAATATAACACCCATTATTACCCATATAATGCAGTTATTATCGCTAGAACTGTAACAATTGTACTTATCACTTATATTATTATCAATATAACATGCATTATTACCCATATTATGCAGTTATTATCGCTAGAACTATAATAAATATACGTATTACTTTTATTATCATCAATATAACATGCATTATTACCCATATTATGCAGTTATAATCGCTAGAACTATAATAATTATACTTATTACTTCCGATATTATCATTACAACATGCATTATTACCCATATAATGCAGTTATTATCGCTAGAACTGTAATAATTATACTTATTACATATATTATTAGCAATATAACGTGCATTATTACCCATATTATGCAGTTATTATTGATAGAACTATAATAAATATACTTATCACTTTCATTATTATCAATATTAGATGCATTATTACCTATGTTATGCAGTTATTATCGCTAGAACTATAATAAATATACTTAGTTCTTTTATTATTATCAATATAACATGCATTATTACCCATATTATGCAGTTATTATCGCTAGAACTGTAATAAATATACTTATTACTTTTATTATCATCAATACAACATGCATTATTACCCATATTATGCAGTTATTATCGCTAGAACTGTAATAATTATACTTATTACTTATATTATTGTCTATATAACATGCATTATTACCCATATAATGGAGCTATAATCGCTAAAACTGTAATAATTATACTTATTACTTATATTATCGTCAATATAACATTCATTATTACCCATATTATGCCGTTATTATCGCTAGAACTATAATAATTGTACTTAATACTTCCGATATTATCATTACAACATGCATTATTACCCATATAATGCAGTTATTATCGCTAGAACTGTAATAATTATACTTATTACATATATTATTAGCAATATAACGTGCATTATTACCCATATTATGCAGTTATTATTGATAGAACTATAATAAATATACTTATCACTTTCATTATTATCAATATTAGATGCATTATTACCTATGTTATACAGTTATTATCGCTAGAACTATAATAAATATACTTATTACTCCCGATATTATCAATATAACATCCATTATTACCCATATAATGCAGCTATTATCGCTATAACTGTAGTCATTTTCCTTATTACTGATATTATTATCAATATAACATGCATTATTACCTATATTATGCAGTTATTATCGACAGAACTGTAATAAATATACTTATTACTTTTATTATTATCCATATAACATGCACTATTAGCCATATTTTACTATTATTATCGCTAGAACTATAATAATAATACTTATTACTCCCAATATTATCAATATAACATGCATTATTACGCATATTATGCAGTTATAATCGCTAGAACTATAATAAATATACTTAGTACTTTTATTATCATCAATATAACATGCATTATTACCCATATTATGCAGTTACTATCGATAGAACTATAATAAATATACTAATTACTTTTATTATTATCAATATAACATACACTATTAGCCATATTGTACTATTATTATCGCTAGAACTATAATAATTATACTTATTACTCCTGATATTATCAATATAACATGCATTATTACCCATATAATGCAGGTATTATCGCTAGAATTGTAATAGTTATACTTATTACTTATATTATTAGCAATATAACGTGCATTATTACCCATATTATGCATTTATTATCGCTAGAACTGTAATAATTATACCTATTACTTATATTATTATCAATATAACATGCATTATTACCCATATAATGGAGTTATTATCGCTAGAACTGTAATAATTATACTTATTACTTATATTATTATCAATATAACATGCATTATTAGCCATATAATGCAGTTATTATCGACAGAAGTATAATAAATATACTTATTACTTTTATTATTATCAATATAACAGGCACTCTTAGCCATATTTTACTAGTATTATCGTTCGAACTGTAATAATTATACTTATTACTCCCGATATTATCAATATAACATGGATTATTACGCATATAATGCAGTTACTATCGCTAGAACTATAATAAATATACGTATTACTTTTATTATCATCAATATAACATGCATTATTACTCATATTATGCCGTCATTATCGATAGAACTGTGATAAATATACGTGTTACTTTTATTATTATCAATATGACATGCACTATTCGCCATATTTTACTATTATTATCGTTAGAACTATAATAATTATACTTATTACTCCCGATATTATCAATATAACATGCATTATTACGCATACAATGCAGTTATTATCGCTAGAACTGTAATAAATATACTTATTACTTTTATTATTATCAATATAACATGCACTATTACCCATATAATGCAGTTATTATCGCTAGAACTGTAATAATTATACTTATTACTTTTGTGATCATCAATATAGCATGCATTATTACCCATATTATGCAGTTATTATCGCTAGAACTGTAATAAATATACTTATTACTTTTGTTATCATCAATATAGCATGCATTATTACCCATATTATGCAATTATTATTGATACAACTATAATAAATATACTTAGAATTTTTATTATCATCAATATAACATGCACTATTATCCATATTATACAGTTATTATCGATAGAACTGTAATAAATATAATCATTACTTATATTATTATCAATATAACATGCACTATTAGCCATATTTTACTATTATTATCGCTAGAACTATAATAATTATACTAATTACTTGTATTATTATCAATATAACATGCATTATTACCCATATAATGAAGCTATTATCGCTAGAACTGTAATAATTATACTTATTACTTATATTATTATCAATATAACATGCATTATTGCCCATATAATGCAGTTATTGTCGACAGAAGTATAATAAATATACTTATTACTTTCATTATTATCAATATAACAGGCACTCTTAGCCATATTTTACTAGTATTATCGCTAGAACTGTAATAATTATACTTATTACTCCCGATATTATCAATATAACAACCATTATTACCCATATAATGCTGTTATTATCGCTAGAACTGTAATAAATATACTTATTACTTATATTATTATCACCTAAACATGCATTATTAGCCTATATTATGCAGTTATTATCGATAGAACTGTAATAAATATAATAATTACTTATATTATTATCAATATAACATGCACTATTAGCCATATTTTACTATTATTATCGCTAGAACTATAATAATTATACTTATTACTCCCAATATTATCAATTTAACATGCATTATTACCCATATTATGCAGTTATTATCGATAGAACTGTAATAAATATACTTACTACTCTTATTATTATCAATATAACATGCACTATTAGCCATATTTTACTATTATTATCGCTAGAACTACAATAATTATACTTATTACTCCCAAAATTATCAATATAACATGCATTATTACCCATATAATGCAGTTATTATCGCCAGAACTGTAATAATTATACTTATTACTTATGTTATTATCAATATAACATGCATTATTACCCATATTATGCAGTTATTATCGCTAGAACTATAATAAATATACGTATTACTTTTATTATCATCAATATAACATGCATTATTACCCATATTATGCAGTTATTATCGATAGAACTGTAATAAATATACTTGTTACTTTTATTATTATCAATATAAAATGCACTATTAGCCATATTTTACTAGTATTATCGCTAGAACTGCAATAATTATACGTATTACTCCCGATATTATCAATATAACATCCATTATTACCAATATTATGCAGTTATTATCGCTAGAACTGTAATAATTATACTTACTACTCCCGATATTATCAATATAACATGCATTATTACCCATATAATGCAGTTACTATCGCTAGAATTGTAATAATTATACTTATTACTTATATTATTATCAATATAACATGCATTATTACGCATATAATGGAGTTATTATCGCTAAAACTGTAATAATTATACTTATTACTTATATTATCATCAACATAACATGCATTATTACCCATATTATGCCGTTATTATCGCTAGAACTATAATAATTGTACTTATTACTTATATTATTATCAATATAACATGCATTATTACCCATATTATGCAGTTATTATCGCTAGAACTATAATAAATATACGTATTACTTTTATTATCATCAATATAACATGCATTATTACCCATATTATGCTGTTATTATCGATAGAACTGTAATAAATATACTTATTACTTTTATTATTATCAATATAACATGCACTATTAGCCATATTTTACTAGCATTATCGCTAGAACTGCAATAATTATACGTATTACTCCCGATATTATCAATATAACATCCATTATTACCCATATTATGCAGTTATTATCGATAGAACTATAATAAGTATACTTATTACTTTTATTATTATCAATATAACATGCATTATTACCCATATAATGCAGTTATTATCGCTAGAACTGTAATAATTATACTTATTACTTATACTATTAGCAATATAACGTGAATTATTACCCATATAATGCAGTTATTATCGCCAGAATTGTAATAATTATACTTATTACTTATATTATTATCAATATAACATGCATTATTACCCATATTATGCAGTTATTATCGCTAGAACTATAATAAATATACGTATTACTTTTACTATCATCAATATAACATGCATTATTACCCATATTATGCAGTTATTATCGATAGAACTGTAATAAATATAGTTATTACTTTTATTATTATCAATATAACATGCACTATTAGCCATATTTTACTAGTATTATCGCTAGAACTGCAATAATTATACTTATTACTCCCAATATTATCAATTTAACATGCATTATTACCCATATAATGCAGTCATTATCGCTACGACTGTAATAATTATACTTATTACTTATGTTATCATCAATATAACATGCATTATTACCCATATTACGCAGTTATTATCGCTAGAACTATAATTATTATACTTATTACTCCCGATATTATCAATATAACATCCATTATTACCCATATAATGCAGTTATTATCGCTATAACTGTAGTAATTATCCTTATTACTGATATTATTATCAATATAACATGCATTACTACCTATATTATGCAGTTATTATCGATAGAACTGTAATAAATATACTTATTACTTTTATTATTATCCATATAACATGCACTATTAGCCATATTTTACTATTATTATCGCTAGAACTATAATGATTATACTTATTACGCCCAATATTATCAATATAACATGCATTATTACCCATATAATGCAGTTATTATCGCTAGAACTGTAATAAATATACTTATTACTTATATTATTATCACTATAACATGCATTATTACCCTATATTATGCAGTTATTATCGATAGAACTATAATAAATATACTTATTACTTTTATTATTATCAATGTAACATGCACTACTAGCCATATTTTACTATTATTATCGCTAGAACTAGAATAATTATACTTATTACGCCCAATATTATCAATATAACATGCAGTATTACCCATATAATGCAGTTATTATCGCTAGAACTGTAATAAATATACTTATTACTTACATTATTATCAATATAACATGCACTATTAGCCATATTTTACAATTATTATCGCTAGAACTATAATAATTTTACTTATTACTACCGATATTATCAATATAACATGCATTATTACCCATATTATGCAGTTATTATACATAGAACTATAATAAATATAATTATTACTTTTATTATTGTCAATATAACATGCACTATTAGCCATATTTTACTATTATTATCGCTAGAACTATAATAATTATACTTATTACTCCCAATATTATCAATTTAACATGCATTATTACCCATATAATGCAGTCATTATCGCTAGGACTGTAATAGTTATACTTATTACTTATGTTATCATCAATATAACATGCATTATTACCCATATTATGCAGTTATTATCGCTAGAACTATAATAACTATACTTATTACTCCTGATATTATCAATATAACATCCATTATTACCCATGTAATGGAGTTATTATCGCTAAAACTGTAATAATTATACTTATTACTTATATTATCATCAATATAACATGCATTATTACCCATATTATGCCGTTATTATCGCTAGAACTATAATAATTGTACTTATTACTTATATTATTATCAATATAACATGCATTATTACCCATATTATGCAGTTATTATCGCTAGAACTATAATAAATATACGTATTACTTTTATTATCATCAATATAACATGCATTATTACCCATATTATGCTGTTATTATCGATAGAACTGTAATAAATATACTTATTACTTTTATTATTATCAATATAACATGCACTATTAGCCATATTTTACTATTATTATCGCTAGAACTATAATAAATATAATTACTACTACCAATATTATGAATATAACATGCATTATTACCCATATTATGCAGTTATAATCGCTAGAACTATAATAAATATACGTATTACTTTTATTATCATCAATATAACATGCATTATTACCCATATTATGCAGTTATTATCGACAGAACTATAATAATTATACTTATTACTCCCAATATTATCAATATAACATGCATTATTACCCATATAATGCAGTTATTGTCGCTAGAACTGTAATGATTATACTTATTACTTATATTATTATCAGTATAACATGCATTATTACCCATATAATGCAGTTATTATCGCTAGAACTGTAATAAATATACTTATTACTTATATTATTATCACTATAACATGCATTATTACCCTATATTATGCAGTTATTATCGATAGAACTATAATAAATATACTTATTACTTTTATTATTATCAATATAACATGCACTATTAGCCATATTTTACTATTATTATCGCTAGAAATAGAATAATTATACTTATTACTCCCAATATTATCAATATAACATGCATTATTACCCATATAATGCAGTTATTATAGCTAGAACTGTAATAATTATACTTATTACTTATATAATTATCAATATAACATGCATTATTACCCATATTATGCAGTTATAATCGCTAAAAATATTATAAATATACTTAGTACTTTTATTATCATCAATATAACATGCATTATTACCCATATTAAGCAGTTATTATCGATAGAACTATTACAAATATACTTTATACTATTAATATTATCAATATAACATGCACTATTAGCCATATTTTACTATTATTATCGCTAGAACTATAATAATTATACTGATTACTCCCAATATTATCAATATAACATGCATTATTACATATATAATGCAGTTATTATCGCTAGAACTGTAATAATTATACTTATTACTTACATTATTATCAATATAACATGCATTATTACCCATATTATGCAGTTATAATCGCTAGAACTATAATAAATATACTTAGAATTTTTATTATCATCAATATAACATGCACTATTATCCATATTATGCAGTTATTATCGCTAGAACTGTAATAATTATACTTATTACTTATATTATTATCAATATAACATGCATTATTACCCATATTATGCTGTTATTATCGATAGAACTGTAATAAATATACTTATTGCTTTTATTATTATCAATATAACATGCACTATTAGCCATATTTTACTATTATTATCGCTAGAACTATAATAAATATAATTACTACTACCAATATTATGAATATAACATGCATTATTACCCATATTATGCAGTTATAATCGCTAGAACTATAATAAATATACGTATTACTTTTATTATCATCAATATAACATGCATTATTACCCATATTATGCAGTTATTATCGACAGAACTATAATAATTATACTTATTACTCCCAATATTATCAATATAACATGCATTATTACCCATATAATGCAGTTATTGTCGCTAGAACTGTAATGATTATACTTATTACTTATATTATTATCAGTATAACATGCATTATTATCCATATAATGCAGTTATTATCGCTAGAACTGTAATAAATATACTTATTACTTATATTATTATCACTATAACATGCATTATTACCCTATATTATGCAGTTATTATCGATAGAACTATAATAAATATACTTATTACTTTTATTATTATCAATATAACATGCACTATTAGCCATATTTTACTATTATTATCGCTAGAAATAGAATAATTATACTTATTACTCCCAATATTATCAATATAACATGCATTATTACCCATATAATGCAGTTATTATAGCTAGAACTGTAATAATTATACTTATTACTTATATAATTATCAATATAACATGCATTATTACCCATATTATGCAGTTATAATCGCTAAAAATATTATAAATATACTTAGTACTTTTATTATCATCAATATAACATGCATTATTACCCATATTAAGCAGTTATTATCGATAGAACTATTACAAATATACTTTATACTATTAATATTATCAATATAACATGCACTATTAGCCATATTTTACTATTATTATCGCTAGAACTATAATAATTATACTGATTACTCCCAATATTATCAATATAACATGCATTATTACATATATAATGCAGTTATTATCGCTAGAACTGTAATAATTATACTTATTACTTACATTATTATCAATATAACATGCATTATTACCCATATTATGCAGTTATAATCGCTAGAACTATAATAAATATACTTAGAATTTTTATTATCATCAATATAACATGCACTATTATCCATATTATGCAGTTATTATCGCTAGAACTGTAATAATTATACTTATTACTTATATTATTATCAATATAACATGCATTATTACCCATATAATGGAGCTATTATCGCTAGAACTGTAATAATTATACTTATTACTTACATTATTATCAATATAACATGCATTATTACCCATATTATGCAGTTATAATCGCTAGAACTATAATGAATATACTTAGTTCTTTTATTATCATCAATACAACATGCATTATTACCCATATTATGCAGTTATTATCGCTAGAACTGTAATAAATATACTTATTACTTTTGTGATCTTCAATATAACATCCATTATTACCCATATAATGCTGTTATTATCGCTATCACTGTAATAAATATACTTATCACTTTTATTATTGTCAATATAACATGCATTGTTACCCATATTATGCAGTTATTATCGATAGAACTGTAATAAATATAATTATTACTTTTATTATTATCAATATAACATGCATTATTACCCATATTTTACTATTATTATCGCTAGAACTATAATAATTATACTTATTACTCCCGATATTATCAATATAACATGCATTATTACCCATATTATGCAGTTCTTATCGCTAGAACTGTAATAATTATACTTAGTTCTTTTATTATTATCAATATAACATGCATTATTACCCATATTATGCAGTTATTATCGCTAGAACTGTAATAAATATACTTATTACTTTTATTATCATCAATACAACATGCATTATTACCCATATTATGCAGTTATTATCGCTAGAACTGTAATAACTATACTTATTACTCCCAATATTATCAATATAACATGCATTACTACATATATAATGCAGTTATTATGGCTAGAACTGTAATAATTATACTTATTACTTTCATTATTATCAATATAACATGCATTATTACCCATATTATGCAGTTATAATCGCTAGAACTATAATGAATATACTTAGTTCTTTTATTATTATCAATATAACATGCATTATTACCCATATTATGCAGTTATTATCGCTAGAACTGTAATAAATATACTTATTACTTTTATTATCATCAATACAACATGCATTATTGCCTATATCATGCAATTATTATCGCTAGAACTATAATAAATATACTTATTACTCCTGATATTATCAATATAACACCCATTATTACCCATATAATGCAGTTATTATCGCTAGAACTGTAACAATTGTACTTATCACTTATATTATTATCAATATAACATGCATTATTACCCATATTATGCAGTTATTATCGCTAGAACTATAATAAATATACGTATTACTTTTATTATCATCAATATAACATGCATTATTACCCATATTATGCAGTTATAATCGCTAGAACTATAATAATTATACTTATTACTTCCGATATTATCATTACAATATGCATTATTACCCATATAATGCAGTTATTATCGCTAGAACTGTAATAATTATACTTATTACATATATTATTAGCAATATAACGTGCATTATTACCCATATTATGCAGTTATTATTGATAGAACTATAATAAATATACTTATCACTTTCATTATTATCAATATTAGATGCATTATTACCTATGTCATGCAGTTATTATCGCTAGAACTATAATAAATATACTTAGTTCTTTTATTATTATCAATATAACATGCATTATTACCCATATTATGCAGTTATTATCGCTAGAACTGTAATAAATATACTTATTACTTTTATTATCATCAATACAACATGCATTATTACCCATATTATGCAGTTATTATCGCTAGAACTGTAATAATTATACTTATTACTTATATTATTGTCTATATAACATGCATTATTACCCATATAATGGAGCTATAATCGCTAAAACTGTAATAATTATACTTATTACTTATATTATCGTCAATATAACATTCATTATTACCCATATTATGCCGTTATTATCGCTAGAACTATAATAATTGTACTTAATACTTCCGATATTATCATTACAACATGCATTATTACCCATATAATGCAGTTATTATCGCTAGAACTGTAATAATTATACTTATTACATATATTATTAGCAATATAACGTGCATTATTACCCATATTATGCAGTTATTATTGATAGAACTATAATAAATATACTTATCACTTTCATTATTATCAATATTAGATGCATTATTACCTATGTTATACAGTTATTATCGCTAGAACTATAATAAATATACTTATTACTCCCGATATTATCAATATAACATCCATTATTACCCATATAATGCAGCTATTATCGCTATAACTGTAGTCATTTTCCTTATTACTGATATTATTATCAATATAACATGCATTATTACCTATATTATGCAGTTATTATCGACAGAACTGTAATAAATATACTTATTACTTTTATTATTATCCATATAACATGCACTATTAGCCATATTTTACTATTATTATCGCTAGAACTATAATAATAATACTTATTACTCCCAATATTATCAATATAACATGCATTATTACGCATATTATGCAGTTATAATCGCTAGAACTATAATAAATATACTTAGTACTTTTATTATCATCAATATAACATGCATTATTACCCATATTATGCAGTTACTATCGATAGAACTATAATAAATATACTAATTACTTTTATTATTATCAATATAACATACACTATTAGCCATATTGTACTATTATTATCGCTAGAACTATAATAATTATACTTATTACTCCTGATATTATCAATATAACATGCATTATTACCCATATAATGCAGGTATTATCGCTAGAATTGTAATAGTTATACTTATTACTTATATTATTAGCAATATAACGTGCATTATTACCCATATTATGCATTTATTATCGCTAGAACTGTAATAATTATACCTATTACTTATATTATTATCAATATAACATGCATTATTACCCATATAATGGAGTTATTATCGCTAGAACTGTAATAATTATACTTATTACTTATATTATTATCAATATAACATGCATTATTAGCCATATAATGCAGTTATTATCGACAGAAGTATAATAAATATACTTATTACTTTTATTATTATCAATATAACAGGCACTCTTAGCCATATTTTACTAGTATTATCGTTCGAACTGTAATAATTATACTTATTACTCCCGATATTATCAATATAACATGGATTATTACGCATATAATGCAGTTACTATCGCTAGAACTATAATAAATATACGTATTACTTTTATTATCATCAATATAACATGCATTATTACTCATATTATGCCGTCATTATCGATAGAACTGTGATAAATATACTTGTTACTTTTATTATTATCAATATGACATGCACTATTCGCCATATTTTACTATTATTATCGTTAGAACTATAATAATTATACTTATTACTCCCGATATTATCAATATAACATGCATTATTACGCATACAATGCAGTTATTATCGCTAGAACTGTAATAAATATACTTATTACTTTTATTATTATCAATATAACATGCACTATTACCCATATAATGCAGTTATTATCGCTAGAACTGTAATAATTATACTTATTACTTTTGTGATCATCAATATAGCATGCATTATTACCCATATTATGCAGTTATTATCGCTAGAACTGTAATAAATATACTTATTACTTTTGTTATCATCAATATAGCATGCATTATTACCCATATTATGCAATTATTATTGATACAACTATAATAAATATACTTAGAATTTTTATTATCATCAATATAACATGCACTATTATCCATATTATACAGTTATTATCGATAGAACTGTAATAAATATAATCATTACTTATATTATTATCAATATAACATGCACTATTAGCCATATTTTACTATTATTATCGCTAGAACTATAATAATTATACTAATTACTTGTATTATTATCAATATAACATGCATTATTACCCATATAATGAAGCTATTATCGCTAGAACTGTAATAATTATACTTATTACTTATATTATTATCAATATAACATGCATTATTGCCCATATAATGCAGTTATTGTCGACAGAAGTATAATAAATATACTTATTACTTTCATTATTATCAATATAACAGGCACTCTTAGCCATATTTTACTAGTATTATCGCTAGAACTGTAATAATTATACTTATTACTCCCGATATTATCAATATAACAACCATTATTACCCATATAATGCTGTTATTATCGCTAGAACTGTAATAAATATACTTATTACTTATATTATTATCACCTAAACATGCATTATTAGCCTATATTATGCAGTTATTATCGATAGAACTATAATAAATATACTTATTACTTTTATTATTATCAATATAACATGCACTACTAGCCATATTTTACTATTATTATCGCTAGAACTAGAATAATTATACTTATTACGCCCAATATTATCAATATAACATGCATTATTACCCGTATAATGCAGTTATTACCGCTAGAACTGTAATAAATATACTTATTACTTATATTATTATCCTTATAACATGCATTATTACAATATATTAGCCAGTTATTATCAATAGAACTGCAATAAGTATACTTATTACTTTTATTATTATCAATATAACATGCACTATTAGCCATATTTTACTATTATTATCGCTAGAACTAGAATAATTATACTTATTACTCCCAATATTATCAATATAACATGCATTATTACCCATATAACGCAGTTATTATCGCTAGAACTGTAATCATTATACTTATTACTTATATTATGATCAATATAACATGCATTATTACTCATATAATGCAGTTATTATCGCTAGATCTATAATAAATATACTTATTACTTATATTATTATCAATATAACATGCACTATTAGCCATATTTTACAATTATTATCGCTAGAACTATAATAATTTTACTTATTACTCCCGATATTATCAATATAACATGCATTATTACCAAGATAATGCAGTTATTAATGCTAGATCTGTAATAAGTATACTTATTACTTATATTATTATCAATATAACATGCATTATTACCCATAGTATGCAGTTATTATACATAGAACTATAATAAATATAATTATTACTTTTATTATTGTCAATATAACCTGCACTATTAGCCATATTTTACTATTATTATCGCTAGAACTATAATAATTATACTTATTACTCCCAATATTATCAATTTAACATGCATTATTACCCATATAATGCAGTCATTATCGCTAGGACTGTAATAGTTATACTTATTACTTATGTTATCATCAATATAACATGCATTATTACCCATATTATGCAGTTATTATCGCTAGAACTATAATAATTATACTTATTACTCCCGATATTATCAATATAACATCCATTATTACCCATATAATGGAGTTATTATCGCTAAAACTGTAATAATTATACTTATTACTTATATAATCATCAATATAACATGCATTATTACCCATATTATGCCGTTATTATCGCTAGAACTATAATAATTGTACTTATTACTTCCGATATTATCATTACAACATGCATTATTACCCTATATTATGCAGTTATTATCGATAGAACTGTAATAAATATAATAATTACTTATATTATTATCAATATAACATGCACTATTAGCCATATTTTACTATTATTATCGCTAGAACTATAATAATTATACTTATTACTCCCAATATTATCAATTTAACATGCATTATTACCCATATTATGCAGTTATTATCGATAGAACTGTAATAAATATACTTACTACTCTTATTATTATCAATATAACATGCACTATTAGCCATATTTTACTATTATTATCGCTAGAACTACAATAATTATACTTATTACTCCCAAAATTATCAATATAACATGCATTATTACCCATATAATGCAGTTATTATCGCCAGAACTGTAATAATTATACTTATTACTTATGTTATTATCAATATAACATGCATTATTACCCATATTATGCAGTTATTATCGCTAGAACTATAATAAATATACGTATTACTTTTATTATCATCAATATAACATGCATTATTACCCATATTATGCAGTTATTATCGATAGAACTGTATTAAATATACTTGTTACTTTTATTATTATCAATATAAAATGCACTATTAGCCATATTTTACTAGTATTATCGCTAGAACTGCAATAATTATACGTATTACTCCCGATATTATCAATATAACATCCATTATTACCAATATTATGCAGTTATTATCGCTAGAACTGTAATAATTATACTTACTACTCCCGATATTATCAATATAACATGCATTATTACCCATATAATGCAGTTACTATCGCTAGAATTGTAATAATTATACTTATTACTTATATTATTATCAATATAACATGCATTATTACGCATATTATGCAGTTATAATCGCTAGAACTATAATAAATATACTTAGTACTTTTATTATCATCAATATAACATGCATTATTACCCATATTATGCAGTTACTATCGATAGAACTATAATAAATATAATAATTACTTTTATTATTATCAATATAACATACACTATTAGCCATATTGTACTATTATTATCGCTAGAACTATAATAATTATACTTATTACTCCTGATATTATCAATATAACATGCATTATTACCCATATAATGCAGGTATTATCGCTAGAACTGTAATAGTTATACTTATTACTTATATTGTTAGCAATATAACGTGCATTATTACCCATATTATGCAGTTATTATCGCTAGAACTGTAATAATTATACCTATTACTTATATTATTATCAATATAACATGCATTATTACCCATATAATGGAGTTATTATCGCTAGAACTGTAATAATTATACTTATTACTTATATTATTATCAATATAACATGCATTATTACCCATATAATGCAGTTATTATCGACAGAAGTATAATAAATATACTTATTACTTTTATTATTATCAATATAACAGGCACTCTTAGCCATATTTTACTAGTATTATCGTTCGAACTGTAATAATTATACTTATTACTCCCGATATTATCAATATAACATGGATTATTACGCATATAATGCAGTTATTATCGCTAGAACTATAATAAATATACGTATTACTTTTATTATCATCAATATAACATGCATTATTACTCATACAATGCAGTTATTATCGCTAGAACTGTAATAAATATACTAATTACTTTTATTATTATCAATATAACATGCACTATTACCCATATAATGCAGTTATTATCGCTAGAACTGTAATAATTATACTTATTACTTATATTATTAGCAATATAACGTGCATTATTACCCATATAATGCATTTATTATCGCCAGAACTGTAATAATTATACTTACTACTTATGTTATTATCAATGTAACATGCATTATTACCCATATTATGCAGTTATTATCGCTAGAACTATAATAAATATAGGTATTACTTTTATTATCATCAATATAACATGCATTATTACCCATATTATGCAGTTATTATCGATAGAACTGTAATAAATATACTTGTTACTTTTATTATTATCAATATAACATGCACTATTAGCCATATTTTACTAGTATTATCGCTAGAACTGCAATAATTATACGTATTACTCCCGATATTATCAATATAACATCCATTATTACCCATATTATGCAGTTATTATCGGTAGAACTGTAATAATTATACTTACTACTCCCGATATTATCAATATAACATGCATTATTACCCATATAATGCAGTTACTATCGCTAGAATTGTAATAATTATACTTATTACTTATGTTATTATCAATATAACATGCATTATTACGCATACAATGCAGTTATTATCGCTAGAACTGTAATAAATATACTTATTACTTTTATTATTATCAATATAACATGCATTATTACCCATATTATGCAGTTATTATCGATAGAACTGTAATAAATATACTTGTTACTTTTATTATTATCAATATAACATGCACTGTTAGCCATATTTTACTAGTATTATCGCTAGAACTGCAATAATTATACGTATTACCCCCGATATTATCAATATAACATCCATTATTACCCATATTATGCAGTTATTATCGCTAGAACTGTAATAAATATACTTATTACTTTTATTATTATCAATATAACATGCACTATTACCCATATAATGCAGTTATTATCGCTAGAACTGTAATAATTATACTTATTACTTATATTATTAGCAATATAACGTGCATTATTACCCATATAATGCACTTATTATCGCCAGAACTGTAATAATTATACTTATTACTTATGTTATTATCAATGTAACATGCATTATTACCCATATTATGCAGTTATTATGGCTAGAACTATAATAAATATACGTATTACTTTTATTATCATCAATATAACATGCATTATTACCCATATTATGCAGTTATTATCGATAGAACTGTAATAAATATACTTGTTACTTTTATTATTATCAATATAACATGCACTATTAGCCATATTTTACTAGTATTATCGCTAGAACTGCAATAATTATACGTATTACTCCCGATATTATCAATATAACATCCATTATTACCCATATTATGCAGTTATTATCGGTGGGACTGTAATAATTATACTTACTACTCCCGATATTATCAATATAACATGCATTATTACCCATATAATGCAGTTACTATCGCTAGAATTGTAATAATTATAGTTATTACTTATGTTATTATCAATATAACATGCATTATTACGCATACAATGCAGTTATTATCGCTAGAACTGTAATAAATATACTTATTACTTTTATTATCATCAATATAACATGCATTATTACCCTTATTATGCAGTTACTATCGATAGAACTATAATAAATATACTTATTACTTTTATTATTATCAATATAACATACACTATTAGCCATATTGTACTATTATTATCGCTAGAACTATAATAATTATACTTATTACGCCTGATATTATCAATATAACATGCATTATTACCCATATAATGCAGGTATTATCGCTAGAACTGTAATAGTTATACTTATTACTTATATTATTAGCAATATAACGTGCACTATTACCCATATAATGCAGTTATTATCGCCAGAACTGTAATCATTATACTTATTACTTATACTATTAGCAATATAACGTGCATTATTATCCATATTATGCAGTTATTATCGCTAGAACTGTAATAATTATACTTATTACTTATATTATTAGCAATATAACGTGCATTATTACCCATATAATGCACTTATTATCACCAGAACTGTAATAATTATACTTATTACTTATGTTATTATCAATGTAACATGCATTATTACCCATATTATGCAGTTATTATGGCTAGAACTATAATAAATATACGTATTACTTTTATTATCATCAATATATCATGCATTATTACCCATATTATGCAGTTATTATCGATAGAACTGTAATAAATATACTTGTTACTTTTATTATTATCAATATAACATGCACTATTAGCCATATTTTACTAGTATTATCGCTAGAACTGCAATAATTATACGTATTACTCCCGATATTATCAATATAACATCCATTATTACCCATATTATGCAGTTATTATCGGTAGGACTGTAATAATTATACTTACTACTACCGATATTATCAATATAACATGCATTATTACCCATATAATGCAGTTACTATCGCTAGAATTGTAATAATTATAGTTATTACTTATGTTATTATCAATATAACATGCATTATTACCCATATTATGCAGTTATTATCGCTAGAACTATAATAAATATACGTATTACTTTTATTATCATCAATATAACATGCATTATTACCCATATTATGCAGTTATTATCGATAGAACTGTAATAAATATACTTATTACTTTTATTATTATCAATATAACATGCACTATTAGCCATATTTTACTAGTATTATCGCTAGAACTGCAATAATTATACGTATTACTCCCGATATTATCAATATAACATCCATTATTACCCATATTATGCAGTTATTATCGGTAGAACTGTAATAATTATACTTACTACTCCCGATATTATCAATATAACATGCATTATTACCCATATAATGCAGTTACTATCGCTAGAATTGTAATAATTATACTTATTGTAGGATTTGATGTTGCGCCGGTCTTGGCGAAACATTGTAGCCGATTCCGAGGCCAAGTTCTTGGAATCGGCGTAGGGACGACACGTGCCGATTTTGGGGCACGTGCCGGTTTTGGTGGCGCGTGGCAATCGGTGGCGCGTGGCAGGATTCACGTACGCAAAAGACAAAAGAACGTTCGGATGATATATATTTGCGGCGATCGGGCGTTCGCGAGAGAGTCTAAGATACGACGCGTAAAGACGAGCATGTACACGACGAGCACGCTTCATATGTAAATTTACTTTAATAAATTTATTTTTCATTATAATCACGTTCAATGATCCTATAAATTTTGGGGGCTCAGCCGGGATCGAGTGTGAGTTATTAGTGAAAGTGAAGTGTGTGAAGACGATTTCAAGACAATTTCAAGACGATTTTAAGACGATTTTAAGACGATTTCAAGACGATTTTAAGACGATTTTAAGACGATTTCAAGACGATTTCAAGACGATTTTAAGACGATTCAAAGACTATTTAGAGACGATTTAAAGGCGATTTCAAGTTAAAGACTTTTGAGTTAAAGACACGTGTGACGATAAAAGTGATACCAAATGGAAAGTGCTAAAGAACCGAAATCATTCACGCTCGCTGAATTGAAGGAGATTCTAAGGGCAAAAGGACTGGCTACCAAAGGTAGCAAGAACGAATTGATAGGTCGCTTGAATCTCGACGATCCCAGTGGTGCGTGGATGACAATGTGCATAAACAGTGATGGTGCATGTGGCGGAAAATCACCGCACGACAGTGACGACGAACTTGCAAGCAGCGAAAAAGACGAAATGCTGCGACGAAGGGAAATCGAGGTCTGCCGACGGGAGAAAGAAGTGCTCGAGAGAGAACTTGAGTTAGCCCGTCGCGAAATCCAGATGTTACGCCGAAGTGCCGATCTTCAAAGCGACGGACAATCGACGTCAAGCCAATCAGTGCAAACGCTCCCTATACCGCAGAAAGTGAACGTAGAGGCAGTGGCAGATCTTCTGGGTAATTTCTCCGGGAATTCGGAGATGTATGAAACATGGGAGAAACAGGTGAAGTTCCTGAAGATGACCTATAAGCTCGACGACGACATGACGAAGATAGTGATCGGCAAGCGGCTGAAGGAAAGTGCATGGGAATGGTTTCATTCGAAACCAGAGTACATGTACATGACGTCGGACCAGTTACTCGCGGGGCTCCGGGGTATGTTTTACCACCGCCCAAATAAGATCGCTCTAAGACGACAATTCGAAGACAGAGTGTGGAAAGAAGACGAAACATTCCACAGCTACGTTCACGAGAAGGTAATAATGGGGAATCGAATCGCTATCGACGACGACGAGATCATGGGCTACATAATCGATGGCATCCCAGACCGGAACCTGCGCAACATGGCACGAGTTCAGGCGTTCACGACGAAGGAGCAGATCCTGCAGGCGTTCGAGGAGATCTCCCTAGAGGACAAGGGTTTCGCAGGGACATCGGCTGGCTCGAAGAACGGGGACAGAATGGCGGCACGGCGTAAGATAGATAGGAACTCTAAAGACGATACAGGTGAAAGAAGCGAAAAGAAAGACTTATATACTAAGAGGGATCAAGGTATGTCAAAGCGTTGTTTTAATTGCGGCATGAAAGATCACGTAAGCGCAGATTGTCCGACGAAAGGTAAGGGCCTGAAATGTTTTAAATGTAATGAACACGGTCACATCGCGCGTAATTGCATAAAAAAGAGCGACGTTTCGAAAAATAGTTGCGCGGTGTCTCAGTCGAGACTAAATAAGCATGTTAAAGACGTTTTGATTAACGATGTTCCGATCCAAGCGATTGTAGATACGGGAAGCGATATCACGATCATGAGCGCGAACGCGTACACGAAAATCGGTTCACCACGACTCGAGAATGATATCACGCCGTTCCGAGGGATAGGCACCGAGGAAAACGCAACGATGGGCAAGTTTCACGCGAAGCTAACGGTTGATGATCATTCGTACGCGGTATGTATTAATGTCGTTTCGGATGTATTGACGCGATATTCGTTGTTGATCGGGAAAGACTTTCTTGACGAGATCGAACTAAATGTTAAGCGTGGAAAAGCTACGATTAAGCCGTTGAATGAAAAAGATTGCAGTTTTGCCGAAATTTGTCAGATCGACGTAGTTTGCGAACAGGGGACCGATAGTGTAGATTTAGCAAATATTCAGGACGATGTACATAAACAGGCGATACGAGACTTAATAGATAATTATAAACCAAGACGAACCCAAGACGCGAATGTTAAGATGACTTTAGTTACAAAAGACGAGGAACCCGTTTATCAGCGCGCGAGACGATTATCGGCGGTCGAAAAAGACATAGTCAATAAGCAAATTGAAGAATGGCTCAATGACGGTATTGTACAGCCATCCGTTTCCGAGTACGCAAGCCCAGTTGTTTTAGTAAAGAAGAAAGACGGATCGAACAGACTCTGCGTAGATTTTCGGTTATTAAATAAAAAGATAGTCAAAGATCGGTATCCGCTGCCTTTAATAGAAGATCATCTGGATGCACTGCAAAGTGCGAGGGTATTCAGCACGTTAGATCTAAAGAACGGATTTTTTCACGTAGAAATAGAAGAATCAAGTCGAAAATACACCGCATTCATAGTTCCTGATGGGCACTATGAGTTTCTCAGAGTGCCGTTTGGACTCTGTAACTCACCCGCAATTTTTCAAAAATTTATCAACGCTGTTTTCCGAGACCTTATTCGCGAGCATGTGCTACTAGTTTATATAGACGATTTAATAATACCCTCAGTAGATTTTGAAACGGGATTGAAATATCTTGCGCGAGTGTTAGAAGTCGCGAGTCGAAATGGTTTAATCATTAACTGGAAGAAGTGTAGTTTATTACAAACGAAGGTAGAATACTTAGGGCACGTGATCGAGAACGGATGCGTTAGCCCATCAGAGCGAAAGACGGAAGCTGTAAAAAAATTTCCGATACCCACGAGCGTGCGACAAATCCAGTCTTTTCTCGGATTGACGGGGTATTTCAGGAAATTCATGCCGGGATACTCGATAATTGCGCGGCCATTGTCGAATTTGTTGAAAGCCGATGCAAAGTTTAGATTCGGTACGAAGGAAAAAGACGCGTTCGACCGACTGAAGCTTATGTTAGTCAACAAGCCAGTATTAAGTTTGTATAGGGCCGGCGCTGAGACAGAGTTGCATACGGATGCATCAATGCACGGTTATGGCGCGATTTTGTTGCAACGGAGTAGCGACGATAGTAAGTGGCACCCGATCTATTACGCGAGTGGAAAGACGACTCCCGCCGAAGAAAATTATACAAGCTACGAGCTTGAGGTTCTCGCGATAGTTAGGGCATTGCGAAGGTTTAGGGTTTACTTGCTCGGCATCGCGTTTAAGATCGTCACCGATTGTCGCGCGTTTACCCTGACCATGGCGAAGAAAGATTTGTGCGTCCGCGTGGCGCGATGGGCGCTCCTGCTCGAGGAGTTTAATTACGAAATCGAGCACCGCTCCGGAAAAAACATGCCCCACGTCGACGCCTTAAGCCGAAACCCGCTACCGACATGTTTACTTATTGATGAGAGTGACGAAAGCTTGACTAGTCGACTCAGGAAGGCACAACACAGCGACGACGAGACCGAGAAAATAATTGCCCGAATGAAAGAAAAGGAGATCTCAGGGTATGTTATGAGGAACGGGCTATTATTTAAAGAAATGGACGACGACTACTGTTTGGTAGTCCCAAAGGCGATGTATTCACAGGTTATACGAAGGGCTCACGAAAGGGGACACTTTTCAGTAGCAAAGACGAAAGCTATAGTTAAACGAGACTATTACATACCCAACCTGCAAGCGAAGACAGAAAAGATAGTTCAGAATTGCATAAGTTGCATTTTAGCCGAGAAGAAACAGGGAAAGCAAGAAGGATTCCTGTTTACTATCGATAAGGGCGAAATTCCACTGGACACCTTTCACGTCGATCATCTGGGTCCGCTGGCCACGACGAAGAAGAGCTACAGACATATATTTGTGGTTGTCGATAGTTTTAGTAAGTTCACGTGGCTGTATGCCACGAAGTCGACGGGCACCGCCGAGATATTGGACCGTCTGAAAAAACAATCTACAGTTTTCGGTAATCCGCGTAGAATAGTCTCTGATCGAGGTACGGGATTTACATCTGGCGATTTTAAAGAGTATTGTCAACACGAAGGAATCCAACATATTTTGACGACGACCGGAATCCCGAGAGCGAACGGGCAGGTAGAAAGAATTAATCGAACGCTTATACCGCTCTTGACGAAATTGACTGCTCCGAAGCCTGCTGAATGGCATAGATACTTGAGTGTCGCTCAGCAGTATCTAAACACGACGGTGCATCGAAGCATTAACACGACGCCGTTCCATTTGTTGTTTGGAACACACGCACGACTACGCGAGGACGATAATGTTCGAGAGCTACTCGAGAAGGAATGGGTCAACTCGTTTCAAGACGATAGGGAAGAATTGCGTGCCCAGGCGAAGGAAAAGATCGCTGAAATCCAGGAAGAAAACCGACGAGGATTTGATAGAAAGCGGAAGCAGGCGCGCATATACCGAGAGGGTGATTTGGTTGCCATAAAGCGAACGCAGCAAACACCGGGGTCGAAATTTGCGGCGAAGTTTTTGGGCCCGTACGAAATAACGAAGGTTCTTCGTAATAATCGTTATATTGTAGAAAAGGTCGGCGAAAACGAGGGACCCCAACGGACATCAACGGCCGCAGACTTTATGAAGTTGTGGGTTAGAGACGATGATGATGACCCGGAATACTGCGAAGAGGAAGAAATGGCATTCAATCGGCAAGATAACGATGAAGAGGAGGACATTCGGGGTCGAATGTCGGTGCAGGACGGCCGAGTGTAGGATTTGATGTTGCGCCCGTCTTGGCGAAACATTGTAGCCGATTCCGAGGCCAAGTTCTTGGAATCGGCGTAGGGACGACACGTGCCGATTTTGGGGCACGTGCCGGTTTTGGTGGCGCGTGGCAATCGGTGGCGCGTGGCAGGATTCACGTACGCAAAAGACAAAAGAACGTTCGGATGATATATATTTGCGGCGATCGGGCGTTCGCGAGAGAGTCTAAGATACGACGCGTAAAGACGAGCATGTACACGACGAGCACGCTTCATATGTAAATTTACTTTAATAAATTTATTTTTCATTATAATCACGTTCAATGATCCTATATTATTACTTATATTATTATCAATATAACATGCATTATTACGCATATTATGCAGTTATAATCGCTAGAACTCTAATAAATATACTTAGTACTTTTATTATCATCAATATAACATGCATTATTACCCTTATTATGCAGTTACTATCGATAGAACTATAATAAATATACTTATTACTTTTATTATTATCAATATAACATACACTATTAGCCATATTGTACTATTATTATCGCTAGAACTATAATAATTATACTTATTACGCCTGATATTATCAATATAACATGCATTATTACCCATATAATGCAGGTATTATCGCTAGAACTGTAATAGTTACACTTATTACTTATATTATTAGCAATATAACGTGCACTATTACCCATATAATGCAGTTATTATCGCCAGAACTGTAATCATTATACTTATTACTTATACTATTAGCAATATAACGTGCATTATTATCCATATTATGCAGTTATTATCGCTAGAACTGTAATAATTATACTTATTACTTATATTATTATCAATATAACATGCATTATTACCCATATTATGCAGTTATTATCGCTAGAACTATAATAAATATACGTATTACTTTTATTATCATCAATATAACATGCATTATTACCCATATTATGCTGTTATTATCGATAGAACTGTAATAAATATACTTATTACTTTTATTATTATCAATATAACATGCACTATTAGCCATATTTTACTATTATTATCGCTAGAACTATAATAAATATAATTACTACTACCAATATTATGAATATAACATGCATTATTACCCATATTATGCAGTTATAATCGCTAGAACTATAATAAATATACGTATTACTTTTATTATCATCAATATAACATGCATTATTACCCATATTATGCAGTTATTATCGACAGAACTATAATAATTATACTTATTACTCCCAATATTATCAATATAACATGCATTATTACCCATATAATGCAGTTATTGTCGCTAGAACTGTAATGATTATACTTATTACTTATATTATTATCAGTATAACATGCATTATTACCCATATAATGCAGTTATTATCGCTAGAACTGTAATAAATATACTTATTACTTATATTATTATCACTATAACATGCATTATTACCCTATATTATGCAGTTATTATCGATAGAACTATAATAAATATACTTATTACTTTTATTATTATCAATATAACATGCACTATTAGCCATATTTTACTATTATTATCGCTAGAAATAGAATAATTATACTTATTACTCCCAATATTATCAATATAACATGCATTATTACCCATATAATGCAGTTATTATAGCTAGAACTGTAATAATTATACTTATTACTTATATAATTATCAATATAACATGCATTATTACCCATATTATGCAGTTATAATCGCTAAAAATATTATAAATATACTTAGTACTTTTATTATCATCAATATAACATGCATTATTACCCATATTAAGCAGTTATTATCGATAGAACTATTACAAATATACTTTATACTATTAATATTATCAATATAACATGCACTATTAGCCATATTTTACTATTATTATCGCTAGAACTATAATAATTATACTGATTACTCCCAATATTATCAATATAACATGCATTATTACATATATAATGCAGTTATTATCGCTAGAACTGTAATAATTATACTTATTACTTACATTATTATCAATATAACATGCATTATTACCCATATTATGCAGTTATAATCGCTAGAACTATAATAAATATACTTAGAATTTTTATTATCATCAATATAACATGCACTATTATCCATATTATGCAGTTATTATCGCTAGAACTGTAATAATTATACTTATTACTTATATTATTATCAATATAACATGCATTATTACCCATATTATGCTGTTATTATCGATAGAACTGTAATAAATATACTTATTGCTTTTATTATTATCAATATAACATGCACTATTAGCCATATTTTACTATTATTATCGCTAGAACTATAATAAATATAATTACTACTACCAATATTATGAATATAACATGCATTATTACCCATATTATGCAGTTATAATCGCTAGAACTATAATAAATATACGTATTACTTTTATTATCATCAATATAACATGCATTATTACCCATATTATGCAGTTATTATCGACAGAACTATAATAATTATACTTATTACTCCCAATATTATCAATATAACATGCATTATTACCCATATAATGCAGTTATTGTCGCTAGAACTGTAATGATTATACTTATTACTTATATTATTATCAGTATAACATGCATTATTATCCATATAATGCAGTTATTATCGCTAGAACTGTAATAAATATACTTATTACTTATATTATTATCACTATAACATGCATTATTACCCTATATTATGCAGTTATTATCGATAGAACTATAATAAATATACTTATTACTTTTATTATTATCAATATAACATGCACTATTAGCCATATTTTACTATTATTATCGCTAGAAATAGAATAATTATACTTATTACTCCCAATATTATCAATATAACATGCATTATTACCCATATAATGCAGTTATTATAGCTAGAACTGTAATAATTATACTTATTACTTATATAATTATCAATATAACATGCATTATTACCCATATTATGCAGTTATAATCGCTAAAAATATTATAAATATACTTAGTACTTTTATTATCATCAATATAACATGCATTATTACCCATATTAAGCAGTTATTATCGATAGAACTATTACAAATATACTTTATACTATTAATATTATCAATATAACATGCACTATTAGCCATATTTTACTATTATTATCGCTAGAACTATAATAATTATACTGATTACTCCCAATATTATCAATATAACATGCATTATTACATATATAATGCAGTTATTATCGCTAGAACTGTAATAATTATACTTATTACTTACATTATTATCAATATAACATGCATTATTACCCATATTATGCAGTTATAATCGCTAGAACTATAATAAATATACTTAGAATTTTTATTATCATCAATATAACATGCACTATTATCCATATTATGCAGTTATTATCGCTAGAACTGTAATAATTATACTTATTACTTATATTATTATCAATATAACATGCATTATTACCCATATAATGGAGCTATTATCGCTAGAACTGTAATAATTATACTTATTACTTACATTATTATCAATATAACATGCATTATTACCCATATTATGCAGTTATAATCGCTAGAACTATAATGAATATACTTAGTTCTTTTATTATCATCAATACAACATGCATTATTACCCATATTATGCAGTTATTATCGCTAGAACTGTAATAAATATACTTATTACTTTTGTGATCTTCAATATAACATCCATTATTACCCATATAATGCTGTTATTATCGCTATCACTGTAATAAATATACTTATCACTTTTATTATTGTCAATATAACATGCATTGTTACCCATATTATGCAGTTATTATCGATAGAACTGTAATAAATATAATTATTACTTTTATTATTATCAATATAACATGCATTATTACCCATATTTTACTATTATTATCGCTAGAACTATAATAATTATACTTATTACTCCCGATATTATCAATATAACATGCATTATTACCCATATTATGCAGTTCTTATCGCTAGAACTGTAATAATTATACTTAGTTCTTTTATTATTATCAATATAACATGCATTATTACCCATATTATGCAGTTATTATCGCTAGAACTGTAATAAATATACTTATTACTTTTATTATCATCAATACAACATGCATTATTACCCATATTATGCAGTTATTATCGCTAGAACTGTAATAACTATACTTATTACTCCCAATATTATCAATATAACATGCATTACTACATATATAATGCAGTTATTATGGCTAGAACTGTAATAATTATACTTATTACTTTCATTATTATCAATATAACATGCATTATTACCCATATTATGCAGTTATAATCGCTAGAACTATAATGAATATACTTAGTTCTTTTATTATTATCAATATAACATGCATTATTACCCATATTATGCAGTTATTATCGCTAGAACTGTAATAAATATACTTATTACTTTTATTATCATCAATACAACATGCATTATTGCCTATATCATGCAATTATTATCGCTAGAACTATAATAAATATACTTATTACTCCTGATATTATCAATATAACACCCATTATTACCCATATAATGCAGTTATTATCGCTAGAACTGTAACAATTGTACTTATCACTTATATTATTATCAATATAACATGCATTATTACCCATATTATGCAGTTATTATCGCTAGAACTATAATAAATATACGTATTACTTTTATTATCATCAATATAACATGCATTATTACCCATATTATGCAGTTATAATCGCTAGAACTATAATAATTATACTTATTACTTCCGATATTATCATTACAATATGCATTATTACCCATATAATGCAGTTATTATCGCTAGAACTGTAATAATTATACTTATTACATATATTATTAGCAATATAACGTGCATTATTACCCATATTATGCAGTTATTATTGATAGAACTATAATAAATATACTTATCACTTTCATTATTATCAATATTAGATGCATTATTACCTATGTTATGCAGTTATTATCGCTAGAACTATAATAAATATACTTAGTTCTTTTATTATTATCAATATAACATGCATTATTACCCATATTATGCAGTTATTATCGCTAGAACTGTAATAAATATACTTATTACTTTTATTATCATCAATACAACATGCATTATTACCCATATTATGCAGTTATTATCGCTAGAACTGTAATAATTATACTTATTACTTATATTATTGTCTATATAACATGCATTATTACCCATATAATGGAGCTATAATCGCTAAAACTGTAATAATTATACTTATTACTTATATTATCGTCAATATAACATTCATTATTACCCATATTATGCCGTTATTATCGCTAGAACTATAATAATTGTACTTAATACTTCCGATATTATCATTACAACATGCATTATTACCCATATAATGCAGTTATTATCGCTAGAACTGTAATAATTATACTTATTACATATATTATTAGCAATATAACGTGCATTATTACCCATATTATGCAGTTATTATTGATAGAACTATAATAAATATACTTATCACTTTCATTATTATCAATATTAGATGCATTATTACCTATGTTATACAGTTATTATCGCTAGAACTATAATAAATATACTTATTACTCCCGATATTATCAATATAACATCCATTATTACCCATATAATGCAGCTATTATCGCTATAACTGTAGTCATTTTCCTTATTACTGATATTATTATCAATATAACATGCATTATTACCTATATTATGCAGTTATTATCGACAGAACTGTAATAAATATACTTATTACTTTTATTATTATCCATATAACATGCACTATTAGCCATATTTTACTATTATTATCGCTAGAACTATAATAATAATACTTATTACTCCCAATATTATCAATATAACATGCATTATTACGCATATTATGCAGTTATAATCGCTAGAACTATAATAAATATACTTAGTACTTTTATTATCATCAATATAACATGCATTATTACCCATATTATGCAGTTACTATCGATAGAACTATAATAAATATACTAATTACTTTTATTATTATCAATATAACATACACTATTAGCCATATTGTACTATTATTATCGCTAGAACTATAATAATTATACTTATTACTCCTGATATTATCAATATAACATGCATTATTACCCATATAATGCAGGTATTATCGCTAGAATTGTAATAGTTATACTTATTACTTATATTATTAGCAATATAACGTGCATTATTACCCATATTATGCATTTATTATCGCTAGAACTGTAATAATTATACCTATTACTTATATTATTATCAATATAACATGCATTATTACCCATATAATGGAGTTATTATCGCTAGAACTGTAATAATTATACTTATTACTTATATTATTATCAATATAACATGCATTATTAGCCATATAATGCAGTTATTATCGACAGAAGTATAATAAATATACTTATTACTTTTATTATTATCAATATAACAGGCACTCTTAGCCATATTTTACTAGTATTATCGTTCGAACTGTAATAATTATACTTATTACTCCCGATATTATCAATATAACATGGATTATTACGCATATAATGCAGTTACTATCGCTAGAACTATAATAAATATACGTATTACTTTTATTATCATCAATATAACATGCATTATTACTCATATTATGCCGTCATTATCGATAGAACTGTGATAAATATACTTGTTACTTTTATTATTATCAATATGACATGCACTATTCGCCATATTTTACTATTATTATCGTTAGAACTATAATAATTATACTTATTACTCCCGATATTATCAATATAACATGCATTATTACGCATACAATGCAGTTATTATCGCTAGAACTGTAATAAATATACTTATTACTTTTATTATTATCAATATAACATGCACTATTACCCATATAATGCAGTTATTATCGCTAGAACTGTAATAATTATACTTATTACTTTTGTGATCATCAATATAGCATGCATTATTACCCATATTATGCAGTTATTATCGCTAGAACTGTAATAAATATACTTATTACTTTTGTTATCATCAATATAGCATGCATTATTACCCATATTATGCAATTATTATTGATACAACTATAATAAATATACTTAGAATTTTTATTATCATCAATATAACATGCACTATTATCCATATTATACAGTTATTATCGATAGAACTGTAATAAATATAATCATTACTTATATTATTATCAATATAACATGCACTATTAGCCATATTTTACTATTATTATCGCTAGAACTATAATAATTATACTAATTACTTGTATTATTATCAATATAACATGCATTATTACCCATATAATGAAGCTATTATCGCTAGAACTGTAATAATTATACTTATTACTTATATTATTATCAATATAACATGCATTATTGCCCATATAATGCAGTTATTGTCGACAGAAGTATAATAAATATACTTATTACTTTCATTATTATCAATATAACAGGCACTCTTAGCCATATTTTACTAGTATTATCGCTAGAACTGTAATAATTATACTTATTACTCCCGATATTATCAATATAACAACCATTATTACCCATATAATGCTGTTATTATCGCTAGAACTGTAATAAATATACTTATTACTTATATTATTATCACCTAAACATGCATTATTAGCCTATATTATGCAGTTATTATCGATAGAACTATAATAAATATACTTATTACTTTTATTATTATCAATATAACATGCACTACTAGCCATATTTTACTATTATTATCGCTAGAACTAGAATAATTATACTTATTACGCCCAATATTATCAATATAACATGCATTATTACCCGTATAATGCAGTTATTACCGCTAGAACTGTAATAAATATACTTATTACTTATATTATTATCCTTATAACATGCATTATTACAATATATTAGCCAGTTATTATCAATAGAACTGCAATAAGTATACTTATTACTTTTATTATTATCAATATAACATGCACTATTAGCCATATTTTACTATTATTATCGCTAGAACTAGAATAATTATACTTATTACTCCCAATATTATCAATATAACATGCATTATTACCCATATAACGCAGTTATTATCGCTAGAACTGTAATCATTATACTTATTACTTATATTATGATCAATATAACATGCATTATTACTCATATAATGCAGTTATTATCGCTAGATCTATAATAAATATACTTATTACTTATATTATTATCAATATAACATGCACTATTAGCCATATTTTACAATTATTATCGCTAGAACTATAATAATTTTACTTATTACTCCCGATATTATCAATATAACATGCATTATTACCAAGATAATGCAGTTATTAATGCTAGATCTGTAATAAGTATACTTATTACTTATATTATTATCAATATAACATGCATTATTACCCATAGTATGCAGTTATTATACATAGAACTATAATAAATATAATTATTACTTTTATTATTGTCAATATAACCTGCACTATTAGCCATATTTTACTATTATTATCGCTAGAACTATAATAATTATACTTATTACTCCCAATATTATCAATTTAACATGCATTATTACCCATATAATGCAGTCATTATCGCTAGGACTGTAATAGTTATACTTATTACTTATGTTATCATCAATATAACATGCATTATTACCCATATTATGCAGTTATTATCGCTAGAACTATAATAATTATACTTATTACTCCCGATATTATCAATATAACATCCATTATTACCCATATAATGGAGTTATTATCGCTAAAACTGTAATAATTATACTTATTACTTATATAATCATCAATATAACATGCATTATTACCCATATTATGCCGTTATTATCGCTAGAACTATAATAATTGTACTTATTACTTCCGATATTATCATTACAACATGCATTATTACCCTATATTATGCAGTTATTATCGATAGAACTGTAATAAATATAATAATTACTTATATTATTATCAATATAACATGCACTATTAGCCATATTTTACTATTATTATCGCTAGAACTATAATAATTATACTTATTACTCCCAATATTATCAATTTAACATGCATTATTACCCATATTATGCAGTTATTATCGATAGAACTGTAATAAATATACTTACTACTCTTATTATTATCAATATAACATGCACTATTAGCCATATTTTACTATTATTATCGCTAGAACTACAATAATTATACTTATTACTCCCAAAATTATCAATATAACATGCATTATTACCCATATAATGCAGTTATTATCGCCAGAACTGTAATAATTATACTTATTACTTATGTTATTATCAATATAACATGCATTATTACCCATATTATGCAGTTATTATCGCTAGAACTATAATAAATATACGTATTACTTTTATTATCATCAATATAACATGCATTATTACCCATATTATGCAGTTATTATCGATAGAACTGTATTAAATATACTTGTTACTTTTATTATTATCAATATAAAATGCACTATTAGCCATATTTTACTAGTATTATCGCTAGAACTGCAATAATTATACGTATTACTCCCGATATTATCAATATAACATCCATTATTACCAATATTATGCAGTTATTATCGCTAGAACTGTAATAATTATACTTACTACTCCCGATATTATCAATATAACATGCATTATTACCCATATAATGCAGTTACTATCGCTAGAATTGTAATAATTATACTTATTACTTATATTATTATCAATATAACATGCATTATTACGCATATTATGCAGTTATAATCGCTAGAACTATAATAAATATACTTAGTACTTTTATTATCATCAATATAACATGCATTATTACCCATATTATGCAGTTACTATCGATAGAACTATAATAAATATAATAATTACTTTTATTATTATCAATATAACATACACTATTAGCCATATTGTACTATTATTATCGCTAGAACTATAATAATTATACTTATTACTCCTGATATTATCAATATAACATGCATTATTACCCATATAATGCAGGTATTATCGCTAGAACTGTAATAGTTATACTTATTACTTATATTGTTAGCAATATAACGTGCATTATTACCCATATTATGCAGTTATTATCGCTAGAACTGTAATAATTATACCTATTACTTATATTATTATCAATATAACATGCATTATTACCCATATAATGGAGTTATTATCGCTAGAACTGTAATAATTATACTTATTACTTATATTATTATCAATATAACATGCATTATTACCCATATAATGCAGTTATTATCGACAGAAGTATAATAAATATACTTATTACTTTTATTATTATCAATATAACAGGCACTCTTAGCCATATTTTACTAGTATTATCGTTCGAACTGTAATAATTATACTTATTACTCCCGATATTATCAATATAACATGGATTATTACGCATATAATGCAGTTATTATCGCTAGAACTATAATAAATATACGTATTACTTTTATTATCATCAATATAACATGCATTATTACTCATACAATGCAGTTATTATCGCTAGAACTGTAATAAATATACTAATTACTTTTATTATTATCAATATAACATGCACTATTACCCATATAATGCAGTTATTATCGCTAGAACTGTAATAATTATACTTATTACTTATATTATTAGCAATATAACGTGCATTATTACCCATATAATGCATTTATTATCGCCAGAACTGTAATAATTATACTTACTACTTATGTTATTATCAATGTAACATGCATTATTACCCATATTATGCAGTTATTATCGCTAGAACTATAATAAATATAGGTATTACTTTTATTATCATCAATATAACATGCATTATTACCCATATTATGCAGTTATTATCGATAGAACTGTAATAAATATACTTGTTACTTTTATTATTATCAATATAACATGCACTATTAGCCATATTTTACTAGTATTATCGCTAGAACTGCAATAATTATACGTATTACTCCCGATATTATCAATATAACATCCATTATTACCCATATTATGCAGTTATTATCGGTAGAACTGTAATAATTATACTTACTACTCCCGATATTATCAATATAACATGCATTATTACCCATATAATGCAGTTACTATCGCTAGAATTGTAATAATTATACTTATTACTTATGTTATTATCAATATAACATGCATTATTACGCATACAATGCAGTTATTATCGCTAGAACTGTAATAAATATACTTATTACTTTTATTATTATCAATATAACATGCATTATTACCCATATTATGCAGTTATTATCGATAGAACTGTAATAAATATACTTGTTACTTTTATTATTATCAATATAACATGCACTGTTAGCCATATTTTACTAGTATTATCGCTAGAACTGCAATAATTATACGTATTACCCCCGATATTATCAATATAACATCCATTATTACCCATATTATGCAGTTATTATCGCTAGAACTGTAATAAATATACTTATTACTTTTATTATTATCAATATAACATGCACTATTACCCATATAATGCAGTTATTATCGCTAGAACTGTAATAATTATACTTATTACTTATATTATTAGCAATATAACGTGCATTATTACCCATATAATGCACTTATTATCGCCAGAACTGTAATAATTATACTTATTACTTATGTTATTATCAATGTAACATGCATTATTACCCATATTATGCAGTTATTATGGCTAGAACTATAATAAATATACGTATTACTTTTATTATCATCAATATAACATGCATTATTACCCATATTATGCAGTTATTATCGATAGAACTGTAATAAATATACTTGTTACTTTTATTATTATCAATATAACATGCACTATTAGCCATATTTTACTAGTATTATCGCTAGAACTGCAATAATTATACGTATTACTCCCGATATTATCAATATAACATCCATTATTACCCATATTATGCAGTTATTATCGGTGGGACTGTAATAATTATACTTACTACTCCCGATATTATCAATATAACATGCATTATTACCCATATAATGCAGTTACTATCGCTAGAATTGTAATAATTATAGTTATTACTTATGTTATTATCAATATAACATGCATTATTACGCATACAATGCAGTTATTATCGCTAGAACTGTAATAAATATACTTATTACTTTTATTATCATCAATATAACATGCATTATTACCCTTATTATGCAGTTACTATCGATAGAACTATAATAAATATACTTATTACTTTTATTATTATCAATATAACATACACTATTAGCCATATTGTACTATTATTATCGCTAGAACTATAATAATTATACTTATTACGCCTGATATTATCAATATAACATGCATTATTACCCATATAATGCAGGTATTATCGCTAGAACTGTAATAGTTATACTTATTACTTATATTATTAGCAATATAACGTGCACTATTACCCATATAATGCAGTTATTATCGCCAGAACTGTAATCATTATACTTATTACTTATACTATTAGCAATATAACGTGCATTATTATCCATATTATGCAGTTATTATCGCTAGAACTGTAATAATTATACTTATTACTTATATTATTAGCAATATAACGTGCATTATTACCCATATAATGCACTTATTATCACCAGAACTGTAATAATTATACTTATTACTTATGTTATTATCAATGTAACATGCATTATTACCCATATTATGCAGTTATTATGGCTAGAACTATAATAAATATACGTATTACTTTTATTATCATCAATATATCATGCATTATTACCCATATTATGCAGTTATTATCGATAGAACTGTAATAAATATACTTGTTACTTTTATTATTATCAATATAACATGCACTATTAGCCATATTTTACTAGTATTATCGCTAGAACTGCAATAATTATACGTATTACTCCCGATATTATCAATATAACATCCATTATTACCCATATTATGCAGTTATTATCGGTAGGACTGTAATAATTATACTTACTACTACCGATATTATCAATATAACATGCATTATTACCCATATAATGCAGTTACTATCGCTAGAATTGTAATAATTATAGTTATTACTTATGTTATTATCAATATAACATGCATTATTACCCATATTATGCAGTTATTATCGCTAGAACTATAATAAATATACGTATTACTTTTATTATCATCAATATAACATGCATTATTACCCATATTATGCAGTTATTATCGATAGAACTGTAATAAATATACTTATTACTTTTATTATTATCAATATAACATGCACTATTAGCCATATTTTACTAGTATTATCGCTAGAACTGCAATAATTATACGTATTACTCCCGATATTATCAATATAACATCCATTATTACCCATATTATGCAGTTATTATCGGTAGAACTGTAATAATTATACTTACTACTCCCGATATTATCAATATAACATGCATTATTACCCATATAATGCAGTTACTATCGCTAGAATTGTAATAATTATACTTATTGTAGGATTTGATGTTGCGCCGGTCTTGGCGAAACATTGTAGCCGATTCCGAGGCCAAGTTCTTGGAATCGGCGTAGGGACGACACGTGCCGATTTTGGGGCACGTGCCGGTTTTGGTGGCGCGTGGCAATCGGTGGCGCGTGGCAGGATTCACGTACGCAAAAGACAAAAGAACGTTCGGATGATATATATTTGCGGCGATCGGGCGTTCGCGAGAGAGTCTAAGATACGACGCGTAAAGACGAGCATGTACACGACGAGCACGCTTCATATGTAAATTTACTTTAATAAATTTATTTTTCATTATAATCACGTTCAATGATCCTATAAATTTTGGGGGCTCAGCCGGGATCGAGTGTGAGTTATTAGTGAAAGTGAAGTGTGTGAAGACGATTTCAAGACAATTTCAAGACGATTTTAAGACGATTTTAAGACGATTTCAAGACGATTTTAAGACGATTTTAAGACGATTTCAAGACGATTTCAAGACGATTTTAAGACGATTCAAAGACTATTTAGAGACGATTTAAAGGCGATTTCAAGTTAAAGACTTTTGAGTTAAAGACACGTGTGACGATAAAAGTGATACCAAATGGAAAGTGCTAAAGAACCGAAATCATTCACGCTCGCTGAATTGAAGGAGATTCTAAGGGCAAAAGGACTGGCTACCAAAGGTAGCAAGAACGAATTGATAGGTCGCTTGAATCTCGACGATCCCAGTGGTGCGTGGATGACAATGTGCATAAACAGTGATGGTGCATGTGGCGGAAAATCACCGCACGACAGTGACGACGAACTTGCAAGCAGCGAAAAAGACGAAATGCTGCGACGAAGGGAAATCGAGGTCTGCCGACGGGAGAAAGAAGTGCTCGAGAGAGAACTTGAGTTAGCCCGTCGCGAAATCCAGATGTTACGCCGAAGTGCCGATCTTCAAAGCGACGGACAATCGACGTCAAGCCAATCAGTGCAAACGCTCCCTATACCGCAGAAAGTGAACGTAGAGGCAGTGGCAGATCTTCTGGGTAATTTCTCCGGGAATTCGGAGATGTATGAAACATGGGAGAAACAGGTGAAGTTCCTGAAGATGACCTATAAGCTCGACGACGACATGACGAAGATAGTGATCGGCAAGCGGCTGAAGGAAAGTGCATGGGAATGGTTTCATTCGAAACCAGAGTACATGTACATGACGTCGGACCAGTTACTCGCGGGGCTCCGGGGTATGTTTTACCACCGCCCAAATAAGATCGCTCTAAGACGACAATTCGAAGACAGAGTGTGGAAAGAAGACGAAACATTCCACAGCTACGTTCACGAGAAGGTAATAATGGGGAATCGAATCGCTATCGACGACGACGAGATCATGGGCTACATAATCGATGGCATCCCAGACCGGAACCTGCGCAACATGGCACGAGTTCAGGCGTTCACGACGAAGGAGCAGATCCTGCAGGCGTTCGAGGAGATCTCCCTAGAGGACAAGGGTTTCGCAGGGACATCGGCTGGCTCGAAGAACGGGGACAGAATGGCGGCACGGCGTAAGATAGATAGGAACTCTAAAGACGATACAGGTGAAAGAAGCGAAAAGAAAGACTTATATACTAAGAGGGATCAAGGTATGTCAAAGCGTTGTTTTAATTGCGGCATGAAAGATCACGTAAGCGCAGATTGTCCGACGAAAGGTAAGGGCCTGAAATGTTTTAAATGTAATGAACACGGTCACATCGCGCGTAATTGCATAAAAAAGAGCGACGTTTCGAAAAATAGTTGCGCGGTGTCTCAGTCGAGACTAAATAAGCATGTTAAAGACGTTTTGATTAACGATGTTCCGATCCAAGCGATTGTAGATACGGGAAGCGATATCACGATCATGAGCGCGAACGCGTACACGAAAATCGGTTCACCACGACTCGAGAATGATATCACGCCGTTCCGAGGGATAGGCACCGAGGAAAACGCAACGATGGGCAAGTTTCACGCGAAGCTAACGGTTGATGATCATTCGTACGCGGTATGTATTAATGTCGTTTCGGATGTATTGACGCGATATTCGTTGTTGATCGGGAAAGACTTTCTTGACGAGATCGAACTAAATGTTAAGCGTGGAAAAGCTACGATTAAGCCGTTGAATGAAAAAGATTGCAGTTTTGCCGAAATTTGTCAGATCGACGTAGTTTGCGAACAGGGGACCGATAGTGTAGATTTAGCAAATATTCAGGACGATGTACATAAACAGGCGATACGAGACTTAATAGATAATTATAAACCAAGACGAACCCAAGACGCGAATGTTAAGATGACTTTAGTTACAAAAGACGAGGAACCCGTTTATCAGCGCGCGAGACGATTATCGGCGGTCGAAAAAGACATAGTCAATAAGCAAATTGAAGAATGGCTCAATGACGGTATTGTACAGCCATCCGTTTCCGAGTACGCAAGCCCAGTTGTTTTAGTAAAGAAGAAAGACGGATCGAACAGACTCTGCGTAGATTTTCGGTTATTAAATAAAAAGATAGTCAAAGATCGGTATCCGCTGCCTTTAATAGAAGATCATCTGGATGCACTGCAAAGTGCGAGGGTATTCAGCACGTTAGATCTAAAGAACGGATTTTTTCACGTAGAAATAGAAGAATCAAGTCGAAAATACACCGCATTCATAGTTCCTGATGGGCACTATGAGTTTCTCAGAGTGCCGTTTGGACTCTGTAACTCACCCGCAATTTTTCAAAAATTTATCAACGCTGTTTTCCGAGACCTTATTCGCGAGCATGTGCTACTAGTTTATATAGACGATTTAATAATACCCTCAGTAGATTTTGAAACGGGATTGAAATATCTTGCGCGAGTGTTAGAAGTCGCGAGTCGAAATGGTTTAATCATTAACTGGAAGAAGTGTAGTTTATTACAAACGAAGGTAGAATACTTAGGGCACGTGATCGAGAACGGATGCGTTAGCCCATCAGAGCGAAAGACGGAAGCTGTAAAAAAATTTCCGATACCCACGAGCGTGCGACAAATCCAGTCTTTTCTCGGATTGACGGGGTATTTCAGGAAATTCATGCCGGGATACTCGATAATTGCGCGGCCATTGTCGAATTTGTTGAAAGCCGATGCAAAGTTTAGATTCGGTACGAAGGAAAAAGACGCGTTCGACCGACTGAAGCTTATGTTAGTCAACAAGCCAGTATTAAGTTTGTATAGGGCCGGCGCTGAGACAGAGTTGCATACGGATGCATCAATGCACGGTTATGGCGCGATTTTGTTGCAACGGAGTAGCGACGATAGTAAGTGGCACCCGATCTATTACGCGAGTGGAAAGACGACTCCCGCCGAAGAAAATTATACAAGCTACGAGCTTGAGGTTCTCGCGATAGTTAGGGCATTGCGAAGGTTTAGGGTTTACTTGCTCGGCATCGCGTTTAAGATCGTCACCGATTGTCGCGCGTTTACCCTGACCATGGCGAAGAAAGATTTGTGCGTCCGCGTGGCGCGATGGGCGCTCCTGCTCGAGGAGTTTAATTACGAAATCGAGCACCGCTCCGGAAAAAACATGCCCCACGTCGACGCCTTAAGCCGAAACCCGCTACCGACATGTTTACTTATTGATGAGAGTGACGAAAGCTTGACTAGTCGACTCAGGAAGGCACAACACAGCGACGACGAGACCGAGAAAATAATTGCCCGAATGAAAGAAAAGGAGATCTCAGGGTATGTTATGAGGAACGGGCTATTATTTAAAGAAATGGACGACGACTACTGTTTGGTAGTCCCAAAGGCGATGTATTCACAGGTTATACGAAGGGCTCACGAAAGGGGACACTTTTCAGTAGCAAAGACGAAAGCTATAGTTAAACGAGACTATTACATACCCAACCTGCAAGCGAAGACAGAAAAGATAGTTCAGAATTGCATAAGTTGCATTTTAGCCGAGAAGAAACAGGGAAAGCAAGAAGGATTCCTGTTTACTATCGATAAGGGCGAAATTCCACTGGACACCTTTCACGTCGATCATCTGGGTCCGCTGGCCACGACGAAGAAGAGCTACAGACATATATTTGTGGTTGTCGATAGTTTTAGTAAGTTCACGTGGCTGTATGCCACGAAGTCGACGGGCACCGCCGAGATATTGGACCGTCTGAAAAAACAATCTACAGTTTTCGGTAATCCGCGTAGAATAGTCTCTGATCGAGGTACGGGATTTACATCTGGCGATTTTAAAGAGTATTGTCAACACGAAGGAATCCAACATATTTTGACGACGACCGGAATCCCGAGAGCGAACGGGCAGGTAGAAAGAATTAATCGAACGCTTATACCGCTCTTGACGAAATTGACTGCTCCGAAGCCTGCTGAATGGCATAGATACTTGAGTGTCGCTCAGCAGTATCTAAACACGACGGTGCATCGAAGCATTAACACGACGCCGTTCCATTTGTTGTTTGGAACACACGCACGACTACGCGAGGACGATAATGTTCGAGAGCTACTCGAGAAGGAATGGGTCAACTCGTTTCAAGACGATAGGGAAGAATTGCGTGCCCAGGCGAAGGAAAAGATCGCTGAAATCCAGGAAGAAAACCGACGAGGATTTGATAGAAAGCGGAAGCAGGCGCGCATATACCGAGAGGGTGATTTGGTTGCCATAAAGCGAACGCAGCAAACACCGGGGTCGAAATTTGCGGCGAAGTTTTTGGGCCCGTACGAAATAACGAAGGTTCTTCGTAATAATCGTTATATTGTAGAAAAGGTCGGCGAAAACGAGGGACCCCAACGGACATCAACGGCCGCAGACTTTATGAAGTTGTGGGTTAGAGACGATGATGATGACCCGGAATACTGCGAAGAGGAAGAAATGGCATTCAATCGGCAAGATAACGATGAAGAGGAGGACATTCGGGGTCGAATGTCGGTGCAGGACGGCCGAGTGTAGGATTTGATGTTGCGCCCGTCTTGGCGAAACATTGTAGCCGATTCCGAGGCCAAGTTCTTGGAATCGGCGTAGGGACGACACGTGCCGATTTTGGGGCACGTGCCGGTTTTGGTGGCGCGTGGCAATCGGTGGCGCGTGGCAGGATTCACGTACGCAAAAGACAAAAGAACGTTCGGATGATATATATTTGCGGCGATCGGGCGTTCGCGAGAGAGTCTAAGATACGACGCGTAAAGACGAGCATGTACACGACGAGCACGCTTCATATGTAAATTTACTTTAATAAATTTATTTTTCATTATAATCACGTTCAATGATCCTATATTATTACTTATATTATTATCAATATAACATGCATTATTACGCATATTATGCAGTTATAATCGCTAGAACTCTAATAAATATACTTAGTACTTTTATTATCATCAATATAACATGCATTATTACCCTTATTATGCAGTTACTATCGATAGAACTATAATAAATATACTTATTACTTTTATTATTATCAATATAACATACACTATTAGCCATATTGTACTATTATTATCGCTAGAACTATAATAATTATACTTATTACGCCTGATATTATCAATATAACATGCATTATTACCCATATAATGCAGGTATTATCGCTAGAACTGTAATAGTTACACTTATTACTTATATTATTAGCAATATAACGTGCACTATTACCCATATAATGCAGTTATTATCGCCAGAACTGTAATCATTATACTTATTACTTATACTATTAGCAATATAACGTGCATTATTATCCATATTATGCAGTTATTATCGCTAGAACTGTAATAATTATACTTATTACTTATATTATTATCAATATAACATGCATTATTACCCATATTATGCAGTTATTATCGCTAGAACTATAATAAATATACGTATTACTTTTATTATCATCAATATAACATGCATTATTACCCATATTATGCAGTTATTATCGATAGAACTGTAATAAATATACTTATTACTTTTATTATTATCAATATAACATGCACAATTAGCCATATTTTACTAGTATTATAGCTAGAACTGCAATAATTATACGTATTACTCCCGATATTATCAATATAACATCCATTATTACCCATATTATGCAGTTATTATCGCTAGAACTGTAATAATTATACTTATTACTTATACTATTAGCAATATAATGTGCATTATTACCCATATTATGCAGTTATTATCGCTAGAACTGTAATAATTATACTTATTACTTATATTATTATCAATATAACATGCATTATTACCCATATAATGCAGTTATTATCGACAGAAGTATAATAAATATACGTATTACTTTTATTATCATCAATATAACATGCATTATTACCCATATTATGCTGTTATTATCGATAGAACTGTAATAAATATACTTATTACTTTTATTATTATCAATATAACATGCACTATTAGCCATATTTTACTAGCATTATCGCTAGAACTGCAATAATTATACGTATTACTCCCGATATTATCAATATAACATCCATTATTACCCATATTATGCAGTTATTATCGATAGAACTATAATAAGTATACTTATTACTTTTATTATTATCAATATAACATGCATTATTACCCATATAATGCAGTTATTATCGCTAGAACTGTAATAATTATACTTATTACTTATACTATTAGCAATATAACGTGAATTATTACCCATATAATGCAATTATTATCGCCAGAATTGTAATAATTATACTTATTACTTATATTATTATCAATATAACATGCATTATTACCCATATTATGCAGTTATTATCGCTAGAACTATAATAAATATACGTATTACTTTTACTATCATCAATATAACATGCATTATTACCCATATTATGCAGTTATTATCGATAGAACTGTAATAAATATAGTTATTACTTTTATTATTATCAATATAACATGCACTATTAGCCATATTTTACTAGTATTATCGCTAGAACTGCAATAATTATACGTATTACTGCCGATATTATCAATATAACATCCATTATTACCCAAATAATGCAGTTATTATCGCTAGAACGGTAATAATTATACTTATTACTTATATTATTATCAATATAACATGCATTATTACCCATATTATGCAGTTATTATCGCTAGAACTATAATAAATATAGGCATTACTTTTATTATCATCAATATAACATGCATTATTACCCATATTATGCAGTTATTATCGATAGAACTGTAATAAATATTCTTATTACTTTTATTATTATCAATATAACATGCACTATTAGCAATATTGTACTATTATTATCGCGAAAACTATAATAATTATACTTATTACTCCCGATATTATCAATATAACATGCATTATTGCCCATATAATGCAGTTATTATCGCTAGAACTGTAATAATTATACTTACTACTTATACTATGAGCAATATAACGCGCATTATTACCCATATTATGCAATTATTATCGCTAGAACTGTAATAATTATACTTATTACTTATATTATTAGCAATATAACGTGCATTATTACCCATATAATGCATTTATTATCGTCGGAACTTTAATAATTATACTTATTACTTATGTTATTATCAATATAACATGCATTATTACCCATATTATGCAGTTATTATCGCTAGAACTATAATAAATATACGTATTACTTTTATTATCATGAATATAACATGCATTATTACCCATATTATGCAGTTATTATCGATAGAACTGTAATAAATATACTTGTTACTTTTATTATTATCAATATAACATGCACTATTAGCCATATTTTACTAGTATTATCGCTAGAACTGCAATAATTATACGTATTACTCCCGATATTATCAATATAACATCCATTATTACAGATATTTTGCAGTTATTATCGCTAGAACTGTAATAATTATACTTACTACTCCCGATATTATCAATATAACATGCATTATTACCCATATAATGCAGTTACTATCGCTAGAATTGTAATAATTATACTTATTACTTATATAATTATCAATATAACATGCATTATTACGCATATTATGCAGTTATAATCGCTAGAACTATAATAAATATACTTAGTACTTTTATTATCATCAATATAACATGCATTATTACCCATATTATGCAGTTACTATCGATAGAACTATAATAAATATACTTATTACTTTTATCATTATCAATATAACATACACTATTATTCATATTGTACTATTATTATCGCTAGAACTATAATAATTATACTTATTACTCCTGATATTATCAATATAACATGCATTATTACCCATATAATGCAGGTATTATCGCTAGAACTGTAATAGTTATACTTATTACTTATATTATTAGCAATACAACGTGCATTATTACCCATATTATGCAGTTATTATCGATGGAACTGTAATAATTATACCTATTACTTATATTATTATCAATATAGCATGCATTATTACCCATATAATGGAGTTATTATCGCTAGAACTGTAATAATTATACTTATTACTTATATTATCATCAATATAACATGCATTATTACCCATATAATTCAGTTATTATCGACAGAAGTATAATAAATATACTTATTAGTTTTATTATTATCAATATAACATGCACTATTACCCATATAATGCAGTTATTATCGCTAGAACTGTAATAATTATACTTATTACTTATATTATTAGCAATATAACGTGCATTATTACCCATATAATGCATTTATTATCGCCAGAACTGTAATAATTATACTTATTACTTATGTTATTATCAATATAACATGCATTATTACCCATATTATGCAGTTATTATCGCTAGAACTGTAATAATTATACCTATTACTTATATTATTATCAATATAGCATGCATTATTACCCATATAATGGAGTTATTATCGCTAGAACTATAATAAATATACTTATTACTTTTATCATTATCAATATAACATACACTATTAGCCATATTGTACTATTATTATCGCTAGAACTATAATAATTATACTTATTACTCCTGATATTATCAACATAACATGCATTATTACCCATATAATGCAGGTATTATCGCTAGAACTGTAATAATTATACTTATTACTTATGTTATTATCAATATAACATGCATTATTACCCATATTATGCAGTTATTATCGCTAGAACTATAATAAATATACGTATTACTTTTATTATCATCAATATAACATGCATTATTACCCATATTATGCAGTTATTATCGATAGAACTGTAATAAATATACTTGTTACTTTTATTATTATCAATATAACATGCACTATTAGCCATATTTTACTAGTATTATCGCTAGAACTGCATTAATTATACGTATTACTCCCGATATTATCAATATAACATCCATTATTACCCATATTATGCAGTTATTATCGCTAGAACTGTAATAATTATACATACTACTCCCGATATTATCAATATAACATGCATTATTACCCATATAATGCAGTTACTATCGCTAGAATTGTAATAATTATACTTATTACTTATATTATTATCAATATAACATGCATTATTACGCATATTATGCAGTTATAATCGCTAGAACTATAATAAATATACTTAGTACTTTTATTATCATCAATATAACATGCATTATTACCCATATTATGCAGTTACTATCGATAGAACTATAATAAATATACTTATTACTTTTATCATTATCAATATAACATACACTATTAGCCATATTGTACTATTATTATCGCTAGAACTATAATAATTATACTTATTACTCCTGATATTATCAACATAACATGCATTATTACCCATATAATGCAGGTATTATCGCTAGAACTGTAATAGTTATACTTATTACTTATATTATTAGCAATACAACGTGCATTATTACCCATATTATGCAGTTATTATCGCTAGAACTGTAATAATTATACCTATTACTTATATTATTATCAATATAGCATGCATTATTACCCATATAATGCAGTCATTATCGCTAGGACTGTAATAATTATACTTATTACTTATGTTATCATCAATATAACATGCATTATTACCCATATTATGCCGTTATTATCGCTAGAACTATAATAATTGTACTTATTACTTCCGATATTATCATTACAACATGCATTATTACCCATATAATGCAGTTATTATCGCTAAAACTGTAATAATTATACTTATTACATATATTATTAGCAATATAACGTGCATTATTACCCATATTATGCAGTTATTATTGATAGAACTATAATAAATATACTTATCACTTTCATTATTATCAATATTAGATGCATTATTACCTATGTTATGCAGTTATTATCGCTAGAACTGTAATAAATATACTTCTTACTTTTATTATTATCAATATAACATGCATTATTGCCTATATCATGCAATTATTATCGCTAGAACTATAATAAATATACTTATTACTCCTGATATTATCAATATAACACCCATTATTACCCATATAATGCAGTTATTATCCCTAGAACTGTAACAACTGTACTTATTACTTATATTATTATCAATATAACATGCATTATTACCCATATTATGCAGTTATTATTTCTAGAACTATAATAAATATACGTATTACTTTTATTATCATCAATATAACATGCATTATTACCCATATTATGCAGTTATAATCGCTAGAACTATAATAATTATACTTATTACTTCCGATATTATCATTACAACATGCATTATTACCCATATAATGCAGTTATTATCGCTAGAACTGTAATAATTATACTTATTACATATATTATTAGCAATATAACGTGCATTATTACCCATATTATGCAGTTATTATTGATAGAACTATAATAAATATACTTATCACTTTCATTATTATCAATATTAGATGCATTATTACCTATGTTATGCAGTTATTATCGCTAGAACTATAATAAATATACTTATTACTCCCGATATTATCAATATAACATGCATTATTACATATATAATGCAGTTATTATCGCTAGAACTGTAATAAATATACTTATTACTTATGTTATCATCAATATAACATGCATTATTACCCATATTATGCAGTTATTATCGCTAGAACTATAATAATTATACTTATTACTCCCGATATTATCAATATAACATCCATTATTACCCATATAATGCAGTTATTATCGCTATAACTGTAGTAATTATCCTTATTACTTATATTATTATCAATATAACATGCATTATTACCCATATTATGCAGTTATTATACATAGAACTATAATAAATATAATTATTACTTTTATTATTGTCAATATAGCATGCACTATTAGCCATATTTTACTATTATTATCGCTAGAACTATAATAATTATACTTATTACTCCCAATATTATCAATTTAACATGCATTATTACCCATATAAAGCAGTCATTATCGCTAGGACTGTAATAGTTATACTTATTACTTATGTTATCATCAATATAACATGCATTATTACCCATATTATGCAGTTATTATCGCTAGAACTATAATAATTATACTTATTACTCCCGATATTATCAATATAACATCCATTATTACCCATATAATGGAGTTATTATCGCTAAAACTGTAATAGTTATACTTATTACTTATATTATCATCAATATAACATGCATTATTACCCATATTATGCCGTTATTATCGCTAGAACTATAATAATTGTACTTATTACTTATATTATTATCAATATAACATGCATTATTACCCATATTATGCAGTTATTATCGCTAGAACTATAATAAATATACGTATTACTTTTATTATCATCAATATAACATGCATTATTACCCATATTATGCTGTTATTATCGATAGAACTGTAATAAATACACTTATTACTTTTATTATTATCAATATAACATGCACTATTAGCCATATTTTACTATTATTATCGCTAGAACTATAATAATTATACTTATTACTCCCAATATTATCAATTTAACATGCATTATTACCCATATAATGCAGTCATTATCGCTAGGACTGTAATAATTATACTTATTACTTATGTTATCATCAATATAACATGCATTATTACCCATATTATGCAGTTATTATCGCTAGAACTATAATAATTATACTTATTACTCCCGATATTATCAATATAACATCCATTATTACCCATATAATGCAGTTATTATCGCTATAACTGTAGTAATTATCCTTATTACTGATATTATTATCAATATAACATGCATTATTACTTATATTATGCAGTTATTATCGATAGAACTATAATAAATATACTTATTACTTTTATTATTATCAATATAACATGCATTACTACCCATATTATGCAGTTATTATCGCTAGAACTATAATAATTATACTTATTACTCCCGATATTATCAATATAACATCCATTATTACCCATATAATGGAGTTATTATCGCTAAAACTGTAATAATTATACTTATTACTTATATTATCATCAATTTAACATGCATTATTACCCATATAATGCAGTCATTATCGCTAGGACTGTAATAATTATACTTATTACTTATATTATCATCAATATAACATGCATTATTACCCATATAATTCAGTTATTATCGACAGAAGTATAATAAATATACTTATTAGTTTTATTATTATCAATATAACATGCACTATTACCCATATAATGCAGTTATTATCGCTAGAACTGTAATAATTATACTTATTACTTATATTATTAGCAATATAACGTGCATTATTACCCATATAATGCATTTATTATCGCCAGAACTGTAATAATTATACTTATTACTTATGTTATTATCAATATAACATGCATTATTACCCATATTATGCAGTTATTATCGCTAGAACTATAATAAATATACGTATTACTTTTATTATCATCAATATAGCATGCATTATTACCCATATTATGCAGTTATTATCGATAGAACTGTAATAAATATACTTATTACTTTTATTATTATCAATATAACATGCACTATTAGCCATATTGTACTATTATTATCGCGGAAACTATAATAATTACACTTATTACTCCCAATATTATCAATTTAACATGCATTATTACCCATATAATGCAGTTATTATCGCTAGAACTGTAATAAATATACTTATTACTTATATTATTATCACTATAACATGCATTATTACCCTATATTATGCAGTTATTATCGATAGAACTATAATAAATATACTTATTACTTTTATTATTATCAATGTAACATGCACTACTAGCCATATTTTACTATTATTATCGCTAGAACTAGAATAATTATACTTATTACGCCCAATATTATCAATATAACATGCATTATTACCCATATAATGCAGTTATTATCGCTAGAACTGTAATAAATATACTTATTACTTATGTTATTATCAATATAACATGCATTATTACCCATATTATGCAGTTATTATCGCTAGAACTATAATAAATATACGTATTACTTTTATTATCATCAATATAACATGCATTACTACCCATATTATGCAGTTATTATCGATAGAACTATAATAATTATACTTATTACTCCCGATATTATCAATATAACATCCATTATTACCCATATAATGGAGTTATTATCGCTAAAACTGTAATAATTATACTTATTACTTATATTATCATCAATTTAACATGCATTATTACCCATATAATGCAGTCATTATCGCTAGGACTGTAATAATTATACTTATTACTTATATTATCATCAATATAACATGCATTATTACCCATATAATTCAGTTATTATCGACAGAAGTATAATAAATATACTTATTAGTTTTATTATTATCAATATAACATGCACTATTACCCATATAATGCAGTTATTATCGCTAGAACTGTAATAATTATACTTATTACTTATATTATTAGCAATATAACGTGCATTATTACCCATATAATGCATTTATTATCGCCAGAACTGTAATAATTATACTTATTACTTATGTTATTATCAATATAACATGCATTATTACCCATATTATGCAGTTATTATCGCTAGAACTATAATAAATATACGTATTACTTTTATTATCATCAATATAGCATGCATTATTACCCATATTATGCAGTTATTATCGATAGAACTGTAATAAATATACTTATTACTTTTATTATTATCAATATAACATGCACTATTAGCCATATTGTACTATTATTATCGCGGAAACTATAATAATTACACTTATTACTCCCAATATTATCAATTTAACATGCATTATTACCCATATAATGCAGTTATTATCGCTAGAACTGTAATAAATATACTTATTACTTATATTATTATCACTATAACATGCATTATTACCCTATATTATGCAGTTATTATCGATAGAACTATAATAAATATACTTATTACTTTTATTATTATCAATGTAACATGCACTACTGGCCATATTTTACTATTATTATCGCTAGAACTAGAATAATTATACTTATTACGCCCAATATTATCAATATAACATGCATTATTACCCATATAATGCAGTTATTATCGCTAGAACTGTAATAAATATACTTATTACTTATGTTATTATCAATATAACATGCATTATTACCCATATTATGCAGTTATTATCGCTAGAACTATAATAAATATACGTATTACTTTTATTATCATCAATATAACATGCATTATTACCCATATTATGCAGTTATTATCGATAGAACTGTAATAAATATACTTGTTACTTTTATTATTATCAATATAACGTGCACTATTAGCCATATTTTACTAGTATTATCGCTAGAACTGCAATAATTATACGTACTACTCCCGATATTATCAATATAACATCCATTATTACCCTTATTATGCAGTTATTATCGCTAGAACTGTAATAATTATACTTACTACTCCCGATATTATCAATATAACATGCATTATTACCCATATAATGCAGTTACTATCGCTAGAATTGTAATAATTATACTTATTACTTATATTATTATCAATATAACATGCATTATTACGCATATTATGCAGTTATAATCGCTAGAACTATAATAAATATACTTATTACTTTTATTATCATCAATACAACATGCATTATTACCCATATTATGCAGTTATTATCGCTAGAACTGTAATAATTATACTTATTACTTATATTATTATCTATATAACATGCATTATTACCCATATAATGGAGCTACAATCGCTAAAACTGTAATAATTATACTTATTACTTATATTATCATCAATATAACATTCATTATTACCCATATTGTGCCGTTATTATCGCTAGAACTATAATAATTGTACTTATTACTTCCGATATTATCATTACAACATGCATTATTACCCATATAATGCAGTTATTATCGCTAAAACTGTAATAATTATACTTATTACATATATTATTAGCAATATAACGTGCATTATTACCCATATTATGCAGTTATTATTGATAGAACTATAATAAATATACATATCACTTTCATTATTATCAATATTAGATGCATTATTACCTATGTTATGCAGTTATTATCGCTAGAACTGTAATAAATATACTTATTACTTTTATTATTATCAATATAACATGCATTATTGCCTATATCATGCAATTATTATCGCTAGAACTATAATAAATATACTTATTACTCCTGATATTATCAATATAACACCCATTATTACCCATATAATGCAGTTATTATCGCTAGAACTGTAACAACTGTACTTATTACTTATATTATTATCAATATAACATGCATTATTACCCATATTATGCAGTTATTATTTCTAGAACTATAATAAATATACGTATTACTTTTATTATCATCAATATAACATGCATTATTACCCATATTATGCAGTTATAATCGCTAGAACTATAATAATTATACTTATTACTTCCGATATTATCATTACAACATGCATTATTACCCATATAATGCAGTTATTATCGCTAGAACTGTAATAATTATACTTATTACATATATTATTAGCAATATAACGTGCATTATTACCCATATTATGCAGTTATTATTGATAGAACTATAATAAATATACTTATCACTTTCATTATTATCAATATTAGATGCATTATTACCTATGTTATGCAGTTATTATCGCTAGAACTATAATAAATATACTTATTACTCCCGATATTATCAATATAACATGCATTATTACATATATAATGCAGTTATTATCGCTATAACTGTAGTCATTTTCCTTATTACTGATATTATTATCAATATATCATGCATTATTACCCATATAATGGAGCTATTATCGCTAGAACTATAATAATTATACTTATTACTCCCGATATTATCAATATAACATCCATTATTACCCATATAATGGAGTTATTATCGCTAAAACTGTAATAATTATACTTATTACATATATTATTATCAATATTATATGCATTATTACTCATATAATGCAGTTATTATACATAGAACTATAATAAATATAATTATTACTTTTATTAGTGTCAATATAACATGCACTATTAGCCATATTTTACTATTATTATCGCTAGAACTATAATAATTATACTTATTACTCCCAATATTATCAATTTAACATGCATTATTACCCATATAATGCAGTCATTATCGCTAGGACTGTAATAATTATACTTATTACTTATGTTATCATCAATATAACATGCATTATTACCCATATTATGCAGTTATTATCGCTAGAACTATAATAAATATACGTATTACTTTTATTATCATCAATATAACATGCATTATTACCCATATTATGCTGTTATTATCGATAGAACTGTAATAAATACACTTATTACTTTTATTATTATCAATATAACATGCACTATTAGCCATATTTTACTATTATTATCGCTAGAACTATAATAATTATACTTATTACTCCCAATATTATCAATTTAACATGCATTATTACCCATATAATGCAGTCATTATCGCTAGGACTGTAATAATTATACTTATTACTTATGTTATCATCAATATAACATGCATTATTACCCATATTATGCAGTTATTATCGCTAGAACTATAATAATTATACTTATTACTCCCGATATTATCAATATAACATCCATTATTACCCATATAATGCAGTTATTATCGCTATAACTGTAGTAATTATCCTTATTACTGATATTATTATCAATATAACATGCATTATTACTTATATTATGCAGTTATTATCGATAGAACTATAATAAATATACTTATTACTTTTATTATTATCAATATAACATGCACTATTAGCCATATTTTACTATTATTATCGCTAGAAATAGAATAATTATACTTATTACTCCCAATATTATCAATATAACATGCATTATTACCCATATAATGCAGTTATTATCGCTAGAACTGCAATAATTGTACTTATTACTTATATTATTATCAATATAACATGCATTATTACCCATATTATGCAGTTATTATCGCTAGAACTATAATAAATATACGTATTACTTTTATTATCATCAATATAACATGCATTACTACCCATATTATGCAGTTATTATCGCTAGAACTATAATAATTATACTTATTACTCCCGATATTATCAATATAACATCCATTATTACCCATATAATGGAGTTATTATCGCTAAAACTGTAATAATTATACTTATTACTTATATTATCATCAATATAACATGCATTATTACCCATATTATGCCGTTATTATCGCTAGAACTATAATAATTGTACTTATTACTTCCGATATTATCATTACAACATGCATTATTACCCATATAATGCTGATATTATCGCTAGAACTGTAATAATTATACTTATTACATATATTATTAGCAATATAACGTGCATTATTACCCATATTATGCAGTTATTATTGATAGAACTATAATAAATATACTTATCACTTTCATTATTATCAATATTAGATGCATTATTACCTATGTTATGCAGTTATTATCGCTAGAACTATAATAAATATACTTATTACTCCCGATATTATCAATATAACATGCATTATTACATATATAATGCAGTTATTATCGCTATAACTGTAGTCATTTTCCTTATTACTGATATTCTTATCAATATATCATGCATTATTACCCATATAATGGAGCTATTATCGCTAGAACTATAATAATTATACTTATTACTCCCGATATTATCAATATAACATCCATTATTACCCATATAATGGAGTTATTATCGCTAAAACTGTAATAATTATACTTATTACATATATTATTATCAATATTATATGCATTATTACTCATATAATGCAGTTATTATACATAGAACTATAATAAATATAATTATTACTTTTATTAGTGTCAATATAACATGCACTATTAGCCATATTTTACTATTATTATCGCTAGAACTATAATAATTATACTTATTACTCCCAATATTATCAATTTAACATGCATTATTACCCATATAATGCAGTCATTATCGCTAGGACTGTAATAATTATACTTATTACTTATGTTATCATCAATATAACATGCATTATTACCCATATTATGCAGTTATTATCGCTAGAACTATAATAAATATACGTATTACTTTTATTATCATCAATATAACATGCATTATTACCCATATTATGCTGTTATTATCGATAGAACTGTAATAAATACACTTATTACTTTTATTATTATCAATATAACATGCACTATTAGCCATATTTTACTATTATTATCGCTAGAACTATAATAATTATACTTATTACTCCCAATATTATCAATTTAACATGCATTATTACCCATATAATGCAGTCATTATCGCTAGGACTGTAATAATTATACTTATTACTTATGTTATCATCAATATAACATGCATTATTACCCATATTATGCAGTTATTATCGCTAGAACTATAATAATTATACTTATTACTCCCGATATTATCAATATAACATCCATTATTACCCATATAATGCAGTTATTATCGCTATAACTGTAGTAATTATCCTTATTACTGATATTATTATCAATATAACATGCATTATTACTTATATTATGCAGTTATTATCGATAGAACTATAATAAATATACTTATTACTTTTATTATTATCAATATAACATGCACTATTAGCCATATTTTACTATTATTATCGCTAGAAATAGAATAATTATACTTATTACTCCCAATATTATCAATATAACATGCATTATTACCCATATAATGCAGTTATTATCGCTAGAACTGCAATAATTGTACTTATTACTTATATTATTATCAATATAACATGCATTATTACCCATATTATGCAGTTATTATCGCTAGAACTATAATAAATATACGTATTACTTTTATTATCATCAATATAACATGCATTACTACCCATATTATGCAGTTATTATCGCTAGAACTATAATAATTATACTTATTACTCCCGATATTATCAATATAACATCCATTATTACCCATATAATGGAGTTATTATCGCTAAAACTGTAATAATTATACTTATTACTTATATTATCATCAATATAACATGCATTATTACCCATATTATGCCGTTATTATCGCTAGAACTATAATAATTGTACTTATTACTTCCGATATTATCATTACAACATGCATTATTACCCATATAATGCTGATATTATCGCTAGAACTGTAATAATTATACTTATTACATATATTATTAGCAATATAACGTGCACTATTACCCATATTATGCAGTTATTATTGATAGAACTATAATAAATATACTTATCACTTTCATTATTATCAATATTAGATGCATTATTACCTATGTTATGCAGTTATTATCGCTAGAACTGTAATAAATATACTTATTACTTTTATTATTATCAATATAACATGCATTATTGCCCATATCATGCAATTATTATCGCTAGAACTATAATAAATATACTTATTACTCCTGATATTATCAATATAACACCCATTATTACCCATATAATGCAGTTATTATCGCTAGAACTGCAATAATTGTACTTATTACTTATATTATTATCAATATAACATGCATTATTACCCATATTATGCAGTTATTATCGCTAGAACTATAATAAATATACTTATTACTTTTATTATTATCAATATAACATACACTATTAGCCATATTGTACTATTATTATCGCTAGAACTATAATAATTATACTTATTACGCCTGATATTATCAATACAACATGCATTATTACCCATATAATGCAGGTATTATCGCTAGAACTATAATAAATATAGGTATTACTTTTATTATCATCAATATAACATGCATTATTACCCATATTATGCAGTTATTATCGATAGAACTGTAATAAATATACTTGTTACTTTTATTATTATCAATATAACATGCACTATTAGCCATATTTTACTAGTATTATCGCTAGAACTGCAATGATTATACGTATTACTCCCGATATTATCAATATAACATCCATTATTACCCATATTATGCAGTTATTATCGGTAGAACTGTAATAATTATACTTACTACTCCCGATATTATCAATATAACATGCATTATTACCCATATAATGCAGTTACTATCGCTAGAATTGTAATAATTATACTTATTACTTATGTTATTATCAATATAACATGCATTATTACGCATACAATGCAGTTATTATCGCTAGAACTGTAATAAATATACTTATTACTTTTATTATTATCAATATAACATGCATTATTACCCATATTATGCAGTTATTATCGATAGAACTGTAATAAATATACTTGTTACTTTTATTATTATCAATATAACATGCACTATTAGCCATATTTTACTAGTATTATCGCTAGAAATGCACTAATTATACGTATTACTCCCGATATTATCAATATAACATCCATTATTACCCATATTATGCAGTTATTATCGGTAGAACTGTAATAATTATACTTACTACTCCCGATATTATCAATATAACATGCATTATTACCCATATAATGCAGTTACTATCGCTAGAATTGTAATAATTATACTTATTACTTATATTATTATCAATATAACATGCATTATTACGCATATTATGCAGTTATAATCGCTAGAACTCTAATAAATATACTTAGTACTTTTATTATCATCAATATAACATGCATTATTACCCTTATTATGCAGTTACTATCGATAAAACTATAATAAATATACTTATTACTTTTATTATTATCAATATAACATACACTATTAGCCATATTGTACTATTATTATCGCTAGAACTATAATAATTATACTTATTACGCCTGATATTATCAATACAACATGCATTATTACCCATATAATGCAGGTATTATCGCTAGAACTGTAATAGTTATACTTATTACTTATATTATTAGCAATATAACGTGCACTATTACCCATATAATGCAGTTATTATCGCCAGAACTGTAATCATTATACTTATTACTTATACTATTAGCAATATAACGTGCATTATTATCCATATTATGCAGTTATTATCGCTAAAACTGTAATAATTATACTTATTACTTATATTATTATCAATATAACATGCATTATTACCCATATTATGCAGTTATTATCGCTAGAACTATAATAAATATACATATTACTTTTATTATCATCAATATAACATGCATTATTACCCATATTATGCAGTTATTATCGATAGAACTGTAATAAATATACTTATTACTTTTATTATTATCAATATAACATGCACTATTAGCCATATTTTACTAGTATTATCGCTAGAACTGCAATAATTATACGTATTACTCCCGATATTATCAATATAACATCCATTATTACCCATATTATGCAGTTATTATCGGTAGAACTGTAATAATTATACTTACTACTCCCGATATTATCAATATAACATGCATTATTACCCATATAATGCAGTTACTATCGCTAGAATTGTAATAATTATACTTATTACTTATATTATTATCAATATAACATGCATTATTACGCATATTATGCAGTTATAATCGCTAGAACTCTAATAAATATACTTAGTACTTTTATTATCATCAATATAACATGCATTATTACCCTTATTATGCAGTTACTATCGATAGAACTATAATAAATATACTTATTACTTTTATTATTATCAATATAACATACACTATTAGCCATATTGTACTATTATTATCGCTAGAACTATAATAATTATACTTATTACGCCTGATATTATCAATATAACATGCATTATTACCCATATAATGCAGGTATTATCGCTAGAACTGTAATAGTTACACTTATTACTTATATTATTAGCAATATAACGTGCACTATTACCCATATAATGCAGTTATTATCGCCAGAACTGTAATCATTATACTTATTACTTATACTATTAGCAATATAACGTGCATTATTATCCATATTATGCAGTTATTATCGCTAGAACTGTAATAATTATACTTATTACTTATATTATTATCAATATAACATGCATTATTACCCATATTATGCAGTTATTATCGCTAGAACTATAATAAATATACGTATTACTTTTATTATCATCAATATAACATGCATTATTACCCATATTATGCAGTTATTATCGATAGAACTGTAATAAATATACTTATTACTTTTATTATTATCAATATAACATGCACTATTAGCCATATTTTACTAGTATTATCGCTAGAACTGCAATAATTATACGTATTTCTCCCGATATTATCAATATAACATCCATTATTACCCATATTATGCAGTTATTATCGCTAGAACTGTAATAATTATACTTATTACTTATACTATTAGCAATATAATGTGCATTATTACCCATATTATGCAGTTATTATCGCTAGAACTGTAATAATTATACTTATTACTTATATTATTATCAATATAACATGCATTATTACCCATATAATGCAGTTATTATCGACAGAAGTATAATAAATATACGTATTACTTTTATTATCATCAATATAACATGCATTATTACCCATATTATGCTGTTATTATCGATAGAACTGTAATAAATATACTTATTACTTTTATTATTATCAATATAACATGCACTATTAGCCATATTTTACTAGCATTATCGCTAGAACTGCAATAATTATACGTATTACTCCCGATATTATCAATATAACATCCATTATTACCCATATTATGCAGTTATTATCGATAGAACTATAATAAGTATACTTATTACTTTTATTATTATCAATATAACATGCATTATTACCCATATAATGCAGTTATTATCGCTAGAACTGTAATAATTATACTTATTACTTATACTATTAGCAATATAACGTGAATTATTACCCATATAATGCAGTTATTATCGCCAGAATTGTAATAATTATACTTATTACTTATATTATTATCAATATAACATGCATTATTACCCATATTATGCAGTTATTATCGCTAGAACTATAATAAATATACGTATTACTTTTACTATCATCAATATAACATGCATTATTACGCATATTATGCAGTTATTATCGATAGAACTGTAATAAATATAGTTATTACTTTTATTATTATCAATATAACATGCACTATTAGCCATATTTTACTAGTATTATCGCTAGAACTGCAATAATTATACGTATTACTGCCGATATTATCAATATAACATCCATTATTACCCAAATAATGCAGTTATTATCGCTAGAACGGTAATAATTATACTTATTACTTATATTATTATCAATATAACATGCATTATTACCCATATTATGCAGTTATTATCGCTAGAACTATAATAAATATAGGCATTACTTTTATTATCATCAATATAACATGCATTATTACCCATATTATGCAGTTATTATCGATAGAACTGTAATAAATATACTTATTACTTTTATTATTATCAATATAACATGCACTATTAGCCATATTGTACTATTATTATCGCGAAAACTATAATAATTATACTTATTACTCCCGATATTATCAATATAACATGCATTATTACCCATATAATGCAGTTATTATCGCTAGAACTGTAATAATTATACTTACTACTTATACTATGAGCAATATAACGCGCATTATTACCCATATTATGCAATTATTATCGCTAGAACTGTAATAATTATACTTATTACTTATATTATTAGCAATATAACGTGCATTATTACCCATATAATGCATTTATTATCGTCGGAACTGTAATAATTATACTTATTACTTATGTTATTATCAATATAACATGCATTATTACCCATATTATGCAGTTATTATCGCTAGAACTATAATAAATATACGTATTACTTTTATTATCATGAATATAACATGCATTATTACCCATATTATGCAGTTATTATCGATAGAACTGTAATAAATATACTTATTACTTTTATTATTATCAATATAACATGCACAATTAGCCATATTTTACTAGCATTATCGCTAGAACTGCAATAATTATACGTATTACTCCCGATATTATCAATATAACATCCATTATTACCCATATTATGCAGTTATTATCGATAGAACTATAATAAGTATACTTATTACTTTTATTATTATCAATATAACATGCATTATTACCCATATAATGCAGTTATTATCGCTAGAACTGTAATAATTATACTTATTACTTATACTATTAGCAATATAACGTGAATTATTACCCATATAATGCAATTATTATCGCCAGAATTGTAATAATTATACTTATTACTTATATGATTATCAATATAACATGCATTATTACCCATATTATGCAGTTATTATCGCTAGAACTATAATAAATATACGTATTACTTTTACTATCATCAATATAACATGCATTATTACCCATATTATGCAGTTATTATCGATAGAACTGTAATAAATATAGTTATTACTTTTATTATTATCAATATAACATGCACTATTAGCCATATTTTACTAGTATTATCGCTAGAACTGCAATAATTATACGTATTACTGCCGATATTATCAATATAACATCCATTATTACCCAAATAATGCAGTTATTATCGCTAGAACGGTAATAATTATACTTATTACTTATATTATTATCAATATAACATGCATTATTACCCATATTATGCAGTTATTATCGCTAGAACTATAATAAATATAGGCATTACTTTTATTATCATCAATATAACATGCATTATTACCCATATTATGCAGTTATTATCGATAGAACTGTAATAAATATACTTATTACTTTTATTATTATCAATATAACATGCACTATTAGCCATATTGTACTATTATTATCGCGAAAACTATAATAATTATACTTATTACTCCCGATATTATCAATATAACATGCATTATTACCCATATAATGCAGTTATTATCGCTAGAACTGTAATAATTATACTTACTACTTATACTATGAGCAATATAACGCGCATTATTACCCATATTATGCAATTATTATCGCTAGAACTGTAATAATTATACTTATTACTTATATTATTAGCAATATAACGTGCATTATTACCCATATAATGCATTTATTATCGTCGGAACTGTAATAATTATACTTATTACTTATGTTATTATCAATATAACATGCATTATTACCCATATTATGCAGTTATTATCGCTAGAACTATAATAAATATACGTATTACTTTTATTATCATGAATATAACATGCATTATTACCCATATTATGCAGTTATTATCGATAGAACTGTAATAAATATACTTGTTACTTTTATTATTATCAATATAACATGCACTATTAGCCATATTTTACCTGTATTATCGCTAGAACTGCAATAATTATACGTATTACTCCCGATATTATCAATATAACATTCTTTATTACCCATATTATGCAGTTATTATCGCTAGAACTGTAATAATTATACTTACTACTCCCGATATTATCAATATAACATGCATTATTACCCATATAATGCAGTTACTATCGCTAGAATTGTAATAATTATACTTATTACTTATATTATTATCAATATAACATGCATTATTACGCATATTATGCAGTTATAATCGCTAGAACTATAATAAATATACTTAGTACTTTTATTATCATCAATATAACATGCATTATTACCCATATTATGCAGTTACTATCGATAGAACTATAATAAATATACTTATTACTTTTATCATTATCAATATAACATACACTATTAGCCATATTGTACTATTATTATCGCTAGAACTATAATAATTATACTTATTACTCCTGATATTATCAATATAACATGCATTATTACCCATATAATGCAGGTATTATCGCTAGGACTGTAATAATTGTACTTATTACTTATGTTATCATCAATATAACATGCATTATTACCCATATTATGCAGTTATTATCGCTAGAACTATAATAATTATACTTATTACTCCCGATATTATCAATATAACATCCATTATTACCCATATAATGGAGTTATTATCGCTAAATCGGTAATAATTATACTTATTACATATATTATTATCAATATTATGTGCATTATTACTCATATAATGCAGTTATTATACATAGAACTATAATAAATATAATTATTACTTTTATTATTGTCAATATAACATGCACTATTAGCCATATTTTACTATTATTATCGCTAGAACTATAATAATTATACTTATTACACCCAATATTATCAATTTAACATGCATTATTACCCATATAATGCAGTCATTATCGCTAGGACTGTAATAATTATACTTATTACTTATGTTATCATCAATATAACATGCATTATTACCCATATTATGCAGTTATTATCGCTAGAACTATAATTATTATACTTATTACTCCCGATATTATCAATATAACATCCATTATTACCCATATAATGCAGTTATTATCGCTATAACTGTAGTAATTATCCTTATTACTGATATTATTATCAATATAACATGCATTATTACCTATATTATGCAGTTATTATCGATAGAACTGTAATAAATATACTTATTACTTTTATTATTATCCATATAACATGCACTATTAGCCATATTTTACTATTATTATCGCTAGAACTATAATGATTATACTTATTACGCCCAATATTATCAATATAACATGCATTATTACCCATATAATGCAGTTATTATCGCTAGAACTGTAATAAATATACTTATTACTTATATTATTATCACTATAACATGCATTATTACCCTATATTATGCAGTTATTATCGATAGAACTATAATAAATATACTTATTACTTTTATTATTATCAATATAACATACACTATTAGCCATATTGTACTATTATTATCGCTAGAACTAGAATAATTATACTTATTACGCCCAATATTATCAATATAACATGCATTATTACCCATATAATGCAGGTATTATCGCTAGAACTGTAATAGTTATACTTATTACTTATATTATTAGCAATACAACGTGCATTATTACCCATATTATGCAGTTATTATCGCTAGAACTGTAATAATTATACCTATTACTTATATTATTATCAATATAGCATGCATTATTACCCATATAATGCAGTCATTATCGCTAGGACTGTAATAATTGTACTTATTACTTATGTTATCATCAATATAACATGCATTATTACCCATATTATGCAGTTATTATCGCTAGAACTATAATAATTATACTTATTACTCCCGATATTATCAATATAACATCCATTATTACCCATATAATGGAGTTATTATCGCTAAATCGGTAATAATTATACTTATTACATATATTATTATCAATATTATGTGCATTATTACTCATATAATGCAGTTATTATACATAGAACTATAATAAATATAATTATTACTTTTATTATTGTCAAATAACATGCACTATTAGCCATATTTTACTATTATTATCGCTAGAACTATAATAATTATACTTATTACTCCCAATATTATCAATTTAACATGCATTATTACCCATATAATGCAGTCATTATCGCTAGGACTGTAATAGTTATACTTATTACTTATGTTATCATCAATATAACATGCATTATTACCCATATTATGCAGTTATTATCGCTAGAACTATAATAATTATACTTATTACTCCCGATATTATCAATATAACATCCATTATTACCCATATAATGGAGTTATTATCGCTAAAACTGTAATAATTATACTTATTACTTATATTATCATCAATATAACATGCATTATTACCCATATTATGCCGTTATTCTCGCTAGAACTATAATAATTGTACTTATTACTTATATTATTATCAATATAACATGCATTATTACCCATATTATGCAGTTATTATCGCTAGAACTATAATAAATATAGGCATTACTTTTATTATCATCAATATAACATGCATTATTACCCATATTATGCAGTTATTATCGATAGAACTGTAATAAATATACTTATTACTTTTATTATTATCAATATAACATGCACTATTAGCCATATTGTACTATTATTATCGCGAAAACTATAATAATTATACTTATTACTCCCGATATTATCAATATAACATGCATTATTACCCATATAATGCAGTTATTATCGCTAGAACTGTAATAATTATACTTACTACTTATACTATGAGCAATATAACGCGCATTATTACCCATATTATGCAATTATTATCGCTAGAACTGTAATAATTATACTTATTACTTATATTATTAGCAATATAACATGCATTATTACCCATATAATGCATTTATTATCGTCGGAACTGTAATAATTATACTTATTACTTATGTTATTATCAATATAACATGCATTATTACCCATATTATGCAGTTATTATCGCTAGAACTATAATAAATATACGTATTACTTTTATTATCATGAATATAACATGCATTATTACCCATATTATGCAGTTATTATCGATAGAACTGTAATAAATATACTTGTTACTTTTATTATTATCAATATAACATGCACTATTAGCCATATTTTACTAGTATTATCGCTAGAACTGCAATAATTATACGTATTACTCCCGATATTATCAATATAACATCCATTATTACAGATATTTTGCAGTTATTATCGCTAGAACTGTAATAATTATACTTACTACTCCCGATATTATCAATATAACATGCATTATTACGCATATTATGCAGTTATAATCGCTAGAACTATAATAAATATACTTAGTACTTTTATTATCATCAATATAACATGCATTATTACCCATATTATGCAGTTACTATCGATAGAACTATAATAAATATACTTATTACTTTTATCATTATCAATATAACATACACTATTATTCATATTGTACTATTATTATCGCTAGAACTATAATAATTATACTTATTACTCCTGATATTATCAATATAACATGCATTATTACCCATATAATGCAGGTATTATCGCTAGAACTGTAATAGTTATACTTATTACTTATATTATTAGCAATACAACGTGCATTATTACCCATATTATGCAGTTATTATCGCTAGAACTGTAATAATTATACCTATTACTTATATTATTATCAATATAGCATGCATTATTACCCATATAATGCAGTCATTATCGCTAGGACTGTAATAATTGTACTTATTACTTATGTTATCATCAATATAACATGCATTATTACCCATATTATGCAGTTATTATCGCTAGAACTATAATAATTATACTTATTACTCCCGATATTATCAATATAACATCCATTATTACCCATATAATGGAGTTATTATCGCTAAATCGGTAATAATTATACTTATTACATATATTATTATCAATATTATGTGCATTATTACTCATATAATGCAGTTATTATACATAGAACTATAATAAATATAATTATTACTTTTATTATTGTCAATATAACATGCACTATTAGCCATATTTTACTATTATTATCGCTAGAACTATAATAATTATACTTATTACACCCAATATTATCAATTTAACATGCATTATTACCCATATAATGCAGTCATTATCGCTAGGACTGTAATAATTATACTTATTACTTATGTTATCATCAATATAACATGCATTATTACCCATATTATGCAGTTATTATCGCTAGAACTATAATTATTATACTTATTACTCCCGATATTATCAATATAACATCCATTATTACCCATATAATGCAGTTATTATCGCTATAACTGTAGTAATTATCCTTATTACTGATATTATTATCAATATAACATGCATTATTACCTATATTATGCAGTTATTATCGATAGAACTGTAATAAATATACTTATTACTTTTATTATTATCCATATAACATGCACTATTAGCCATATTTTACTATTATTATCGCTAGAACTATAATGATTATACTTATTACTCCCAATATTATCAATATAACATGCATTATTACCCATATAATGCAGTTATTATCGCTAGAACTGTAATAAATATACTTATTACTTATATTATTATCACTATAACATGCATTATTACCCTATATTATGCAGTTATTATCGATAGAACTATAATAAATATACTTATTACTTTTATTATTATCAATGTAACATGCACTACTAGCCATATTTTACTATTATTATCGCTAGAACTAGAATAATTATACTTATTACGCCCAATATTATCAATATAACATGCATTATTACCCATATAATGCAGTTATTATCGCTAGAACTGTAATAAATATACTTATTACTTATATTATTATCAATATAACATGCACTATTAGCCATATTTTACAATTATTATCGCTAGAACTATAATAATTTTACTTATTACTACCGATATTATCAATATAACATGCATTATTACCCAGATAATGCAGTTATTAATGCTAGATCTGTAATAAGTATACTTATTACTTATATTATTATCAATATAACATGCATTATTACCCATATTATGCAGTTATTATACATAGAACTATAATAAATATAATTATTACTTTTATTATTGTCAATATAACATGCACTATTAGCCATATTTTACTATTATTATCGCTAGAACTATAATAATTATACTTATTACTCCCAATATTATCAATTTAACATGCATTATTACCCATATAATGCAGTCATTATCGCTAGGACTGTAATAGTTATACTTATTACTTATGTTATCATCAATATAACATGCATTATTACCCATATTATGCAGTTATTATCGCTAGAACTATAATAAATATACGTATTACTTTTATTATCATCAATATAGCATGCATTATTACCCATATTATGCAGTTATTATCGATAGAACTGTAATAAATATACTTATTACTTTTATTATTATCAATATAACATGCACTATTAGCCATATTGTACTATTATTATCGCGAAAACTATAATAATTATACTTATTACTCCCGATATTATCAATATAACATGCATTATTACCCATATAATGCAGTTATTATCGCTAGAACTGTAATAATTATACTTACTACTTATACTATGAGCAATATAACGTGCATTATTACCCATATTATGCAATTATTATCGCTAGATCTGTAATAATTATACTTATTACTTATATTATTAGCAATATAACGTGCATTATTACCCATATAATGCATTTATTATCGTCGGAACTGTAATAATTATACTTATTACTTATGTTATTATCAATATAACATGCATTATTACCCATATTATGCAGTTATTATCGCTAGAACTATAATAAATATACGTATTACTTTTATTATCATCAATATAACATGCATTATTACCCATATTATGCAGTTATTATCGATAGAACTGTAATAAATATACTTGTTACTTTTATTATTATCAATATAACATGCACTATTAGCCATATTTTACTAGTATTATCGCTAGAACTGCAATAATTATACGTATTACTCCCGATATTATCAATATAACATTCTTTATTACCCATATTATGCAGTTATTATCGCTAGAACTGTAATAATTATACTTACTACTCCCGATATTATCAATATAACATGCATTATTACCCATATAATGCAGTTACTATCGCTAGAATTGTAATAATTATACTTATTACTTATATTATTATCAATATAACATGCATTATTACGCATATTATGCAGTTATAATCGCTAGAACTATAATAAATATACTTAGTACTTTTATTATCATCAATATAACATGCATTATTACCCATATTATGCAGTTACTATCGATAGAACTATAATAAATATACTTATTACTTTTATCATTATCAATATAACATACACTATTAGCCATATTGTACTATTATTATCGCTAGAACTATAATAATTATACTTATTACTCCTGATATTATCAATATAACATGCATTATTACCCATATAATGCAGGTATTATCGCTAGAACTGTAATAGTTATACTTATTACTTATATTATTAGCAATACAACGTGCATTATTACCCATATTATGCAGTTATTATCGCTAGAACTGTAATAATTATACCTATTACTTATATTATTATCAATATAGCATGCATTATTACCCATATAATGCAGTCATTATCGCTAGGACTGTAATAATTGTACTTATTACTTATGTTATCATCAATATAACATGCATTATTACCCATATTATGCAGTTATTATCGCTAGAACTATAATAATTATACTTATTACTCCCGATATTATCAATATAACATCCATTATTACCCACATAATGGAGTTATTATCGCTAAATCGGTAATAATTATACTTATTACATATATTATTATCAATATTATGTGCATTATTACTCATATAATGCAGTTATTATACATAGAACTATAATAAATATAATTATTACTTTTATTATTGTCAATATAACATGCACTATTAGCCATATTTTACTATTATTATCGCTAGAACTATAATAATTATACTTATTACACCCAATATTATCAATTTAACATGCATTATTACCCATATAATGCAGTCATTATCGCTAGGACTGTAATAATTATACTTATTACTTATGTTATCATCAATATAACATGCATTATTACCCATATTATGCAGTTATTATCGCTAGAACTATAATTATTATACTTATTACTCCCGATATTATCAATATAACATCCATTATTACCCATATAATGCAGTTATTATCGCTATAACTGTAGTAATTATCCTTATTACTGATATTATTATCAATATAACATGCATTATTACCTATATTATGCAGTTATTATCGATAGAACTGTAATAAATATACTTATTACTTTTATTATTATCCATATAACATGCACTATTAGCCATATTTTACTATTATTATCGCTAGAACTATAATGATTATACTTATTACGCCCAATATTATCAATATAACATGCATTATTACCCATATAATGCAGGTATTATCGCTAGAACTGTAATAGTTATACTTATTACTTATATTATTAGCAATACAACGTGCATTATTACCCATATTATGCAGTTATTATCGCTAGAACTGTAATAATTATACCTATTACTTATATTATTATCAATATAGCATGCATTATTACCCATATAATGCAGTCATTATCGCTAGGACTGTAATAATTGTACTTATTACTTATGTTATCATCAATATAACATGCATTATTACCCATATTATGCAGTTATTATCGCTAGAACTATAATAATTATACTTATTACTCCCGATATTATCAATATAACATCCATTATTACCCATATAATGGAGTTATTATCGCTAAATCGGTAATAATTATACTTATTACATATATTATTATCAATATTATGTGCATTATTACTCATATAATGCAGTTATTATACATAGAACTATAATAAATATAATTATTACTTTTATTATTGTCAATATAACATGCACTATTAGCCATATTTTACTATTATTATCGCTAGAACTATAATAATTATACTTATTACACCCAATATTATCAATTTAACATGCATTATTACCCATATAATGCAGTCATTATCGCTAGGACTGTAATAATTATACTTATTACTTATGTTATCATCAATATAACATGCATTATTACCCATATTATGCAGTTATTATCGCTAGAACTATAATTATTATACTTATTACTCCCGATATTATCAATATAACATCCATTATTACCCATATAATGCAGTTATTATCGCTATAACTGTAGTAATTATCCTTATTACTGATATTATTATCAATATAACATGCATTATTACCTATATTATGCAGTTATTATCGATAGAACTGTAATAAATATACTTATTACTTTTATTATTATCCATATAACATGCACTATTAGCCATATTTTACTATTATTATCGCTAGAACTATAATGATTATACTTATTACTCCCAATATTATCAATCTAACATGCATTATTACCCATATAATGCAGTTATTATCGCTAGAACTGTAATAAGTATACTTATTACTTATATTATTATCACTATAACATGCATTATTACCCTATATTATGCAGTTATTATCGATAGAACTATAATAAATATACTTATTACTTTTATTATTATCAATGTAACATGCACTACTAGCCATATTTTACTATTATTATCGCTAGAACTAGAATAATTATACTTATTACGCCCAATATTATCAATATAACATGCATTATTACCCATATAATGCAGTTATTATCGCTAGATTTGTAATAAATATACTTATTACTTATATTATTATCAATATAACATGCACTATTAGCCATATTTTACAATTATTATCGCTAGAACTATAATAATTTTACTTATTACTACCGATATTATCAATATAACATGCATTATTACCCAGATAATGCAGTTATTAATGCTAGATCTGTAATAAGTATACTTATTACTTATATTATTATCAATATAACATGCATTATTACCCATATTATGCAGTTATTATCGCTAGAACTATAATAATTATACTTATTACTCCCGATATTATCAATATAACGTCCATTATTACCCATATAATGGAGTTATTATCGCTAAAACTGTAATAATTATACTTATTACTTATATTATCATCAATATAACATGCATTATTACCCATATTATGCCGTTATTCTCGCTAGAACTATAATAATTGTACTTATTACTTATATTATTATCAATATAACATGCATTATTACCCATATTATGCAGTTATTATCGCTAGAACTATAATAAATATAGGCATTACTTTTATTATCATCAATATAACATGCATTATTACCCATATTATGCAGTTATTATCGATAGAACTGTAATAAATATACTTATTACTTTTATTATTATCAATATAACATGCACTATTAGCCATATTGTACTATTATTATCGCGAAAACTATAATAACTATACTTATTACTCCCGATATTATCAATATAACATGCATTATTACCCATATAATGCAGTTATTATCGCTAGAACTGTAATAATTATACTTACTACTTATACTATGAGCAATATAACGCGCATTATTACCCATATTATGCAATTATTATCGCTAGAACTGTAATAATTATACTTATTACTTATATTATTAGCAATATAACGTGCATTATTACCCATATAATGCATTTATTATCGTCGGAACTGTAATAATTATACTTATTACTTATGTTATTATCAATATAACATGCATTATTACCCATATTATGCAGTTATTATCGCTAGAACTATAATAAATATACGTATTACTTTTATTATCATGAATATAACATGCATTATTACCCATATTATGCAGTTATTATCGATAGAACTGTAATAAATATACTTATTACTTTTATTATTATCCATATAACATGCACTATTAGCCATATTTTACTAGTATTATCGCTAGAACTGCAATAATTATACGTATTACTCCCGATATTATCAATATAACATTCTTTATTACCCATATTATGCAGTTATTATCGCTAGAACTGTAATAATTATACTTACTACTCCCGATATTATCAATATAACATGCATTATTACCCATATAATGCAGTTACTATCGCTAGAATTGTAATAATTATACTTATTACTTATATTATTATCAATATAACATGCATTATTACGCATATTATGCAGTTATAATCGCTAGAACTATAATAAATATACTTAGTACTTTTATTATCATCAATATAACATGCATTATTACCCATATTATGCAGTTACTATCGATAGAACTATAATAAATATACTTATTACTTTTATCATTATCAATATAACATACACTATTAGCCATATTGTACTATTATTATCGCTAGAACTATAATAATTATACTTATTACTCCTGATATTATCAATATAACATGCATTATTACCCATATAATGCAGGTATTATCGCTAGAACTGTAATAGTTATACTTATTACTTATATTATTAGCAATACAACGTGCATTATTACCCATATTATGCAGTTATTATCGCTAGAACTGTAATAATTATACCTATTACTTATATTATTATCAATATAGCATGCATTATTACCCATATAATGCAGTCATTATCGCTAGGACTGTAATAATTGTACTTATTACTTATGTTATCATCAATATAACATGCATTATTACCCATATTATGCAGTTATTATCGCTAGAACTATAATAATTATACTTATTACTCCCGATATTATCAATATAACATCCATTATTACCCATATAATGGAGTTATTATCGCTAAATCGGTAATAATTATACTTATTACATATATTATTATCAATATTATGTGCATTATTACTCATATAATGCAGTTATTATACATAGAACTATAATAAATATAATTATTACTTTTATTATTGTCAATATAACATGCACTATTAGCCATATTTTACTATTATTATCGCTAGAACTATAATAATTATACTTATTACACCCAATATTATCAATTTAACATGCATTATTACCCATATAATGCAGTCATTATCGCTAGGACTGTAATAATTATACTTATTACTTATGTTATCATCAATATAACATGCATTATTACCCATATTATGCAGTTATTATCGCTAGAACTATAATTATTATACTTATTACTCCCGATATTATCAATATAACATCCATTATTACCCATATAATGCAGTTATTATCGCTATAACTGTAGTAATTATCCTTATTACTGATATTATTATCAATATAACATGCATTATTACCTATATTATGCAGTTATTATCGATAGAACTGTAATAAATATACTTATTACTTTTATTATTATCCATATAACATGCACTATTAGCCATATTTTACTATTATTATCGCTAGAACTATAATGATTATACTTATTACGCCCAATATTATCAATATAACATGCATTATTACCCATATAATGCAGGTATTATCGCTAGAACTGTAATAGTTATACTTATTACTTATATTATTAGCAATACAACGTGCATTATTACCCATATTATGCAGTTATTATCGCTAGAACTGTAATAATTATACCTATTACTTATATTATTATCAATATAGCATGCATTATTACCCATATAATGCAGTCATTATCGCTAGGACTGTAATAATTGTACTTATTACTTATGTTATCATCAATATAACATGCATTATTACCCATATTATGCAGTTATTATCGCTAGAACTATAATAATTATACTTATTACTCCCGATATTATCAATATAACATCCATTATTACCCATATAATGGAGTTATTATCGCTAAATCGGTAATAATTATACTTATTACATATATTATTATCAATATTATGTGCATTATTACTCATATAATGCAGTTATTATACATAGAACTATAATAAATATAATTATTACTTTTATTATTGTCAATATAACATGCACTATTAGCCATATTTTACTATTATTATCGCTAGAACTATAATAATTATACTTATTACACCCAATATTATCAATTTAACATGCATTATTACCCATATAATGCAGTCATTATCGCTAGGACTGTAATAATTATACTTATTACTTATGTTATCATCAATATAACATGCATTATTACCCATATTATGCAGTTATTATCGCTAGAACTATAATTATTATACTTATTACTCCCGATATTATCAATATAACATCCATTATTACCCATATAATGCAGTTATTATCGCTATAACTGTAGTAATTATCCTTATTACTGATATTATTATCAATATAACATGCATTATTACCTATATTATGCAGTTATTATCGATAGAACTGTAATAAATATACTTATTACTTTTATTATTATCCATATAACATGCACTATTAGCCATATTTTACTATTATTATCGCTAGAACTGCAATAATTATACGTATTACTCCCGATATTATCAATATAACATGCATTATTACCCATATAATGCAGTTATTATCGCTAGAACTGTAATAAGTATACTTATTACTTATATTATTATCACTATAACATGCATTATTACCCTATATTATGCAGTTATTATCGATAGAACTATAATAAATATACTTATTACTTTTATTATTATCAATGTAACATGCACTACTAGCCATATTTTACTATTATTATCGCTAGAACTAGAATAATTATACTTATTACGCCCAATATTATCAATATAACATGCATTATTACCCATATAATGCAGTTATTATCGCTAGAACTGTAATAAATATACTTATTACTTATATTATTATCAATATAACATGCACTATTAGCCATATTTTACAATTATTATCGCTAGAACTATAATAATTTTACTTATTACTACCGATATTATCAATATAACATGCATTATTACCCAGATAATGCAGTTATTAATGCTAGATCTGTAATAAGTATACTTATTACTTATATTATTATCAATATAACATGCATTATTACCCATATTATGCAGTTATTATACATAGAACTATAATAAATATAATTATTACTTTTATTATTGTCAATATAACATGCACTATTAGCCATATTTTACTATTATTATCGCTAGAACTATAATAATTATACTTATTACTCCCAATATTATCAATTTAACATGCATTATTACCCATATAATGCAGTCATTATCGCTAGGACTGTAATAGTTATACTTATTACTTATGTTATCATCAATATAACATGCATTATTACCCATATTATGCAGTTATTATCGCTAGAACTATAATAATTATACTTATTACTCCCGATATTATCAATATAACATCCATTATTACCCATATAATGGAGTTATTATCGCTAGAACTGTAATAATTATACTTACTACTTATACTATGAGCAATATAACGCGCATTATTACCCATATTATGCAATTATTATCGCTAGAACTGTAATAATTATACTTATTACTTATATTATTAGCAATATAACGTGCATTATTACCCATATAATGCATTTATTATCGTCGGAACTGTAATAATTATACTTATTACTTATGTTATTATCAATATAACATGCATTATTACCCATATTATGCAGTTATTATCGCTAGAACTATAATAAATATACGTATTACTTTTATTATCATGAATATAACATGCATTATTACCCATATTATGCAGTTATTATCGATAGAACTGTAATAAATATACTTGTTACTTTTATTATTATCAATATAACATGCACTATTAGCCATATTTTACTAGTATTATCGCTAGAACTGCAATAATTATACGTATTACTCCCGATATTATCAATATAACATCCATTATTACAGATATTTTGCAGTTATTATCGCTAGAACTGTAATAATTATACTTACTACTCCCGATATTATCAATATAACATGCATTATTACCCATATAATGCAGTTACTATCGCTAGAATTGTAATAATTATACTTATTACTTATATTATTATCAATATAACATGCATTATTACGCATATTATGCAGTTATAATCGCTAGAACTATAATAAATATACTTAGTACTTTTATTATCATCAATATAACATGCATTATTACCCATATTATGCAGTTACTATCGATAGAACTATAATAAATATACTTATTACTTTTATCATTATCAATATAACATACACTATTATTCATATTGTACTATTATTATCGCTAGAACTATAATAATTATACTTATTACTCCTGATATTATCAATATAACATGCATTATTACCCATATAATGCAGGTATTATCGCTAGAACTGTAATAGTTATACTTATTACTTATATTATTAGCAATACAACGTGCATTATTACCCATATTATGCAGTTATTATCGCTAGAACTGTAATAATTATACCTATTACTTATATTATTATCAATATAGCATGCATTATTACCCATATAATGGAGTTATTATCGCTAGAACTGTAATAATTATACTTATTACTTATATTATCATCAATATAACATGCATTATTACCCATATAATGCAGTTATTATCGACAGAAGTATAATAAATATACTTATTAGTTTTATTATTATCAATATAACATGCACTATTACCCATATAATGCAGTTATTATCGCTAGAACTGTAATAATTATACTTATTACTTATATTATTAGCAATATAACGTGCATTATTACCCATATAATGCATTTATTATCGCCAGAACTGTAATAATTATACTTATTACTTATGTTATTATCAATATAACATGCATTATTACCCATATTATGCAGTTATTATCGCTAGAACTATAATAAATATACGTATTACTTTTATTATCATCAATATAGCATGCATTATTACCCATATTATGCAGTTATTATCGATAGAACTGTAATAAATATACTTATTACTTTTATTATTATCAATATAACATGCACTATTAGCCATATTGTACTATTATTATCGCGAAAACTATAATAATTATACTTATTACTCCCGATATTATCAATATAACATGCATTATTACCCATATAATGCAGTTATTATCGCTAGAACTGTAATAATTATACTTACTACTTATACTATGAGCAATATAACGTGCATTATTACCCATATTATGCAATTATTATCGCTAGAACTGTAATAATTATACTTATTACTAATATTATTAGCAATATAACGTGCATTATTACCCATATAATGCATTTATTATCGTCGGAACTGTAATAATTATACTTATTACTTATGTTATTATCAATATAACATGCATTATTACCCATATTATGCAGTTATTATCGCTAGAACTATAATAAATATACGTATTACTTTTATTATCATGAATATAACATGCATTATTACCCATATTATGCAGTTATTATCGATAGAACTGTAATAAATATACTTGTTACTTTTATTATTATCAATATAACATGCACTATTAGCCATATTTTACTAGTATTATCGCTAGAACTGCAATAATTATACGTATTACTCCCGATATTATCAATATAACATCCATTATTACAGATATTTTGCAGTTATTATCGCTAGAACTGTAATAATTATACTTACTACTCCCGATATTATCAATATAACATGCATTATTACCCATATAATGCAGTTACTATCGCTAGAATTGTAATAATTATACTTATTACTTATATTATTATCAATATAACATGCATTATTACGCATATTATGCAGTTATAATCGCTAGAACTATAATAAATATACTTAGTACTTTTATTATCATCTATATAACATGCATTATTACCCATATTATGCAGTTACTATCGATAGAACTATAATAAATATACTTATTACTTTTATCATTATCAATATAACATACACTATTATTCATATTGTACTATTATTATCGCTAGAACTATAATAATTATACTTATTACTCCTGATATTATCAATATAACATGCATTATTACCCATATAATGCAGGTATTATCGCTAGAACTGTAATAGTTATACTTATTACTTATATTATTAGCAATACAACGTGCATTATTACCCATATTATGCAGTTATTATCGCTAGAACTGTAATAATTATACCTATTACTTATATTATTATCAATATAGCATGCATTATTACCCATATAATGGAGTTATTATCGCTAGAACTGTAATAATTATACTTATTACTTATATTATCATCAATATAACATGCATTATTACCCATATAATGCAGTTATTATCGACAGAAGTATAATAAATATACTTATTAGTTTTATTATTATCAATATAACATGCACTATTACCCATATAATGCAGTTATTATCGCTAGAACTGTAATAATTATACTTATTACTTATATTATTAGCAATATAACGTGCATTATTACCCATATAATGCATTTATTATCGCCAGAACTGTAATAATTATACTTATTACTTATGTTATTATCAATATAACATGCATTATTACCCATATTATGCAGTTATTATCGCTAGAACTATAATAAATATACGTATTACTTTTATTATCATCAATATAGCATGCATTATTACCCATATTATGCAGTTATTATCGATAGAACTGTAATAAATATACTTATTACTTTTATTATTATCAATATAACATGCACTATTAGCCATATTGTACTATTATTATCGCGAAAACTATAATAATTATACTTATTACTCCCGATATTATCAATATAACATGCATTATTACCCATATAATGCAGTTATTATCGCTAGAACTGTAATAATTATACTTACTACTTATACTATGAGCAATATAACGTGCATTATTACCCATATTATGCAATTATTATCGCTAGAACTGTAATAATTATACTTATTACTTATATTATTAGCAATATAACGTGCATTATTACCCATATAATGCATTTATTATCGTCGGAACTGTAATAATTATACTTATTACTTATGTTATTATCAATATAACATGCATTATTACCCATATTATGCAGTTATTATCGCTAGAACTATAATAAATATACGTATTACTTTTATTATCATCAATATAACATGCATTATTACCCATATTATGCAGTTATTATCGATAGAACTGTAATAAATATACTTGTTACTTTTATTATTATCAATATAACATGCACTATTAGCCATATTTTACTAGTATTATCGCTAGAACTGCAATAATTATACGTATTACTCCCGATATTATCAATATAACATTCTTTATTACCCATATTATGCAGTTATTATCGCTAGAACTGTAATAATTATACTTACTACTCCCGATATTATCAATATAACATGCATTATTACCCATATAATGCAGTTACTATCGCTAGAATTGTAATAATTATACTTATTACTTATATTATTATCAATATAACATGCATTATTACGCATATTATGCAGTTATAATCGCTAGAACTATAATAAATATACTTAGTACTTTTATTATCATCAATATAACATGCATTATTACCCATATTATGCAGTTACTATCGATAGAACTATAATAAATATACTTATTACTTTTATCATTATCAATATAACATACACTATTAGCCATATTGTACTATTATTATCGCTAGAACTATAATAATTATACTTATTACTCCTGATATTATCAATATAACATGCATTATTACCCATATAATGCAGGTATTATCGCTAGAACTGTAATAGTTATACTTATTACTTATATTATTAGCAATACAACGTGCATTATTACCCATATTATGCAGTTATTATCGCTAGAACTGTAATAATTATACCTATTACTTATATTATTATCAATATAGCATGCATTATTACCCATATAATGCAGTCATTATCGCTAGGACTGTAATAATTGTACTTATTACTTATGTTATCATCAATATAACATGCATTATTACCCATATTATGCAGTTATTATCGCTAGAACTATAATAATTATACTTATTACTCCCGATATTATCAATATAACATCCATTATTACCCATATAATGGAGTTATTATCGCTAAATCGGTAATAATTATACTTATTACATATATTATTATCAATATTATGTGCATTATTACTCATATAATGCAGTTATTATACATAGAACTATAATAAATATAATTATTACTTTTATTATTGTCAATATAACATGCACTATTAGCCATATTTTACTATTATTATCGCTAGAACTATAATAATTATACTTCTTACACCCAATATTATCAATTTAACATGCATTATTACCCATATAATGCAGTCATTATCGCTAGGACTGTAATAATTATACTTATTACTTATGTTATCATCAATATAACATGCATTATTACCCATATTATGCAGTTATTATCGCTAGAACTATAATTATTATACTTATTACTCCCGATATTATCAATATAACATCCATTATTACCCATATAATGCAGTTATTATCGCTATAACTGTAGTAATTATCCTTATTACTGATATTATTATCAATATAACATGCATTATTACCTATATTATGCAGTTATTATCGATAGAACTGTAATAAATATACTTATTACTTTTATTATTATCCATATAACATGCACTATTAGCCATATTTTACTATTATTATCGCTAGAACTATAATGATTATACTTATTACGCCCAATATTATCAATATAACATGCATTATTACCCATATAATGCAGTTATTATCGCTAGAACTGTAATAAATATACTTATTACTTATATTATTATCACTATAACATGCATTATTACCCTATATTATGCAGTTATTATTGATAGAACTATAATAAATATACTTATTACTTTTATTATTATCAATGTAACATGCACTACTAGCCATATTTTACTATTATTATCGCTAGAACTATAATAATTATACTTATTACTCCCAATATTATCAATTTAACATGCATTATTACCCATATAATGCAGTCATTATCGCTAGGACTGTAATAGTTATACTTATTACTTATGTTATCATCAATATAACATGCATTATTACCCATATTATGCAGTTATTATCGCTAGAACTATAATAATTATACTTATTACTCCCGATATTATCAATATAACATCCATTATTACCCATATAATGGAGTTATTATCGCAAAAACTGTAATAATTATACTTATTACTTATATTATCATCAATATAACATGCATTATTACCCATATTATGCCGTTATTCTCGCTAGAACTATAATAATTGTACTTATTACTTATATTATTATCAATATAACATGCATTATTACCCATATTATGCAGTTATTATCGCTAGAACTATAATAAATATACGTATTACTTTTATTATCATCAATATAACATGCATTATTACCCATATTATGCTGTTATTATCGATAGAACTGTAATAAATACACTTATTACTTTTATTATTATCAATATAACATGCACTATTAGCCATATTTTACTATTATTATCGCTAGAACTATAATAATTATAATTATTACTACCAATATTATGAATATAACATGCATTATTACCCATATTATGCCGTTATAATCGCTAGAACTATAATAAATATACGTATTACTTTTATTATCATCAATATAACATGCATTATTACCCATATTATGCAGTTATTATCGACAGAACTATAATAATTATACTTATTACTCCCAATATTATCAATATAACATGCATTATTACCCATATAATGCAGTTATTGTCGCTAGAACTGTAATGATTATACTTATTACTTATATTATTATCAGTATAACATGCATTGTTACCCATATAATGCAGTTATTATCGCTAGAACTGTAATAAATATACTTATTACTTATATTATTATCACTATAACATGCATTATTACCCTATATTATGCAGTTATTATCGATAGAACTATAATAAATATACTTATTACTTTTATTATTATCAATATAACATGCACTATTAGCCATATTTTACTATTATTATCGCTAGAAATAGAATAATTATACTTATTACTCCCAATATTATCAATATAACATGCATTATTACCCATATAATGCAGTTATTATCGCTAGAACTGTAATAATTATACTTATTACTTATATAATTATCAATATAACATGCATTATTACCCATATAATGCAGTTATTATCGCTAGAACTGTAAAAAGTATACTTATTACTTATATTATTATCAATATTATATGCATTATTACTCATATAATGCAGTTATTATACATAGAACTATAATAAATATAATTATTACTTTTATTATTGTCAATATAACATGCACTATTAGCCATATTTTACTATTATTATCGCTAGAACTATAATAATTATACTTATTACTCCCGATATTATCAATTTAACATGCATTATTACCCATATAATGCAGTCATTATCGCTAGGACTGTAATAATTATACTTATTACTTACATTATTATCAATATAACATGCATTATTACAGATATTATGCAGTTATAATCGCTAGAACTATAATAAATATACTTAGAATTTTTGTTATCATCAATATAACATGCACTATTATCCATATTATGCAGTTATTATCGCTAGAACTGTGATAATTATACTTATTACTTTTGTGATCATCAATATAGCATGCATTATTACCCATATTATGCAATTACTATCGATAGAACTATAATAAATATACTTATTACTTTTATTATTATCAATATAACATGCATTATTACCCTTATTATGCAGTAATTATCGCTAGAACTGTAATAATTATACTTATTTCTTGTATTATTATCAATATAACATGCATTATTACCCTATATTATGCAGTTATTATCGATAGAACTGTAATAAATATAATTATTACTTATATTACTATCAATATAACATTCACTATTAGCCATATTTTACTATTATTATCGCTAGAACTATAATAATTATACTTATTACTCCCAATATTATCAATATAACATGCATTACTACATATATAATGCAGTTATTATCGCTAGAACTGTAATAATTATACTTATTACTTTCATTATTATCAATATAACATGCATTATTACCCATATTATGCAGTTATAATCGCTAAAACTATAATGAATATACTTAGTTCTTTTATTATTATCAATATAACATGCATTATTACCCATATTATGCAGTTATTATCGCTAGAACTGTAATAAATATACTTATTACTTTTATTATCATCAATACAACATGCATTATTACCCATATTATGCAGTTATTATCGCTAGAACTGTAATAATTATACTTATTACTTATATTATTATCTATATAACATGCATTATTACCCATATAATGGAGCTACAATCGCTAAAACTGTAATAATTATACTTATTACTTATATTATCATCAATATAACATTCATTATTACCCATATAATGCAGTTATTATTGATAGAACTATAATAAATATACTTATCACTTTCATTATTATCAATATTAGATGCATTATTACCTATGTTATGCAGTTATTATCGCTAGAACTGTAATAAATATACTTATTACTTTTATTATTATCAATATAACATGCATTATTGCCTATATCATGCAATTATTATCGCTAGAACTATAATAAATATACTTATTACTCCTGATATTATCAATATAACACCCATTATTACCCATATAATGCAGTTATTATCGCTAGAACTGTAACAATTGTACTTATTACTTATATTATTATCAATATAACATGCATTATTACCCATATTATGCAGTTATTATTTCTAGAACTATAATAAATATACGTATTACTTTTATTATCATCAATATAACATGCATTATTACCCATATTATGCAGTTATAATCGCTAGAACTATAATAATTATACTTATTACTTCCGATATTATCATTACAACATGCATTATTACCCATATAATGCAGTTATTATCGCTAGAACTGTAATAATTATACTTATTACATATATTATTAGCAATATAACGTGCATTATTACCAATATTATGCAGTTATTATTGATAGAACTATAATAAATATACTTATCACTTTCATTATTATCAATATTAGATGCATTATTACCTATGTTATGCAGTTATTATCGCTAGAACTATAATAAATATACTTATTACTCCCGATATTATCAATATAACATGAATTATTACATATATAATGCAGTTATTATCGCTAGAACTGTAATAATTATACTTATTACTTTTATTATTATCAATATAGCATGCATTATTACCCATATAATGCAGTCATTATCGCTAGGACTGTAATAATTATACTTATTACTTATGTTATCATCAATATAACATGCATTATTACCCATATTATGCAGTTATTATCGCTAGAACTATAATAATTATACTTATTACTCCCAATATTATCAATTTAACATGCATTATTACCCATATAATGCAGTCATTATCGCTAGGACTGTAATAGTTATACTTATTACTTATGTTATCATCAATATAACATGCATTATTACCCATATTATGCAGTTATTATCGCTAGAACTATAATAATTATACTTATTACTCCCGATATTTTAATATAACATCCATTATTACACATATAATGGAGTTATTATCGCTAAAACTGTAATAATTATACTTATTACTTATATTATCATCAATATAACATGCATTATTACCCATATTATGCCGTTATTATCGCTAGAACTATAATAATTGTACTTATTACTTATATTATTATCAATATAACATGCATTATTACCCATATTATGCAGTTGTTATCGCTAGAACTATAATAAATAAACGTATTACTTTTATTATCATCAATATAACATGCATTATTACCCATATAATGGAGCTATTATCGCTAGAACTGTATTAATTATACTTATTACTTATATTATTATCAATATAACATGCATTATTAGCCATATTTTGCTATTATTATCGCTAGAACTATAATAATTATACTTATTACTCCCGATATTATCAATATAACATGCATTATTACCCATATTATGCTATTATTATCGATAGAACTATAATAAATGTACTTATTACTTTTATTATCATCAATATAACATGCATTATTACCCATATTATGCAGTTATTATCGCTAGAACTGTAATAAATATACTTATTACTTTTGTTATCATCAATATAGCATGCATTATTACCCATATTATGCAATTATTATTCATACAACTATAATAAATATACTTAGAATTTTTATTATCATCAATATAACATGCACTATTATCCATATTATGCAGTTATTATCGCTAGAACTGTAATAATTATACTTATTACTTATATTATTATCAATATAACATGTATTATTACCCATATAATGGAGCTATTATCGCTAGAACTGTAATAATTATACTTATTACTTACATTATTATCATTATAACATGCATTATTACCCATATTATGCAGTTATTATCGCTAGAACTGTAATAAATATACTTATTACTTTTATTATCATCAATACAACATGCATTATTACCCATATTATGCAGTTATTATCGCTAGAACTGTAATAAATATACTTATTACTTTTGTGATCTTCAATATAACATCCATTATTACCCATATAATGCTGTTATTATCGCTATCACTGTAATAAATATACTTATCACTTTTATTATTGTCAATATAACATGCATTGTTACCCATATTATGCAGTTATTATCGATAGAACTGTAATAAATATAATTATTACTTTTATTATTATCAATATAACATGCATTATTACCCATATTTTACTATTATTATCGCTAGAACTATAATTATTATACTTATTACTCCCGATATTATCAATATAACATGCATTATTACCCATATTATGCAGTTATTATCGCTAGAACTGTAATAATTATACTTACCACTTTTGTGGTCATCAATATAGCATGCATTATTACCCATATTATGCAATTACTATCGATAGAACTATAATAAATATACTTATTACTTTTATTATTATCAATATAACATGCATTATTACCCATATTATGCAGTAATTATCGCTAGAACTGTAATAATTATACTTATTTCTTGTATTATTATCAATATAACATGCATTATTACCCATATTATGCAGTTATTATCGCTAGAACTATAATAAATATACGTATTACTTTTATTATCATCAATATAACATGCATTATTACCCATATTATGCAGTTATTATCGATAGAACTGTAATAAATATACTTGGTCCTTCTATTATTATCAATATAACATGCACTATTAGCCATATTTTACTAGTATTATCGCTAGAACTGCAATAATTATACGTATTACTCCCGATATTATCAATATAACATCCATTATTACCCATATTATGCAGTTATTATCGCTAGAACTGTAATAATTATACTTACTACTCCCGATATTATCAATATAACATGCATTATTACCCATATAATGCAGTTACTATCGATAGAACTATAATAAATATACTTATTACTTTTATCATTATCAATATAACATACACTATTAGCAATATTGTACTATTATTATCGCTAGAACTATAATAATTATACTTATTACTCCTGATATTATCAATATAACATGCATTATTACCCATATAATGCAGGTATTATCGCTAGAACTGTAATAGTTATACTTATTACTTTTATTATTAGCAATACAACGTGCATTATTACCCATATTATGCAGTTATTATCGCTAGAACTGTAATAATTATACCTATTACTTATATTATTATCAATATAGCATGCATTATTACCCATATAATGCAGTCATTATCGCTAGGACTGTAATAATTATACTTATTACTTATGTTATCATCAATATAACATGCATTATTACCCATATTATGCAGTTATTATCGCTAGAACTATAATAATTATACTTATTACTCCCAATATTATCAATTTAACATGCATTATTACCCATATAATGCAGTCATTATCGCTAGGACTGTAATAGTTATACTTATTACTTATGTTATCATCAATATAACATGCATTATTACCCATATTATGCAGTTATTATCGCTAGAACTATAATAATTATACTTATTACTCCCGATATTTTAATATAACATCCATTATTACACATATAATGGAGTTATTATCGCTAAAACTGTAATAATTATACTTATTACTTATATTATCATCAATATAACATGCATTATTACCCATATTATGCCGTTATTATCGCTAGAACTATAATAATTGTACTTATTACTTATATTATTATCAATATAACATGCATTATTACCCATATTATGCAGTTGTTATCGCTAGAACTATAATAAATAAACGTATTACTTTTATTATCATCAATATAACATGCATTATTACCCATATTATGCAGTTATTATCGACAGAACTATAATAATTATACTTATTACTCCCAATATTATCAATATAACATGCATTATTACCCATATAATGCAGTTATTGTCGCTAGAAATGTAATGATTATACTTATTACTTATATTATTATCAGTATAACATGCATTATTACCCATATAATGCAGTTATTATACATAGAACTATAATAAATATAATTATTACTTTTATTATTGTCAATATAACATGCACTATTAGCCATATTTTACTATTATTATCGCTAGAAATAGAATAATTATACTTATTACTCCCAATATTATCAATATAACATGCATTATTACCCATATAATGCAGTTATTATCGCTAGAACTGTAATAATTATACTTATTACTTATATAATTATCAATATAACATGCATTATTACCCATATTATGCAGTTATAATCGCTAGAAATATTATAAATATACTTAGTACTTTTATTATCATCAATATAACATGCATTATTACCCATATTAAGCAGTTATTATCGATAGAACTATTACAAATATACTTTATACTATTAATATTATCAATATAACATGCACTATTAGCCATATTTTACTATTCTTATCGCTAGAACTATAATGATTATACTTATTACGCCCAATATTATCAATATAACATGCATTATTACCCATATAATGCAGTTATTATCGCTAGAACTGTAATAAATATACTTATTACTTATATTATTATCACTATAACATGCATTATTACCCTATATTATGCAGTTATTATCGATAGAACTATAATAAATATACTTATTACTTTTATTATTATCAATGTAACATGCACTACTAGCCATATTTTACTATTATTATCGCTAGAACTAGAATAATTATACTTATTACGCCCAATATTATCAATATAACATGCATTATTACCCATATAATGCAGTTATTATCGCTAGAACTGTAATAAATATACTTATTACTTATATTATTATCAATATAACATGCACTATTAGCCATATTTTACAATTATTATCGCTAGAACTATAATAATTTTACTTATTACTACCGATATTATCAATATAACATGCATTATTACCCAGATAATGCAGTTATTAATGCTAGATCTGTAATAAGTATACTTATTACTTATATTATTATCAATATAACATGCATTATTACCCATATTATGCAGTTATTATACATAGAACTATAATAAATATAATTATTACTTTTATTATTGTCAATATAACATGCACTATTAGCCATATTTTACTATTATTATCGCTAGAACTATAATAATTATACTTATTACTCCCAATATTATCAATTTAACATGCATTATTACCCATATAATGCAGTCATTATCGCTAGGACTGTAATAGTTATACTTATTACTTATATTATCATCAATATAACATGCATTATTACCCATATTATGCCGTTATTATCGCTAGAACTATAATAATTGTACTTATTACTTATATTATTATCTATATAACATGCATTATTACCCATATTATGCAGTTATTAATGCTAGAACTATAATAAATATACGTATTACTTTTATTATCATCAATATAACATGCATTATTACCCATATTATGCTGTTATTATCGATAGAACTGTAATAAATACACTTATTACTTTTATTATTATCAATATAACATGCACTATTAGCCATATTTAACTATTATTATCGCTAGAACAATAATAATTATAATTATTACTACCAATATTATGAATATAACATGCATTATTACCCATATTATGCAGTTATAATCGCTAGAACTATAATAAATATACGTATTACTTTTATTATCATAAATATAACATGCATTATTACCCATATTATGCAGTTATTATCGACAGAACTATAATAATTATACTTATTACTCCCAATATTATCAATATAACATGCATTATTACCCATATAATGCAGTTATTGTCGCTAGAACTGTAATGATTATACTTATTACTTATATTATTATCAGTATAACATGCATTATTACCCATATAATGCAGTTATTATCGCTAGAACTGTAATAAATATACTTATTACTTATATTGTTATCACTATAACATGCATTATTACCCTATATTATGCAGTTATTATACATAGAACTATAATAAATATAATTATTACTTTTATTATTGTCAATATAACATGCACTATTAGCCATATTTTACTATTATTATCGCTAGAAATAGAATAATTATACTTATTACTCCCAATATTATCAATATAACATGCATTATTACCCATATAATGCAGTTATTATCGCTAGAACTGTAATAATTATACTTATTACTTATATAATTATCAATATAACATGCATTATTACCCATATTATGCAGTTATAATCGCTAGAAATATTATAAATATACTTAGTACTTTTTTTATCATCAATATAACATGCATTATTACCCATATTAAGCAGTTATTATCTAAAGAACTATTACAAATATACTTTATACTATTAATATTATCAATATAACATGCACTATTAGCCATATTTTACTATTATTATCGCTAGAACTATAATGATTATACTTATTACGCCCAATATTATCAATATAACATGCATTATTACCCATATAATGCAGTCATTATCGCTAGGACTGTAATAATTATACTTATTACATATATTATTATCAATATTATATGCATTATTACTCATATAATGCAGTTATTATACATAGAACTATAATAAATATAATTATTACTTTTATTATTGTCAATATAACATGCACTGTTAGCCATATTTTACTATTATTATCGCTAGAACTATAATAATTATACTTATTACTCCCAATATTATCAATTTAACATGCATTATTACCCATATAATGCAGTCATTATCGCTAGGACTGTAATAATTATACTTATTAATTATGTTATCATCAATATAACATGCATTATTACCCATATTATGCAGTTATTATCGCTAGAACTATAATAATTATACTTATTACTCCCGATATTATCAATATAACATCCATTATTACCCATATAATGCAGTTATTATCGCTATAACCATAGTAATTATCCTTATTACTGGTATTATTATCAATATAACATGCATTATTACCTATATTATGCAGTTATAATCGATAGAACTGTAATAAATATACTTATTACTTTTATTATTGTCCATATAACATGCACTATTAGCCATATTTTACTATTATTATCGCTAGAACTATAATAATTATACTGATTACTCCCAATATTATCAATATAACATGCATTATTACATATATAATGCAGTTATTATCGCTAGAACTGTAATAATTATACTTATTAATTACATTATTATCAATATAACATGCATTATTACAGATATTATGCAGTTATAATCGCTAGAACTATAATAAATATACTTAGAATTTTTATTATCATCAATATAACATGCACTATTATCCATATTATGCAGTTATTATCGCTAGAACTGTAATAATTATACTTATTACTTATATTATTATCAATATAACATGCATTATTACCCATATAATGGAGCTATTATCGCTAGAACTGTAATAATTATACTTATTACTTACATTATTATCAATATGACATGCATTATTACCCATATTATGCAGTTATAATCGCTAGAACTATAATGAATATACTTAGTTCTTTTATTATCATCAATATAACATGCATTATTACCCATATTATGCAGTTATTATCGCTAGAACTGTAATAAATATACTTATTACTTTTATTATCATCAATACAACATGCATTATTACCCATATTATGCAGTTATTATCGCTAGAACTGTAATAAATATACTTATTACTTTTGTGATCTTCAATATAACATCCATTATTACCCATATAATGCTGTTATTATCGCTATCACTGTAATAAATACACTTATCACTTTTATTATCATCAATATAACATGCATTATTACCCATATTATGCTGTTATTATCGATAGAACAGTAATAAATACACTTATTACTTTTATTATTATCAATATAACATGCACTATTAGCCATATTTAACTATTATTATCGCTAGAACAATAATAATTATAATTATTACTACCAATATTATGAATATAACATGCATTATTACCCATATTATGCAGTTATAATCGCTAGAACTATAATAAATATACGTATTACTTTTATTATCATAAATATAACATGCATTATTACCCATATTATGCAGTTATTATCGACAGAACTATAATAATTATACTTATTACTCCCAATATTATCAATATAACATGCATTATTACCCATATAATGCAGTTATTGTCGCTAGAACTGTAATGATTATACTTATTACTTATATTATTATCAGTATAACATGCATTATTACCCATATAATGCAGTTATTATCGCTAGAACTGTAATAAATATACTTATTACTTATATTGTTATCACTATAACATGCATTATTACCCTATATTATGCAGTTATTATACATAGAACTATAATAAATATAATTATTACTTTTATTATTGTCAATATAACATGCACTATTAGCCATATTTTACTATTATTATCGCTAGAAATAGAATAATTATACTTATTACTCCCAATATTATCAATATAACATGCATTATTACCCATATAATGCAGTTATTATCGCTAGAACTGTAATAATTATACTTATTACTTATATAATTATCAATATAACATGCATTATTACCCATATTATGCAGTTATAATCGCTAGAAATATTATAAATATACTTAGTACTTTTTTTATCATCAATATAACATGCATTATTACCCATATTAAGCAGTTATTATCGATAGAACTATTACAAATATACTTTATACTATTAATATTATCAATATAACATGCACTATTAGCCATATTTTACTATTATTATCGCTAGAACTATAATGATTATACTTATTACGCCCAATATTATCAATATAACATGCATTATTACCCATATAATGCAGTCATTATCGCTAGGACTGTAATAATTATACTTATTACATATATTATTATCAATATTATATGCATTATTACTCATATAATGCAGTTATTATACATAGAACTATAATAAATATAATTATTACTTTTATTATTGTCAATATAACATGCACTGTTAGCCATATTTTACTATTATTATCGCTAGAACTATAATAATTATACTTATTACTCCCAATATTATCAATTTAACATGCATTATTACCCATATAATGCAGTCATTATCGCTAGGACTGTAATAATTATACTTATTACTTATGTTATCATCAATATAACATGCATTATTACCCATATTATGCAGTTATTATCGCTAGAACTATAATAATTATACTTATTACTCCCGATATTATCAATATAACATCCATTATTACCCATATAATGCAGTTATTATCGCTATAACCATAGTAATTATCCTTATTACTGGTATTATTATCAATATAACATGCATTATTACCTATATTATGCAGTTATAATCGATAGAACTGTAATAAATATACTTATTACTTTTATTATTATCCATATAACATGCACTATTAGCCATATTTTACTATTATTATCGCTAGAACTATAATAATTATACTGATTACTCCCAATATTATCAATATAACAAGCATTATTACATATATAATGCAGTTATTATCGCTAGAACTGTAATAATTATACTTATTAATTACATTATTATCAATATAACATGCATTATTACAGATATTATGCAGTTATAATCGCTAGAACTATAATAAATATACTTAGAATTTTTATTATCATCAATATAACATGCACTATTATCCATATTATGCAGTTATTATCGCTAGAACTGTAATAATTATACTTATTACTTATATTATTATCAATATAACATGCATTATTACCCATATAATGGAGCTATTATCGCTAGAACTGTAATAATTATACTTATTACTTACATTATTATCAATATGACATGCATTATTACCCATATTATGCAGTTATAATCGCTAGAACTATAATGAATATACTTAGTTCTTTTATTATCATCAATATAACATGCATTATTACCCATATTATGCAGTTATTATCGCTAGAACTGTAATAAATATACTTATTACTTTTATTATCATCAATACAACATGCATTATTACCCATATTATGCAGTTATTATCGCTAGAACTGTAATAAATATACTTATTACTTTTGTGATCTTCAATATAACATCCATTATTACCCATATAATGCTGTTATTATCGCTATCACTGTAATAAATATACTTATCACTTTTATTATTGTCAATATAACATGCATTGTTACCCATATTATGCAGTTATTATCGATAGAACTGTAATAAATATAATTATTACTTTTATTATTATCAATATAACATGCATTATTACCCATATTTTACTATTATTATCGCTAGAACTATAATAATTATACTTATTACTCCCGATATTATCAATATAACATGCATTATTACCCATATTATGCAGTTATTATCGCTAGAACTGTAATAATTATACTTATTACTTACATTATTATCAATATAACATGCATTATTACAGATATTATGCAGTTATAATCGCTAGAACTATAATAAATATACTTAGAATTTTTATTATCATCAATATAACATGCACTATTATCCATATTATGCACTTATTATCGCTAGAACTGTAATAATTATACTTATTACTTATATTATTATCAATATAACATGCATTATTACCCATATAATGGAGCTATTATCGCTAGAACTGTAATAATTATACTTATTACTTACATTATTATCAATATGACATGCATTATTACCCATATTATGCAGTTATAATCGCTAGAACTATAATGAATATACTTAGTTCTTTTATTATCATCAATATAACATGCATTATTACCCATATTATGCAGTTATTATCGCTAGAACTGTAATAAATATACTTATTACTTTTATTATCATCAATACAACATGCATTATTACCCATATTATGCAGTTATTATCGCTAGAACTGTAATAAATATACTTATTACTTTTGTGATCTTCAATATAACATCCATTATTACCCATATAATGCTGTTATTATCGCTATCACTGTAATAAATATACTTATCACTTTTATTATTGTCAATATAACATGCATTGTTACCCATATTATGCAGTTATTATCGATAGAACTGTAATAAATATAATTATTACTTTTATTATTAGCAATATAACATGCACTATTACCCATATTTTACTATTATTATCGCTAGAACTATAATAATTATACTTATTACCCCCGATATTATCAATATAACATGCATTATTACCCATATTATGCAGTTATTATCGCTAGAACTGTAATAATTATACTTATTACTTTTGTGATCATCAATATAGCATGCATTATTACCCATATTATGCAATTACTATCGATAGAACTATAATAAATATACTTATTACTTTTATTATTATCAATATAACATGCATTATTACCCATATTATGCAGTAATTATCGCTAGAACTGTAATAATTATACTTATTTCTTGTATTATTATCAATATAACATGCATTATTACCCTATATTATGCAGTTATTATCGATAGAACTGTAATAAATATAATTATTACTTATATTACTATCAATATAACATTCACTATTAGCCATATTTTACTATTATTATCGCTAGAACTATAATAATTATACTTATTACTCCCAATATTATCAATATAACATGCATTACTACATATATAATGCAGTTATTATCGCTAGAACTGTAATAATTATACTTATTACTTTCATTATTATCAATATAACATGCATTATTACCCATATTATGCAGTTATAATCGCTAGAACTATAATGAATATACTTAGTTCTTTTATTATTATCAATATAACATGCATTATTACCCATATTATGCAGTTATTATCGCTAGAACTGTAATAAATATACTTATTACTTTTATTATCATCAATACAACATGCATTATTACCCATATTATGCAGTTATTATCGCTAGAACTGTAATAATTATACTTATTACTTATATTATTATCTATATAACATGCATTATTACCCATATAATGGAGCTACAATCGCTAAAACTGTAATAATTATACTTATTACTTATATTATCATCAATATAACATTCATTATTACCCATATTATGCCGTTATTATCGCTAGAACTATAATAATTGTACTTATTACTTCCGATATTATCATTACAACATGCATTATTACCCATATAATGCAGTTATTATCGCTAGAACTGTAATAATTATACTTATTACATATATTATTAGCAATATAACGTGCATTATTACCCATATTATGCATTTATTATTGATAGAACTATAATAAATATACTTATCACTTTCATTATTATCAATATTAGATGCATTATTACCTATGTTATGCAGTTATTATCGCTAGAACTATAATAAATATACTTATTACTCCCGATATTATCAATATAACATGCATTATTACATATATAATGCAGTTATTATCGCTAGAACTGTAATAATTATACTCATTACTTACATTATTATCAATATAACATGCATTATTACCCATATAATGGAGCTATTATCGCTAGAACTGTAGTAATTATACTTATTACTTATATTATTATCAATATAACATGCATTATTAGCCATATTTTACTATTATTATCGCTAGAACTATAATAATTATACTTATTACTCCCAATATTATCAATATAACATGCATTACTACATATATAATGCAGTTATTATGGCTAGAACTGTAATAATTATACTTATTACTTTCATTATTATTAATATAACATGCATTATTACCCATATTATGCAGTTATAATCGCTAGAACTGTAATAATTATACTTACTACTTATACTATGAGCAATATAACGTGCATTATTACCCATATTATGCAATTATTATCGCTAGAACTGTAATAATTATACTTATTACGTATATTATTAGCAATATAACGTGCATTATTACCCATATAATGCATTTATTATCGCCAGAACTGTAATAATTATACTTATTACTTATGTTATTATCAATATAACATGCATTATTACCCATATTATGCAGTTATTATCGCTAGAACTATAATAAATATACGTATTACTTTTATTATCATCAATATAGCATGCATTATTACCCATATTATGCAGTTATTATCGATAGAACTGTAATAAATATACTTATTACTTTTATTATTATCAATATAACATGCACTATTAGCCATATTGTACTATTATTATCGCGAAAACTATTATAATTATACTTATTACTCCCGATATTATCAATATAACATGCATTATTACCCATATAATGCAGTTATTATCGCTAGAACTGTAATAATTATACTTACTACTTATACTATGAGCAATATAACGTGCATTATTACCCATATTATGCAATTATTATCACTAGAACTGTAATAATTATACTTATTACTTATATTATTAGCAATATAACGTGCATTATTACCCATATAATGCATTTATTATCGTCGGAACTGTAATAATTATACTTATTACTTATGTTATTATCAATATAACATGCATTATTACCCATATTATGCAGTTATTATCGCTAGAACTATAATAAATATACGTATTACTTTTATTATCATCAATATAACATGCATTATTACCCATATTATGCAGTTATTATCGATAGAACTGTAATAAATATACTTGTTACTTTTATTATTATCAATATAACATGCACTATTAGCCATATTTTACTAGTATTATCGCTAGAACTGCAATAATTATACGTATTACTCCCGATATTATCAATATAACATCCATTATTACCCATATTATGCAGTTATTATCGCTAGAACTGTAATAATTATACTTACTACTCCCGATATTATCAATATAACATGCATTATTACCCATATAATGCAGTTACTATCGCTAGAATTGTAATAATTATACTTATTACTTATATCATTATCAATATAACATGCATTATTACGCATATTATGCAGTTATAATCGCTAGAGCTATAATAAATATACTTAGTACTTTTATTATCATCAATATAACATGCATTATTACCCATATTATGCAGTTACTATCGATAGAACTATAATAAATATACTTATTACTTTTATCATTATCAATATAACATACACTATTAGCCATATTGTACTATTATTATCGCTAGAACTATAATAATTATACTTATTACTCCTGATATTATCAATATAACATGCATTATTACATATATAATGCAGTTATTATCGCTAGAACTGTAATAATTATACTTATTACTTACATTATTATCAATATAACATGCATTATTACCCATATAATGGAGCTATTATCGCTAGAACTGTAGTAATTATACTTATTACTTATATTATTATCAATATAACATGCATTATTAGCCATATTTTACTATTATTATCGCTAGAACTATAATAATTATACTTATTACTCCCAATATTATCAATATAACATGCATTACTACATATATAATGCAGTTATTATGGCTAGAACTGTAATAATTATACTTATTACTTTCATTATTATTAATATAACATGCATTATTACCCATATTATGCAGTTATAATCGCTAGAACTGTAATAATTATACTTACTACTTATACTATGAGCAATATAACGTGCATTATTACCCATATTATGCAATTATTATCGCTAGAACTGTAATAATTATACTTATTACGTATATTATTAGCAATATAACGTGCATTATTACCCATATAATGCATTTATTATCGCCAGAACTGTAATAATTATACTTATTACTTATGTTATTATCAATATAACATGCATTATTACCCATATTATGCAGTTATTATCGCTAGAGCTATAATAAATATACGTATTACTTTTATTATCATCAATATAGCATGCATTATTACCCATATTATGCAGTTATTATCGATAGAACTGTAATAAATATACTTATTACTTTTATTATTAGCAATACAACGTGCATTATTACCCATATTATGCAGTTATTATCGCTAGAACTGTAATAATTATACTTACTACTCCCGATATTATCAATATAACATGCATTATTACCCATATAATGCAGTTACTATCGCTAGAATTGTAATAATTATACTTATTACTTATATTATTATCAATATAACATGCATTATTACGCATATTATGCAGTTATAATCGCTAGAACTATAATAAATATACTTAGTACTTTTATTATCATCAATATAACATGCATTATTACCCATATTATGCAGTTACTATCGATAGAACTATAATAAATATACTTATTACTTTTATCATTATCAATATAACATACACTATTAGCCATATTGTACTATTATTATCGCTAGAACTATAATAATTATACTTATTACTCCTGATATTATCAATATAACATGCATTATTACCCATATAATGCAGGTATTATCGCTAGAACTGTAATAGTTATACTTATTACTTATATTATTGGCAATACAACGTGCATTATTACCCATATTATGCAGTTATTATCGCTAGAACTGTAATAATTATACCTATTACTTATATTATTATCAATATAGCATGCATTATTACCCATATAATGCAGTCATTATCGCTAGGACTGTAATAATTATACTTATTACTTATGTTATCATCAATATAACATGCATTATTACCCATATTATGCAGTTATTATCGCTAGAACTATAATAATTATACTTATTACTCCCGATATTTTAATATAACATCCATTATTACACATATAATGGAGTTATTATCGCTAAAACTGTAATAATTATACTTATTACTTATATTATCATCAATATAACATGCATTATTACCCATATTATGCCGTTATTATCGCTAGAACTATAATAATTGTACTTATTACTTATATTATTATCAATATAACATGCATTATTACCCATATTATGCAGTTGTTATCGCTAGAACTATAATAAATAAACGTATTACTTTTATTATCATCAATATAACATGCATTATTACCCATATTATGCAGTTATTATCGATAGAACTATTACAAATATACTTTATACTATTAATATTATCAATATAACATGCACTATTAGCCATATTTTACTATTCTTATCGCTAGAACTATAATGATTATACTTATTACTCCCAATATTATCAATATAACATGCATTATTACCCATATAATGCAGTTATTATACATAGAACTATAATAAATATAATTATTACTTTTATTATTGTCAATATAACATGCACTATTAGCCATATTTTACTATTATTATCGCTAGAAATAGAATAATTATACTTATTACTCCCAATATTATCAATATAACATGCATTATTACCCATATAATGCAGTTATTATCGCTAGAACTGTAATAATTATACTTATTACTTATATAATTATCAATATAACATGCATTATTACCCATATTATGCAGTTATAATCGCTAGAAATATTATAAATATACTTAGTACTTTTATTATCATCAATATAACATGCATTATTACCCATATTAAGCAGTTATTATCGATAGAACTATTACAAATATACTTTATACTATTAATATTATCAATATAACATGCACTATTAGCCATATTTTACTATTCTTATCGCTAGAACTATAATGATTATACTTATTACGCCCAATATTATCAATATAACATGCATTATTACCCATATAATGCAGTTATTATCGCTAGAACTGTAATAAATATACTTATTACTTATATTATTATCACTATAACATGCATTATTACCCTATATTATGCAGTTATTATCGATAGAACTATAATAAATATACTTATTACTTTTATTATTATCAATGTAACATGCACTACTAGCCATATTTTACTATTATTATCGCTAGAACTAGAATAATTATACTTATTACGCCCAATATTATCAATATAACATGCATTATTACCCATATAATGCAGTTATTATCGCTAGAACTGTAATAAATATACTTATTACTTATATTATTATCAATATAACATGCACTATTAGCCATATTTTACAATTATTATCGCTAGAACTATAATAATTTTACTTATTACTACCGATATTATCAATATAACATGCATTATTACCCAGATAATGCAGTTATTAATGCTAGATCTGTAATAAGTATACTTATTACTTATATTATTATCAATATAACATGCATTATTACCCATATTATGCAGTTATTATACATAGAACTATAATAAATATAATTATTACTTTTATTATTGTCAATATAACATGCACTATTAGCCATATTTTACTATTATTATCGCTAGAACTATAATAATTATACTTATTACTCCCAATATTATCAATTTAACATGCATTATTACCCATATAATGCAGTCATTATCGCTAGGACTGTAATAGTTATACTTATTACTTATATTATCATCAATATAACATGCATTATTACCCATATTATGCCGTTATTATCGCTAGAACTATAATAATTGTACTTATTACTTATATTATTATCTATATAACATGCATTATTACCCATATTATGCAGTTATTATCGCTAGAACTATAATAAATATACGTATTACTTTTATTATCATCAATATAACATGCATTATTACCCATATTATGCTGTTATTATCGATAGAACTGTAATAAATACACTTATTACTTTTATTATTATCAATATAACATGCACTATTAGCCATATTTAACTATTATTATCGCTAGCACAATAATAATTATAATTATTACTACCAATATTATGAATATAACATGCATTATTACCCATATTATGCAGTTATAATCGCTAGAACTATAATAAATATACGTATTACTTTTATTATCATAAATATAACATGCATTATTACCCATATTATGCAGTTATTATCGACAGAACTATAATAATTATACTTATTACTCCCAATATTATCAATATAACATGCATTATTACCCATATAATGCAGTTATTGTCGCTAGAACTGTAATGATTATACTTATTACTTATATTATTATCAGTATAACATGCATTATTACCCATATAATGCAGTTATTATCGCTAGAACTGTAATAAATATACTTATTACTTATATTGTTATCACTATAACATGCATTATTACCCTATATTATGCAGTTATTATACATAGAACTATAATAAATATAATTATTACTTTTATTATTGTCAATATAACATGCACTATTAGCCATATTTTACTATTATTATCGCTAGAAATAGAATAATTATACTTATTACTCCCAATATTATCAATATAACATGCATTATTACCCATATAATGCAGTTATTATCGCTAGAACTGTAATAATTATACTTATTACTTATATAATTATCAATATAACATGCATTATTACCCATATTATGCAGTTATAATCGCTAGAAATATTATAAATATACTTAGTACTTTTTTTATCATCAATATAACATGCATTATTACCCATATTAAGCAGTTATTATCTAAAGAACTATTACAAATATACTTTATACTATTAATATTATCAATATAACATGCACTATTAGCCATATTTTACTATTATTATCGCTAGAACTATAATGATTATACTTATTACGCCCAATATTATCAATATAACATGCATTATTACCCATATAATGCAGTCATTATCGCTAGGACTGTAATAATTATACTTATTACATATATTATTATCAATATTATATGCATTATTACTCATATAATGCAGTTATTATACATAGAACTATAATAAATATAATTATTACTTTTATTATTGTCAATATAACATGCACTGTTAGCCATATTTTACTATTATTATCGCTAGAACTATAATAATTATACTTATTACTCCCAATATTATCAATTTAACATGCATTATTACCCATATAATGCAGTCATTATCGCTAGGACTGTAATAATTATACTTATTACTTATGTTATCATCAATATAACATGCATTATTACCCATATAATGCAGTTATTATCGCTAGAACTGTAATAAATATACTTATTACTTATATTGTTATCACTATAACATGCATTATTACCCATATTATGCAGTTATAATCGCTAGAAATATTATAAATATACTTAGTACTTTTTTTATCTTCAATATAACATGCATTATTACCCATATTAAGCAGTTATTATCGATAGAACTATTACAAATATACTTTATACTATTAATATTATCAATATAACATGCACTATTAGCCATATTTTACTATTATTATCGCTAGAACTATAATGATTATACTTATTACGCCCAATATTATCAATATAACATGCATTATTACCCATATAATGCAGTCATTATCGCTAGGACTGTAATAATTATACTTATTACATATATTATTATCAATATTATATGCATTATTACTCATATAATGCAGTTATTACACATAGAACTATAATAAATATAATTATTACTTTTATTATTGTCAATATAACATGCACTGTTAGCCATATTTTACTATTATTATCGCTAGAACTATAATAATTATACTTATTACTCCCAATATTATCAATTTAACATGCATTATTACCCATATAATGCAGTCATTATCGCTAGGACTGTAATAATTATACTTATTACTTATGTTATCATCAATATAACATGCATTATTACCCATATTATGCAGTTATTATCGCTAGAACTATAATAATTATACTTATTACTCCCGATATTATCAATATAACATCCATTATTACCCATATAATGCAGTTATTATCGCTATAACCATAGTAATTATCCTTATTACTGGTATTATTATCAATATAACATGCATTATTACCTATATTATGCAGTTATAATCGATAGAACTGTAATAAATATACTTATTACTTTTATTATTATCCATATAACATGCACTATTAGCCATATTTTACTATTATTATCGCTAGAACTATAATAATTATACTGATTACTCCCAATATTATCAATATAACATGCATTATTACATATATAATGCAGTTATTATCGCTAGAACTGTAATAATTATACTTATTAATTACATTATTATCAATATAACATGCATTATTACAGATATTATGCAGTTATAATCGCTAGAACTATAATAAATATACTTAGAATTTTTATTATCATCAATATAACATGCACTATTATCCATATTATGCAGTTATTATCGCTAGAACTGTAATAATTATACTTATTACTTATACTATTATCAATATAACATGCATTATTACCCATATAATGGAGCTATTATCGCTAGAACTGTAATAATTATACTTATTACTTACATTATTATCAATATGACATGCATTATTACCCATATTATGCAGTTATAATCGCTAGAACTATAATGAATATACTTAGTTCTTTTATTATCATCAATATAACATGCATTATTACCCATATTATGCAGTTATTATCGCTAGAACTGTAATAAATATACTTATTACTTTTATTATCATCAATACAACATGCATTATTACCCATATTATGCAGTTATTATCGCTAGAACTGTAATAAATATACTTATTACTTTTGTGATCTTCAATATAACATCCATTATTACCCATATAATGCTGTTATTATCGCTATCACTGTAATAAATATACTTATCACTTTTATTATTGTCAATATAACATGCATTGTTACCCATATTATGCAGTTATTATCGATAGAACTGCAATAAATATAATTATTACTTTTATTATTATCAATATAACATGCATTATTACCCATATTTTACTATTATTATCGCTAGAACTATAATAATTATACTTATTACTCCCGATATTATCAATATAACATGCATTATTACCCATATTATGCAGTTATTATCGCTAGAACTGTAATAATTATACTTATTACTTACATTATTATCAATATAACATGCATTATTACAGATATTATGCAGTTATAATCGCTAGAACTATAATAAATATACTTAGAATTTTTATTATCATCAATATAACATGCACTATTATCCATATTATGCAGTTATTATCGCTAGAACTGTAATAATTATACTTACTACTCCCGATATTATCAATATAACATGCATTATTACCCATATAATGCAGTTACTATCGCTAGAATTGTAATAATTATACTTATTACTTATATTATTATCAATATAACATGCATTATTACGCATATTATGCAGTTATAATCGCTAGAACTATAATAAATATACTTAGTACTTTTATTATCATCAATATAACATGCATTATTACCCATATTATGCAGTTACTATCGATAGAACTATAATAAATATACTTATTACTTTTATCATTATCAATATAACATACACTATTAGCCATATTGTACTATTATTATCGCTAGAACTATAATAATTATACTTATTACTCCTGATATTATCAATATAACATGCATTATTACCCATATAATGCAGGTATTATCGCTAGAACTGTAATAGTTATACTTATTACTTATATTATTGGCAATACAACGTGCATTATTACCCATATTATGCAGTTATTATCGCTAGAACTGTAATAATTATACCTATTACTTATATTATTATCAATATAGCATGCATTATTACCCATATAATGCAGTCATTATCGCTAGGACTGTAATAATTATACTTATTACTTATGTTATCATCAATATAACATGCATTATTACCCATATTATGCAGTTATTATCGCTAGAACTATAATAATTATACTTATTACTCCCGATATTTTAATATAACATCCATTATTACACATATAATGGAGTTATTATCGCTAAAACTGTAATAATTATACTTATTACTTATATTATCATCAATATAACATGCATTATTACCCATATTATGCCGTTATTATCGCTAGAACTATAATAATTGTACTTATTACTTATATTATTATCAATATAACATGCATTATTACCCATATTATGCAGTTGTTATCGCTAGAACTATAATAAATAAACGTATTACTTTTATTATCATCAATATAACATGCATTATTACCCATATTATGCAGTTATTATCGATAGAACTATTACAAATATACTTTATACTATTAATATTATCAATATAACATGCACTATTAGCCATATTTTACTATTCTTATCGCTAGAACTATAATGATTATACTTATTACTCCCAATATTATCAATATAACATGCATTATTACCCATATAATGCAGTTATTGTCGCTAGAAATGTAATGATTATACTTATTACTTATATTATTATCAGTATAACATGCATTATTACCCATATAATGCAGTTATTATACATAGAACTATAATAAATATAATTATTACTTTTATTATTGTCAATATAACATGCACTATTAGCCATATTTTACTATTATTATCGCTAGAAATAGAATAATTATACTTATTACTCCCAATATTATCAATATAACATGCATTATTACCCATATAATGCAGTTATTATCGCTAGAACTGTAATAATTATACTTATTACTTATATAATTATCAATATAACATGCATTATTGCCCATATTATGCAGTTATAATCGCTAGAAATATTATAAATATACTTAGTTCTTTTATTATCATCAATATAACATGCATTATTACCCATATTATGCAGTTATTATCGCTAGAACTGTAATAAATATACTTATTACTTTTATTATCATCAATACAACATGCATTATTACCCATATTATGCAGTTATTATCGCTAGAACTGTAATAAATATACTTATTACTTTTGTGATCTTCAATATAACATCCATTATTACCCATATAATGCTGTTATTATCGCTATCACTGTAATAAATATACTTATCACTTTTATTATTGTCAATATAACATGCATTGTTACCCATATTATGCAGTTATTATCGATAGAACTGTAATAAATATAATTATTACTTTTATTATTATCAATATAACATGCATTATTACCCATATTTTACTATTATTATCGCTAGAACTATAATAATTATACTTATTACTCCCGATATTATCAATATAACATGCATTATTACCCATATTATGCAGTTATTATCGCTAGAACTGTAATAATTATACTTATTACTTACATTATTATCAATATAACATGCATTATTACAGATATTATGCAGTTATAATCGCTAGAACTATAATAAATATACTTAGAATTTTTATTATCATCAATATAACATGCACTATTATCCATATTATGCAGTTATTATCGCTAGAACTGTAATAATTATACTTATTACTTATATTATTATCAATATAACATGCATTATTACCCATATAATGGAGCTATTATCGCTAGAACTGTAATAATTATACTTATTACTTACATTATTATCAATATGACATGCATTATTACCCATATTATGCAGTTATAATCGCTGGAACTATAATGAATATACTTAGTTCTTTTATTATCATCAATATAACATGCATTATTACCCATATTATGCAGTTATTATCGCTAGAACTGTAATAAATATACTTATTACTTTTATTATCATCAATACAACATGCATTATTACCCATATTATGCAGTTATTATCGCTAGAACTGTAATAAATATACTTATTACTTTTGTGATCTTCAATATAACATCCATTATTACCCATATAATGCTGTTATTATCGCTATCACTGTAATAAATATACTTATCACTTTTATTATTGTCAATATAACATGCATTGTTACCCATATTATGCAGTTATTATCGATAGAACTGTAATAAATATAATTATTACTTTTATTATTAGCAATATAACATGCACTATTACCCATATTTTACTATTATTATCGCTAGAACTATAATAATTATACTTATTACCCCCGATATTATCAATATAACATGCATTATTACCCATATTATGCAGTTATTATCGCTAGAACTGTAATAATTATACTTATTACTTTTGTGATCATCAATATAGCATGCATTATTACCCATATTATGCAATTACTATCGATAGAACTATAATAAATATACTTATTACTTTTATTATTATCAATATAACATGCATTATTACCCATATTATGCAGTAATTATCGCTAGAACTGTAATAATTATACTTATTTCTTGTATTATTATCAATATAACATGCATTATTACCCTATATTATGCAGTTATTATCGATAGAACTGTAATAAATATAATTATTACTTATATTACTATCAATATAACATTCACTATTAGCCATATTTTACTATTATTATCGCTAGAACTATAATAATTATACTTATTACTCCCAATATTATCAATATAACATGCATTACTACATATATAATGCAGTTATTATCGCTAGAACTGTAATAATTATACTTATTACTTTCATTATTATCAATATAACATGCATTATTACCCATATTATGCAGTTATAATCGCTAGAACTATAATGAATATACTTAGTTCTTTTATTATTATCAATATAACATGCATTATTACCCATATTATGCAGTTATTATCGCTAGAACTGTAATAAATATACTTATTACTTTTATTATCATCAATACAACATGCATTATTACCCATATTATGCAGTTATTATCGCTAGAACTGTAATAATTATACTTATTACTTATATTATTATCTATATAACATGCATTATTACCCATATAATGGAGCTACAATCGCTAAAACTGTAATAATTATACTTATTACTTATATTATCATCAATATAACATTCATTATTACCCATATTATGCCGTTATTATCGCTAGAACTATAATAATTGTACTTATTACTTCCGATATTATCATTACAACATGCATTATTACCCATATAATGCAGTTATTATCGCTAGAACTGTAATAATTATACTTATTACATATATTATTAGCAATATAACGTGCATTATTACCCATATTATGCATTTATTATTGATAGAACTATAATAAATATACTTATCACTTTCATTATTATCAATATTAGATGCATTATTACCTATGTTATGCAGTTATTATCGCTAGAACTATAATAAATATACTTATTACTCCCGATATTATCAATATAACATGCATTATTACATATATAATGCAGTTATTATCGCTAGAACTGTAATAATTATACTTATTACTTACATTATTATCAATATAACATGCATTATTACCCATATAATGGAGCTATTATCGCTAGAACTGTAGTAATTATACTTATTACTTATATTATTATCAATATAACATGCATTATTAGCCATATTTTACTATTATTATCGCTAGAACTGTAATAATTATACTTATTACTTTCATTATTATTAATATAACATGCATTATTACCCATATTATGCAGTTATAATCGCTAGAACTGTAATAATTATACTTACTACTTATACTATGAGCAATATAACGTGCATTATTACCCATATTATGCAATTATTATCGCTAGAACTGTAATAATTATACTTATTACGTATATTATTAGCAATATAACGTGCATTATTACCCATATAATGCATTTATTATCGCCAGAACTGTAATAATTATACTTATTACTTATGTTATTATCAATATAACATGCATTATTACCCATATTATGCAGTTATTATCGCTAGAACTATAATAAATATACGTATTACTTTTATTATCATCAATATAGCATGCATTATTACCCATATTATGCAGTTATTATCGATAGAACTGTAATAAATATACTTATTACTTTTATTATTATCAATATAACATGCACTATTAGCCATATTGTACTATTATTATCGCGAAAACTATTATAATTATACTTATTACTCCCGATATTATCAATATAACATGCATTATTACCCATATAATGCAGTTATTATCGCTAGAACTGTAATAATTATACTTACTACTTATACTATGAGCAATATAACGTGCATTATTACCCATATTATGCAATTATTATCGCTAGAACTGTAATAATTATACTTATTACTTATATTATTAGCGCTATAACGTGCATTATTACCCATATAATGCATTTATTATCGTCGGAACTGTAATAATTATACTTATTACTTATGTTATTATCAATATAACATGCATTATTACCCATATTATGCAGTTATTATCGCTAGAACTATAATAAATATACGTATTACTTTTATTATCATCAATATAACATGCATTATTACCCATATTATGCAGTTATTATCGATAGAACTGTAATAAATATACTTGTTACTTTTATTATTATCAATATAACATGCACTATTAGCCATATTTTACTATTATTATCGCTAGAAATAGAATAATTATACTTATTACTCCCAATATTATCAATATAACATGCATTATTACCCATATAATGCAGTTATTATCGCTAGAACTGTAATAATTATACTTATTACTTATATAATTATCAATATAACATGCATTATTACCCATATTATGCAGTTATAATCGCTAGAAATATTATAAATATACTTAGTACTTTTTTTATCATCAATATAACATGCATTATTACCCATATTAAGCAGTTATTATCTAAAGAACTATTACAAATATACTTTATACTATTAATATTATCAATATAACATGCACTATTAGCCATATTTTACTATTATTATCGCTAGAACTATAATGATTATACTTATTACGCCCAATATTATCAATATAACATGCATTATTACCCATATAATGCAGTCATTATCGCTAGGACTGTAATAATTATACTTATTACATATATTATTATCAATATTATATGCATTATTACTCATATAATGCAGTTATTATACATAGAACTATAATAAATATAATTATTACTTTTATTATTGTCAATATAACATGCACTGTTAGCCATATTTTACTATTATTATCGCTAGAACTATAATAATTATACTTATTACTCCCAATATTATCAATTTAACATGCATTATTACCCATATAATGCAGTCATTATCGCTAGGACTGTAATAATTATACTTATTACTTATGTTATCATCAATATAACATGCATTATTACCCATATTATGCAGTTATTATCGCTAGAACTATAATAATTATACTTATTACTCCCGATATTATCAATATAACATCCATTATTACCCATATAATGCAGTTATTATCGCTATAACCATAGTAATTATCCTTATTACTGGTATTATTATCAATATAACATGCATTATTACCTATATTATGCAGTTATAATCGCTAGAACTATAATAAATATACTTAGAATTTTTATTATCATCAATATAACATGCACTATTATCCATATTATGCAGTTATTATCGCTAGAACTGTAATAATTATACTTATTACTTATATTATTATCAATATAACATGCATTATTACCCATATAATGGAGCTATTATCGCTAGAACTGTAATAATTATACTTATTACTTACATTATTATCAATATGACATGCATTATTACCCATATTATGCAGTTATAATCGCTAGAACTATAATGAATATACTTAGTTCTTTTATTATCATCAATATAACATGCATTATTACCCATATTATGCAGTTATTATCGCTAGAACTGTAATAAATATACTTATTACTTTTATTATCATCAATACAACATGCATTATTACCCATATTATGCAGTTATTATCGCTAGAACTGTAATAAATATACTTATTACTTTTGTGATCTTCAATATAACATCCATTATTACCCATATAATGCTGTTATTATCGCTATCACTGTAATAAATATACTTATCACTTTTATTATCATCAATATAACATGCATTATTACCCATATTATGCTGTTATTATCGATAGAACAGTAATAAATACACTTATTACTTTTATTATTATCAATATAACATGCACTATTAGCCATATTTAACTATTATTATCGCTAGAACAATAATAATTATAATTATTACTACCAATATTATGAATATAACATGCATTATTACCCATATTATGCAGTTATAATCGCTAGAACTATAATAAATATACGTATTACTTTTATTATCATAAATATAACATGCATTATTACCCATATTGTGCAGTTATTATCGACAGAACTATAATAATTATACTTATTACTCCCAATATTATCAATATAACATGCATTATTACCCATATAATGCAGTTATTGTCGCTAGAACACTAATGATTATACTTATTACTTATATTATTATCAGTATAACATGCATTATTACCCATATAATGCAGTTATTATCGCTAGAACTGCAATAAATATACTTATTACTTATATTGTTATCACTATAACATGCATTATTACCCTATATTATGCAGTTATTATACATAGAACTATAATAAATATAATTATTACTTTTATTATTGTCAATATAACATGCACTATTAGCCATATTTTACTATTATTATCGCTAGAAATAGAATAATTATACTTATTACTCCCAATATTATCAATATAACATGCATTATTACCCATATAATGCAGTTATTATCGCTAGAACTGTAATAATTATACTTATTACTTATATAATTATCAATATAACATGCATTATTACCCATATTATGCAGTTATAATCGCTAGAAATATTATAAATATACTTAGTACTTTTTTTATCATCAATATAACATGCATTATTACCCATATTAAGCAGTTATTATCGATAGAACTATTACAAATATACTTTATACTATTAATATTATCAATATAACATGCACTATTAGCCATATTTTACTATTATTATCGCTAGAGCTATAATGATTATACTTATTACGCCCAATATTATCAATATAACATGCATTATTACCCATATAATGCAGTCATTATCGCTAGGACTGTAATAATTATAGTTATTACATATATTATTATCAATATTATATGCATTATTACTCATATAATGCAGTTATTATACATAGAACTATAATAAATATAATTATTACTTTTATTATTGTCAATATAACATGCACTGTTAGCCATATTTTACTATTATTATCGCTAGAACTATAATAATTATACTTATTACTCCCAATATTATCAATTTAACATGCATTATTACCCATATAATGCAGTCATTATCGCTAGGACTGTAATAATTATACTTATTACTTATGTTATCATCAATATAACATGCATTATTACCCATATTATGCAGTTATTATCGCTAGAACTATAATAATTATACTTATTACTCCCGATATTATCAATATAACATCCATTATTACCCATATAATGCAGTTATTATCGCTATAACCATAGTAATTATCCTTATTACTGGTATTATTATCAATATAACATGCATTATTACCTATATTATGCAGTTATAATCGATAGAACTGTAATAAATATACTTATTACTTTTATTATTATCCATATAACATGCACTATTAGCCATATTTTACTATTATTATCGCTAGAACTATAATAATTATACTGATTACTCCCAATATTATCAATATAACATGCATTATTACATATATAATGCAGTTATTATCGCTAGAACTGTAATAATTATACTTATTAATTACATTATTATCAATATAACATGCATTATTACAGATATTATGCAGTTATAATCGCTAGAACTATAATAAATATACTTAGAATTTTTATTATCATCAATATAACATGCACTATTATCCATATTATGCAGTTATTATCGCTAGAACTGTAATAATTATACTTATTACTTATACTATTATCAATATAACATGCATTATTACCCATATAATGGAGCTGTTATCGCTAGAACTGTAATAATTATACTTATTACTTACATTATTATCAATATGACATGCATTATTACCCATATTATGCAGTTATAATCGCTAGAACTATAATGAATATACTTAGTTCTTTTATTATCATCAATATAACATGCATTATTACCCATATTATGCAGTTATTATCGCTAGAACTGTAATAAATATACTTATTACTTTTATTATCATCAATACAACATGCATTATTACCCATATTATGCAGTTATTATCGCTAGAACTGTAATAAATATACTTATTACTTTTGTGATCTTCAATATAACATCCATTATTACCCATATAATGCTGTTATTATCGCTATCACTGTAATAAATATACTTATCACTTTTATTATTGTCAATATAACATGCATTGTTACCCATATTATGCAGTTATTATCGATAGAACTGTAATAAATATAATTATTACTTTTATTATTATCAATATAACATGCATTATTACCCATATTTTACTATTATTATCGCTAGAACTATAATAATTATACTTATTACTCCCGATATTATCAATATAACATGCATTATTACCCATATTATGCAGTTATTATCGCTAGAACTGTAATAATTATACTTATTACTTACATTATTATCAATATAACATGCATTATTACAGATATTATGCAGTTATAATCGCTAGAACTATAATAAATATACTTAGAATTTTTATTATCATCAATATAACATGCACTATTATCCATATTATGCAGTTATTATCGCTAGAACTGTAATAATTATACTTATTACTTATATTATTATCAATATAACATGCATTATTACCCATATAATGGAGCTATTATCGCTAGAACTGTAATAATTATACTTATTACTTACATTATTATCAATATGACATGCATTATTACCCATATTATGCAGTTATAATCGCTAGAACTATAATGAATATACTTAGTTCTTTTATTATCATCAATATAACATGCATTATTACCCATATTATGCAGTTATTATCGCTAGAACTGTAATAAATATACTTATTACTTTTATTATCATCAATACAACATGCATTATTACCCATATTATGCAGTTATTATCGCTAGAACTGTAATAAATATACTTATTACTTTTGTGATCTTCAATATAACATCCATTATTACCCATATAATGCTGTTATTATCGCTATCACTGTAATAAATATACTTATCACTTTTATTATTGTCAATATAACATGCATTGTTACCCATATTATGCAGTTATTATCGATAGAACTGTAATAAATATAATTATTACTTTTATTATTAGCAATATAACATGCACTATTACCCATATTTTACTATTATTATCGCTAGAACTATAATAATTATACTTATTACCCCCGATATTATCAATATAACATGCATTATTACCCATATTATGCAGTTATTATCGCTAGAACTGTAATAATTATACTTATTACTTTTGTGATCATCAATATAGCATGCATTATTACCCATATTATGCAATTACTATCGATAGAACTATAATAAATATACTTATTACTTTTATTATTATCAATATAACATGCATTATTACCCATATTATGCAGTAATTATCGCTAGAACTGTAATAATTATACTTATTTCTTGTATTATTATCAATATAACATGCATTATTACCCTATATTATGCAGTTATTATCGATAGAACTGTAATAAATATAATTATTACTTATATTACTATCAATATAACATTCACTATTAGCCATATTTTACTATTATTATCGCTAGAACTATAATAATTATACTTATTACTCCCAATATTATCAATATAACATGCATTACTACATATATAATGCAGTTATTATCGCTAGAACTGTAATAATTATACTTATTACTTTCATTATTATCAATATAACATGCATTATTACCCATATTATGCAGTTATAATCGCTAGAACTATAATGAATATACTTAGTTCTTTTATTATTATCAATATAACATGCATTATTACCCATATTATGCAGTTATTATCGCTAGAACTGTAATAAATATACTTATTACTTTTATTATCATCAATACAACATGCATTATTACCCATATTATGCAGTTATTATCGCTAGAACTGTAATAATTATACTTATTACTTATATTATTATCTATATAACATGCATTATTACCCATATAATGGAGCTACAATCGCTAAAACTGTAATAATTATACTTATTACTTATATTATCATCAATATAACATTCATTATTACCCATATTATGCCGTTATTATCGCTAGAACTATAATAATTGTACTTATTACTTCCGATATTATCATTACAACATGCATTATTACCCATATAATGCAGTTATTATCGCTAGAACTGTAATAATTATACTTATTACATATATTATTAGCAATATAACGTGCATTATTACCTATATTATGCATTTATTATTGATAGAACTATAATAAATATACTTATCACTTTCATTATTATCAATATTAGATGCATTATTACCTATGTTATGCAGTTATTATCGCTAGAACTATAATAAATATACTTATTACTCCCGATATTATCAATATAACATGCTTATTACATATATAATGCAGTTATTATCGCTAGAACTGTAATAATTATACTTATTACTTACATTATTATCAATATAACATGCATTATTACCCATATAATGGAGCTATTATCGCTAGAACTGTAGTAATTATACTTATTACTTATATTATTATCAATATAACATGCATTATTAGCCATATTTTACTATTATTATCGCTAGAACTGTAATAATTATACTTATTACTTTCATTATTATTAATATAACATGCATTATTACCCATATTATGCAGTTATAATCGCTAGAACTGTAATAATTATACTTACTACTTATACTATGAGCAATATAACGTGCATTATTACCCATATTATGCAATTATTATCGCTAGAACTGTAATAATTATACTTATTACGTATATTATTAGCAATATAACGTGCATTATTACCCATATAATGCATTTATTATCGCCAGAACTGTAATAATTATACTTATTACTTATGTTATTATCAATATAACATGCATTATTACCCATATTATGCAGTTATTATCGCTAGAACTATAATAAATATACGTATTACTTTTATTATCATCAATATAGCATGCATTATTACCCATATTATGCAGTTATTATCGATAGAACTGTAATAAATATACTTATTACTTTTATTATTATCAATATAACATGCACTATTAGCCATATTGTACTATTATTATCGCGAAAACTATTATAATTATACTTATTACTCCCGATATTATCAATATAACATGCATTATTACCCATATAATGCAGTTATTATCGCTAGAACTGTAATAATTATACTTACTACTTATACTATGAGCAATATAACGTGCATTATTACCCATATTATGCAATTATTATCGCTAGAACTGTAATAATTATACTTATTACTTATATTATTAGCGCTATAACGTGCATTATTACCCATATAATGCATTTATTATCGTCGGAACTGTAATAATTATACTTATTACTTATGTTATTATCAATATAACATGCATTATTACCCATATTATGCAGTTATTATCGCTAGAACTATAATAAATATACGTATTACTTTTATTATCATCAATATAACATGCATTATTACCCATATTATGCAGTTATTATCGATAGAACTGTAATAAATATACTTGTTACTTTTATTATTATCAATATAACATGCACTATTAGCCATATTTTACTAGTATTATCGCTAGAACTGCAATAATTATACGTATTACTCCCGATATTATCAATATAACATCCATTATTACCCATATTATGCAGTTATTATCGCTAGAACTGTAATAATTATACTTACTACTCCCGATATTATCAATATAACATGCATTATTACCCATATAATGCAGTTACTATCGCTAGAATTGTAATAATTATACTTATTACTTATATTATTATCAATATAACATGCATTATTACGCATATTATGCAGTTATAATCGCTAGAGCTATAATAAATATACTTAGTACTTTTATTATCATCAATATAACATGCATTATTACCCATATTATGCAGTTACTATCGATAGAACTATAATAAATATACTTATTACTTTTATCATTATCAATATAACATACACTATTAGCCATATTGTACTATTATTATCGCTAGAACTATAATAATTATACTTATTACTCCTGATATTATCAATATAACATGCATTATTACCCATATAATGCAGGTATTATCGCTAGAACTGTAATAGTTATACTTATTACTTATATTATTGGCAATACAACGTGCATTATTACCCATATTATGCAGTTATTATCGCTAGAACTGTAATAATTATACCTATTACTTATATTATTATCAATATAGCATGCATTATTACCCATATAATGCAGTCATTATCGCTAGGACTGTAATAATTATACTTATTACTTATGTTATCATCAATATAACATGCATTATTACCCATATTATGCAGTTTTTATCGCTAGAACTATAATAATTATACTTACTACTCCCGATATTATCAATATAACATCCATTATTACCCATATAATGGAGTTATTATCGCTAAATCTGTAATAATTATACTTATTACATATATTATTATTAATATTATATGCATTATTACTCATATAATGCAGTTATTATACATAGAACTATAATAAATATAATTATTACTTTTATTATTGTCAATATAACATGCACTATTAGCCATATTTTACTATTATTATCGCTAGAACTATAATAATTATACTTATTACTCCCAATATTATCAATTTAACATGCATTATTACCCATATAATGCAGTCATTATCGCTAGGACTGTAATAATTATACTTATTACTTATGTTATCATCAATATAACATCCATTATTACCCATATAATGCAGTTATTATCGCTATAACTGTAGTAATTATCCTTATTACTGATATTATTATCAATATAACATGCATTATTACCTATATTATGCAGTTATTATCGATAGAACTGTAATAAATATACTTATTACTTTTATTATTATCCATATAACATGCACTATTAGCCATATTTTACTATTATTATCGCTAGAACTATAATAATTATACTTATTATTCCCAATATTATCAATTTAACATGCATTATTACCCATATAATGCAGTCATTATCGCTAGGACTGTAATAATTATACTTATTACTTATGTTATCATCAATATAACATGCATTATTACCCATAATATGCAGTTATTATCGCTAGAACTATAATTATTATACTTATTACTCCCGATATTATCAATATAACATCCATTATTACCCATATAATGCAGTTATTATCGCTAGAACTGTAATAAATATACTTATTACTTTTGTGATCTTCAATATAACATCCATTATTACCCATATAATGCTGTTATTATCGCTATCACTGTAATAAATATACTTATCACTTTTATTATTGTCAATATAACATGCATTGTTACCCATATTATGCAGTTATTATCGATAGAACTGTAATAAATATAATTATTACTTTTATTATTAGCAATATAACATGCACTATTACCCATATTTTACTATTATTATCGCTAGAACTATAATAATTATACTTATTACCCCCGATATTATCAATATAACATGCATTATTACCCATATTATGCAGTTATTATCGCTAGAACTGTAATAATTATACTTATTACTTTTGTGATCATCAATATAGCATGCATTATTACCCATATTATGCAATTACTATCGATAGAACTATAATAAATATACTTATTACTTTTATTATTATCAATATAACATGCATTATTACCCATATTATGCAGTAATTATCGCTAGAACTGTAATAATTATACTTATTTCTTGTATTATTATCAATATAACATGCATTATTACCCTATATTATGCAGTTATTATCGATAGAACTGTAATAAATATAATTATTACTTATATTACTATCAATATAACATTCACTATTAGCCATATTTTACTATTATTATCGCTAGAACTATAATAATTATACTTATTACTCACAATATTATCAATATAACATGCATTACTACATATATAATGCAGTTATTATCGCTAGAACTGTAATAATTATACTTATTACTTTCATTATTATCAATATAACATGCATTATTACCCATATTATGCAGTTATAATCGCTAGAACTATAATGAATATACTTAGTTCTTTTATTATTATCAATATAACATGCATTATTACCCATATTATGCAGTTATTATCGCTAGAACTGTAATAAATATACTTATTACTTTTATTATCATCAATACAACATGCATTATTACCCATATTATGCAGTTATTATCGCTAGAACTGTAATAATTATACTTATTACTTATATTATTATCTATATAACATGCATTATTACCCATATAATGGAGCTACAATCGCTAAAACTGTAATAATTATACTTACTACTTATATTATCATCAATATAACATTCATTATTACCCATATTATGCCGTTATTATCGCTAGAACTATAATAATTGTACTTATTACTACCGATATTATCATTACAACATGCATTATTACCCATATAATGCAGTTATTATCGCTAGAACTGTAATAATTATACTTACTACATATATTATTAGCAATATAACGTGCATTATTACCCATATTATGCAGTTATTATTGATAGAACTATAATAAATATACTTATCACTTTCATTATTATCAATATTAGATGCATTATTACCTATGTTATGCAGTTATTATCGCTAGAACTGTAATAAATATACTTATTACTCCCGATATTATCAATATAACATGCATTATTACATATATAATGCAGTTATTATCGCTAGAACTGTAATATTTATACTTATTACTTACATTATTATCAATATAACATGCATTATTACCCATATAATGGAGCTATTATCGCTAGAACTGTAATAATTATACTTATTACTTATATTATTATCAATATAACATGCATTATTAGCCATATTTTACTATTATTATCGCTAGAACTATAATAATTATTCTTATTACTCCCAATATTATCAATATAACATGCATTACTACATATATAATGCAGTTATTATGGCTAGAACTGTAATAATTATACTTATTACTTTCATTATTATTAATATAACATGCATTATTACCCATATTATGCAGTTATAATCGCTAGAACTGTAATAATTATACTTACTACTTATACTATGAGCAATATAACGTGCATTATTACCCATATTATGCAATTATTATCGCTAGAACTGTAATAATTATACTTATTACGTATATTATTAGCAATATAACGTGCATTATTACCCATATAATGCATTTATTATCGCCAGAACTGTAATAATTATACTTATTACTTATGTTATTATCAATATAACATGCATTATTACCCATATTATGCAGTTATTATCGCTAGAGCTATAATAAATATACGTATTACTTTTATTATCATCAATATAGCATGCATTATTACCCATATTATGCAGTTATTATCGATAGAACTGTAATAAATATACTTATTACTTTTATTATTAGCAATACAACGTGCATTATTACCCATATTATGCAGTTATTATCGCTAGAACTGTAATAATTATACTTACTACTCCCGATATTATCAATATAACATGCATTATTACCCATATAATGCAGTTACTATCGCTAGAATTGTAATAATTATACTTATTACTTATATTATTATCAATATAACATGCATTATTACGCATATTATGCAGTTATAATCGCTAGAACTATAATAAATATACTTAGTACTTTTATTATCATCAATATAACATGCATTATTACCCATATTATGCAGTTACTATCGATAGAACTATAATAAATATACTTATTACTTTTATCATTATCAATATAACATACACTATTAGCCATATTGTACTATTATTATCGCTAGAACTATAATAATTATACTTATTACTCCTGATATTATCAATATAACATGCATTATTACCCATATAATGCAGGTATTATCGCTAGAACTGTAATAGTTATACTTATTACTTATATTATTGGCAATACAACGTGCATTATTACCCATATTATGCAGTTATTATCGCTAGAACTGTAATAATTATACCTATTACTTATATTATTATCAATATAGCATGCATTATTACCCATATAATGCAGTCATTATCGCTAGGACTGTAATAATTATACTTATTACTTATGTTATCATCAATATAACATGCATTATTACCCATATTATGCAGTTATTATCGCTAGAACTATAATAATTATACTTACTACTCCCGATATTATCAATATAACATCCATTATTACCCATATAATGGAGTTATTATCGCTAAATCTGTAATAATTATACTTATTACATATATTATTATTAATATTATATGCATTATTACTCATATAATGCAGTTATTATACATAGAACTATAATAAATATAATTATTACTTTTATTATTGTCAATATAACATGCACTATTAGCCATATTTTACTATTATTATCGCTAGAACTATAATAATTATACTTATTACTCCCAATATTATCAATTTAACATGCATTATTACCCATATAATGCAGTCATTATCGCTAGGACTGTAATAATTATACTTATTACTTATGTTATCATCAATGTAACATCCATTATTACCCATATAATGCAGTTATTATCGCTATAACTGTAGTAATTATCCTTATTACTGATATTATTATCAATATAACATGCATTATTACCTATATTATGCAGTTATTATCGATAGAACTGTAATAAATATACTTATTACTTTTATTATTATCCATATAACATGCACTATTAGCCATATTTTACTATTATTATCGCTAGAACTATAATGATTATACTTATTACGCCCAATATTATCAATATAACATGCATTATTACCCATATAATGCAGTTATTATCGCTAGAACTGTAATAAATATACTTATTACTTATATTATTATCACTATAACATGCATTATTACCCTATATTATGCAGTTATTATCGATAGAACTATAATAAATATACTTATTACTTTTATTATTATCAATGTAACATGCACTACTAGCCATATTTTACTATTATTATCGCTAGAACTAGAATAATTATACTTATTACGCCCAATATTATCAATATAACATGCATTATTACCCATATAATGCAGTTATTATCGCTAGAACTGTAATAAATATACTTATTACTTATATTATTATCACTATAACATGCATTATTACCCTATATTATGCAGTTATTATACATAGAACTATAATAAATATAATTATTACTTTTATTATTGTCAATATAACATGCACTATTAGCCATATTTTACTATTATTATCGCTAAATCTATAATAATTATACTTATTACTCCCAATATTATCAATATAACATGCATTATTACCCATATAATGCAGTCATTATCGCTAGGACTGTAATAATTATACTTATTACATATATTATTATCAATATTATATGCATTATTACTCATATAATGCAGTTATTATACATAGAACTATAATAAATATAATTATTACTTTTATTATTGTCAATATAACATGCACTATTAGCCATATTTTACTATTATTATCGCTAGAACTATAATAATTATACTTATTACTCCCAATATTATCAATTTAACATGCATTATTACCCATATAATGCAGTCATTATCGCTAGGACTGTAATAATTATACTTATTACTTATGTTATCATCAATACAACATGCATTATTACCCATATTATGCAGTTATTATCGCTAGAACTGTAATAATTATACTTATTACTTATATTATTATCTATATAACATGCATTATTACCCATATAATGGAGCTACAATCGCTAAAACTGTAATAATTATACTTATTACTTATATTATCATCAATATAACATTCATTATTACCCATATTATGCCGTTATTATCGCTAGAACTATAATAATTGTACTTATTACTTCCGATATTATCATTACAACATGCATTATTACCCATATAATGCAGTTATTATCGCTAGAACTGTAATAATTATACTTACTACATATATTATTAGCAATATAACGTGCATTATTACCCATATTATGCAGTTATTATTGATAGAACTATAATAAATATACTTATCACTTTCATTATTATCAATATTAGATGCATTATTACCTATGTTATGCAGTTATTATCGCTAGAACTGTAATAAATATACTTATTACTCCCGATATTATCAATATAACATGCATTATTACATATATAATGCAGTTATTATCGCTAGAACTGTAATAATTATACTTATTACTTACATTATTATCAATATAACATGCATTATTACCCATATAATGCATTTATTATCGCCAGAACTGTAATAATTATACTTATTACTTATGTTATTATCAATATAACATGCATTATTACCCATATTATGCAGTTATTATCGCTAGAGCTATAATAAATATACGTATTACTTTTATTATCATCAATATAGCATGCATTATTACCCATATTATGCAGTTATTATCGATAGAACTGTAATAAATATACTTATTACTTTTATTATTAGCAATACAACGTGCATTATTACCCATATTATGCAGTTATTATCGCTAGAACTGTAATAATTATACTTACTACTCCCGATATTATCAATATAACATGCATTATTACCCATATAATGCAGTTACTATCGCTAGAATTGTAATAATTATACTTATTACTTATATTATTATCAATATAACATGCATTATTACGCATATTATGCAGTTATAATCGCTAGAACTATAATAAATATACTTAGTACTTTTATTATCATCAATATAACATGCATTATTACCCATATTATGCAGTTACTATCGATAGAACTATAATAAATATACTTATTACTTTTATCATTATCAATATAACATACACTATTAGCCATATTGTACTATTATTATCGCTAGAACTATAATAATTATACTTATTACTCCTGATATTATCAATATAACATGCATTATTACCCATATAATGCAGGTATTATCGCTAGAACTGTAATAGTTATACTTATTACTTATATTATTGGCAATACAACGTGCATTATTACCCATATTATGCAGTTATTATCGCTAGAACTGTAATAATTATACCTATTACTTATATTATTATCAATATAGCATGCATTATTACCCATATAATGCAGTCATTATCGCTAGGACTGTAATAATTATACTTATTACTTATGTTATCATCAATATAACATGCATTATTACCCATATTATGCAGTTATTATCGCTAGAACTATAATAATTATACTTACTACTCCCGATATTATCAATATAACATCCATTATTACCCATATAATGGAGTTATTATCGCTAAATCTGTAATAATTATACTTATTACATATATTATTATTAATATTATATGCATTATTACTCATATAATGCAGTTATTATACATAGAACTATAATAAATATAATTATTACTTTTATTATTGTCAATATAACATGCACTATTAGCCATATTTTACTATTATTATCGCTAGAACTATAATAATTATACTTATTACTCCCAATATTATCAATTTAACATGCATTATTACCTATATAATGCAGTCATTATCGCTAGGACTGTAATAATTATACTTATTACTTATGTTATCATCAATGTAACATCCATTATTACCCATATAATGCAGTTATTATCGCTATAACTGTAGTAATTATCCTTATTACTGATATTATTATCAATATAACATGCATTATTACCTATATTATGCAGTTATTATCGATAGAACTGTAATAAATATACTTATTACTTTTATTATTATCCATATAACATGCACTATTAGCCATATTTTACTATTATTATCGCTAGAACTATAATGATTATACTTATTACGCCCAATATTATCAATATAACATGCATTATTACCCATATAATGCAGTTATTATCGCTAGAACTGTAATAAATATACTTATTACTTATATTATTATCACTATAACATGCATTATTACCCTATATTATGCAGTTATTATCGATAGAACTATAATAAATATACTTATTACTTTTATTATTATCAATGTAACATGCACTACTAGCCATATTTTACTATTATTATCGCTAGAACTAGAATAATTATACTTATTACGCCCAATATTATCAATATAACATGCATTATTACCCATATAATGCAGTTATTATCGCTAGAACTGTAATAAATATACTTATTACTTATATTATTATCACTATAACATGCATTATTACCCTATATTATGCAGTTATTATACATAGAACTATAATAAATATAATTATTACTTTTATTATTGTCAATATAACATGCACTATTAGCCATATTTTACTATTATTATCGCTAAATCTATAATAATTATACTTATTACTCCCAATATTATCAATATAACATGCATTATTACCCATATAATGCAGTCATTATCGCTAGGACTGTAATAATTATACTTATTACATATATTATTATCAATATTATATGCATTATTACTCATATAATGCAGTTATTATACATAGAACTATAATAAATATAATTATTACTTTTATTATTGTCAATATAACATGCACTATTAGCCATATTTTACTGTTATTATCGCTAGAACTATAATAATTATACTTATTACTCCCAATATTATCAATTTAACATGCATTATTACCCATATAATGCAGTCATTATCGCTAGGACTGTAATAATTATACTTATTACTTATGTTATCATCAATATAACATGCATTATTACCCATATTATGCAGTTATTATCGCTAGAACTATAATAATTATACTTATTACTCCCGATATTATCAATATAACATCCATTATTACCCATATAATGCAGTTATTATCGCTATAACTGTAGTAATTATCCTTATTACTGATATTATTATCAATATAACATGCATTATTACCTATATTATGCAGTTATTATCGATAGAACTATAATAAATATACTTATTACTTATATTATTATCAATATAACATGCATTATTACCCATATTATGCAGTTATTATCGCTAGAACTATAATAAATATACGTATTACTTTTATTATCATCAATATAACATGCATTACTACCCATATTATGCAGTTATTATCGCTAGAACTATAATAATTATACTTATTACTCCCGATATTATCAATATAACATCCATTATTACCCATATAATGGAGTTATTATCGCTAAAACTGTAATAATTATACTTATTACTTATATTATCGTCAATATAACATGCATTATTACCCATATTATGCCGTTATTATCGCTAGAACTATAATAATTGTACTTATTACTTCCGATATTATCATTACAACATGCATTATTACCCATATAATGCAGATATTATCGCTAGAACTGTAATAATTATACTTATTACATATATTATTAGCAATATAACGTGCACTATTACCCATAATATGCAGTTATTATTGATAGAACTATAATAAATATACTTATCACTTTCATTATTATCAATATTAGATGCATTATTACCAATGTTATGCAGTTATTATCGCTAGAACTGTAATAAATATACTTATTACTTTTACTATTATCAATATAACATGCATTATTGCCCATATCATGCAATTGTTATCGCTAGAACTATAATAAATATACTTATTACTCCTGATATTATCAATATAACACCCATTATTACCCATATAATGCAGTTATTATCGCTAGAACTGCAATAATTGTACTTATTACTTATATTATTATCAATATAACATGCATTATTACCCATATTATGCAGTTATTATCGCTAGAACTATAATAAATATACGTATTACTTTTATTATCATCAATATAACATGCATTACTACCCATATTATGCAGTTATTATCGCTAGAACTATAATAATTATACTTATTACTACCAATATTATGAATATATCATGCATTATTACCCATATAATGCAGTTATTGTCGCTAGAACTGTAATGATTATACTTATTACTTATATTATTATCAGTATAACATGCATTATTACCCATATAATGCAGTTATTATCGCTAGAACTGTAATAAATATACTTATTACTTATATTATTATCACTATAACATGCATTATTACCCTATATTATGCAGTTATTATCGATAGAACTATAATAAATATACTTATTACTTTTATTATTACCAATATAACATGCACTATTAGCCATATTTTACTATTATTATCGCTAGAAATAGAATAATTATACTTATTACTCCCAATATTATCAATATAACATGCATTATTACCCATATAATGCAGTTATTATCGCTAGAACTGTAATAATTATACTTATTACTTATATAATTATCAATATAACATGCATTATTACCCATATTATGCAGTTATAATCGCTAGAAATATTATAAATATACTTAGTACTTTTATTATCATCAATATAACATGCATTATTACCCATATTAAGCAGTTATTATCGATAGAACTATTACAAATATACTTTATACTATTAATATTATCAATATAACATGCACTGTTAGCCATATTTTACTATTATTATCGCTAGAACTATAATAATTATACTTATTACTCCCAATATTATCAATTTAACATGCATTATTACCCATATAATGCAGTCATTATCGCTAGGACTGTAATAATTATACTTATTACTTATGTTATCATCAATATAACATGCATTATTACCCATATTATGCAGTTATTATCGCTAGAACTATAATAATTATACTTATTACTCCCGATATTATCAATATAACATGCATTATTACCCATATAATGCAGTTATTATCGCTAGAACTGTAATAAATATACTTATTACTTATATTATTATCACTATAACATGCATTATTACCCTATATTATGCAGTTATTATACATAGAACTATAATAAATATAATTATTACTTTTATTATTGTCAATATAACATGCACTATTAGCCATATTTTACTATTATTATCGCTAAATCTATAATAATTATACTTATTACTCCCAATATTATCAATATAACATGCATTATTACCCATATAATGCAGTCATTATCGCTAGGACTGTAATAATTATACTTATTACATATATTATTATCAATATTATATGCATTATTACTCATATAATGCAGTTATTATACATAGAACTATAATAAATATAATTATTACTTTTATTATTGTCAATATAACATGCACTATTAGCCATATTTTACTATTATTATCGCTAGAACTATAATAATTATACTTATTACTCCCAATATTATCAATTTAACATGCATTATTACCCATATAATGCAGTCATTATCGCTAGGACTGTAATAATTATACTTATTACTTATGTTATCATCAATATAACATGCATTATTACCCATATTATGCAGTTATTATCGCTAGAACTATAATAATTATACTTATTACTCCCGATATTATCAATATAACATCCATTATTACCCATATAATGCAGTTATTATCGCTATAACTGTAGTAATTATCCTTATTACTGATATTATTATCAATATAACATGCATTATTACCTATATTATGCAGTTATTATCGATAGAACTATAATAAATATACTTATTACTTATATTATTATCAATATAACATGCATTATTACCCATATTATGCAGTTATTATCGCTAGAACTATAATAAATATACGTATTACTTTTATTATCATCAATATAACATGCATTACTACCCATATTATGCAGTTATTATCGCTAGAACTATAATAATTATACTTATTACTCCCGATATTATCAATATAACATCCATTATTACCCATATAATGGAGTTATTATCGCTAAAACTGTAATAATTATACTTATTACTTATATTATCGTCAATATAACATGCATTATTACCCATATTATGCCGTTATTATCGCTAGAACTATAATAATTGTACATATTACTTCCGATATTATCATTACAACATGCATTATTACCCATATAATGCAGATATTATCGCTAGAACTGTAATAATTATACTTATTACATATATTATTAGCAATATAACGTGCACTATTACCCATATTATGCAGTTATTATTGATAGAACTATAATAAATATACTTATCACTTTCATTATTATCAATATTAGATGCATTATTACCAATGTTATGCAGTTATTATCGCTAGAACTGTAATAAATATACTTATTACTTTTACTATTATCAATATAACATGCATTATTGCCCATATCATGCAATTATTATCGCTAGAACTATAATAACTATACTTATTACTCCTGATATTATCAATATAACACCCATTATTACCCATATAATGCAGTTATTATCGCTAGAACTGCAATAATTGTACTTATTACTTATATTATTATCAATATAACATGCATTATTACCCATATTATGCAGTTATTATCGCTAGAACTATAATAAATATACGTATTACTTTTATTATCATCAATATAACATGCATTACTACCCATATTATGCAGTTATTATCGCTAGAACTATAATAATTATACTTATTACTACCAATATTATGAATATAACATGCATTATTACCCATATTATGCAGTTATAATCGCTAGAACTATAATAAATATTCGTATTACTTTTATTACCATCAATATAACATGCATTATTACCCATATTATGCAGTTATTATCGACAGAACTATAATAATTATACTTATTACTCCCAATATTATCAATATAACATGCATTATTACCCATATAATGCAGTTATTGTCGCTAGAACTGTAATGATTATACTTATTACTTATATTATTATCAGTATAACATGCATTATTACCCATATAATGCAGTTATTATCGCTAGAACTGTAATAAATATACTTATTACTTATATTATTATCACTATAACATGCATTATTACCCTATATTATGCAGTTATTATCGATAGAACTATAATAAATATACTTATTACTTTTATTATTACCAATATAACATGCACTATTAGCCATATTTTACTATTATTATCGCTAGAAATAGAATAATTATACTTATTACTCCCAATATTATCAATATAACATGCATTATTACCCATATAATGCAGTTATTATCGCTAGAACTGTAATAATTATACTTATTACTTATATAATTATCAATATAACATGCATTATTACCCATATTATGCAGTTATAATCGCTAGAAATATTATAAATATACTTAGTACTTTTATTATCATCAATATAACATGCATTATTACCCATATTAAGCAGTTATTATCGATAGAACTATTACAAATATACTTTATACTATTAATATTATCAATATAACATGCACTATTAGCCATATTTTACTATTATTATCGCTAGAACTATAATGATTATACTTATTACGCCCAATATTGTCAATATAACATGCATTATTACCCATATAATGCAGTTATTATCGCTAGAACTGTAATAAGTATACTTATTACTTATATTATTATCAATATAACATGCATTATTACCCATATTATGCAGTTATTATACATAGAACTATAATAAATATAATTATTACTTTTATTATTGTCAATATAACATGCACTATTAGCCATATTTTACTATTATTATCGCTAAATCTATAATAATTATACTTATTACTCCCAATAATATCAATGTAACATGCATTATTACCCATATAATGCAGTCATTATCGCTAGGACTGTAATAATTATACTTATTACATATATTATTATCAATATTATATGCATTATTACTCATATAATGCAGTTATTATACATAGAACTATAATAAATATAATTATTACTTTTATTATTGTCAATATAACATGCACTGTTAGCCATATTTTACTATTATTATCGCTAGAACTATAATAATTATACTTATTACTCCCAATATTATCAATTTAACATGCATTATTACCCATATAATGCAGTCATTATCGCTAGGACTGTAATAATTATACTTATTACTTATGTTATCATCAATATAACATGCATTATTACCCATATTATGCAGTTATTATCGCTGGAACTATAATAATTATACTTATTACACCCGATATTATCAATATAACATCCATTATTACCCATATAATGCAGTTATTATCGCTATAACCGTAGTAATTATCCTTATTACTGGTATTATTATCAATATAACATGCATTATTACCTATATTATGCAGTTATAATCGATAGAACTGTAATAAATATACTTATTACTTTCATTATTATCCATATAACATGCACTATTAGCCATATTTTACTATTATTATCGCTAGAACTATAATAATTATACTGATTACTCCCAATATTATCAATATAACATGCATTATTACATATATAATGCAGTTATTATCGCTAGAACTGTAATAATTATACTTATTAGTTACATTATTATCAATATAACATGCATTATTACAGATATTATGCAGTTATAATCGCTAGAACTATAATAAATATACTTAGAATTTTTATTATCATCAATATAACATGCACTATTATCCATATTATGCAGTTATTATCGCTAGAACTGTAATAATTATACTTATTACTTATATTATTATCAATATAACATGCATTATTACCCATATAATGGAGCTATTATCGCTAGAACTGTAATAATTATACTTATTACTTACATTATTATCAATATGACATGCATTATTACCCATATTATGCAGTTATAATCGCTAGAACTATAATGAATATACTTAGTTCTTTTATTATCATCAATATAACATGCATTATTACCCATATTATGCAGTTAATATCGCTAGAACTGTAATAAATATACTTATTACTTTTATTATCATCAATACAAGATGCATTATTACCCATATTATGCAGTTATTATCGCTAGAACTGTAATAAATATACTTATTACTTTTGTGATCTTCAATATAACATCCATTATTACCCATATAATGCTGTTATTATCGCTATCACTGTAATAAATATACTTATCACTTTTATTATTGTCAATATAACATGCATTGTTACCCATATTATGCAGTTATTATCGATAGAACTGTAATAAATATAATTATTACTTTTATTATTATCAATATAACATGCATTATTACCCATATTATGCAGTAATTATCGCTAAAACTGTAATAATTATACTTATTACTTATATTATCATCAATATAACATTCATTATTACCCATATTATGCCGTTATTATCGCTAGAACTATAATAATTGTACTTATTACTTCCGATATTATCATTACAACATGCATTATTACCCATATAATGCAGTTATTATCGCTAGAACTGTAATAATTATACTTATTACATATATTATTAGCAATATAACGTGCATTATTACCCATATTATGCAGTTATTATTGATAGAACTATAATAAATATACTTATCACTTTCATTATTATCAATATTAGATGCATTATTACCTATGTTATGCAGTTATTATCGCTAGAACTGTAATAAATATACTTATTACTTTTATTATTATCAATATAACATGCATTATTGCCTATATTATGCAGTTATAATCGCTAGAACTATAATGAATATACTTAGTTCTTTTATTATTATCAATATAACATGCATTATTACCCATATTATGCAATTATTATCGCTAGAACTATAATAAATATACTTATTACTCCTGATATTATCAATATAACACCCATTATTACCCATATAATGCAGTTATTATCGCTAGAACTGTAACAATTGTACTTATTACTTATATTATTATCAATATAACATCCATTATTACCCATATAATGGAGTTATTATCGCTAGAACTGTAATAATTATACTTATTACTTATATTATCATCAATATAACGTGCATTATTACCCATATTATGCCGTTATTATCGCTAGAACTATAATAATTGTACTTATTACTTCCGATATTATCATTACAACATGCATTATTACCCATATAATGCAGATATTATCGCTAGAACTGTAATAATTATACTTATTACATATATTATTAGCAATATAACGTGCACTATTACCCATATTATGCAGTTATTATTGATAGAACTATAATAAATATACTTATCACTTTCATTATTATCAATATTAGATGCATTATTACCTATGTTATGCAGTTATTATCGCTGGAACTATAATAAATATACGTATTACTTTTATTATCATCAATATAACATGCATTATTACCCATATTATGCAGTTATTATCGACAGAACTATAATAATTATACTCATTACTCCCAATATTATCAATATAACATGCATTATTACCCATATAATGCAGTTATTGTCGCTAGAACTGTAATGATTATACTTATTACTTATATTATTATCAGTATAACATGCATTATTACCCATATAATGCAGTTATTATCGCTAGAACTGTAATAAATATACTTATTACTTATATTATTATCACTATAACATGCATTATTACCCTATATTATGCAGTTATTATCGATAGAACTATAATAAATATACTTATTACTTTTATTATTATCAATATAACATGCACTATTAGCCATATTTTACTATTATTATCGCTAGAAATAGAATAATTATACTTATTACTCCCAATATTATCAATATAACATGCATTATTACCCATATAATGCAGTTATTATCGCTAGAACTGTAATAATTATACTTATTACTTATATAATTATCAATATAACATGCATTATTACCCATATTATGCAGTTATAATCGCTGGAAATATTATAAATATACTTAGTACTTTTATTATCATCAATATAACATGCATTATTACCCAAATTAAGCAGTTATTATCGATAGAACTATTACAAATATACTTTATACTATTAATATTATCAATATAACATGAACTATTAGCCATATTTTACTATTATTATCGCTTGAACTATAATGATTATACTTATTACGCCCAATATTATCAATTTAACATGCATTATTACCCATATAATGCAGTCATTATCGCTAGGACTGTAATAATTATACTTATTACTTATGTTATCATCAATATAACATGCATTATTACCCATATTATGCAGTTATTATCGCTGGAACTATAATAATTATACTTATTACACCCGATATTATCAATATAACATCCATTATTACCCATATAATGCAGTTATTATCGCTATAACCGTAGTAATTATCCTTATTACTGGTATTATTATCAATATAACATGCATTATTACCTATATTATGCAGTTATAATCGATAGAACTGTAATAAATATACTTATTACTTTCATTATTATCCATATAACATGCACTATTAGCCATATTTTACTATTATTATCGCTAGAACTATAATAATTATACTGATTACTCCCAATATTATCAATATAACATGCATTATTACATATATAATGCAGTTATTATCGCTAGAACTGTAATAATTATACTTATTAGTTACATTATTATCAATATAACATGCATTATTACAGATATTATGCAGTTATAATCGCTAGAACTATAATAAATATACTTAGAATTTTTATTATCATCAATATAACATGCACTATTATCCATATTATGCAGTTATTATCGCTAGAACTGTAATAATTATACTTATTACTTATATTATTATCAATATAACATGCATTATTACCCATATAATGGAGCTATTATCGCTAGAACTGTAATAATTATACTTATTACTTACATTATTATCAATATGACATGCATTATTACCCATATTATGCAGTTATAATCGCTAGAACTATAATGAATATACTTAGTTCTTTTATTATCATCAATATAACATGCATTATTACCCATATTATGCAGTTATTATCGCTAGAACTGTAATAAATATACTTATTACTTTTATTATCATCAATACAACATGCATTATTACCCATATTATGCAGTTATTATCGCTAGAACTGTAATAAATATACTCATTACTTTTGTGATCTTCAATATAACATCCATTATTACCCATATAATGCTGTTATTATCGCTATCACTGTAATAAATATACTTATCACTTTTATTATTGTCAATATAACATGCATTGTTACCCATATTATGCAGTTATTATCGATAGAACTGTAATAAATATAATTATTACTTTTATTATTATCAATATAACATGCATTATTACCCATATTTTACTATTATTATCGCTAGAACTATAATAATTATACTTATTACTCCCGATATTATCAATATAACATGCATTATTACCCATATTATGCAGTTATTATCGCTAGAACTGTAATAATTATACTTATTACTTACATTATTATCAATATAACATGCATTATTACAAATATTATGCAGTTATAATCGCTAGAACTATAATAAATATACTTAGAATTTTTATTATCATCAATATAACATGCACTATTATCCATATTATGCAGTTATTATCGCTAGAACTGTAATAATTATACTTATTACTTATATTATTATCAATATAACATGCATTATTACCCATATAATGGAGCTATTATCGCTAGAACTGTAATAATTATACTTATTACTTACATTATTATCAATATGACATGCATTATTACCCATATTATGCAGTTATAATCGCTAGAACTATAATGAATATACTTAGTTCTTTTATTATCATCAATATAACATGCATTATTACCCATATTATGCAGTTAATATCGCTAGAACTGTAATAAATATACTTATTACTTTTATTATCATCAATACAAGATGCATTATTACCCATATTATGCAGTTATTATCGCTAGAACTGTAATAAATATACTTATTACTTTTGTGATCTTCAATATAACATCCATTATTACCCATATAATGCTGTTATTATCGCTATCACTGTAATAAATATACTTATCACTTTTATTATTGTCAATATAACATGCATTGTTACCCATATTATGCAGTTATTATCGATAGAACTGTAATAAATATAATTATTACTTTTATTATTATCAATATAACATGCATTATTACCCATATTATGCAGTAATTATCGCTAGAACTGTAATAATTATACTTATTTCTTGTATTATTATCAATATAACATGCATTATTACCCTATATTATGCAGTTATTATCGATAGAACTGTAATAAATATAATTATTACTTATATTACTATCAATATAACATTCACTATTAGCCATATTTTACTATTATTATCGCTAGAACTATAATAATTATACTTATTACTCCCAATATTATCAATATAACATGCATTACTAAATATATAATGCAGTTATTATCGCTAGAACTGTAATAATTATACTTATTACTTTCATTATTATCAATATAACATGCATTATTACCCATATTATGCAGTTATAATCGCTAGAACTATAATGAATATACTTAGTTCTTTTATTATTATCAATATAACATGCATTATTACCCATATTATGCAGTTATTATCGCTAGAACTGTAATAAATATACTTATTACTTTTATTATCATCAATACAACATGCATTATTACCCATATTATGCAGTTATTATCGCTAGAACTGTAATAATTATACTTATTACTTATATTATTATCTATATAACATGCATTATTACCCATATAATGGAGCTACAATCGCTAAAACTGTAATAATTATACTTATTACTTATATTATCATCAATATAACATTCATTATTACCCATATTATGCCGTTATTATCGCTAGAACTATAATAATTGTACTTATTACTTCCGATATTATCATTACAACATGCATTATTACCCATATAATGCAGTTATTATCGCTAGAACTGTAATAATTATACTTATTACATATATTATTAGCAATATAACGTGCATTATTACCCATATTATGCAGTTATTATTGATAGAACTATAATAAATATACTTATCACTTTCATTATTATCAATATTAGATGCATTATTACCTATGTTATGCAGTTATTATCGCTAGAACTGTAATAAATATACTTATTACTTTTATTATTATCAATATAACATGCATTATTGCCTATATTATGCAGTTATAATCGCTAGAACTATAATGAATATACTTAGTTCTTTTATTATTATCAATATAACATGCATTATTACCCATATTATGCAATTATTATCGCTAGAACTATAATAAATATACTTATTACTCCTGATATTATCAATATAACACCCATTATTACCCATATAATGCAGTTATTATCGCTAGAACTGTAACAATTGTACTTATTACTTATATTATTATCAATATAACATCCATTATTACCCATATAATGGAGTTATTATCGCTAGAACTGTAATAATTATACTTATTACTTATATTATCATCAATATAACGTGCATTATTACCCATATTATGCCGTTATTATCGCTAGAACTATAATAATTGTACTTATTACTTCCGATATTATCATTACAACATGCATTATTACCCATATAATGCAGATATTATCGCTAGAACTGTAATAATTATACTTATTACATATATTATTAGCAATATAACGTGCACTATTACCCATATTATGCAGTTATTATTGATAGAACTATAATAAATATACTTATCACTTTCATTATTATCAATATTAGATGCATTATTACCTATGTTATGCAGTTATTATCGCTGGAACTATAATAAATATACGTATTACTTTTATTATCATCAATATAACATGCATTATTACCCATATTATGCAGTTATTATCGACAGAACTATAATAATTATACTCATTACTCCCAATATTATCAATATAACATGCATTATTACCCATATAATGCAGTTATTGTCGCTAGAACTGTAATGATTATACTTATTACTTATATTATTATCAGTATAACATGCATTATTACCCATATAATGCAGTTATTATCGCTAGAACTGTAATAAATATACTTATTACTTATATTATTATCACTATAACATGCATTATTACCCTATATTATGCAGTTATTATCGATAGAACTATAATAAATATACTTATTACTTTTATTATTATCAATATAACATGCACTATTAGCCATATTTTACTATTATTATCGCTAGAAATAGAATAATTATACTTATTACTCCCAATATTATCAATATAACATGCATTATTACCCATATAATGCAGTTATTATCGCTAGAACTGTAATAATTATACTTATTACTTATATAATTATCAATATAACATGCATTATTACCCATATTATGCAGTTATAATCGCTGGAAATATTATAAATATACTTAGTACTTTTATTATCATCAATATAACATGCATTATTACCCAAATTAAGCAGTTATTATCGATAGAACTATTACAAATATACTTTATACTATTAATATTATCAATATAACATGAACTATTAGCCATATTTTACTATTATTATCGCTTGAACTATAATGATTATACTTATTACGCCCAATATTATCAATATAACATGCATTATTACCCATATAATGCAGTTATTATCGCTAGAACTGTAATAAGTATACTTATTACTTATATTATTATCAATATAACATGCATTATTACCCATATTATGCAGTTATTATACATAGAACTATAATAAATATAATTATTACTTTTATTATTGTCAATATAACATGCACTATTAGCCATATTTTACTATTATTATCGCTAAATCTATAATAATTATACTTATTACTCCCAATATTATCAATGTAACATGCATTATTACCCATATAATGCAGTCATTATCGCTAGGACTGTAATAATTATACTTATTACATATATTATTATCAATATTATATGCATTATTACTCATATAATGCAGTTATTATACATAGAACTATAATAAATATAATTATTACTTTTATTATTGTCAATATAACATGCACTGTTAGCCATATTTTACTATTATTATCGCTAGAACTATAATAATTATACTTATTACTCCCAATATTATTAATTTAACGTGCATTATTACCCATATAATGCAGTCATTATCGCTAGGACTGTAATAATTATACTTATTACTTATGTTATCATCAATATAACATGCATTATTACCCATATTATGCAGTTATTATCGCTAGAACTATAATAATTATACTTATTACTCCCGATATTATCAATATAACATCCATTATTACCCATATAATGGAGTTATTATCGCTAAAACTGTAATAATTATACTTATTACATATATTATTATCAATATTATGTGCATTATTACTCATATAATGCAGTTATTATACATAGAACTATAATAAATATAATTATTACTTTTATTATTGTCAATATAACATGCACTATTAGCCATATTTTACTATTATTATCGCTAGAACTATAATAATTATACTTATTACTCCCAATATTATCAATTTAACATGCATTATTACCCATATAATGCAGTCATTATCGCTAGGACTGTAATAATTATACTTATTACTTATGTTATCATCAATATAACATGCATTATTACCCATATTATGCAGTTATTATCGCTAGAACTATAATAATTATACTTATTACTCCCGATATTATCAATATAACATCCATTATTACCCATATAATGCAGTTATTATCGCTATAACCGTAGTAATTATCCTTATTACTTATATTATTATCAATATAACATGCATTATTACCCATATAATGGAGCTATTATCGCTAGAACTGTAATAATTATACTTATTACTTACATTATTATCAATATGACATGCATTATTACCCATATTATGCAGTTATAATCGCTAGAACTATAATGAATATACTTAGTTCTTTTATTATCATCAATATAACATGCATTATTACCCATATTATGCAGTTATTATCGCTAGAACTGTAATAAATATACTTATTACTTTTATTATCATCAATACAACATGCATTATTACCCATATTATGCAGTTATTATCGCTAGAACTGTAATAAATATACTCATTACTTTTGTGATCTTCAATATAACATCCATTATTACCCATATAATGCTGTTATTATCGCTATCACTGTAATAAATATACTTATCACTTTTATTATTGTCAATATAACATGCATTGTTACCCATATTATGCAGTTATTATCGATAGAACTGTAATAAATATAATTATTACTTTTATTATTATCAATATAACATGCATTATTACCCATATTTTACTATTATTATCGCTAGAACTATAATAATTATACTTATTACTCCCGATATTATCAATATAACATGCATTATTACCCATATTATGCAGTTATTATCGCTAGAACTGTAATAATTATACTTATTACTTACATTATTATCAATATAACATGCATTATTACAAATATTATGCAGTTATAATCGCTAGAACTATAATAAATATACTTAGAATTTTTATTATCATCAATATAACATGCACTATTATCCATATTATGCAGTTATTATCGCTAGAACTGTAATAATTATACTTATTACTTATATTATTATCAATATAACATGCATTATTACCCATATAATGGAGCTATTATCGCTAGAACTGTAATAATTATACTTATTACTTACATTATTATCAATATGACATGCATTATTACCCATATTATGCAGTTATAATCGCTAGAACTATAATGAATATACTTAGTTCTTTTATTATCATCAATATAACATGCATTATTACCCATATTATGCAGTTAATATCGCTAGAACTGTAATAAATATACTTATTACTTTTATTATCATCAATACAAGATGCATTATTACCCATATTATGCAGTTATTATCGCTAGAACTGTAATAAATATACTTATTACTTTTGTGATCTTCAATATAACATCCATTATTACCCATATAATGCTGTTATTATCGCTATCACTGTAATAAATATACTTATCACTTTTATTATTGTCAATATAACATGCATTGTTACCCATATTATGCAGTTATTATCGATAGAACTGTAATAAATATAATTATTACTTTTATTATTATCAATATAACATGCATTATTACCCATATTATGCAGTAATTATCGCTAGAACTGTAATAATTATACTTATTTCTTGTATTATTATCAATATAACATGCATTATTACCCTATATTATGCAGTTATTATCGATAGAACTGTAATAAATATAATTATTACTTATATTACTATCAATATAACATTCACTATTAGCCATATTTTACTATTATTATCGCTAGAACTATAATAATTATACTTATTACTCCCAATATTATCAATATAACATGCATTACTAAATATATAATGCAGTTATTATCGCTAGAACTGTAATAATTATACTTATTACTTTCATTATTATCAATATAACATGCATTATTACCCATATTATGCAGTTATAATCGCTAGAACTATAATGAATATACTTAGTTCTTTTATTATTATCAATATAACATGCATTATTACCCATATTATGCAGTTATTATCGCTAGAACTGTAATAAATATACTTATTACTTTTATTATCATCAATACAACATGCATTATTACCCATATTATGCAGTTATTATCGCTAGAACTGTAATAATTATACTTATTACTTATATTATTATCTATATAACATGCATTATTACCCATATAATGGAGCTACAATCGCTAAAACTGTAATAATTATACTTATTACTTATATTATCATCAATATAACATTCATTATTACCCATATTATGCCGTTATTATCGCTAGAACTATAATAATTGTACTTATTACTTCCGATATTATCATTACAACATGCATTATTACCCATATAATGCAGTTATTATCGCTAGAACTGTAATAATTATACTTATTACATATATTATTAGCAATATAACGTGCATTATTACCCATATTATGCAGTTATTATTGATAGAACTATAATAAATATACTTATCACTTTCATTATTATCAATATTAGATGCATTATTACCTATGTTATGCAGTTATTATCGCTAGAACTGTAATAAATATACTTATTACTTTTATTATTATCAATATAACATGCATTATTGCCTATATTATGCAGTTATAATCGCTAGAACTATAATGAATATACTTAGTTCTTTTATTATTATCAATATAACATGCATTATTACCCATATTATGCAATTATTATCGCTAGAACTATAATAAATATACTTATTACTCCTGATATTATCATTACAACATGCATTATTACCCATATAATGCAGATATTATCGCTAGAACTGTAATAATTATACTTATTACATATATTATTAGCAATATAACGTGCACTATTACCCATATTATGCAGTTATTATTGATAGAACTATAATAAATATACTTATCACTTTCATTATTATCAATATTAGATGCATTATTACCTATGTTATGCAGTTATTATCGCTGGAACTATAATAAATATACGTATTACTTTTATTATCATCAATATAACATGCATTATTACCCATATTATGCAGTTATTATCGACAGAACTATAATAATTATACTCATTACTCCCAATATTATCAATATAACATGCATTATTACCCATATAATGCAGTTATTGTCGCTAGAACTGTAATGATTATACTTATTACTTATATTATTATCAGTATAACATGCATTATTACCCATATAATGCAGTTATTATCGCTAGAACTGTAATAAATATACTTATTACTTATATTATTATCACTATAACATGCATTATTACCCTATATTATGCAGTTATTATCGATAGAACTATAATAAATATACTTATTACTTTTATTATTATCAATATAACATGCACTATTAGCCATATTTTACTATTATTATCGCTAGAAATAGAATAATTATACTTATTACTCCCAATATTATCAATATAACATGCATTATTACCCATATAATGCAGTTATTATCGCTAGAACTGTAATAATTATACTTATTACTTATATAATTATCAATATAACATGCATTATTACCCATATTATGCAGTTATAATCGCTGGAAATATTATAAATATACTTAGTACTTTTATTATCATCAATATAACATGCATTATTACCCAAATTAAGCAGTTATTATCGATAGAACTATTACAAATATACTTTATACTATTAATATTATCAATATAACATGAACTATTAGCCATATTTTACTATTATTATCGCTTGAACTATAATGATTATACTTATTACGCCCAATATTATCAATATAACATGCATTATTACCCATATAATGCAGTTATTATCGCTAGAACTGTAATAAGTATACTTATTACTTATATTATTATCAATATAACATGCATTATTACCCATATTATGCAGTTATTATACATAGAACTATAATAAATATAATTATTACTTTTATTATTGTCAATATAACATGCACTATTAGCCATATTTTACTATTATTATCGCTAAATCTATAATAATTATACTTATTACTCCCAATATTATCAATGTAACATGCATTATTACCCATATAATGCAGTCATTATCGCTAGGACTGTAATAATTATACTTATTACATATATTATTATCAATATTATATGCATTATTACTCATATAATGCAGTTATTATACATAGAACTATAATAAATATAATTATTACTTTTATTATTGTCAATATAACATGCACTGTTAGCCATATTTTACTATTATTATCGCTAGAACTATAATAATTATACTTATTACTCCCAATATTATTAATTTAACGTGCATTATTACCCATATAATGCAGTCATTATCGCTAGGACTGTAATAATTATACTTATTACTTATGTTATCATCAATATAACATGCATTATTACCCATATTATGCAGTTATTATCGCTAGAACTATAATAATTATACTTATTACTCCCGATATTATCAATATAACATCCATTATTACCCATATAATGGAGTTATTATCGCTAAAACTGTAATAATTATACTTATTACATATATTATTATCAATATTATGTGCATTATTACTCATATAATGCAGTTATTATACATAGAACTATAATAAATATAATTATTACTTTTATTATTGTCAATATAACATGCACTATTAGCCATATTTTACTATTATTATCGCTAGAACTATAATAATTATACTTATTACTCCCAATATTATCAATTTAACATGCATTATTACCCATATAATGCAGTCATTATCGCTAGGACTGTAATAATTATACTTATTACTTATGTTATCATCAATATAACATGCATTATTACCCATATTATGCAGTTATTATCGCTAGAACTATAATAATTATACTTATTACTCCCGATATTATCAATATAACATCCATTATTACCCATATAATGCAGTTATTATCGCTATAACCGTAGTAATTATCCTTATTACTTATATTATTATCAATATAACATGCATTATTACCCATATAATGGAGCTATTATCGCTAGAACTGTAATAATTATACTTATTACTTACATTATTATCAATATAACATGCATTATTACCCATATTATGCAGTTATAATCGCTAGAACTATAATGAATATACTTAGTTCTTTTATTATCATCAATATAACATGCATTATTACCCATATTATGCAGTTATTTTCGCTAGAACTGTAATAAATATACTTATTACTTTTATTATCATCAATACAACATGCATTATTACCCATATTATGCAGTTATTATCGCTAGAACTGTAATAAATATACTTATTACTTTTGTGATCTTCAATATAACATCCATTATTACCCATATAATGCTGTTATTATCGCTATCACTGTAATAAATATACTTATCACTTTTATTATTGTCAATATAACATGCATTGTTACCCATATTATGCAGTTATTATCGATAGAACTGTAATAAATATAATTATTACTTTTATTATTATCAATATAACATGCATTATTACCCATATTTTACTATTATTATCGCTAGAACTATAATAATTATACTTATTACTCCCGATATTATCAATATAACATGCATTATTACCCATATTATGCAGTTATTATCGCTAGAACTGTAATAATTATACTTATTACTTTTGTGATCATCAATATAGCATGCATTATTACCCATATTATGCAATTACTATCGATAGAACTATAATAAATATACTTATTACTTTTATTATTATCAATATAACATGCATTATTACCCATATTATGCAGTAATTATCGCTAGAACTGTAATAATTATACTTATTTCTTGTATTATTATCAATATAACATGCATTATTACCCTATATTATGCAGTTATTATCGATAGAACTGTAATAAATATAATTATTACTTATATTACTATCAATATAACATTCACTATTAGCCATATTTTACTATTATTATCGCTAGAAGTATAATAATTATACTTATTACTCCCAATATTATCAATATAACATGCATTACTACATATATAATGCAGTTATTATCGCTAGAACTGTAATAATTATACTTATTAGTTTCATTATTATCAATATAACATGCATTATTACCCATATTATGCAGTTATAATCGCTAGAACTATAATGAATATACTTAGTTCTTTTATTATCATCAATATAACATGCATTATTACCCATATTATGCAGTTATTATCGCTAGAACTGTAATAAATATACTTATTACTTTTATTATCATCAATACAACATGCATTATTACCCATATTATGCAGTTATTATCGCTAGAACTGTAATAAATATACTTATTACTTTTGTGATCTTCAATATAACATCCATTATTACCCATATAATGCTGTTATTATCGCTATCACTGTAATAAATATACTTATCACTTTTATTATTGTCAATATAACATGCATTGTTACCCATATTATGCAGTTATTATCGATAGAACTGTAATAAATATAATTATTACTTTTATTATTATCAATATAACATGCATTATTACCCATATTTTACTATTATTATCGCTAGAACTATAATAATTATACTTATTACTCCCGATATTATCAATATAACGTGCATTATTACCCATATTATGCAGTTATTATCGCTAGAACTGTAATAATTATACTTATTACTTTTGTGATCATCAATATAGCATGCATTATTACCCATATTATGCAATTACTATCGATAGAACTATAATAAATATACTTATTACTTTTATTATTATCAATATAACATGCATTATTACCCATATTATGCAGTAATTATCGCTAGAACTGTAATAATTATACTTATTTCTTGTATTATTATCAATATAACATGCATTATTACCCTATATTATGCAGTTATTATCGATAGAACTGTAATAAATATAATTATTACTTATATTACTATCAATATAACATTCACTATTAGCCATATTTTACTATTATTATCGCTAGAAGTATAATAATTATACTTATTACTCCCAATATTATCAATATAACATGCATTACTACATATATAATGCAGTTATTATCGCTAGAACTGTAATAATTATACTTATTACTTTCATTATTATCAATATAACATGCATTATTACCCATATTATGCAGTTATAATCGCTAGAACTATAATGAATATACTTAGTTCTTTTATTATTATCAATATAACGTGCATTATTACCCATATTATGCAGTTATTATTGATAGAACTATAATAAATATACTTATCACTTTCATTATTATCAATATTAGATGCATTATTACCTATGTTATGCAGTTATTATCGCTAGAACTGTAATAAATATACTTATTACTTTTATTATTATCAATATAACATGCATTATTGCCTATATCATGCAATTATTATCGCTAGAACTATAATAAATATACTTATTACTCCTGATATTATCAATATAACACCCATTATTACCCATATAATGCAGTTATTATCGCTAGAACTGTAACAATTGTACTTATTACTTATATTATTATCAATATAACATGCATTATTACCCATATTATGCAGTTATTATCGCTAGAACTATAATAAATATACGTATTACTTTTATTATCATCAATATAACATGCATTATTACCCATATTATGCAGTTATAATCGCTAGAACTATAATAATTATACTTATTACATCCGATATTATCATTACAACATGCATTATTACCCATATAATGCAGTTATTATCGCTATCACTCATATAAATATACTTATCACTTTTATTTTTGTCAATATAACATGCATTGTTACCCATATTATGCAGTTATTATCGCTAGAACTATAATAATTATACTTATTACTCCCAATATTATCAATTTAACATGCATTATTACCCATATGATGCAGTCATTATCGCTAGGACTGTAATAATTATACTTATTACTTATGTTATCATCAGTATAACATGCATTATTACCCATATTATGCAGTTATTATCGCTAGAACTATAATAATTATACTTATTACTCCCGATATTATCAATATAACATCCATTATTACCCATATAATGCAGTTATTATCGCTATAACCGTAGTAATTATCCTTATTACTGGTATTATTATCAATATAACATGCATTATTACCTATATTATGCAGTTATAATCGATAGAACTGTAATAAATATACTTATTACTTTTATTATTATCCATATAACATGCACTATTAGCCATATTTTACTATTATTATCGCTAGAACTATAATAATTATACTGATTACTCCCAATATTATCAATATAACATGCATTATTACATATATAATGCAGTTATTATCGCTAGAACTGTAATAATTATACTTATTAGTTACATTATTATCAATATAACATGCATTATTACAGATATTATGCAGTTATAATCGCTAGAACTATAATAAATATACTTAGAATTTTTATTATCATCAATATAACATGCACTATTATCCATATTATGCAGTTATTATCGCTAGAACTGTAATAATTATACTTATTACTTATATTATTATCAATATAACATGCATTATTACCCATATAATGGAGCTATTATCGCTAGAACTGTAATAATTATACTTATTACTTACATTATTATCAATATGACATGCATTATTACCCATATTATGCAGTTATAATCGCTAGAACTATAATGAATATACTTAGTTCTTTTATTATCATCAATATAACATGCATTATTACCCATATTATGCAGTTATTATCGCTAGAACTGTAATAAATATACTTATTACTTTTATTATCATCAATACAACATGCATTATTACCCATATTATGCAGTTATTATCGCTAGAACTGTAATAAATATACTTATTACTTTTGTGATCTTCAATATAACATCCATTATTACCCATATAATGCTGTTATTATCGCTATCACTGTAATAAATATACTTATCGCTTTTATTATTGTCAATATAACATGCATTGTTACCCATATTATGCAGTTATTATCGATAGAACTGTAATAAATATAATTATTACTTTTATTATTATCAATATAACATGCACTATTACCCATATTTTACTATTATTATCGCTAGAACTATAATAATTATACTTATTACTCCCGATATTATCAATATAACATGCATTATTACCCATATTATGCAGTTATTATCGCTAGAACTGTAATAAATATACTTATTACTTTTATTATCATCAATACAAGATGCATTATTACCCATATTATGCAGTTATTATCGCTAGAACTGTAATAAATATACTTATTACTTTTGTGATCTTCAATATAACATCCATTATTACCCATATAATGCTGTTATTATCGCTATCACTGTAATAAATATACTTATCACTTTTATTATTGTCAATATAACATGCATTGTTACCCATATTATGCAGTTATTATCGATAGAACTGTAATAAATATAATTATTACTTTTATTATTATCAATATAACATGCATTATTACCCATATTATGCAGTTATTATCGATAGAACTGTAATAAATATAATTATTACTTATATTACTATCAATATAACATTCACTATTAGCCATATTTTACTATTATTATCGCTAGAACTATAATAATTATACTTATTACTCCCAATATTATCAATATAACATGCATTACTACATATATAATGCAGTTATTATCGCTAGAACTGTAATAATTATACTTATTACTTTCATTATTATCAATATAACATGCATTATTACCCATATTATGCAGTTATAATCGCTAGAACTATAATGAATATACTTAGTTCTTTTATTATTATCAATATAACATGCATTATTACCCATATAATGCAGTCATTATCGCTAGGACTGTAATAATTATACTTATTACATATATTATTATCAATATTATATGCATTATTACTCATATAATGCAGTTATTATACATAGAACTATAATAAATATAATTATTACTTTTATTATTGTCAATATAACATGCACTATTAGCCATATTTTACTATTATTATCGCTAGAACTATAATAATTATACTTATTACTCCCAATATTATCAATTTAACATGCATTATTACCCATATAATGCAGTCATTATCGCTAGGACTGTAATAATTATACTTATTACTTATGTTATCATCAATATAACATGCATTATTACCCATATTATGCAGTTATTATCGCTAGAACTATAATAATTATACTTATTACTCCCGATATTATCAATATAACATCCATTATTACCCATATAATGCAGTTATTATCGCTATAACTGTAGTAATTATCCTTATTACTGATATTATTATCAATATAACATGCATTATTACCTATACTATGCAGTTATTATCGATAGAACTATAATAAATATACTTATTACTTATATTATTATCAATATAACATGCATTATTACCCATATTATGCAGTTATTATCGCTAGAACTATAATAAATATACGTATTACTTTTATTATCATCAATATAACATGCATTACTACCCATATTATGCAGTTATTATCGCTAGAACTATAATAATTATACTTATTACTCCCGATATTATCAATATAACATCCATTATTACCCATATAATGGAGTTATTATCGCCAAAACTGTAATAATTATACTTATTACTTATATTATCGTCAATATAACACGCATTATTACCCATATTATGCCGTTATTATCGCTAGAACTATAATAATTGTACTTATTACTTCCGATATTATCATTACAACATGCATTATTACCCATATAATGCAGATATTATCGCTAGAACTGTAATAATTATACTTATTACATATATTATTAGCAATATAACGTGCACTATTACCCATATTATGCAGTTATTATTGATAGAACTATAATAAATATACTTATCACTTTCATTATTATCAATATTAGATGCATTATTACCAATGGTATGCAGTTATTATCGCTAGAACTGTAATAAATATACTTATTACTTTTACTATTATCAATATAACATGCATTATTGCCCATATCATGCAATTATTATCGCAAGAACTATAATAAATATACTTATTACTCCTGATATTATCAATATAACACCCATTATTACCCATATAATGCAGTTATTATCGCTAGAACTGCAATAATTGTACTTATTACTTGTATTATTATCAATATAACATGCATTATTACCTATATTATGCAGTTATTATCGCTAGAACTATAATAAATATACGTATTACTTTTATTATCATCAATATAACATGCATTACTACCCATATTATGCAGTTATTATCGCTAGAACTATAATAATTATACTTATTACTACCAATATTATGAATATAACATGCATTATTACCCATATTATGCAGTTATAATCGCTAGAACTATAATAAATATTCGTATTACTTTTATTACCATCAATATAACATGCATTATTACGCATATTATGCAGTTATTATCGACAGAACTATAATAATTATACTTATTACTCCCAATATTATCAATATAACATGCATTATTACCCATATAATGCAGTTATTGTCGCTAGAACTGTAATGATTATACTTATTACTTATATTATTATCAGTATAACATGCATTATTACCCATATAATGCAGTTATTATCGCTAGAACTGTAATAAATATACTTATTACTTATATTATTATCACTATAACATGTATTATTACCCTATATTATGCAGTTATTATCGATAGAACTATAATAAATATACTTATTACTTTTATTATTATCAATATAACATGCACTATTAGCCATATTTTACTATTATTATCGCTAGAAATAGAATAATTATACTTATTACTCCCAATATTATCAATATAACATCCATTATTACCCATATAATGCTGTTATTATCGTTATCACTGTAATAAATATACTTATCACTTTTATTATTGTCAATATAACATGCATTGTTACCCATATTATGCAGTTATTATCGATAGAACTGTAATAAATATAATTATTACTTTTATTATTATCAATATAACATGCATTATTACCCATATTATGCAGTTATTATCGATAGAACTGTAATAAATATAATTATTACTTATATTACTATCAATATAACATTCACTATTAGCCATATTTTACTATTATTATCGCTAGAACTATAATAATTATACTTATTACTCCCAATATTATCAATATAACATGCATTACTACATATATAATGCAGTTATTATCGCTAGAACTGTAATAATTATACTTATTACTTTCATTGTTATCAATATAACATGCATTATTACCCATATTATGCAGTTATAATCGCTAGAACTATAATGAATATACTTAGTTCTTTTATTATTATCAATATAACGTGCATTATTACCCATATTATGCAGTTATTATTGATAGAACTATAATAAATATACTTATCACTTTCATTATTATCAATATTAGATGCATTATTACCTATGTTATGCAGTTATTATCGCTAGAACTGTAATAAATATACTTATTACTCCTGATATTATCAATATAACACCCATTATTACCCATATAATGCAGTTATTATCGCTAGAACTGTAACAATTGTACTTATTACTTATATTATTATCAATATAACATGCATTATTACCCATATTATGCAGTTATTATCGCTAGAACTATAATAAATATACGTATTACTTTTATTATCATCAATATAACATGCATTATTACCCATATTATGCAGTTATAATCGCTAGAACTATAATAATTATACTTATTACTTCCGATATTATCATTACAACATGCATTATTACCCATATAATGCAGTTATTATCGCTATCACTCATATAAATATACTTATCACTTTTATTTTTGTCAATATAACATGCATTGTTACCCATATTATGCAGTTATTATCGCTAGAACTATAATAATTATACTTATTACTCCCAATATTATCAATTTAACATGCATTATTACCCATATGATGCAGTCATTATCGCTAGGACTGTAATAATTATACTTATTACTTATGTTATCATCAGTATAACATGCATTATTACCCATATTATGCAGTTATTATCGCTAGAACTATAATAATTATACTTATTACTCCCGATATTATCAATATAACATCCATTATTACCCATATAATGCAGTTATTATCGCTATAACCGTAGTAATTATCCTTATTACTGGTATTATTATCAATATAACATGCATTATTACCTATATTATGCAGTTATAATCGATAGAACTGTAATAAATATACTTATTACTTTTATTATTATCCATATAACATGCACTATTAGCCATATTTTACTATTATTATCGCTAGAACTATAATAATTATACTGATTACTCCCAATATTATCAATATAACATGCATTATTACATATATAATGCAGTTATTATCGCTAGAACTGTAATAATTATACTTATTAGTTACATTATTATCAATATAACATGCATTATTACCCATATTATGCAGTTATTATCGCTAGAACTATAATAATTATACTTATTACTCCCGATATTATCAATATAACATCCATTATTACCCATATAATGCAGTTATTATCGCTATAACTGTAGTAATTATCCTTATTACTGATATTATTATCAATATAACATGCATTATTACCTATACTATGCAGTTATTATCGATAGAACTATAATAAATATACTTATTACTTATATTATTATCAATATAACATGCATTATTACCCATATTATGCAGTTATTATCGCTAGAACTATAATAAATATACGTATTACTTTTATTATCATCAATATAACATGCATTACTACCCATATTATGCAGTTATTATCGCTAGAACTATAATAATTATACTTATTACTCCCGATATTATCAATATAACATCCATTATTACCCATATAATGGAGTTATTATCGCCAAAACTGTAATAATTATACTTATTACTTATATTATCGTCAATATAACACGCATTATTACCCATATTATGCCGTTATTATCGCTAGAACTATAATAATTGTACTTATTACTTCCGATATTATCATTACAACATGCATTATTACCCATATAATGCAGATATTATCGCTAGAACTGTAATAATTATACTTATTACATATATTATTAGCAATATAACGTGCACTATTACCCATATTATGCAGTTATTATTGATAGAACTATAATAAATATACTTATCACTTTCATTATTATCAATATTAGATGCATTATTACCAATGTTATGCAGTTATTATCGCTAGAACTGTAATAAATATACTTATTACTTTTACTATTATCAATATAACATGCATTATTGCCCATATCATGCAATTATTATCGCTAGAACTATAATAAATATACTTATTACTCCTGATATTATCAATATAACACCCATTATTACCCATATAATGCAGTTATTATCGCTAGAACTGCAATAATTGTACTTATTACTTGTATTATTATCAATATAACATGCATTATTACCTATATTATGCAGTTATTATCGCTAGAACTATAATAAATATACGTATTACTTTTATTATCATCAATATAACATGCATTACTACCCATATTATGCAGTTATTATCGCTAGAACTATAATAATTATACTTATTACTACCAATATTATGAATATAACATGCATTATTACCCATATTATGCAGTTATAATCGCTAGAACTATAATAAATATTCGTATTACTTTTATTACCATCAATATAACATGCATTATTACGCATATTATGCAGTTATTATCGACAGAACTATAATAATTATACTTATTACTCCCAATATTATCAATATAACATGCATTATTACCCATATAATGCAGTTATTGTCGCTAGAACTGTAATGATTATACTTATTACTTATATTATTATCAGTATAACATGCATTATTACCCATATAATGCAGTTATTATCGCTAGAACTGTAATAAATATACTTATTACTTATATTATTATCACTATAACATGTATTATTACCCTATATTATGCAGTTATTATCGATAGAACTATAATAAATATACTTATTACTTTTATTATTATCAATATAACATGCACTATTAGCCATATTTTACTATTATTATCGCTAGAAATAGAATAATTATACTTATTACTCCCAATATTATCAATATAACATCCATTATTACCCATATAATGCTGTTATTATCGCTATCACTGTAATAAATATACTTATCACTTTTATTATTGTCAATATAACATGCATTGTTACCCATATTATGCAGTTATTATCGATAGAACTGTAATAAATATAATTATTACTTTTATTATTATCAATATAACATGCATTATTACCCATATTATGCAGTTATTATCGATAGAACTGTAATAAATATAATTATTACTTATATTACTATCAATATAACATTCACTATTAGCCATATTTTACTATTATTATCGCTAGAACTATAATAATTATACTTATTACTCCCAATATTATCAATATAACATGCATTACTACATATATAATGCAGTTATTATCGCTAGAACTGTAATAATTATACTTATTACTTTCATTATTATCAATATAACATGCATTATTACCCATATTATGCAGTTATAATCGCTAGAACTATAATGAATATACTTAGTTCTTTTATTATTATCAATATAACATGCATTATTACCCATATAATGCAGTCATTATCGCTAGGACTGTAATAATTATACTTATTACATATATTATTATCAATATTATATGCATTATTACTCATATAATGCAGTTATTATACATAGAACTATAATAAATATAATTATTACTTTTATTATTGTCAATATAACATGCACTATTAGCCATATTTTACTATTATTATCGCTAGAACTATAATAATTATACTTATTACTCCCAATATTATCAATTTAACATGCATTATTACCCATATAATGCAGTCATTATCGCTAGGACTGTAATAATTATACTTATTACTTATGTTATCATCAATATAACATGCATTATTACCCATATTATGCAGTTATTATCGCTAGAACTATAATAATTATACTTATTACTCCCGATATTATCAATATGACATCCATTATTACCCATATAATGCAGTTATTATCGCTATAACTGTAGTAATTATCCTTATTACTGATATTATTATCAATATAACATGCATTATTACCTATACTATGCAGTTATTATCGATAGAACTATAATAAATATACTTATTACTTATATTATTATCAATATAACACGCATTATTACCCATATTATGCAGTTATTATCGCTAGAACTATAATAAATATACGTATTACTTTTATTATCATCAATATAACATGCATTACTACCCATATTATGCAGTTATTATCGCTAGAACTATAATAATTATACTTATTACTCCCGATATTATCAATATAACATCCATTATTACCCATATAATGGAGTTATTATCGCTAAAACTGTAATAATTATACTTATTACTTATATTATCGTCAATATAACATGCATTATTACCCATATTATGCCGTTATTATCGCTAGAACTATAATAATTGTACTTATTACTTCCGATATTATCATTACAACATGCATTATTACCCATATAATGCAGATATTATCGCTAGAACTGTAATAATTATACTTATTACATATATTATTAGCAATATAACGTGCACTATTACCCATATTATGCAGTTATTATTGATAGGACTATAATAAATATACTTATCACTTTCATTATTATCAATATTAGATGCATTATTACCAATGTTATGCAGTTATTATCGCTAGAACTGTAATAAATATACTTATTACTTTTACTGTTATCAATATAACATGCATTATTGCCCATATCATGCAATTATTATCGCTAGAACTATAATAAATATACTTATTACTCCTGATATTATCAATATAACACCCATTATTACCCATATAATGCAGTTATTATCGCTAGAACTGCAATAATTGTACTTATTACTTGTATTATTATCAATATAACATGCATTATTACCTATATTATGCAGTTATTATCGCTAGAACTATAATAAATATACGTATTACTTTTATTATCATCAATATAACATGCATTACTACCCATATTATGCAGTTATTATCGCTAGAACTATAATAATTATACTTATTACTACCAATATTATGAATATAACATGCATTATTACCCATATTATGCAGTTATAATCGCTAGAACTATAATAAATATTCGTATTACTTTTATTACCATCAATATAACATGCATTATTACGCATATTATGCAGTCATTATCGACAGAACTATAATAATTATACTTATTACTCCCAATATTATCAATATAACATGCATTATTACCCATATAATGCAGTTATTGTCGCTAGAACTGTAATGATTATACTTATTACTTATATTATTATCAGTATAACATGCATTATTACCCATATAATGCAGTTATTATCGCTAGAACTGTAATAAATATACTTATTACTTATATTATTATCACTATAACATGCATTATTACCCTATATTATGCAGTTATTATCGATAGAACTATAATAAATATACTTATTACTTTTATTATTATCAATATAACATGCACTATTAGCCATATTTTACTATTATTATCGCTAGAAATAGAATAATTATACTTATTACTCCCAATATTATCAATATAACATGCATTATTACCCATATAATGCAGTTATTATCGCTAGAACTGTAATAATTATACTTATTACTTATATAATTATCAATATAACATGCATTATTACCCATATTATGCAGTTATAATCGCTAGAAATATTATAAATATACTTAGTACTTTTATTATCATCAATATAACATGCATTATTACCCATATTAAGCAGTTATTATCGATAGAACTATTACAAATATACTTTATACTATTAATATTATCAATATAACATGCACTATTAGCCATATTTTACTATTATTATCGCTAGAACTATAATGATTATACTTATTACGCCCAATATTATCAATATAACATGCATTATTACATACATAATGCAGTTATTATCGCTAGAACTGTAATAATTATACTTATTAGTTACATTATTATCAATATAACATGCATTATTACAGATATTATGCAGTTATAATCGCTAGAACTATAATAAATATACTTAGAATTTTTATTATCATCAATATAACATGCACTATTATCCATATTATGCAGTTATTATCGCTAGAACTGTAATAATTATACTTATTACTTATATTATTATCAATATAACATGCATTATTACCCATATAATGGAGCTATTATCGCTAGAACTGTAATAATTATACTTATTACTTACATTATTATCAATATGACATGCATTATTACCCATATTATGCAGTTATAATCGCTAGAACTATAATGAATATACTTAGTTCTTTTATTATCATCAATATAACATGCATTATTACCCATATTATGCAGTTATTATCGCTAGAACTGTAATAAATATACTTATTACTTTTATTATCATCAATACAAGATGCATTATTACCCATATTATGCAGTTATTATCGCTAGAACTGTAATAAATATACTTATTACTTTTGTGATCTTCAATATAACATCCATTATTACCCATATAATGCTGTTATTATCGCTATCACTGTAATAAATATACTTATCACTTTTATTATTGTCAATATAACATGCATTGTTACCCATATTATGCAGTTATTATCGATAGAACTGTAATAAATATAATTATTACTTTTATTATTATCAATATAACATGCATTATTACCCATATTATGCAGTAATTATCGCTAGAACTGTAATAATTATACTTATTTCTTGTATTATTATCAATATAACATGCATTATTACCCTATATTATGCAGTTATTATCGATAGAACTGTAATAAATATAATTATTACTTATACTACTATCAATATAACATTCACTATTAGCCATATTTTACTATTATTATCGCTAGAACTATAATAATTATACTTATTACTCCCAATATTATCAATATAACATGCATTACTAAATATATAATGCAGTTATTATCGCTAGAACTGTAATAATTATACTTATTACTTTCATTATTATCAATATAACATGCATTATTACCCATATTATGCAGTTATAATCGCTAGAACTATAATGAATATACTTAGTTCTTTTATTATTATCAATATAACATGCATTATTACCCATATAATGCAGATATTATCGCTAGAACTGTAATAATTATGCTTATTACATATATTATTAGCAATATAACGTGCACTATTACCCATATTATGCAGTTATTATTGATAGAACTATAATAAATATACTTATCACTTTCATTATTATCAATATTAGATGCATTATTACCTATGTTATGCAGTTATTATCGCTGGAACTATAATAAATATACGTATTACTTTTATTATCATCAATATAACATGCATTATTACCCATATTATGCTGTCATTATCGATAGAACTGTAATAAATATACTTATTACTTTTATTATTATCAATATAACATGCACTATTAGCCATATTTTACTATTATTATCGCTAGAACTATAATAATTATACTTATTACTACCAATATTATGAATATAACATGCATTATTACCCATATTATGCAGTTATAATCGCTAGAACTATAATAAATATACGTATTACTTTTATTATCATCAATATAACATGCATTATTACCCATATTATGCAGTTATTATCGACAGAACTATAATAATTATACTCATTACTCCCAATATTATCAATATAACATGCATTATTACCCATATAATGCAGTTATTGTCGCTAGAACTGTAATGATTATACTTATTACTTATATTATTATCAGTATAACATGCATTATTACCCATATAATGCAGTTATTATCGCTAGAACTGTAATAAATATACTTATTACTTATATTATTATCACTATAACATGCATTATTACCCTATATTATGCAGTTATTATCGATAGAACTATAATAAATATACTTATTACTTTTATTATTATCAATATAACATGCACTATTAGCCATATTTTACTATTATTATCGCTAGAAATAGAATAATTATACTTATTACTCCCAATATTATCAATATAACATGCATTATTACCCATATAATGCAGTTATTATCGCTAGAACTGTAATAATTATACTTATTACTTATATAATTATCAATATAACATGCATTATTACCCATATTATGCAGTTATAATCGCTGGAAATATTATAAATATACTTAGTACTTTTATTATCATCAATATAACATGCATTATTACCCAAATTAAGCAGTTATTATCGATAGAACTATTACAAATATACTTTATACTATTAATATTATCAATATAACATGAACTATTAGCCATATTTTACTATTATTATCGCTAGAACTATAATGATTATACTTATTACGCCCAATATTATCAATATAACATGCATTATTACCCATATAATGCAGTTATTATCGCTAGAACTGTAATAAGTATACTTATTACTTATATTATTATCAATATAACATGCATTATTACCCATATTATGCAGTTATTATACATAGAACTATAATAAATATAATTATTACTTTTATTATTGTCAATATAACATGCACTATTAGCCATATTTTACTATTATTATCGCTAAATCTATAATAATTATACTTATTACTCCCAATATTATCAATGTAACATGCATTATTACCCATATAATGCAGTCATTATCGCTAGGACTGTAATAATTATACTTATTACATATATTATTATCAATATTATATGCATTATTACTCATATAATGCAGTTATTATACATAGAACTATAATAAATATAATTATTACTTTTATTATTGTCAATATAACATGCACTGTTAGCCATATTTTACTATTATTATCGCTAGAACTATAATAATTATACTTATTACTCCCAATATTATTAATTTAACGTGCATTATTACCCATATAATGCAGTCATTATCGCTAGGACTGTAATAATTATACTTATTACTTATGTTATCATCAATATAACATGCATTATTACCCATATTATGCAGTTATTATCGCTAGAACTATAATAATTATACTTATTACTCCCGATATTATCAATATAACATCCATTATTACCCATATAATGGAGTTATTATCGCTAAAACTGTAATAATTATACTTATTACATATATTATTATCAATATTATGTGCATTATTACTCATATAATGCAGTTATTATACATAGAACTATAATAAATATAATTATTACTTTTATTATTGTCAATATAACATGCACTATTAGCCATATTTTACTATTATTATCGCTAGAACTATAATAATTATACTTATTACTCCCAATATTATCAATTTAACATGCATTATTACCCATATAATGCAGTCATTATCGCTAGGACTGTAATAACTATACTTATTACTTATGTTATCATCAATATAACATGCATTATTACCCATATTATGCAGTTATTATCGCTAGAACTATAATAATTATACTTATTACTCCCGATGTTATCAATATAACATCCATTATTACCCATATAATGCAGTTATTATCGCTATAACCGTAGTAATTATCCTTATTACTGGTATTATTATCAATATAACATGCATTATTACCTATATTATGCAGTTATAATCGATAGAACTGTAATAAATATACTTATTACTTTTATTATTATCCATATAACATGCACTATTAGCCATATTTTACTATTATTATCGCTAGAACTATAATAATTATACTGATTACTCCCCATATTATCAATATAACATGCATTATTACATATATAATGCAGTTATTATCGCTAGAACTGTAATAATTATACTTATTACTTTCATTATTATCAATATAACCTGCATTATTACCCATATTATGCAGTTATAATCGCTAGAACTATAATGAATATACTTAGTTCTTTTATTATCATCAATATAACATGCATTATTACCCATATTATGCAGTTATTATCGCTAGAACTGTAATAAATATACTTATTACTTTTATTATCATCAATACAACATGCAATATTACCCATATTATGCAGTTATTATCGCTAGAACTGTAATAAATATACTTATTACTTTTGTGATCTTCAATATAACATCCATTATTACCCATATAATGCTGTTATTATCGCTATCACTATAATAAATATACTTATCACTTTTATTATTGTCAATATAACATGCATTGTTACCCATATTATGCAGTTATTATCGATAGAACTGTAATAAATATAATTATTACTTTTATTATTATCAATATAACATGCATTATTACCCATATTTTACTATTATTATCGCTAGAACTATAATAATTATACTTATTACTCCCGATATTATCAATATAACATGCATTATTACCCATATTATGCAGTTATTATCGCTAGAACTGTAATAATTATACTTATTACTTTTGTGATCATCAATATAGCATGCATTATTACCCATATTATGCAATTACTATCGATAGAACTATAATAAATATACTTATTACTTTTATTATTATCAATATAACATGCATTATTACCCATATTATGCAGTAATTATCGCTAGAACTGTAATAATTATACTCATTTCTTGTATTATTATCAATATAACATGCATTATTACCCTATATTATGCAGTTATTATCGATAGAACTGTAATAAATATAATTATTACTTATATTACTATCAATATAACATTCACTATTAGCCATATTTTACTATTATTATCGCTAGAAGTATAATAATTATACTTATTACTCCCAATATTATCAATATAACATGCATTACTACATATATAATGCAGTTATTATCGCTAGAACTGTAATAATTATACTTATTACTTTCATTATTATCAATATAACATGCATTATTACCCATATTATGCAGTTATAATCGCTAGAACTATAATGAATATACTTAGTTCTTTTATTATTATCAATATAACATGCATTATTACCCATATAATGCAGATATTATCGCTAGAACTGTAATAATTATGCTTATTACATATATTATTAGCAATATAACGTGCACTATTACCCATATTATGCAGTTATTATTGATAGAACTATAATAAATATACTTATCACTTTCATTATTATCAATATTAGATGCATTATTACCTATGTTATGCAGTTATTATCGCTGGAACTATAATAAATATACGTATTACTTTTATTATCATCAATATAACATGCATTATTACCCATATTATGCTGTCATTATCGATAGAACTGTAATAAATATACTTATTACTTTTATTATTATCAATATAACATGCACTATTAGCCATATTTTACTATTATTATCGCTAGAACTATAATAATTATACTTATTACTACCAATATTATGAATATAACATGCATTATTACCCATATTATGCAGTTATAATCGCTAGAACTGTAATAATTATACTTATTACTTATATAATTATCAATATAACATGCATTATTACCCATATTATGCAGTTATAATCGCTGGAAATATTATAAATATACTTAGTACTTTTATTATCATCAATATAACATGCATTATTACCCAAATTAAGCAGTTATTATCGATAGAACTATTACAAATATACTTTATACTATTAATATTATCAATATAACATGAACTATTAGCCATATTTTACTATTATTATCGCTAGAACTATAATGATTATACTTATTACGCCCAATATTATCAATATAACATGCATTATTACCCATATAATGCAGTTATTATCGCTAGAACTGTAATAAGTATACTTATTACTTATATTATTATCAATATAACATGCATTATTACCCATATTATGCAGTTATTATACATAGAACTATAATAAATATAATTATTACTTTTATTATTGTCAATATAACATGCACTATTAGCCATATTTTACTATTATTATCGCTAAATCTATAATAATTATACTTATTACTCCCAATATTATCAATGTAACATGCATTATTACCCATATAATGCAGTCATTATCGCTAGGACTGTAATAATTATACTTATTACATATATTATTATCAATATTATATGCATTATTACTCATATAATGCAGTTATTATACATAGAACTATAATAAATATAATTATTACTTTTATTATTGTCAATATAACATGCACTGTTAGCCATATTTTACTATTATTATCGCTAGAACTATAATAATTATACTTATTACTCCCAATATTATTAATTTAACGTGCATTATTACCCATATAATGCAGTCATTATCGCTAGGACTGTAATAATTATACTTATTACTTATGTTATCATCAATATAACATGCATTATTACCCATATAATGCAGTCATTATCGCTAGGACTGTAATAACTATACTTATTACTTATGTTATCATCAATATAACATGCATTATTACCCATATTATGCAGTTATTATCGCTAGAACTATAATAATTATACTTATTACTCCCGATGTTATCAATATAACATCCATTATTACCCATATAATGCAGTTATTATCGCTATAACCGTAGTAATTATCCTTATTACTGGTATTATTATCAATATAACATGCATTATTACCTATATTATGCAGTTATAATCGATAGAACTGTAATAAATATACTTATTACTTTTATTATTATCCATATAACATGCACTATTAGCCATATTTTACTATTATTATCGCTAGAACTATAATAATTATACTGATTACTCCCAATATTATCAATATAACATGCATTATTACATATATAATGCAGTTATTATCGCTAGAACTGTAATAATTATACTTATTACTTTCATTATTATCAATATAACATGCATTATTACCCATATTATGCAGTTATAATCGCTAGAACTATAATGAATATACTTAGTTCTTTTATTATCATCAATATAACATGCATTATTACCCATATTATGCAGTTATTATCGCTAGAACTGTAATAAATATACTTATTACTTTTATTATCATCAATACAACATGCATTATTACCCATATTATGCAGTTATTATCGCTAGAACTGTAATAAATATAATTATTACTTTTATTATTATCAATATAACATGCATTATTACCCATATTTTACTATTATTATCGCTAGAACTATAATAATTATACTTATTACTCCCGATATTATCAATATAACATGCATTATTACCCATATTATGCAGTTATTATCGCTAGAACTGTAATAATTATACTTATTACTTTTGTGATCATCAATATAGCATGCATTATTACCCATATTATGCAATTACTATCGATAGAACTATAATAAATATACTTATTACTTTTATTATTATCAATATAACATGCATTATTACCCATATTATGCAGTAATTATCGCTAGAACTGTAATAATTATACTTATTTCTTGTATTATTATCAATATAACATGCATTATTACCCTATATTATGCAGTTATTATCGATAGAACTGTAATAAATATAATTATTACTTATATTACTATCAATATAACATTCACTATTAGCCATATTTTACTATTATTATCGCTAGAAGTATAATAATTATACTTATTACTCCCAATATTATCAATATAACATGCATTACTACATATATAATGCAGTTATTATCGCTAGAACTGTAATAATTATACTTATTACTTTCATTATTATCAATATAACATCCATTATTACCCATATAATGCTGTTATTATCGCTATCACTGTAATAAATATACTTATCGCTTTTATTATTGTCAATATAACATGCATTGTTACCCATATTATGCAGTTATTATCGATAGAACTGTAATAAATATAATTATTACTTTTATTATTATCAATATAACATGCACTATTACCCATATTTTACTATTATTATCGCTAGAACTATAATAATTATACTTATTACTCCCGATATTATCAATATAACATGCATTATTACCCATATTATGCAGTTATTATCGCTAGAACTGTAATAAATATACTTATTACTTTTATTATCATCAATACAAGATGCATTATTACCCATATTATGCAGTTATTATCGCTAGAACTGTAATAAATATACTTATTACTTTTGTGATCTTCAATATAACATCCATTATTACCCATATAATGCTGTTATTATCGCTATCACTGTAATAAATATACTTATCACTTTTATTATTGTCAATATAACATGCATTGTTACCCATATTATGCAGTTATTATCGATAGAACTGTAATAAATATAATTATTACTTTTATTATTATCAATATAACATGCATTATTACCCATATTATGCAGTTATTATCGATAGAACTGTAATAAATATAATTATTACTTATATTACTATCAATATAACATTCACTATTAGCCATATTTTACTATTATTATCGCTAGAACTATAATGATTATACTTATTACGCCCAATATTATCAATATAACATGCATTATTACCCATATAATGCAGTTATTATCGCTAGAACTGTAATAAGTATACTTATTACTTATATTATTATCAATATAACATGCATTATTACCCATATTATGCAGTTATTATACATAGAACTATAATAAATATAATTATTACTTTTATTATTGTCAATATAACATGCACTATTAGCCATATTTTACTATTATTATCGCTAAATCTATAATAATTATACTTATTACTCCCAATATTATCAATGTAAAATGCATTATTACCCATATAATGCAGTCATTATCGCTAGGACTGTAATAATTATACTTATTACATATATTATTATCAATATTATATGCATTATTACTCATATAATGCAGTTATTATACATAGAACTATAATAAATATAATTATTACTTTTATTATTGTCAATATAACATGCACTGTTAGCCATATTTTACTATTATTATCGCTAGAACTATAATAATTATACTTATTACTCCCAATATTATTAATTTAACGTGCATTATTACCCATATAATGCAGTCATTATCGCTAGGACTGTAATAATTATACTTATTACTTATGTTATCATCAATATAACATGCATTATTACCCATATAATGCAGTCATTATCGCTAGGACTGTAATAACTATACTTATTACTTATGTTATCATCAATATAACATGCATTATTACCCATATTATGCAGTTATTATCGCTAGAACTATAATAATTATACTTATTACTCCCGATGTTATCAATATAACATCCATTATTACCCATATAATGCAGTTATTATCGCTATAACCGTAGTAATTATCCTTATTACTGGTATTATTATCAATATAACATGCATTATTACCTATATTATGCAGTTATAATCGATAGAACTGTAATAAATATACTTATTACTTTTATTATTATCCATATAACATGCACTATTAGCCATATTTTACTATTATTATCGCTAGAACTATAATAATTATACTGATTACTCCCAATATTATCAATATAACATGCATTATTACATATATAATGCAGTTATTATCGCTAGAACTGTAATAATTATACTTATTACTTTCATTATTATCAATATAACATGCATTATTACCCATATTATGCAGTTATAATCGCTAGAACTATAATGAATATACTTAGTTCTTTTATTATCATCAATATAACATGCATTATTACCCATATTATGCAGTTATTATCGCTAGAACTGTAATAAATATACTTATTACTTTTATTATCATCAATACAACATGCATTATTACCCATATTATGCAGTTATTATCGCTAGAACTGTAATAAATATACTTATTACTTTTGTGATCTTCAATATAACATCCATTATTACCGATATAATGCTGTTATTATCGCTATCACTGTAATAAATATACTTATGACTTTTATTATTGTCAATATAACATGCATTGTTACCCATATTATGCAGTTATTATCGATAGAACTGTAATAAATATAATTATTACTTTTATTATTATCAATATAACATGCATTATTACCCATATTTTACTATTATTATCGCTAGAACTATAATAATTATACTTATTACTCCCGATATTATCAATATAACATGCATTATTACCCATATTATGCAGTTATTATCGCTAGAACTGTAATAATTATACTTATTACTTTTGTGATCATCAATATAGCATGCATTATTACCCATATTATGCAATTACTATCGATAGAACTATAATAAATATACTTATTACTTTTATTATTATCAATATAACATGCATTATTACCCATATTATGCAGTAATTATCGCTAGAACTGTAATAATTATACTTATTTCTTGTATTATTATCAATATAACATGCATTATTACCCTATATTATGCAGTTATTATCGATAGAACTGTAATAAATATAATTATTACTTATATTACTATCAATATAACATTCACTATTAGCCATATTTTACTATTATTATCGCTAGAAGTATAATAATTATACTTATTACTCCCAATATTATCAATATAACATGCATTACTACATATATAATGCAGTTATTATCGCTAGAACTGTAATAATTATACTTATTACTTTCATTATTATCAATATAACATGCATTATTACCCATATTATGCAGTTATAATCGCTAGAACTATAATGAATATACTTAGTTCTTTTATTATCATCAATATAACATGCATTATTACCCATATTATGCAGTTATTATCGCTAGAACTGTAATAAATATACTTATTACTTTTATTATCATCAATACAACATGCATTATTACCCATATTATGCAGTTATTATCGCTAGAACTGTAATAAATATACTTATTACTTTTGTGATCTTCAATATAACATCCATTATTACCCATATAATGCTGTTATTATCGCTATCACTGTAATAAATATACTTATCACTTTTATTATTGTCAATATAACATGCATTGTTACCCATATTATGCAGTTATTATCGATAGAACTGTAATAAATATAATTATTACTTTTATTATTATCAATATAACATGCATTATTACCCATATTTTACTATTATTATCGCTAGAACTATAATAATTATACTTATTACTCCCGATATTATCAATATAACATGCATTATTACCCATATTATGCAGTTATTATCGCTAGAACTGTAATAATTATACTTATTACTTTTGTGATCATCAATATAGCATGCATTATTACCCATATTATGCAATTACTATCGATAGAACTATAATAAATATACTTATTACTTTTATTATTATCAATATAACATGCATTATTACCCATATTATGCAGTAATTATCGCTAGAACTGTAATAATTATACTTATTTCTTGTATTATTATCAATATAACATGCATTATTACCCTATATTATGCAGTTATTATCGATAGAACTGTAATAAATATAATTATTACTTATATTACTATCAATATAACATTCACTATTAGCCATATTTTACTATTATTATCGCTAGAAGTATAATAATTATACTTATTACTCCCAATATTATCAATATAACATGCATTACTACATATATAATGCAGTTATTATCGCTAGAACTGTAATAATTATACTTATTACTTTCATTATTATCAATATAACATGCATTATTACCCATATTATGCAGTTATAATCGCTAGAACTATAATGAATATACTTAGTTCTTTTATTATTATCAATATAACGTGCATTATTACCCATATTATGCAGTTATTATTGATAGAACTATAATAAATATACTTATCACTTTCATTATTATCAATATTAGATGCATTATTACCTATGTTATGCACTTATTATCGCTAGAACTGTAATAAATATACTTATTACTTTTATTATTATCAATATAACATGCATTATTGCCTATATCATGCAATTATTATCGCTAGAACTATAATAAATATACTTATTACTCCTGATATTATCAATATAACACCCATTATTACCCATATAATGCAGTTATTATCGCTAGAACTGTAACAATTGTACTTATTACTTATATTATTATCAACATAACATGCATTATTACCCATATTATGCAGTTATTATCGCTAGAACTATAATAAATATACGTATTACTTTTATTATCATCAATATAACATGCATTATTACCCATATTATGCAGTTATAATCGCTAGAACTATAATAATTATACTTATTACTCCCGATATTATCAATATAACATCCATTATTACCCATATAATGCAGTTATTATCGCTATAACCGTAGTAATTATCCTTATTACTGGTATTATTATCAATATAACATGCATTATTACCTATATTATGCAGTTATAATCGATAGAACTGTAATAAATATACTTATTACTTTTATTATTATCCATATAACATGCACTATTAGCCATATTTTACTATTATTATCGCTAGAACTATAATAATTATACTGATTACTCCCAATATTATCAATATAACATGCATTATTACATATATAATGCAGTTATTATCGCTAGAACTGTAATAATTATACTTATTAGTTACATTATTATCAATATAACATGCATTATTACAGATATTATGCAGTTATAATCGCTAGAACTATAATAAATATACTTAGAATTTTTATTATCATCAATATAACATGCACTATTATCCATATTATGCAGTTATTATCGCTAGAACTGTAATAATTATACTTATTACTTTTATTATCATCAATACAACATGCATTATTACCCATATTATGCAGTTATTATCGCTAGAACTGTAATAAATATACTTATTACTTTTGTGATCTTCAATATAACATCCATTATTACCCATATAATGCTGTTATTATCGCTATCACTGTAATAAATATACTTATCGCTTTTATTATTGTCAATATAACATGCATTGTTACCCATATTATGCAGTTATTATCGATAGAACTGTAATAAATATAATTATTACTTTTATTATTATCAATATAACATGCACTATTACCCATATTTTACTATTATTATCGCTAGAACTATAATAATTATACTTATTACTCCCGATATTATCAATATAACATGCATTATTACCCATATTATGCAGTTATTATCGCTAGAACTGTAATAAATATACTTATTACTTTTATTATCATCAATACAAGATGCATTATTACCCATATTATGCAGTTATTATCGCTAGAACTGTAATAAATATACTTATTACTTTTGTGATCTTCAATATAACATCCATTATTACCCATATAATGCTGTTATTATCGCTATCACTGTAATAAATATACTTATCACTTTTATTATTGTCAATATAACATGCATTGTTACCCATATTATGCAGTTATTATCGATAGAACTGTAATAAATATAATTATTACTTTTATTATTATCAATATAACATGCATTATTACCCATATTATGCAGTTATTATCGATAGAACTGTAATAAATATAATTATTACTTATATTACTATCAATATAACATTCACTATTAGCCATATTTTACTATTATTATCGCTAGAACTATAATAATTATACTTATTACTCCCAATATTATCAATATAACATGCATTACTACATATATAATGCAGTTATTATCGCTAGAACTGTAATAATTATACTTATTACTTTCATTATTATCAATATAACATGCATTATTACCCATATTATGCAGTTATAATCGCTAGAACTATAATGAATATACTTAATTCTTTTATTATTATCAATATAACATGCATTATTACCCATATTATGCAGTTATTATCGCTAGAACTGTAATAATTATACTTATTACTTTTGTGATCATCAATATAGCATGCATTATTACCCATATTATGCAATTACTATCGATAGAACTATAATAAATATACTTATTACTTTTATTATTATCAATATAACATGCATTATTACCCATATTATGCAGTAATTATCGCTAGAACTGTAATAATTATACTTATTTCTTGTATTATTATCAATATAACATGCATTATTACCCTATATTATGCAGTTATTATCGATAGAACTGTAATAAATATAATTATTACTTATATTACTATCAATATAACATTCACTATTAGCCATATTTTACTATTATTATCGCTAGAAGTATAATAATTATACTTATTACTCCCAATATTATCAATATAACATGCATTACTACATATATAATGCTGTTATTATCGCTAGAACTGTAATAATTATACTTATTACTTTCATTATTATCAATATAACATGCATTATTACCCATATTATGCAGTTATAATCGCTAGAACTATAATGAATATACTTAGTTCTTTTATTATTATCAATATAACGTGCATTATTACCCATATTATGCAGTTATTATTGATAGAACTATAATAAATATACTTATCACTTTCATTATTATCAATATTAGATGCATTATTACCTATGTTATGCACTTATTATCGCTAGAACTGTAATAAATATACTTATTACTTTTATTATTATCAATATAACATGCATTATTGCCTATATCATGCAATTATTATCGCTAGAACTATAATAAATATACTTATTACTCCTGATATTATCAATATAACACCCATTATTACCCATATAATGCAGTTATTATCGCTAGAACTGTAACAATTGTACTTATTACTTATATTATTATCAACATAACATGCATTATTACCCATATTATGCAGTTATTATCGCTAGAACTATAATAAATATACGTATTACTTTTATTATCATCAATATAACATGCATTATTACCCATATTATGCAGTTATAATCGCTAGAACTATAATAATTATACTTATTACTCCCGATATTATCAATATAACATCCATTATTACCCATATAATGCAGTTATTATCGCTATAACCGTAGTAATTATCCTTATTACTGGTATTATTATCAATATAACATGCATTATTACCTATATTATGCAGTTATAATCGATAGAACTGTAATAAATATACTTATTACTTTTATTATTATCCATATAACATGCACTATTAGCCATATTTTACTATTATTATCGCTAGAACTATAATAATTATACTGATTACTCCCAATATTATCAATATAACATGCATTATTACATATATAATGCAGTTATTATCGCTAGAACTGTAATAATTATACTTATTAGTTACATTATTATCAATATAACATGCATTATTACAGATATTATGCAGTTATAATCGCTAGAACTATAATAAATATACTTAGAATTTTTATTATCATCAATATAACATGCACTATTATCCATATTATGCAGTTATTATCGCTAGAACTGTAATAATTATACTTATTACTTTTATTATCATCAATACAACATGCATTATTACCCATATTATGCAGTTATTATCGCTAGAACTGTAATAAATATACTTATTACTTTTGTGATCTTCAATATAACATCCATTATTACCCATATAATGCTGTTATTATCGCTATCACTGTAATAAATATACTTATCGCTTTTATTATTGTCAATATAACATGCATTGTTACCCATATTATGCAGTTATTATCGATAGAACTGTAATAAATATAATTATTACTTTTATTATTATCAATATAACATGCACTATTACCCATATTTTACTATTATTATCGCTAGAACTATAATAATTATACTTATTACTCCCGATATTATCAATATAACATGCATTATTACCCATATTATGCAGTTATTATCGCTAGAACTGTAATAAATATACTTATTACTTTTATTATCATCAATACAAGATGCATTATTACCCATATTATGCAGTTATTATCGCTAGAACTGTAATAAATATACTTATTACTTTTGTGATCTTCAATATAACATCCATTATTACCCATATTATGCTGTTATTATCGCTATCACTGTAATAAATATACTTATCACTTTTATTATTGTCAATATAACATGCATTGTTACCCATATTATGCAGTTATTATCGATAGAACTGTAATAAATATAATTATTACTTTTATTATTATCAATATAACATGCATTATTACCCATATTATGCAGTTATTATCGATAGAACTGTAATAAATATAATTATTACTTATATTACTATCAATATAACATTCACTATTAGCCATATTTTACTATTATTATCGCTAGAACTATAATAATTATACTTATTACTCCCAATATTATCAATATAACATGCATTACTACATATATAATGCAGTTATTATCGCTAGAACTGTAATAATTATACTTATTACTTTCATTATTATCAATATAACATGCATTATTACCCATATTATGCAGTTATAATCGCTAGAACTATAATGAATATACTTAGTTCTTTTATTATTATCAATATAACATGCATTATTACCCATATTATGCAGTTATTATCGCTAGAACTGTAATAATTATACTTATTACTTTTGTGATCATCAATATAGCATGCATTATTACCCATATTATGCAATTACTATCGATAGAACTATAATAAATATACTTATTACTTTTATTATTATCAATATAACATGCATTACTACATATATAATGCAGTTATTATCGCTAGAACTGTAATAATTATACTTATTACTTTCATTATTATCAATATAACATGCATTATTACCCATATTATGCAGTTATAATCGCTAGAACTATAATGAATATACTTAGTTCTTTTATTATTATCAATATAACATGCATTATTACCCATATTATGCAGTTATTATCGCTAGAACTGTAATAATTATACTTATTACTTTTGTGATCATCAATATAGCATGCATTATTACCCATATTATGCAATTACTATCGATAGAACTATAATAAATATACTTATTACTTTTATTATTATCAATATAACATGCATTATTACCCATATTATGCAGTAATTATCGCTAGAACTGTAATAATTATACTTATTTCTTGTATTATTATCAATATAACATGCATTATTACCCTATATTATGCAGTTATTATCGATAGAACTGTAATAAATATAATTATTACTTATATTACTATCAATATAACATTCACTATTAGCCATATTTTACTATTATTATCGCTAGAACTGTAATAATTATACTTATTACTTATATTATCATCAATATAACATTCATTATTACCCATATTATGCCGTTATTATCGCTAGAACTATAATAATTGTACTTATTACTTCCGATATTATCATTACAACATGCATTATTACCCATATAATGCAGTTATTATCGCTAGAACTGTAATAATTATACTTATTACTTTCATTATTATCAATATAACATGCATTATTACCCATATTATGCAGTTATAATCGCTAGAACTATAATGAATATACTTAGTTCTTTTATTATTATCAATATAACATGCATTATTACCTATATTATGCAGTTATTATCGATAGAACTATAATAAATATACTTATTACTTATATTATTATCAATATAACATGCATTATTACCCATATTATGCAGTTATTATCGCTAGAACTATAATAAATATACGTATTACTTTTATTATCATCAATATAACATGCATTACTACCCATATTATGCAGTTATTATCGCTAGAACTATAATAATTATACTTATTACTCCCGATATTATCAATATAACATCCATTATTACCCATATAATGGAGTTATTATCGCTAAAACTGTAATAATTATACTTATTACTTATATTATCGTCAATATAACATGCATTATTACCCATATTATGCCGTTATTATCGCTAGAACTATAATAATTGTACTTATTACTTCCGATATTATCATTACAACATGCATTATTACCCATATAATGCAGATATTATCGCTAGAACTGTAATAATTATACTTATTACATATATTATTAGCAATATAACGTGCACTATTACCCATATTATGCAGTTATTATTGATAGAACTATAATAAATATACTTATCACTTTCATTATTATCAATATTAGATGCATTATTACCAATGTTATGCAGTTATTATCGCTAGAACTGTAATAAATATACTTATTACTTTTACTATTGTCAATATAACATGCATTATTGCCCATATCATGCAATTATTATCGCTAGAACTATAATAAATATACTTATTACTCCTGATATTATCAATATAACACCCATTATTACCCATATAATGCAGTTATTATCGCTAGAACTGCAATAATTGTACTTATTACTTATATTATTATCAATATAACATGCATTATTACCCATATTATGCAGTTATTATCGCTAGAACTATAATAAATATACGTATTACTTTTATTATCATCAATATAACATGCATTACTACCCATATTATGCAGTTATTATCGCTAGAACTATAATAATTATACTTATTACTACCAATATTATGAATATAACATGCATTATTACCCATATTATGCAGTTATAATCGCTAGAACTATAATAAATATTCGTATTACTTTTATTACCATCAATATAACATGCATTATTACCTATATAATGCAGTTATTATCGCTAGAACTGTAATAATTATACTTATTACTTATATAATTATCAATATAACATGCATTATTACCCATATTATGCAGTTATAATCGCTAGAAATATTATAAATATACTTAGTACTTTTATTATCATCAATATAACATGCATTATTACCCATATTAAGCAGTTATTATCGATAGAACTATTACAAATATACTTTATACTATTAATATTATCAATATAACATGCACTATTAGCCATATTTTACTATTATTATCGCTAGAACTATAATGATTATACTTATTACGCCCAATATTATCAATATAACATGCATTATTACCCATATAATGCAGTTATTATCGCTAGAACTGTAATAAGTATACTTATTACTTATATTATTATCAATATAACATGCATTATTACCCATATTATGCAGTTATTATACATAGAACTATAATAAATATAATTATTACTTTTATTATTGTCAATATAACATGCACTATTAGCCATATTTTACTATTATTATCGCTAAATCTATAATAATTATACTTATTACTCCCAATAATATCAATGTAACATGCATTATTACCCATATAATGCAGTCATTATCGCTAGGACTGTAATAATTATACTTATTACATATATTATTATCAATATTATATGCATTATTACTCATATAATGCAGTTATTATACATAGAACTATAATAAATATAATTATTACTTTTATTATTGTCAATATAACATGCACTGTTAGCCATATTTTACTATTATTATCGCTAGAACTATAATAATTATACTTATTACTCCCAATATTATCAATTTAACATGCATTATTACCCATATAATGCAGTCATTATCGCTAGGACTGTAATAATTATACTTATTACTTATGTTATCATCAATATAACATGCATTATTACCCATATTATGCAGTTATTATCGCTGGAACTATAATAATTATACTTATTACTCCCGATATTATCAATATAACATCCATTATTACCCATATAATGGAGTTATTATCGCTAAAACTGTAATAATTATACTTATTACATGTATTATTATCAATATTATGTGCATTATTACTCATATAATGCAGTTATTATACATAGAACTATAATAAATATACTTAGAATTTTTATTATCATCAATATAACATGCACTATTATCCATATTATGCAGTTATTATCGCTAGAACTGTAATAATTATACTTATTACTTATATTATTATCAATATAACATGCATTATTACCCATATAATGGAGCTATTATCGCTAGAACTGTAATAATTATACTTATTACTTACATTATTATCAATATGACATGCATTATTACCCATAATATGCAGTTATAATCGCTAGAACTATAATGAATATACTTAGTTCTTTTATTATCATCAATATAACATGCATTATTACCCATATTATGCAGTTATTATCGCTAGAACTGTAATAAATATACTTATTACTTTTATTATCATCAATACAACATGCATTATTACCCATATTATGCAGTTATTATCGCTAGAACTGTAATAAATATACTTATTACTTTTGTGATCTTCAATATAACATCCATTATTACCCATATAATGCTGTTATTATCGCTATCACTGTAATAAATATACTTATCACTTTTATTATTGTCAATATAACATGCATTGTTACCCATATTATGCAGTTATTATCGATAGAACTGTAATAAATATAATTATTACTTTTATTATTATCAATATAACATGCATTATTACCCATATTTTACTATTATTATCGCTAGAACTATAATAATTATACTTATTACTCCCGATATTATCAATATAACATGCATTATTACCCATATTATGCAGTTTATCGCTAGAACTGTAATAATTATTCTTATTACTTACATTATTATCAATATAACATGCATTATTACAGATATTATGCAGTTATAATCGCTAGAACTATAATAAATATACTTAGAATTTTTATTATCATCAATATAACATGCACTATTATCCATATTATGCAGTTATTATCGCTAGAACTGTAATAATTATACTTATTACTTATATTATTATCAATATAACATGCATTATTACCCATATAATGGAGCTATTATCGCTAGAACTGTAATAATTATACTTATTACTTACATTATTATCAATATGACATGCATTATTACCCATATTATGCAGTTATAATCGCTAGAACTATAATGAATATACTTAGTTCTTTTATTATCATCAATGTAACATGCATTATTACCCATATTATGCAGTTATTATCGCTAGAACTGTAATAAATATACTTATTACTTTTATTATCATCAATACAAGATGCATTATTACCCATATTATGCAGTTATTATCGCTAGAACTGTAATAAATATACTTATTACTTTTGTGATCTTCAATATAACATCCATTATTACCCATATAATGCTGTTATTATCGCTATCACTGTAATAAATATACTTATCACTTTTATTATTGTCAATATAACATGCATTGTTACCCATATTATGCAGTTATTATCGATAGAACTGTAATAAATATAATTATTACTTTTATTATTATCAATATAACATGCATTATTACCCATATTATGCAGTAATTATCGCTAGAACTGTAATAATTATACTTATTTCTTGTATTATTATCAATATAACATGCATTATTACCCTATATTATGCAGTTATTATCGATAGAACTGTAATAAATATAATTATTACTTATATTACTATCAATATAACATTCACTATTAGCCATATTTTACTATTATTATCGCTAGAACTATAATAATTATACTTATTACTCCCAATATTATCAATATAACATGCATTACTAAATATATAATGCAGTTATTATCGCTAGAACTGTAATAATTATACTTATTACTTTCATTATTATCAATATAACATGCATTATTACCCATATTATGCAGTTATAATCGCTAGAACTATAATGAATATACTTAGTTCTTTTATTATTATCAATATAACGTGCATTATTACCCATATTATGCAGTTATTATTGATAGAACTATAATAAATATACTTATCACTTTCATTATTATCAATATTAGATGCATTATTACCTATGTTATGCAGTTATTATCGCTGGAACTATAATAAATATACGCATTACTTTTATTATCATCAATATAACATGCATTATTACCCATATTATGCTGTCATTATCGATAGAACTGTAATAAATATACTTATAACTTTTATTATTATCAATATAACATGCACTATTAGCCATATTTTACTATTATTATCGCTAGAACTATAATAATTATACTTATTACTACCAATATTATGAATATAACATGCATTATTACCCATATTATGCAGTTATAATCGCTAGAACTATAATAAATATACGTATTACTTTTATTATCATCAATATAACATGCATTATTACCCATATTATGCAGTTATTATCGATAGAACTATAATAAATATACTTATTACTTTTATTATTATCAATATAACATGCACTATTAGCCATATTTTACTATTATTATCGCTAGAAATAGAATAATTATACTTATTACTCCCAATATTATCAATATAACATGCATTATTACCCATATAATGCAGTTATTATCGCTAGAACTGTAATAATTATACTTATTACTTATATAATTATCAATATAACATGCATTATTACCCATATTATGCAGTTATAATCGCTGGAAATATTATAAATATACTTAGTACTTTTATTATCATCAATATAACATGCATTATTACCCATATTAAGCAGTTATTATCGATAGAACTATTACAAATATACTTTATACTATTAATATTATCAATATAACATGCACTATTAGCCATATTTTACTATTATTATCGCTAGAACTATAATGATTATACTTATTACGCCCAATATTATCAATATAACATGCATTATTACCCATATAATGCAGTTATTATCGCTAGAACTGTAATAAGTATACTTATTACTTATATTATTATCAATATAACATGCATTATTACCCATATTATGCAGTTATTATACATAGAACTATAATAAATATAATTATTACTTTTATTATTGTCAATATAACATGCACTATTAGCCATATTTTACTATTATTATCGCTAAATCTATAATAATTATACTTATTACTCCCAATATTATCAATGTAACATGCATTATTACCCATATAATGCAGTCATTATCGCTAGGACTGTAATAATTATACTTATTACATATATTATTATCAATATTATATGCATTATTACTCATATAATGCAGTTATTATACATAGAACTATAATAAATATAATTATTACTTTTATTATTGTCAATATAACATGCACTGTTAGCCATATTTTACTATTATTATCGCTAGAACTATAATAATTATACTTATTACTCCCAATATTATTAATTTAACGTGCATTATTACCCATATAATGCAGTCATTATCGCTAGGACTGTAATAATTATACTTATTACTTATGTTATCATCAATATAACATGCATTATTACCCATATTATGCAGTTATTATCGCTAGAACTATAATAATTATACTTATTACTCCCGATATTATCAATATAACATCCATTATTACCCATATAATGGAGTTATTATCGCTAAAACTGTAATAATTATACTTATTACATATATTATTATCAATATTATGTGCATTATTACTCATATAATGCAGTTATTATACATAGAACTATAATAAATATAATTATTACTTTTATTATTGGCAATATAACATGCACTATTAGCCATATTTTACTATTATTATAGCTAGAACTATAATAATTATACTTATTACTCCCAATATTATCAATTTAACATGCATTATTACCCATATAATGCAGTCATTATCGCTAGGACTGTAATAATTATACTTATTACTTTTGTGATCATCAATATAGCATGCATTATTACCCATATTATGCAGTTATAATCGCTAGAACTATAATGAATATACTTAGTTCTTTTATTATTATCAATATAACGTGCATTATTACCCATATTATGCAGTTATTATTGATAGAACTATAATAAATATACTTATCACTTTCATTATTATCAATATTAGATGCATTATTACCTATGTTATGCACTTATTATCGCTAGAACTGTAATAAATATACTTATTACTTTTATTATTATCAATATAACATGCATTATTGCCTATATCATGCAATTATTATCGCTAGAACTATAATAAATATACTTATTACTCCTGATATTATCAATATAACACCCATTATTACCCATATAATGCAGTTATTATCGCTAGAACTGTAACAATTGTACTTATTACTTATATTATTATCAACATAACATGCATTATTACCCATATTATGCAGTTATTATCGCTAGAACTATAATAAATATACGTATTACTTTTATTATCATCAATATAACATGCATTATTACCCATATTATGCAGTTATAATCGCTAGAACTATAATAATTATACTTATTACTCCCGATATTATCAATATAACATCCATTATTACCCATATAATGCAGTTATTATCGCTATAACCGTAGTAATTATCCTTATTACTGGTATTATTATCAATATAACATGCATTATTACCTATATTATGCAGTTATAATCGATAGAACTGTAATAAATATACTTATTACTTTTATTATTATCCATATAACATGCACTATTAGCCATATTTTACTATTATTATCGCTAGAACTATAATAATTATACTGATTACTCCCAATATTATCAATATAACATGCATTATTACATATATAATGCAGTTATTATCGCTAGAACTGTAATAATTATACTTATTAGTTACATTATTATCAATATAACATGCATTATTACAGATATTATGCAGTTATAATCGCTAGAACTATAATAAATATACTTAGAATTTTTATTATCATCAATATAACATGCACTATTATCCATATTATGCAGTTATTATCGCTAGAACTGTAATAATTATACTTATTACTTTTATTATCATCAATACAACATGCATTATTACCCATATTATGCAGTTATTATCGCTAGAACTGTAATAAATATACTTATCACTTTTGTGATCTTCAATATAACATCCATTATTACCCATATAATGCTGTTATTATCGCTATCACTGTAATAAATATACTTATCGCTTTTATTATTGTCAATATAACATGCATTGTTACCCATATTATGCAGTTATTATCGATAGAACTGTAATAAATATAATTATTACTTTTATTATTATCAATATAACATGCACTATTACCCATATTTTACTATTATTATCGCTAGAACTATAATAATTATACTTATTACTCCCGATATTATCAATATAACATGCATTATTACCCATATTATGCAGTTATTATCGCTAGAACTGTAATAAATATACTTATTACTTTTATTATCATCAATACAAGATGCATTATTACCCATATTATGCAGTTATTATCGCTAGAACTGTAATAAATATACTTATTACTTTTGTGATCTTCAATATAACATCCATTATTACCCATATAATGCTGTTATTATCGCTATCACTGTAATAAATATACTTATCACTTTTATTATTGTCAATATAACATGCATTGTTACCCATATTATGCAGTTATTATCGATAGAACTGTAATAAATATAATTATTACTTTTATTATTATCAATATAACATGCATTATTACCCATATTATGCAGTTATTATCGATAGAACTGTAATAAATATAATTATTACTTATATTACTATCAATATAACATTCACTATTAGCCATATTTTACTATTATTATCGCTAGAACTATAATAATTATACTTATTACTCCCAATATTATCAATATAACATGCATTACTACATATATAATGCAGTTATTATCGCTAGAACTGTAATAATTATACTTATTACTTTCATTATTATCAATATAACATGCATTATTACCCATATTATGCAGTTATAATCGCTAGAACTATAATGAATATACTTAGTTCTTTTATTATTATCAATATAACATGCATTATTACCCATATTATGCAGTTATTATCGCTAGAACTGTAATAATTATACTTATTACTTTTGTGATCATCAATATAGCATGCATTATTACCCATATTATGCAATTACTATCGATAGAACTATAATAAATATACTTATTACTTTTATTATTATCAATATAACATGCATTATTACCCATATTATGCAGTAATTATCGCTAGAACTGTAATAATTATACTTATTTCTTGTATTATTATCAATATAACATGCATTATTACCCTATATTATGCAGTTATTATCGATAGAACTGTAATAAATATAATTATTACTTATATTACTATCAATATAACATTCACTATTAGCCATATTTTACTATTATTATCGCTAGAACTGTAATAATTATACTTATTACTTATATTATCATCAATATAACATTCATTATTACCCATATTATGCCGTTATTATCGCTAGAACTATAATAATTGTACTTATTACTTCCGATATTATCATTACAACATGCATTATTACCCATATAATGCAGTTATTATCGCTAGAACTGTAATAATTATACTTATTACTTTCATTATTATCAATATAACATGCATTATTACCCATATTATGCAGTTATAATCGCTAGAACTATAATGAATATACTTAGTTCTTTTATTATTATCAATATAACATGCATTATTACCTATATTATGCAGTTATTATCGATAGAACTATAATAAATATACTTATTACTTATATTATTATCAATATAACATGCATTATTACCCATATTATGCAGTTATTATCGCTAGAACTATAATAAATATACGTATTACTTTTATTATCATCAATATAACATGCATTACTACCCATATTATGCAGTTATTATCGCTAGAACTATAATAATTATACTTATTACTCCCGATATTATCAATATAACATCCATTATTACCCATATAATGGAGTTATTATCGCTAAAACTGTAATAATTATACTTATTACTTATATTATCGTCAATATAACATGCATTATTACCCATATTATGCCGTTATTATCGCTAGAACTATAATAATTGTACTTATTACTTCCGATATTATCATTACAACATGCATTATTACCCATATAATGCAGATATTATCGCTAGAACTGTAATAATTATACTTATTACATATATTATTAGCAATATAACGTGCACTATTACCCATATTATGCAGTTATTATTGATAGAACTATAATAAATATACTTATCACTTTCATTATTATCAATATTAGATGCATTATTACCAATGTTATGCAGTTATTATCGCTAGAACTGTAATAAATATACTTATTACTTTTACTATTATCAATATAACATGCATTATTGCCCATATCATGCAATTATTATCGCTAGAACTATAATAAATATACTTATTACTCCTGATATTATCAATATAACACCCATTATTACCCATATAATGCAGTTATTATCGCTAGAACTGCAATAATTGTACTTATTACTTATATTATTATCAATATAACATGCATTATTACCCATATTATGCAGTTATTATCGCTAGAACTATAATAAATATACGTATTACTTTTATTATCATCAATATAACATGCATTACTACCCATATTATGCAGTTATTATCGCTAGAACTATAATAATTATACTTATTACTACCAATATTATGAATATAACATGCATTATTACCCATATTATGCAGTTATAATCGCTAGAACTATAATAAATATTCGTATTACTTTTATTACCATCAATATAACATGCATTATTACCCATATTATGCAGTTATTATCGCTAGAACTGTAATAAATATACTTATTACTTATATTATTATCACTATAACATGCATTATTACCCTATATTATGCAGTTATTATCGATAGAACTATAATAAATATACTTATTACTTTTATTATTATCAATATAACATGCACTATTAGCCATATTTTACTATTATTATCGCTAGAAATAGAATAATTATACTTATTACTCCCAATATTATCAATATAACATGCATTATTACCCATATAATGCAGTTATTATCGCTAGAACTGTAATAATTATACTTATTACTTATATTATTATCAATATAACATGCATTATTACCCATATTATGCAGTTATTATCGCTAGAACTATAATAAATATACGTATTACTTTTATTATCATCAATATAACATGCATTACTACCCATATTATGCAGTTATTATCGCTAGAACTATAATAATTATACTTATTACTACCAATATTATGAATATAACATGCATTATTACCCATATTATGCAGTTATAATCGCTAGAACTATAATAAATATTCGTATTACTTTTATTACCATCAATATAACATGCATTATTACCCATATTATGCAGTTATTATCGACAGAACTATAATAATTATACTTATTACTCCCAATATTATCAATATAACATGCATTATTACCCATATAATGCAGTTATTGTCGCTAGACCTGTAATGATTATACTTATTACTTATATTATTATCAGTATAACATGCATTATTACCCATATAATGCAGTTATTATCGCTAGAACTGTAATAAGTATACTTATTACTTATATTATTATCAATATAACATGCATTATTACCCATATTATGCAGTTATTATACATAGAACTATAATAAATATAATTATTACTTTTATTATTGTCAATATAACATGCACTATTAGCCATATTTTACTATTATTATCGCTAAATCTATAATAATTATACTTATTACTCCCAATAATATCAATGTAACATGCATTATTACCCATATAATGCAGTCATTATCGCTAGGACTGTAATAATTATACTTATTACATATATTATTATCAATATTATATGCATTATTACTCATATAATGCAGTTATTATACATAGAACTATAATAAATATAATTATTACTTTTATTATTGTCAATATAACATGCACTGTTAGCCATATTTTACTATTATTATCGCTAGAACTATAATAATTATACTTATTACTCCCAATATTATCAATTTAACATGCATTATTACCCATATAATGCAGTCATTATCGCTAGGACTGTAATAATTATACTTATTACTTATGTTATCATCAATATAACATGCATTATTACCCATATTATGCAGTTATTATCGCTGGAACTATAATAATTATACTTATTACTCCCGATATTATCAATATAACATCCATTATTACCCATATAATGGAGTTATTATCGCTAAAACTGTAATAATTATACTTATTACATGTATTATTATCAATATTATGTGCATTATTACTCATATAATGCAGTTATTATACATAGAACTATAATAAATATACTTAGAATTTTTATTATCATCAATATAACATGCACTATTATCCATATTATGCAGTTATTATCGCTAGAACTGTAATAATTATACTTATTACTTATATTATTATCAATATAACATGCATTATTACCCATATAATGGAGCTATTATCGCTAGAACTGTAATAATTATACTTATTACTTACATTATTATCAATATGACATGCATTATTACCCATATTATGCAGTTATAATCGCTAGAACTATAATGAATATACTTAGTTCTTTTATTATCATCAATATAACATGCATTATTACCCATATTATGCAGTTATTATCGCTAGAACTGTAATAAATATACTTATTACTTTTATTATCATCAATACAACATGCATTATTACCCATATTATGCAGTTATTATCGCTAGAACTGTAATAAATATACTTATTACTTTTGTGATCTTCAATATAACATCCATTATTACCCATATAATGCTGTTATTATCGCTATCACTGTAATAAATATACTTATCACTTTTATTATTGTCAATATAACATGCATTGTTACCCATATTATGCAGTTATTATCGATAGAACTGTAATAAATATAATTATTACTTTTATTATTATCAATATAACATGCATTATTACCCATATTTTACTATTATTATCGCTAGAACTATAATAATTATACTTATTACTCCCGATATTATCAATATAACATGCATTATTACCCATATTATGCAGTTATTATCGCTAGAACTGTAATAATTATACTTATTACTTACATTATTATCAATATAACATGCATTATTACAGATATTATGCAGTTATAATCGCTAGAACTATAATAAATATACTTAGAATTTTTATTATCATCAATATAACATGCACTATTATCCATATTATGCAGTTATTATCGCTAGAACTGTAATAATTATACTTATTACTTATATTATTATCAATATAACATGCATTATTACCCATATAATGGAGCTATTATCGCTAGAACTGTAATAATTATACTTATTACTTACATTATTATCAATATGACATGCATTATTACCCATATTATGCAGTTATAATCGCTAGAACTATAATGAATATACTTAGTTCTTTTATTATCATCAATATAACATGCATTATTACCCATATTATGCAGTTATTATCGCTAGAACTGTAATAAATATACTTATTACTTTTATTATCATCAATACAAGATGCATTATTACCCATATTATGCAGTTATTATCGCTAGAACTGTAATAAATATACTTATTACTTTTGTGATCTTCAATATAACATCCATTATTACCCATATAATGCTGTTATTATCGCTATCACTGTAATAAATATACTTATCACTTTTATTATTGTCAATATAACATGCATTGTTACCCATATTATGCAGTTATTATCGATAGAACTGTAATAAATATAATTATTACTTTTATTATTATCAATATAACATGCATTATTACCCATATTATGCAGTAATTATCGCTAGAACTGTAATAATTATACTTATTTCTTGTATTATTATCAATATAACATGCATTATTACCCTATATTATGCAGTTATTATCGATAGAACTGTAATAAATATAATTATTACTTATATTACTATCAATATAACATTCACTATTAGCCATATTTTACTATTATTATCGCTAGAACTATAATAATTATACTTATTACTCCCAATATTATCAATATAACATGCATTACTAAATATATAATGCAGTTATTATCGCTAGAACTGTAATAATTATACTTATTACTTTCATTATTATCAATATAACATGCATTATTACCCATATTATGCAGTTATAATCGCTAGAACTATAATGAATATACTTATTACTCCCGATATTATCAATATAACATCCATTATTACCCATATAATGCAGTTATTATCGCTATAACCGTAGTAATTATCCTTATTACTGGTATTATTATCAATATAACATGCATTATTACCTATATTATGCAGTTATAATCGATAGAACTGTAATAAATATACTTATTACTTTTATTATTATCCATATAACATGCACTATTAGCCATATTTTACTATTATTATCGCTAGAACTATAATAATTATACTGATTACTCCCAATATTATCAATATAACATGCATTATTACATATATAATGCAGTTATTATCGCTAGAACTGTAATAATTATACTTATTAGTTACATTATTATCAATATAACATGCATTATTACAGATATTATGCAGTTATAATCGCTAGAACTATAATAAATATACTTAGAATTTTTATTATCATCAATATAACATGCACTATTATCCATATTATGCAGTTATTATCGCTAGAACTGTAATAATTATACTTATTACTTTTATTATCATCAATACAACATGCATTATTACCCATATTATGCAGTTATTATCGCTAGAACTGTAATAAATATACTTATTACTTTTGTGATCTTCAATATAACATCCATTATTACCCATATAATGCTGTTATTATCGCTATCACTGTAATAAATATACTTATCGCTTTTATTATTGTCAATATAACATGCATTGTTACCCATATTATGCAGTTATTATCGATAGAACTGTAATAAATATAATTATTACTTTTATTATTATCAATATAACATGCACTATTACCCATATTTTACTATTATTATCGCTAGAACTATAATAATTATACTTATTACTCCCGATATTATCAATATAACATGCATTATTACTCATATTATGCAGTTATTATCGCTAGAACTGTAATAAATATACTTATTACTTTTATTATCATCAATACAAGATGCATTATTACCCATATTATGCAGTTATTATCGCTAGAACTGTAATAAATATACTTATTACTTTTGTGATCTTCAATATAACATCCATTATTACCCATATAATGCTGTTATTATCGCTATCACTGTAATAAATATACTTATCACTTTTATTATTGTCAATATAACATGCATTGTTACCCATATTATGCAGTTATTATCGATAGAACTGTAATAAATATAATTATTACTTTTATTATTATCAATATAACATGCATTATTACCCATATTATGCAGTTATTATCGATAGAACTGTAATAAATATAATTATTACTTATATTACTATCAATATAACATTCACTATTAGCCATATTTTACTATTATTATCGCTAGAACTATAATAATTATACTTATTACTCCCAATATTATCAATATAACATGCATTACTACATATATAATGCAGTTATTATCGCTAGAACTGTAATAATTATACTTATTACTTTCATTATTATCAATATAACATGCATTATTACCCATATTATGCAGTTATAATCGCTAGAACTATAACGAATATACTTAGTTCTTTTATTATTATCAATATAACATGCATTATTACCCATATTATGCAGTTATTATCGCTAGAACTGTAATAATTATACTTATTACTTTTGTGATCATCAATATAGCATGCATTATTACCCATATTATGCAATTACTATCGATAGAACTATAATAAATATACTTATTACTTTTATTATTATCAATATAACATGCATTACTACATATATAATGCAGTTATTATCGCTAGAACTGTAATAATTATACTTATTACTTTCATTATTATCAATATAACATGCATTATTACCCATATTATGCAGTTATAATCGCTAGAACTATAATGAATATACTTAGTTCTTTTATTATTATCAATATAACATGCATTATTACCCATATTATGCAGTTATTATCGCTAGAACTGTAATAATTATACTTATTACTTTTGTGATCATCAATATAGCATGCATTATTACCCATATTATGCAATTACTATCGATAGAACTATAATAAATATACTTATTACTTTTATTATTATCAATATAACATGCATTATTACCCATATTATGCAGTAATTATCGCTAGAACTGTAATAATTATACTTATTTCTTGTATTATTATCAATATAACATGCATTATTACCCTATATTATGCAGTTATTATCGATAGAACTGTAATAAATATAATTATTACTTATATTACTATCAATATAACATTCACTATTAGCCATATTTTACTATTATTATCGCTAGAACTGTAATAATTATACTTATTACTTATATTATCATCAATATAACATTCATTATTACCCATATTATGCCGTTATTATCGCTAGAACTATAATAATTGTACTTATTACTTCCGATATTATCATTACAACATGCATTATTACCCATATAATGCAGTTATTATCGCTAGAACTGTAATAATTATACTTATTACTTTCATTATTATCAATATAACATGCACTATTACCCATATTATGCAGTTATAATCGCTAGAACTATAATGAATATACTTAGTTCTTTTATTATTATCAATATAACATGCATTATTACCTATATTATGCAGTTATTATCGATAGAACTATAATAAATATACTTATTACTTATATTATTATCAATATAACATGCATTATTACCCATATTATGCAGTTATTATCGCTAGAACTATAATAAATATACGTATTACTTTTATTATCATCAATATAACATGCATTACTACCCATATTATGCAGTTATTATCGCTAGAACTATAATAATTATACTTATTACTCCCGATATTATCAATATAACATCCATTATTACCCATATAATGGAGTTATTATCGCTAAAACTGTAATAATTATACTTATTACTTATATTATCGTCAATATAACATGCATTATTACCCATATTATGCCGTTATTATCGCTAGAACTATAATAATTGTACTTATTACTTCCGATATTATCATTACAACATGCATTATTACCCATATAATGCAGATATTATCGCTAGAACTGTAATAATTATACTTATTACATATATTATTAGCAATATAACGTGCACTATTACCCATATTATGCAGTTATTATTGATAGAACTATAATAAATATACTTATCACTTTCATTATTATCAATATTAGATGCATTATTACCAATGTTATGCAGTTATTATCGCTAGAACTGTAATAAATATACTTATTACTTTTACTATTATCAATATAACATGCATTATTGCCCATATCATGCAATTATTATCGCTAGAACTATAATAAATATACTTATTACTCCTGATATTATCAATATAACACCCATTATTACCCATATAATGCAGTTATTATCGCTAGAACTGCAATAATTGTACTTATTACTTATATTATTATCAATATAACATGCATTATTACCCATATTATGCAGTTATTATCGCTAGAACTATAATAAATATACGTATTACTTTTATTATCATCAATATAACATGCATTACTACCCATATTATGCAGTTATTATCGCTAGAACTATAATAATTATACTTATTACTACCAATATTATGAATATAACATGCATTATTACCCATATTATGCAGTTATAATCGCTAGAACTATAATAAATATTCGTATTACTTTTATTACCATCAATATAACATGCATTATTACCCATATTATGCAGTTATTATCGACAGAACTATAATAATTATACTTATTACTCCCAATATTATCAATATAACATGCATTATTACCCATATAATGCAGTTATTGTCGCTAGAACTGTAATGATTATACTTATTACTTATATTATTATCAGTATAACATGCATTATTACCCATATAATGCAGTTATTATCGCTAGAACTGTAATAAATATACTTATTACTTATATTATTATCACTATAACATGCATTATTACCCTATATTATGCAGTTATTATCGATAGAACTATAATAAATATACTTATTACTTTTATTATTATCAATATAACATGCACTATTAGCCATATTTTACTATTATTATCGCTAGAAATAGAATAATTATACTTATTACTCCCAATATTATCAATATAACATGCATTATTACCCATATAATGCAGTTATTATCGCTAGAACTGTAATAATTATACTTATTACTTATATAATTATCAATATAACATGCATTATTACCCATATTATGCAGTTATAATCGCTAGAAATATTATAAATATACTTAGTACTTTTATTATCATCAATATAACATGCATTATTACCCATATTAAGCAGTTATTATCGATAGAACTATTACAAATATACTTTATACTATTAATATTATCAATATAACATGCACTATTAGCCATATTTTACTATTATTATCGCTAGAACTATAATGATTATACTTATTACGCCCAATATTATCAATATAACATGCATTATTACCCATATAATGCAGTTATTATCGCTAGAACTGTAATAAGTATACTTATTACTTATATTATTATCAATATAACATGCATTATTACCCATATTATGCAGTTATTATACATAGAACTATAATAAATATAATTATTACTTTTATTATTGTCAATATAACATGCACTATTAGCCATATTTTACTATTATTATCGCTAAATCTATAATAATTATACTTATTACTCCCAATAATATCAATGTAACATGCATTATTACCCATATAATGCAGTCATTATCGCTAGGACTGTAATAATTATACTTATTACATATATTATTATCAATATTATATGCATTATTACTCATATAATGCAGTTATTATACATAGAACTATAATAAATATAATTATTACTTTTATTATTGTCAATATAACATGCACTGTTAGCCATATTTTACTATTATTATCGCTAGAACTATAATAATTATACTTATTACTCCCAATATTATCAATTTAACATGCATTATTACCCATATAATGCAGTCATTATCGCTAGGACTGTAATAATTATACTTATTACTTATGTTATCATCAATATAACATGCATTATTACCCATATTATGCAGTTATTATCGCTGGAACTATAATAATTATACTTATTACTCCCGATATTATCAATATAACATCCATTATTACCCATATAATGGAGTTATTATCGCTAAAACTGTAATAATTATACTTATTACAGGTATTATTATCAATATTATGTGCATTATTACTCATATAATGCAGTTATTATACATAGAACTATAATAAATATACTTAGAATTTTTATTATCATCAATATAACATGCACTATTATCCATATTATGCAGTTATTATCGCTAGAACTGTAATAATTATACTTATTACTTATATTATTATCAATATAACATGCATTATTACCCATATAATGGAGCTATTATCGCTAGAACTGTAATAATTATACTTATTACTTACATTATTATCAATATGACATGCATTATTACCCATATTATGCAGTTATAATCGCTAGAACTATAATGAATATACTTAGTTCTTTTATTATCATCAATATAACATGCATTATTACCCATATTATGCAGTTATTATCGCTAGAACTGTAATAAATATACTTATTACTTTTATTATCATCAATACAACATGCATTATTACCCATATTATGCAGTTATTATCGCTAGAACTGTAATAAATATACTTATTACTTTTGTGATCTTCAATATAACATCCATTATTACCCATATAATGCTGTTATTATCGCTATCACTGTAATAAATATACTTATCACTTTTATTATTGTCAATATAACATGCATTGTTACCCATATTATGCAGTTATTATCGATAGAACTGTAATAAATATAATTATTACTTTTATTATTATCAATATAACATGCATTATTACCCATATTTTACTATTATTATCGCTAGAACTATAATAATTATACTTATTACTCCCGATATTATCAATATAACATGCATTATTGCCCATATTATGCAGTTATTATCGCTAGAACTGTAATAATTATACTTATTACTTACATTATTATCAATATAACATGCATTATTACAGATATTATGCAGTTATAATCGCTAGAACTATAATAAATATACTTAGAATTTTTATTATCATCAATATAACATGCACTATTATCCATATTATGCAGTTATTATCGCTAGAACTGTAATAATTATACTTATTACTTATATTATTATCAATATAACATGCATTATTACCCATATAATGGAGCTATTATCGCTAGAACTGTAATAATTATACTTATTACTTACATTATTATCAATATGACATGCATTATTACCCATATTATGCAGTTATAATCGCTAGAACTATAATGAATATACTTAGTTCTTTTATTATCATCAATATAACATGCATTATTACCCATATTATGCAGTTATTATCGCTAGAACTGTAATAAATATACTTATTACTTTTATTATCATCAATACAAGATGCATTATTACCCATATTATGCAGTTATTATCGCTAGAACTGTAATAAATATACTTATTACTTTTGTGATCTTCAATATAACATCCATTATTACCCATATAATGCTGTTATTATCGCTATCACTGTAATAAATATACTTATCACTTTTATTATTGTCAATATAACATGCATTGTTACCCATATTATGCAGTTATTATCGATAGAACTGTAATAAATATAATTATTACTTTTATTATTATCAATATAACATGCATTATTACCCATATTATGCAGTAATTATCGCTAGAACTGTAATAATTATACTTATTTCTTGTATTATTATCAATATAACATGCATTATTACCCTATATTATGCAGTTATTATCGATAGAACTGTAATAAATATAATTATTACTTATATTACTATCAATATAACATTCACTATTAGCCATATTTTACTATTATTATCGCTAGAACTATAATAATTATACTTATTACTCCCAATATTATCAATATAACATGCATTACTAAATATATAATGCAGTTATTATCGCTAGAACTGTAATAATTATACTTATTACTTTCATTATTATCAATATAACATGCATTATTACCCATATTATGCAGTTATAATCGCTAGAACTATAATGAATATACTTAGTTCTTTTATTATTATCAATATAACATGCATTATTACCCATATTATGCAGTTATTATCGCTAGAACTGTAATAAATATACTTATTACTTTTATTATCATCAATACAACATGCATTATTACCCATATTATGCAGTTATTATCGCTAGAACTGTAATAATTATACTTATTACTTATATTATTATCTATATAACATGCATTATTACCCATATAATGGAGCTACAATCGCTAAAACTGTAATAATTATACTTATTACTTATATTATCATCAATATAACATTCATTATTACCCATATTATGCCGTTATTATCGCTAGAACTATAATAATTGTACTTATTACTTCCGATATTATCATTACAACATGCATTATTACCCATATAATGCAGTTATTATCGCTAGAACTGTAATAATTATACTTATTACATATATTATTAGCAATATAACGTGCATTATTACCCATATTATGCAGTTATTATTGATAGAACTATAATAAATATACTTATCACTTTCATTATTATCAATATTAGATGCATTATTACCTATGTTATGCAGTTATTATCGCTGGAACTATAATAAATATACGTATTACTTTTATTATCATCAATATAACATGCATTATTACCCATATTATGCTGTCATTATCGATAGAACTGTAATAAATATACTTATTACTTTTATTATTATCAATATAACATGCACTATTAGCCATATTTTACTATTATTATCGCTAGAACTATAATAATTATACTTATTACTACCAATATTATGAATATAACATGCATTATTACCCATATTATGCAGTTATAATCGCTAGAACTATAATAAATATACGTATTACTTTTATTATCATCAATATAACATGCATTATTACCCATATTATGCAGTTATTATCGATAGAACTATAATAAATATACTTATTACTTTTATTATTATCAATATAACATGCACTATTAGCCATATTTTACTATTATTATCGCTAGAAATAGAATAATTATACTTATTACTCCCAATATTATCAATATAACATGCATTATTACCCATATAATGCAGTTATTATCGCTAGAACTGTAATAATTATACTTATTACTTATATAATTATCAATATAACATGCATTATTACCCATATTATGCAGTTATAATCGCTGGAAATATTATAAATATACTTAGTACTTTTATTATCATCAATATAACATGCATTATTACCCATATTAAGCAGTTATTATCGATAGAACTATTACAAATATACTTTATACTATTAATATTATCAATATAACATGCACTATTAGCCATATTTTACTATTATTATCGCTAGAACTATAATGATTATACTTATTACGCCCAATATTATCAATATAACATGCATTATTACCCATATAATGCAGTTATTATCGCTAGAACTGTAATAAGTATACTTATTACTTATATTATTATCAATATAACATGCATTATTACCCATATTATGCAGTTATTATACATAGAACTATAATAAATATAATTATTACTTTTATTATTGTCAATATAACATGCACTATTAGCCATATTTTACTATTATTATCGCTAAATCTATAATAATTATACTTATTACTCCCAATATTATCAATGTAACATGCATTATTACCCATATAATGCAGTCATTATCGCTAGGACTGTAATAATTATACTTATTACATATATTATTATCAATATTATATGCATTATTACTCATATAATGCAGTTATTATACATAGAACTATAATAAATATAATTATTACTTTTATTATTGTCAATATAACATGCACTGTTAGCCATATTTTACTATTATTATCGCTAGAACTATAATAATTATACTTATTACTCCCAATATTATTAATTTAACGTGCATTATTACCCATATAATGCAGTCATTATCGCTAGGACTGTAATAATTATACTTATTACTTATGTTATCATCAATATAACATGCATTATTACCCATATTATGCAGTTATTATCGCTAGAACTATAATAATTATACTTATTACTCCCGATATTATCAATATAACATCCATTATTACCCATATAATGGAGTTATTATCGCTAAAACTGTAATAATTATACTTATTACATATATTATTATCAATATTATGTGCATTATTACTCATATAATGCAGTTATTATACATAGAACTATAATAAATATAATTATTACTTTTATTATTGTCAATATAACATGCACTATTAGCCATATTTTACTATTATTATCGCTAGAACTATAATAATTATACTTATTACTCCCAATATTATCAATTTAACATGCATTATTACCCATATAATGCAGTCATTATCGCTAGGACTGTAATAATTATACTTATTACTTATGTTATCATCAATATAACATGCATTATTACCCATATTATGCAGTTATTATCGCTAGAACTATAATAATTATACTTATTACTCCCGATGTTATCAATATAACATCCATTATTACCCATATAATGCAGTTATTATCGCTATAACCGTAGTAATTATCCTTATTACTGGTATTATTATCAATATAACATGCATTATTACCTATATTATGCAGTTATAATCGATAGAACTGTAATAAATATACTTATTACTTTTATTATTATCCATATAACATGCACTATTAGCCATATTTTACTATTATTATCGCTAGAACTATAATAATTATACTGATTACTCCCAATATTATCAATATAACATGCATTATTACATATATAATGCAGTTATTATCGCTAGAACTGTAATAATTATACTTATTACTTACATTATTATCAATATAACATGCATTATTACAGATATTATGCAGTTATAATCGCTAGAACTATAATAAATATACTTAGAATTTTTATTATCATCAATATAACATGCACTATTATCCATATTATGCAGTTATTATCGCTAGAACTGTAATAATTATACTTATTACTTATATTATTATCAATATAACATGCATTATTACCCATATAATGGAGCTATTATCGCTAGAACTGTAATAATTATACTTATTACTTACATTATTATCAATATGACATGCATTATTACCCATATTATGCAGTTATAATCGCTAGAACTATAATGAATATACTTAGTTCTTTTATTATCATCAATATAACATGCATTATTACCCATATTATGCAGTTATTATCGCTAGAACTGTAATAAATATACTTATTACTTTTATTATCATCAATACAACATGCATTATTACCCATATTATGCAGTTATTATCGCTAGAACTGTAATAAATATACTTATTACTTTTGTGATCTTCAATATAACATCCATTATTACCCATATAATGCTGTTATTATCGCTATCACTGTAATAAATATACTTATCACTTTTATTATTGTCAATATAACATGCATTGTTACCCATATTATGCAGTTATTATCGATAGAACTGTAATAAATATAATTATTACTTTTATTATTATCAATATAACATGCATTATTACCCATATTTTACTATTATTATCGCTAGAACTATAATAATTATACTTATTACTCCCGATATTATCAATATAACATGCATTATTACCCATATTATGCAGTTATTATCGCTAGAACTGTAATAATTATACTTATTACTTACATTATTATCAATATAACATGCATTATTACAGATATTATGCAGTTATAATCGCTAGAACTATAATAAATATACTTAGAATTTTTATTATCATCAATATAACATGCACTATTATCCATATTATGCAGTTATTATCGCTAGAACTGTAATAATTATACTTATTACTTATATTATTATCAATATAACATGCATTATTACCCATATAATGGAGCTATTATCGCTAGAACTGTAATAATTATACTTATTACTTACATTATTATCAATATGACATGCATTATTACCCATATTATGCAGTTATAATCGCTAGAACTATAATGAATATACTTAGTTCTTTTATTATCATCAATATAACATGCATTATTACCCATATTATGCAGTTATTATCGCTAGAACTATAATAATTATACTTATTACTCCCGATATTATCAATATAACATCCATTATTACCCATATAATGGAGTTATTATCGCTAAAACTGTAATAATTATACTTATTACATATATTATTATCAATATTATGTGCATTATTACTCATATAATGCAGTTATTATACATAGAACTATAATAAATATAATTATTACTTTTATTATTGTCAATATAACATGCACTATTAGCCATATTTTACTATTATTATCGCTAGAACTATAATAATTATACTTATTACTCCCAATATTATCAATTTAACATGCATTATTACCCATATAATGCAGTCATTATCGCTAGGACTGTAATAATTATACTTATTACTTATGTTATCATCAATATAACATGCATTATTACCCATATTATGCAGTTATTATCGCTAGAACTATAATAATTATACTTATTACTCCCGATGTTATCAATATAACATCCATTATTACCCATATAATGCAGTTATTATCGCTATAACCGTAGTAATTATCCTTATTACTGGTATTATTATCAATATAACATGCATTATTACCTATATTATGCAGTTATAATCGATAGAACTGTAATAAATATACTTATTACTTTTATTATTATCCATATAACATGCACTATTAGCCATATTTTACTATTATTATCGCTAGAACTATAATAATTATACTGATTACTCCCAATATTATCAATATAACATGCATTATTACATATATAATGCAGTTATTATCGCTAGAACTGTAATAATTATACTTATTACTTACATTATTATCAATATAACATGCATTATTACAGATATTATGCAGTTATAATCGCTAGAACTATAATAAATATACTTAGAATTTTTATTATCATCAATATAACATGCACTATTATCCATATTATGCAGTTATTATCGCTAGAACTGTAATAATTATACTTATTACTTATATTATTATCAATATAACATGCATTATTACCCATATAATGGAGCTATTATCGCTAGAACTGTAATAATTATACTTATTACTTACATTATTATCAATATGACATGCATTATTACCCATATTATGCAGTTATAATCGCTAGAACTATAATGAATATACTTAGTTCTTTTATTATCATCAATATAACATGCATTATTACCCATATTATGCAGTTATTATCGCTAGAACTGTAATAAATATACTTATTACTTTTATTATCATCAATACAACATGCATTATTACCCATATTATGCAGTTATTATCGCTAGAACTGTAATAAATATACTTATTACTTTTGTGATCTTCAATATAACATCCATTATTACCCATATAATGCTGTTATTATCGCTATCACTGTAATAAATATACTTATCACTTTTATTATTGTCAATATAACATGCATTGTTACCCATATTATGCAGTTATTATCGATAGAACTGTAATAAATATAATTATTACTTTTATTATTATCAATATAACATGCATTATTACCCATATTTTACTATTATTATCGCTAGAACTATAATAATTATACTTATTACTCCCGATATTATCAATATAACATGCATTATTACCCATATTATGCAGTTATTATCGCTAGAACTGTAATAATTATACTTATTACTTACATTATTATCAATATAACATGCATTATTACAGATATTATGCAGTTATAATCGCTAGAACTATAATAAATATACTTAGAATTTTTATTATCATCAATATAACATGCACTATTATCCATATTATGCAGTTATTATCGCTAGAACTGTAATAATTATACTTATTACTTATATTATTATCAATATAACATGCATTATTACCCATATAATGGAGCTATTATCGCTAGAACTGTAATAATTATACTTATTACTTACATTATTATCAATATGACATGCATTATTACCCATATTATGCAGTTATAATCGCTAGAACTATAATGAATATACTTAGTTCTTTTATTATCATCAATATAACATGCATTATTACCCATATTATGCAGTTATTATCGCTAGAACTGTAATAAATATACTTATTACTTTTATTATCATCAATACAAGATGCATTATTACCCATATTATGCAGTTATTATCGCTAGAACTGTAATAAATATACTTATTACTTTTGTGATCTTCAATATAACATCCATTATTACCCATATAATGCTGTTATTATCGCTATCACTGTAATAAATATACTTATCACTTTTATTATTGTCAATATAACATGCATTGTTACCCATATTATGCAGTTATTATCGCTAGAACTGTAATAAATATACTTATTACTTTTATTATCATCAATACAACATGCATTATTACCCATATTATGCAGTTATTATCGCTAGAACTGTAATAATTATACTTATTACTTATATTATTATCTATATAACATGCATTATTACCCATATAATGGAGCTACAATCGCTAAAACTGTAATAATTATACTTATTACTTATATTATCATCAATATAACATTCATTATTACCCATATTATGCCGTTATTATCGCTAGAACTATAATAATTGTACTTATTACTTCCGATATTATCATTACAACATGCATTATTACCCATATAATGCAGTTATTATCGCTAGAACTGTAATAATTATACTTATTACATATATTATTAGCAATATAACGTGCATTATTACCCATATTATGCAGTTATTATTGATAGAACTATAATAAATATACTTATCACTTTCATTATTATCAATATTAGATGCATTATTACCTATGTTATGCAGTTATTATCGCTGGAACTATAATAAATATACGTATTACTTTTATTATCATCAATATAACATGCATTATTACCCATATTATGCTGTCATTATCGATAGAACTGTAATAAATATACTTATTACTTTTATTATTATCAATATAACATGCACTATTAGCCATATTTTACTATTATTATCGCTAGAACTGTAATAATTATACTTATTTCTTGTATTATTATCAATATAACATGCATTATTACCCTATATTATGCAGTTATTATCGATAGAACTGTAATAAATATAATTATTACTTATATTACTATCAATATAACATTCACTATTAGCCATATTTTACTATTATTATCGCTAGAACTATAATAATTATACTTATTACTCCCAATATTATCAATATAACATGCATTACTAAATATATAATGCAGTTATTATCGCTAGAACTGTAATAATTATACTTATTACTTTCATTATTATCAATATAACATGCATTATTACCCATATTATGCAGTTATAATCGCTAGAACTATAATGAATATACTTAGTTCTTTTATTATTATCAATATAACATGCATTATTACCCATATTATGCAGTTATTATCGCTAGAACTGTAATAAATATACTTATTACTTTTATTATCATCAATACAACATGCATTATTACCAATGTTATGCAGTTATTATCGCTAGAACTGTAATAAATATACTTATTACTTTTACTATTATCAATATAACATGCATTATTGCCCATATCATGCAATTATTATCGCTAGAACTATAATAAATATACTTATTACTCCTGATATTATCAATATAACACCCATTATTACCCATATAATGCAGTTATTATCGCTAGAACTGCAATAATTGTACTTATTACTTATATTATTATCAATATAACATGCATTATTACCCATATTATGCAGTTATTATCGCTAGAACTATAATAAATATACGTATTACTTTTATTATCATCAATATAACATGCATTACTACCCATATTATGCAGTTATTATCGCTAGAACTATAATAATTATACTTATTACTACCAATATTATGAATATAACATGCATTATTACCCATATTATGCAGTTATAATCGCTAGAACTATAATAAATATTCGTATTACTTTTATTACCATCAATATAACATGCATTATTACCCATATTATGCAGTTATTATCGACAGAACTATAATAATTATACTTATTACTCCCAATATTATCAATATAACATGCATTATTACCCATATAATGCAGTTATTGTCGCTAGAACTGTAATGATTATACTTATTACTTATATTATTATCAGTATAACATGCATTATTACCCATATAATGCAGTTATTATCGCTAGAACTGTAATAAATATACTTATTACTTATATTATTATCACTATAACATGCATTATTACCCTATATTATGCAGTTATTATCGATAGAACTATAATAAATATACTTATTACTTTTATTATTATCAATATAACATGCACTATTAGCCATATTTTACTATTATTATCGCTAGAAATAGAATAATTATACTTATTACTCCCAATATTATCAATATAACATGCATTATTACCCATATAATGCAGTTATTATCGCTAGAACTGTAATAATTATACTTATTACTTATATAATTATCAATATAACATGCATTATTACCCATATTATGCAGTTATAATCGCTAGAAATATTATAAATATACTTAGTACTTTTATTATCATCAATATAACATGCATTATTACCCATATTAAGCAGTTATTATCGATAGAACTATTACAAATATACTTTATACTATTAATATTATCAATATAACATGCACTATTAGCCATATTTTACTATTATTATCGCTAGAACTATAATGATTATACTTATTACGCCCAATATTATCAATATAACATGCATTATTACCCATATAATGCAGTTATTATCGCTAGAACTGTAATAAGTATACTTATTACTTATATTATTATCAATATAACATGCATTATTACCCATATTATGCAGTTATTATACATAGAACTATAATAAATATAATTATTACTTTTATTATTGTCAATATAACATGCACTATTAGCCATATTTTACTATTATTATCGCTAAATCTATAATAATTATACTTATTACTCCCAATAATATCAATGTAACATGCATTATTACCCATATAATGCAGTCATTATCGCTAGGACTGTAATAATTATACTTATTACATATATTATTATCAATATTATATGCATTATTACTCATATAATGCAGTTATTATACATAGAACTATAATAAATATAATTATTACTTTTATTATTGTCAATATAACATGCACTGTTAGCCATATTTTACTATTATTATCGCTAGAACTATAATAATTATACTTATTACTCCCAATATTATCAATTTAACATGCATTATTACCCATATAATGCAGTCATTATCGCTAGGACTGTAATAATTATACTTATTACTTATGTTATCATCAATATAACATGCATTATTACCCATATTATGCAGTTATTATCGCTGGAACTATAATAATTATACTTATTACTCCCGATATTATCAATATAACATCCATTATTACCCATATAATGGAGTTATTATCGCTAAAACTGTAATAATTATACTTATTACATGTATTATTATCAATATTATGTGCATTATTACTCATATAATGCAGTTATTATACATAGAACTATAATAAATATACTTAGAATTTTTATTATCATCAATATAACATGCACTATTATCCATATTATGCAGTTATTATCGCTAGAACTGTAATAATTATACTTATTACTTATATTATTATCAATATAACATGCATTATTACCCATATAATGGAGCTATTATCGCTAGAACTGTAATAATTATACTTATTACTTACATTATTATCAATATGACATGCATTATTACCCATATTATGCAGTTATAATCGCTAGAACTATAATGAATATACTTAGTTCTTTTATTATCATCAATATAACATGCATTATTACCCATATTATGCAGTTATTATCGCTAGAACTGTAATAAATATACTTATTACTTTTATTATCATCAATACAACATGCATTATTACCCATATTATGCAGTTATTATCGCTAGAACTGTAATAAATATACTTATTACTTTTGTGATCTTCAATATAACATCCATTATTACCCATATAATGCTGTTATTATCGCTATCACTGTAATAAATATACTTATCACTTTTATTATTGTCAATATAACATGCATTGTTACCCATATTATGCAGTTATTATCGATAGAACTGTAATAAATATAATTATTACTTTTATTATTATCAATATAACATGCATTATTACCCATATTTTACTATTATTATCGCTAGAACTATAATAATTATACTTATTACTCCCGATATTATCAATATAACATGCATTATTGCCCATATTATGCAGTTATTATCGCTAGAACTGTAATAATTATACTTATTACTTACATTATTATCAATATAACATGCATTATTACAGATATTATGCAGTTATAATCGCTAGAACTATAATAAATATACTTAGAATTTTTATTATCATCAATATAACATGCACTATTATCCATATTATGCAGTTATTATCGCTAGAACTGTAATAATTATACTTATTACTTATATTATTATCAATATAACATGCATTATTACCCATATAATGGAGCTATTATCGCTAGAACTGTAATAATTATACTTATTACTTACATTATTATCAATATGACATGCATTATTACCCATATTATGCAGTTATAATCGCTAGAACTATAATGAATATACTTAGTTCTTTTATTATCATCAATATAACATGCATTATTACCCATATTATGCAGTTATTATCGCTAGAACTGTAATAAATATACTTATTACTTTTATTATCATCAATACAAGATGCATTATTACCCATATTATGCAGTTATTATCGCTAGAACTGTAATAAATATACTTATTACTTTTGTGATCTTCAATATAACATCCATTATTACCCATATAATGCTGTTATTATCGCTATCACTGTAATAAATATACTTATCACTTTTATTATTGTCAATATAACATGCATTGTTACCCATATTATGCAGTTATTATCGATAGAACTGTAATAAATATAATTATTACTTTTATTATTATCAATATAACATGCATTATTACCCATATTATGCAGTAATTATCGCTAGAACTGTAATAATTATACTTATTTCTTGTATTATTATCAATATAACATGCATTATTACCCTATATTATGCAGTTATTATCGATAGAACTGTAATAAATATAATTATTACTTATATTACTATCAATATAACATTCACTATTAGCCATATTTTACTATTATTATCGCTAGAACTATAATAATTATACTTATTACTCCCAATATTATCAATATAACATGCATTACTAAATATATAATGCAGTTATTATCGCTAGAACTGTAATAATTATACTTATTACTTTCATTATTATCAATATAACATGCATTATTACCCATATTATGCAGTTATAATCGCTAGAACTATAATGAATATACTTAGTTCTTTTATTATTATCAATATAACATGCATTATTACCCATATTATGCAGTTATTATCGCTAGAACTGTAATAAATATACTTATTACTTTTATTATCATCAATACAACATGCATTATTACCCATATTATGCAGTTATTATCGCTAGAACTGTAATAATTATACTTATTACTTATATTATTATCTATATAACATGCATTATTACCCATATAATGGAGCTACAATCGCTAAAACTGTAATAATTATACTTATTACTTATATTATCATCAATATAACATTCATTATTACCCATATTATGCCGTTATTATCGCTAGAACTATAATAATTGTACTTATTACTTCCGATATTATCATTACAACATGCATTATTACCCATATAATGCAGTTATTATCGCTAGAACTGTAATAATTATACTTATTACATATATTATTAGCAATATAACGTGCATTATTACCCATATTATGCAGTTATTATTGATAGAACTATAATAAATATACTTATCACTTTCATTATTATCAATATTAGATGCATTATTACCTATGTTATGCAGTTATTATCGCTGGAACTATAATAAATATACGTATTACTTTTATTATCATCAATATAACATGCATTATTACCCATATTATGCTGTCATTATCGATAGAACTGTAATAAATATACTTATTACTTTTATTATTATCAATATAACATGCACTATTAGCCATATTTTACTATTATTATCGCTAGAACTATAATAATTATACTTATTACTACCAATATTATGAATATAACATGCATTATTACCCATATTATGCAGTTATAATCGCTAGAACTATAATAAATATACGTATTACTTTTATTATCATCAATATAACATGCATTATTACCCATATTATGCAGTTATTATCGATAGAACTATAATAAATATACTTATTACTTTTATTATTATCAATATAACATGCACTATTAGCCATATTTTACTATTATTATCGCTAGAAATAGAATAATTATACTTATTACTCCCAATATTATCAATATAACATGCATTATTACCCATATAATGCAGTTATTATCGCTAGAACTGTAATAATTATACTTATTACTTATATAATTATCAATATAACATGCATTATTACCCATATTATGCAGTTATAATCGCTGGAAATATTATAAATATACTTAGTACTTTTATTATCATCAATATAACATGCATTATTACCCATATTAAGCAGTTATTATCGATAGAACTATTACAAATATACTTTATACTATTAATATTATCAATATAACATGCACTATTAGCCATATTTTACTATTATTATCGCTAGAACTATAATGATTATACTTATTACGCCCAATATTATCAATATAACATGCATTATTACCCATATAATGCAGTTATTATCGCTAGAACTGTAATAAGTATACTTATTACTTATATTATTATCAATATAACATGCATTATTACCCATATTATGCAGTTATTATACATAGAACTATAATAAATATAATTATTACTTTTATTATTGTCAATATAACATGCACTATTAGCCATATTTTACTATTATTATCGCTAAATCTATAATAATTATACTTATTACTCCCAATATTATCAATGTAACATGCATTATTACCCATATAATGCAGTCATTATCGCTAGGACTGTAATAATTATACTTATTACATATATTATTATCAATATTATATGCATTATTACTCATATAATGCAGTTATTATACATAGAACTATAATAAATATAATTATTACTTTTATTATTGTCAATATAACATGCACTGTTAGCCATATTTTACTATTATTATCGCTAGAACTATAATAATTATACTTATTACTCCCAATATTATTAATTTAACGTGCATTATTACCCATATAATGCAGTCATTATCGCTAGGACTGTAATAATTATACTTATTACTTATGTTATCATCAATATAACATGCATTATTACCCATATTATGCAGTTATTATCGCTAGAACTATAATAATTATACTTATTACTCCCGATATTATCAATATAACATCCATTATTACCCATATAATGGAGTTATTATCGCTAAAACTGTAATAATTATACTTATTACATATATTATTATCAATATTATGTGCATTATTACTCATATAATGCAGTTATTATACATAGAACTATAATAAATATAATTATTACTTTTATTATTGTCAATATAACATGCACTATTAGCCATATTTTACTATTATTATCGCTAGAACTATAATAATTATACTTATTACTCCCAATATTATCAATTTAACATGCATTATTACCCATATAATGCAGTCATTATCGCTAGGACTGTAATAATTATACTTATTACTTATGTTATCATCAATATAACATGCATTATTACCCATATTATGCAGTTATTATCGCTAGAACTATAATAATTATACTTATTACTCCCGATGTTATCAATATAACATCCATTATTACCCATATAATGCAGTTATTATCGCTATAACCGTAGTAATTATCCTTATTACTGGTATTATTATCAATATAACATGCATTATTACCTATATTATGCAGTTATAATCGATAGAACTGTAATAAATATACTTATTACTTTTATTATTATCCATATAACATGCACTATTAGCCATATTTTACTATTATTATCGCTAGAACTATAATAATTATACTGATTACTCCCAATATTATCAATATAACATGCATTATTACATATATAATGCAGTTATTATCGCTAGAACTGTAATAATTATACTTATTACTTACATTATTATCAATATAACATGCATTATTACAGATATTATGCAGTTATAATCGCTAGAACTATAATAAATATACTTAGAATTTTTATTATCATCAATATAACATGCACTATTATCCATATTATGCAGTTATTATCGCTAGAACTGTAATAATTATACTTATTACTTATATTATTATCAATATAACATGCATTATTACCCATATAATGGAGCTATTATCGCTAGAACTGTAATAATTATACTTATTACTTACATTATTATCAATATGACATGCATTATTACCCATATTATGCAGTTATAATCGCTAGAACTATAATGAATATACTTAGTTCTTTTATTATCATCAATATAACATGCATTATTACCCATATTATGCAGTTATTATCGCTAGAACTGTAATAAATATACTTATTACTTTTATTATCATCAATACAACATGCATTATTACCCATATTATGCAGTTATTATCGCTAGAACTGTAATAAATATACTTATTACTTTTGTGATCTTCAATATAACATCCATTATTACCCATATAATGCTGTTATTATCGCTATCACTGTAATAAATATACTTATCACTTTTATTATTGTCAATATAACATGCATTGTTACCCATATTATGCAGTTATTATCGATAGAACTGTAATAAATATAATTATTACTTTTATTATTATCAATATAACATGCATTATTACCCATATTTTACTATTATTATCGCTAGAACTATAATAATTATACTTATTACTCCCGATATTATCAATATAACATGCATTATTGCCCATATTATGCAGTTATTATCGCTAGAACTGTAATAATTATACTTATTACTTACATTATTATCAATATAACATGCATTATTACAGATATTATGCAGTTATAATCGCTAGAACTATAATAAATATACTTAGAATTTTTATTATCATCAATATAACATGCACTATTATCCATATTATGCAGTTATTATCGCTAGAACTGTAATAATTATACTTATTACTTATATTATTATCAATATAACATGCATTATTACCCATATAATGGAGCTATTATCGCTAGAACTGTAATAATTATACTTATTACTTACATTATTATCAATATGACATGCATTATTACCCATATTATGCAGTTATAATCGCTAGAACTATAATGAATATACTTAGTTCTTTTATTATCATCAATATAACATGCATTATTACCCATATTATGCAGTTATTATCGCTAGAACTGTAATAAATATACTTATTACTTTTATTATCATCAATACAAGATGCATTATTACCCATATTATGCAGTTATTATCGCTAGAACTGTAATAAATATACTTATTACTTTTGTGATCTTCAATATAACATCCATTATTACCCATATAATGCTGTTATTATCGCTATCACTGTAATAAATATACTTATCACTTTTATTATTGTCAATATAACATGCATTGTTACCCATATTATGCAGTTATTATCGATAGAACTGTAATAAATATAATTATTACTTTTATTATTATCAATATAACATGCATTATTACCCATATTATGCAGTAATTATCGCTAGAACTGTAATAATTATACTTATTTCTTGTATTATTATCAATATAACATGCATTATTACCCTATATTATGCAGTTATTATCGATAGAACTGTAATAAATATAATTATTACTTATATTACTATCAATATAACATTCACTATTAGCCATATTTTACTATTATTATCGCTAGAACTATAATAATTATACTTATTACTCCCAATATTATCAATATAACATGCATTACTAAATATATAATGCAGTTATTATCGCTAGAACTGTAATAATTATACTTATTACTTTCATTATTATCAATATAACATGCATTATTACCCATATTATGCAGTTATAATCGCTAGAACTATAATGAATATACTTAGTTCTTTTATTATTATCAATATAACATGCATTATTACCCATATTATGCAGTTATTATCGCTAGAACTGTAATAAATATACTTATTACTTTTATTATCATCAATACAACATGCATTATTACCCATATTATGCAGTTATTATCGCTAGAACTGTAATAATTATACTTATTACTTATATTATTATCTATATAACATGCATTATTACCCATATAATGGAGCTACAATCGCTAAAACTGTAATAATTATACTTATTACTTATATTATCATCAATATAACATTCATTATTACCCATATTATGCCGTTATTATCGCTAGAACTATAATAATTGTACTTATTACTTCCGATATTATCATTACAACATGCATTATTACCCATATAATGCAGTTATTATCGCTAGAACTGTAATAATTATACTTATTACATATATTATTAGCAATATAACGTGCATTATTACCCATATTATGCAGTTATTATTGATAGAACTATAATAAATATACTTATCACTTTCATTATTATCAATATTAGATGCATTATTACCTATGTTATGCAGTTATTATCGCTGGAACTATAATAAATATACGTATTACTTTTATTATCATCAATATAACATGCATTATTACCCATATTATGCTGTCATTATCGATAGAACTGTAATAAATATACTTATTACTTTTATTATTATCAATATAACATGCACTATTAGCCATATTTTACTATTATTATCGCTAGAACTATAATAATTATACTTATTACTACCAATATTATGAATATAACATGCATTATTACCCATATTATGCAGTTATAATCGCTAGAACTATAATAAATATACGTATTACTTTTATTATCATCAATATAACATGCATTATTACCCATATTATGCAGTTATTATCGATAGAACTATAATAAATATACTTATTACTTTTATTATTATCAATATAACATGCACTATTAGCCATATTTTACTATTATTATCGCTAGAAATAGAATAATTATACTTATTACTCCCAATATTATCAATATAACATGCATTATTACCCATATAATGCAGTTATTATCGCTAGAACTGTAATAATTATACTTATTACTTATATAATTATCAATATAACATGCATTATTACCCATATTATGCAGTTATAATCGCTGGAAATATTATAAATATACTTAGTACTTTTATTATCATCAATATAACATGCATTATTACCCATATTAAGCAGTTATTATCGATAGAACTATTACAAATATACTTTATACTATTAATATTATCAATATAACATGCACTATTAGCCATATTTTACTATTATTATCGCTAGAACTATAATGATTATACTTATTACGCCCAATATTATCAATATAACATGCATTATTACCCATATAATGCAGTTATTATCGCTAGAACTGTAATAAGTATACTTATTACTTATATTATTATCAATATAACATGCATTATTACCCATATTATGCAGTTATTATACATAGAACTATAATAAATATAATTATTACTTTTATTATTGTCAATATAACATGCACTATTAGCCATATTTTACTATTATTATCGCTAAATCTATAATAATTATACTTATTACTCCCAATATTATCAATGTAACATGCATTATTACCCATATAATGCAGTCATTATCGCTAGGACTGTAATAATTATACTTATTACATATATTATTATCAATATTATATGCATTATTACTCATATAATGCAGTTATTATACATAGAACTATAATAAATATAATTATTACTTTTATTATTGTCAATATAACATGCACTGTTAGCCATATTTTACTATTATTATCGCTAGAACTATAATAATTATACTTATTACTCCCAATATTATTAATTTAACGTGCATTATTACCCATATAATGCAGTCATTATCGCTAGGACTGTAATAATTATACTTATTACTTATGTTATCATCAATATAACATGCATTATTACCCATATTATGCAGTTATTATCGCTAGAACTATAATAATTATACTTATTACTCCCGATATTATCAATATAACATCCATTATTACCCATATAATGGAGTTATTATCGCTAAAACTGTAATAATTATACTTATTACATATATTATTATCAATATTATGTGCATTATTACTCATATAATGCAGTTATTATACATAGAACTATAATAAATATAATTATTACTTTTATTATTGTCAATATAACATGCACTATTAGCCATATTTTACTATTATTATCGCTAGAACTATAATAATTATACTTATTACTCCCAATATTATCAATTTAACATGCATTATTACCCATATAATGCAGTCATTATCGCTAGGACTGTAATAATTATACTTATTACTTATGTTATCATCAATATAACATGCATTATTACCCATATTATGCAGTTATTATCGCTAGAACTATAATAATTATACTTATTACTCCCGATGTTATCAATATAACATCCATTATTACCCATATAATGCAGTTATTATCGCTATAACCGTAGTAATTATCCTTATTACTGGTATTATTATCAATATAACATGCATTATTACCTATATTATGCAGTTATAATCGATAGAACTGTAATAAATATACTTATTACTTTTATTATTATCCATATAACATGCACTATTAGCCATATTTTACTATTATTATCGCTAGAACTATAATAATTATACTGATTACTCCCAATATTATCAATATAACATGCATTATTACATATATAATGCAGTTATTATCGCTAGAACTGTAATAATTATACTTATTACTTACATTATTATCAATATAACATGCATTATTACAGATATTATGCAGTTATAATCGCTAGAACTATAATAAATATACTTAGAATTTTTATTATCATCAATATAACATGCACTATTATCCATATTATGCAGTTATTATCGCTAGAACTGTAATAATTATACTTATTACTTATATTATTATCAATATAACATGCATTATTACCCATATAATGGAGCTATTATCGCTAGAACTGTAATAATTATACTTATTACTTACATTATTATCAATATGACATGCATTATTACCCATATTATGCAGTTATAATCGCTAGAACTATAATGAATATACTTAGTTCTTTTATTATCATCAATATAACATGCATTATTACCCATATTATGCAGTTATTATCGCTAGAACTGTAATAAATATACTTATTACTTTTATTATCATCAATACAACATGCATTATTACCCATATTATGCAGTTATTATCGCTAGAACTGTAATAAATATACTTATTACTTTTGTGATCTTCAATATAACATCCATTATTACCCATATAATGCTGTTATTATCGCTATCACTGTAATAAATATACTTATCACTTTTATTATTGTCAATATAACATGCATTGTTACCCATATTATGCAGTTATTATCGATAGAACTGTAATAAATATAATTATTACTTTTATTATTATCAATATAACATGCATTATTACCCATATTTTACTATTATTATCGCTAGAACTATAATAATTATACTTATTACTCCCGATATTATCAATATAACATGCATTATTACCCATATTATGCAGTTATTATCGCTAGAACTGTAATAATTATACTTATTACTTACATTATTATCAATATAACATGCATTATTACAGATATTATGCAGTTATAATCGCTAGAACTATAATAAATATACTTAGAATTTTTATTATCATCAATATAACATGCACTATTATCCATATTATGCAGTTATTATCGCTAGAACTGTAATAATTATACTTATTACTTATATTATTATCAATATAACATGCATTATTACCCATATAATGGAGCTATTATCGCTAGAACTGTAATAATTATACTTATTACTTACATTATTATCAATATGACATGCATTATTACCCATATTATGCAGTTATAATCGCTAGAACTATAATGAATATACTTAGTTCTTTTATTATCATCAATATAACATGCATTATTACCCATATTATGCAGTTATTATCGCTAGAACTGTAATAAATATACTTATTACTTTTATTATCATCAATACAAGATGCATTATTACCCATATTATGCAGTTATTATCGCTAGAACTGTAATAAATATACTTATTACTTTTGTGATCTTCAATATAACATCCATTATTACCCATATAATGCTGTTATTATCGCTATCACTGTAATAAATATACTTATCACTTTTATTATTGTCAATATAACATGCATTGTTACCCATATTATGCAGTTATTATCGCTAGAACTGTAATAAATATACTTATTACTTTTATTATCATCAATACAACATGCATTATTACCCATATTATGCAGTTATTATCGCTAGAACTGTAATAATTATACTTATTACTTATATTATTATCTATATAACATGCATTATTACCCATATAATGGAGCTACAATCGCTAAAACTGTAATAATTATACTTATTACTTATATTATCATCAATATAACATTCATTATTACCCATATTATGCCGTTATTATCGCTAGAACTATAATAATTGTACTTATTACTTCCGATATTATCATTACAACATGCATTATTACCCATATAATGCAGTTATTATCGCTAGAACTGTAATAATTATACTTATTACATATATTATTAGCAATATAACGTGCATTATTACCCATATTATGCAGTTATTATTGATAGAACTATAATAAATATACTTATCACTTTCATTATTATCAATATTAGATGCATTATTACCTATGTTATGCAGTTATTATCGCTGGAACTATAATAAATATACGTATTACTTTTATTATCATCAATATAACATGCATTATTACCCATATTATGCTGTCATTATCGATAGAACTGTAATAAATATACTTATTACTTTTATTATTATCAATATAACATGCACTATTAGCCATATTTTACTATTATTATCGCTAGAACTGTAATAATTATACTTATTTCTTGTATTATTATCAATATAACATGCATTATTACCCTATATTATGCAGTTATTATCGATAGAACTGTAATAAATATAATTATTACTTATATTACTATCAATATAACATTCACTATTAGCCATATTTTACTATTATTATCGCTAGAACTATAATAATTATACTTATTACTCCCAATATTATCAATATAACATGCATTACTAAATATATAATGCAGTTATTATCGCTAGAACTGTAATAATTATACTTATTACTTTCATTATTATCAATATAACATGCATTATTACCCATATTATGCAGTTATAATCGCTAGAACTATAATGAATATACTTAGTTCTTTTATTATTATCAATATAACATGCATTATTACCCATATTATGCAGTTATTATCGCTAGAACTGTAATAAATATACTTATTACTTTTATTATCATCAATACAACATGCATTATTACCCATATTATGCAGTTATTATCGCTAGAACTGTAATAATTATACTTATTACTTATATTATTATCTATATAACATGCATTATTACCCATATAATGGAGCTACAATCGCTAAAACTGTAATAATTATACTTATTACTTATATTATCATCAATATAACATTCATTATTACCCATATTATGCCGTTATTATCGCTAGAACTATAATAATTGTACTTATTACTTCCGATATTATCATTACAACATGCATTATTACCCATATAATGCAGTTATTATCGCTAGAACTGTAATAATTATACTTATTACATATATTATTAGCAATATAACGTGCATTATTACCCATATTATGCAGTTATTATTGATAGAACTATAATAAATATACTTATCACTTTCATTATTATCAATATTAGATGCATTATTACCTATGTTATGCAGTTATTATCGCTGGAACTATAATAAATATACGTATTACTTTTATTATCATCAATATAACATGCATTATTACCCATATTATGCTGTCATTATCGATAGAACTGTAATAAATATACTTATTACTTTTATTATTATCAATATAACATGCACTATTAGCCATATTTTACTATTATTATCGCTAGAACTATAATAATTATACTTATTACTACCAATATTATGAATATAACATGCATTATTACCCATATTATGCAGTTATAATCGCTAGAACTATAATAAATATACGTATTACTTTTATTATCATCAATATAACATGCATTATTACCCATATTATGCAGTTATTATCGATAGAACTATAATAAATATACTTATTACTTTTATTATTATCAATATAACATGCACTATTAGCCATATTTTACTATTATTATCGCTAGAAATAGAATAATTATACTTATTACTCCCAATATTATCAATATAACATGCATTATTACCCATATAATGCAGTTATTATCGCTAGAACTGTAATAATTATACTTATTACTTATATAATTATCAATATAACATGCATTATTACCCATATTATGCAGTTATAATCGCTGGAAATATTATAAATATACTTAGTACTTTTATTATCATCAATATAACATGCATTATTACCCATATTAAGCAGTTATTATCGATAGAACTATTACAAATATACTTTATACTATTAATATTATCAATATAACATGCACTATTAGCCATATTTTACTATTATTATCGCTAGAACTATAATGATTATACTTATTACGCCCAATATTATCAATATAACATGCATTATTACCCATATAATGCAGTTATTATCGCTAGAACTGTAATAAGTATACTTATTACTTATATTATTATCAATATAACATGCATTATTACCCATATTATGCAGTTATTATACATAGAACTATAATAAATATAATTATTACTTTTATTATTGTCAATATAACATGCACTATTAGCCATATTTTACTATTATTATCGCTAAATCTATAATAATTATACTTATTACTCCCAATATTATCAATGTAACATGCATTATTACCCATATAATGCAGTCATTATCGCTAGGACTGTAATAATTATACTTATTACATATATTATTATCAATATTATATGCATTATTACTCATATAATGCAGTTATTATACATAGAACTATAATAAATATAATTATTACTTTTACTATTGTCAATATAACATGCACTGTTAGCCATATTTTACTATTATTATCGCTAGAACTATAATAATTATACTTATTACTCCCAATATTATTAATTTAACGTGCATTATTACCCATATAATGCAGTCATTATCGCTAGGACTGTAATAATTATACTTATTACTTATGTTATCATCAATATAACATGCATTATTACCCATATTATGCAGTTATTATCGCTAGAACTATAATAATTATACTTATTACTCCCGATATTATCAATATAACATCCATTATTACCCATATAATGGAGTTATTATCGCTAAAACTGTAATAATTATACTTATTACATATATTATTATCAATATTATGTGCATTATTACTCATATAATGCAGTTATTATACATAGAACTATAATAAATATAATTATTACTTTTATTATTGTCAATATAACATGCACTATTAGCCATATTTTACTATTATTATCGCTAGAACTATAATAATTATACTTATTACTCCCAATATTATCAATTTAACATGCATTATTACCCATATGATGCAGTCATTATCGCTAGGACTGTAATAATTATACTTATTACTTATGTTATCATCAATATAACATGCATTATTACCCATATTATGCAGTTATTATCGCTAGAACTATAATAATTATACTTATTACTCCCGATGTTATCAATATAACATCCATTATTACCCATATAATGCAGTTATTATCGCTATAACCGTAGTAATTATCCTTATTACTGGTATTATTATCAATATAACATGCATTATTACCTATATTATGCAGTTATAATCGATAGAACTGTAATAAATATACTTATTACTTTTATTATTATCCATATAACATGCACTATTAGCCATATTTTACTATTATTATCGCTAGAACTATAATAATTATACTGATTACTCCCAATATTATCAATATAACATGCATTATTACATATATAATGCAGTTATTATCGCTAGAACTGTAATAATTATACTTATTACTTACATTATTATCAATATAACATGCATTATTACAGATATTATGCAGTTATAATCGCTAGAACTATAATAAATATACTTAGAATTTTTATTATCATCAATATAACATGCACTATTATCCATATTATGCAGTTATTATCGCTAGAACTGTAATAATTATACTTATTACTTTTATTATCATCAATACAACATGCATTATTACCCATATTATGCAGTTATTATCGCTAGAACTGTAATAAATATACTTATTACTTTTGTGATCTTCAATATAACATCCATTATTACCCATATAATGCTGTTATTATCGCTATCACTGTAATAAATATACTTATCGCTTTTATTATTGTCAATATAACATGCATTGTTACCCATATTATGCAGTTATTATCGATAGAACTGTAATAAATATAATTATTACTTTTATTATTATCAATATAACATGCACTATTACCCATATTTTACTATTATTATCGCTAGAAATATAATAATTATACTTATTACTCCCGATATTATCAATATAACATGCATTATTACCCATATTATGCAGTTATTATCGCTAGAACTGTAATAAATATACTTATTACTTTTATTATCATCAATACAAGATGCATTATTACCCATATTATGCAGTTATTATCGCTAGAACTGTAATAAATATACTTATTACTTTTGTGATCTTCAATATAACATCCATTATTACCCATATAATGCTGTTATTATCGCTATCACTGTAATAAATATACTTATCACTTTTATTATTGTCAATATAACATGCATTGTTACCCATATTATGCAGTTATTATCGATAGAACTGTAATAAATATAATTATTACTTTTATTATTATCAATATAACATGCATTATTACCCATATTATGCAGTTATTATCGATAGAACTGTAATAAATATAATTATTACTTATATTACTATCAATATAACATTCACTATTAGCCATATTTTACTATTATTATCGCTAGAACTATAATAATTATACTTATTACTCCCAATATTATCAATATAACATGCATTACTACATATATAATGCAGTTATTATCGCTAGAACTGTAATAATTATACTTATTACTTTCATTATTATCAATATAACATGCATTATTACCCATATTATGCAGTTATAATCGCTAGAACTATAATGAATATACTTAGTTCTTTTATTATTATCAATATAACATGCATTATTACCCATATTATGCAGTTATTATCGCTAGAACTGTAATAATTATACTTATTACTTTTGTGATCATCAATATAGCATGCATTATTACCCATATTATGCAATTACTATCGATAGAACTATAATAAATATACTTATTACTTTTATTATTATCAATATAACATGCATTACTACATATATAATGCAGTTATTATCGCTAGAACTGTAATAATTATACTTATTACTTTCATTATTATCAATATAACATGCATTATTACCCATATTATGCAGTTATAATCGCTAGGACTATAATGAATATACTTAGTTCTTTTATTATTATCAATATAACATGCATTATTACCCATATTATGCAGTTATTATCGCTAGAACTGTAATAATTATACTTATTACTTTTGTGATCATCAATATAGCATGCATTATTACCCATATTATGCAATTACTATCGATAGAACTATAATAAATATACTTATTACTTTTATTATTATCAATATAACGTGCATTATTACCCATATTATGCAGTAATTATCGCTAGAACTGTAATAATTATACTTATTTCTTGTATTATTATCAATATAACATGCATTATTACCCTATATTATGCAGTTATTATCGATAGAACTGTAATAAATATAATTATTACTTATATTACTATCAATATAACATTCACTATTAGCCATATTTTACTATTATTATCGCTAGAACTGTAATAATTATACTTATTACTTATATTATCATCAATATAACATTCATTATTACCCATATTATGCCGTTATTATCGCTAGAACTATAATAATTGTACTTATTACTTCCGATATTATCATTACAACATGCATTATTACCCATATAATGCAGTTATTATCGCTAGAACTGTAATAATTATACTTATTACTTTCATTATTATCAATATAACATGCATTATTACCCATATTATGCAGTTATAATCGCTAGAACTATAATGAATATACTTAGTTCTTTTATTATTATCAATATAACATGCATTATTACCTATATTATGCAGTTATTATCGATAGAACTATAATAAATATACTTATTACTTATATTATTATCAATATAACATGCATTATTACCCATATTATGCAGTTATTATCGCTAGAACTATAATAAATATACGTATTACTTTTATTATCATCAATATAACATGCATTACTACCCATATTATGCAGTTATTATCGCTAGAACTATAATAATTATACTTATTACTCCCGATATTATCAATATAACATCCATTATTACCCATATAATGGAGTTATTATCGCTAAAACTGTAATAATTATACTTATTACTTATATTATCGTCAATATAACATGCATTATTACCCATATTATGCCGTTATTATCGCTAGAACTATAATAATTGTACTTATTACTTCCGATATTATCATTACAACATGCATTATTACCCATATAATGCAGATATTATCGCTAGAACTGTAATAATTATACTTATTACATATATTATTAGCAATATAACGTGCACTATTACCCATATTATGCAGTTATTATTGATAGAACTATAATAAATATACTTATCACTTTCATTATTATCAATATTAGATGCATTATTACCAATGTTATGCAGTTATTATCGCTAGAACTGTAATAAATATACTTATTACTTTTACTATTATCAATATAACATGCATTATTGCCCATATCATGCAATTATTATCGCTAGAACTATAATAAATATACTTATTACTCCTGATATTATCAATATAACACCCATTATTACCCATATAATGCAGTTATTATCGCTAGAACTGCAATAATTGTACTTATTACTTATATTATTATCAATATAACATGCATTATTACCCATATTATGCAGTTATTATCGCTAGAACTATAATAAATATACGTATTACTTTTATTATCATCAATATAACATGCATTACTACCCATATTATGCAGTTATTATCGCTAGAACTATAATAATTATACTTATTACTACCAATATTATGAATATAACATGCATTATTACCCATATTATGCAGTTATAATCGCTAGAACTATAATAAATATTCGTATTACTTTTATTACCATCAATATAACATGCATTATTACCCATATTATGCAGTTATTATCGACAGAACTATAATAATTATACTTATTACTCCCAATATTATCAATATAACATGCATTATTACCCATATAATGCAGTTATTGTCGCTAGAACTGTAATGATTATACTTATTACTTATATTATTATCAGTATAACATGCATTATTACCCATATAATGCAGTTATTATCGCTAGAACTGTAATAAATATACTTATTACTTATATTATTATCACTATAACATGCATTATTACCCTATATTATGCAGTTATTATCGATAGAACTATAATAAATATACTTATTACTTTTATTATTATCAATATAACATGCACTATTAGCCATATTTTACTATTATTATCGCTAGAAATAGAATAATTATACTTATTACTCCCAATATTATCAATATAACATGCATTATTACCCATATAATGCAGTTATTATCGCTAGAACTGTAATAATTATACTTATTACTTATATAATTATCAATATAACATGCATTATTACACATATTATGCAGTTATAATCGCTAGAAATATTATAAATATACTTAGTACTTTTATTATCATCAATATAACATGCATTATTACCCATATTAAGCAGTTATTATCGATAGAACTATTACAAATATACTTTATACTATTAATATTATCAATATAACATGCACTATTAGCCATATTTTACTATTATTATCGCTAGAACTATAATGATTATACTTATTACGCCCAATATTATCAATATAACATGCATTATTACCCATATAATGCAGTTATTATCGCTAGAACTGTAATAAGTATACTTATTACTTATATTATTATCAATATAACATGCATTATTACCCATATTATGCAGTTATTATACATAGAACTATAATAAATATAATTATTACTTTTATTATTGTCAATATAACATGCACTATTAGCCATATTTTACTATTATTATCGCTAAATCTATAATAATTATACTTATTACTCCCAATAATATCAATGTAACATGCATTATTACCCATATAATGCAGTCATTATCGCTAGGACTGTAATAATTATACTTATTACATATATTATTATCAATATTATATGCATTATTACTCATATAATGCAGTTATTATACATAGAACTATAATAAATATAATTATTACTTTTATTATTGTCAATATAACATGCACTGTTAGCCATATTTTACTATTATTATCGCTAGAACTATAATAATTATACTTATTACTCCCAATATTATCAATTTAACATGCATTATTACCCATATAATGCAGTCATTATCGCTAGGACTGTAATAATTATACTTATTACTTATGTTATCATCAATATAACATGCATTATTACCCATATTATGCAGTTATTATCGCTGGAACTATAATAATTATACTTATTACTCCCGATATTATCAATATAACATCCATTATTACCCATATAATGGAGTTATTATCGCTAAAACTGTAATAATTATACTTATTACATGTATTATTATCAATATTATGTGCATTATTACTCATATAATGCAGTTATTATACATAGAACTATAATAAATATACTTAGAATTTTTATTATCATCAATATAACATGCACTATTATCCATATTATGCAGTTATTATCGCTAGAACTGTAATAATTATACTTATTACTTATATTATTATCAATATAACATGCATTATTACCCATATAATGGAGCTATTATCGCTAGAACTGTAATAATTATACTTATTACTTACATTATTATCAATATGACATGCATTATTACCCATATTATGCAGTTATAATCGCTAGAACTATAATGAATATACTTAGTTCTTTTATTATCATCAATATAACATGCATTATTACCCATATTATGCAGTTATTATCGCTAGAACTGTAATAAATATACTTATTACTTTTATTATCATCAATACAACATGCATTATTACCCATATTATGCAGTTATTATCGCTAGAACTGTAATAAATATACTTATTACTTTTGTGATCTTCAATATAACATCCATTATTACCCATATAATGCTGTTATTATCGCTATCACTGTAATAAATATACTTATCACTTTTATTATTGTCAATATAACATGCATTGTTACCCATATTATGCAGTTATTATCGATAGAACTGTAATAAATATAATTATTACTTTTATTATTATCAATATAACATGCATTATTACCCATATTTTACTATTATTATCGCTAGAACTATAATAATTATACTTATTACTCCCGATATTATCAATATAACATGCATTATTACCCATATTATGCAGTTATTATCGCTAGAACTGTAATAATTATACTTATTACTTACATTATTATCAATATAACATGCATTATTACAGATATTATGCAGTTATAATCGCTAGAACTATAATAAATATACTTAGAATTTTTATTATCATCAATATAACATGCACTATTATCCATATTATGCAGTTATTATCGCTAGAACTGTAATAATTATACTTATTACTTATATTATTATCAATATAACATGCATTATTACCCATATAATGGAGCTATTATCGCTAGAACTGTAATAATTATACTTATTACTTACATTATTATCAATATGACATGCATTATTACCCATATTATGCAGTTATAATCGCTAGAACTATAATGAATATACTCAGTTCTTTTATTATCATCAATATAACATGCATTATTACCCATATTATGCAGTTATTATCGCTAGAACTGTAATAAATATACTTATTACTTTTATTATCATCAATACAAGATGCATTATTACCCATATTATGCAGTTATTATCGCTAGAACTGTAATAAATATACTTATTACTTTTGTGATCTTCAATATAACATCCATTATTACCCATATAATGCTGTTATTATCGCTATCACTGTAATAAATATACTTATCACTTTTATTATTGTCAATATAACATGCATTGTTACCCATATTATGCAGTTATTATCGATAGAACTGTAATAAATATAATTATTACTTTTATTATTATCAATATAACATGCATTATTACCCATATTATGCAGTAATTATCGCTAGAACTGTAATAATTATACTTATTTCTTGTATTATTATCAATATAACATGCATTATTACCCTATATTATGCAGTTATTATCGATAGAACTGTAATAAATATAATTATTACTTATATTACTATCAATATAACATTCACTATTAGCCATATTTTACTATTATTATCGCTAGAACTATAATAATTATACTTATTACTCCCAATATTATCAATATAACATGCATTACTAAATATATAATGCAGTTATTATCGCTAGAACTGTAATAATTATACTTATTACTTTCATTATTATCAATATAACATGCATTATTACCCATATTATGCAGTTATAATCGCTAGAACTATAATGAATATACTTAGTTCTTTTATTATTATCAATATAACATGCATTATTACCCATATTATGCAGTTATTATCGCTAGAACTGTAATAAATATACTTATTACTTTTATTATCATCAATACAACATGCATTATTACCCATATTATGCAGTTATTATCGCTAGAACTGTAATAATTATACTTATTACTTATATTATTATCTATATAACATGCATTATTACCCATATAATGGAGCTACAATCGCTAAAACTGTAATAATTATACTTATTACTTATATTATCATCAATATAACATTCATTATTACCCATATTATGCCGTTATTATCGCTAGAACTATAATAATTGTACTTATTACTTCCGATATTATCATTACAACATGCATTATTACCCATATAATGCAGTTATTATCGCTAGAACTGTAATAATTATACTTATTACATATATTATTAGCAATATAACGTGCATTATTACCCATATTATGCAGTTATTATTGATAGAACTATAATAAATATACTTATCACTTTCATTATTATCAATATTAGATGCATTATTACCTATGTTATGCAGTTATTATCGCTGGAACTATAATAAATATACGTATTACTTTTATTATCATCAATATAACATGCATTATTACCCATATTATGCTGTCATTATCGATAGAACTGTAATAAATATACTTATTACTTTTATTATTATCAATATAACATGCACTATTAGCCATATTTTACTATTATTATCGCTAGAACTATAATAATTATACTTATTACTACCAATATTATGAATATAACATGCATTATTACCCATATTATGCAGTTATAATCGCTAGAACTATAATAAATATACGTATTACTTTTATTATCATCAATATAACATGCATTATTACCCATATTATGCAGTTATTATCGATAGAACTATAATAAATATACTTATTACTTTTATTATTATCAATATAACATGCACTATTAGCCATATTTTACTATTATTATCGCTAGAAATAGAATAATTATACTTATTACTCCCAATATTATCAATATAACATGCATTATTACCCATATAATGCAGTTATTATCGCTAGAACTGTAATAATTATACTTATTACTTATATAATTATCAATATAACATGCATTATTACCCATATTATGCAGTTATAATCGCTGGAAATATTATAAACATACTTAGTACTTTTATTATCATCAATATAACATGCATTATTACCCATATTAAGCAGTTATTATCGATAGAACTATTACAAATATACTTTATACTATTAATATTATCAATATAACATGCACTATTAGCCATATTTTACTATTATTATCGCTAGAACTATAATGATTATACTTATTACGCCCAATATTATCAATATAACATGCATTATTACCCATATAATGCAGTTATTATCGCTAGAACTGTAATAAGTATACTTATTACTTATATTATTATCAATATAACATGCATTATTACCCATATTATGCAGTTATTATACATAGAACTATAATAAATATAATTATTACTTTTATTATTGTCAATATAACATGCACTATTAGCCATATTTTACTATTATTATCGCTAAATCTATAATAATTATACTTATTACTCCCAATATTATCAATGTAACATGCATTATTACCCATATAATGCAGTCATTATCGCTAGGACTGTAATAATTATACTTATTACATATATTATTATCAATATTATATGCATTATTACTCATATAATGCAGTTATTATACATAGAACTATAATAAATATAATTATTACTTTTATTATTGTCAATATAACATGCACTGTTAGCCATATTTTACTATTATTATCGCTAGAACTATAATAATTATACTTATTACTCCCAATATTATTAATTTAACGTGCATTATTACCCATATAATGCAGTCATTATCGCTAGGACTGTAATAATTATACTTATTACTTATGTTATCATCAATATAACATGCATTATTACCCATATTATGCAGTTATTATCGCTAGAACTATAATAATTATACTTATTACTCCCGATATTATCAATATAACATCCATTATTACCCATATAATGGAGTTATTATCGCTAAAACTGTAATAATTATACTTATTACATATATTATTATCAATATTATGTGCATTATTACTCATATAATGCAGTTATTATACATAGAACTATAATAAATATAATTATTACTTTTATTATTGTCAATATAACATGCACTATTAGCCATATTGTACTATTATTATCGCTAGAACTATAATAATTATACTTATTACTCCCAATATTATCAATTTAACATGCATTATTACCCATATAATGCAGTCATTATCGCTAGGACTGTAATAATTATACTTATTACTTATGTTATCATCAATATAACATGCATTATTACCCATATTATGCAGTTATTATCGCTAGAACTATAATAATTATACTTATTACTCCCGATGTTATCAATATAACATCCATTATTACCCATATAATGCAGTTATTATCGCTATAACCGTAGTAATTATCCTTATTACTGGTATTATTATCAATATAACATGCATTATTACCTATATTATGCAGTTATAATCGATAGAACTGTAATAAATATACTTATTACTTTTATTATTATCCATATAACATGCACTATTAGCCATATTTTACTATTATTATCGCTAGAACTATAATAATTATACTGATTACTCCCAATATTATCAATATAACATGCATTATTACATATATAATGCAGTTATTATCGCTAGAACTGTAATAATTATACTTATTACTTACATTATTATCAATATAACATGCATTATTACAGATATTATGCAGTTATAATCGCTAGAACTATAATAAATATACTTAGAATTTTTATTATCATCAATATAACATGCACTATTATCCATATTATGCAGTTATTATCGCTAGAACTGTAATAATTATACTTATTACTTATGTTATCATCAATATAACATGCATTATTACCCATATTATGCAATTATTATCGCTAGAACTATAATAAATATACTTATTACTCCTGATATTATCAATATAACACCCATTATTACCCATATAATGCAGTTATTATCGCTAGAACTGCAATAATTGTACTTATTACTTATATTATTATCAATATAACATGCATTATTACCCATATTATGCAGTTATTATCGCTAGAACTATAATAAATATACGTATTACTTTTATTATCATCAATATAACATGCATTACTACCCATATTATGCAGTTATTATCGCTAGAACTATAATAATTATACTTATTACTACCAATATTATGAATATAACATGCATTATTACCCATATTATGCAGTTATAATCGCTAGAACTATAATAAATATTCGTATTACTTTTATTACCATCAATATAACATGCATTATTACCCATATTATGCAGTTATTATCGACAGAACTATAATAATTATACTTATTACTCCCAATATTATCAATATAACATGCATTATTACCCATATAATGCAGTTATTGTCGCTAGAACTGTAATGATTATACTTATTACTTATATTATTATCAGTATAACATGCATTATTACCCATATAATGCAGTTATTATCGCTAGAACTGTAATAAATATACTTATTACTTATATTATTATCACTATAACATGCATTATTACCCTATATTATGCAGTTATTATCGATAGAACTATAATAAATATACTTATTACTTTTATTATTATCAATATAACATGCACTATTAGCCATATTTTACTATTATTATCGCTAGAAATAGAATAATTATACTTATTACTCCCAATATTATCAATATAACATGCATTATTACCCATATAATGCAGTTATTATCGCTAGAACTGTAATAATTATACTTATTACTTATATAATTATCAATATAACATGCATTATTACACATATTATGCAGTTATAATCGCTAGAAATATTATAAATATACTTAGTACTTTTATTATCATCAATATAACATGCATTATTACCCATATTAAGCAGTTATTATCGATAGAACTATTACAAATATACTTTATACTATTAATATTATCAATATAACATGCACTATTAGCCATATTTTACTATTATTATCGCTAGAACTATAATGATTATACTTATTACGCCCAATATTATCAATATAACATGCATTATTACCCATATAATGCAGTTATTATCGCTAGAACTGTAATAAGTATACTTATTACTTATATTATTATCAATATAACATGCATTATTACCCATATTATGCAGTTATTATACATAGAACTATAATAAATATAATTATTACTTTTATTATTGTCAATATAACATGCACTATTAGCCATATTTTACTATTATTATCGCTAAATCTATAATAATTATACTTATTACTCCCAATATTATCAATGTAACATGCATTATTACCCATATAATGCAGTCATTATCGCTAGGACTGTAATAATTATACTTATTACATATATTATTATCAATATTATATGCATTATTACTCATATAATGCAGTTATTATACATAGAACTATAATAAATATAATTATTACTTTTATTATTGTCAATATAACATGCACTGTTAGCCATATTTTACTATTATTATCGCTAGAACTATAATAATTATACTTATTACTCCCAATATTATTAATTTAACGTGCATTATTACCCATATAATGCAGTCATTATCGCTAGGACTGTAATAATTATACTTATTACTTATGTTATCATCAATATAACATGCATTATTACCCATATTATGCAGTTATTATCGCTAGAACTATAATAATTATACTTATTACTCCCGATATTATCAATATAACATCCATTATTACCCATATAATGGAGTTATTATCGCTAAAACTGTAATAATTATACTTATTACATATATTATTATCAATATTATGTGCATTATTACTCATATAATGCAGTTATTATACATAGAACTATAATAAATATAATTATTACTTTTATTATTGTCAATATAACATGCACTATTAGCCATATTTTACTATTATTATCGCTAGAACTATAATAATTATACTTATTACTCCCAATATTATCAATTTAACATGCATTATTACCCATATAATGCAGTCATTATCGCTAGGACTGTAATAATTATACTTATTACTTATGTTATCATCAATATAACATGCATTATTACCCATATTATGCAGTTATTATCGCTAGAACTATAATAATTATACTTATTACTCCCGATGTTATCAATATAACATCCATTATTACCCATATAATGCAGTTATTATCGCTATAACCGTAGTAATTATCCTTATTACTGGTATTATTATCAATATAACATGCATTATTACCTATATTATGCAGTTATAATCGATAGAACTGTAATAAATATACTTATTACTTTTATTATTATCCATATAACATGCACTATTAGCCATATTTTACTATTATTATCGCTAGAACTATAATAATTATACTGATTACTCCCAATATTATCAATATAACATGCATTATTACATATATAATGCAGTTATTATCGCTAGAACTGTAATAATTATACTTATTACTTACATTATTATCAATATAACATGCATTATTACAGATATTATGCAGTTATAATCGCTAGAACTATAATAAATATACTTAGAATTTTTATTATCATCAATATAACATGCACTATTATCCATATTATGCAGTTATTATCGCTAGAACTGTAATAATTATACTTATTACTTTTATTATCATCAATACAACATGCATTATTACCCATATTATGCAGTTATTATCGCTAGAACTGTAATAAATATACTTATTACTTTTGTGATCTTCAATATAACATCCATTATTACCCATATAATGCTGTTATTATCGCTATCACTGTAATAAATATACTTATCGCTTTTATTATTGTCAATATAACATGCATTGTTACCCATATTATGCAGTTATTATCGATAGAACTGTAATAAATATAATTATTACTTTTATTATTATCAATATAACATGCACTATTACCCATATTTTACTATTATTATCGCTAGAAATATAATAATTATACTTATTACTCCCGATATTATCAATATAACATGCATTATTACCCATATTATGCAGTTATTATCGCTAGAACTGTAATAAATATACTTATTACTTTTATTATCATCAATACAAGATGCATTATTACCCATATTATGCAGTTATTATCGCTAGAACTGTAATAAATATACTTATTACTTTTGTGATCTTCAATATAACATCCATTATTACCCATATAATGCTGTTATTATCGCTATCACTGTAATAAATATACTTATCACTTTTATTATTGTCAATATAACATGCATTGTTACCCATATTATGCAGTTATTATCGATAGAACTGTAATAAATATAATTATTACTTTTATTATTATCAATATAACATGCATTATTACCCATATTATGCAGTTATTATCGATAGAACTGTAATAAATATAATTATTACTTATATTACTATCAATATAACATTCACTATTAGCCATATTTTACTATTATTATCGCTAGAACTATAATAATTATACTTATTACTCCCAATATTATCAATATAACATGCATTACTACATATATAATGCAGTTATTATCGCTAGAACTGTAATAATTATACTTATTACTTTCATTATTATCAATATAACATGCATTATTACCCATATTATGCAGTTATAATCGCTAGAACTATAATGAATATACTTAGTTCTTTTATTATTATCAATATAACATGCATTATTACCCATATTATGCAGTTATTATCGCTAGAACTGTAATAATTATACTTATTACTTTTGTGATCATCAATATAGCATGCATTATTACCCATATTATGCAATTACTATCGATAGAACTATAATAAATATACTTATTACTTTTATTATTATCAATATAACATGCATTACTACATATATAATGCAGTTATTATCGCTAGAACTGTAATAATTATACTTATTACTTTCATTATTATCAATATAACATGCATTATTACCCATATTATGCAGTTATAATCGCTAGGACTATAATGAATATACTTAGTTCTTTTATTATTATCAATATAACATGCATTATTACCCATATTATGCAGTTATTATCGCTAGAACTGTAATAATTATACTTATTACTTTTGTGATCATCAATATAGCATGCATTATTACCCATATTATGCAATTACTATCGATAGAACTATAATAAATATACTTATTACTTTTATTATTATCAATATAACATGCATTATTACCCATATTATGCAGTAATTATCGCTAGAACTGTAATAATTATACTTATTTCTTGTATTATTATCAATATAACATGCATTATTACCCTATATTATGCAGTTATTATCGATAGAACTGTAATAAATATAATTATTACTTATATTACTATCAATATAACATTCACTATTAGCCATATTTTACTATTATTATCGCTAGAACTGTAATAATTATACTTATTACTTATATTATCATCAATATAACATTCATTATTACCCATATTATGCCGTTATTATCGCTAGAACTATAATAATTGTACTTATTACTTCCGATATTATCATTACAACATGCATTATTACCCATATAATGCAGTTATTATCGCTAGAACTGTAATAATTATACTTATTACTTTCATTATTATCAATATAACATGCATTATTACCCATATTATGCAGTTATAATCGCTAGAACTATAATGAATATACTTAGTTCTTTTATTATTATCAATATAACATGCATTATTACCTATATTATGCAGTTATTATCGATAGAACTATAATAAATATACTTATTACTTATATTATTATCAATATAACATGCATTATTACCCATATTATGCAGTTATTATCGCTAGAACTATAATAAATATACGTATTACTTTTATTATCATCAATATAACATGCATTACTACCCATATTATGCAGTTATTATCGCTAGAACTATAATAATTATACTTATTACTCCCGATATTATCAATATAACATCCATTATTACCCATATAATGGAGTTATTATCGCTAAAACTGTAATAATTATACTTATTACTTATATTATCGTCAATATAACATGCATTATTACCCATATTATGCCGTTATTATCGCTAGAACTATAATAATTGTACTTATTACTTCCGATATTATCATTACAACATGCATTATTACCCATATAATGCAGATATTATCGCTAGAACTGTAATAATTATACTTATTACATATATTATTAGCAATATAACGTGCACTATTACCCATATTATGCAGTTATTATTGATAGAACTATAATAAATATACTTATCACTTTCATTATTATCAATATTAGATGCATTATTACCAATGTTATGCAGTTATTATCGCTAGAACTGTAATAAATATACTTATTACTTTTACTATTATCAATATAACATGCATTATTGCCCATATCATGCAATTATTATCGCTAGAACTATAATAAATATACTTATTACTCCTGATATTATCAATATAACACCCATTATTACCCATATAATGCAGTTATTATCGCTAGAACTGCAATAATTGTACTTATTACTTATATTATTATCAATATAACATGCATTATTACCCATATTATGCAGTTATTATCGCTAGAACTATAATAAATATACGTATTACTTTTATTATCATCAATATAACATGCATTACTACCCATATTATGCAGTTATTATCGCTAGAACTATAATAATTATACTTATTACTACCAATATTATGAATATAACATGCATTATTACCCATATTATGCAGTTATAATCGCTAGAACTATAATAAATATTCGTATTACTTTTATTACCATCAATATAACATGCATTATTACCCATATTATGCAGTTATTATCGACAGAACTATAATAATTATACTTATTACTCCCAATATTATCAATATAACATGCATTATTACCCATATAATGCAGTTATTGTCGCTAGAACTGTAATGATTATACTTATTACTTATATTATTATCAGTATAACATGCATTATTACCCATATAATGCAGTTATTATCGCTAGAACTGTAATAAATATACTTATTACTTATATTATTATCACTATAACATGCATTATTACCCTATATTATGCAGTTATTATCGATAGAACTATAATAAATATACTTATTACTTTTATTATTATCAATATAACATGCACTATTAGCCATATTTTACTATTATTATCGCTAGAAATAGAATAATTATACTTATTACTCCCAATATTATCAATATAACATGCATTATTACCCATATAATGCAGTTATTATCGCTAGAACTGTAATAATTATACTTATTACTTATATAATTATCAATATAACATGCATTATTACACATATTATGCAGTTATAATCGCTAGAAATATTATAAATATACTTAGTACTTTTATTATCATCAATATAACATGCATTATTACCCATATTAAGCAGTTATTATCGATAGAACTATTACAAATATACTTTATACTATTAATATTATCAATATAACATGCACTATTAGCCATATTTTACTATTATTATCGCTAGAACTATAATGATTATACTCATTACGCCCAATATTATCAATATAACATGCATTATTACCCATATAATGCAGTTATTATCGCTAGAACTGTAATAAGTATACTTATTACTTATATTATTATCAATATAACATGCATTATTACCCATATTATGCAGTTATTATACATAGAACTATAATAAATATAATTATTACTTTTATTATTGTCAATATAACATGCACTATTAGCCATATTTTACTATTATTATCGCTAAATCTATAATAATTATACTTATTACTCCCAATAATATCAATGTAACATGCATTATTACCCATATAATGCAGTCATTATCGCTAGGACTGTAATAATTATACTTATTACATATATTATTATCAATATTATATGCATTATTACTCATATAATGCAGTTATTATACATAGAACTATAATAAATATAATTATTACTTTTATTATTGTCAATATAACATGCACTGTTAGCCATATTTTACTATTATTATCGCTAGAACTATAATAATTATACTTATTACTCCCAATATTATCAATTTAACATGCATTATTACCCATATAATGCAGTCATTATCGCTAGGACTGTAATAATTATACTTATTACTTATGTTATCATCAATATAACATGCATTATTACCCATATTATGCAGTTATTATCGCTGGAACTATAATAATTATACTTATTACTCCCGATATTATCAATATAACATCCATTATTACCCATATAATGGAGTTATTATCGCTAAAACTGTAATAATTATACTTATTACATGTATTATTATCAATATTATGTGCATTATTACTCATATAATGCAGTTATTATACATAGAACTATAATAAATATACTTAGAATTTTTATTATCATCAATATAACATGCACTATTATCCATATTATGCAGTTATTATCGCTAGAACTGTAATAATTATACTTATTACTTATATTATTATCAATATAACATGCATTATTACCCATATAATGGAGCTATTATCGCTAGAACTGTAATAATTATACTTATTACTTACATTATTATCAATATGACATGCATTATTACCCATATTATGCAGTTATAATCGCTAGAACTATAATGAATATACTTAGTTCTTTTATTATCATCAATATAACATGCATTATTACCCATATTATGCAGTTATTATCGCTAGAACTGTAATAAATATACTTATTACTTTTATTATCATCAATACAACATGCATTATTACCCATATTATGCAGTTATTATCGCTAGAACTGTAATAAATATACTTATTACTTTTGTGATCTTCAATATAACATCCATTATTACCCATATAATGCTGTTATTATCGCTATCACTGTAATAAATATACTTATCACTTTTATTATTGTCAATATAACATGCATTGTTACCCATATTATGCAGTTATTATCGATAGAACTGTAATAAATATAATTATTACTTTTATTATTATCAATATAACATGCATTATTACCCATATTTTACTATTATTATCGCTAGAACTATAATAATTATACTTATTACTCCCGATATTATCAATATAACATGCATTATTACCCATATTATGCAGTTATTATCGCTAGAACTGTAATAATTATACTTATTACTTACATTATTATCAATATAACATGCATTATTACAGATATTATGCAGTTATAATCGCTAGAACTATAATAAATATACTTAGAATTTTTATTATCATCAATATAACATGCACTATTATCCATATTATGCAGTTATTATCGCTAGAACTGTAATAATTATACTTATTACTTATATTATTATCAATATAACATGCATTATTACCCATATAATGGAGCTATTATCGCTAGAACTGTAATAATTATACTTATTACTTACATTATTATCAATATGACATGCATTATTACCCATATTATGCAGTTATAATCGCTAGAACTATAATGAATATACTCAGTTCTTTTATTATCATCAATATAACATGCATTATTACCCATATTATGCAGTTATTATCGCTAGAACTGTAATAAATATACTTATTACTTTTATTATCATCAATACAAGATGCATTATTACCCATATTATGCAGTTATTATCGCTAGAACTGTAATAAATATACTTATTACTTTTGTGATCTTCAATATAACATCCATTATTACCCATATAATGCTGTTATTATCGCTATCACTGTAATAAATATACTTATCACTTTTATTATTGTCAATATAACATGCATTGTTACCCATATTATGCAGTTATTATCGATAGAACTGTAATAAATATAATTATTACTTTTATTATTATCAATATAACATGCATTATTACCCATATTATGCAGTAATTATCGCTAGAACTGTAATAATTATACTTATTTCTTGTATTATTATCAATATAACATGCATTATTACCCTATATTATGCAGTTATTATCGATAGAACTGTAATAAATATAATTATTACTTATATTACTATCAATATAACATTCACTATTAGCCATATTTTACTATTATTATCGCTAGAACTATAATAATTATACTTATTACTCCCAATATTATCAATATAACATGCATTACTAAATATATAATGCAGTTATTATCGCTAGAACTGTAATAATTATACTTATTACTTTCATTATTATCAATATAACATGCATTATTACCCATATTATGCAGTTATAATCGCTAGAACTATAATGAATATACTTAGTTCTTTTATTATTATCAATATAACATGCATTATTACCCATATTATGCAGTTATTATCGCTAGAACTGTAATAAATATACTTATTACTTTTATTATCATCAATACAACATGCATTATTACCCATATTATGCAGTTATTATCGCTAGAACTGTAATAATTATACTTATTACTTATATTATTATCTATATAACATGCATTATTACCCATATAATGGAGCTACAATCGCTAAAACTGTAATAATTATACTTATTACTTATATTATCATCAATATAACATTCATTATTACCCATATTATGCCGTTATTATCGCTAGAACTATAATAATTGTACTTATTACTTCCGATATTATCATTACAACATGCATTATTACCCATATAATGCAGTTATTATCGCTAGAACTGTAATAATTATACTTATTACATATATTATTAGCAATATAACGTGCATTATTACCCATATTATGCAGTTATTATTGATAGAACTATAATAAATATACTTATCACTTTCATTATTATCAATATTAGATGCATTATTACCTATGTTATGCAGTTATTATCGCTGGAACTATAATAAATATACGTATTACTTTTATTATCATCAATATAACATGCATTATTACCCATATTATGCTGTCATTATCGATAGAACTGTAATAAATATACTTATTACTTTTATTATTATCAATATAACATGCACTATTAGCCATATTTTACTATTATTATCGCTAGAACTATAATAATTATACTTATTACTACCAATATTATGAATATAACATGCATTATTACCCATATTATGCAGTTATAATCGCTAGAACTATAATAAATATACGTATTACTTTTATTATCATCAATATAACATGCATTATTACCCATATTATGCAGTTATTATCGATAGAACTATAATAAATATACTTATTACTTTTATTATTATCAATATAACATGCACTATTAGCCATATTTTACTATTATTATCGCTAGAAATAGAATAATTATACTTATTACTCCCAATATTATCAATATAACATGCATTATTACCCATATAATGCAGTTATTATCGCTAGAACTGTAATAATTATACTTATTACTTATATAATTATCAATATAACATGCATTATTACCCATATTATGCAGTTATAATCGCTGGAAATATTATAAACATACTTAGTACTTTTATTATCATCAATATAACATGCATTATTACCCATATTAAGCAGTTATTATCGATAGAACTATTACAAATATACTTTATACTATTAATATTATCAATATAACATGCACTATTAGCCATATTTTACTATTATTATCGCTAGAACTATAATGATTATACTTATTACGCCCAATATTATCAATATAACATGCATTATTACCCATATAATGCAGTTATTATCGCTAGAACTGTAATAAGTATACTTATTACTTATATTATTATCAATATAACATGCATTATTACCCATATTATGCAGTTATTATACATAGAACTATAATAAATATAATTATTACTTTTATTATTGTCAATATAACATGCACTATTAGCCATATTTTACTATTATTATCGCTAAATCTATAATAATTATACTTATTACTCCCAATATTATCAATGTAACATGCATTATTACCCATATAATGCAGTCATTATCGCTAGGACTGTAATAATTATACTTATTACATATATTATTATCAATATTATATGCATTATTACTCATATAATGCAGTTATTATACATAGAACTATAATAAATATAATTATTACTTTTATTATTGTCAATATAACATGCACTGTTAGCCATATTTTACTATTATTATCGCTAGAACTATAATAATTATACTTATTACTCCCAATATTATTAATTTAACGTGCATTATTACCCATATAATGCAGTCATTATCGCTAGGACTGTAATAATTATACTTATTACTTATGTTATCATCAATATAACATGCATTATTACCCATATTATGCAGTTATTATCGCTAGAACTATAATAATTATACTTATTACTCCCGATATTATCAATATAACATCCATTATTACCCATATAATGGAGTTATTATCGCTAAAACTGTAATAATTATACTTATTACATATATTATTATCAATATTATGTGCATTATTACTCATATAATGCAGTTATTATACATAGAACTATAATAAATATAATTATTACTTTTATTATTGTCAATATAACATGCACTATTAGCCATATTTTACTATTATTATCGCTAGAACTATAATAATTATACTTATTACTCCCAATATTATCAATTTAACATGCATTATTACCCATATAATGCAGTCATTATCGCTAGGACTGTAATAATTATACTTATTACTTATGTTATCATCAATATAACATGCATTATTACCCATATTATGCAGTTATTATCGCTAGAACTATAATAATTATACTTATTACTCCCGATGTTATCAATATAACATCCATTATTACCCATATAATGCAGTTATTATCGCTATAACCGTAGTAATTATCCTTATTACTGGTATTATTATCAATATAACATGCATTATTACCTATATTATGCAGTTATAATCGATAGAACTGTAATAAATATACTTATTACTTTTATTATTATCCATATAACATGCACTATTAGCCATATTTTACTATTATTATCGCTAGAACTATAATAATTATACTGATTACTCCCAATATTATCAATATAACATGCATTATTACATATATAATGCAGTTATTATCGCTAGAACTGTAATAATTATACTTATTACTTACATTATTATCAATATAACATGCATTATTACAGATATTATGCAGTTATAATCGCTAGAACTATAATAAATATACTTAGAATTTTTATTATCATCAATATAACATGCACTATTATCCATATTATGCAGTTATTATCGCTAGAACTGTAATAATTATACTTATTACTTATGTTATCATCAATATAACATGCATTATTACCCATATTATGCAATTATTATCGCTAGAACTATAATAAATATACTTATTACTCCTGATATTATCAATATAACACCCATTATTACCCATATAATGCAGTTATTATCGCTAGAACTGCAATAATTGTACTTATTACTTATATTATTATCAATATAACATGCATTATTACCCATATTATGCAGTTATTATCGCTAGAACTATAATAAATATACGTATTACTTTTATTATCATCAATATAACATGCATTACTACCCATATTATGCAGTTATTATCGCTAGAACTATAATAATTATACTTATTACTACCAATATTATGAATATAACATGCATTATTACCCATATTATGCAGTTATAATCGCTAGAACTATAATAAATATTCGTATTACTTTTATTACCATCAATATAACATGCATTATTACCCATATTATGCAGTTATTATCGACAGAACTATAATAATTATACTTATTACTCCCAATATTATCAATATAACATGCATTATTACCCATATAATGCAGTTATTGTCGCTAGAACTGTAATGATTATACTTATTACTTATATTATTATCAGTATAACATGCATTATTACCCATATAATGCAGTTATTATCGCTAGAACTGTAATAAATATACTTATTACTTATATTATTATCACTATAACATGCATTATTACCCTATATTATGCAGTTATTATCGATAGAACTATAATAAATATACTTATTACTTTTATTATTATCAATATAACATGCACTATTAGCCATATTTTACTATTATTATCGCTAGAAATAGAATAATTATACTTATTACTCCCAATATTATCAATATAACATGCATTATTACCCATATAATGCAGTTATTATCGCTAGAACTGTAATAATTATACTTATTACTTATATAATTATCAATATAACATGCATTATTACACATATTATGCAGTTATAATCGCTAGAAATATTATAAATATACTTAGTACTTTTATTATCATCAATATAACATGCATTATTACCCATATTAAGCAGTTATTATCGATAGAACTATTACAAATATACTTTATACTATTAATATTATCAATATAACATGCACTATTAGCCATATTTTACTATTATTATCGCTAGAACTATAATGATTATACTTATTACGCCCAATATTATCAATATAACATGCATTATTACCCATATAATGCAGTTATTATCGCTAGAACTGTAATAAGTATACTTATTACTTATATTATTATCAATATAACATGCATTATTACCCATATTATGCAGTTATTATACATAGAACTATAATAAATATAATTATTACTTTTATTATTGTCAATATAACATGCACTATTAGCCATATTTTACTATTATTATCGCTAAATCTATAATAATTATACTTATTACTCCCAATATTATCAATGTAACATGCATTATTACCCATATAATGCAGTCATTATCGCTAGGACTGTAATAATTATACTTATTACATATATTATTATCAATATTATATGCATTATTACTCATATAATGCAGTTATTATACATAGAACTATAATAAATATAATTATTACTTTTATTATTGTCAATATAACATGCACTGTTAGCCATATTTTACTATTATTATCGCTAGAACTATAATAATTATACTTATTACTCCCAATATTATTAATTTAACGTGCATTATTACCCATATAATGCAGTCATTATCGCTAGGACTGTAATAATTATACTTATTACTTATGTTATCATCAATATAACATGCATTATTACCCATATTATGCAGTTATTATCGCTAGAACTATAATAATTATACTTATTACTCCCGATATTATCAATATAACATCCATTATTACCCATATAATGGAGTTATTATCGCTAAAACTGTAATAATTATACTTATTACATATATTATTATCAATATTATGTGCATTATTACTCATATAATGCAGTTATTATACATAGAACTATAATAAATATAATTATTACTTTTATTATTGTCAATATAACATGCACTATTAGCCATATTTTACTATTATTATCGCTAGAACTATAATAATTATACTTATTACTCCCAATATTATCAATTTAACATGCATTATTACCCATATAATGCAGTCATTATCGCTAGGACTGTAATAATTATACTTATTACTTATGTTATCATCAATATAACATGCATTATTACCCATATTATGCAGTTATTATCGCTAGAACTATAATAATTATACTTATTACTCCCGATGTTATCAATATAACATCCATTATTACCCATATAATGCAGTTATTATCGCTATAACCGTAGTAATTATCCTTATTACTGGTATTATTATCAATATAACATGCATTATTACCTATATTATGCAGTTATAATCGATAGAACTGTAATAAATATACTTATTACTTTTATTATTATCCATATAACATGCACTATTAGCCATATTTTACTATTATTATCGCTAGAACTATAATAATTATACTGATTACTCCCAATATTATCAATATAACATGCATTATTACATATATAATGCAGTTATTATCGCTAGAACTGTAATAATTATACTTATTACTTACATTATTATCAATATAACATGCATTATTACAGATATTATGCAGTTATAATCGCTAGAACTATAATAAATATACTTAGAATTTTTATTATCATCAATATAACATGCACTATTATCCATATTATGCAGTTATTATCGCTAGAACTGTAATAATTATACTTATTACTTTTATTATCATCAATACAACATGCATTATTACCCATATTATGCAGTTATTATCGCTAGAACTGTAATAAATATACTTATTACTTTTGTGATCTTCAATATAACATCCATTATTACCCATATAATGCTGTTATTATCGCTATCACTGTAATAAATATACTTATCGCTTTTATTATTGTCAATATAACATGCATTGTTACCCATATTATGCAGTTATTATCGATAGAACTGTAATAAATATAATTATTACTTTTATTATTATCAATATAACATGCACTATTACCCATATTTTACTATTATTATCGCTAGAAATATAATAATTATACTTATTACTCCCGATATTATCAATATAACATGCATTATTACCCATATTATGCAGTTATTATCGCTAGAACTGTAATAAATATACTTATTACTTTTATTATCATCAATACAAGATGCATTATTACCCATATTATGCAGTTATTATCGCTAGAACTGTAATAAATATACTTATTACTTTTGTGATCTTCAATATAACATCCATTATTACCCATATAATGCTGTTATTATCGCTATCACTGTAATAAATATACTTATCACTTTTATTATTGTCAATATAACATGCATTGTTACCCATATTATGCAGTTATTATCGATAGAACTGTAATAAATATAATTATTACTTTTATTATTATCAATATAACATGCATTATTACCCATATTATGCAGTTATTATCGATAGAACTGTAATAAATATAATTATTACTTATATTACTATCAATATAACATTCACTATTAGCCATATTTTACTATTATTATCGCTAGAACTATAATAATTATACTTATTACTCCCAATATTATCAATATAACATGCATTACTACATATATAATGCAGTTATTATCGCTAGAACTGTAATAATTATACTTATTACTTTCATTATTATCAATATAACATGCATTATTACCCATATTATGCAGTTATAATCGCTAGAACTATAATGAATATACTTAGTTCTTTTATTATTATCAATATAACATGCATTATTACCCATATTATGCAGTTATTATCGCTAGAACTGTAATAATTATACTTATTACTTTTGTGATCATCAATATAGCATGCATTATTACCCATATTATGCAATTACTATCGATAGAACTATAATAAATATACTTATTACTTTTATTATTATCAATATAACATGCATTACTACATATATAATGCAGTTATTATCGCTAGAACTGTAATAATTATACTTATTACTTTCATTATTATCAATATAACATGCATTATTACCCATATTATGCAGTTATAATCGCTAGGACTATAATGAATATACTTAGTTCTTTTATTATTATCAATATAACATGCATTATTACCCATATTATGCAGTTATTATCGCTAGAACTGTAATAATTATACTTATTACTTTTGTGATCATCAATATAGCATGCATTATTACCCATATTATGCAATTACTATCGATAGAACTATAATAAATATACTTATTACTTTTATTATTATCAATATAACATGCATTATTACCCATATTATGCAGTAATTATCGCTAGAACTGTAATAATTATACTTATTTCTTGTATTATTATCAATATAACATGCATTATTACCCTATATTATGCAGTTATTATCGATAGAACTGTAATAAATATAATTATTACTTATATTACTATCAATATAACATTCACTATTAGCCATATTTTACTATTATTATCGCTAGAACTGTAATAATTATACTTATTACTTATATTATCATCAATATAACATTCATTATTACCCATATTATGCCGTTATTATCGCTAGAACTATAATAATTGTACTTATTACTTCCGATATTATCATTACAACATGCATTATTACCCATATAATGCAGTTATTATCGCTAGAACTGTAATAATTATACTTATTACTTTCATTATTATCAATATAACATGCATTATTACCCATATTATGCAGTTATAATCGCTAGAACTATAATGAATATACTTAGTTCTTTTATTATTATCAATATAACATGCATTATTACCTATATTATGCAGTTATTATCGATAGAACTATAATAAATATACTTATTACTTATATTATTATCAATATAACATGCATTATTACCCATATTATGCAGTTATTATCGCTAGAACTATAATAAATATACGTATTACTTTTATTATCATCAATATAACATGCATTACTACCCATATTATGCAGTTATTATCGCTAGAACTATAATAATTATACTTATTACTCCCGATATTATCAATATAACATCCATTATTACCCATATAATGGAGTTATTATCGCTAAAACTGTAATAATTATACTTATTACTTATATTATCGTCAATATAACATGCATTATTACCCATATTATGCCGTTATTATCGCTAGAACTATAATAATTGTACTTATTACTTCCGATATTATCATTACAACATGCATTATTACCCATATAATGCAGATATTATCGCTAGAACTGTAATAATTATACTTATTACATATATTATTAGCAATATAACGTGCACTATTACCCATATTATGCAGTTATTATTGATAGAACTATAATAAATATACTTATCACTTTCATTATTATCAATATTAGATGCATTATTACCAATGTTATGCAGTTATTATCGCTAGAACTGTAATAAATATACTTATTACTTTTACTATTATCAATATAACATGCATTATTGCCCATATCATGCAATTATTATCGCTAGAACTATAATAAATATACTTATTACTCCTGATATTATCAATATAACACCCATTATTACCCATATAATGCAGTTATTATCGCTAGAACTGCAATAATTGTACTTATTACTTATATTATTATCAATATAACATGCATTATTACCCATATTATGCAGTTATTATCGCTAGAACTATAATAAATATACGTATTACTTTTATTATCATCAATATAACATGCATTACTACCCATATTATGCAGTTATTATCGCTAGAACTATAATAATTATACTTATTACTACCAATATTATGAATATAACATGCATTATTACCCATATTATGCAGTTATAATCGCTAGAACTATAATAAATATTCGTATTACTTTTATTACCATCAATATAACATGCATTATTACCCATATTATGCAGTTATTATCGACAGAACTATAATAATTATACTTATTACTCCCAATATTATCAATATAACATGCATTATTACCCATATAATGCAGTTATTGTCGCTAGAACTGTAATGATTATACTTATTACTTATATTATTATCAGTATAACATGCATTATTACCCATATAATGCAGTTATTATCGCTAGAACTGTAATAAATATACTTATTACTTATATTATTATCACTATAACATGCATTATTACCCTATATTATGCAGTTATTATCGATAGAACTATAATAAATATACTTATTACTTTTATTATTATCAATATAACATGCACTATTAGCCATATTTTACTATTATTATCGCTAGAAATAGAATAATTATACTTATTACTCCCAATATTATCAATATAACATGCATTATTACCCATATAATGCAGTTATTATCGCTAGAACTGTAATAATTATACTTATTACTTATATAATTATCAATATAACATGCATTATTACACATATTATGCAGTTATAATCGCTAGAAATATTATAAATATACTTAGTACTTTTATTATCATCAATATAACATGCATTATTACCCATATTAAGCAGTTATTATCGATAGAACTATTACAAATATACTTTATACTATTAATATTATCAATATAACATGCACTATTAGCCATATTTTACTATTATTATCGCTAGAACTATAATGATTATACTTATTACGCCCAATATTATCAATATAACATGCATTATTACCCATATAATGCAGTTATTATCGCTAGAACTGTAATAAGTATACTTATTACTTATATTATTATCAATATAACATGCATTATTACCCATATTATGCAGTTATTATACATAGAACTATAATAAATATAATTATTACTTTTATTATTGTCAATATAACATGCACTATTAGCCATATTTTACTATTATTATCGCTAAATCTATAATAATTATACTTATTACTCCCAATAATATCAATGTAACATGCATTATTACCCATATAATGCAGTCATTATCGCTAGGACTGTAATAATTATACTTATTACATATATTATTATCAATATTATATGCATTATTACTCATATAATGCAGTTATTATACATAGAACTATAATAAATATAATTATTACTTTTATTATTGTCAATATAACATGCACTGTTAGCCATATTTTACTATTATTATCGCTAGAACTATAATAATTATACTTATTACTCCCAATATTATCAATTTAACATGCATTATTACCCATATAATGCAGTCATTATCGCTAGGACTGTAATAATTATACTTATTACTTATGTTATCATCAATATAACATGCATTATTACCCATATTATGCAGTTATTATCGCTGGAACTATAATAATTATACTTATTACTCCCGATATTATCAATATAACATCCATTATTACCCATATAATGGAGTTATTATCGCTAAAACTGTAATAATTATACTTATTACATGTATTATTATCAATATTATGTGCATTATTACTCATATAATGCAGTTATTATACATAGAACTATAATAAATATACTTAGAATTTTTATTATCATCAATATAACATGCACTATTATCCATATTATGCAGTTATTATCGCTAGAACTGTAATAATTATACTTATTACTTATATTATTATCAATATAACATGCATTATTACCCATATAATGGAGCTATTATCGCTAGAACTGTAATAATTATACTTATTACTTACATTATTATCAATATGACATGCATTATTACCCATATTATGCAGTTATAATCGCTAGAACTATAATGAATATACTTAGTTCTTTTATTATCATCAATATAACATGCATTATTACCCATATTATGCAGTTATTATCGCTAGAACTGTAATAAATATACTTATTACTTTTATTATCATCAATACAACATGCATTATTACCCATATTATGCAGTTATTATCGCTAGAACTGTAATAAATATACTTATTACTTTTGTGATCTTCAATATAACATCCATTATTACCCATATAATGCTGTTATTATCGCTATCACTGTAATAAATATACTTATCACTTTTATTATTGTCAATATAACATGCATTGTTACCCATATTATGCAGTTATTATCGATAGAACTGTAATAAATATAATTATTACTTTTATTATTATCAATATAACATGCATTATTACCCATATTTTACTATTATTATCGCTAGAACTATAATAATTATACTTATTACTCCCGATATTATCAATATAACATGCATTATTACCCATATTATGCAGTTATTATCGCTAGAACTGTAATAATTATACTTATTACTTACATTATTATCAATATAACATGCATTATTACAGATATTATGCAGTTATAATCGCTAGAACTATAATAAATATACTTAGAATTTTTTTGTATCATCAATATAACATGCACTATTATCCATATTATGCAGTTATTATCGCTAGAACTGTAATAATTATACTTATTACTTATATTATTATCAATATAACATGCATTATTACCCATATAATGGAGCTATTATCGCTAGAACTGTAATAATTATACTTATTACTTACATTATTATCAATATGACATGCATTATTACCCATATTATGCAGTTATAATCGCTAGAACTATAATGAATATACTCAGTTCTTTTATTATCATCAATATAACATGCATTATTACCCATATTATGCAGTTATTATCGCTAGAACTGTAATAAATATACTTATTACTTTTATTATCATCAATACAAGATGCATTATTACCCATATTATGCAGTTATTATCGCTAGAACTGTAATAATTATACTTATTACTTATATTATTATCTATATAACATGCATTATTACCCATATAATGGAGCTACAATCGCTAAAACTGTAATAATTATACTTATTACTTATATTATCATCAATATAACATTCATTATTACCCATATTATGCCGTTATTATCGCTAGAACTATAATAATTGTACTTATTACTTCCGATATTATCATTACAACATGCATTATTACCCATATAATGCAGTTATTATCGCTAGAACTGTAATAATTATACTTATTACATATATTATTAGCAATATAACGTGCATTATTACCCATATTATGCAGTTATTATTGATAGAACTATAATAAATATACTTATCACTTTCATTATTATCAATATTAGATGCATTATTACCTATGTTATGCAGTTATTATCGCTGGAACTATAATAAATATACGTATTACTTTTATTATCATCAATATAACATGCATTATTACCCATATTATGCTGTCATTATCGATAGAACTGTAATAAATATACTTATTACTTTTATTATTATCAATATAACATGCACTATTAGCCATATTTTACTATTATTATCGCTAGAACTATAATAATTATACTTATTACTACCAATATTATGAATATAACATGCATTATTACCCATATTATGCAGTTATAATCGCTAGAACTATAATAAATATACGTATTACTTTTATTATCATCAATATAACATGCATTATTACCCATATTATGCAGTTATTATCGATAGAACTATAATAAATATACTTATTACTTTTATTATTATCAATATAACATGCACTATTAGCCATATTTTACTATTATTATCGCTAGAAATAGAATAATTATACTTATTACTCCCAATATTATCAATATAACATGCATTATTACCCATATAATGCAGTTATTATCGCTAGAACTGTAATAATTATACTTATTACTTATATAATTATCAATATAACATGCATTATTACCCATATTATGCAGTTATAATCGCTGGAAATATTATAAATATACTTAGTACTTTTATTATCATCAATATAACATGCATTATTACCCATATTAAGCAGTTATTATCGATAGAACTATTACAAATATACTTTATACTATTAATATTATCAATATAACATGCACTATTAGCCATATTTTACTATTATTATCGCTAGAACTATAATGATTATACTTATTACGCCCAATATTATCAATATAACATGCATTATTACCCATATAATGCAGTTATTATCGCTAGAACTGTAATAAGTATACTTATTACTTATATTATTATCAATATAACATGCATTATTACCCATATTATGCAGTTATTATACATAGAACTATAATAAATATAATTATTACTTTTATTATTGTCAATATAACATGCACTATTAGCCATATTTTACTATTATTATCGCTAAATCTATAATAATTATACTTATTACTCCCAATATTATCAATGTAACATGCATTATTACCCATATAATGCAGTCATTATCGCTAGGACTGTAATAATTATACTTATTACATATATTATTATCAATATTATATGCATTATTACTCATATAATGCAGTTATTATACATAGAACTATAATAAATATAATTATTACTTTTATTATTGTCAATATAACATGCACTGTTAGCCATATTTTACTATTATTATCGCTAGAACTATAATAATTATACTTATTACTCCCAATATTATTAATTTAACGTGCATTATTACCCATATAATGCAGTCATTATCGCTAGGACTGTAATAATTATACTTATTACTTATGTTATCATCAATATAACATGCATTATTACCCATATTATGCAGTTATTATCGCTAGAACTATAATAATTATACTTATTACTCCCGATATTATCAATATAACATCCATTATTACCCATATAATGGAGTTATTATCGCTAAAACTGTAATAATTATACTTATTACATATATTATTATCAATATTATGTGCATTATTACTCATATAATGCAGTTATTATACATAGAACTATAATAAATATAATTATTACTTTTATTATTGTCAATATAACATGCACTATTAGCCATATTTTACTATTATTATCGCTAGAACTATAATAATTATACTTATTACTCCCAATATTATCAATTTAACATGCATTATTACCCATATAATGCAGTCATTATCGCTAGGACTGTAATAATTATACTTATTACTTATGTTATCATCAATATAACATGCATTATTACCCATATTATGCAGTTATTATCGCTAGAACTATAATAATTATACTTATTACTCCCGATGTTATCAATATAACATCCATTATTACCCATATAATGCAGTTATTATCGCTATAACCGTAGTAATTATCCTTATTACTGGTATTATTATCAATATAACATGCATTATTACCTATATTATGCAGTTATAATCGATAGAACTGTAATAAATATACTTATTACTTTTATTATTATCCATATAACATGCACTATTAGCCATATTTTACTATTATTATCGCTAGAACTATAATAATTATACTGATTACTCCCAATATTATCAATATAACATGCATTATTACATATATAATGCAGTTATTATCGCTAGAACTGTAATAATTATACTTATTACTTACATTATTATCAATATAACATGCATTATTACAGATATTATGCAGTTATAATCGCTAGAACTATAATAAATATACTTAGAATTTTTATTATCATCAATATAACATGCACTATTATCCATATTATGCAGTTATTATCGCTAGAACTGTAATAATTATACTTATTACTTATGTTATCATCAATATAACATGCATTATTACCCATATTATGCAATTATTATCGCTAGAACTATAATAAATATACTTATTACTCCTGATATTATCAATATAACACCCATTATTACCCATATAATGCAGTTATTATCGCTAGAACTGCAATAATTGTACTTATTACTTATATTATTATCAATATAACATGCATTATTACCCATATTATGCAGTTATTATCGCTAGAACTATAATAAATATACGTATTACTTTTATTATCATCAATATAACATGCATTACTACCCATATTATGCAGTTATTATCGCTAGAACTATAATAATTATACTTATTACTACCAATATTATGAATATAACATGCATTATTACCCATATTATGCAGTTATAATCGCTAGAACTATAATAAATATTCGTATTACTTTTATTACCATCAATATAACATGCATTATTACCCATATTATGCAGTTATTATCGACAGAACTATAATAATTATACTTATTACTCCCAATATTATCAATATAACATGCATTATTACCCATATAATGCAGTTATTGTCGCTAGAACTGTAATGATTATACTTATTACTTATATTATTATCAGTATAACATGCATTATTACCCATATAATGCAGTTATTATCGCTAGAACTGTAATAAATATACTTATTACTTATATTATTATCACTATAACATGCATTATTACCCTATATTATGCAGTTATTATCGATAGAACTATAATAAATATACTTATTACTTTTATTATTATCAATATAACATGCACTATTAGCCATATTTTACTATTATTATCGCTAGAAATAGAATAATTATACTTATTACTCCCAATATTATCAATATAACATGCATTATTACCCATATAATGCAGTTATTATCGCTAGAACTGTAATAATTATACTTATTACTTATATAATTATCAATATAACATGCATTATTACACATATTATGCAGTTATAATCGCTAGAAATATTATAAATATACTTAGTACTTTTATTATCATCAATATAACATGCATTATTACCCATATTAAGCAGTTATTATCGATAGAACTATTACAAATATACTTTATACTATTAATATTATCAATATAACATGCACTATTAGCCATATTTTACTATTATTATCGCTAGAACTATAATGATTATACTTATTACGCCCAATATTATCAATATAACATGCATTATTACCCATATAATGCAGTTATTATCGCTAGAACTGTAATAAGTATACTTATTACTTATATTATTATCAATATAACATGCATTATTACCCATATTATGCAGTTATTATACATAGAACTATAATAAATATAATTATTACTTTTATTATTGTCAATATAACATGCACTATTAGCCATATTTTACTATTATTATCGCTAAATCTATAATAATTATACTTATTACTCCCAATAATATCAATGTAACATGCATTATTACCCATATAATGCAGTCATTATCGCTAGGACTGTAATAATTATACTTATTACATATATTATTATCAATATTATATGCATTATTACTCATATAATGCAGTTATTATACATAGAACTATAATAAATATAATTATTACTTTTATTATTGTCAATATAACATGCACTGTTAGCCATATTTTACTATTATTATCGCTAGAACTATAATAATTATACTTATTACTCCCAATATTATCAATTTAACATGCATTATTACCCATATAATGCAGTCATTATCGCTAGGACTGTAATAATTATACTTATTACTTATGTTATCATCAATATAACATGCATTATTACCCATATTATGCAGTTATTATCGCTGGAACTATAATAATTATACTTATTACTCCCGATATTATCAATATAACATCCATTATTACCCATATAATGGAGTTATTATCGCTAAAACTGTAATAATTATACTTATTACATGTATTATTATCAATATTATGTGCATTATTACTCATATAATGCAGTTATTATACATAGAACTATAATAAATATACTTAGAATTTTTATTATCATCAATATAACATGCACTATTATCCATATTATGCAGTTATTATCGCTAGAACTGTAATAATTATACTTATTACTTATATTATTATCAATATAACATGCATTATTACCCATATAATGGAGCTATTATCGCTAGAACTGTAATAATTATACTTATTACTTACATTATTATCAATATGACATGCATTATTACCCATATTATGCAGTTATAATCGCTAGAACTATAATGAATATACTTAGTTCTTTTATTATCATCAATATAACATGCATTATTACCCATATTATGCAGTTATTATCGCTAGAACTGTAATAAATATACTTATTACTTTTATTATCATCAATACAACATGCATTATTACCCATATTATGCAGTTATTATCGCTAGAACTGTAATAAATATACTTATTACTTTTGTGATCTTCAATATAACATCCATTATTACCCATATAATGCTGTTATTATCGCTATCACTGTAATAAATATACTTATCACTTTTATTATTGTCAATATAACATGCATTGTTACCCATATTATGCAGTTATTATCGATAGAACTGTAATAAATATAATTATTACTTTTATTATTATCAATATAACATGCATTATTACCCATATTTTACTATTATTATCGCTAGAACTATAATAATTATACTTATTATTCCCGATATTATCAATATAACATGCATTATTACCCATATTATGCAGTTATTATCGCTAGAACTGTAATAATTATACTTATTACTTACATTATTATCAATATAACATGCATTATTACAGATATTATGCAGTTATAATCGCTAGAACTATAATAAATATACTTAGAATTTTTATTATCATCAATATAACATGCACTATTATCCATATTATGCAGTTATTATCGCTAGAACTGTAATAATTATACTTATTACTTATATTATTATCAATATAACATGCATTATTACCCATATAATGGAGCTATTATCGCTAGAACTGTAATAATTATACTTATTACTTACATTATTATCAATATGACATGCATTATTACCCATATTATGCAGTTATAATCGCTAGAACTATAATGAATATACTCAGTTCTTTTATTATCATCAATATAACATGCATTATTACCCATATTATGCAGTTATTATCGCTAGAACTGTAATAAATATACTTATTACTTTTATTATCATCAATACAAGATGCATTATTACCCATATTATGCAGTTATTATCGCTAGAACTGTAATAAATATACTTATTACTTTTGTGATCTTCAATATAACATCCATTATTACCCATATAATGCTGTTATTATCGCTATCACTGTAATAAATATACTTATCACTTTTATTATTGTCAATATAACATGCATTGTTACCCATATTATGCAGTTATTATCGATAGAACTGTAATAAATATAATTATTACTTTTATTATTATCAATATAACATGCATTATTACCCATATTATGCAGTAATTATCGCTAGAACTGTAATAATTATACTTATTTCTTGTATTATTATCAATATAACATGCATTATTACCCTATATTATGCAGTTATTATCGATAGAACTGTAATAAATATAATTATTACTTATATTACTATCAATATAACATTCACTATTAGCCATATTTTACTATTATTATCGCTAGAACTATAATAATTATACTTATTACTCCCAATATTATCAATATAACATGCATTACTAAATATATAATGCAGTTATTATCGCTAGAACTGTAATAATTATACTTATTACTTTCATTATTATCAATATAACATGCATTATTACCCATATTATGCAGTTATTATCGCTAGAACTATAATAATTATACTTATTACTCCCGATGTTATCAATATAACATCCATTATTACCCATATAATGCAGTTATTATCGCTATAACCGTAGTAATTATCCTTATTACTGGTATTATTATCAATATAACATGCATTATTACCTATATTATGCAGTTATAATCGATAGAACTGTAATAAATATACTTATTACTTTTATTATTATCCATATAACATGCACTATTAGCCATATTTTACTATTATTATCGCTAGAACTATAATAATTATACTGATTACTCCCAATATTATCAATATAACATGCATTATTACATATATAATGCAGTTATTATCGCTAGAACTGTAATAATTATACTTATTACTTACATTATTATCAATATAACATGCATTATTACAGATATTATGCAGTTATAATCGCTAGAACTATAATAAATATACTTAGAATTTTTATTATCATCAATATAACATGCACTATTATCCATATTATGCAGTTATTATCGCTAGAACTGTAATAATTATACTTATTACTTATGTTATCATCAATATAACATGCATTATTACCCATATTATGCAATTATTATCGCTAGAACTATAATAAATATACTTATTACTCCTGATATTATCAATATAACACCCATTATTACCCATATAATGCAGTTATTATCGCTAGAACTGCAATAATTGTACTTATTACTTATATTATTATCAATATAACATGCATTATTACCCATATTATGCAGTTATTATCGCTAGAACTATAATAAATATACGTATTACTTTTATTATCATCAATATAACATGCATTACTACCCATATTATGCAGTTATTATCGCTAGAACTATAATAATTATACTTATTACTACCAATATTATGAATATAACATGCATTATTACCCATATTATGCAGTTATAATCGCTAGAACTATAATAAATATTCGTATTACTTTTATTACCATCAATATAACATGCATTATTACCCATATTATGCAGTTATTATCGACAGAACTATAATAATTATACTTATTACTCCCAATATTATCAATATAACATGCATTATTACCCATATAATGCAGTTATTGTCGCTAGAACTGTAATGATTATACTTATTACTTATATTATTATCAGTATAACATGCATTATTACCCATATAATGCAGTTATTATCGCTAGAACTGTAATAAATATACTTATTACTTATATTATTATCACTATAACATGCATTATTACCCTATATTATGCAGTTATTATCGATAGAACTATAATAAATATACTTATTACTTTTATTATTATCAATATAACATGCACTATTAGCCATATTTTACTATTATTATCGCTAGAAATAGAATAATTATACTTATTACTCCCAATATTATCAATATAACATGCATTATTACCCATATAATGCAGTTATTATCGCTAGAACTGTAATAATTATACTTATTACTTATATAATTATCAATATAACATGCATTATTACACATATTATGCAGTTATAATCGCTAGAAATATTATAAATATACTTAGTACTTTTATTATCATCAATATAACATGCATTATTACCCATATTAAGCAGTTATTATCGATAGAACTATTACAAATATACTTTATACTATTAATATTATCAATATAACATGCACTATTAGCCATATTTTACTATTATTATCGCTAGAACTATAATGATTATACTTATTACGCCCAATATTATCAATATAACATGCATTATTACCCATATAATGCAGTTATTATCGCTAGAACTGTAATAAGTATACTTATTACTTATATTATTATCAATATAACATGCATTATTACCCATATTATGCAGTTATTATACATAGAACTATAATAAATATAATTATTACTTTTATTATTGTCAATATAACATGCACTATTAGCCATATTTTACTATTATTATCGCTAAATCTATAATAATTATACTTATTACTCCCAATAATATCAATGTAACATGCATTATTACCCATATAATGCAGTCATTATCGCTAGGACTGTAATAATTATACTTATTACATATATTATTATCAATATTATATGCATTATTACTCATATAATGCAGTTATTATACATAGAACTATAATAAATATAATTATTACTTTTATTATTGTCAATATAACATGCACTGTTAGCCATATTTTACTATTATTATCGCTAGAACTATAATAATTATACTTATTACTCCCAATATTATCAATTTAACATGCATTATTACCCATATAATGCAGTCATTATCGCTAGGACTGTAATAATTATACTTATTACTTATGTTATCATCAATATAACATGCATTATTACCCATATTATGCAGTTATTATCGCTGGAACTATAATAATTATACTTATTACTCCCGATATTATCAATATAACATCCATTATTACCCATATAATGGAGTTATTATCGCTAAAACTGTAATAATTATACTTATTACATGTATTATTATCAATATTATGTGCATTATTACTCATATAATGCAGTTATTATACATAGAACTATAATAAATATACTTAGAATTTTTATTATCATCAATATAACATGCACTATTATCCATATTATGCAGTTATTATCGCTAGAACTGTAATAATTATACTTATTACTTATATTATTATCAATATAACATGCATTATTACCCATATAATGGAGCTATTATCGCTAGAACTGTAATAATTATACTTATTACTTACATTATTATCAATATGACATGCATTATTACCCATATTATGCAGTTATAATCGCTAGAACTATAATGAATATACTTAGTTCTTTTATTATCATCAATATAACATGCATTATTACCCATATTATGCAGTTATTATCGCTAGAACTGTAATAAATATACTTATTACTTTTATTATCATCAATACAACATGCATTATTACCCATATTATGCAGTTATTATCGCTAGAACTGTAATAAATATACTTATTACTTTTGTGATCTTCAATATAACATCCATTATTACCCATATAATGCTGTTATTATCGCTATCACTGTAATAAATATACTTATCACTTTTATTATTGTCAATATAACATGCATTGTTACCCATATTATGCAGTTATTATCGATAGAACTGTAATAAATATAATTATTACTTTTATTATTATCAATATAACATGCATTATTACCCATATTTTACTATTATTATCGCTAGAACTATAATAATTATACTTATTATTCCCGATATTATCAATATAACATGCATTATTACCCATATTATGCAGTTATTATCGCTAGAACTGTAATAATTATACTTATTACTTACATTATTATCAATATAACATGCATTATTACAGATATTATGCAGTTATAATCGCTAGAACTATAATAAATATACTTAGAATTTTTATTATCATCAATATAACATGCACTATTATCCATATTATGCAGTTATTATCGCTAGAACTGTAATAATTATACTTATTACTTATATTATTATCAATATAACATGCATTATTACCCATATAATGGAGCTATTATCGCTAGAACTGTAATAATTATACTTATTACTTACATTATTATCAATATGACATGCATTATTACCCATATTATGCAGTTATAATCGCTAGAACTATAATGAATATACTCAGTTCTTTTATTATCATCAATATAACATGCATTATTACCCATATTATGCAGTTATTATCGCTAGAACTGTAATAAATATACTTATTACTTTTATTATCATCAATACAAGATGCATTATTACCCATATTATGCAGTTATTATCGCTAGAACTGTAATAAATATACTTATTACTTTTGTGATCTTCAATATAACATCCATTATTACCCATATAATGCTGTTATTATCGCTATCACTGTAATAAATATACTTATCACTTTTATTATTGTCAATATAACATGCATTGTTACCCATATTATGCAGTTATTATCGATAGAACTGTAATAAATATAATTATTACTTTTATTATTATCAATATAACATGCATTATTACCCATATTTTACTATTATTATCGCTAGAACTATAATAATTATACTTATTACTCCCGATATTATCAATATAACATGCATTATTACCCATATTATGCAGTTATTATCGCTAGAACTGTAATAATTATACTTATTACTTTTGTGATCATCAATATAGCATGCATTATTACCCATAATATGCAATTACTATCGATAGAACTATAATAAATATACTTATTACTTTTATTATTATCAATATAACATGCATTATTACCCATATTATGCAGTAATTATCGCTAGAACTGTAATAATTATACTTATTTCTTGTATTATTATGAATATAACATGCATTATTACCCTATATTATGCAGTTATTATCGATAGAACTGTAATAAATATAATTATTACTTACATTACTATCAATATAACATTCACTATTACCCATATTTTACTATTATTATCGCTAGAACTATAATAATTATACTTATTACTCCCGATATTATCAATATAACATGCATTATTACCCATATTATGCAGTTATTATCGCTAGAACTGTAATAATTATACTTATTACTTTTGTGATCATCAATATAGCATGCATTATTACCCATAATATGCAATTACTATCGATAGAACTATAATAAATATACTTATTACTTTTATTATTATCAATATAACATGCATTATTACCCATATTATGCAGTTATAATCGCTAGAACTATAATGAATATACTTAGTTCTTTTATTATTATCAATATAACATGCATTATTACCCATATTATGCAGTTATTATCGCTAGAACTGTAATAAATATACTTATAACTTTTATTATCATCAATACAACATGCATTATTACCCATATTATGCAGTTATTATCGCTAGAACTGTAATAATTATACTTATTACTTATATTATTATCAATATAACATGCATTATTACCCATATAATGGAGCTATTATCGCTAGAACTGTAATAATTATACTTATTACTTACATTATTATCAATATGACATGCATTATTACCCATATTATGCAGTTATAATCGCTAGAACTATAATGAATATACTTAGTTCTTTTATTATCATCAATATAACATGCATTATTACCCATATTATGCAGTTATTATCGCTAGAACTGTAATAAATATACTTATTACTTTTATTATCATCAATACAACATGCATTATTACCCATATTATGCAGTTATTATCGCTAGAACTGTAATAAATATACTTATTACTTTTGTGATCTTCAATATAACATCCATTATTACCCATATAATGCTGTTATTATCGCTATCACTGTAATAAATATACTTATCGCTTTTATTATTGTCAATATAACATGCATTGTTACCCATATTATGCAGTTATTATCGATAGAACTGTAATAAATATAATTATTACTTTTATTATTATCAATATAACATGCACTATTACCCATATTTTACTATTATTATCGCTAGAACTATAATAATTATACTTATTACTCCCGATATTATCAATATAACATGCATTATTACCCATATTATGCAGTTATTATCGCTAGAACTGTAATAAATATACTTATTACTTTTATTATCATCAATACAAGATGCATTATTACCCATATTATGCAGTTATTATCGCTAGAACTGTAATAAATATACTTATTACTTTTGTGATCTTCAATATAACATCCATTATTACCCATATAATGCTGTTATTATCGCTATCACTGTAATAAATATACTTATCACTTTTATTATTGTCAATATAACATGCATTGTTACCCATATTATGCAGTTATTATCGATAGAACTGTAATAAATATAATTATTACTTTTATTATTATCAATATAACATGCATTATTACCCATATTATGCAGTAATTATCGCTAGAACTGTAATAATTATACTTATTTCTTGTATTATTATCAATATAACATGCATTATTACCCTATATTATGCAGTTATTATCGATAGAACTGTAATAAATATAATTATTACTTATATTACTATCAATATAACATTCACTATTAGCCATATTTTACTATTATTATCGCTAGAACTATAATAATTATACTTATTACTCCCAATATTATCAATATAACATGCATTACTACATATATAATGCAGTTATTATCGCTAGAACTGTAATAATTATACTTATTACTTTCATTATTATCAATATAACATGCATTATTACCCATATTATGCAGTTATAATCGCTAGAACTATAATGAATATACTTAGTTCTTTTATTATTATCAATATAACATGCATTATTACCCATATTATGCAGTTATTATCGCTAGAACTGTAATAAATATACTTATTACTTTTATTATCATCAATACAACATGCATTATTACCCATATTATGCAGTTATTATCGCTAGAACTGTAATAATTATACTTATTACTTATATTATTATCTATATAACATGCATTATTACCCATATAATGGAGCTACAATCGCTAAAACTGTAATAATTATACTTATTACTTATATTATCATCAATATAACATTCATTATTACCCATATTATGCCGTTATTATCGCTAGAACTATAATAATTGTACTTATTACTTCCGATATTATCATTACAACATGCATTATTACCCATATAATGCAGTTATTATCGCTAGAACTGTAATAATTATACTTATTACATATATTATTAGCAATATAACGTGCATTATTACCCATATTATGCAGTTATTATTGATAGAACTATAATAAATATACTTATCACTTTCATTATTATCAATATTAGATGCATTATTACCTATGTTATGCAGTTATTATCGCTAGAACTGTAATAAATATACTTATTACTTTTATTATTATCAATATAACATGCATTATTGCCTATATCATGCAATTATTATCGCTAGAACTATAATAAATATACTTATTACTCCTGATATTATCAATATAACACCCATTATTACCCATATAATGCAGTTATTATCGCTAGAACTGTAACAATTGTACTTATTACTTATATTATTATCAATATAACATCCATTATTACCCATATAATGGAGTTATTATCGCTAAAACTGTAATAATTATACTTATTACTTATATTATCATCAATATAACATGCATTATTACCCATATTATGCCGTTATTATCGCTAGAACTATAATAATTGTACTTATTACTTCCGATATTATGATTACAACATGCATTATTACCCATATAATGCAGATATTATCGCTAGAACTGTAATAATTATACTTATTACATATATTATTAGCAATATAACGTGCACTATTACCCATATTATGCAGATATTATTGATAGAACTATAATAAATATACTTATCACTTTCATTATTATCAATATTAGATGCATTATTACCTATGTTATGCAGTTATTATCGCTAGAACTATAATAAATATACGTATTACTTTTATTATCATCAATATAACATGCATTATTACCCATATTATGCTGTCATTATCGATAGAACTGTAATAAATATACTTATTACTTTTATTATTATCAATATAACATGCACTATTAGCCATATTTTACTATTATTATCGCTAGAACTATAATAATTATACTTATTACTACCAATATTATGAATATAACATGCATTATTACCCATATTATGCAGTTATAATCGCTAGAACTATAATAAATATACGTATTACTTTTATTATCATCAATATAACATGCATTATTACCCATATTATGCAGTTATTATCGACAGAACTATAATAATTATACTCATTACTCCCAATATTATCAATATAACATGCATTATTACCCATATAATGCAGTTATTGTCGCTAGAACTGTAATGATTATACTTATTACTTATATTATTATCAGTATAACATGCATTATTACCCATATAATGCAGTTATTATCGCTAGAACTGTAATAAATATACTTATTACTTATATTATTATCACTATAACATGCATTATTACCCTATATTATGCAGTTATTATCGATAGAACTATAATAAATATACTTACTACTTTTATTATTATCAATATAACATGCACTATTAGCCATATTTTACTATTATTATCGCTAGAAATAGAATAATTATACTTATTACTCCCAATATTATCAATATAACATGCATTATTACCCATATAATGCAGTTACTATCGCTAGAACTGTAATAATTATACTTATTACTTATATAATTATCAATATAACATGCATTATTACCCATATTATGCAGTTATAATCGCTGGAAATATTATAAATATACTTAGTACTTTTATTATCATCAATATAACATGCATTATTACCCATATTAAGCAGTTATTATCGATAGAACTGTAATAAGTATACTTATTACTTATATTATTATCAATATAACATGCATTATTACCCATATTATGCAGTTATTATACATAGAACTATAATAAATATAATTATTACTTTTATTATTGTCAATATAACATGCACTATTAGCCATATTTTACTATTATTATCGCTAAATCTATAATAATTATACTTATTACTCCCAATATTATCAATGTAACATGCATTATTACCCATATAATGCAGTCATTATCGCTAGGACTGTAATAATTATACTTATTACATATATTATTATCAATATTATATGCATTATTACTCATATAATGCAGTTATTATACATAGAACTATAATAAATATAATTATTACTTTTATTATTGTCAATATAACATGCACTGTTAGCCATATTTTACTATTATTATCGCTAGAACTATAATAATTATACTTATTACTCCCAATATTATTAATTTAACGTGCATTATTACCCATATAATGCAGTCATTATCGCTAGGACTGTAATAATTATACTTATTACTTATGTTATCATCAATATAACATGCATTATTACCCATATTATGCAGTTATTATCGCTAGAACTATAATAATTATACTTATTACTCCCGATATTATCAATATTACATCCATTATTACCCATATAATGGATTTATTATCGCTAAAACTGTAATAATTATACTTAATACATATATTATTATCAATATTATGTGCATTATTACTCATATAATGCAGTTATTATACATAGAACTATAATAAATATAATTATTACTTTTATTATTGTCAATATAACATGCACTATTAGCCATATTTTACTATTATTATCGCTAGAACTATAATAATTATACTTATTACTCCCAATATTATCAATTTAACATGCATTATTACCCATATAATGCAGTCATTATCGCTAGGACTGTAATAATTATACTTATTACTTATGTTATCATCAATATAACATGCATTATTACCCATATTATGCAGTTATTATCGCTAGAACTATAATAATTATACTTATTACTTACATTATTATCAATATAACATGCATTATTACCCATATTATGCAGTTATAATCGCTAGAACTATAATGAATATACTTAGTTCTTTTATTATCATCAATATAACATGCATTATTACCCATATTATGCAGTTATTATCGCTAGAACTGTAATAAATATACTTATTACTTTTATTATCATCAATACAACATGCATTATTACCCATATTATGCAGTTATTATCGCTAGAACTGTAATAAATATACTTATTACTTTTGTGATCTTCAATATAACATCCATTATTACCCATATAATGCTGTTATTATCGCTATCACTGTAATAAATATACTTATCACTTTTATTATTGTCAATATAACATGCATTGTTACCCATATTATGCAGTTATTATCGATAGAACTGTAATAAATATAATTATTACTTTTATTATTATCAATATAACATGCATTATTACCCATATTTTACTATTATTATCGCTAGAACTATAATAATTATACTTATTACTCCCGATATTATCAATATAACATGCATTATTACCCATATTATGCAGTTATTATCGCTAGAACTGTAATAATTATACTTATTACTTTTGTGATCATCAATATAGCATGCATTATTACCCATATTATGCAATTACTATCGATAGAACTATAATAAATATACTTATTACTTTTATTATTATCAATATAACATGCATTATTACCCATATTATGCAGTAATTATCGCTAGAACTGTAATAATTATACTTATTTCTTGTATTATTATCAATATAACATGCATTATTACCCTATATTATGCAGTTATTATCGATAGAACTGTAATAAATATAATTATTACTTATATTACTATCAATATAACATTCACTATTAGCCATATTTTTCCATTATTATCGCTAGAAGTATAATAATTATACTTATTACTCCCAATATTATCAATATAACATGCATTACTACATATATAATGCAGTTATTATCGCTAGAACTGTAATAATTATAGTTATTACTTTCATTATTATCAATATAACATGCATTATTACCCATATTATGCAGTTATAATCGCTAGAACTATAATGAATATACTTAGTTCTTTTATTATCATCAATATAACATGCATTATTACCCATATTATGCAGTTATTATCGCTAGAACTGTAATAAATATACTTATTACTTTTATTATCATCAATACAACATGCATCATTACCCATATTATGCAGTTATTATCGCTAGAACTGTAATAAATATACTTATTACTTTTGTGATCTTCAATATAACATCCATTATTACCCATATAATGCTGTTATTATCGCTATCACTGTAATAAATATACTTATCACTTTTATTATTGTCAATATAACATGCATTGTTACCCATATTATGCAGTTATTATCGATAGAACTGTAATAAATATAATTATTACTTTTATTATTATCAATATAACATGCATTATTACCCATATTTTACTATTATTATCGCTAGAACTATAATAATTATACTTATTACTCCCGATATTATCAATATAACATGCATTATTACCCATATTATGCAGTTATTATCGCTAGAACTGTAATAATTATACTTATTACTTTTGTGATCATCAATATAGCATGCATTATTACCCATATTATGCAATTACTATCGATAGAACTATAATAAATATACTTATTACTTTTATTATTATCAATATAACATGCATTATTACCCATATTATGCAGTAATTATCGCTAGAACTGTAATAATTATACTTATTTCTTGTATTATTATCAATATAACATGCATTATTACCCTATATTATGCAGTTATTATCGATAGAACTGTAATAAATATAATTATTACTTATATTACTATCAATATAACATTCACTATTAGCCATATTTTACTATTATTATCGCTAGAAGTATAATAATTATACTTATTACTCCCAATATTATCAATATAACATGCATTACTACATATATAATGCAGTTATTATCGCTAGAACTGTAATAATTATACTTATTACTTTCATTATTATCAATATAACATGCATTATTACCCATATTATGCAGTTATAATCGCTAGAACTATAATGAATATACTTAGTTCTTTTATTATTATCAATATAACGTGCATTATTACCCATATTATGCAGTTATTATTGATAGAACTATAATAAATATACTTATCACTTTCATTATTATCAATATTAGATGCATTATTACCTATGTTATGCAGTTATTATCGCTAGAACTGTAATAAATATACTTATTACTTTTATTATTATCAATATAACATGCATTATTGCCTATATCATGCAATTATTATCGCTAGAACTATAATAAATATACTTATTACTCCTGATATTATCAATATAACACCCATTATTACCCATATAATGCAGTTATTATCGCTAGAACTGTAACAATTGTACTTATTACTTATATTATTATCAATATAACATGCATTATTACCCATATTATGCAGTTATTATCGCTAGAACTATAATAAATATACGTATTACTTTTATTATCATCAATATAACATGCATTATTACCCATATTATGCAGTTATAATCGCTAGAACTATAATAATTATACTTATTACTTCCGATATTATCATTACAACATGCATTATTACCCATATAATGCAGTTATTATCGCTATCACTCATATAAATATACTTATCACTTTTATTATTGTCAATATAACATGCATTGTTACCCATATTATGCAGTTATTATCGCTAGAACTATAATAATTATACTTATTACTCCCGATATTATCAATATAACATCCATTATTACCCATATAATGGAGTTATTATCGCTAAAACTGTAATAATTATACTTATTACATATATTATTATCAATATTATGTGCATTATTACTCATATAATGCAGTTATTATACATAGAACTATAATAAATATAATTATTACTTTTATTATTGTCAATATAACATGCACTATTAGCCATATTTTACTATTATTATCGCTAGAACTATAATAATTATACTTATTACTCCCAATATTATCAATTCAACATGCATTATTACCCATATAATGCAGTCATTATCGCTAGGACTGTAATAATTATACTTATTACTTATGTTATCATCAGTATAACATGCATTATTACCCATATTATGCAGTTATTATCGCTAGAACTATAATAATTATACTTATTACTCCCGATATTATCAATATAACATGCATTATTACCCATATTATGCAGTTATTATCGCTAGAACTGTAATAATTATACTTATTACTTTTGTGATCATCAATATAGCATGCATTATTACCCATATTATGCAATTACTATCGATAGAACTATAATAAATATACTTATTACTTTTATTATTATCAATATAACATGCATTATTACCCATATTATGCAGTAATTATCGCTAGAACTGTAATAATTATACTTATTTCTTGTATTATTATCAATATAACATGCATTATTACCCTATATTATGCAGTTATTATCGATAGAACTGTAATAAATATAATTATTACTTATATTACTATCAATATAACATTCACTATTAGCCATATTTTTCCATTATTATCGCTAGAAGTATAATAATTATACTTATTACTCCCAATATTATCAATATAACATGCATTACTACATATATAATGCAGTTATTATCGCTAGAACTGTAATAATTATAGTTATTACTTTCATTATTATCAATATAACATGCATTATTACCCATATTATGCAGTTATAATCGCTAGAACTATAATGAATATACTTAGTTCTTTTATTATCATCAATATAACATGCATTATTACCCATATTATGCAGTTATTATCGCTAGAACTGTAATAAATATACTTATTACTTTTATTATCATCAATACAACATGCATCATTACCCATATTATGCAGTTATTATCGCTAGAACTGTAATAAATATACTTATTACTTTTGTGATCTTCAATATAACATCCATTATTACCCATATAATGCTGTTATTATCGCTATCACTGTAATAAATATACTTATCACTTTTATTATTGTCAATATAACATGCATTGTTACCCATATTATGCAGTTATTATCGATAGAACTGTAATAAATATAATTATTACTTTTATTATTATCAATATAACATGCATTATTACCCATATTTTACTATTATTATCGCTAGAACTATAATAATTATACTTATTACTCCCGATATTATCAATATAACATGCATTATTACCCATATTATGCAGTTATTATCGCTAGAACTGTAATAATTATACTTATTACTTTTGTGATCATCAATATAGCATGCATTATTACCCATATTATGCAATTACTATCGATAGAACTATAATAAATATACTTATTACTTTTATTATTATCAATATAACATGCATTATTACCCATATTATGCAGTAATTATCGCTAGAACTGTAATAATTATACTTATTTCTTGTATTATTATCAATATAACATGCATTATTACCCTATATTATGCAGTTATTATCGATAGAACTGTAATAAATATAATTATTACTTATATTACTATCAATATAACATTCACTATTAGCCATATTTTACTATTATTATCGCTAGAAGTATAATAATTATACTTATTACTCCCAATATTATCAATATAACATGCATTACTACATATATAATGCAGTTATTATCGCTAGAACTGTAATAATTATACTTATTACTTTCATTATTATCAATATAACATGCATTATTACCCATATTATGCAGTTATAATCGCTAGAACTATAATGAATATACTTAGTTCTTTTATTATTATCAATATAACGTGCATTATTACCCATATTATGCAGTTATTATTGATAGAACTATAATAAATATACTTATCACTTTCATTATTATCAATATTAGATGCATTATTACCTATGTTATGCAGTTATTATCGCTAGAACTGTAATAAATATACTTATTACTTTTATTATTATCAATATAACATGCATTATTGCCTATATCATGCAATTATTATCGCTAGAACTATAATAAATATACTTATTACTCCTGATATTATCAATATAACACCCATTATTACCCATATAATGCAGTTATTATCGCTAGAACTGTAACAATTGTACTTATTACTTATATTATTATCAATATAACATGCATTATTACCCATATTATGCAGTTATTATCGCTAGAACTATAATAAATATACGTATTACTTTTATTATCATCAATATAACATGCATTATTACCCATATTATGCAGTTATAATCGCTAGAACTATAATAATTATACTTATTACTTCCGATATTATCATTACAACATGCATTATTACCCATATAATGCAGTTATTATCGCTATCACTCATATAAATATACTTATCACTTTTATTATTGTCAATATAACATGCATTGTTACCCATATTATGCAGTTATTATCGCTAGAACTATAATAATTATACTTATTACTCCCGATATTATCAATATAACATCCATTATTACCCATATAATGGAGTTATTATCGCTAAAACTGTAATAATTATACTTATTACATATATTATTATCAATATTATGTGCATTATTACTCATATAATGCAGTTATTATACATAGAACTATAATAAATATAATTATTACTTTTATTATTGTCAATATAACATGCACTATTAGCCATATTTTACTATTATTATCGCTAGAACTATAATAATTATACTTATTACTCCCAATATTATCAATTCAACATGCATTATTACCCATATAATGCAGTCATTATCGCTAGGACTGTAATAATTATACTTATTACTTATGTTATCATCAGTATAACATGCATTATTACCCATATTATGCAGTTATTATCGCTAGAACTATAATAATTATACTTATTACTCCCGATATTATCAATATAACATCCATTATTACCCATATAATGCAGTTATTATCGCTATAACCGTAGTAATTATCCTTATTACTGGTATTATTATCAATATAACATGCATTATTACCTATATTATGCAGTTATAATCGATAGAACTGTAATAAATATACTTATTACTTTTATTATTATCCATATAACATGCACTATTAGCCATATTTTACTATTATTATCGCTAGAACTATAATAATTATACTGATTACTCCCAATATTATCAATATAACATGCATTATTACATATATAATGCAGTTATTATCGCTAGAACTGTAATAATTATACTTATTAGTTACATTATTATCAATATAACATGCATTATTACAGATATTATGCAGTTATAATCGCTAGAACTATAATAAATATACTTAGAATTTTTATTATCATCAATATAACATGCACTATTATCCATATTATGCAGTTATTATCGCTAGAACTGTAATAATTATACTTATTACTTATATTATTATCAATATAACATGCATTATTACCCATATAATGGAGCTATTATCGCTAGAACTGTAATAATTATACTTATTACTTACATTATTATCAATATGACATGCATTATTACCCATATTATGCAGTTATAATCGCTAGAACTATAATGAATATACTTAGTTCTTTTATTATCATCAATATAACATGCATTATTACCCATATTATGCAGTTATTATCGCTAGAACTGTAATAAATATACTTATTACTTTTATTATCATCAATACAACATGCATTATTACCCATATTATGCAGTGATTATCGCTAGAACTGTAATAAATATACTTATTACTTTTGTGATCTTCAATATAACATCCATTATTACCCATATAATGCTGTTATTATCGCTATCACTGTAATAAATATACTTATCGCTTTTATTATTGTCAATATAACATGCATTGTTACCCATATTATGCAGTTATTATCGATAGAACTGTAATAAATATAATTATTACTTTTATTATTATCAATATAACATGCACTATTACCCATATTTTACTATTATTATCGCTAGAACTATAATAATTATACTTATTACTCCCGATATTATCAATATAACATGCATTATTACCCATATTATGCAGTTATTATCGCTAGAACTGTAATAAATATACTTATTACTTTTATTATCATCAATACAAGATGCATTATTACCCATATTATGCAGTTATTATCGCTAGAACTGTAATAAATATACTTATTACTTTTGTGATCTTCAATATAACATCCATTATTACCCATATAATGCTGTTATTATCGCTATCACTGTAATAAATATACTTATCACTTTTATTATTGTCAATATAACATGCATTGTTACCCATATTATGCAGTTATTATCGATAGAACTGTAATAAATATAATTATTACTTTTATTATTATCAATATAACATGCATTATTACCCATATTATGCAGTTATTATCGATAGAACTGTAATAAATATAATTATTACTTATATTACTATCAATATAACATTCACTATTAGCCATATTTTACTATTATTATCGCTAGAACTATAATAATTATACTTATTACTCCCAATATTATCAATATAACATGCATTACTACATATATAATGCAGTTATTATCGCTAGAACTGTAATAATTATACTTATTACTTTCATTATTATCAATATAACATGCATTATTACCCATATTATGCAGTTATAATCGCTAGAACTATAATGAATATACTTAGTTCTTTTATTATTATCAATATAACATGCATTATTACCCATATTATGCAGTTATTATCGCTAGAACTGTAATAATTATACTTATTACTTTTGTGATCATCAATATAGCATGCATTATTACCCATATTATGCAATTACTATCGATAGAACTATAATAAATATACTTATTACTTTTATTATTATCAATATAACATGCATTACTACATATATAATGCAGTTATTATCGCTAGAACTGTAATAATTATACTTATTACTTTCATTATTATCAATATAACATGCATTATTACCCATATTATGCAGTTATAATCGCTAGAACTATAATGAATATACTTAGTTCTTTTATTATTATCAATATAACATGCATTATTTCCCATATTATGCAGTTATTATCGCTAGAACTGTAATAATTATACTTATTACTTTTGTGATCATCAATATAGCATGCATTATTACCCATATTATGCAATTACTATCGATAGAACTATAATAAATATACTTATTACTTTTATTATTATCAATATAACATGCATTATTACCCATATTATGCAGTAATTATCGCTAGAACTGTAATAATTATACTTATTTCTTGTATTATTATCAATATAACATGCATTATTACCCTATATTATGCAGTTATTATCGATAGAACTGTAATAAATATAATTATTACTTATATTACTATCAATATAACATTCACTATTAGCCATATTTTACTATTATTATCGCTAGAACTGTAATAATTATACTTATTACTTATATTATCATCAATATAACATGCATTATTACCCATATTATGCAGTTATTATCGCTAGAACTGTAATAATTATACTTATTACTTACATTATTATCAATATAACATGCATTATTACAGATATTATGCAGTTATAATCGCTAGAACTATAATAAATATACTTAGAATTTTTATTATCATCAATATAACATGCACTATTATCCATATTATGCAGTTATTATCGCTAGAACTGTAATAATTATACTTATTACTTATATTATTATCAATATAACATGCATTATTACCCATATAATGGAGCTATTATCGCTAGAACTGTAATAATTATACTTATTACTTACATTATTATCAATATAACATGCATTATTACCCATATTATGCAGTTATAATCGCTAGAACTATAATGAATATACTTAGTTCTTTTATTATCATCAATATAACATGCATTATTACCCATATTATGCAGTTATTATCGCTAGAACTGTAATAAATATACCTATTACTTTTATTATCATCAATACAACATGCATTATTACCCATATTATGCAGTTATTATCGCTAGAACTGTAATAAATATACTTATTACTTTTGTGATCTTCAATATAACATCCATTATTACCCATATAATGCTGTTATTATCGCTATCACTGTAATAAATATACTTATCACTTTTATTATTGTCAATATAACATGCATTGTTACCCATATTATGCAGTTATTATCGATAGAACTGTAATAAATATAATTATTACTTTTATTATTATCAATATAACATGCATTATTACCCATATTTTACTATTATTATCGCTAGAACTATAATAATTATACTTATTACTCCCGATATTATCAATATAACATGCATTATTACCCATATTATGCAGTTATTATCGCTAGAACTGTAATAATTATACTTATTACTTTTGTGATCATCAATATAGCATGCATTATTACCCATAATATGCAATTACTATCGATAGAACTATAATAAATATACTTATTACTTTTATTATTATCAATATAACATGCATTATTACCCATATTATGCAGTTATAATCGCTAGAACTATAATGAATATACTTAGTTCTTTTATTATTATCAATATAACATGCATTATTACCCATATTATGCAGTTATTATCGCTAGAACTGTAATAAATATACTTATAACTTTTATTATCATCAATACAACATGCATTATTACCCATATTATGCAGTTATTATCGCTAGAACTGTAATAATTATACTTATTACTTATATTATTATCAATATAACATGCATTATTACCCATATAATGGAGCTATTATCGCTAGAACTGTAATAATTATACTTATTACTTACATTATTATCAATATGACATGCATTATTACCCATATTATGCAGTTATAATCGCTAGAACTATAATGAATATACTTAGTTCTTTTATTATCATCAATATAACATGCATTATTACCCATATTATGCAGTTATTATCGCTAGAACTGTAATAAATATACTTATTACTTTTATTATCATCAATACAACATGCATTATTACCCATATTATGCAGTTATTATCGCTAGAACTGTAATAAATATACTTATTACTTTTGTGATCTTCAATATAACATCCATTATTACCCATATAATGCTGTTATTATCGCTATCACTGTAATAAATATACTTATCGCTTTTATTATTGTCAATATAACATGCATTGTTACCCATATTATGCAGTTATTATCGATAGAACTGTAATAAATATAATTATTACTTTTATTATTATCAATATAACATGCACTATTACCCATATTTTACTATTATTATCGCTAGAACTATAATAATTATACTTATTACTCCCGATATTATCAATATAACATGCATTATTACCCATATTATGCAGTTATTATCGCTAGAACTGTAATAAATATACTTATTACTTTTATTATCATCAATACAAGATGCATTATTACCCATATTATGCAGTTATTATCGCTAGAACTGTAATAAATATACTTATTACTTTTGTGATCTTCAATATAACATCCATTATTACCCATATAATGCTGTTATTATCGCTATCACTGTAATAAATATACTTATCACTTTTATTATTGTCAATATAACATGCATTGTTACCCATATTATGCAGTTATTATCGATAGAACTGTAATAAATATAATTATTACTTTTATTATTATCAATATAACATGCATTATTACCCATATTATGCAGTAATTATCGCTAGAACTGTAATAATTATACTTATTTCTTGTATTATTATCAATATAACATGCATTATTACCCTATATTATGCAGTTATTATCGATAGAACTGTAATAAATATAATTATTACTTATATTACTATCAATATAACATTCACTATTAGCCATATTTTACTATTATTATCGCTAGAACTATAATAATTATACTTATTACTCCCAATATTATCAATATAACATGCATTACTACATATATAATGCAGTTATTATCGCTAGAACTGTAATAATTATACTTATTACATATATTATTAGCAATATAACGTGCATTATTACCCATATTATGCAGTTATTATTGATAGAACTATAATAAATATACTTATCACTTTCATTATTATCAATATTAGATGCATTATTACCTATGTTATGCAGTTATTATCGCTAGAACTGTAATAAATATACTTATTACTTTTATTATTATCAATATAACATGCATTATTGCCTATATCATGCAATTATTATCGCTAGAACTATAATAAATATACTTATTACTCCTGATATTATCAATATAACACCCATTATTACCCATATAATGCAGTTATTATCGCTAGAACTGTAACAATTGTACTTATTACTTATATTATTATCAATATAACATCCATTATTACCCATATAATGGAGTTATTATCGCTAAAACTGTAATAATTATACTTATTACTTATATTATCATCAATATAACATGCATTATTACCCATATTATGCCGTTATTATCGCTAGAACTATAATAATTGTACTTATTACTTCCGATATTATGATTACAACATGCATTATTACCCATATAATGCAGATATTATCGCTAGAACTGTAATAATTATACTTATTACATATATTATTAGCAATATAACGTGCACTATTACCCATATTATGCAGTTATTATTGATAGAACTATAATAAATATACTTATCACTTTCATTATTATCAATATTAGATGCATTATTACCTATGTTATGCAGTTATTATCGCTAGAACTATAATAATTATACTCATTACTCCCAATATTATCAATATAACATGCATTATTACCCATATAATGCAGTTATTGTCGCTAGAACTGTAATGATTATACTTATTACTTATATTATTATCAGTATAACATGCATTATTACCCATATAATGCAGTTATTATCGCTAGAACTGTAATAAATATACTTATTACTTATATTATTATCACTATAACATGCATTATTACCCTATATTATGCAGTTATTATCGATAGAACTATAATAAATATACTTACTACTTTTATTATTATCAATATAACATGCACTATTAGCCATATTTTACTATTATTATCGCTAGAAATAGTATAATTATACTTATTACTCCCAATATTATCAATATAACATGCATTATTACCCATATAATGCAGTTACTATCGCTAGAACTGTAATAATTATACTTATTACTTATATAATTATCAATATAACATGCATTATTACCCATATTATGCAGTTATAATCGCTGGAAATATTATAAATATACTTAGTACTTTTATTATCATCAATATAACATGCATTATTACCCATATTAAGCAGTTATTATCGATAGAACTATTACAAATATACTTTATACTATTAATATTATCAATATAACATGCACTATTAGCCATATTTTACTATTATTATCGCTAGAACTATAATGATTATACTTATTACGCCCAATATTATCAATATAACATGCATTATTACCCATATAATGCAGTTATTATCGCTAGAACTGTAATAAGTATACTTATTACTTATATTATTATCAATATAACATGCATTATTACCCATATTATGCAGTTATTATACATAGAACTATAATAAATATAATTATTACTTTTATTATTGTCAATATAACATGCACTATTAGCCATATTTTACTATTATTATCGCTAAATCTATAATAATTATACTTATTACTCCCAATATTATCAATGTAACATGCATTATTACCCATATAATGCAGTCATTATCGCTAGGACTGTAATAATTATACTTATTACATATATTATTATCAATATTATATGCATTATTACTCATATAATGCAGTTATTATACATAGAACTATAATAAATATAATTATTACTTTTATTATTGTCAATATAACATGCACTGTTAGCCATATTTTACTATTATTATCGCTAGAACTATAATAATTATACTTATTACTCCCAATATTATTAATTTAACGTGCATTATTACCCATATAATGCAGTCATTATCGCTAGGACTGTAATAATTATACTTATTACTTATGTTATCATCAATATAACATGCATTATTACCCATATTATGCAGTTATTATCGCTAGAACTATAATAATTATACTTATTACTCCCGATATTATCAATATTACATCCATTATTACCCATATAATGGATTTATTATCGCTAAAACTGTAATAATTATACTTAATACATATATTATTATCAATATTATGTGCATTATTACTCATATAATGCAGTTATTATACATAGAACTATAATAAATATAATTATTACTTTTATTATTGTCAATATAACATGCACTATTAGCCATATTTTACTATTATTATCGCTAGAACTATAATAATTATACTTATTACTCCCAATATTATCAATTTAACATGCATTATTACCCATATAATGCAGTCATTATCGCTAGGACTGTAATAATTATACTTATTACTTATGTTATCATCAATATAACATGCATTATTACCCATATTATGCAGTTATTATCGCTAGAACTATAATAATTATACTTATTACTCCCGATGTTATCAATATAACATCCATTATTACCCATATAATGCAGTTATTATCGCTATAGCCGTAGTAATTATCCTTATTACTGGTATTATTATCAATATAACATGCATTATTACCTATATTATGCAGTTATAATCGATAGAACTGTAATAAATATACTTATTACTTTTATTATTATCCATATAACATGCACTATTAGCCATATTTTACTATTATTATCGCTAGAACTATAATAATTATACTGATTACTCCCAATATTATCAATATAACATGCATTATTACATATATAATGCAGTTATTATCGCTAGAACTGTAATAATTATACTTATTACTTACATTATTATCAATATAACATGCATTATTACAGATATTATGCAGTTATAATCGCTAGAACTATAATAAATATACTTAGAATTTTTATTATCATCAATATAACATGCACTATTATCCATATTATGCAGTTATTATCGCTAGAACTGTAATAATTATACTTATTACTTATATTATTATCAATATAACATGCATTATTACCCATATAATGGAGCTATTATCGCTAGAACTGTAATAATTATACTTATTACTTACATTATTATCAATATAACATGCATTATTACCCATATTATGCAGTTATAATCGCTAGAACTGTAATAAATATACTTATTACTTTTATTATCATCAATACAACATGCATTATTACCCATATTATGCAGTTATTATCGCTAGAACTGTAATAAATATACTTATTACTTTTGTGATCTTCAATATAACATCCATTATTACCCATATAATGCTGTTATTATCGCTATCACTGTAATAAATATACTTATCACTTTTATTATTGTCAATATAACATGCATTGTTACCCATATTATGCAGTTATTATCGATAGAACTGTAATAAATATAATTATTACTTTTATTATTATCAATATAACATGCATTATTACCCATATTTTACTATTATTATCGCTAGAACTATAATAATTATACTTATTACTCCCGATATTATCAATATAACATGCATTATTACCCATATTATGCAGTTATTATCGCTAGAACTGTAATAATTATACTTATTACTTTTGTGATCATCAATATAGCATGCATTATTACCCATATTATGCAATTACTATCGATAGAACTATAATAAATATACTTATTACTTTTATCATTATCAATATAGCATGCATTATTACCCATATTATGCAGTAATTATCGCTAGAACTGTAATAATTATACTTATTTCTTGTATTATTATCAATATAACATGCATTATTACCCTATATTATGCAGTTATTATCGATAGAACTGTAATAAATATAATTATTACTTATATTACTATCAATATAACATTCACTATTAGCCATATTTTACTATTATTATCGCTAGAACTATAATAATTATACTTATTACTCCCAATATTATCAATATAACATGCATTACTACATATATAATGCAGTTATTATCGCTAGAACTGTAATAATTATACTTATTACTTTCATTATTATCAATATAACATGCATTATTACCCATATTATGCAGTTATAATCGCTAGAACCATAATGAATATACTTAGTTCTTTTATTATTATCAATATAACATGCATTATTACCCATATTATGCAGTTATTATCGCTAGAACTGTAATAAATATACTTATTACTTTTATTATCATCAATACAACATGCATTATTACCCATATTATGCAGTTATTATCGCTAGAACTGTAATAATTATACTTATTACTTATATTATTATCAATATAACATGCATTATTACCCATATAATGGAGCTATTATCGCTAGAACTGTAATAATTATACTTATTACTTACATTATTATCAATATAACATGCATTATTACCCATATTATGCAGTTATAATCGCTAGAACTATAATGAATATACTTAGTTCTTTTATTATCATCAATATAACATGCATTGTTACCCATATTATGCAGTTATTATCGCTAGAACTGTAATAAATATACTTATTACATTTATTATCATCAATACAACATGCATTATTACCCATATTATGCAGTTATTATCGATAGAACTGTAATAAATATAATTATTACTTTTATTATCATCAATACAACATGCATTATTACCCATATTATGCAGTTATAATCGCTAGAACTATAATGAATATACTTACTTCTTTTATTATTATCAATATAACATGCATTATTACCCATATTATGCAGTTATTATCGCTAGAACTGTAATAAATATACTTATTACTTTTATTATCATCAATACAACATGCATTATTACCCATATTATGCAGTTATTATCGATAGACCTATAATAAATGTACTTATTACTTTTATTATTATCAATATAACATCCATTATTGCCCATATTATGCAGTTATTATCGCTAGAACTGTAATAATTATACTTATTACTTGTATTATTATCAATATAACATGCATTATTACCCATATAATGGAGCTATTATCGCTAGAACTGAAATAATTATACTTATTACTTATATTATTATCAATATAACATGCATTATTGCCCATATAATGCAGTTATTATCGACAGAAGTATAATAAATATACTTATTACTTTCATTATTATCAATATAACAGGCACTCTTAGCCATATTTTACTAGTATTATCGCTAGAGCTGTAATAATTATACTTATTACTCCCGATATTATCAATATAACATCCATTATTACCCATATAATTGAGTTATTATCGCTAAAACTGTAATAATTATACTTATTTCTTATATTATCATCAATATAACATGCATTATTACCCATATTATGCCGTTATTATCGCCAGAACTATAATAATTATACTTATTACTCCCGATATTATCAATATAACATGCATTATTACCCATATTATGCAGTTATTATCGCTAGAACTGTAATAATTATACTTATTACTTTTGTGATCATCAATATAGCATGCATTATTACCCATATTATGCAATTATTATCGATAGAAATATATGAAATGTACTTATTACTTTTATTATCATCAATATAACATGCATTATTACCCATATTATGCAGTTATTATTGCTAGAACTGTAATAAATATACTTATTACTTTTGTTATCATCAATATAGCATGCATTATTACCCATATTATGCAATTATTATTGATACAACTATAATAAATATACTTAGAATTTTTATTATCATCAATATAACATGCACTATTATCCATATTATGCAGTTATTATCGCTAGAACTGTAATAATTATACTTATTACTTATATTATTATCAATATAACATGCATTATTACCCATATAATGGAGCTATTATCGCTAGAACTGTAATAATTATACTTATTACTTACATTATTATCAATATAACATGCATTATTACCCATATTATGCAGTTATAATCGCTAGAACTATAATGAATATACTTAGTTCTTTTATTATCATCAATATAACATGCATTATTACCCATATTTTACTATTATTATCGCTAGAACTATAATAATTATACTTATTACTCCCGATATTATCAATATAACATGCATTATTACCCATATTATGCAGTTATTATCGCTAGAACTGTAATAATTATACTTATTACTTTTGTGATCATCAATATAGCATGCATTATTACCCATATTATGCAATTACTATAGATAGAACTATAATAAATATACTTATTACTTTTATTATTATCAATATAGCATGCATTATTACCCATATTATGCAGTAATTATCGCTAGAACTGTAATAATTATACTTATTTCTTGTATTATTATCCATATAACATGCATTATTACCCTATATTATGCAGTTATTATCGATAGAACTGTAATAAATATAATTATTACTTATATTACTATCAATATAACATTCACTATTAGCCATATTTTACTATTATTATCGCTAGAACTATAATAATTATACTTATTACTCCCAATATTATCAATATAACATGCATTACTACATATATAATGCAGTTATTATCGCTAGAACTGTAATAATTATACTTATTACTTTCATTATTATCAATATAACATGCATTATTACCCATATTATGCAGTTATAGTCGCTAGAACCATAATGAATATACTTAGTTCTTTTATTATTATCAATATAACATGCATTATTACCCATATTATGCAGTTATTATCGCTAGAACTGTAATAAATATACTTATTACTTTTATTATGATCAATACAACATGCATTATTACCCATATTATGCAGTTATTATCGCTAGAACTGTAATAATTATACTTATTACTTATATTATTATCTATATAACATGCATTATTACCCATATTATGCAGTTAGAATCGCTAGAACTATAATGAATATACTTATTACTTTTGTGATCATCAATAGAGCATGCATTATTACCCATATTATGCAATTATTATCGATACAACTATAATAAATATACTTAGAATTTTTATTATCATCAATATAACATGCACTATTATCCATATTATGCAGTTATTATCGCTAGAACTGTAATAATTATACTTATTACTTATATTATTATCAATATAACATGCATTATTACCCATATAATGGAGCTATTATCGCTAGAACTGTAATAATTATACTTATTACTTACATTATTATCAATATAACATGCATTATTACCCATATTATGCAGTTATAATCGCTAGAACTATAATGAATATACTTAGTTCTTTTATTATCATCAATATAACATGCATTATTACCCATATTTTACTATTATTATCGCTAGAACTATAATAATTATACTTATTACTCCCGATATTATCAATATAACATGCATTGTTACCCATATTATGCAGTTATTATCGCTAGAACTGTAATAATTATACTTATTACTTTTGTGATCATCAATATAGCATGCATTATTACCCATATTATGCAATTGCTATCGATAGAACTATAATAAATATACTTATTACTTTTATTATTATCAATATAGCATGCATTATTACCCATATTATGCAGTAATTATCGCTAGAGCTGTAATAATTATACTTATTTCTTGTATTATTATCAATATAACATGCATTATTACCCTATATTATGCAGTTATTATCGATAGAACTGTAATAAATATAATTATTACTTATATTACTATCAATATAACATTCACTATTAGCCATATTTTACTATTATTATCGCTAGAACTATAATAATTATACTTATTACTCCCAATATTATCAATATAACATGCATTACTACATATATAATGCAGTTATTATCGCTAGAACTGTAATAATTATACTTATTACTTATATTATTATCTATATAACATGCATTATTACCCATGTAATGGAGCTATAATCGCTAGAACTGTAATAATTATACTTATTACTTTTGTGATCATCAATATAGCATGCATTATTACCCATATTATGCAATTATTATCGATAGGACTATAATAAATGTACTTATTACTTTTATTATTGTCAATATAACATCCATTATTGCCCATATTATGCAGTTATTATCGCTAGAACTGTAATAATTATACTTATTACTTGTATTATTATCAATATAACATGCATTATTACCCATATTATGCAGTTATAATCGCTAGAACTATAATGAATATACTTAGTTCTTTTATTATCATCAATATAACATGCATTGTTACCCATATTATGCAGTTATTATCGCTAGAACTGTAATAAATATACTTATTACTTTTATTATCATCAATACAACATGCATTATTACCCATATTATGCAGTTATTATCGATAGAACTGTAATAAATATAATTATTACTTTTATTATCATCAATACAACATGCATTATTACCCATATTATGCAGTTATAATCGCTAGAACTATAATGAATATACTTAGTTCTTTTATTATTTTCAATATAACATGCATTATTACCCATATTATGCAGTTATTATCGCTAGAACTGTAATAAATATACTTATTACTTTTATTATCATCAATACAACATGCATTATTACCCATATTATGCAGTTATTATCGATAGACCTATAATAAATGTACTTATTACTTTTATTATTATCAATATAACATCCATTATTGCCCATATTATGCAGTTATTATCGCTAGAACTGTAATAATTATACTTATTACTTGTATTATTATCAATATAACATGCATTATTACCCATATAATGGAGCTATTATCGCTAGAACTGAAATAATTATACTTATTACTTATATTATTATCAATATAACATGCATTATTGCCCATATAATGCAGTTATTATCGACAGAAGTATAATAAATATACTTATTACTTTCATTATTATCAATATAACAGGCACTCTTAGCCATATTTTACTAGTATTATCGCTAGAACTGTAATAATTATACTTATTACTCCCGATATTATCAATATAACATCCATTATTACCCATATAATGGAGTTATTATCGCTAAAACTGTAATAATTATACTTATTTCTTATATTATCATCAATATAACATGCATTATTACCCATATTATGCCGTTATTATCGCTAGAACTATAATAATTATACTTATTACTCCCGATATTATCAATATAACATGCATTATTACCCATATTATGCAGTTATTATCGCTAGAACTGTAATAATTATACTTATTACTTTTGTGATCATCAATATAGCATGCATTATTACCCATATTATGCAATTATTATCGATAGAACTATATGAAATGTACTTATTACTTTTATTATCATCAATATAACATGCATTATTACCCATATTATGCAGTTATTATCGCTAGAACTGTAATAAATATACTTATTACTTTTGTTATCATCAATATAGCATGCATTATTACCCATATTATGCAATTATTATTGATACAACTATAATAAATATACTTAGAATTTTTATTATCATCAATATAACATGCACTATTATCCATATTATGCAGTTATTATCGCTAGAACTGTAATAATTATACTTATTACTTATATTATTATCAATATAACATGCATTATTACCCATATAATGGAGCTATTATCGCTAGAACTGTAATAATTATACTTATTACTTACATTATTATCAATATAACATGCATTATTACCCATATTATGCAGTTATAATCGCTAGAACTATAATGAATATACTTAGTTCTTTTATTATCATCAATATAACATGCATTATTACCCATATTTTACTATTATTATCGCTAGAACTATAATAATTATACTTATTACTCCCGATATTATCAATATAACATGCATTATTACCCATATTATGCAGTTATTATCGCTAGAACTGTAATAATTATACTTATTACTTTTGTGATCATCAATATAGCATGCATTATTACCCATATTATGCAATTACTATAGATAGAACTATAATAAATATACTTATTACTTTTATTATTATCAATATAGCATGCATTATTACCCATATTATGCAGTAATTATCGCTAGAACTGTAATAATTATACTTATTTCTTGTATTATTATCCATATAACATGCATTATTACCCTATATTATGCAGTTATTATCGATAGAACTGTAATAAATATAATTATTACTTATATTACTATCAATATAACATTCACTATTAGCCATATTTTACTATTATTATCGCTAGAACTATAATAATTATACTTATTACTCCCAATATTATCAATATAACATGCATTACTACATATATAATGCAGTTATTATCGCTAGAACTGTAATAATTATACTTATTACTTTCATTATTATCAATATAACATGCATTATTACCCATATTATGCAGTTATAATCGCTAGAACCATAATGAATATACTTAGTTCTTTTATTATTATCAATATAACATGCATTATTACCCATATTATGCAGTTATTATCGCTAGAACTGTAATAAATATACTTATTACTTTTATTATCATCAATACAACATGCATTATTACCCATATTATGCAGTTATTATCGCTAGAACTGTAATAATTATACTTATTACTTATATTATTATCTATATAACATGCATTATTACCCATGTAATGGAGCTATAATCGCTAGAACTGTAATAATTATACTTATTACTTTTGTGATCATCAATATAGCATGCATTATTACCCATATTATGCAATTATTATCGATAGGACTATAATAAATGTACTTATTACTTTTATTATTGTCAATATAACATCCATTATTGCCCATATTATGCAGTTATTATCGCTAGAACTGTAATAAATATACTTATTACTTATATTATTATCCTTATAACATGCATTATTACAATATATTAGCCAGTTATTATCAATAGAACTGCAATAAGTATACTTATTACATTTATTATTATCAATATAACATGCACTATTAGCCATATTTTACTATTATTATCGCTAGAACTAGAATAATTATACTTATTACTCCCAATATTATCAATATAACATGCATTATTACCCATATAACGCAGTTATTATCGCTAGAACTGTAATCATTATACTTATTACTTATATTATGATCAATATAACATGCATTATTTCTCATATAATGCAGTTATTATCGCTAGATCTATAATAAATATACTTATTACTTATATTATTATCAATATAACATGCACTATTAGCCATATTTTACAATTATTATCGCTAGAACTATAATAATTTTACTTATTACTCCCGATATTATCAATATAACATGCATTATTACCCAGATAATGCAGTTATTAATGCTAGATCTGTAATAAGTATACTTATTACTTATATTATTATCAATATAACATGCATTATTACCCATAGTATGCAGTTATTATACATAGAACTATAATAAATATAATTATTACTTTTATTATTGTCAATATAACCTGCACTATTAGCCATATTTTACTATTATTATCGCTAGAACTATAATAATTATACTTATTACTCCCAATATTATCAATTTAACATGCATTATTACCCATATAATGCAGTCATTATCGCTAGGACTGTAATAGTTATACTTATTACTTATGTTATCATCAATATAACATGCATTATTACCCATATAATGCAGTTATTATCGCTAGAACTGTAATAAATATACTTATTACTTATATTATTATCACTATAACATGCATTATTACCCTATATTATGCAGTTATTATCGATAGAACTATAATAAATATACTTATTACTTTTATTATCATCAATATAACATGCATTATTACCCATATTATGCAGTTATTATCGCTAGAACTGTAATAAATATACTTATTACTTTTGTTATCATCAATATAGCATGCATTATTACCCATATTATGCAATTATTATTGATACAACTATAATAAATATACTTAGAATTTTTATTATCATCAATATAACATGCACTATTATCCATATTATGCAGTTATTATCGCTAGAACTGTAATAATTATACTTATTACTTATATTATTATCAATATAACATGCATTATTACCCATATAATGGAGCTATTATCGCTAGAACTGTAATAAATATACTTATTACTTACATTATTATCAATATAACATGCATTATTACCCATATTTTACTATTATTATCGCTAGAACTATAATAATTATACTTATTACTCCCGATATTATCAATATAACATGCATTATTACCCATATTATGCAGTTATTATCGCTAGAACTGTAATAATTATACTTATTACTTTTGTGATCATCAATATAGCATGCATTATTACCCATATTATGCAATTACTATAGATAGAACTATAATAAATATACTTATTACTTTTATTATTATCAATATAGCATGCATTATTACCCATATTATGCAGTAATTATCGCTAGAACTGTAATAATTATACTTATTTCTTGTATTATTATCCATATAACATGCATTATTACCCTATATTATGCAGTTATTATCGATAGAACTGTAATAAATATAATTATTACTTATATTACTATCAATATAACATTCACTATTAGCCATATTTTACTATTATTATCGCTAGAACTATAATAATTATACTTATTACTCCCAATATTATCAATATAACATGCATTACTACATATATAATGCAGTTATTATCGCTAGAACTGTAATAATTATACTTATTACTTTCATTATTATCAATATAACATGCATTATTACCCATATTATGCAGTTATAATCGCTAGAACCATAATGAATATACTTAGTTCTTTTATTATTATCAATATAACATGCATTATTACCCATATTATGCAGTTATTATCGCTAGAACTGTAATAAATATACTTATTACTTTTATTATCATCAATACAACATGCATTATTACCCATATTATGCAGTTATTATCGCTAGAACTGTAATAATTATACTTATTACTTATATTATTATCTATATAACATGCATTATTACCCATGTAATGGAGCTATAATCGCTAGAACTGTAATAATTATACTTATTACTTTTGTGATCATCAATATAGCATGCATTATTACCCATATTATGCAATTATTATCGATAGGACTATAATAAATGTACTTATTACTTTTATTATTGTCAATATAACATCCATTATTGCCCATATTATGCAGTTATTATCGCTAGAACTGTAATAAATATACTTATTACTTATATTATTATCCTTATAACATGCATTATTACAATATATTAGCCAGTTATTATCAATAGAACTGCAATAAGTATACTTATTACATTTATTATTATCAATATAACATGCACTATTAGCCATATTTTACTATTATTATCGCTAGAACTAGAATAATTATACTTATTACTCCCAATATTATCAATATAACATGCATTATTACCCATATAACGCAGTTATTATCGCTAGAACTGTAATCATTATACTTATTACTTATATTATGATCAATATAACATGCATTATTTCTCATATAATGCAGTTATTATCGCTAGATCTATAATAAATATACTTATTACTTATATTATTATCAATATAACATGCACTATTAGCCATATTTTACAATTATTATCGCTAGAACTATAATAATTTTACTTATTACTCCCGATATTATCAATATAACATGCATTATTACCCAGATAATGCAGTTATTAATGCTAGATCTGTAATAAGTATACTTATTACTTATATTATTATCAATATAACATGCATTATTACCCATAGTATGCAGTTATTATACATAGAACTATAATAAATATAATTATTACTTTTATTATTGTCAATATAACCTGCACTATTAGCCATATTTTACTATTATTATCGCTAGAACTATAATAATTATACTTATTACTCCCAATATTATCAATTTAACATGCATTATTACCCATATAATGCAGTCATTATCGCTAGGACTGTAATAGTTATACTTATTACTTATGTTATCATCAATATAACATGCATTATTACCCATATAATGCAGTTATTATCGCTAGAACTGTAATAAATATACTTATTACTTATATTATTATCACTATAACATGCATTATTACCCTATATTATGCAGTTATTATCGATAGAACTATAATAAATATACTTATTACTTTCATTATTATCAATATAACATGCACTACTAGCCATATTTTACTATTATTATCGCTAGAACTATAATAATTATACTTATTACGCCCAATATTATCAATATAACATGCATTATTACCCATATAATGCAGTTATTATCGCTAGAACTGTAATAATTATACTTATTACTTGTATTATCATCAATATAACATGCATTATTACCCATATTTTACTATTATTATCGCTAGAACTATAATAATTATACTTATTACTCCCGATATTATGAATATAACATGCATTGTTACCCATATTATGCAGTTATTATCGCTAGAACTGTAATAATTATACTTATTACTTTTGTGATCATCAATATAGCATGCATTATTACCCATATTATGCAATTACTATCGATAGAACTATAATAAATATACTTATTACTTTTATTATTATCAATATAGCATGCATTATTACCCATATTATGCAGTAATTATCGCTAGAGCTGTTATAATTATACTTATTTCTTGTATTATTATCAATATAACATGCATTATTACCCTATATTATGCAGTTATTATCGATAGAACTGTAATAAATATAATTATTACTTATATTACTATCAATATAACATTCACTATTAGCCATATTTTACTATTATTATCGCTAGAACTATAATAATTATACTTATTACTCCCAATATTATCAATATAACATGCATTACTACATATATAATGCAGTTATTATCGCTAGAACTGTAATAATTATACTTATTACTTTCATTATTATCAATATAACATGCACTATTACCCATATTATGCAGTTATAATCGCTAGAACCATAATGAATATACTTAGTTCTTTTATTATTATCAATATAACATGCATTATTACCCATATTATGCAGTTATTATCGCTAGAACTGTAATAAATATACTTATTACTTTTATTATCATCAATACAACATGCATTATTACCCATATTATGCAGTTATTATCGCTAGAACTGTAATAATTATACTTATTACTTATATTATTATCTATATAACATGCATTATTACCCATGTAATGGAGCTATAATCGCTAGAACTGTAATAATTATACTTATTACTTTTGTGATCATCAATATAGCATGCATTATTACCCATATTATGCAATTATTATCGATAGGACTATAATAAATGTACTTATTACTTTTATTATTGTCAATATAACATCCATTATTGCCCATATTATGCAGTTATTATCGCTAGAACTGTAATAAATATACTTATTACTTATATTATTATCCTTATAACATGCATTATTACAATATATTAGCCAGTTATTATCAATAGAACTGCAATAAGTATACTTATTACATTTATTATTATCAATATAACATGCACTATTAGCCATATTTTACTATTATTATCGCTAGAACTAGAATAATTATACTTATTACTCCCAATATTATCAATATAACATGCATTATTACCCATATAACGCAGTTATTATCGCTAGAACTGTAATCATTATACTTATTACTTATATTATGATCAATATAACATGCATTATTTCTCATATAATGCAGTTATTATCGCTAGATCTATAATAAATATACTTATTACTTATATTATTATCAATATAACATGCACTATTAGCCATATTTTACAATTATTATCGCTAGAACTATAATAATTTTACTTATTACTCCCGATATTATCAATATAACATGCATTATTACCCAGATAATGCAGTTATTAATGCTAGATCTGTAATAAGTATACTTATTACTTATATTATTATCAATATAACATGCATTATTACCCATAGTATGCAGTTATTATACATAGAACTATAATAAATATAATTATTACTTTTATTATTGTCAATATAACCTGCACTATTAGCCATATTTTACTATTATTATCGCTAGAACTATAATAATTATACTTATTACTCCCAATATTATCAATTTAACATGCATTATTACCCATATAATGCAGTCATTATCGCTAGGACTGTAATAGTTATACTTATTACTTATGTTATCATCAATATAACATGCATTATTACCCATATAATGCAGTTATTATCGCTAGAACTGTAATAAATATACTTATTACTTATATTATTATCACTATAACATGCATTATTACCCTATATTATGCAGTTATTATCGATAGAACTATAATAAATATACTTATTACTTTTATTATTATCAATATAACATGCACTACTAGCCATATTTTACTATTATTATCGCTAGAACTATAATAATTATACTTATTACGCCCAATATTATCAATATAACATGCATTATTACCCATATAATGCAGTTATTATCGCTAGAACTGTAATAATTATACTTATTACTTGTATTATTATCAATATAACATGCATTATTACCCATATAATGGAGCTATTATCGCTAGAACTGTAATAATTATACTTATTACTTATATTATTATCAATATAACATGCATTATTGCCCCTATAATGCAGTTATTATCGACAGAAGTATAATAAATATACTTAATACTTTCATTATTATCAATATAACAGGCACTCTTAGCCATATTTTACTAGTATTATCGCTAGAACTGTAATAAATATACTTATTACTTTTGTTATCATCAATATAGCATGCATTATTACCCATATTATGCAATTATTATTGATACAACTATAATAAATATACTTAGAACTTTTATTATCATCAATATAACATGCACTATTATCCATATTATGCAGTTATTATCGCTAGAACTGTAGTAATTATACTTATTACTTATATTATTATCAATATAACATGCATTATTACCCATATAATGGAGCTATTATCGCTAGAACTGTAATAATTATACTTATTACTTACATTATTATCAATATAACATGCATTATTACCCATATTATGCAGTTATAATCGCTAGAACTATAATGAATATACTTAGTTCTTTTATTATCATCAATACAACATGCATTATTACCCATATTATGCAGTTATTATCGCTAGAACTATAATAATTATACTTATTACTCCCGATATTATCAATATAACATCCATTATTACCCATATAATGGAGTTATTATCCCTAAAACTGTAATAATTATACTTATTACTTATATTATCATCAATATAACATGCATTATTACCCATATTATGCAGTAATTATCGCTAGAACTGTAATAATTATACTTATTTCTAGTATTATTATCAATATAACATACATTATTACCCATATTATGCAATTATTATCGATACAACTATAATAAATATACTTAGAACTTTTATTGTCATCAATATAACATGCACTATTATCCATGTTATGCAGTTATTATCGCTAGAACTGTAATAATTATACTTATTACTTATATTATTATCATTATAACATGCATTATTACCCATATTATGCAGTTATTATACATAGAACTATAATAAATATAATTATTACTTTTATTATTGTCAATATAACATGCACTATTAGCCATATTTTACTATTATTATCGCTAAATCTATAATTATTATACTTATTACTCCCAATATTATCAATATAACATGCATTATTACCCATATAATGCAGTCATTATCGCTAGGACTGTAATAATTATACTTATTACATATATTATTATCAATATTATATGCATTATTACTCATATAATGCAGTTATTATACATAGAACTATAATAAATATAATTATTACTTTTATTATTGTCAATATAACATGCACTATTAGCCATATTTTACTATTATTATCGCTAGAACTATAATAATTATACTTATTACTCCCAATATTATCAATTTAACATGCATTATTACCCATATAATGCAGTCATTATCGCTAGGACTGTAATAATTATACTTATTACTTATGTTATCATCAATATAACATGCATTATTACCCATATTATGCAGTTATTATCGCTAGAACTATAATAATTATACTTATTACTCCCGATATTATCAATATAACATCCATTATTACCCATATAATGGAGTTATTATCGCTAAAACTGTAATAATTATACTTATTACATATATTATTATCAACATTATATGCATTATTACTCATATAATGCAGTTATTATACATAGAACTATAATAAATATAATTATTACTTTTATTATTGTCAATATAACATGCACTATTAGCCATATTTTACTATTATTATCGCTAGAACTATAATAATTATACTTATTACTCCCAATATTATCAATTTAACATGCATTATTACCCATATAATGCAGTCATTATCGCTAGGACTGTAATAATTATACTTATTACTTATGTTATCATCAATATAACATGCATTATTACCCATATTATGCACTAATTATCGCTAGAACTATAATAATTATACTTATTACTCCCGATGTTATCAATATAACATGCATTATTACCCATATTATGCAGTTGTTATCGCTAGAACTGTAATAAATATACTTATTACTTTTATTAACATCAATATAACATGCATTATTACCCATATTATGCAGTTATTATCGCTAGAACTGTAATAAATATACTTATTACTTCTGTTATCATCAATATAGCATGCATTATTACCCATATTATGCAATTATTATTGATACAACTATAATAAATATACTTAGAACTTTTATTATCATCAATATAACATGCACTATTATCCATATTATGCAGTTATTATCGCTAGAACTGTAGTAATTATACTTATTACTTATATTATTATCAATATAACATGCATTATTACCCATATAATGGAGCTATTATCGCTAGAACTGTAATAATTATACTTATTACTTACATTATTATCAATATAACATGCATTATTACCCATAGTATGCAGTTATAATCGCTAGAACTATAATGAATATACTTAGTTCTTTTATTATCATCAATATAACATGCATTATTACCCATATTATGCAGTTATTATCGCTAGAACTATAATAATTATACTTATTACTCCCGATATTATCAATATAACATCCATTATTACCCATATAATGGAGTTATTATCGCTAAAACTGTAATAATTATACTTATTACATATATTATTATCAACATTAAATGCATTATTACTCATATAATGCAGTTATTATACATAGAACTATAATAAATATAATTATTACTTTTATTATTGTCAATATAACATGCACTATTAGCCATATTTTACTATTATTATCGCTAGAACTATAATAATTATACTTATTACTCCCAATATTATCAATTTAACATGCATTATTACCCATATAATGCAGTCATTATCGCTAGGACTGTAATAATTATACTTATTACTTATGTTATCATCAATATAACATGCATTATTACCCATATTATGCACTAATTATCGCTAGAACTATAATAATTGTACTTATTACTCCCGATGTTATCAATATAACATGCATTATTACCCATATTATGCAGTTGTTATCGCTAGAACTGTAATAAATATACTTATTACTTTTATTAACATCAATATAACATGCATTATTACCCATATTATGCAGTTATTATCGCTAGAACTGTAATAAATATACTTATTACTTCTGTTATCATCAATATAGCATGCATTATTACCCATATTATGCAATTATTATTGATACAACTATAATAAATATACTTAGAACTTTTATTATCATCAATATAACATGCACTATTATCCATATTATGCAGTTATTATCGCTAGAACTGTAGTAATTATACTTATTACTTATATTATTATCAATATAACATGCATTATTACCCATATAATGGAGCTATTATCGCTAGAACTGTAATAATTATACTTATTACTTACATTATTATCAATATAACATGCATTATTACCCATAGTATGCAGTTATAATCGCTAGAACTATAATGAATATACTTAGTTCTTTTATTATCATCAATATAACATGCATTATTACCCATATTATGCAGTTATTATCGCTAGAACCGTAATAATTATACTTATTACTTATATTATTATCTATATAACATGCATTATTACCCATATAATGGAGCTATAATCGCTAGAACTGTAATAATTATACTTATTACTTTTGTGATCATCAATATAGCATGCATTATTACCCATATTATGCAATTATTATCGATAGACCTATAATAAATGTACTTATTACTTTTATTATTATGAATATAACAGGCATTATTACCCATATTATGCAGTTATTATCGCTAGAACTGTAATAATTATACTTATTACTTGTATTATTATCAATATAACATGCATTATTACCCATATAATGGAGCTATTATCGCTAGAACTGAAATAATTATACTTATTACTTATATTATTATCAATATAACATGCATTATTGCCCATATAATGCAGTTATTATCGACAGAAGTATAATAAATATACTTATTACTATCATTATTATCAATATAACAGTCACTCGTAGCCATATTTTACTAGTATTATCGCTAGAACTGTAATAATTATACTTATTACTCCCGATATTATCAATATAACATCCATTATTACCCATATAATGCTGTTATTATCGCTATCACTGTAATAATTATACTTATTACTAATATTATTACCACTATAACATGCATTATTACCCTATATTATGCAGTTATTATCGATAGAACTGTAGTAAATATAATTATTACTTATATTATTATCAATATAACATGCACTATTAGCCATATTTTACTATTATTATCGCTAGAACTATAATAATTATACTTATTACTTACATTATTATCAATATAACATGCATTATTACCCATATTATGCAGTTATTATGGCTAGAACTGTAATAAATATACTTATTACTTTTGTGATCATCAATAGATCATGCATTATTACCCATATTATGCAATTATTATCGATAGAACTATAATAAATATACTTATTACTTTTATTATTGTCAATATAACATGCATTATTACCCATATTATGCAGTTATTATCGCTAGAACTGTAATAATTATACTTATTACTTTTGTGATCATCAATATAGCATGCATTATTACCCATATTATGCAGTAATTATCGCTAGAACTGTAATAATTATACTTATTACTTATATTATTATCAATATAACATGCATTATTAGCCATATTTTACTATTATTATCGCTAGAACTATAATAATTATACTTATTACTTACATTATTATCAATATAACATGCATTATTACCCATATTATGCAGTTACTATCGATAGAACTATAATAAATATACTTATTACTTTTATTATTATCAATATAACATGCATTATTACCCATATTATGCAGTAATTATCGCTAGAACTGTAATAATTATACTTATTTCTTGTATTATTATCAATATAACATGCATTATAACCCATATTATGCAATTATTATCGATACAACTATAATAAATATACTTAGAACTTTTATTGTCATCAATATAACATGCACTATCATCCATATTATGCAGTTATTATCGCTAGAACTGTAATAAATATACTTATTACTTTTATTAACATCAATATAACATGCATTATTACCCATATTATGCAGTTATTATCGCTAGAACTGTAATAAATATACTTATTACTTTTATTATCATCAATATAACATGCATTATTACCCATATAATGGAGCTATTATCGCTAGAACTGTAATAATTATACTTATTACCTATATTATTATCAATATAACATGCATTATTAGCCATATTTTACTATTATTATCGCTAGAACTATAATAATTATACTTATTACTCCCGATGTTATCAATATAACATGCATTATTTCCCATATTATGCAGTTATTATCGCTAGAACTGTAATAAATATACTTATTACTTTTATTAACATCAATATAACATGCATTATTACCCATATTATGCAGTTATTATCGCTAGAACTGTAATAAATATACTTATTACTTTTGTTATCATCAATACAACATGCATTATTACCCATATTATGCAGTTATTATCGCTAGAACTGTAATAAATATACTTATTACTTTTGTGATCATCAATAGAGCATGCATTATTACCCATATTATGCAATTATTATCGATAGAACTATAATAAATATACTTATTACTTTTATTATTATCAATATAACATGCATTATTACCCATATTATGCAATTATTATCGATACAACTATAATAAATATACTTAGAACTTTTATTGTCATCAATATAACATGCACTATCATCCATATTATGCAGTTATTATCGCTAGAACTGTAATAAATATACTTATTACTTTTATTAACATCAATATAACATGCATTATTACCCATATTATGCAGTTATTATCGCTAGAACTGTAATAAATATACTTATTACTTTTATTATCATCAATATAACATGCATTATTACCCATATAATGGAGCTATTATCACTAGAACTGTAATAATTATACTTATTACTTATATTATTATCAATATAACATGCATTATTAGCCATATTTTACTATTATTATCGCTAGAACTATAATAATTATACTTATTACTCCCGATGTTATCAATATAACATGCATTATTACCCATATTATGCAATTATTATCGATACAACTATAATAAATATACTTAGAACTTTTATTGTCATCAATATAACATGCACTATTATCCATGTTATGCAGTTATTATCGCTAGAACTGTAATAATTATACTTATTACTTTTATTATTATCAATATAACATGCATTATTACCCATATTATGCAGTAATTATCGCCAGAACTGTAATAATTATACTTATTACTCCCGATATTATCAATATAACATCCATTATTACCCAAATAATGCAGTTATTATCGCTAGAACTGTAATAATTATACTTATTACTTATATTATTAGCAATATAACGTGCATTATTACCCATATAATGCAGTGATTATCGCTAGAACTATAATAAATATAGTTACTACTTTTATTATCATCAATATAACATGCATTATTACCGATATTATGCGGTTATTATCGATAGAACTATAATAAATATACTTATTACTTTTATTATTATCAATAGAACATGCACTATTAGCCATATTTTACTATTACTATCGCTAGGACTATAATAATTATACTTATTACTCCCAATATTATCAATATAACATGCATTATGACCCATATAATGCAGTTATTATCGCTAGAACTGTAATAATTATACTTATTACTTATATTATTATCAATATAACATGCATTATTACCCATATAATGCAGTTATTATCGCTAGAACTGTAATAATTATACTTATTACTTATATTATTAGCAATATAACGTGCATTATTACCCATATTATGCAGTTATTATCGCTAGAACTATAATAAATATACGTATTACTATATTATCATCAATATAACATGCATCATTACCCATATTATGCAGTTATTATCGCTAGAACTGTAATAATTATACTTATTACTTATATTATTATCAATATAACATGCATTATTACCCATATAATGCAGTTATTATCGCTAGAACTGTAATAATTATACTTATTACTCCCGATATTATCAATATAACATCCATTATTACCCAAATAATGCAGTTATTATCGCTAGAACTGTAATAATTATACTTATTACTTATATTATTAGCAATATAACGTGCATTATTACCCATCTTATGCGGTTATTATCGATAGAACTATAATAAATATACTTATTACTTTTATTATTATCAATATAAGATGCCCTATTATCCATATTTTACTATTATTATCGCTAGAATTATAATAATTATACTTATTGCTTATATTATTAGCAATATAACGTGCATTATTACCCATATAATGCAGTTATTATCGCCAGAACTGTAATAATTATACTTATTACTTATATTATTATCAATATAACATGCATTATTACCCATATAATGCAGTTATTATCGCTAGAACTGTTATAATTATACTTATTACTTATATTATTAGCAATATAACGTGCACTATTACCCATATTTTACGATTATCATCGCTAGAACTATAATAATTATACTTATTACTCCCGATATTATCAATATAACATGCATTATTACGCATATAATGCAGATATTATCGCTAGAACAGTAATAAATATACTTACAACTTTCATTATCATCAATATAACATGCATTATTACCCATATTATGCAGTTATTATCGATAGAACTGTAATAAATATACTGATTACTTTTATTATTATCAATATAACATGCACTATTATCCATATTGTACTATTATTATCGCTAGAACTATAATAATTATACTTATTACTCCCGATATTATCAATATAACGTGCATTATTACCCCTATTATGCAGTTATTATCGCTAGAACTGTAATAATTATACTTATTACTTATATTATTATCAATATAACATGCATTATTACCCATATAATGCAGTGATTATCGCTAGAACTGTAATAATTATACTCATTACTTATATTATTCTCAATATAACATGCATTATTACCCATATTATGCAGTTATAGTCGCTAGAACTATAATAAATATACTTATTACTTTTATTATCATCAATATAACATGCATTATTACCCATATTATGCAGTTATTTTCGATAGAACTGTAATAAATATACTTATTACTTTTATTATTATCAATATAACATGCACTATTAGCCATATTTTACTATTATTATCGCTAGAACTATAATAATTATACTTATTACTTATATTATTAGCAATATAACGTGCGTTATTACCCATATAATGCAGTTATTATCGCCAGAACTATAATAATTATACTTATTACTTATATTATTAGCAATATAACGTGCGTTATTACCCATATAATGCAGTTATTATCGCCAGAACTGTAATAATTATACTTATTACTTATATTATTAGCAATATAACGTGCATTATTACCCATATTATGCAGTTATTATCGATAGAACTGTAATAAATATACTGATTACTTTTATTATTATCAATATAACATGCACTATTATCCATATTGTACTATTATTATCGCTAGAACTATAATAATTATACTTATTACTCCCGATATTATCAATATAACATGCATTATTAGCCATATTGTGCTAGTATTATCGCTAGAACTAAAATAATTATACTTATTACTCCCGATATTATCAATATAACGTGCATTATTACCCCTATTATGCAGTTATTATCGCTAGAACTGTAATAATTATACTTATTACTTATATTATTATCAATATAACATGCATTATTACCCATATAATGCAGTTATTATCGCTAGAACTTTAATAATTATACTTATTACTTATATTATTATCTATATAACATGCATTATTACCCATATAATGGAGCTATAATCGCTAGAACTGTAATAATTATACTTATTACTTTTGTGATCATCAATATAGCATGCATTATTACCCATATTATGCAATTATTATCGATAGACCTATAATAAATGTACTTATTACTTTTATTATTATGAATATAACAGGCATTATTACCCATATTATGCAGTTATTATCGCTAGAACTGTAATAATTATACTTATTACTTGTATTATTATCAATATAACATGCATTATTACCCATATAATGGAGCTATTATCGCTAGAACTGAAATAATTATACTTATTACTTATATTATTATCAATATAACATGCATTATTGCCCATATAATGCAGTTATTATCGACAGAAGTATAATAAATATACTTATTACTATCATTATTATCAATATAACAGTCACTCGTAGCCATATTTTACTAGTATTATCGCTAGAACTGTAATAATTATACTTATTACTCCCGATATTATCAATATAACATCCATTATTACCCATATAATGCTGTTATTATCGCTATCACTGTAATAATTATACTTATTACTAATATTATTACCACTATAACATGCATTATTACCCTATATTATGCAGTTATTATCGATAGAACTGTAGTAAATATAATTATTACTTATATTATTATCAATATAACATGCACTATTAGCCATATTTTACTATTATTATCGCTAGAACTATAATAATTATACTTATTACTTACATTATTATCAATATAACATGCATTATTACCCATATTATGCAGTTATTATGGCTAGAACTGTAATAAATATACTTATTACTTTTGTGATCATCAATAGATCATGCATTATTACCCATATTATGCAATTATTATCGATAGAACTATAATAAATATACTTATTACTTTTATTATTGTCAATATAACATGCATTATTACCCATATTATGCAGTTATTATCGCTAGAACTGTAATAATTATACTTATTACTTTTGTGATCATCAATATAGCATGCATTATTACCCATATTATGCAGTAATTATCGCTAGAACTGTAATAATTATACTTATTACTTATATTATTATCAATATAACATGCATTATTAGCCATATTTTACTATTATTATCGCTAGAACTATAATAATTATACTTATTACTTACATTATTATCAATATAACATGCATTATTACCCATATTATGCAGTTACTATCGATAGAACTATAATAAATATACTTATTACTTTTATTATTATCAATATAACATGCATTATTACCCATATTATGCAGTAATTATCGCTAGAACTGTAATAATTATACTTATTTCTTGTATTATTATCAATATAACATGCATTATAACCCATATTATGCAATTATTATCGATACAACGATAATAAATATACTTAGAACTTTTATTGTCATCAATATAACATGCACTATCATCCATATTATGCAGTTATTATCGCTAGAACTGTAATAAATATACTTATTACTTTTATTAACATCAATATAACATGCATTATTACCCATATTATGCAGTTATTATCGCTAGAACTGTAATAAATATACTTATTACTTTTATTATCATCAATATAACATGCATTATTACCCATATAATGGAGCTATTATCGCTAGAACTGTAATAATTATACTTATTACCTATATTATTATCAATATAACATGCATTATTAGCCATATTTTACTATTATTATCGCTAGAACTATAATAATTATACTTATTACTCCCGATGTTATCAATATAACATGCATTATTTCCCATATTATGCAGTTATTATCGCTAGAACTGTAATAAATATACTTATTACTTTTATTAACATCAATATAACATGCATTATTACCCATATTATGCAGTTATTATCGCTAGAACTGTAATAAATATACTTATTACTTTTGTTATCATCAATACAACATGCATTATTACCCATATTATGCAGTTATTATCGCTAGAACTGTAATAAATATACTTATTACTTTTGTGATCATCAATAGAGCATGCATTATTACCCATATTATGCAATTATTATCGATAGAACTATAATAAATATACTTATTACTTTTATTATTATCAATATAACATGCATTATTACCCATATTATGCAATTATTATCGATACAACTATAATAAATATACTTAGAACTTTTATTGTCATCAATATAACATGCACTATCATCCATATTATGCAGTTATTATCGCTAGAACTGTAATAAATATACTTATTACTTTTATTAACATCAATATAACATGCATTATTACCCATATTATGCAGTTATTATCGCTAGAACTGTAATAAATATACTTATTACTTTTATTATCATCAATATAACATGCATTATTACCCATATAATGGAGCTATTATCACTAGAACTGTAATAATTATACTTATTACTTATATTATTATCAATATAACATGCATTATTAGCCATATTTTACTATTATTATCGCTAGAACTATAATAATTATACTTATTACTCCCGATGTTATCAATATAACATGCATTATTACCCATATTATGCAATTATTATCGATACAACTATAATAAATATACTTAGAACTTTTATTGTCATCAATATAACATGCACTATTATCCATGTTATGCAGTTATTATCGCTAGAACTGTAATAATTATACTTATTACTTTTATTATTATCAATATAACATGCATTATTACCCATATTATGCAGTAATTATCGCCAGAACTGTAATAATTATACTTATTACTCCCGATATTATCAATATAACATCCATTATTACCCAAATAATGCAGTTATTATCGCTAGAACTGTAATAATTATACTTATTACTTATATTATTAGCAATATAACGTGCATTATTACCCATATAATGCAGTGATTATCGCTAGAACTATAATAAATATAGTTACTACTTTTATTATCATCAATATAACATGCATTATTACCGATATTATGCGGTTATTATCGATAGAACTATAATAAATATACTTATTACTTTTATTATTATCAATAGAACATGCACTATTAGCCATATTTTACTATTACTATCGCTAGGACTATAATAATTATACTTATTACTCCCAATATTATCAATATAACATGCATTATGACCCATATAATGCAGTTATTATCGCTAGAACTGTAATAATTATACTTATTACTTATATTATTATCAATATAACATGCATTATTACCCATATAATGCAGTTATTATCGCTAGAACTGTAATAATTATACTTATTACTTATATTATTAGCAATATAACGTGCATTATTACCCATATTATGCAGTTATTATCGCTAGAACTATAATAAATATACGTATTACTATATTATCATCAATATAACATGCATCATTACCCATATTATGCAGTTATTATCGCTAGAACTGTAATAATTATACTTATTACTTATATTATTATCAATATAACATGCATTATTACCCATATAATGCAGTTATTATCGCTAGAACTGTAATAATTATACTTATTACTCCCGATATTATCAATATAACATCCATTATTACCCAAATAATGCAGTTATTATCGCTAGAACTGTAATAATTATACTTATTACTTATATTATTAGCAATATAACGTGCATTATTACCCATCTTATGCGGTTATTATCGATAGAACTATAATAAATATACTTATTACTTTTATTATTATCAATATAAGATGCCCTATTATCCATATTTTACTATTATTATCGCTAGAATTATAATAATTATACTTATTGCTTATATTATTAGCAATATAACGTGCATTATTACCCATATAATGCAGTTATTATCGCCAGAACTGTAATAATTATACTTATTACTTATATTATTATCAATATAACATGCATTATTACCCATATAATGCAGTTATTATCGCTAGAACTGTTATAATTATACTTATTACTTATATTATTAGCAATATAACGTGCACTATTACCCATATTTTACGATTATCATCGCTAGAACTATAATAATTATACTTATTACTCCCGATATTATCAATATAACATGCATTATTACGCATATAATGCAGATATTATCGCTAGAACAGTAATAAATATACTTACAACTTTCATTATCATCAATATAACATGCATTATTACCCATATTATGCAGTTATTATCGATAGAACTGTAATAAATATACTGATTACTTTTATTATTATCAATATAACATGCACTATTATCCATATTGTACTATTATTATCGCTAGAACTATAATAATTATACTTATTACTCCCGATATTATCAATATAACGTGCATTATTACCCCTATTATGCAGTTATTATCGCTAGAACTGTAATAATTATACTTATTACTTATATTATTATCAATATAACATGCATTATTACCCATATAATGCAGTGATTATCGCTAGAACTGTAATAATTATACTCATTACTTATATTATTCTCAATATAACATGCATTATTACCCATATTATGCAGTTATAGTCGCTAGAACTATAATAAATATACTTATTACTTTTATTATCATCAATATAACATGCATTATTACCCATATTATGCAGTTATTTTCGATAGAACTGTAATAAATATACTTATTACTTTTATTATTATCAATATAACATGCACTATTAGCCATATTTTACTATTATTATCGCTAGAACTATAATAATTATACTTATTACTTATATTATTAGCAATATAACGTGCGTTATTACCCATATAATGCAGTTATTATCGCCAGAACTATAATAATTATACTTATTACTTATATTATTAGCAATATAACGTGCGTTATTACCCATATAATGCAGTTATTATCGCCAGAACTGTAATAATTATACTTATTACTTATATTATTAGCAATATAACGTGCATTATTACCCATATTATGCAGTTATTATCGATAGAACTGTAATAAATATACTGATTACTTTTATTATTATCAATATAACATGCACTATTATCCATATTGTACTATTATTATCGCTAGAACTATAATAATTATACTTATTACTCCCGATATTATCAATATAACATGCATTATTAGCCATATTGTGCTAGTATTATCGCTAGAACTAAAATAATTATACTTATTACTCCCGATATTATCAATATAACGTGCATTATTACCCCTATTATGCAGTTATTATCGCTAGAACTGTAATAATTATACTTATTACTTATATTATTATCAATATAACATGCATTATTACCCATATAATGCAGTTATTATCGCTAGAACTTTAATAATTATACTTATTACTTATATTATTAGCAATATAACGTGTATTATTACCCATATAATGCAGTGATTATCGCTAGAACTGTAATAATTATACTCATTACTTATATTATTCTCAATATAACATGCATTATTCCCCTTATTATGCAGTTATAGTCGCTAGAACTATAATAAATATACTTATAACTTTTATTATCATCAATATAACATGCATTATTACCCATATTATGCAGTTATTATCGATAGAACTGTAATAAATATAGTTATTACTTTTATTATTATCAATATAACATGCACTATTAGCCATATTTTACTATTATTATCGCTAGAACTATAATAATTATACTTATTACTTATATTATTAGCAATATAACGTGCGTTATTACCCATATAATGCAGTTATTATCGCCAGAACTATAATAATTATACTTATTACTTATATTATTAGCAATATAACGTGCGTTATTACCCATATAATGCAGTTATTATCGCCAGAACTGTAATAATTATACTTATTACTTATATTATTAGCAATATAACGTGCATTATTACCCATATTATGCAGTTATTATCGATAGAACTGTAATAAATATACTGATTACTTTTATTATTATCAATATAACATGCACTATTATCCATATTGTACTATTATTATCGCTAGAACTATAATAATTATACTTATTACTCCCGATATTATCAATATAACATGCATTATTAGCCATATTGTGCTAGTATTATCGCTAGAACTAAAATAATTATACTTATTACTCCCGATATTATCAATATAACGTGCATTATTACCCCTATTATGCAGTTATTATCGCTAGAACTGTAATAATTATACTTATTACTTATATTATTATCAATATAACATGCATTATTACCCATATAATGCAGTTATTATCGCTAGAACTGTAATAATTATACTTATTACTTATATTATTAGCAATATAACGTGCATTATTACCCATATAATGCAGTGATTATCGCTAGAACTGTAATAATTATACTCATTACTTATATTATTCTCAATATAACATGCATTATTACCCATATTATGCAGTTATTATCGATAGAACTGTAATAAATATAGTTATTACTTTTATTATTATCAATATAACATGCACTATTAGCCATATTTTACTATTATTATCGCTAGAACTATAATAATTATACTTATTACTTATATTATTAGCAATATAACGTGCGTTATTACCCATATAATGCAGTTATTATCGCCAGAACTGTAATAATTATACTTATTACTTATATTAGTAGCAATATAACGTGCATTATTACCCATATTATGCAGTTATTATCGCTAGAACTGTAATAAATATACTTATTACTTTTATTATTATCAATATAACATGCACTATTAGCCATATTTTACTATTATTATCGCTAGAACTATAATAATTATACTTATTACTTATATTATTAGCAATATAACGTGCATTATTACCCATATTATGCAGTTATTATCGATAGAACTGTAATAAATATACTGATTACTTTTATTATTATCAATATAACATGCACTATTATCCATATTGTACTATTATTATCGCTAGAACTATAATAATTATACTTATTACTCCCGATATTATCAATATAACGTGCATTATTACCCCTATTATGCAGTTATTATCGCTAGAACTGTAATAATTATACTTATTACTTATATTATTATCAATATAACATGCATTATTACCCATATAATGCAGTTATTATCGCTAGAACTGTAATAATTATACTTATTACTTATATTATTAGCAATATAACGTGCATTATTACCCATATAATGCAGTGATTATCGCTAGAACTGTAATAATTATACTCATTACTTATATTATTCTCAATATAACATGCATTATTACCCATATTATGCAGTTATAGTCGCTAGAACTATAATAAATATACTTATAACTTTTATTATCATCAATATAACATGCATTATTACCCATATTATGCAGTTATTATCGATAGAACTGTAATAAATATAGTTATTACTTTTATTATTATCAATATAACATGCACTATTAGCCATATTTTACTATTATTATCGCTAGAACTATAATAATTATACTTATTACTTATATTATTAGCAATATAACGTGCGTTATTACCCATATAATGCAGTTATTATCGCCAGAACTGTAATAATTATACTTATTACTTATATTATTCTCAATATAACATGCATTATTACCCATATTATGCAGTTATAGTCGCTAGAACTATAATAAATATACTTATTACTTTTATTATCATCAATATAACATGCATTATTACCCATATTATGCAGTTATTATCGATAGAACTGTAATAAATATACTTATTACTTTTATTATTATCAATATAACATGCACTATTAGCCATATTTTACTATTATTATCGCTAGAACTATAATAATTATACTTATTACTTATATTATTAGCAATATAACGTGCGTTATTACCCATATAATGCAGTTATTATCGCCAGAACTATAATAATTATACTTATTACTTATATTATTAGCAATATAACGTGCGTTATTACCCATATAATGCAGTTATTATCGCCAGAACTGTAATAATTATACTTATTACTTATATTATTAGCAATATAACGTGCATTATTACCCATATTATGCAGTTATTATCGATAGAACTGTAATAAATATACTGATTACTTTTATTATTATCAATATAACATGCACTATTATCCATATTGTACTATTATTATCGCTAGAACTATAATAATTATACTTATTACTCCCGATATTATCAATATAACATGCATTATTAGCCATATTGTGCTAGTATTATCGCTAGAACTAAAATAATTATACTTATTACTCCCGATATTATCAATATAACGTGCATTATTACCCCTATTATGCAGTTATTATCGCTAGAACTGTAATAATTATACTTATTACTTATATTATTATCAATATAACATGCATTATTACCCATATAATGCAGTTATTATCGCTAGAACTGTAATAATTATACTTATTACTTATATTATTAGCAATATAACGTGCATTATTACCCATATAATGCAGTGATTACCGCTAGAACTGTAATAATTATACTCATTACTTATATTATTCTCAATATAACATGCATTATTACCCATATTATGCAGTTATAGTCGCTAGAACTATAATAAATATACTTATTACTTTTATTATCATCAATATAACATGCATTATTACCCATATTATGCAGTTATTATCGATAGAACTGTAATAAATATACTTATTACTTTTATTATTATCAATATAACATGCACTATTAGCCATATTTTACTATTATTATCGCTAGAACTGTAATAATTATACTTATTACTTATATTATTAGCAATATAACGTGCGTTATTACCCATATAATGCAGTTATTATCGCCAGAACTATAATAATTATACTTATTACTTATATTATTAGCAATATAACGTGCGTTATTACCCATATAATGCAGTTATTATCGCCAGAACTGTAATAATTATACTTATTACTTATATTATTCTCAATATAACATGCATTATTACCCATATTATGCAGTTATAGTCGCTAGAACTATAATAAATATACTTATTACTTTTATTATCATCAATATAACATGCATTATTACCCATATTATGCAGTTATTATCGATAGAACTGTAATAAATATACTTATTACTTTTATTATTATCAATATAACATGCACTATTAGCCATATTTTACTATTATTATCGCTAGAACTATAATAATTATACTTATTACTTATATTATTAGCAATATAACGTGCGTTATTACCCATATAATGCAGTTATTATCGCCAGAACTGTAATAATTATACTTATTACTTATATTATTCTCAATATAACATGCATTATTACCCATATTATGCAGTTATAGTCGCTAGAACTATAATAAATATACTTATTACTTTTATTATCATCAATATAACATGCATTATTACCCATATTATGCAGTTATTATCGATAGAACTGTAATAAATATACTTATTACTTTTATTATTATCAATATAACATGCACTATTAGCCATATTTTACTATTATTATCGCTAGAACTATAATAATTATACTTATTACTTATATTATTAGCAATATAACGTGCGTTATTACCCATATAATGCAGTTATTATCGCCACAACTATAATAATTATACTTATTACTTATATTATTAGCAATATAACGTGCGTTATTACCCATATAATGCAGTTATTATCGCCAGAACTGTAATAATTATACTTATTACTTATATTATTAGCAATATAACGTGCATTATTACCCATATTATGCAGTTATTATCGATAGAACTGTAATAAATATACTGATTACTTTTATTATTATCAATATAACATGCACTATTATCCATATTGTACTATTATTATCGCTAGAACTATAATAATTATACTTATTACTCCCGATATTATCAATATAACTTGCATTATTAGCCATATTGTGCTAGTATTATCGCTAGAACTAAAATAATTATACTTATTACTCCCGATATTATCAATATAACGTGCATTATTACCCCTATTATGCAGTTATTATCGCTAGAACTGTAATAATTATACTTATTACTTATATTATTATCAATATAACATGCATTATTACCCATATAATGCAGTTATTATCGCTAGAACTGTAATAATTATACTTATTACTTATATTATTAGCAATATAACGTGCATTAGTACCCATATAATGCAGTGATTATCGCTAGAACTGTAATAATTATACTCATTACTTATATTATTCTCAATATAACATGCACTATTATCCATATTGTACTATTATTATCGCTAGAACTATAATAATTATACTTATTACTCCCGATATTATCAATATAACATGCATTATTAGCCATATTGTGCTAGTATTATCGCTAGAACTAAAATAATTATACTTATTACTCCCGATATTATCAATATAACGTGCATTATTACCCCTATTATGCAGTTATTATCGCTAGAACTGTAATAATTATACTTATTACTTATATTGTTTCTTGACCACGGTATCCAACGAGTTTTCTCCAGTTGGCTAAGTGGTCAGTAATTAGCTGATTCTCTCCTATAAGAGGAGACGGAGCACAGGCGGTTGCAGGACAAAGTCATGAAAAGTTGGTAGATAATAAAAAACACTCAGTCGACAGTTTACACAATTATTTAATTCACGATTAACACTCACGACGGACACTGGACGACGATAACGAGAACAATAACTTGGATGATAAATCTGACTTGAGTCGGTTGAAAGATCGGATGAAAACAGCTAACGCGGTGACTATGCAAGGTTCACACGGTTAATGCCAGTTTAAAGTCAACCGGTAATTCGGATTGAACCTTTATTCCGGTTGATGGCGTGGCGGTAGGACTAATCCCGTGTGGGAGGGATTAGACGTGCCTGGGTTTATTATTCTTATGTCGGAACATACCGCCCGCCTCGGATCTTATGGATCCGACCAATCATCTACAACAAGACTAGAATTAGAAAACATACAAAACTATAGTTAACGTAAATAAGGATACCGCCCGCCATACGAAATATTTACAATCTTATAATCTACAATATTTACAAACTTAAATCTAAAACGCCGCCCGCCATACGCATGGTTACAATATTATGGTATTTATAAGGGATTAACACACTGTCGATTTCTCATGGGTGTTGATGTCGACGGGTAAGAAGCAGAGCTTCGTAATAGGTCGCTGATATTCACTTTGTGCCGTCTTCACGGTAACGACGCGAGTGATGCCGTCGGACCCGGGATGGCAGTGTGTTATTCGTCCGAGTTCCCATTTACAGGGAGGCGCGAGGGGGTTTCGAATTAAAACGATACGTCCAGGTTTCGCAAGGTCGGTTCTAGTACGCCATTTCGGTCGCTGTTGTAGCGTGTGTAAATAGTCCGTAGACCAAGCTTGCCAAAAGCTCTCGTTCATTTGTTTTATTAGTTGCCATCGTGACAATCGTGTTTCGCGGACATCTAATAACGTCGGTGATGGTATGGCATTCAGAGCGGAGCCGATGAGGAAGTGACCAGGTGTTAATGAAGTGTAATCATCATAATTATCGGATACCGGAGCGATCGGACGTGAATTTAAGCATGCTTCGACTTGGCAAAGCAGTGTTGTAAATTCTTCGAAGGTTAACGTATGTGCACCTATAATACGTTTGAGATGGTATTTCACGCTTCTAACACCAGCTTCCCACAGCCCTCCAAAGTGAGGGGCGGAGGGAGGAATAAAATTCCAGGTGACATGCTCACTGACCAATTTATTACGGAAATCTGGATTACGTGTCGCAACTTTAAACATTTGGTTCAGTTCCTTTTCAGCTCCGTGGAAATTTGTACCATTGTCAGAATATACATTGGTTGGTACACCTCGACGGGAACAAAAGCGCTCGAATGCAGCTAGGAATGCTGCTGTTGAATAATTGCTAACTAACTCTAGATGAATCGCGCGGGTGGTTAGGCATATAAACAACGCAATATATGCCTTACTCGATTTGTGTCCGCGTCCGGAGGCTAAACGGACGAGGACAGGACCAGCGTAATCCACGCCACAATGAAGGAATGCGCGTTCGACTTTGTTTACTCGCGGAAAAGGAAGATTTCCCATTAGTTCGGTAGCGGTACTTGCGCGTTCACGGACACAAACCACACAGCGGTACAGTACAGAGCGGATAAGCTGGCGAGCGCGGAGGAGCCAAAACTGTTGGCGTAGGACAGCAAGCGTGAGCTGGGATCCGCCATGAAGCGTGCGGAGATGTGTAAAATGGATAAGAAGTTTGACAAGCGGATGAGAACCAAGAACTATTGGATTTTTGGAATCTTCAGGTAATGTCGATTTATTTAATCGTCCCCCAACACGAATTAATCCGTCGGCGTCAATATATACATTCAGCGATACAAGCGCGCTGTTGCGCGGAAGCGACTGGGCGTTTTGTAAACATTGCAATTCATTCAAGAATAGGCTACGCTGAATGTATTTCAACCAAAATAGACGGGCTTGTTGTATTTCACTTGGACTTAATACACCACTATCACCTTTGTCATGAATGGAATCACGTGAGGTGTTCGTAAGCTTTGGGAGAGAAGGCAATCGCCTTAATCTGTTGATAAATCTGAATATGTATGCAGTGACTCGTAGTAATTTTGTCCAATTGGAATATCGGTCGGCAAGATCCCAAGTTGGTACGGGGGCTGCCATATTTACAGGGAGAGAACGCTCTTCCATTGAAGTGGACGCGATCACTGAGGCATCATACGGCCAGTCAGCTGACGAAAGTCTAAGCCACAACGGACCAGTCCACCAAATAGATTGGGAACCTAATTGATCGCAATTTAATCCTCGAGATGCACAATCCGCTGGGTTGTCACCGGTAGGCACGTGGTGCCATTTCACATTCGGTATATTGGTTTGGATCTCAGCAACCCTATTAGCGACAAATGTTTTCCACCGGGATGGGTGTTGAGAGACCCAGGCTAAAACTATTGTAGAGTCTGTCCAACAATAGCTCGTCACTGATTGAAGGGCAAGCGTCGATTTGACAAACATAAGAAGACGAGATAACAACACAGCAGCACATAATTCAAGTCGAGGAATACTTATAGATTTGAGCGGTGCAACTTTAGATTTTGCAGTTAAAAGCGAAATTGTGACGTCTCCGGATAGTGTTGTGATTTTTAAATAAACAACGGCGGCATAAGCAGAAGATGAGGCATCTGCGAAACCGTGTAATTCGCATGATTTCACGTGCAACCCGTAATGTACCCATCGTGGTAGTGAAAGTTGACGTAAACACGGGAGTTGTTTATAGTACGAAGTCCATTCATCAAGGATCGCGTTTGGAATGTTTACGTCCCAATCACACTTAAGGTGCCACAACCGTTGCATGAAAATCTTCGCTTTAATAACCACAGGAGTGACCCAACCCAACGGATCAAAAAGTTTTGCTATAGTGGACAAAATGGTGCGCTTCGTGTTAGGCACGGTTTCCTCAATACTGATATTGAATTGGAAAGAGTCGACATTAGGGTTCCACGACACGCCTAGTACTTTTAACTCAGGTTGCAGAGGTTTATTTGGTTGCAGTGTTTTATTGCTGGTGACGCTGAGGTCATTTGGATTAAGGTCGGATAATAGTGTAGGAGCGTTACTCGCCCATTTGTGAAGGGTGAATCCTGCACGACTCAGGAGCGAAATCAATTGATCTCGAGTTTGCCGAGCGAGGTCGACATCGTCTGCACCAAAAACACAGTCATCAACATAAATTTGATTCTGTAAGACAGGCATTGCCAATGGATAATGATTTCCGTCATCCTTTGCAAGCTGTCGAAGGACGCGAAGTGCGAGGTAAGGAGCGGGAGCAGTCCCATACGTAACAGTGCGAAGACTAAAGTGACGGAGAGGTTCTTGCGGAGATGCACGCCAAACTATGCGTTGGTAATCAATGTCGCGTTTGTCAACAAGGATTTGGCGGTACATTTTTTCAATGTCTGCGAGGAAAACATAGCGATGTAATCGCCATTGCAATATGACTGCGGGCAAGTTTAACTGTAATTTTTGACCGGTAAACAAGTGATCATTGAGAGAGGTACCGTTAGAGGTTTTACTAGATGCGTTAAACACAACACGAAGACGTGTAGTAACACTGGATTCCTTAATTACAGCGTGATGTGGAATATAAACAATTTGATGGGAGACAGAGCTGGGTTCAGGAACTTCGACCATGTGATTCAAGGATTCATATTCGCGCATAAATTTTGCATATTCGTGAGCTAGTTCAGGATTAGCTTGCAATCGTTTTTCTTGCCGGCACCACAAGAGTTTTGCAGTAGGAAGAGATGCGCCAATATTGATTGGAGGCCCTTGTACGAAAGGTAACCTAACACAGTACCGTCCTTCTTCGGTACGCATGTGTGTCTGTTCAAAATGTTTTTCACATTCCTGATCCGCAGGAGTTAACTGCGGAGGCATCGGAATCTGTTCAAGCTCCCAAAACTTACGGAGTGCACTATCCAGTGACTCGATAGGCATACAGTGATGCATAGTCAAACGAAAGGAAGAATTTTCACTGTTTGCGGGAAGAGGACCGGACAGGATCCAGCCTAATACTGTATTTTGCGCGACTGGTTCGTTGGGAGCGCCTCTTCGAATGCCATCAATTAACATCCGTCCGTAAAGATCCGCGCCAATGATCATTTCAATGGGATCTGATGAGAAGGGAGTGTCATCCGCGAGATCAAGACCGGTTAAATGTGCGAGTTTGAAATTGCCGTTTATTGGCGGCGGTAAATAAGTCGTTAACTTGTTTACTATTAACGCGGTCATGGAATATGCTGGTCCTGCTCGTTTACATGGTGTTAGCCGGACCATCGTGGACGCTTTGCACGTGGTTTCGTTATCACCTACGCCGGTAATGGAAATAGAGACGCGATCGCGCGGCGTTTTTAGGCGTTGGGCTAAATTTTCGGTGATCAAGGACGCGACAGACCCCTGATCAAGGAGGACCCGAATTCGTTGAGTTCGGCCGTTAGAAGAGTGTATGTTGACTCTCGCGGTGGCTAAGAGGACACGCAAAGGTGCTGTTGTGGTTCGCGTAACAGACAAAGACGGTACATTTGTTGACGTATTCACTTCGTTATCGTTTGCGGAAACGGTTGAAACATCGGTCGCGAGGGGATTTGAAACGACGTTCGCGTTATTAAAATGTAACAATGTATGATGTCGCTTGCGACATTTCTGACACGAATAAATACTCTTACAATCTCTCTGTTGATGTTGCGTACTAAGGCAGTTGATGCAACGCTTTCCTTTTTTAATGTAGTCAATGCGCTGGGATACCGTTTTTTCACGAAAGACCGGACATTGGTTAAGGCCGTGGTTCGCGCGACACAATGGGCAATTCGGACTATTGGACATTGTCGCATGCGATGGATAATGTTGCGATGGGTTTTGTTTAACAACTATCTTCCCGGTTGAGGATCCGGGTTTCGGAACGAGAATCGCTTCGAGAGATCGAATTCGCGATTCAAGAAAGGTATCGAGATCATCAAAACGGGGAAATTCGGTCGATGTTCCTAATTGCAGTTCCCAAGCACGACGGGAATTTCGGTCGAGGCAATTGACTATCAAACAAACTAAGATCTCGTTCCACTGGTCAACGGCGCAGCCTAACTTTTTTAACGCTTGAATGGCCATATTCGAACGGTCCCGGATATCGTTTAGCGCGGATTTTGACTCAACGTTAGTACTCGGTAAATTTAGCAACGCTTGGACATGCACCGTGATGAGCCGACGTTTATTTTCATAACGGCGAACAAGAAGATTCCACGCGATTTGAAAGTTACTATCGGTTACAGCGAGATTACGAATGATATCGAGCGGTTCGTTATTGACGCAAGAAAACAAATACTGTAATTTGGATACTTCTGATATCGCCTTGTTACCCACGATCATGGCTTGAAAGCGGTCGCGGAAACTCTCCCACTCGTCGAGGGCCCCGGAGAACGTAGGAAGATGCAGCTGAGGTAAACGCTCCACGGATGCTGCCTGCTGTTGGATGTTCTGATCCGGTTCTGCCTCTCCAGCGGGACGCTCCTGCCTTAGTTTCTCCTCGAGATGGTTAAGGATTTCCGCCATAAAATCGGAGGTGGATAAATATGCCTCGTGGGTCAGCATAAACTGCTGCGACAAGAAATATTCGTATTTCTTGTGATGATCGGGGGTGGCAATCGCCACGATTTGGCGATGAAGGCTTTGTGTTTCCTTGAACGCGTTCTCCAATTTGGCAATACGGTTGCGCACCGTTGCAATCGTGTAGTTGGCCTTGCCAATCTTTTTAAAATTGTCCAGTGCGCGAAGGACGAAATACATCGCGTCTTGTTGTTGGTTTATGAGACTTTCTATTTCACTCATTTCGAACACACACGACAGAGTTTGTTTATCACACGTCGTCCCCAACGGTTGGCCTCGAGGTCGAAATCGTTTCTAACGGTAACTACTGGCTGCAGTTTTGAATTTTTCGCACTGATTTTTGCTCCGATCCGGCTCGAAGGACCAATGTTTCTTGACCACGGTATCCAACGAGTTTTCTCCAGTTGGCTAAGTGGTCAGTAATTAGCTGATTCTCTCCTATAAGAGGAGACGGAGCACAGGCGGTTGCAGGACAAAGTCATGAAAAGTTGGTAGATAATAAAAAACACTCAGTCGACAGTTTACACAATTATTTAATTCACGATTAACACTCACGACGGACACTGGACGACGATAACGAGAACAATAACTTGGATGATAAATCTGACTTGAGTCGGTTGAAAGATCGGATGAAAACAGCTAACGCGGTGACTATGCAAGGTTCACACGGTTAATGCCAGTTTAAAGTCAACCGGTAATTCGGATTGAACCTTTATTCCGGTTGATGGCGTGGCGGTAGGACTAATCCCGTGTGGGAGGGATTAGACGTGCCTGGGTTTATTATTCTTATGTCGGAACATATATTATTATCAATATAACGTGCATTATTACCCATATAATGCAGTTATTATCGCCAGAACTGTAATAATTATACTTATTACTTATATTATTATCAATATAACATGCATTATTACCCATATAATGCAGTTATTATCGCCAGAACTATAATAATTATACTTATTACTTATATTATTAGCAATATAACGTGCGTTATTACCCATATAATGCAGTTATTATCGCCAGAACTGTAATAATTATACTTATTACTTATATTATTAGCAATATAACGTGCATTATTACCCATATTATGCAGTTATTATCGATAGAACTGTAATAAATATACTGATTACTTTTATTATTATCAATATAACATGCACTATTATCCATATTGTACTATTATTATCGCTAGAACTATAATAATTATACTTATTACTCCCGATATTATCAATATAACATGCATTATTAGCCATATTGTGCTAGTATTATCGCTAGAACTAAAATAATTATACTTATTACTCCCGATATTATCAATATAACGTGCATTATTACCCCTATTATGCAGTTATTATCGCTAGAACTGTAATAATTATACTTATTACTTATATTATTATCAATATAACATGCATTATTACCCATATAATGCAGTTATTAACGCTAGAACTGTAATAATTATACTTATTACTTATATTATTAGCAATATAACGTGCATTATTACCCATATAATGCAGTGATTATCGCTAGAACTGTAATAATTATACTCATTACTTATATTATTCTCAATATAACATGCATTATTACCCATATTATGCAGTTATAGTCGCTAGAACTATAATAAATATACTTATAACTTTTATTATCATCAATATAACATGCATTATTACCCATATTATGCAGTTATTATCGATAGAACTGTAATAAATATAGTTATTACTTTTATTATTATCAATATAACATGCACTATTAGCCATATTTTACTATTATTATCGCTAGAACTATAATAATTATACTTATTACTTATATTATTAGCAATATAACGTGCGTTATTACCCATATAATGCAGTTATTATCGCCAGAACTATAATAATTATACTTATTACTTCTATTATTAGCAATATAACGTGCGTTATTACCCATATAATGCAGTTATTATCGCCAGAACTGTAATAATTATACTTATTACTTATATTATTAGCAATATAACGTGCATTATTACCCATATTATGCAGTTATTATCGATAGAACTGTAATAAATATACTGATTACTTTTATTATTATCAATATAACATGCACTATTATCCATATTGTACTATTATTATCGCTAGAACTATAATAATTATACTTATTACTCCCGATATTATCAATATAACATGCATTATTAGCCATATTGTGCTAGTATTATCGCTAGAACTAAAATAATTATACTTATTACTCCCGATATTATCAATATAACGTGCATTATTACCCCTATTATGCAGATATTATCGCTAGAACTGTAATAATTATACTTATTACTTATATTATTATCAATATAACATGCATTATTACCCATATAATGCAGTTATTATCGCTAGAACTGTAATAATTATACTTATTACTTATATTATTAGCAATATAACGTGCATTATTACCCATATAATGCAGTGATTATCGCTAGAACTGTAATAATTATACTCATTACTTATATTATTCTCAATATAACATGCATTATTACCCATATTATGCAGTTATAGTCGCTAGAACTATAATAAATATACTTATTACTTTTATTGTCATCAATATAACATGCATTATTACCCATATTATGCAGTTATTATCGATAGAACTGTAATAAATATACTTATTACTTTTATTATTATCAATATAACATGCACTATTAGCCATATTTTACTATTATTATCGCTAGAACTGTAATAATTATACTTATTACTTATATTATTAGCAATATAACGTGCGTTATTACCCATATAATGCAGTTATTATCGCCAGAACTATAATAATTATACTTATTACTTATATTATTAGCAATATAACGTGCGTTATTACCCATATAATGCAGTTATTATCGCCAGAACTGTAATAATTATACTTATTACTTATATTATTCTCAATATAACATGCATTATTACCCATATTATGCAGTTATAGTCGCTAGAACTATAATAAATATACTTATTACTTTTATTATCATCAATATAACATGCATTATTACCCATATTATGCAGTTATTATCGATAGAACTGTAATAAATATACTTATTACTTTTATTATTATCAATATAACATGCACTATTAGCCATATTTTACTATTATTATCGCTAGAACTATAATAATTATACTTATTACTTATATTATTAGCAATATAACGTGCGTTATTACCCATATAATGCAGTTATTATCGCCAGAACTATAATAATTATACTTATTACTTATATTATTAGCAATATAACGTGCGTTATTACCCATATAATGCAGTTATTATCGCCAGAACTGTAATAATTATACTTATTACTTATATTATTAGCAATATAACGTGCATTATTACCCATATTATGCAGTTATTATCGATAGAACTGTAATAAATATACTGATTACTTTTATTATTATCAATATAACATGCACTATTATCCATATTGTACTATTATTATCGCTAGAACTATAATAATTATACTTATTACTCCCGATATTATCAATATAACATGCATTATTAGCCATATTGTGCTAGTATTATCGCTAGAACTAAAATAATTATACTTATTACTCCCGATATTATCAATATAACGTGCATTATTACCCCTATTATGCAGTTATTATCGCTAGAACTGTAATAATTATACTTATTACTTATATTATTATCAATATAACGTGCATTATTACCCATATAATGCAGTTATTATCGCCAGAACTGTAATAATTATACTTATTACTTATATTATTATCAATATAACATGCATTATTACCCATATAATGCAGTTATTATCGCCAGAACTATAATAATTATACTTATTACTTATATTATTAGCAATATAACGTGCGTTATTACCCATATAATGCAGTTATTATCGCCAGAACTGTAATAATTATACTTATTACTTATATTATTAGCAATATAACGTGCATTATTACCCATATTATGCAGTTATTATCGATAGAACTGTAATAAATATACTGATTACTTTTATTATTATCAATATAACATGCACTATTATCCATATTGTACTATTATTATCGCTAGAACTATAATAAGTATACTTATTACTCCCGATATTATCAATATAACATGCATTATTAGCCATATTGTGCTAGTATTATCGCTAGAACTAAAATAATTATACTTATTACTCCCGATATTATCAATATAACGTGCATTATTACCCCTATTATGCAGTTATTATCGCTAGAACTGTAATAATTATACTTATTACTTATATTATTATCAATATAACATGCATTATTACCCATATAATGCAGTTATTAACGCTAGAACTGTAATAATTATACTTATTACTTATATTATTAGCAATATAACGTGCATTATTACCCATATAATGCAGTGATTATCGCTAGAACTGTAATAATTATACTCATTACTTATATTATTCTCAATATAACATGCATTATTACCCATATTATGCAGTTATAGTCGCTAGAACTATAATAAATATACTTATAACTTTTATTATCATCAATATAACATGCATTATTACCCATATTATGCAGTTATTATCGATAGAACTGTAATAAATATAGTTATTACTTTTATTATTATCAATATAACATGCACTATTAGCCATATTTTACTATTATTATCGCTAGAACTATAATAATTATACTTATTACTTATATTATTAGCAATATAACGTGCGTTATTACCCATATAATGCAGTTATTATCGCCAGAACTGTAATAATTATACTTATTACTTATATTAGTAGCAATATAACGTGCATTATTACCCATATTATGCAGTTATTATCGCTAGAACTGTAATAAATATACTTATTACTTTTATTATTATCAATATAACATGCACTATTAGCCATATTTTACTATTATTATCGCTAGAACTATAATAATTATACTTATTACTTATATTATTAGCAATATAACGTGCGTTATTACCCATATAATGCAGTTATTATCGCCAGAACTATAATAATTATACTTATTACTTATATTATTAGCAATATAACGTGCGTTATTACCCATATAATGCAGTTATTATCGCCAGAACTGTAATAATTATACTTATTACTTATATTAGTAGCAATATAACGTGCATTATTACCCATATTATGCAGTTATTATCGCTAGAACTGTAATAAATATACTTATTACTTTTATTATTATCAATATAACATGCACTATTATCCATATTGTACTATTATTATCGCTAGAACTATAATAATTATACTTATTACTCCCGATATTATCAATATAACATGCATTATTAGCCATATTGTGCTAGTATTATCGCTAGAACTAAAATAATTATACTTATTACTCCCGATATTATCAATATAACGTGCATTATTACCCCTATTATGCAGTTATTATCGCTAGAACTGTAATAATTATACTTATTACTTATATTATTATCAATATAACATGCATTATTACCCATATAATGCAGTGATTATCGCTAGAACTGTAATAATTATACTCATTACTTATATTATTCTCAATATAACATGCATTATTACCCATATTATGCAGTTATAGTCGCTAGAACTATAATAAATATACTTATTACTTTTATTATCATCAATATAACATGCATTATTACCCATATTATGCAGTGATTATCGATAGAACTGTAATAATTATACTTATAACTTATATTATTATCAATATAACATGCATTATTAGCCATATAATGCAGTTATTATCGCGAGAACTGTAATAATTATACTTATTACTTATATTATTATCAATATAACATGCATTATTACCCATATTATGCAGTTATTATCGCTAGAACTATAATAAATATACGTATTACTTTTATTATCATCAATATAACATGCATCATTACCCATATTATGCAGTTATTATCGATAGAACTGTAATACATATACTTATTACTTTTATTATTATCAATAGAACATGCACTATTAGCCATATTTTACTATTATTATCGCTAGGACTATAATAATTACACTTATTACTTTTATTATTATCAATATAACATGCACTATTAGGCATATTGTACTATTATTATCGCTGGAACTATAATAATTATACTTATTACTCCCGATATTATCAATATAACATGCATTATTACCCATATAATGCAGTTATTATCGCTAGAACTATAATAAATATACGTATTACTTTTATTATCATCAATATAACATGCATTATTACTCATATTATGCAGTTATTATCGATAGAACTGTAATAAATATACTTATTACTTTTATTATTATCAATATAACATGCACTATTAGCCATATTTTACTAATATAATCGCCAGAACTGTAATAATTATACTTATTACTCCCGATATTAACAATATAACATCCATTATTACCCAAATAATGCAGTTATTATCGCTAGAACTGTAATAATTATACTTATTACTTATATTATTAGCAATATAACGTGCATTATTACCCATATTATGCGGTTATTATCGATAGAACTATAATAAATATACTTATTACTTTTATTATTATCAATATAACATGCACTATTATCCATATTTTACTATTATTATCGCTTGAATTATAATAATTATACTTATTGCTTATATTATTAGCAATATAACGTGCATTATTACCCATATAATGCAGTTATTATCGCCAGAACTGTAATAATTATACTTATTACTTATATTATTATCAATATAACATGCATTATTACCCATATAATGCAGTTATTATCGCTAGAACTGTTATAATTATACTTATTACTTATATTATTAGCAATATAACGTGCACTATTACCCATATTTTACGATTATCATCGCTAGAACTATAATAATTATACTTATTACTCCCGATATTATCAATATAACATGCATTATTACGCATATAATGCAGATATTATCGCTAGAACAGTAATAAATATACTTACAACTTTCATTATCATCAATATAACATGCATTATTACCCATATTATGCAGTTATTATCGATAGAACTGTAATAAATATACTGATTACTTTTATTATTATCAATATAACATGCACTATTATCCATATTGTACTATTATTATCGCTAGAACTATAATAATTATACTTATTACTCCCGATATTATCAATATAACATGCATTATTAGCCATATTGTGCTAGTATTATCGCTAGAACTATAATAATTATACTTATTACTCCCGATATTATCAATATAACGTGCATTATTACCCCTATTATGCAGTTATTATCGCTAGAACTGTAATAATTATACTTATTACTTATATTATTATCAATATAACATGCATTATTACCCATATAATGCAGTGATTATCGCTAGAACTGTAATAATTATACTCATTACTTATATTATTCTCAATATAACATGCATTATTACCCATATTATGCAGTTATTATCGATAGAACTGTAATAAATATAGTTATTACTTTTATTATTATCAATATAACATGCACTATTAGCCATATTTTACTATTATTATCGCTAGAACTATAATAATTATACTTATTACTTATATTATTAGCAATATAACGTGCGTTATTACCCATATAATGCAGTTATTATCGCCAGAACTGTAATAATTATACTTATTACTTATATTAGTAGCAATATAACGTGCATTATTACCCATATTATGCAGTTATTATCGCTAGAACTGTAATAAATATACTTATTACTTTTATTATTATCAATATAACATGCACTATTAGCCATATTTTACTATTATTATCGCTAGAACTATAATAATTATACTTATTACTTATATTATTAGCAATATAACGTGCGTTATTACCCATATAATGCAGTTATTATCGCCAGAACTATAATAATTATACTTATTACTTATATTATTAGCAATATAACGTGCGTTATTACCCATATAATGCAGTTATTATCGCCAGAACTGTAATAATTATACTTATTACTTATATTATTAGCAATATAACGTGCATTATTACCCATATTATGCAGTTATTATCGATAGAACTGTAATAAATATACTGATTACTTTTATTATTATCAATATAACATGCACTATTATCCATATTGTACTATTATTATCGCTAGAACTATAATAATTATACTTATTACTCCCGATATTATCAATATAACATGCATTATTAGCCATATTGTGCTAGTATTATCGCTAGAACTAAAATAATTATACTTATTACTCCCGATATTATCAATATAACGTGCATTATTACCCCTATTATGCAGTTATTATCGCTAGAACTGTAATAATTATACTTATTACTTATATTATTATCAATATAACGTGCATTATTACCCATATAATGCAGTTATTATCGCCAGAACTGTAATAATTATACTTATTACTTATATTATTATCAATATAACATGCATTATTACCCATATAATGCAGTTATTATCGCCAGAACTATAATAATTATACTTATTACTTATATTATTAGCAATATAACGTGCGTTATTACCCATATAATGCAGTTATTATCGCCAGAACTGTAATAATTATACTTATTACTTATATTATTAGCAATATAACGTGCATTATTACCCATATTATGCAGTTATTATCGATAGAACTGTAATAAATATACTGATTACTTTTATTATTATCAATATAACATGCACTATTATCCATATTGTACTATTATTATCGCTAGAACTATAATAATTATACTTATTACTCCCGATATTATCAATATAACATGCATTATTAGCCATATTGTGCTAGTATTATCGCTAGAACTAAAATAATTATACTTATTACTCCCGATATTATCAATATAACGTGCATTATTACCCCTATTATGCAGTTATTATCGCTAGAACTGTAATAATTATACTTATTACTTATATTATTATCAATATAACATGCATTATTACCCATATAATGCAGTTATTAACGCTAGAACTGTAATAATTATACTTATTACTTATATTATTAGCAATATAACGTGCATTATTACCCATATAATGCAGTGATTATCGCTAGAACTGTAATAATTATACTCATTACTTATATTATTCTCAATATAACATGCATTATTACCCATATTATGCAGTTATAGTCGCTAGAACTATAATAAATATACTTATAACTTTTATTATCATCAATATAACATGCATTATTACCCATATTATGCAGTTATTATCGATAGAACTGTAATAAATATAGTTATTACTTTTATTATTATCAATATAACATGCACTATTAGCCATATTTTACTATTATTATCGCTAGAACTATAATAATTATACTTATTACTTATATTATTAGCAATATAACGTGCGTTATTACCCATATAATGCAGTTATTATCGCCAGAACTGTAATAATTATACTTATTACTTATATTAGTAGCAATATAACGTGCATTATTACCCATATTATGCAGTTATTATCGCTAGAACTGTAATAAATATACTTATTACTTTTATTATTATCAATATAACATGCACTATTAGCCATATTTTACTATTATTATCGCTAGAACTATAATAATTATACTTATTACTTATATTATTAGCAATATAACGTGCGTTATTACCCATATAATGCAGTTATTATCGCCAGAACTATAATAATTATACTTATTACTTATATTATTAGCAATATAACGTGCGTTATTACCCATATAATGCAGTTATTATCGCCAGAACTGTAATAATTATACTTATTACTTATATTAGTAGCAATATAACGTGCATTATTACCCATATTATGCAGTTATTATCGCTAGAACTGTAATAAATATACTTATTACTTTTATTATTATCAATATAACATGCACTATTATCCATATTGTACTATTATTATCGCTAGAACTATAATAATTATACTTATTACTCCCGATATTATCAATATAACATGCATTATTAGCCATATTGTGCTAGTATTATCGCTAGAACTAAAATAATTATACTTATTACTCCCGATATTATCAATATAACGTGCATTATTACCCCTATTATGCAGTTATTATCGCTAGAACTGTAATAATTATACTTATTACTTATATTATTATCAATATAACATGCATTATTACCCATATAATGCAGTGATTATCGCTAGAACTGTAATAATTATACTCATTACTTATATTATTCTCAATATAACATGCATTATTACCCATATTATGCAGTTATAGTCGCTAGAACTATAATAAATATACTTATTACTTTTATTATCATCAATATAACATGCATTATTACCCATATTATGCAGTGATTATCGATAGAACTGTAATAATTATACTTATAACTTATATTATTATCAATATAGCATGCATTATTAGCCATATAATGCAGTTATTATCGCGAGAACTGTAATAATTATACTTATTACTTATATTATTATCAATATAACATGCATTATTACCCATATTATGCAGTTATTATCGCTAGAACTATAATAAATATACGTATTACTTTTATTATCATCAATATAACATGCATCATTACCCATATTATGCAGTTATTATCGATAGAACTCTAATACATATACTTATTACTTTTATTATTATCAATAGAACATGCACTATTAGCCATATTTTACTATTATTATCGCTAGGACTATAATAATTACACTTATTACTTTTATTATTATCAATATAACATGCACTATTAGGCATATTGTACTATTATTATCGCTGGAACTATAATAATTATACTTATTACTCCCGATATTATCAATATAACATGCATTATTACCCATATAATGCAGTTATTATCGCTAGAACTATAATAAATATACGTATTACTTTTATTATCATCAATATAACATGCATTATTACTCATATTATGCAGTTATTATCGATAGAACTGTAATAAATATACTTATTACTTTTATTATTATCAATATAACATGCACTATTAGCCATATTTTACTAATATAATCGCCAGAACTGTAATAATTATACTTATTACTCCCGATATTAACAATATAACATCCATTATTACCCAAATAATGCAGTTATTATCGCTAGAACTGTAATAATTATACTTATTACTTATATTATTAGCAATATAACGTGCATTATTACCCATATTATGCGGTTATTATCGATAGAACTATAATAAATATACTTATTACTTTTATTATTATCAATATAACATGCACTATTATCCATATTTTACTATTATTATCGCTTGAATTATAATAATTATACTTATTGCTTATATTATTAGCAATATAACGTGCATTATTACCCATATAATGCAGTTATTATCGCCAGAACTGTAATAATTATACTTATTACTTATATTATTATCAATATAACATGCATTATTACCCATATAATGCAGTTATTATCGCTAGAACTGTTATAATTATACTTATTACTTATATTATTAGCAATATAACGTGCACTATTACCCATATTTTACGATTATCATCGCTAGAACTATAATAATTATACTTATTACTCCCGATATTATCAATATAACATGCATTATTACGCATATAATGCAGATATTATCGCTAGAACAGTAATAAATATACTTACAACTTTCATTATCATCAATATAACATGCATTATTACCCATATTATGCAGTTATTATCGATAGAACTGTAATAAATATACTGATTACTTTTATTATTATCAATATAACATGCACTATTATCCATATTGTACTATTATTATCGCTAGAACTATAATAATTATACTTATTACTCCCGATATTATCAATATAACATGCATTATTAGCCATATTGTGCTAGTATTATCGCTAGAACTATAATAATTATACTTATTACTCCCGATATTATCAATATAACGTGCATTATTACCCCTATTATGCAGTTATTATCGCTAGAACTGTAATAATTATACTTATTACTTATATTATTATCAATATAACATGCATTATTACCCATATAATGCAGTGATTATCGCTAGAACTGTAATAATTATACTCATTACTTATATTATTCTCAATATAACATGCATTATTACCCATATTATGCAGTTATTATCGATAGAACTGTAATAAATATAGTTATTACTTTTATTATTATCAATATAACATGCACTATTAGCCATATTTTACTATTATTATCGCTAGAACTATAATAATTATACTTATTACTTATATTATTAGCAATATAACGTGCGTTATTACCCATATAATGCAGTTATTATCGCCAGAACTGTAATAATTATACTTATTACTTATATTAGTAGCAATATAACGTGCATTATTACCCATATTATGCAGTTATTATCGCTAGAACTGTAATAAATATACTTATTACTTTTATTATTATCAATATAACATGCACTATTAGCCATATTTTACTATTATTATCGCTAGAACTATAATAATTATACTTATTACTTATATTATTAGCAATATAACGTGCGTTATTACCCATATAATGCAGTTATTATCGCCAGAACTATAATAATTATACTTATTACTTATATTATTAGCAATATAACGTGCGTTATTACCCATATAATGCAGTTATTATCGCCAGAACTGTAATAATTATACTTATTACTTATATTATTAGCAATATAACGTGCATTATTACCCATATTATGCAGTTATTATCGATAGAACTGTAATAAATATACTGATTACTTTTATTATTATCAATATAACATGCACTATTATCCATATTGTACTATTATTATCGCTAGAACTATAATAATTATACTTATTACTCCCGATATTATCAATATAACATGCATTATTAGCCATATTGTGCTAGTATTATCGCTAGAACTAAAATAATTATACTTATTACTCCCGATATTATCAATATAACGTGCATTATTACCCCTATTATGCAGTTATTATCGCTAGAACTGTAATAATTATACTTATTACTTATATTATTATCAATATAACATGCATTATTACCCATATAATGCAGTGATTATCGCTAGAACTGTAATAATTATACTCATTACTTATATTATTCTCAATATAACATGCATTATTACCCATATTATGCAGTTATAGTCGCTAGAACTATAATAAATATACTTATTACTTTTATTATCATCAATATAACATGCATTATTACCCATATTATGCAGTGATTATCGATAGAACTGTAATAATTATACTTATAACTTATATTATTATCAATATAGCATGCATTATTAGCCATATAATGCAGTTATTATCGCGAGAACTGTAATAATTATACTTATTACTTATATTATTATCAATATAACATGCATTATTACCCATATTATGCAGTTATTATCGCTAGAACTATAATAAATATACGTATTACTTTTATTATCATCAATATAACATGCATCATTACCCATATTATGCAGTTATTATCGATAGAACTCTAATACATATACTTATTACTTTTATTATTATCAATAGAACATGCACTATTAGCCATATTTTACTATTATTATCGCTAGGACTATAATAATTACACTTATTACTTTTATTATTATCAATATAACATGCACTATTAGGCATATTGTACTATTATTATCGCTGGAACTATAATAATTATACTTATTACTCCCGATATTATCAATATAACATGCATTATTACCCATATAATGCAGTTATTATCGCTAGAACTATAATAAATATACGTATTACTTTTATTATCATCAATATAACATGCATTATTACTCATATTATGCAGTTATTATCGATAGAACTGTAATAAATATACTTATTACTTTTATTATTATCAATATAACATGCACTATTAGCCATATTTTACTAATATAATCGCCAGAACTGTAATAATTATACTTATTACTCCCGATATTAACAATATAACATCCATTATTACCCAAATAATGCAGTTATTATCGCTAGAACTGTAATAATTATACTTATTACTTATATTATTAGCAATATAACGTGCATTATTACCCATATTATGCGGTTATTATCGATAGAACTATAATAAATATACTTATTACTTTTATTATTATCAATATAACATGCACTATTATCCATATTTTACTATTATTATCGCTTGAATTATAATAATTATACTTATTGCTTATATTATTAGCAATATAACGTGCATTATTACCCATATAATGCAGTTATTATCGCCAGAACTGTAATAATTATACTTATTACTTATATTATTATCAATATAACATGCATTATTACCCATATAATGCAGTTATTATCGCTAGAACTGTTATAATTATACTTATTACTTATATTATTAGCAATATAACGTGCACTATTACCCATATTTTACGATTATCATCGCTAGAACTATAATAATTATACTTATTACTCCCGATATTATCAATATAACATGCATTATTACGCATATAATGCAGATATTATCGCTAGAACAGTAATAAATATACTTACAACTTTCATTATCATCAATATAACATGCATTATTACCCATATTATGCAGTTATTATCGATAGAACTGTAATAAATATACTGATTACTTTTATTATTATCAATATAACATGCACTATTATCCATATTGTACTATTATTATCGCTAGAACTATAATAATTATACTTATTACTCCCGATATTATCAATATAACATGCATTATTAGCCATATTGTGCTAGTATTATCGCTAGAACTATAATAATTATACTTATTACTCCCGATATTATCAATATAACGTGCATTATTACCCCTATTATGCAGTTATTATCGCTAGAACTGTAATAATTATACTTATTACTTATATTATTATCAATATAACATGCATTATTACCCATATAATGCAGTGATTATCGCTAGAACTGTAATAATTATACTCATTACTTATATTATTCTCAATATAACATGCATTATTACCCATATTATGCAGTTATTATCGATAGAACTGTAATAAATATAGTTATTACTTTTATTATTATCAATATAACATGCACTATTAGCCATATTTTACTATTATTATCGCTAGAACTATAATAATTATACTTATTACTTATATTATTAGCAATATAACGTGCGTTATTACCCATATAATGCAGTTATTATCGCCAGAACTGTAATAATTATACTTATTACTTATATTAGTAGCAATATAACGTGCATTATTACCCATATTATGCAGTTATTATCGCTAGAACTGTAATAAATATACTTATTACTTTTATTATTATCAATATAACATGCACTATTAGCCATATTTTACTATTATTATCGCTAGAACTATAATAATTATACTTATTACTTATATTATTAGCAATATAACGTGCGTTATTACCCATATAATGCAGTTATTATCGCCAGAACTATAATAATTATACTTATTACTTATATTATTAGCAATATAACGTGCGTTATTACCCATATAATGCAGTTATTATCGCCAGAACTGTAATAATTATACTTATTACTTATATTATTAGCAATATAACGTGCATTATTACCCATATTATGCAGTTATTATCGATAGAACTGTAATAAATATACTGATTACTTTTATTATTATCAATATAACATGCACTATTATCCATATTGTACTATTATTATCGCTAGAACTATAATAATTATACTTATTACTCCCGATATTATCAATATAACATGCATTATTAGCCATATTGTGCTAGTATTATCGCTAGAACTAAAATAATTATACTTATTACTCCCGATATTATCAATATAACGTGCATTATTACCCCTATTATGCAGTTATTATCGCTAGAACTGTAATAATTATACTTATTACTTATATTATTATCAATATAACATGCATTATTACCCATATAATGCAGTTATTATCGCTAGAACTGTAATAATTATACTTATTACTTATATTATTAGCAATATAACGTGCATTATTACCCATATAATGCAGTGATTATCGCTAGAACTGTAATAATTATACTCATTACTTATATTATTCTCAATATAACATGCATTATTACCCATATTATGCAGTTATCGTCGCTAGAACTATAATAAATATACTTATAACTTTTATTATCATCAATATAACATGCATTATTACCCATATTATGCAGTTATTATCGATAGAACTGTAATAAATATAGTTATTACTTTTATTATTATCAATATAACATGCACTATTAGCCATATTTTACTATTATTATCGCTAGAACTATAATAATTATACTTATTACTTATATTGTTAGCAGTATAACGTGCATTATTACCCATATTATGCAGTTATTACCGCTAGAACTGTAATAATTATACTTATTACTTATATTATTATCAATATAACATGCATTAGTAGCCATATAATGCAGTTATTATCGCTAGAACTGTAATAATCATACTTATTACTTATATTATTGGCAATATAACGTGCATTATTACCCATATAATGCAGTTATTATCGCCAGAACTCTAATAATTATACTTATTACTTATATTATTAGCAATATAACGTGCATTATTACCCATATAATGCAGTTGTTATCGCTAGAACTGTAATAATTATACTCATTACTTATATTATTATCAATATAACATGCATTATTACCCATATAATGCAGTTATTATCGCTAGAACTGTAATAATTATACTTATTACTTATATTGTTAGCAGTATAACGTGCATTATTATCCATATTATGCAGTTATTACCGCTAGAACTGTAATAATTATACTTATAACTTATATTATTATCAATATAACATGCATTATTAGCCATATAATGCAGTTATTATCGCGAGAACTGTAATAATTATACTTATTACTTATATTATTATCAATATAACATGCATTATTACCCATATTATGCAGTTATTATCGCTAGAACTATAATAAATATACGTATTACTTTTATTATCATCAATATAACATGCATCATTACCCATATTATGCAGTTATTATCGATAGAACTGTAATACATATACTTATTACTTTTATTATTATCAATAGAACATGCACTATTAGCCATATTTTACTATTATTATCGCTAGGACTATAATAATTACACTTATTACTTTTATTATTATCAATATAACATGCACTATTAGGCATATTGTACTATTATTATCGCTGGAACTATAATAATTATACTTATTACTCCCGATATTATCAATATAACATGCATTATTACCCATATAATGCAGTTATTATCGCTAGAACTGTAATAAATATACGTATTACTTTTATTATCATCAATATAACATGCATTATTACTCATATTATGCAGTTATTATCGATAGAACTGTAATAAATATACTTATTACTTTTATTATTATCAATATAACATGCACTATTAGCCATATTTTACTAATATAATCGCCAGAACTGTAATAATTATACTTATTACTCCCGATATTAACAATATAACATCCATTATTACCCAAATAATGCAGTTATTATCGCTAGAACTGTAATAATTATACTTATTACTTATATTATTAGCAATATAACGTGCATTATTACCCATATTATGCGGTTATTATCGATAGAACTATAATAAATATACTTATTACTTTTATTATTATCAATATAACATGCACTATTATCCATATTTTACTATTATTATCGCTTGAATTATAATAATTATACTTATTGCTTATATTATTAGCAATATAACGTGCATTATTACCCATATAATGCAGTTATTATCGCCAGAACTGTAATAATTATACTTATTACTTATATTATTATCAATATAACATGCATTATTACCCATATAATGCAGTTATTATCGCTAGAACTGTTATAATTATACTTATTACTTATATTATTAGCAATATAACGTGCACTATTACCCATATTTTACGATTATCATCGCTAGAACTATAATAATTATACTTATTACTCCCGATATTATCAATATAACATGCATTATTACGCATATAATGCAGATATTATCGCTAGAACAGTAATAAATATACTTACAACTTTCATTATCATCAATATAACATGCATTATTACCCATATTATGCAGTTATTATCGATAGAACTGTAATAAATATACTGATTACTTTTATTATTATCAATATAACATGCACTATTATCCATATTGTACTATTATTATCGCTAGAACTATAATAATTATACTTATTACTCCCGATATTATCAATATAACATGCATTATTAGCCATATTGTGCTAGTATTATCGCTAGAACTATAATAATTATACTTATTACTCCCGATATTATCAATATAACGTGCATTATTACCCCTATTATGCAGTTATTATCGCTAGAACTGTAATAATTATACTTATTACTTATATTATTATCAATATAACATGCATTATTACCCATATAATGCAGTGATTATCGCTAGAACTGTAATAATTATACTCATTACTTATATTATTCTCAATATAACATGCATTATTACCCATATTATGCAGTTATTATCGATAGAACTGTAATAAATATAGTTATTACTTTTATTATTATCAATATAACATGCACTATTAGCCATATTTTACTATTATTATCGCTAGAACTATAATAATTATACTTATTACTTATATTATTAGCAATATAACGTGCGTTATTACCCATATAATGCAGTTATTATCGCCAGAACTGTAATAATTATACTTATTACTTATATTAGTAGCAATATAACGTGCATTATTACCCATATTATGCAGTTATTATCGCTAGAACTGTAATAAATATACTTATTACTTTTATTATTATCAATATAACATGCACTATTAGCCATATTTTACTATTATTATCGCTAGAACTATAATAATTATACTTATTACTTATATTATTAGCAATATAACGTGCGTTATTACCCATATAATGCAGTTATTATCGCCAGAACTATAATAATTATACTTATTACTTATATTATTAGCAATATAACGTGCGTTATTACCCATATAATGCAGTTATTATCGCCAGAACTGTAATAATTATACTTATTACTTATATTATTAGCAATATAACGTGCATTATTACCCATATTATGCAGTTATTATCGATAGAACTGTAATAAATATACTGATTACTTTTATTATTATCAATATAACATGCACTATTATCCATATTGTACTATTATTATCGCTAGAACTATAATAATTATACTTATTACTCCCGATATTATCAATATAACATGCATTATTAGCCATATTGTGCTAGTATTATCGCTAGAACTAAAATAATTATACTTATTACTCCCGATATTATCAATATAACGTGCATTATTACCCCTATTATGCAGTTATTATCGCTAGAACTGTAATAATTATACTTATTACTTATATTATTATCAATATAACATGCATTATTACCCATATAATGCAGTTATTATCGCTAGAACTGTAATAATTATACTTATTACTTATATTATTAGCAATATAACGTGCATTATTACCCATATAATGCAGTGATTATCGCTAGAACTGTAATAATTATACTCATTACTTATATTATTCTCAATATAACATGCATTATTACCCATATTATGCAGTTATCGTCGCTAGAACTATAATAAATATACTTATAACTTTTATTATCATCAATATAACATGCATTATTACCCATATTATGCAGTTATTATCGATAGAACTGTAATAAATATAGTTATTACTTTTATTATTATCAATATAACATGCACTATTAGCCATATTTTACTATTATTATCGCTAGAACTATAATAATTATACTTATTACTTATATTGTTAGCAGTATAACGTGCATTATTACCCATATTATGCAGTTATTACCGCTAGAACTGTAATAATTATACTTATTACTTATATTATTATCAATATAACATGCATTAGTAGCCATATAATGCAGTTATTATCGCTAGAACTGTAATAATCATACTTATTACTTATATTATTGGCAATATAACGTGCATTATTACCCATATAATGCAGTTATTATCGCCAGAACTCTAATAATTATACTTATTACTTATATTATTAGCAATATAACGTGCATTATTACCCATATAATGCAGTTGTTATCGCTAGAACTGTAATAATTATACTCATTACTTATATTATTATCAATATAACATGCATTATTACCCATATAATGCAGTTATTATCGCTAGAACTGTAATAATTATACTTATTACTTATATTGTTAGCAGTATAACGTGCATTATTATCCATATTATGCAGTTATTACCGCTAGAACTGTAATAATTATACTTATAACTTATATTATTATCAATATAACATGCATTATTAGCCATATAATGCAGTTATTATCGCGAGAACTGTAATAATTATACTTATTACTTATATTATTATCAATATAACATGCATTATTACCCATATTATGCAGTTATTATCGCTAGAACTATAATAAATATACGTATTACTTTTATTATCATCAATATAACATGCATCATTACCCATATTATGCAGTTATTATCGATAGAACTGTAATACATATACTTATTACTTTTATTATTATCAATAGAACATGCACTATTAGCCATATTTTACTATTATTATCGCTAGGACTATAATAATTACACTTATTACTTTTATTATTATCAATATAACATGCACTATTAGGCATATTGTACTATTATTATCGCTGGAACTATAATAATTATACTTATTACTCCCGATATTATCAATATAACATGCATTATTACCCATATAATGCAGTTATTATCGCTAGAACTGTAATAAATATACGTATTACTTTTATTATCATCAATATAACATGCATTATTACTCATATTATGCAGTTATTATCGATAGAACTGTAATAAATATACTTATTACTTTTATTATTATCAATATAACATGCACTATTAGCCATATTTTACTAATATAATCGCCAGAACTGTAATAATTATACTTATTACTCCCGATATTAACAATATAACATCCATTATTACCCAAATAATGCAGTTATTATCGCTAGAACTGTAATAATTATACTTATTACTTATATTATTAGCAATATAACGTGCATTATTACCCATATTATGCGGTTATTATCGATAGAACTATAATAAATATACTTATTACTTTTATTATTATCAATATAACATGCACTATTATCCATATTTTACTATTATTATCGCTTGAATTATAATAATTATACTTATTGCTTATATTATTAGCAATATAACGTGCATTATTACCCATATAATGCAGTTATTATCGCCAGAACTGTAATAATTATACTTATTACTTATATTATTATCAATATAACATGCATTATTACCCATATAATGCAGTTATTATCGCTAGAACTGTTATAATTATACTTATTACTTATATTATTAGCAATATAACGTGCACTATTACCCATATTTTACGATTATCATCGCTAGAACTATAATAATTATACTTATTACTCCCGATATTATCAATATAACATGCATTATTACGCATATAATACAGATATTATCGCTAGAACAGTAATAAATATACTTACAACTTTCATTATCATCAATATAACATGCATTATTACCCATATTATGCAGTTATTATCGATAGAACTGTAATAAATATACTGATTACTTTTATTATTATCAATATAACATGCACTATTATCCATATTGTACTATTATTATCGCTAGAACTATAATAATTATACTTATTACTCCCGATATTATCAATATAACATGCATTATTAGCCATATTGTGCTAGTATTATCGCTAGAACTATAATAATTATACTTATTACTCCCGATATTATCAATATAACGTGCATTATTACCCCTATTATGCAGTTATTATCGCTAGAACTGTAATAATTATACTTATTACTTATATTATTATCAATATAACGTGCATTATTACCCATATAATGCAGTGATTATCGCTAGAACTGTAATAATTATACTCATTACTTATATTATTCTCAATATAACATGCATTATTACCCATATTATGCAGTTATAGTCGCTAGAACTATAATAAATATACTTATTACTTTTATTATCATCAATATAACATGCATTATTACCCATATTATGCAGTTATTATCGATAGAACTGTAATAAATATACTTATTACTTTTATTATTATCAATATAACATGCACTATTAGCCATATTTTACTATTATTATCGCTAGAACTATAATAATTATACTTATTACTTATATTATTAGCAATATAACGTGCGTTATTACCCATATAATGCAGTTATTATCGCCAGAACTGTAATAATTATACTTATTACTTATATTATTAGCAATATAACGTGCATTATTACCCATATTATGCAGTTATTATCGATAGAACTGTAATAAATATACTGATTACTTTTATTATTATCAATATAACATGCACTATTATCCATATTGTACTATTATTATCGCTAGAACTATAATAATTATACTTATTACTCCCGATATTATCAATATAACATGCATTATTAGCCATATTGTGCTAGTATTATCGCTAGAACTAAAATAATTATACTTATTACTCCCGATATTATCAATATAACGTGCATTATTACCCCTATTATGCAGTTATTATCGCTAGAACTGTAATAATTATACTTATTACTTATATTATTATCAATATAACATGCATTATTACCCATATAATGCAGTTATTATCGCTAGAACTGTAATAATTATACTTATTACTTATATTATTAGCAATATAACGTGCATTATTACCCATATAATGCAGTGATTATCGCTAGAACTGTAATAATTATACTCATTACTTATATTATTCTCAATATAACATGCATTATTACCCATATTATGCAGTTATAGTCGCTAGAACTATAATAAATATACTTATAACTTTTATTATCATCAATATAACATGCATTATTACCCATATTATGCAGTTATTATCAATAGAACTGTAATAAATATAGTTATTACTTTTATTATTATCAATATAACATGCACTATTAGCCATATTTTACTATTATTATCGCTAGAACTATAATAATTATACTTATTACTTATATTATTAGCAATATAACGTGCGTTATTACCCATATAATGCAGTTATTATCGCCAGAACTGTAATAATTATACTTATTACTTATATTAGTAGCAATATAACGTGCATTATTACCCATATTATGCAGTTATTATCGCTAGAACTGTAATAAATATACTTATTACTTTTATTATTATCAATATAACATGCACTATTAGCCATATTTTACTATTATTATCGCTAGAACTATAATAATTATACTTATTACTTATATTATTAGCAATATAACGTGCGTTATTACCCATATAATGCAGTTATTATCGCCAGAACTATAATAATTATACTTATTACTTATATTATTAGCAATATAACGTGCGTTATTACCCATATAATGCAGTTATTATCGCCAGAACTGTAATAATTATACTTATTACTTATATTATTAGCAATATAACGTGCATTATTACCCATATTATGCAGTTATTATCGATAGAACTGTAATAAATATACTGATTACTTTTATTATTATCAATATAACATGCACTATTATCCATATTGTACTATTATTATCGCTAGAACTATAATAATTATACTTATTACTCCCGATATTATCAATATAACATGCATTATTAGCCATATTGTGCTAGTATTATCGCTAGAACTAAAATAATTATACTTATTACTCCCGATATTATCAATATAACGTGCATTATTACCCTTATTATGCAGTTATTATCGCTAGAACTGTAATAATTATACTTATTACTTATATTATTATCAATATAACATGCATTATTACCCATATAATGCAGTTATTATCGCTAGAACTGTAATAATTATACTTATTACTTATATTATTAGCAATATAACGTGCATTATTACCCATATAATGCAGTGATTATCGCTAGAACTGTAATAATTATACTCATTACTTATATTATTCTCAATATAACATGCATTATTACCCATATTATGCAGTTATAGTCGCTAGAACTATAATAAATATACTTATTACTTTTATTATCATCAATATAACATGCATTATTACCCATATTATGCAGTTATTATCGATAGAACTGTAATAAATATACTTATTACTTTTATTATTATCAATATAACATGCACTATTAGCCATATTTTACTATTATTATCGCTAGAACTATAATAATTATACTTATTACTTATATTATTAGCAATATAACGTGCGTTATTACCCATATAATGCAGTTATTATCGCCAGAACTATAATAATTATACTTATTACTTATATTATTAGCAATATAACGTGCGTTATTACCCATATAATGCAGTTATTATCGCCAGAACTGTAATAATTATACTTATTACTTATATTATTAGCAATATAACGTGCATTATTACCCATATTATGCAGTTATTATCGATAGAACTGTAATAAATATACTGATTACTTTTATTATTATCAATATAACATGCACTATTATCCATATTGTACTATTATTATCGCTAGAACTATAATAATTATACTTATTACTCCCGATATTATCAATATAACATGCATTATTAGCCATATTGTGCTAGTATTATCGCTAGAACTAAAATAATTATACTTATTACTCCCGATATTATCAATATAACGTGCATTATTACCCCTATTATGCAGTTATTATCGCTAGAACTGTAATAATTATACTTATTACTTATATTATTATCAATATAACATGCATTATTACCCATATAATGCAGTTATTATCGCTAGAACTGTAATAATTATACTTATTACTTATATTATTAGCAATATAACGTGCATTATTACCCATATAATGCAGTGATTATCGCTAGAACTGTAATAATTATACTCATTACTTATATTATTCTCAATATAACATGCATTATTACCCATATTATGCAGTTATAGTCGCTAGAACTATAATAAATATACTTATTACTTTTATTATCATCAATATAACATGCATTATTACCCATATTATGCAGTTATTATCGATAGAACTGTAATAAATATACTTATTACTTTTATTATTATCAATATAACATGCACTATTAGCCATATTTTACTATTATTATCCCTAGAACTGTAATAATTATACTTATTACTTATATTATTAGCAATATAACGTGCGTTATTACCCATATAATGCAGTTATTATCGCCAAAACTATAATAATTATACTTATTACTTATATTATTAGCAATATAACGTGCGTTATTACCCATATAATGCAGTTATTATCGCCAGAACTGTAATAATTATACTTATTACTTATATTATTAGCAATATAACGTGCATTATTACCCATATTATGCAGTTATTATCGATAGAACTGTAATAAATATACTGATTACTTTTATTATTATCAATATAACATGCACTATTATCCATATTGTACTATTATTATCGCTAGAACTATAATAATTATACTTATTACTCCCGATATTATCAATATAACATGCATTATTAGCCATATTGTGCTAGTATTATCGCTAGAACTAAAATAATTATACTTATTACTCCCGATATTATCAATATAACGTGCATTATTACCCTTATTATGCAGTTATTATCGCTAGAACTGTAATAATTATACTTATTACTTATATTATTATCAATATAACATGCATTATTACCCATATAATGCAGTTATTATCGCTAGAACTGTAATAATTATACTTATTACTTATATTATTAGCAATATAACGTGCATTATTACCCATATAATGCAGTGATTATCGCTAGAACTGTAATAATTATACTCATTACTTATATTATTCTCAATATAACATGCATTATTACCCATATTATGCAGTTATAGTCGCTAGAACTATAATAAATATACTTATTACTTTTATTATCATCAATATAACATGCATTATTACCCATATTATGCAGTTATTATCGATAGAACTGTAATAAATATACTTATTACTTTTATTATTATCAATATAACATGCACTATTAGCCATATTTTACTATTATTATCGCTAGAACTATAATAATTATACTTATTACTTATATTATTAGCAATATAACGTGCGTTATTACCCATATAATGCAGTTATTATCGCCAGAACTATAATAATTATACTTATTACTTATATTATTAGCAATATAACGTGCGTTATTACCCATATAATGCAGTTATTATCGCCAGAACTGTAATAATTATACTTATTACTTATATTATTAGCAATATAACGTGCATTATTACCCATATTATGCAGTTATTATCGATAGAACTGTAATAAATATACTGATTACTTTTATTATTATCAATATAACATGCACTATTATCCATATTGTACTATTATTATCGCTAGAACTATAATAATTATACTTATTACTCCCGATATTATCAATATAACATGCATTATTAGCCATATTGTGCTAGTATTATCGCTAGAACTAAAATAATTATACTTATTACTCCCGATATTATCAATATAACGTGCATTATTACCCCTATTATGCAGTTATTATCGCTAGAACTGTAATAATTATACTTATTACTTATATTATTATCAATATAACATGCATTATTACCCATATAATGCAGTTATTATCGCTAGAACTGTAATAATTATACTTATTACTTATATTATTAGCAATATAACGTGCATTATTACCCATATAATGCAGTGATTATCGCTAGAACTGTAATAATTATACTCATTACTTATATTATTCTCAATATAACATGCATTATTACCCATATTATGCAGTTATAGTCGCTAGAACTATAATAAATATACTTATTACTTTTATTATCATCAATATAACATGCATTATTACCCATATTATGCAGTTATTATCGATAGAACTGTAATAAATATACTTATTACTTTTATTATTATCAATATAACATGCACTATTAGCCATATTTTACTATTATTATCCCTAGAACTGTAATAATTATACTTATTACTTATATTATTAGCAATATAACGTGCGTTATTACCCATATAATGCAGTTATTATCGCCAAAACTATAATAATTATACTTATTACTTATATTATTAGCAATATAACGTGCGTTATTACCCATATAATGCAGTTATTATCGCCAGAACTGTAATAATTATACTTATTACTTATATTATTAGCAATATAACGTGCATTATTACCCATATTATGCAGTTATTATCGATAGAACTGTAATAAATATACTGATTACTTTTATTATTATCAATATAACATGCACTATTATCCATATTGTACTATTATTATCGCTAGAACTATAATAATTATACTTATTACTCCCGATATTATCAATATAACATGCATTATTAGCCATATTGTGCTAGTATTATCGCTAGAACTAAAATAATTATACTTATTACTCCCGATATTATCAATATAACGTGCATTATTACCCCTATTATGCAGTTATTATCGCTAGAACTGTAATAATTATACTTATTACTTATATTATTATCAATATAACGTGCATTATTACCCATATAATGCAGTTATTATCGCCAGAACTGTAATAATTATACTTATTACTTATATTATTCTCAATATAACATGCATTATTACCCATATTATGCAGTTATAGTCGCTAGAACTATAATAAATATACTTATAACTTTTATTATCATCAATATAACATGCATTATTACCCATATTATGCAGTTATTATCGCTAGAACTGTAATAAATATACTTATTACTTTTATTATTATCAATATAACATGCACTATTAGCCATATTTTACTATTATTATCGCTAGAACTATAATAATTATACTTATTACTTATATTATTAGCAATATAACGTGCGTTATTACCCATATAATGCAGTTATTATCGCCAGAACTATAATAATTATACTTATTACTTATATTATTAGCAATATAACGTGCGTTATTACCCATATAATGCAGTTATTATCGCCAGAACTGTAATAATTATACTTATTACTTATATTATTAGCAATATAACGTGCATTATTGCCCATATTATGCAGTTATTATCGATAGAACTGTAATAAATATACTGATTACTTTTATTATTATCAATATAACATGCACTATTATCCATATTGTACTATTATTATCGCTAGAACTATAATAATTATACTTATTACTTATATTATTAGCAATATAACGTGCGTTATTACCCATATAATGCAGTTATTATCGCTAGAACTGTAATAATTATACTTATTACTTATATTATTAGCAATATAACGTGCATTATTACCCATATAATGCAGTGATTATCGCTAGAACTGTAATAATTATACTCATTACTTATATTATTCTCAATATAACATGCATTATTACCCATATTATGCAGTTATAGTCGCTAGAACTATAATAAATATACTTATTACTTTTATTATCATCAATATAACATGCATTATTACCCATATTATGCAGTTATTATCGATAGAACTGTAATAAATATACTTATTACTTTTATTATTATCAATATAACATGCACTATTAGCCATATTTTACTATTATTATCGCTAGAACTATAATAATTATACTTATTACTTATATTATTAGCAATATAACGTGCGTTATTACCCATATAATGCAGTTATTATCGCCAGAACTATAATAATTATACTTATTACTTATATTATTAGCAATATAACGTGCGTTATTACCCATATAATGCAGTTATTATCGCCAGAACTGTAATAATTATACTTATTACTTATATTATTAGCAATATAACGTGCATTATTACCCATATTATGCAGTTATTATCGATAGAACTGTAATAAATATACTGATTACTTTTATTATTATCAATATAACTTGCACTATTATCCATATTGTACTATTATTATCGCTAGAACTATAATAATTATACTTATTACTCCCGATATTATCAATATAACATGCATTATTAGCCATATTGTGCTAGTATTATCGCTAGAACTAAAATAATTATACTTATTACTCCCGATATTATCAATATAACGTGCATTATTACCCCTATTATGCAGTTATTATCGCTAGAACTGTAATAATTATACTTATTACTTATATTATTATCAATATAACATGCATTATTACCCATATAATGCAGTGATTATCGCTAGAACTGTAATAATTATACTCATTACTTATATTATTCTCAATATAACATGCATTATTACCCATATTATGCAGTTATAGTCGCTAGAACTATAATAAATATACTTATTACTTTTATTATCATCAATATAACATGCATTATTACCCATATTATGCAGTTATTATCGATAGAACTGTAATAAATATACTTATTACTTTTATTATTATCAATATAACATGCACTATTATCCATATTGTACTATTATTATCGCTAGAACTATAATAATTATACTTATTACTCCCGATATTATCAATATAACATGCATTATTAGCCATATTGTGCTAGTATTATCGCTAGAACTAAAATAATTATACTTATTACTCCCGATATTATCAATATAACGTGCATTATTACCCCTATTATGCAGTTATTATCGCTAGAACTGTAATAATTATACTTATTACTTATATTATTATCAATATAACGTGCATTATTACCCATATAATGCAGTTATTATCGCCAGAACTGTAATAATTATACTTATTACTTATATTATTCTCAATATAACATGCATTATTACCCATATTATGCAGTTATAGTCGCTAGAACTATAATAAATATACTTATAACTTTTATTATCATCAATATAACATGCATTATTACCCATATTATGCAGTTATTATCGCTAGAACTGTAATAAATATACTTATTACTTTTATTATTATCAATATAACATGCACTATTAGCCATATTTTACTATTATTATCGCTAGAACTATAATAATTATACTTATTACTTATATTATTAGCAATATAACGTGCGTTATTACCCATATAATGCAGTTATTATCGCCAGAACTATAATAATTATACTTATTACTTATATTATTAGCAATATAACGTGCGTTATTACCCATATAATGCAGTTATTATCGCCAGAACAGTAATAATTATACTTATTACTTATATTATTAGCAATATAACGTGCATTATTACCCATATTATGCAGTTATTATCGATAGAACTGTAATAAATATACTGATTACTTTTATTATTATCAATATAACATGCACTATTATCCATATTGTACTATTATTATCGCTAGAACTATAATAATTATACTTATTACTTATATTATTAGCAATATAACGTGCGTTATTACCCATATAATGCAGTTATTATCGCTAGAACTGTAATAATTATACTTATTACTTATATTATTAGCAATATAACGTGCATTATTACCCATATAATGCAGTGATTATCGCTAGAACTGTAATAATTATACTCATTACTTATATTATTATCAATATAACATGCATTATTACCCATATAATGCAGTGATTATCGCTAGAACTGTAATAATTATACTCATTACTTATATTATTCTCAATATAACATGCATTATTACCCATATTATGCAGTTATAGTCGCTAGAACTATAATAAATATACTTATTACTTTTATTATCATCAATATAACATGCATTATTACCCATATTATGCAGTTATTATCGATAGAACTGTAATAAATATACTTATTACTTTTATTATTATCAATATAACATGCACTATTAGCCATATTTTACTATTATTATCGCTAGAACTATAATAATTATACTTATTACTTATATTATTAGCAATATAACGTGCGTTATTACCCATATTATGCAGTTATTATCGATAGAACTGTAATAAATATACTGATTACTTTTATTATTATCAATATAACATGCACTATTATCCATATTGTACTATTATTATCGCTAGAACTATAATAATTATACTTATTACTCCCGATATTATCAATATAACGTGCATTATTACCCCTATTATGCAGTTATTATCGCTAGAACTGTAATAATTATACTTATTACTTATATTATTATCAATATAACATGCATTATTACCCATATAATGCAGTTATTATCGCTAGAACTGTAATAATTATACTTATTACTTATATTATTAGCAATATAACGTGCATTATTACCCATATAATGCAGTGATTATCGCTAGAACTGTAATAATTATACTCATTACTTATATTATTCTCAATATAACATGCATTATTGCCCATATTATGCAGTTATAGTCGCTAGAACTATAATAAATATACTTATAACTTTTATTATCATCAATATAACATGCATTATTACCCATATTATGCAGTTATTATCGATAGAACTGTAATAAATATAGTTATTACTTTTATTATTATCAATATAACATGCACTATTAGCCATATTTTACTATTATTATCGCTAGAACTATAATAATTATACTTATTACTTATATTATTAGCAATATAACGTGCGTTATTACCCATATAATGCAGTTATTATCGCCAGAACTGTAATAATTATACTTATTACTTATATTAGTAGCAATATAACGTGCATTATTACCCATATTATGCAGTTATTATCGCTAGAACTGTAATAAATATACTTATTACTTTTATTATTATCAATATAACATGCACTATTAGCCATATTTTACTATTATTATCGCTAGAACTATAATAATTATACTTATTACTTATATTATTAGCAATATAACGTGCGTTATTACCCATATAATGCAGTTATTATCGCCAGAACTATAATAATTATACTTATTACTTATATTATTAGCAATATAACGTGCGTTATTACCCATATAATGCAGTTACTATCGCCAGAACTGTAATAATTATACTTATTACTTATATTATTAGCAATATAACGTGCATTATTACCCATATTATGCAGTTATTATCGATAGAACTGTAATAAATATACTGATTACTTTTATTATTATCAATATAACATGCACTATTATCCATATTGTACTATTATTATCGCTAGAACTATAATAATTATACTTATTACTCCCGATATTATCAATATAACATGCATTATTAGCCATATTGTGCTAGTATTATCGCTAGAACTAAAATAATTATACTTATTACTCCCGATATTATCAATATAACGTGCATTATTACCCCTATTATGCAGTTATTATCGCTAGAACTGTAATAATTACACTTATTACTTATATTATTATCAATATAACATGCATTATTACCCATATAATGCAGTTATTATCGCTAGAACTGTAATAATTATACTTATTACTTATATTATTAGCAATATAACGTGCATTATTACCCATATAATGCAGTGATTATCGCTAGAACTGTAATAATTATACTCATTACTTATATTATTCTCAATATAACATGCATTATTACCCATATTATGCAGTTATAGTCGCTAGAACTATAATAAATATACTTATTACTTTTATTATCATCAATATAACATGCATTATTACCCATATTATGCAGTTATTATCGATAGAACTGTAATAAATATACTTATTACTTTTATTATTATCAATATAACATGCACTATTAGCCATATTTTACTATTATTATCGCTAGAACTATAATAATTATACTTATTACTTATATTATTAGCAATATAACGTGCGTTATTACCCATATAATGCAGTTATTATCGCCAGAACTATAATAATTATACTTATTACTTATATTATTAGCAATATAACGTGCGTTATTACCCATATAATGCAGTTATTATCGCCAGAACTGTAATAATTATACTTATTACTTATATTATTAGTAATATAACGTGCATTATTACCCATATTACGCAGTTATTATCGATAGAACTGTAATAAATATACTGATTACTTTTATTATTATCAATATAACATGCACTATTATCCATATTGTACTATTATTATCGCTAGAACTATAATAATTATACTTATAACTCCCGATATTATCAATATAACATGCATTATTAGCCATATTGTGCTAGTATTATCGCTAGAACTAAAATAATTATACTTATTACTCCCGATATTATCAATATAACGTGCATTATTACCCCTATTATGCAGTTATTATCGCTAGAACTGTAATAATTATACTTATTACTTATATTATTATCAATATAACATGCATTATTACCCATATAATGCAGTGATTATCGCTAGAACTGTAATAATTATACTCATTACTTATATTATTCTCAATATAACATGCATTATTACCCATATTATGCAGTTATAGTCGCTAGAACTATAATAAATATACTTATTACTTTTATTATCATCAATATAACATGCATTATTACCCATATTATGCAGTTATTATCGATAGAACTGTAATAAATATACTTATTACTTTTATTATTATCAATATAACATGCACTATTAGCCATATTTTACTATTATTATCGCTAGAACTATAATAATTATACTTATTACTTATATTATTAGCAATATAACGTGCGTTATTACCCATATAATGCAGTTATTATCGCCAGAACTATAATAATTATACTTATTACTTATATTATTAGCAATATAACGTGCGTTATTACCCATATTATGCAGTTATTATCGATAGAACTGTAATAAATATACTGATTACTTTTATTATTATCAATATAACATGCACTATTATCCATATTGTACTATTATTATCGCTAGAACTATAATAATTATACTTATTACTCCCGATATTATCAATATAACGTGCATTATTACCCCTATTATGCAGTTATAGTCGCTAGAACTATAATAAATATACTTATAACTTTTATTATCATCAATATAACATGCATTATTACCCATATTAAGCAGTTATTATCGATAGAACTGTAATAAATATAGTTATTACTTTTATTATTATCAATATAACATGCACTATTAGCCATATTTTACTATTATTATCGCTAGAACTATAATAATTATACTTATTACTTATATTATTAGCAATATAACGTGCGTTATTACCCATATAATGCAGTTATTATCGCCAGAACTGTAATAATTATACTTATTACTTATATTAGTAGCAATATAACGTGCATTATTACCCATATTATGCAGTTATTATCGCTAGAACTATAACAATTATACTTATTACTCCCGATATTACCAATATAACATGCATTATTAGCCATATTGTACTATTATTATCGCTAGAACTATAATAATTATACTTATTACTCCCGATATTATCAATATAACATGCATTATTACCCATATAATGCAGTTATTATCGCCAGAACTGTAATAATTATACTTATTACTTATATTATTAGCAATATAACGTGCATTATTACCCATATTATGCAGTTATTATCGATAGAACTGTAATAAATATACTGATTACTTTTATTATTATCAATATAACATGCACTATTATCCATATTGTACTATTATTATCGCTAGAACTATAATAATTATACTTATTACTCCCGATATTATCAATATAACATGCATTATTAGCCATATTGTGCTAGTATTATCGCTAGAACTAAAATAATTATACTTATTACTCCCGATATTATCAATATAACGTGCATTATTACCCCTATTATGCAGTTATTATCGCTAGAACTGTAATAATTATACTTATTACTTATATTATTATCAATATAACATGCATTATTACCCATATAATGCAGTGATTATCGCTAGAACTGTAATAATTATACTCATTACTTATATTATTCTCAATATAACATGCATTATTACCCATATTATGCAGTTATAGTCGCTAGAACTATAATAAATATACTTATTACTTTTATTATCATCAATATAACATGCATTATTACCCATATTATGCAGTTATTATCGATAGAACTGTAATAAATATACTTATTACTTTTATTATTATCAATATAACATGCACTATTAGCCATATTTTACTATTATTATCGCTAGAACTATAATAATTATACTTATTACTTATATTATTAGCAATATAACGTGCGTTATTACCCATATAATGCAGTTATTATCGCTAGAACTATAATAATTATACTTATTACTTATATTATTAGCAATATAACGTGCGTTATTACCCATATTATGCAGTTATTATCGATAGAACTGTAATAAATATACTGATTACTTTTATTATTATCAATATAACATGCACTATTATCCATATTGTACTATTATTATCGCTAGAACTATAATAATTATACTTATTACTCCCGATATTATCAATATAACGTGCATTATTACCCCTATTATGCAGTTATTATCGCTAGAACTGTAATAATTATACTTATTACTTATATTATTATCAATATAACATGCATTATTACCCATATAATGCAGTTATTATCGCTAGAACTGTAATAATTATACTTATTACTTATATTATTAGCAATATAACGTGCATTATTACCCATATAATGCAGTGATTATCGCTAGAACTGTAATAATTATACTCATTACTTATATTATTCTCAATATAACATGCATTATTGCCCATATTATGCAGTTATAGTCGCTAGAACTATAATAAATATACTTATAACTTTTATTATCATCAATATAACATGCATTATTACCCATATTATGCAGTTATTATCGATAGAACTGTAATAAATATAGTTATTACTTTTATTATTATCAATATAACATGCACTATTAGCCATATTTTACTATTATTATCGCTAGAACTATAATAATTATACTTATTACTTATATTATTAGCAATATAACGTGCGTTATTACCCATATAATGCAGTTATTATCGCCAGAACTGTAATAATTATACTTATTACTTATATTAGTAGCAATATAACGTGCATTATTACCCATATTATGCAGTTATTATCGCTAGAACTGTAATAAATATACTTATTACTTTTATTATTATCAATATAACATGCACTATTAGCCATATTTTACTATTATTATCGCTAGAACTATAATAATTATACTTATTACTTATATTATTAGCAATATAATGTGCGTTATTACCCATATAATGCAGTTATTATCGCCAGAACTATAATAATTATACTTATTACTTATATTATTAGCAATATAACGTGCGTTATTACCCATATAATGCAGTTACTATCGCCAGAACTGTAATAATTATACTTATTACTTATATTATTAGCAATATAACGTGCATTATTACCCATATTATGCAGTTATTATCGATAGAACTGTAATAAATATACTGATTACTTTTATTATTATCAATATAACATGCACTATTATCCATATTGTACTATTATTATCGCTAGAACTATAATAATTATACTTATTACTCCCGATATTATCAATATAACATGCATTATTAGCCATATTGTGCTAGTATTATCGCTAGAACTAAAATAATTATACTTATTACTCCCGATATTATCAATATAACGTGCATTATTACCCCTATTATGCAGTTATTATCGCTAGAACTGTAATAATTACACTTATTACTTATATTATTATCAATATAACATGCATTATTACCCATATAATGCAGTTATTATCGCTAGAACTGTAATAATTATACTTACTACTTATATTATTAGCAATATAACGTGCATTATTACCCATATAATGCAGTGATTATCGCTAGAACTGTAATAATTATACTCATTACTTATATTATTCTCAATATAACATGCATTATTACCCATATTATGCAGTTATAGTCGCTAGAACTATAATAAATATACTTATAACTTTTATTATCATCAATATAACATGCATTATTACCCATATTATGCAGTTATTATCGATAGAACTGTAATAAATATAGTTATTACTTTTATTATTATCAATATAACATGCACTATTAGCCATATTTTACTATTATTATCGCTAGAACTATAATAATTATACTTATTACTTATATTATTAGCAATATAACGTGCGTTATTACCCATATAATGCAGTTATTATCGCCAGAACTGTAATAATTATACTTATTACTTATATTAGTAGCAATATAACGTGCATTATTACCCATATAATGCAGTTATTATCGCTAAAACTGTAATAATTATACTTATTACTTATATTATTGGCAATATAACGTGCATTATTACCCATATAATGCAGTTATTATCGCCAGAACTGTAATAATTATACTTATTACTTATATTATTATCAATATAACATGCATTATTACCCATATTATGCAGTTATTATCGCTAGAACTATAATAAATATAGGTATTACTTTTATTATCATCAATATAACATGCATCATTACCCATATTATGCAGTTATTATCGATAGAACTGTAATACATATACTTATTACTTTTATTATTATCAATAGAACATGCACTATTAGCCATATTTTACTATTATTATCGCTAGGACTATAATAATTATACTTATTACTCCCAATATTATCAATATAACATGCATTATTAGCCATATAATGCAGTTATTATCGCTAAAACTGTAATAATTATACTTATTACTTATATTAGTGGCAATATAACGTGCATTATTACCCATATAATGCAGTTATTATCGCCAGAACTGTAATAATTATACTTATTACTTATACTATTATCAATATAACATGCATTATTACCCATATTATGCAGTTATTATCGCTAGAACTATAATAAATATACGTATTACTTTTATTATCATCAATATAACATGCATTAATACCCATATTATGCAGTTATTATCGATAGAACTGTAATAAAAATACTTATTACTTTTATTATTATCAATATAACATGCACTAATAGCCATATTTTACTATTATTATCGCTAGAACTATAACAATTATACTTATTACTCCCGATATTATCAATATAACATGCATTATTAGCCATATTGTACTATTATTATCGCTAGAACTATAATAATTATACTTATTACTCCCGATATTATCAATATAACATGCATTATTACCCATATAATGCAGTTATTATCGCTAGAACTGTAATAATTATACTTATTACTTATATTGTTAGCAATATAACGTGCATTATTACCCATATTATGCAGTTATTATCGCTAGAACTGTAATAATTATACTTATTACTTATATTATTATCAATATAACATGCATTATTACCCATATTATGCAGGTATAATCGCTAGAACTATAATAAATATAGTTACTACTTTTATTATCATCAATATAACATGCATTATTACCCATATTATGCAGTTATTATCGATAGAACTATAATAAATATACTTATTACATTTATTATTATCAATATAACATGCACTATTAGCCATATTTTACTATTATTATCGCTAGAATTATAATAATTATACTTATTACTTATATTGTTAGCAATATAACGTGCATTATTACCCATATTATGCAGTTATTATCGCTAGAACTGTAATAATTATACTTATTACTTATATTATTATCAATATAACATGCATTATTACCCATATTATGCAGTTATTATCGCTAGAACTATAATAAATATACGTATTACTTTTATTATCATCAATATAACATGCATCATTACCCATATTATGCAGTTATTATCGATAGAACTGTAATTCATATGTAAGTTTGACGTTACTCCAAACTTAGTGTGCCCGCCAATGCCACGTGACAGGTGGAGTGGGGGCGACTACGCAGTGCCCAAGAAAACAACAAAACCGAGTCAGTGTAACGAAAGACTAAGAACGGAGGTAAACACCGACAATTTGTACGGTTTTAGGTGCGGTATACGTATTATGTAGATAGAGTATTATTGTTCATTATTATTGTTTAATTATTAATTATATTATAGTTTTTAACTGCAACCACGGATTGTTGTGTTTATTTATCCTGGCATAAAGTCCACCCAAGAAAGGCTTACAAAACCGTACAAATATGGGGGACATAAAAGCAAGATTCCACTTTGTTTCCGAGGCAGTGGACAGCAAAACTACGGAGGTAAAGGTCAAGACAATTCAATTGGTGGGACAACCGGAAATTTTCAAATTCCCTGAAGGGGCACAAACAAAGGCTGAACACCCAAATCTTTTTGAAAATCAAGTAACGAAGGGAGTCGTCAAAAGCTTGAAATTGCGCAACAAATTTCGGAACGTCGTCATCACCTTGGCGGAAGGCAAATTGAAAGACAGTTATGTGGATCATGAAGGTAATGTTGTTTTTGATGGGTATTATTTGGAAGCGATTCAGACTGATTCCCCTATCCCATCAAACCATCCTGTTCCTGAAAACCCACCCCAGGAAAAACCAATCCATTCTATTTCGAAAAATATAATATTGGAGAAGTTTAATGGAAAAAACTTTAACGCGGAGTCGTGGATAAAGATTTTCGTGGCAGAATGCAAACGACTCGAAATAAAAGAAAATAAATATCCAGAGGTCTTAAGATTATTTTTAGAAGGTCCCGCTTCAAATTGGTTTTCAATATTTTTAAAGACAAACTCGCTAACGTGTGAATGGGAACATTGGAATAAGTCATTTATGGATACATTCAATCAAAAATCGTGGTCTGAAATTGCGTATGCCTACACATTTAGATATCTAAATGGACCCTTTTTGGACTTTGCCTTGAAGAAGAGAAATATGTTGATAGACATAGACCCAGATCTAACGATAAATTCACAAATAAACTTAATTGTAATTGCTCTTCCGCACTTTGTTAAATCGCGATTAGAGAGGGAAAAATTAACAAACATAGACAACTTAATGTCATTACTGAGTCAAATGGAACCTATAAATAACAGAAATTTCAATGAGAAAAAAGATGACAAACAAAAATATAATGAAGATAGACAAACAAACCAACGTGCGCGGAAGCCTTGTGCATATTGTGAAAGTGTAGGTTTTAAAAATAGATTCCATCCAGAGGAGGTATGTCGTACAAAAACAGCAAACCGAAAAACAGACAAAAATGATAAAATCAAAATAGCTAATAACATAGAGATCGAAGATGCAGTATCTTTTACCGAGGAGGCAAAAAACGTATAGTGACCCCACTTATAAAATTAAAAATTCTTGTGAATGACAAACCAATTGTTGGTCTCTATGATTCAGGAGCCAACATTTCACTAATAAATTATGATTTTTGGGCAAAACAAAATCTAGATAAAAAGATAAGTGGGGATAAAAATATAAAAACTATTTCGGGAATTTCAAAATCCGAAGGTATGATTACTTTACCGGTAAAGGTTTTTAACATGAAAAAAAAATTTCCATTTTTTATAGTAAAAAGCAATTCATTTAAAGATGATGCACTACTTGGTTTATATTTTATAAAAGAATTTAAATTATGTCAAGACGAGAATTTAAAAATAAGACAAATCAATAATACAGAAATAAACCAGGTAGAAAAAGAACAGGAAATGTCCGATAAGATATACACTGCTGATCGCAAGATACAAAACATATTAAAAAATTACAGGAAAGTGTTTGCAAAAGGAAAATTTGATGTGGGTAGAGTTAAAAATTATGAAGCGGCAATAAAGCTAACGGAAAACAAATACATATCGAAAAAACCATATAAATGTTCGATACAAGATAAAATAGAAATAGAGAATCAAATTAAAGAATTAGTAAAAGCAGGATTAATTGAAGAGTCATGCAGTCCTTATGCGGCCCCGATTACATTAGTATACAAAAAAGAAGAAGCAAAAAAATCTCGCTTATGTATTGATTATAGAGAGCTGAATAGAATAATAGTCCCGGAGAGTCAACCTTTTCCGCGAATCGAAGATATAACGTTACGTGCAAGAAATTGTAAATATTTCACAAAGTTAGACGTGAATTCGGCGTTTTGGTCGATTCCAGTGCGTAACAAAGACAAATATAAAACGGCATTCGTAACGCATCAAGGGCACTGGCAATGGTGTTGTTTACCATTCGGTTTAAAATCCTCGCCGGCAATATTTCAAAGAATTTTGTCCAGCGTCATAAGGAAAAGTAATTTAGCGGCTTTTACGATAAATTACATTGACGATGTTTTAATCTATTCCAAAAATTATGAAGAACATTTGAAAAATATTGAATCAGTTTTAAATGCGTTGCAAAAATATGGCTTCAAATTGAATCTATCAAAGTGCAAATTTGCACAACGAAAAATAACATATTTGGGTCATGAAATAGGCGATAATTATATAAAACCCATAAATGATAATGTAATCGCTATAAAAAATTTTCCAATACCACGAACAAGAAAACATGTGAGACAATTTTTGGGAAAATTGAATTTTTATTTGGAATACATTCCCCAGTCGAAAATAATATTAGAACCGTTCTATAACCTCTTAAGAAAAAATGTAGAGTTTAAATGGTCCAAACTGTGTCATGAAAGTTTTGAAAAAATAAAAAATTACTTGTGCTCAGAACCGATTTTGGCCATCTTTGATCCTGCGAATTCGATTTATATCTATACGGATGCAAGTTTACAGGGGGTGGGGGCAGTATTGAAACAACCCCAAAATGACGGGGTTATAAAACCAGTTTTTTTTTTCTCGCGAAAATTGTCAGAATCACAGAAGAAGAAAAGGGCAATTTATATAGAATGTCTGGCCATAAAAGAAGCTATTCTATATTGGCAGTATTATTTAATGGGACAAAAATTCACTATATTTACGGACCATAAGCCGCTCGAAAACTTTAATGTAAAAAAATGCAATGATCCAGAATTGAATCAAATACTAAACTATATTTCTCAATTTGATTTTGACATAGTTTATAACCCGGGTAAAAATAATTTAGAAGCTGATTGTTTATCCCGAAGCCCGGTTCTAGAAGAAAACAAAGACGACGAAACATCAGTAATAAAAATAGTACATTTTTTACAAATAGACGAAATAATAAACAATCAAAAACAATTAAAATTAGATAACAATTATGATATTGAAAATGACATAATTTATAAGACATTAAATAATAAAAGGAAAATTTGGTTAACTGAAGAATTTGGTATCTCTCTAATTAAAGATGTACACAATAAACAAGGGCATATAGGAACAAAACAATTAGAATTGACAATCACACAAAAATTTTATTTTAAAAATATGCATAAGCATATTAAAATGATATGTCGTTCATGCGAAACTTGCATTAAAAATAAGACCAGAATAGGAAACTTTAAAGCCCCACTATCACAACTGGGCCCAGCCTCAGAGCCGTTCGAGATCGTTGCACTAGATACGATAGGCGGTTTCGCAGGAAATAAAAGCACAAAGAAATATTTGCATTTGTTGATCGATCATTTTACAAGGTATGCGTTTATATCAACGTCTAAAACACAAGGCGCGAAAGATTTTATTAGACTAATAAAAACAATAAAAAAGGATAATAACATAAAAACTTTATTCACAGACCAATATGCAGGTATAAATTCAAAAGAATTTAAACAATATTTGAGGTCCCAAAAGATAAACTTAATCTTCACAGCAGTGGATTGTGCTTTTTCCAACGGTTTAAATGAGAGAACGAATCAAACACTAATCAACAGGATAAGATGTAAAATATTTGAGAACAAAAATCGCCCATGGCCCATTATAGCACAAGAATGTGTCAAAGAATATAACAATACAATTCATAGTTCAACAGGTTTCACACCCAATTATTTGCTCACTGGAAAAGACAAATCAACTCTACTAAGCGAACTAAACCCTAGTAATGAACGTATCTTGAAAGAAGATAGATTAATAGCATTCCAAAATTCAATGAAAGCTCACAGACAAAATAAAAATTATTATGATAAGAATACAAATTATATAGATTACAAAGTTGGAGACCTAGTATATATAGTAAATGGTAATAAATTGAACAGAAACAAATTAGACCCAATTAGAACAGGTCCATATAAAATAAAAAATAAAGTATCTAATGTGATATATATAGTTGATAGAGGTTTCAGAAAGAATGAATCAAACCTTTTTCACACCAGCAAATTGATCCCTTATCACCCATTTCCTAAGCCGTCCACTCAGCTTGAAGGGGGGGATGTAAGTTTGACGTTACTCCAAACTTAGTGTGCCCGCCAATGCCACGTGACAGGTGGAGTGGGGGCGACTACGCAGTGCCCAAGAAAACAACAAAACCGAGTCAGTGTAACGAAAGACTAAGAACGGAGGTAAACACCGACAATTTGTACGGTTTTAGGTGCGGTATACGTATTATGTAGATAGAGTATTATTGTTCATTATTATTGTTTAATTATTAATTATATTATAGTTTTTAACTGCAACCACGGATTGTTGTGTTTATTTATCCTGGCATAAAGTCCACCCAAGAAAGGCTTACACATATACTTATTACTTTTATTATTATCAATAGAACATGCACTATTAGCCATATTTTACTATTATTATCGCTAGGACTATAGTGATTATACTTATTACTCCCAATATTATCAATATAACATGCATTATTACCCATATAATGCAGTTATTATCGCTAGAACTGTAATACATATACTTACTACTTTCATTATCATCAATATAACATGCATTATTACCCATATTATGCAGTTATTATCCATAGAACTATAAGAAATATACTTATTACTTTTATTATTATCAATATAACATGCATTATTACCCATATTATGCAGTTATTATCGATAGAACTGTACTAAATATACTTACTACTTTCATTATCATCAATATAACATGCATTATTACCCATATTATGCAGTTATTATCGATAGAACTATAATAAATATACTTATTACTTTTATTATTATCAATATAACATGCATTATTACCCATATACTGCAGTTAATATCGCCAGAACTGTAATAATTATACTTATTACATATATTATTATCAATATAACATGCATTATTACCCATATTATGCAGTTATCATCGATAGAACTGTAATAAATATACTTATTACTTTTATTATTATCAATATAACATGCACTATTAGCCATATTTTACTATTATTATCGCAAGAACTATAATACTTATACTTACTACTCCCGATATTATCAATATAACGTGCATTATTCGCCATATTGTACTATTATTATCGCTAGAACTGCAATAATTATACTTATTACTCCCAATATTATCAATATAACATGCATTATGACCCATATAATGCAGTTATTATCGGTAGAACTGTAATAATTATACTCATTACTTATATTATTCTCAATGTAACATGCATTATTACCCATATTATGCAGTTATAGTCGCTAGAACTATAATAAATATACTTATTACTTTTATTATCATCAATATAACATGCATTATTACCCATATTATGCAGTTATTATCGATAGAACTGTAATAAATATACTGATTACTTTTATTATTATCAATATAACATGCACTATTATCCATATTGTACTATTATTATCGCTAGAACTATAATAATTATACTTATTACTCCCGATATTATCAATATAACATGCATTATTAGCCATATTGTGCTAGTATTATCGCTAGAACTAAAATAATTATACTTATTACTCCCGATATTATCAATATAACGTGCATTATTACCCCTATTATGCAGTTATTATCGATAGAACTGTAATAAATATAGTTATTACTTTTATTATTATCAATATAACATGCACTATTAGCCATATTTTACTATTATTATCGCTAGAACTGTAATAATTATACTTATTACTTATATTATTAGCAATATAACGTGCGTTATTACCCATATAATGCAGTTATTATCGCCAGAACTGTAATAATTATACTTATTACTTATATTAGTAGCAATATAACGTGCATTATTACCCATATTATGCAGTTATTATCGCTAGAACTGTAATAAATATACTTATTACTTTTATTATTATCAATATAACATGCACTATTAGCCATATTTTACTATTATTATCGCTAGAACTATAATAATTATACTTATTACTTATATTATTAGCAATATAACGTGCGTTATTACCCATATAATGCAGTTATTATCGCCAGAACTATAATAATTATACTTATTACTTATATTATTAGCAATATAACGTGCGTTATTACCCATATAATGCAGTTATTATCGCCAGAACTGTAATAATTATACTTATTACTTATATTATTAGCAATATAACGTGCATTATTACCCATATTATGCAGTTATTATCGATATAACTGTAATAAATATACTGATTACTTTTATTATTATCAATATAACATGCACTATTATCCATATTGTACTATTATTATCGCTAGAACTATAATAATTATACTTATTACTCCCGATATTATCAATATAACATGCATTATTAGCCATATTGTGCTAGTATTATCGCTAGAACTGTAATAATTATACTTATTACTTATATTATTATCAATATAACATGCATTATTACCCATATAATGCAGTTATTATCGCTAGAACTGTAATAATTATACTTATTACTTATATTATTAGCAATATAACGTGCATTATTACCCATATAATGCAGTGATTATCGCTAGAACTGTAATAATTACACTCATTACTTATATTATTCTCAATATAACATGCATTATTACCCATATTATGCAGTTATAGTCGCTAGAACTATAATAAATATACTTATAACTTTTATTATCATCAATATAACATGCATTATTACCCATATTATGCAGTTATTATCGATAGAACTGTAATAAATATAGTTATTACTTTTATTATTATCAATATAACATGCACTATTAGCCATATTTTACTATTATTATCGCTAGAACTATAATAATTATACTTATTACTTATATTATTAGCAATATAACGTGCGTTATTACCCATATAATGCAGTTATTATCGCCAGAACTGTAATAATTATACTTATTACTTATATTAGTAGCAATATAACGTGCATTATTACCCATATTATGCAGTTATTATCGCTAGAACTGTAATAATTATACTTATTACTTATATTATTATCAATATAACATGCATTATTAGCCATATAATGCAGTTATTATAGCTAAAACTGTAATAATTATACTTATTACTTATATTATTGGCAATATAACGTGCATTATTACCCATATTATGCAGTTATTGTCGCTAGAACTGTAATAATTATACTTATTACTTATATTATTATCAATATAACATGCATTATTACCCATATTATGCAGTTATTATCGCTAGAACTATAATAAATATACGTATTACTTTTATTATCATCAATATAACATGCATCATTACCCATATTATGCAGTTATTATCGCTAGAACTGTAATACATATACTTACTACTTTCATTATCATCAATATAACATGCATTATTACCCATATTATGCAGTTATTATCCATAGAACTATAATAAATATACTTATTACTTTTATTATTATCAATATAACATGCATTATTACCCATATTATGCAGTTATTATCGATAGAACTGTACTAAATATACTTACTACCTTCATTATCATCAATATAACATGCATTATTACCCATATTATGCAGTTATTATCGATAGAACTATAATAAATATACTTATTACTTTTATTATTATCAATATAACATGCACTATTAGCCATATTTTACTATTATTATCGCAAGAACTATAATACTTATACTTACTACTCCCGATATTATCAATATAACGTGCATTATTCGCCATATTGTACTATTATTATAGCTAGAACTGCAATAATTATACTTATTACTCCCAATATTATCAATATAACATGCATTATGACCCATATAATGCAGTTATTATCGGTAGAACTGTAATAATTATACTTATTACTTATATTATTATCAATATAACATGCACTATTACCCATATTTTACGATTATCATCGCTAGAACTATAATAATTATACTTATTACTCCCGATATTATCAATATAACATGCATTATTACGCATATAATGCAGATATTATCGCTAGAACAGTAATAAATGTACTTACAACTTTCATTATCATCAATATAACATGCATTATTACCCATATTATGCAGTTATTATCGATAGAACTGTAATAAATATACTGATTACTTTTATTATTATCAATATAACATGCACTATTATCCATATTGTACTATTATTATCGCTAGAACTATAACAATTATACTTATTACTCCCGATATTATCAATATAACATGCATTATTAGCCATATTGTACTATTATTATCGCTAGAACTTTAATAATTATACTTATTACTCCCGATATTATCAATATAACATGCATTATTACCCATATAATGCAGTTATTATCGCCAGAACTATAATAATTATACTTATTACTTATATTATTAGCAATATAACGTGCGTTATTACCCATATAATGCAGTTATTATCGCCAGAACTGTAATAATTATACTTATTACTTATATTATTAGCAATATAACGTGCATTATTACCCATATTATGCAGTTATTATCGATAGAACTGTAATAAATATACTGATTACTTTTATTATTATCAATATAACATGCACTATTATCCATATTGTACTATTATTATCGCTAGAACTATAATAATTATACTTATTACTCCCGGTATTATCAATATAACATGCATTATTAGCCATATTGTGCTAGTATTATCGCTAGAACTAAAATAATTATACTTATTACTCCCGATATTATCAATAGAACATGCACTATTAGCCATATTTTACTATTATTATCGCTAGGACTATAATAATTATACTTATTACTCCCAATATTATCAATATAACATGCATTATTAGCCATATAATGCAGTTATTATCGCTAAAACTGTAATAATTATACTTATTACTTATATTATTGGCAATATAACGTGCATTATTACCCATATAATGCAGTTATTATCGCCAGAACTGTAATAATTATACTTATTACTTATACTATTATCAATATAACATGCATTATTACCCATATTAAGCAGTTATTATCGCTAGAACTATAATAAATATACGTATTACTTTTATTATCATCAATATAACATGCATTAATACCCATATTATGCAGTTATTATCGATAGAACTCTAATAAAAATACTTATTACTTTTATTATTATCAATATAACATGCACTGTTAGCCATATTTTACTATTATTATCGCTAGAACTATAACAATTATACTTATTACTCCCGATATTATCAATATAACATGCATTATTAGCCATATTGTACTATTATTATCGCTAGAACTATAATAATTATACTTATTACTCCCGATATTATCAATATAACATGCATTATTACCCATATAATGCAGTTATTATCGCTAGAACTGTAATAATTATACTTATTACTTATATTGTTAGCAATATAACGTGCATTATTACCCATATTATGCAGTTATTATCGCTAGAACTGTAATAATTATACTTATTACTTATATTATTATCAATATAACATGCATTATTACCCATATTATGCAGGTATAATCGCTAGAACTATAATAAATATAGTTACTACTTTTATTATCATCAATATAACATGCATTAATACCCATATTATGCAGTTATTATCGATAGAACTGTAATAAATATACTTATTACTTTTATTATTATCAATATAACATGCACTATTAGCCATATTTTACTATTATTATCGCTAGAACTATAACAATTATACTTATTACTCCCGATATTATCAATTTAACATGCATTATTAGCCATATTGTACTATTATTATCGCTAGAACTATAATAATTATACTTATTACTCCCGATATTATAAATATAACATGCATTATTACCCATATAATGCAGTTATTATCGCTAGAACTGTAATAATTATACTTATTACTTATATTGTTAGCAATATAACGTGCATTATTACCCATATTATGCAGTTATTATCGCTAGAACTGTAATAATTATACTTATTACTTATATTATTATCAATATAACATGCATTATTACCCATATTATGCAGTTATTATCGCTAGAACTATAATAAATATACGTATTACTTTTATTATCATCAATATAACATGCATCATTACCCATATTATGCAGTTATTATCGATAGAACTGTAATACATATACTTATTACTTTTATTATTATCAATAGAACATGCACTATTAGCCATATTTTACTATTATTATCGCTAGGACTATAATAATTATACTTATTACTCCCAATATTATCAATATAACATGCATTATTACCCATATAATGCAGTTGTTATCGCTAGAACTGTAATACATATACTTACTACTTTCATTATCATCAATATAACATGCATTATTACCCATATTATGCAGTTATTATCCATAGAACTATAAGAAATATACTTATTACTTTTATTACTATCAATATAACATGCATTATTACCCATATTATGCAGTTATTATCGATAGAACTGTACTAAATATACTTACTACTTTCATTATCATCAATATAACATGCATTATTACCCATATTATGCAGTTATTATCGATAGAACTATAATAAATATACTTATTACTTTTATTATTATCAATATAACATGCATTATTACCCATATACTGCAGTTAATATCGCCAGAACTGTTATAATTATACTTATTACATATATTATTATCAATATAACATGCATTATTACCCATATTATGCAGTTATCATCGATAGAACTGTAATAAATATACTTATTACTTTTATTATTATCAATATAACATGCACTATTAGCCATATTTTACTATTATTATCGCAAGAACTATAATAATTATACTTATTACTCCCGATATTATCAATATAACATGCATTATTAGCCATATTGTGCTAGTATTATCGCTAGAACTAAAATAATTATACTTATTACTCCCGATATTATCAATATAACGTGCATTATTACCCCTATTATGCAGTTATTATCGCTAGAACTGGAATAATTATACTTATTACTTATATTATTATCAATATAACATGCATTATTACCCATATAATGCAGTTATTATCGCTAGAACTGTAATAATTATACTTATTACTTATATTATTAGCAATATAACGTGCATTATTACCCATATAATGCAGTGATTATCGCTAGAACTGTAATAATTATACTCATTACTTATATTATTCTCAATATAACATGCATTATTACCCATATTATGCAGTTATAGTCGCTAGAACTGTAATAAATATACTTATTTCTTTTATTATCATCAATATAACATGCATTATTTCCCATATTATGCAGTTATTATCGATAGAACTGTAATAAATATACTTATTACTTTTATTATTATCAATATAACATGCACTATTAGCCATATTTTACTATTATTATCGCTAGAACTATAATAATTATACTTATTACTTATATTATTAGCAATATAACGTGCGTTATTACCCATATAATGCAGTTATTATCGCCAGAACTATAATAATTATACTTATTACTTATATTATTAGCAATATAACGTGCGTTATTACCCATATAATGCAGTTATTATCGCCAGAACTGTAATAATTATACTTATTACTTATATTATTAGCAATATAACGTGCATTATTACCCATATTATGCAGTTATTATCGATAGAACTGTAATAAATATACTGATTACTTTTATTATTATCAATATAACATGCACTATTATCCATATTGTACTATTATTATCGCTAGAACTATAATAATTATACTTATTACTCCCGATATTATCAATATAACATGCATTATTAGCCATATTGTGCTAGTATTATCGCTAGAACTATAATAATTATACTTATTACTCCCGATATTATCAATATAACGTGCATTATTACCCCTATTATGCAGTTATTATCGCTAGAACTGTAATAATTATACTTATTACTTATATTATTATCAATATAACATGCATTATTACCCATATAATGCAGTTATTATCGCTAGAACTGTAATAATTATACTTATTACTTATATTATTAGCAATATAACGTGCATTATTACCCATATAATGCAGTGATTATCGCTAGAACTGTAATAATTATACTCATTACTTATATTATTCTCAATATAACATGCATTATTACCCATATTATGCAGTTATAGTCGCTAGAACTATAATAAATATACTTATTACTTTTATTATTATCAATATAACATGCACTATTAGCCATATTTTACTATTATTATCGCTAGAACTATAATAATTATACTTATTACTTATATTATTAGCAATATAACGTGCGTTATTACCCATATAATGCAGTTATTATCGCCAGAACTGTAATAATTATACTTATTACTTATATTAGTAGCAATATAACCTGCATTATTACCCATATTATGCCGTTATTATCGCTAGAACTGTAATAATTATACTTATTACTTATATTATTATCAATATAACATGTATTATTAGCCATATAATGCAGTTATTATCGCTAAAACTGTAATAATTATACTTATTACTTATATTATTGGCAATATAACGTGCATTATTACCCATATAATGCAGTTATTATCGCCAGAACTGTAATAATTATACTTATTACTTATATTATTATCAATATAACATGCATTATTACCCATATTATGAAGTTATTATCGATAGAACTGTAATACATATACTTATTACTTTTATTATTATCAATAGAACATGCACTATTAGCCATATTTTACTATTATTATCGCTAGGACTATAATAATTATACTTATTACTCCCAATATTATCAATATAACATGCATTATTACCCATATAATGCAGTTATTATCGCTAGAACTGTAATAAATATACTTACTACTTTCATTATCATCAATATAACATGCATTATTACCCATATAATGCAGTTATTATCCATAGAACTATAATAAATATACTTATTACTTTTATTATTATCAATATAACATGCATTATTACCCATATTATGCAGTTATTATCGATAGAAGTATAATAAATATACTTATTACTTTTATTATTATCAATATAACAGGCACTCTTAGCCATATTTTACTATTATTATCGCTAGAACTATAATAATTATACTTATTACTTTTATTATTATCAATATAACATGCACTATTAGGCATATTGTACTATTATTATCGCTGGAACTGTAATAATTGTACTTATTACTCCCGATATTATCAATATAACATCCATTATTACCCAAATAATGCAGTTATTATCGCTAGAACTGTAATAAATATACTTACTACTTTCATTATCATCAATATAACATGCATTATTACCCATATTATGCAGTTATTATCCATAGAACTATAATAAATATACTTATTACTTTTATTATTATCAATATAACATGCATTATTACCCATATTATGCAGTTATTATCGATAGAAGTATAATAAATATACTTATTACTTTTATTATTATCAATATAACAGGCACTCTTAGCCATATTTTACTATTATTATCGCTAGAACTATAATAATTATACTTATTACTTTTATTATTATCAATATAACATGCACTATTAGGCATATTGTACTATTATTATCGCTGGAACTGTAATAATTGTACTTATTACTCCCGATATTATCAATATAACATCCATTATTACCCAAATAATGCAGTTATTATCGCTAGAACTGTAATAATTATACTTATTACTTATATTATTCTCAATATAACATGCATTATTACCCATATTATGCAGTTATAATCGCTAGAACTATAATAAATATACTTATTACATATATTATTATCAATATAACATGCACTATTAGCCATATTTTACTATTATTATCGCTAGAATTATAATAATTATACTTATTACTTATATTATTAGCAATATAACGTGCATTATTACCCATATAATGCAGTTATTATCGCCAGAACTGTAATAATTATACTTATTACTTATATTAGTAGCAATATAACCTGCATTATTACCCATATTATGCAGTTATTATCGCTAGAACTATAATAATTATACTTATTACTTATATTATTAGCAATATAACGTGCGTTATTACCCATATACTGCAGTTAATATCGCCAGAACTGTAATAATTATACTTATTACATATATTATTATCAATATAACATGCATTATTACCCATATTATGCAGTTATCATCGATAGAACTGTAATAAATATACTTATTACTTTTATTATTATCAATATAACATGCACTATTAGCCATATTTTACTATTATTATCGCAAGAACTATAATACTTATACTTACTACTCCCGATATTATCAATATAACGTGCATTATTCGCCATATTGTACTATTATTATCGCTAGAACTGCAATAATTATACTTATTACTCCCAATATTATCAATATAACATGCATTATGACCCATATAATGCAGTTATTATCGGTAGAACTGTAATAATTATACTTATTACTTATATTATTATCAATATAACATGCACTATTACCCATATTTTACGATTATCATCGCTAGAACTATAATAATTATACTTATTACTCCCGATATTATCAATATAACATGCATTATTACGCATATAATGCAGATATTATCGCTAGAACAGTAATAAATATACTTACAACTTTCATTATCATCAATATAACATGCATTATTACCCATATTATGCAGTTATTATCGATAGAACTGTAATAAATATACTGATTACTTTTATTATTATCAATATAACATGCACTATTATCCATATTGTACTATTATTATCGCTAGAACTATAACAATTATACTTATTACTCCCGATATTATCAATATAACATGCATTATTAGCCATATTGTACTATTATTATCGCTAGAACTATAATAATTATACTTATTACTCCCGATATTATCAGTATAACATGCATTATTACCCATATAATGCAGTTATTATCGCCAGAACTATAATAATTATACTTATTACTTATATTATTAGCAATATAACGTGCGTTATTACCCATATAATGCAGTTATTATCGCCAGAACTGTAATAATTATACTTATTACTTATATTATTAGCAATATAACGTGCATTATTACCCATATTATGCAGTTATTATCGATAGAACTGTAATAAATATACTGATTACTTTTATTATTATCAATATAACATGCACTATTATCCATATTGTACTATTATTATCGCTAGAACTATAATAATTATACTTATTACTCCCGGTATTATCAATATAACATGCATTATTAGCCATATTGTGCTAGTATTATCGCTAGAACTAAAAGAATTATACTTATTACTCCCGATATTATCAATAGAACATGCAGTATTAGCCATATTTTACTATTATTATCGCTAGAACTATAATAATTATACTTATTACTCCCAATATTATCAATATAACATGCATTATTAGCCATATAATGCAGTTATTATCGCTAAAACTGTAATAATTATACTTATTACTTATATTATTGGCAATATAACGTGCATTATTACCCATATAATGCAGTTATTATCGCCAGAACTGTAATAATTATACTTATTACTTATACTATTATCAATATAACATGCATTATTACCCATATTAAGCAGTTATTATCGCTAGAACTATAATAAATATACGTATTACTTTTATTATCATCAATATAACATGCATTAATACCCATATTATGCAGTTATTATCGATAGAACTGTAATAAAAATACTTATTACTTTTATTATTATCAATATAACATGCACTATTAGCCATATTTTACTATTATTATCGCTAGAACTATAACAATTATACTTATTACTCCCGATATTATCAATATAACATGCATTATTAGCCATATTGTACTATTATTATCGCTAGAACTATAATAATTATACTTATTACTCCCGATATTATCAATATAACATGCATTATTACCCATATAATGCAGTTATTATCGCTAGAACTGTAATAATTATACTTATTACTTATATTGTTAGCAATATAACGTGCATTATTACCCATATTATGCAGTTATTATCGCTAGAACTGTAATAATTATACTTATTACTTATATTATTATCAATATAACATGCATTATTACCCATATTATGCAGGTATAATCGCTAGAACTATAATAAATATAGTTACTACTTTTATTATCATCAATATAACATGCATTAATACCCATATTATGCAGTTATTATCGATAGAACTGTAATAAATATACTTATTACTTTTATTATTATCAATATAACATGCACTATTAGCCATATTTTACTATTATTATCGCTAGAACTATAACAATTATACTTATTACTCCCGATATTATCAATTTAACATGCATTATTAGCCATATTGTACTATTATTATCGCTAGAACTATAATAATTATACTTATTACTCCCGATATTATCAATATAACATGCATTATTACCCATATAATGCAGTTATTATCGCTAGAACTGTAATAATTATACTTATTACTTATATTGTTAGCAATATAACGTGCATTATTACCCATATTATGCAGTTATTATCGCTAGAGCTGTAATAATTATACTTATTACTTATATTATTATCAATATAACATGCATTATTACCCATATTATGCAGTTATTATCGCTAGAACTATAATAAATATACGTATTACTTTTATTATCATCAATATAACATGCATCATTACCCATATTATGCAGTTATTATCGATAGAACTGTAATACATATACTTATTACTTTTATTATTATCAATAGAACATGCACTATTAGCCATATTTTACTATTATTATCGCTAGGACTATAATAATTATACTTATTACTCCCAATATTATCAATATAACATGCATTATTACCCATATAATGCAGTTATTATCGCTAGAACTGTAATACATATACTTACTACTTTCATTATCATCAATATAACATGCATTATTACCCATATTATGCAGTTATTATCCATAGAACTATAATAAATATACTTATTACTTTTATTACTATCAATATAACATGCATTATTACCCATATTATGCAGTTATTATCGATAGAACTGTACTAAATATACTTACTACTTTCATTATCATCAATGTAACATGCATTATTACCCATATTATGCAGTTATTATCGATAGAACTATAATAAATATACTTATTACTTTTATTATTATCAATATAACATGCATTATTACCCATATACTGCAGTTAATATCGCCAGAACTGTAATAATTATACTTATTACATATATTATTATCAATATAACATGCATTATTACCCATATTATGCAGTTATCATCGATAGAACTGTAATAAATATACTTATTACTTTTATTATTATCAATATAACATGCACTATTAGCCATATTTTACTATTATTATCGCAAGAACTATAATACTTATACTTACTACTCCCGATATTATCAATATAACGTGCATTATTCGCCATATTGTACTATTATTATCGCTAGAACTGCAATAATTATACTTATTACTCCCAATATTATCAATATAACATGCACTATTACCCATATTTTACGATTATCATCGCTAGAACTATAATAATTATACTTATTACTCCCGATATTATCAATATAACATGCATTATTACGCATATAATGCAGATATTATCGCTAGAACAGTAATAAATATACTTACAACTTTCATTATCATCAATATAACATGCATTATTACCCATATTATGCAGTTATTATCGATAGAACTGTAATAAATATACTGATTACTTTTATTATTATCAATATAACATGCACTATTATCCATATTGTACTATTATTATCGCTAGAACTATAATAATTATACTTATTACTCCCGATATTATCAATATAACATGCATTATTAGCCATATTGTGCTAGTATTATCGCTAGAACTAAAATAATTATACTTATTACTCCCGATATTATCAATATAACGTGCATTATTACCCCTATTATGCAGTTATTATCGCTAGAACTGGAATAATTATACTTATTACTTATATTATTATCAATATAACATGCATTATTACCCATATAATGCAGTTATTATCGCTAGAACTGTAATAATTATACTTATTACTTATATTATTAGCAATATAACGTGCATTATTACCCATATAATGCAGTGATTATCGCTAGAACTGTAATAATTATACTCATTACTTATATTATTCTCAATATAACATGCATTATTACCCATATTATGCAGTTATAGTCGCTAGAACTGTAATAAATATACTTATTTCTTTTATTATCATCAATATAACATGCATTATTACCCATATTATGCAGTTATTATCGATAGAACTGTAATAAATATACTTATTACTTTTATTATTATCAATATAACATGCACTATTAGCCATATTTTACTATTATTATCGCTAGAACTATAATAATTATACTTATTACTTATATTATTAGCAATATAACGTGCGTTATTACCCATATAATGCAGTTATTATCGCCAGAACTATAATAATTATACTTATTACTTATATTATTAGCAATATAACGTGCGTTATTACCCATATAATGCAGTTATTATCGCCAGAACTGTAATAATTATACCTATTACTTATATTATTAGCAATATAACGTGCATTATTACCCATATTATGCAGTTATTATCGATAGAACTGTAATAAATATACTGATTACTTTTATTATTATCAATATAACATGCACTATTATCCATATTGTACTATTATTATCGCTAGAACTATAATAATTATACTTATTACTCCCGGTATTATCAATATAACATGCATTATTAGCCATATTGTGCTAGTATTATCGCTAGAACTAAAATAATTATACTTATTACTCCCGATATTATCAATAGAACATGCACTATTAGCCATATTTTACTATTATTATCGCTAGGACTATAATAATTATACTTATTACTCCCAATATTATCAATATAACATGCATTATTAGCCATATAATGCAGTTATTATCGCTAGAACTGTAATAATTATACTCATTACTTATATTATTCTCAATATAACATGCATTATTACCCATATTATGCAGTTATAGTCGCTAGAACTATAATAAATATACTTATTACTTTTATTATTATCAATATAACATGCACTATTAGCCATATTTTACTATTATTATCGCTAGAACTATAATAATTATACTTATTACTTATATTATTAGCAATATAACGTGCGTTATTACCCATATAATGCAGTTATTATCGCCAGAACTGTAATAATTATACTTATTACTTATATTAGTAGCAATATAACGTGCATTATTACCCATATTATGCAGTTATTATCGCTAGAACTGTAATAATTATACTTATTACTTATATTATTATCAATATAACATGTATTATTAGCCATATAATGCAGTTATTATCGCTAAAACTGTAATAATTATACTTATTACTTATATTATTGGCAATATAACGTGCATTATTACCCATATAATGCAGTTATTATCGCCAGAACTGTAATAATTATACTTATTACTTATATTATTATCAATATAACATGCATTATTACCCATATTATGCAGTTATTATCGCTAGAACTATAATAAATATACGTATTACTTTTATTATCATCAATATAACATGCATCATTACCCATATTATGCAGTTATTATCGATAGAACTGTAATACATATACTTATTACTTTTGTTATTATCAATGGAACATGCACTATTAGCCATATTTTACTATTATTATCGCTAGGACTATAATAATTATACTTATTACTCCCAATATTATCAATATAACATGCATTATTACCCATATAATGCAGTTATTATCGCTATAACTGTAATAAATATACTTACTACTTTCATTATCATCAATATAACATGCATTATTACCCATATTATGCAGTTATTATCCATAGAACTATAATAAATATACTTATTACTTTTATTATTATCAATATAACATGCATTATTACCCATATTATGCAGTTATTATCGATAGAAGTATAATAAATATACTTATTACTTTTATTATTATCAATATAACATGCACTATTAGGCATATTGTACTATTATTATCGCTGGAACTGTAATAATTGTACTTATTACTCCCGATATTATCAATATAACATCCATTATTACCCAAATAATGCAGTTATTATCGCTAGAACTGTAATAAATATACTTACTACTTTCATTATCATCAATATAACATGCATTATTACCCATATTATGCAGTTATTATCCATAGAACTATAATAAATATACTTATTACTTTTATTATTATCAATATAACATGCATTATTACCCATATTATGCAGTTATTATCGATAGAAGTATAATAAATATACTTATTACTTTTATTATTATCAATATAACAGGCACTCTTAGCCATATTTTACTATTATTATCGCTAGAACTATAATAATTATACTTATTACTTTTATTATTATCAATATAACATGCATTATTACCCATATTATGCAGTTATAATCGCTAGAACTATAATAAATATAGTTACTACTTTTATTATCATCAATATAACATGCATTATTACCCATATTATGCAGTTATTATCGATAGAACTATAATAAATATACTTATTACATTTATTATTATCAATATAACATGCACTATTAGCCATATTTTACTATTATTATCGCTAGAATTATAATAATTATACTTATTACTTATATTATTAGCAATATAACGTGAATTATTACCCATATAATGCAGTTATTATCGACAGAACTGTAATAATTATACTTATTACTTATACTATTATCAATATAACATGCATTATTACCCATATTATGCAGTTATTATCGCTAGAACTATAATAAATATACGTATTACTTTTATTATCATCAATATAACATGCATTAATACCCATATTATGCAGTTATTATCGATAGAACTATAATAATTATACTTATTACTTATATTATTAGCAATATAACGTGCGTTATTACCCATATAATGCAGTTATTATCGCCAGAACTGTAATAATTATACTTATTACTTATATTATTAGCAATATAACGTGCATTATTACCCATATTATGCAGTTATTATCGATAGAACTGTAATAAATATACTGATTACTTTTATTATTATCAATATAACATGCACTATTATCCATATTGTACTATTATTATCGCTAGAACTATAATAATTATACTTATTACTCCCGATATTATCAATATAACATGCATTAGTAGCCATATTGTGCTAGTATTATCGCTAGAACTATAATAATTATACTTATTACTCCCGATATTATCAATATAACGTGCATTATTACCCCTATTATGCAGTTATTATCGCTAGAACTGTAATAATTAGACTTATTACTTATATTATTATCAATATAACATGCATTATTACCCATATAATGCAGTTATTATCGCTAGAACTGTAATAATTATACTTATTACTTATATTATTAGCAATATAACGTGCATTATTACCCATATAATGCAGTGATTATCGCTAGAACTGTAATAATTGTACTCATTACTTATATTATTCTCAATATAACATGCATTATTACCCATATTATGCAGTTATAGTCGCTAGAACTATAATAAATATACTTATTACTCCCGATATTATCAATATAACATCCATAATTACCCAAATAATGCAGTTATTATCGCTAGAACTGTAATAATTATACTTATTACTTATATTATTCTGAATATAACATGCATTATTACCCATATTATGCAGTTATAATCGCTAGAACTATAATAAATATAGTTACTACTTTTATTATCATCAATATAACATGCATTATTACCCATATTATGCAGTTATTATCGATAGAACTGTAATAAATATACTTATTACTTTTATTATTATCAATATAACATGCACTATTAGCCATATTTTACTATTATTATCGCTAGAACTATAATAATTATACTTATTACTTATATTATTAGCAATATAACGTGCGTTATTACCCATATAATGCAGTTATTATCGCCAGAACTGTAATAATTATACTTATTACTTATATTAGTAGCAATATAACGTGCATTATTACCCATATTATGCAGTTATTATCGCTAGAACTCTAATAATTATACTTATTACTTATATTATTATCAATATAACATGCAGTATTAGCCATATAATGCAGTTATTATCGCTAAAACTGTAATAATTATACTTATTACTTATATTATTGGCAATATAACGTGCATTATTACCCATATAATGCAGTTATTATCGCCAGAACTGTAATAATTATACTTATTACTTATATTATTATCAATATAACATGCATTATTACCCATATTATGCAGTTATTATCGCTAGAACTATAATAAATATACGTATTACTTTTATTATCATCAATATAACATGCATCATTACCCATATTATGCAGTTATTATCGCTAGAACTGTAATAATTATACTTATTACTTATATTATTCTCAATGTAACATGCATTATTACCCATATTATGCAGTTATAATCGCTAGAACTATAATAAATATAGTTACTACTTTTATTATCATCAATATAACATGCATTATTACCCATATTATGCAGTTATTATCGATAGAACTATAATAAATATACTTATTACATTTATTATTATCAATATAACATGCACTATTAGCCATATTTTACTATTATTATCGCTAGAATTATAATAATTATACCTATTACTTATATTATTAGCAATATAACGTGCATTATTACCCATATAATGCAGTTATTATCGCCAGAACTGTAATAATTACACTTATTACTTATACTATTATCAATATAACATGCATTATTACCCATATTATGCAGTTATTATCGCTAGAACTATAATAAATATACGTATTACTTTTATTATCATCAATATAACATGCATTAATACCCATATTATGCAGTTATTATCGATAGAACTGTAATAAATATACTTATTACTTTTATTATTATCAATATAACATGCACTATTAGCCATATTTTACTATTATTATCGCTAGAATTATAATAATTATACCTATTACTTATATTATTAGCAATATAACGTGCATTATTACCCATATAATGCAGTTATTATCGCCAGAACTGTAATAATTACACTTATTACTTATACTATTATCAATATAACATGCATTATTACCCATATTATGCAGTTATTATCGCTAGAACTATAATAAATATACGTATTACTTTTATTATCATCAATATAACATGCATTAATACCCATATTATGCAGTTATTATCGATAGAACTGTAATAAATATACTTATTACTTTTATTATTATCAATATAACATGCACTATTAGCCATATTTTACTATTATTATCGCTAGAACTATAACAATTATACTTATTACTCCCGATATTATCAATATAACATCCATTATTACCCAAATAATGCAGTTATTATCGCTAGAACTGTAATAATTATACTTATTACTTATATTATTAGCAATATAACGTGCATTATTACCCATATTATGCAGTTATTATCGATAGAACTGTAATAAATATACTGATTACTTTTATTATTATCAATATAACATGCACTATTATCCATATTGTACTATTATTATCGCTAGAACTATAATAATTATACTTATTACTCCCGATATTATCAATATAACATGCATTATTAGCCATATTGTGCTAGTATTATCGCTAGAACTATAATAATTATACTTATTACTCCCGATATTATCAATATAACGTGCATTATTACCCCTATTATGCAGTTATTATCGCTAGAACTGTAATAATTATACTTATTACTTATATTATTATCAATATAACATGCATTATTACCCATATAATGCAGTTATTATCGCTAGAACTGTAATAATTATACTTATTACTTATATTATTAGCAATATAACGTGCATTATTACCCATATAATGCAGTGATTATCGCTAGAACTGTAATAATTATACTCATTACTTATATTATTCTCAATATAACATGCATTATTACCCATATTATGCAGTTATAGTCGCTAGAACTATAATAAATATACTTATTACTTTTATTATTATCAATATAACATGCACTATTAGCCATATTTTACTATTATTATCGCTAGAACTATAATAACTATACTTATTACTTATATTATTAGCAATATAACGTGCGTTATTACCCATATAATGCAGTTATTATCGCCAGAACTGTAATAATTATACTTATTACTTATATTAGTAGCAATATAACGTGCATTATTACCCATATTATGCAGTTATTATCGCTAGAACTGTAATAATTATACTTATTACTTATATTATTATCAATATAACATGTATTATTAGCCATATAATGCAGTTATTATCGCTAAAACTGTAATAATTATACTTATTACTTATATTATTGGCAATATAACGTGCATTATTACCCATATAATGCAGTTATTATCGCCAGAACTGTAATAATTATACTTATTACTTATATTATTATCAATATAACATGCATTATTACCCATATTATGAAGTTATTATCGATAGAACTGTAATACATATACTTATTACTTTTATTATTATCAATAGAACATGCACTATTAGCCATATTTTACTATTATTATCGCTAGGACTATAATAATTATACTTATTACTCCCAATATTATCAATATAACATGCATTATTACCCATATAATGCAGTTATTATCGCTAGAACTGTAATAAATATACTTACTACTTTCATTATCATCAATATAACATGCATTATTACCCATATTATGCAGTTATTATCCATAGAACTATAATAAATATACTTATTACTTTTATTATTATCAATATAACATGCATTATTACCCATATTATGCAGTTATTATCGATAGAAGCATAATAAATATACTTATTACTTTTATTATTATCAATATAACAGGCACTCTTAGCCATATTTTACTATTATTATCGCTAGAACTATAATAATTATACTTATTACTTTTATTATTATCAATATAACATGCACTATTAGGCATATTGTACTATTATTATCGCTGGAACTGTAATAATTGTACTTATTACTCCCGATATTATCAATATAACATCCATTATTACCCAAATAATGCAGTTATTATCGCTAGAACTGTAATAATTATACTTATTACTTATATTATTCTCAATATAACATGCATTATTACCCATATTATGCAGTTATAATCGCTAGAACTATAATAAATATAGTTACTACTTTTATTATCATCAATATAACATGCATTATTACCCATATTATGCAGTTATTATCGATAGAACTATAATAAATATACTTATTACATTTATTATTATCAATATAACATGCACTATTAGCCATAGTTTACTATTATTATCGCTAGAATTATAATAATTATACTTATTACTTATATTATTGGCAATATAACGTGCATTATTACCCATATAATGCAGTTATTATCGCCAGAACTGTAATAATTATACTTATTACTTATATTATTATCAATATAACATGCATTATTACCCATATTATGCAGTTATTATCGCTAGAACTATAATAAATATACGTATTACTTTTATTATCATCAATATAACATGCATCATTACCCATATTATGCAGTTATTATCGATAGAACTGTAATACATATACTTATTACTTTTGTTATTATCAATAGAACATGCACTATTAGCCATATTTTACTATTATTATCGCTAGGACTATAATAATTATACTTATTACTCCCAATATTATCAATATAACATGCATTATTACCCATATAATGCAGTTATTATCGCTATAACTGTAATAAATATACTTACTACTTTCATTATCATCAATATAACATGCATTATTACCCATATTATGCAGTTATTATCCATAGAACTATAATAAATATACTTATTACTTTTATTATTATCAATATAACATGCATTATTACCCATATTATGCAGTTATTATCGATAGAAGTATAATAAATATACTTATTACTTTTATTATTATCAATATAACATGCACTATTAGGCATATTGTACTATTATTATCGCTGGAACTGTAATAATTGTACTTATTACTCCCGATATTATCAATATAACATCCATTATTACCCAAATAATGCAGTTATTATCGCTAGAACTGTAATAAATATACTTACTACTTTCATTATCATCAATATAACATGCATTATTACCCATATTATGCAGTTATTATCCATAGAACTATAATAAATATACTTATTACTTTTATTATTATCAATATAACATGCATTATTACCCATATTATGCAGTTATTATCGATAGAAGTATAATAAATATACTTATTACGTTTATTATTATCAATATAACAGGCACTCTTAGCCATATTTTACTATTATTATCGCTAGAACTATAATAATTATACTTATTACTTTTATTATTATCAATATAACATGCACTATTAGGCATATTGTACTATTATTATCGCTGGAACTGTAATAATTGTACTTATTACTCCCGATATTATCAATATAACATCCATTATTACCCAAATAATGCAGTTATTATCGCTAGAACTGTAATAATTATACTTATTACTTATATTATTCTCAATATAACATGCATTATTACCCATATTATGCAGTTATAATCGCTAGAACTATAATAAATATAGTTACTACTTTTATTATCATCAATATAACATGCATTATTACCCATATTATGCAGTTATTATCGATAGAACTATAATAAATATACTTATTACATTTATTATTATCAATATAACATGCACTATTAGCCATATTTTACTATTATTATCGCTAGAATTATAATAATTATACTTATTACTTATATTATTAGCAATATAACGTGCATTATTACCCATATAATGCAGTTATTATCGACAGAACTGTAATAATTATACTTAGTACTTATACTATTATCAATATAACATGCATTATTACCCATATTATGCAGTTATTATCGCTAGAACTATAATAAATATACGTATTACTTTTATTATCATCAATATAACATGCATTAATACCCATATTATGCAGTTATTATCGATAGAACTATAATAATTATACTTATTACTTATATTATTAGCAATATAACGTGCGTTATTACCCATATAATGCAGTTATTATCGCCAGAACTGTAATAATTATACTTATTACTTATATTATTAGCAATATAACGTGCATTATTACCCATATTATGCAGTTATTATCGATAGAACTGTAATAAATATACTGATTACTTTTATTATTATCAATATAACATGCACTATTATCCATATTGTACTATTATTATCGCTAGAACTATAATAATTATACTTATTACTCCCGATATTATCAATATAACGTGCATTATTACCCCTATTATGCAGTTATTATCGCTAGAACTGTAATAATTATACTTATTACTTATATTATTATCAATATAACATGCATTATTACCCATATAATGCAGTTATTATCGCTAGAACTGTAATAATTATACTTATTACTTATATTATTAGCAATATAACGTGCATTATTACCCATATAATGCAGTGATTATCGCTAGAACTGTAATAATTGTACTCATTACTTATATTATTCTCAATATAACATGCATTATTACCCATATTATGCAGTTATAGTCGCTAGAACTATAATAAATATACTTATTACTCCCGATATTATCAATATAACATCCATAATTACCCAAATAATGCAGTTATTATCGCTAGAACTGTAATAATTATACTTATTACTTATATTATTCTGAATATAACATGCATTATTACCCATATTATGCAGTTATAATCGCTAGAACTATAATAAATATAGTTACTACTTTTATTATCATCAATATAACATGCATTATTACCCATATTATGCAGTTATTATCGATAGAACTGTAATAAATATACTTATTACTTTTATTATTATCAATATAACATGCACTATTAGCCATATTTTACTATTATTATCGCTAGAACTATAATAATTGTACTTATTACTTATATTATTAGCAATATAACGTGCGTTATTACCCATATAATGCAGTTATTATCGCCAGAACTGTAATAATTATACTTATTACTTATATTAGTAGCAATATAACGTGCATTATTACCCATATTATGCAGTTATTATCGATAGAACTGTAATACATATACTTATTACTTTTGTTATTATCAATAGAACATGCACTATTAGCCATATTTTACTATTATTATCGCTAGGACTATAATAATTATACTTATTACTCCCAATATTATCAATATAACATGCATTATTACCCATATAATGCAGTTATTATCGCTATAACTGTAATAAATATACTTACTACTTTCATTATCATCAATATAACATGCATTATTACCCATATTATGCAGTTATTATCCATAGAACTATAATAAATATACTTATTACTTTTATTATTATCAATATAACATGCATTATTACCCATATTATGCAGTTATTATCGATAGAAGTATAATAAATATACTTATTACTTTTATTATTATCAATATAACATGCACTATTAGGCATATTGTACTATTATTATCGCTGGAACTGTAATAATTGTACTTATTACTCCCGATATTATCAATATAACATCCATTATTAACCAAATAATGCAGTTATTATCGCTAGAACTGTAATAATTATACTTATTACTTATATTATTCTCAATATAACATGCATTATTACCCATATTATGCAGTTATAATCGCTAGAACTATAATAAATATAGTTACTACTTTTATTATCATCAATATAACATGCATTATTACCCATATTATGCAGTTATTATCGATAGAACTATAATAAATATACTTATTACATTTATTATTATCAATATAACATGCACTATTAGCCATATTTTACTATTATTATCGCTAGAATTATAATAATTATACCTATTACTTATATTATTAGCAATATAACGTGCATTATTACCCATATAATGCAGTTATTATCGCCAGAACTGTAATAATTACACTTATTACTTATACTATTATCAATATAACATGCATTATTACCCATATTATGCAGTTATTATCGCTAGAACTATAATAAATATACGTATTACTTTTATTATCATCAATATAACATGCATTAATACCCATATTATGCAGTTATTATCGATAGAACTGTAATAAATATACTTATTACTTTTATTATTATCAATATAACATGCACTATTAGCCATATTTTACTATTATTATCGCTAGAACTATAACAATTATACTTATTACTCCCGATATTATCAATTTAACATCCATTATTACCCAAATAATGCAGTTATTATCGCTAGAACTGTAATAATTATACTTATTACTTATATTATTCTGAATATAACATGCATTATTACCCATATTATGCAGTTATAATCGCTAGAACTATAATAAATATACGTATTACTTTTATTATCATCAATATAACATGCATCATTACCCATATTATGCAGTTATTATCGCTAGAACTGTAATAATTATACTTATTACTTATATTATTAGCAATATAACGTGCGTTATTACCCATATAATGCAGTTATTATCGCCAGAACTGTAATAATTATACTTATTACTTGTATTGTTAGCAATATAACGTGCATTATTACCCATATAATGCAGTTATTATCGCCAGAACTGTAATAATTATACTTATTATTTATATTATTATCAATATAACATGCATTATTACCCATATTATGCAGTTATTATCGCTAGAACTATAATAAAAATACGTATTACTTTTAATATCATCAATATAACATGCATCATTACCCATATTATGCAGTTATTATCGATAGAACTGTAATAAATATACTTATTACTTTTATTATTATCAATAGAACATGCACTATTAGCCCTTTTTTACTATTACTATCGCTGGGACTATAATAATTATACTTATTACTCCCAATATTATCAATATAACGTGCATTATTACCCCTATTATGCAGTTATTATCGCTAGAACTATAATAATTATACTTATTACTTATATTATTAGCAATATAAGGTGCGTTATTACCCATATAATGCAGATATTATCGCCAGAACTATAATAATTATACTTATTACTTATATTATTAGCAATATAACGTGCGTTATTACCCATATAATGCAGTTATTATCGCCAGAACTGTAATAATTATACTTATTACTTATATTATTAGCAATATAACGTGCATTATTACCCATATTATGCAGTTATTATCGCTAGAACTGTAATAATTATACTTATTACTTATATTATTATCAATATAACATGCATTATTAGCCATATAATGCAGTTATTATCGCTAGAACTGTAATAATTATACTTATTACTTATATTATTGGCAATATAACGTGCATTATTACCCATATAATGCAGTTATTATCGCCAGAACTGTAATAATTATACTTATTACTTATATTATTATCAATATAACATGCACTATTACCCATATTTTACTATTATTATCGCTAGAACTACAATAATTATACTTATTACTCCCGATATTATCAATATAACATGCATTATTACGCATATAATGCAGTTATTATAGCTAGAACTGTAATAAATATACTTGCAACTTTCATTATCATCAATATAACATGCATTATTACCCATATTACGCAGTTATTATCGATAGAACTGTAATAAATATACTTATTACTTTTATTATTATCAATAGAGCATGCACTTTTAGCCATATTTTACTATTACTATCGCTAGGATTATAATAATTATACTTATTACTCCCAATATTATCAATATAACATGCATTATGACCCATATAATGCAGTTAATATCGCTAGAACTGTAATAATTATACTTATTACTTATATTATTAGCAATATAACGTGCATTATTACCCATATAATGCAGTTATTATCGCCAGAACTGTAATAATTATACTTATTATTTATATTATTATCAATATAACATGCATTATTATCCATATTATGCAGTTATTATCGCTAGAACTATAAAAAATATACGTATTACTTTTATTATCATCAATATAACATGCATCATTACCCATATTATGCAGTTATTATCGATAGAACTGTAATAAATATACTTATTACTTTTATTAATATCAATAGAACATGCACTATTAGCCATATTTTACTATTACTATCGTTGGGACTATAATAATTATACTTATTACTCCCAATATTAACAATATAACATGCATTATGTCCCATATAATGCAGTTATTATCGCTAGAACTGTAATAATTATACTTATTACTTATATTATTATCAATATAACATGCATTATTACCCATATTATGCAGTTACTATCGCTAGAACTATAATAAATATACGTATTACTTTTATTATCATCAATATAACATGCATCATTACCCATATTATGCAGTTATTATCGATAGAACTGTAATACATATACTTACTACTTTCATTATCATCAATATAACATGCATTATTACCCACATTATGCAGTTATTATCCATAGAACTATAATAAATATACTTATTACTTTTATTATTATCAATATAACATGCATTATTACCCATATTATGCAGTTATTATCGATAGAACTGTACTAAATATACTTACTACTTTCATTATCATCAATATAACATGCATTATTACCCATATTATGCAGTTATTATCGATAGAACTATAATAAATATACTTATTACTTTTATTATTATCAATATAACATGCATTATTACCCATATACTGCAGTTAATATCGCCAGAACTGTAATAATTATACTTATTACTTATATTATTATCAATATAACATGCATTATTACCCATATTATGCAGTTATCAGCGATAGAACTGTAATAAATATACTTATTACTTTTATTATTATCAATATAACATGCACTATTAGCCATATTTTACTATTATTATCGCAAGAACAATAATACTTATACTTACTACTCCCGATATTATCAATATAACGTGCATTATTCGCCATATTGTACTATTATTATCGCTAGAACTGTAATAATTATACTTATTACTTATATTATTCTCAATGTAACATGCATTATTACCCATATTATGCAGTTATAATCGCTAGAACTATAATAAATATAGTTACTACTTTTATTATCATCAATATAACATGCATTTTTTTTTTCTTTTTTATATGAAGGTTTTACGTCGCATCAACGTCTAGGTCATTAGCGACGGCTTCTATGTGAGTTTTATATCTTGTGAAACAGGTTTATTTCTTTCAGGAAGTTTATGGTATTTTTTGTGTGATTTTCCGAGGTAAGGGCGGTATTTGGGTTAAGTTTGAATTTCAATCTTTGGGTACGGTAATTTTGGCAGGAGTAGAGGAAGTGGTCTACTGTGAGCACGGTTCCACAACATATGGGGGGGTCTGTCTTTTTTATGAGGAATTCATGTGTGTATCTGCAGTGGCCTGTTCTTAAGCGAGCGAGGACTATTCTTTCCCTCCTGTTCAGGTGTTTTCGTGGAGTGTCTTGGAAGAAGTTTGACACAATTCTGTGAATTTTGGTTCGTTGGGAGTTCCATGTGGTGTTCCATTCTTCCTGCATTTTCATTTTATGATGGTGGATGAATTCCAAATGTGGGATAGGTGTTGGTTGGAGTTCGGGCTGCAGGGTGGTTGCTTCTTTTGCGCTGGAGTCTGCTTGTGTGTTTCCTTTTATTCCTTGGTGAGACGGAATCCATATAATATGTGCCTTCTTCTTGGAGGAGATAAGTTCGGTGTGTAGAATTAGGGAGTTTCTGATAATTACGTTTTTATTAATTTCGGCAGTGTTTGCTATGGCTCGAATTACACTCATAGAGTCGGTGTAGATTGCGTGATTTTGGGCTTTGCTGGTATATCGTATATGTTTAAGTGTGTCGTGTACTGCGTAGGCTTCAGCAGAAAATATTGATGTTTGTATGGGTAAACGTTTTTTGATGGTGTTGTCGTCTGTAACTATGGCGTACCCTACCCCTTGTTTGGTTTTTGATGCATCAGTAAAATATTTTTTGCAGTGTGTGTATTTTGTGTCCAGTATTAAAAAATTGTTCTGATGTTCGAAACTTGAAATAGAATTCTTATTGTTTTCTGCTAGGGTTGTATCGACTTCTGGTGTTTTGATGAACCACGGGGGAATTTTGTCCTGTTTCCTTTCTAGAATGGTTGTACTTTGCTCTAAGATTGAAGGGACTTTATTTCTTAATGTGACGTATAATGGTGTAGGTAGTTTTGGTCTTTTTGTGTAGAGTTCGTGATATCTTTGATCAAATATGTATTTGTGTGTCGGGTTACTAGGAGTGGAAGCCATTTTGAGTGCGTACTTAATACTTAGAAATTTTCTCCTTTGTTCGAGTGGGATTTCTGCAGCTTCATAAAGTATACCATTAATGGGACATGTGCGATATAATCCCATAGCTAATCTCAATGCTGTATTGTGAATGGGGTCAATCATTTTCAGGATGTGTGGTTTGGCTGAATTGTACAGAGTGCATCCGTAATCAATTTTGGACCTGATTAGATTTTGGTATGTTCTAAGTAAGATTTCTTGATCCGCACCCCAGTTTTGGCAAGCTAATAATTTAATTGTGTTTAACCTTTTTAGGCAGGCGTACTTTAGATGTTTTATGTGAGGAGACCAGGATAGTTTCCTATCGAATATTATTCCAAGGAGTCTGATATTGTCTACGAACTTTATTTCATTCTTTCCTAAAGTTAATGTCGGTGTATTTGGGTGTGACTTTTTGGAGAATAGGATACATTTCGTTTTCTGAGATGAAAATTTCAGACCAGATTTATTGGACCATTCTTGCAGATTGTCAATCGATGATTGCAGGATTTCTTTTATGGTGTGAATATTTTTCCCACTGCATGTTATGTTGAGGTCATCAGCAAATAGATGAACGCTTACAGGTGGAGTTATGCTATTTGTTATATCATTTATGCCGATTAAAAATAGTGTGACACTGAGCACCGATCCTTGGGGTACGCCGTTTTCAATTTGCATTGGGTCAGATAATATACCATTGATTCTAACTTGGATGGATCTGTTTGATAGAAAATTAACAATAAAGGATAGCATGGGTCCGTTGACATTTAATTCTATGAGAGAATCTATGATTTTCGGCTTCCAGACCATATCGTATGCTTTCTCGATGTCTAAGCATACTGCTATGAGCGACTCGTTTTTTTGAAAGGCATCACATATGCTTGTATGCACGTTAGTTAGTACGTCCATTGTGGACCGGTATTCGCGAAATCCATATTGGTTTGGAGACAGAAGGTTGTTGCTTTCAAGAAACCAGCGAAGTCTTTTGTTGATGATTTTTTCAAGTAATTTGCACATGTTGTTGGTTAGAGCAATTGGGCGATAGCTCTCTGGCTTGTGTTTGTCCTTTTCAGGTTTTAGGATTGGGACAACTATAGCTTTTTTCCAATTATCAGGGAATATTTCATGGGTCCATATGCAGTTGTATAGTTGGAGTAGATATTTTTTCCCAATCTCAGGGAGGTTTTTTAATAGTCTGTTGGGAATATTGTCTGGACCAGGTGACGAGTCCTTTGTTAGTTGCAGGCAGTTAGATAATTCGTTCATCGTTATATCTGAGTTAATTGCTGTGTCAACTGTTTTCCCATTTATGCACTGAAGCTTTTCGCTTATTTTTCTTTCTCGTTCTTTAATTTTTGTTAAAATGGCTGCGGAGTAGTTACTATTGCTGGAGTTTGATTTGAATTTCTCGGCGAGAGTATTGGCGATTTCTTTTGTGTTAGACAGTGTTTGATTTTGGTCCGTAATAAGGTATTGAATTCCAAAGTAACTGTTGTTTCCATTTATTTGTTTGATTTTTTGCCACACTTGTTTCGCGGGGGTCTGATTTGATAAAGATGACATGTATAATTTCCATGATTGTTTTTTACTTTCTTTAATTATCCTGTGAAATTTGGCTCGATGTTTTTTGTACTCGATTAGATTTTCAGTAGAAGGGTTTTTTTTGACTCTGTTGAAAGCGTGATGACTCTTTTTTAATGCGTTTTCACATTCTTTGTTCCACCACGGGGTGTTTTTTATCGGTTTTTTGTCTGTTTTTGGGTTTTTAGCAGTGTGGTATCCAGAGGCTTCTTTTGCGGCGCTGATGATAATTGATCCGAAGTCATTGACCATATCATTTATTTTGGTTGGGTTGAATGATTGGTTGTTTATTAAAGCTAGCGATTTATTGATTTGATTTTGATATACTTCCCAGTCAATTTTATTTAAGTTCCATTTAGGCGTTTGCGAGGGTTGACATTGTGCGGTGTTGTCTTCATATGTTATTTTGATTGGGAAGTGATCGCTATCATGAAGGTTGTCTATCACATTCCATTCTATATACTGAGCCAATTTTGAGTCACAAATGGTTAGGTCTATTGCAGAGAAGGAGCCATTACTTGCATTGAAGTGAGTGGGACTACCTGTGTTTATCAGGATTAGATTGGAGTCTTGTAATATTTTCTCCATTATTTTCCCACGGGCGTCTATCCTGGATGATCCCCACAAGGGATTGTGACTATTGAAGTCTCCGGTTAGTACTATAGGTGGAGGAACTTGTTCTATTAAATTTTGGATGTCTTGTAGGTGGATAGGTTGGCTATTTGGCAGGTAAACATTACATACATTGATTTTATTCGGGAGATGTACGGTTACTGCAATTGCTTCCAAGTTTGTGTTTAATGGAATTTGTGCGGCTGAATACTTGTTTGAAATTGCAATAGTTACTCCTCCGCTAGCAAAGCTTGTGTTTTCCCTGTTTTTATTGAAAAGACTATAATTTTTTAGTAAAGGAGTATGGTTTTTCTTAAAATTTGTTTCTTGCAGACATATAATGTCTGGGTTGTATTGTTTGACGATGATTTGAAGCTGCTCAAGATGTGCGAAAAACCCGTTTACGTTCCATTGGATAATTGTTTTCATGTCGTGGCTTGATATTGATTTGTTTGAGAATAGTTAATAATTACTTAGCTTGATAAATCGCTGTCCACCTCTGATGACCAGTTGGATGATGGTTTGCATGGGCTTTCGATCATATTCTTATACAGTTTGTGTATTCTAATTTTTATTGATCGTTCTTTTAATAAAGGATGAATTCTAATCAACAATTCGGCTAGGGCTGTCATATTATTGGTGTATTGCTTGGAGATTTCCTTCGGGTTTGGTGCACCTATTGCATTTTCTAAAAAGCTTTTCAGTTGAAGATAGTTCAATACAAGGTTATTTCTTTTATCGTCAATGTATTCTTTTGCTGGTTCTAGCATTTTGTCTATTTGATCCGGAGAGAAGGCAGGTGACTGAGGGCGTTTAGGTTTTTTAAAGGTTTGTTCGGGTTTTTTGTAGGGTTCTTCCGCTGTTTTCCAGACTAGGTCCTTACCTAGTTCTAGATCACTTAATTTTACCAGGTTTGTTGAAGTTTCTTCAGATATCGTGGAACGCGTTCTCTTATTTCCTATTTTGCTTCGCTGTGGATCCTCAGGTTCTTCGCTCGTGAATTCGCCAGTTTTAGGGGTGCTTTGCTTTGATAGTTCTATTTCTGTGGTGACATCTTTTTCGGTTTCTATTGCAGTTTTAGGTGTATGGTCGGTGTCTGAGGGGTATGGGGATAAGTTACTATTTGTTTGTGTATCGGTGCTTATTGTGTTTACGCATTGACTTGCTATGTGTCCTTCTTGTTGGCACTTGAAACATGTTTGCTTCTCAGTTGTTGAGAATATTCTATAGGTATTATTATCGAGTGTGATTGTAAACGAGCTAGGTATACGTTTAGCTTCTTCAGGATCAACATACACCTGCCTCCTAAAACTTAAGATATGGGACAAGTCCGGATCGGAAATTCCTGCTTTGAGTGGGGTAATTTTCGAGAGTGTTTTAATGCCATTATTTTTGAAAATGTTTTCTATGTGTGAGTTAGGGATTATGGGTGCGACGTTAGATAGTATAATTCTTTGAGCCGGAAGAACCATTGGTCTGATCTCAATGTTTGTGTTGTTGATGATTACTGCTTTGTGATTTTGTGTCAGGTTTATAACTGTGTGTTTGCTATCTAGGTACATGCAAATTCTACTGTTAGATATTCTCGATAAGAATTTGATGTTTTTTGGTCCTATTAGGTTGCCAATTGCCCGAGCATAATCTTTAATAGTTATACCGTCAACTGACTGAAGAATTATAGCTTGGTCTTGGGTTGGGATGTATTCCTGTTTAGTAATATTTGCATATGAGGTTTTGGGTTCAGTTGGAGTTATTAGAGACTTTGGGGCGTTGTGATTTTTATCCATTGAGATATCTTTCGGTGAACACTTTTCGGTTGAAACTATTTCTTCATTATGTTGGATCTTCTTTTGCCACATGATGACACATACACACAGCTGGGCTCTGTTTTTGTGTGCCCAGCTAGATTTTCACCGCTGTGTTGGTGTACCCAACACAACGTAACGTAACTTTATCCACTATTTGATAACACTGTATATGGCACTCGTCTACGGTACGGAGAGACAATACGTGTGATCGCGTCGAATAACCGAACAAGACTTCTGATAACATGCATTATTACCCATATTATGCGGTTATTATCGATAGAACTATAATAAATATACTTATTACTTTTATTATTATCAATATAACATGCACTATTATCCATGTTTTACTATTATTATCGCTAGAATTATAATAATTATACTTATTGCTTATATTATTAGCAATATAACGTGCATTATTACCCATATAATGCAGTTATTATCGCCAGAACTGTAATAATTATACTTATTACTTATACTATTATCAATATAACATGCATTATTACCCATATTATGCAGTTATTATCGCTAGAACTATAATAAATATACGTATTACTTTTATTATCATCAATATAACATGCATTATTACCCATATTATGCAGTTGTTATCGATAGAACTGTAATAAATATACTTATTACTTTTATTATTACCAATATAACATGCACTATTAGCCATATTTTACTATTATTATCGCTAGAACTATAACAATTATACTTACTACTCCCGATATTATCAATATAACATGCACTATTACCCATATTTTACTATTATTATCGATAGAACTATAATAAATATACTTATTACTATTATTATTATCAATATAACATGCATTATTGCCCATATTATGCAGTTATTATCGCTAGAATTGTAATAATTATACTTATTACTCCCGATATTAACAATATAACATGCATTATTACCCTTATAATGCAGTTATTATCGCTGGAACTGTAATAATTATACTTATTACTTATATTATTATCAATATAACATGCATTATTACCCATATAATGGAGTTATTATCGCTAGAACTGTAGTAATTATACTTATTACTTGTATTATTATCAATATAACATGCATTATTACCCATATAATACAGTTATTATCGACAGAAGTATAATAAATATACTTATTACTTGTATTATTATCAATGTAACAGACACTCTTAGCCATATTTTACTATTATTATCGCTAGAACTATAATAATTATACTTATTACTTTTAATATTATCAATATAACATGCACTATTAGCCATATTGTACTATTATTATCGCTAGAACTATAATAATTACACTTATTACTCCCGATATTATCAATATAACATGCATTATTACGCATATAATGCAGTTATTATCGCTAGAGCTGTAATAAATATACTTACAGCTTCCATTATCATCAATATAACATGCATTATTACCCATATTATGCAGTTATTATCGATAGAACTATAATAAATATACTTATTACTATTATTATTATCAATATAACATGCATTATTACCCATATTATGCAGTTATTATCGCTAGAACTCTAATAATTATACTTACTACTTATATTATTATCAATATAACATGCATTATTACCCATATAATGCAGTTATTATCGCTAGAACTGTAATAATTATACTTATTACTTATATTATTCTCAATATAACATGCATTATAACTTATATTATGCAGTTATAATCGCTAGAACTATAATAAATATACTTATTACTTTTATTATTATCAATATAACATGCACTATTAGCCATATTTTACTATTATTACCGCTAGAACTATAAAAATTATACTTATTACTCCCGATATTATCAATATAACATGCATTATTAGCCATATTGTACTATTATTATCGCTAGAACTATAATAATTATACTTATTACTCCCGATATTATCAATATAACATGCATTATTACCCATATAATGCAGTTATTATCACTAGAACTGTAATAATTATACTTATTACTTATATTATTAGCAGTATAACGTGCATTATTACCCATATTATGCAGTTATTATCGCTAGAACTGTAATATTTATACTTATTACTTATATTATTCTCAATATAACATGCATTATTACCCATGTTATGCAGTTATTATCGCTAGAACTATAATAATTATACTTATTACTCCCGATATTATCAATATAACATGCATTACTACGCATATAATGCAGTTATTATCGCTAGAACTGTAATAAATATACTTATTACTTTTATTATTATCAATAGAACATGCACTATTAGCCATATTTTACTATTATTATCGCTAGAACTATAACAATTATACTTATTACTCCCGATATTATCAATATAACATGCATTATTAGCCATATTGTACTATTATTATCGCTAGAACTATAATAATTATACTTATTACTCCCGATATTATCAATATAACATGCATTATTAGCCATATTGTACTATTATTATCGCTAGAACTATAATAATTATACTTATTACTCCCGATATTATCAATATAACATGCATTATTACCCATATAATGCAGTTATTATCACTAGAACTGTAATAATTATACTTATTACTTATATTATTAGCAGTATAACGTGCATTATTACCCACATTATGCAGTTATTATCGCTAGAACTGTAATAATTATACTTATTACTTATATTATTCTCAATATAACATGCATTATAACTTATATTATGCAGTTATAATCGCTAGAACTATAATAAATATACTTATTACTTTTATTATTATCAATATAACATGCACTATTAGCCATATTTTACTATTATTACCGCTAGAACTATAAAAATTATACTTATTACTCCCGATATTATCAATATAACATGCATTATTAGCCATATTGTACTATTATTATCGCTAGAACTATAATAATTATACTTATTACTCCCGATATTATCAATATAACATGCATTATTACCCATATAATGCAGTTATTATCACTAGAACTGTAATAATTATACTTATTACTTATATTATTAGCAGTATAACGTGCATTATTACCCACATTATGCAGTTATTATCGCTAGAACTGTAATATTTATACTTATTACTTATATTATTATCAATATAACATGCATTATTACCCATATAATGCAGTTATTATCGCTACAACTGTAATAATTATACTTATTACTTATATTATTATCAATATAACATGCATTATTACCCATATTATGCAATTATTATCGATAGAACTGTAATAATTATACTTATTACTTATATTATTAGCAATATAGCGTGCATTATTACCCATATAATGCAGTTATTATCGCCAGAACTGTAATAATTATACTTATTATTTATATTATTATCAATGTAACATGCATTATTACGCATATTATGCAGTTATAATCGCTAGAACTATAATAAATATACGTATCACTTTTATTATCATCAATATAACATGCATCATTACCCATATTATGCAGTTATTATGGATAGAACTGTAATAAATATACTTATTACTTTTATTATTATCAATAGAACATGCACTATTATCCATATTGTACTATTATTATCGCTAGAACTATAATAATTATACTTATTACTCCCGATATTATCAATATAACATGCATTATTACGCATATAATGCAGTTATTATCGCTAGAACTGTAATAATTATACTTATTACTTTCATTATTCCCAATATAACATGCATTATTACCCATATTATGCAGTTATAATCGCTGGAACTATAATAAATATAGTTACTACTTTTATTATCATCAATATAACATGCATTATTACCCATATTATGCAGCTATTATCGATAGAACTATAATAAATATACTTATTACTATTATTATTATCAATATAACATGCATTATTACCCATATTATGCAGTTATTATCGCTAGAACTGTAATAATTATACTTATTACTTATATTATTCTCAATATAACATGCATTATAACTTATATTATGCAGTTATAATCGCTAGAACTATAATAAATATACTTATTACTTTTATTATTATCAATATAACATGCATTATTACCCATATTATGCAGTTATTATCGCTAGAACTGTAGTAATTATACTTACTACTTATATTATTATCAATATAACATGCATTATTACCCATATAATGCAGTTATTATCGCTAGAACTGTAATAAATATACTTACTGTTTTCATTGTAATCAATATAACATGCATTCATACCCATATTATGCAGTTATTATCGATAGAACTATAATAAATATACTTATTACTTTTATTATTATCAATATAACGTGCATTATTACCCATATAATGCAGTTATTATCGCCAGAACTGTAATAATTATACTTATTACTTATACTATTATCAACATAACATGCATTATTACCCATATTATGCAGTTATTATCGCTAGAACTATAATAAATATACGTATTACTTTTATTATCATCAATATAACATGCATTATTACCCATATAATGCAGTTATTATCGCCAGAACTGTAATAATTATACTTATTATTTATATTATTATCAATGTAACATGCATTATTACCCATATTATGCAGTTATAATCGCTGGAACTATAATAAATATAGTTACTACTTTTATTATCATCAATATAACATGCATTATTACCCATATTATGCAGCCGTTATCGATAGAACTATAATAAATATACTTATTACTATTATTATTATCAATATAACATGCATTATTACCCACATTATGCAGTTATTATCGCTAGAACTGTAATATTTATACTTATTACTTATATTATTATCAATATAACATGCATTATTACCCATATAATGCAGTTATTATCGCTACAACTGTAATAATTATACTTATTACTTATATTATTATCAATATAACATGCATTATTACCCATATTATGCAATTATTATCGATAGAACTGTAATAATTATACTTATTACTTATATTATTAGCAATATAGCGTGCATTATTACCCATATAATGCAGTTATTATCGCCAGAACTGTAATAATTATACTTATTATTTATATTATTATCAATGTAACATGCATTTTTACCCATATTATGCAGTTATTATCGCTAGAACTATAATAAATATACGTATTACTTTTATTATCATCAATATAACATGCATCATTACCCATATTATGCAGTTATTCTCGCTAGAACTGTAATAATTATACTTATTACTTATATTATTATCAATATAACATGCATTATTACCCATATTATGCAGTTATTATCGCTAGAACTGTAATAATTATACTTATTACTTATATTATTATCAATATAACATGCATTATTAGCCATATTGTACTATTATTATCGCTAGAACTATAATAATTATACTTATTACTCCCGATATTATCAATATAACATGCATTATTACCCATATAATGCAGTTATTATCGCTAGAACTGTAATAATTATACTTATTACTTATATTGTTAGCAGTATAACGTGCATTATTACCCATATTATGCAGTTATTATCGCTAGAACTGTAATAATTATACTTATTACTTATATTATTATCAATATAACATGCATTAGTAGCCATATAATGCAGTTATTATCGCTAGAACTGTAATAATCATACTTGTTACTTATATTATTGGCAATATAACGTGCATTATTACCCATATAATGCAATTATTATCGCCAGAACTGTAATAATTATACTTATTACTTATATTATTATCAATATAACATGCATTATTACCCGTATTATGCAGTTATTATCGCTAGAACTATAATAAATATACGAATTACTTTTATTATCATCAATATAACATGCATCATTACCCATATTATGCAGTTATTATCGATAGAACTGTAATACATATACTTATTACTTTTATTATTATCAATAGAACATGCACTATTAGCCATATTTTACTATTATTATCGCTAGGACTATAATAATTATACTTATTACTCCCAATATTATCAATATGACATGCATTATTACCCATATTATGCAGTTATTATCGATAGATGTATAATAAATATACTTATTACTTTTATTATTATCAATATAACAGGCACTCTTAGCCATATTTTACTATTATTATCGCTAGAACTATAAGAATTATACTTATTACTTTTATTATTATCAATATAACATGCACTATTAGGCATATTGACTATTATTATCGCTGGAACTATAATAATTATACTTATTACTCCCGATATTATCAATATAACATGCATTATTACCAACATAATGCAGTTATAATCGCTAGAACTATAATAAATATACGTATTACTTTTATTATCATCAATATAACATGCATTATTACCCATATTATGCAATTATTATCGATTGAACTGTAATAAATATACTTATTACTTTTATTATTATCAATATAACATGCACTATTAGCCATATTTTACTATTATTATCGCTAGAACTATAACAATTATACTTATTACTCCCGATATTATCAATATAACATGCATTATTAGCCATATTGTACTATTATTATCGCTAGAACTATAATAATTATACTTATTACTCCCGATATTATCAATATAACATGCATTATTACCCATATAATGCAGTTATTATCGCTAGAACTGTAATAATCATACTTGTTACTTATATTATTAGCAGTATAACGTGCATTATTACCCATATTATGCAGTTATTATCGCTAGAACTGTAATATTTATACTTATTATTTATATTATTATCAATGTAACATGCATTTTTACCCATATTATGCAGTTATTATCGCTAGAACTATAATAAATATACGTATTACTTATATTATCATCAATATAACATGCATCATTACCCATATTATGCAGTTATTATCGATAGAACTGTAATAAATATACTTATTACTTTTATTATTATCAACAGAACATGCACTATTATCCATATTGTACTATTATTATCGCTAGAACTATAATAATTATACTTATTACTCCCGATATTATCAATATAACATGCATTATTACGCATATAATGCAGTTATTATCGCTAGAACTGTAATAATTATACTTATTACTTATATTATTAGCTATATAGCGTGCACTATTACCCATATAATGCAGTTATTATCGCCAGAACTGTAATAATTATACTTATTATTTATATTATTATCAATGTAACATGCATTATTACCCATATTATGCAGTTATAATCGCTGGAACTATAATAAATATAGTTACTACTTTTATTATCATCAATAAAACATGCATTATTACCCATATTATGCAGCTATTATCGATAGAACTATAATAAATATACTTATTACTTTTATTATTATCAATATAACATGCATTATTGCCCATATTATGCAGTTATTATCGATAGAACTGTAATAAATATACTTATTACTTTTATTATTATCAATATAACATGCACTATTACCCATATTTTACTATTATTATCGCTAGAACTATAATAATTATACTTATTACTCCCGATATTATCAATATAACATGCATTATTACGCATATAATGCAGTTATTATCGCTAGAGCTGTAATAAATATACTTACAGCTTTCATTATCATCAATATAACATGCATTATTACCCATATTATGCAGTTATTATCGATAGAACTATAATAAATATACTTATTACTATTATTATTATCAATATAACATGCATTATTACCCATATTATGCAGTTATTATCGCTAGAACTCTAATAATTATACTTACTACTTATATGATTATCAATATAACATGCATTATTACCCATATAATGCAGTTATTATCGCTAGAACTGTAATAATTATACTTATTACTTATATTATTCTCAATATAACATGCATTATAACCCATATTATGCAGTTATAATCGCTAGAACTATAATAAATATACTTATTACTTTTATTATTATCAATATAACATGCATTATTACCCATATTATGCAGTTATTATCGCTAGAACTGTAATAATTATACTTACTACTTATATTATTATCAATATAACATGCATTATTACCCATATGATGCAGTTATTATCGCTAGAACTGTAATAAATATACTTACTGTTTTCATTGTAATCAATATAACATGCATTATTACCCATATTATGCAGTTATTATCGCTAGAACTATAATAAATGTACTTACTACTTTTATTATCATCAATATAACATGCATTATTACCCACATTATGCAGTTATTATCGATAGAACTATAATAAATATACTTATTACTTTTATTATTATCAATATAACATGCATTATTACCCATATAATGCAGTTATTATCGCTAGAACTGTAATAATTATACTTATTACTTATATTATTAGCAATATAACGTGCATTATTACCCATATAATGCAGTTATTACCGCCAGAACTGTAATAATTATACTTATTACTTATATTATTATCAATATAACATGCATTATTGGCCATATAATGCAGTTATTATCGCTAGAACTATAATAAATATACGTATTACTTTTATTATCATCAATATAACATGCATCATTACCCATATTATGCAGTTATTATCGATAGAACTGTAATACATATACTTATTACTTTTATTATTATCAATAGAACATGCACTATTAGCCATATTTTACTATTATTATCGCTAGGACTATAATAATTATACTTATTACTCCCAATATTATCAATATGACATGCATTATTACCCATATTATGCAGTTATTATCGATAGATGTATAATAAATATACTTATTACTTTTATTATTATCAATATAACAGGCACTCTTAGCCATATTTTACTATTATTATCGCTAGAACTATAAGAATTATACTTATTACTTTTATTATTATCAATATAACATGCACTATTAGGCATATTGACTATTATTATCGCTGGAACTATAATAATTATACTTATTACTCCCGATATTATCAATATAACATGCATTATTACCAACATAATGCAGTTATAATCGCTAGAACTATAATAAATATACGTATTACTTTTATTATCATCAATATAACATGCATTATTACCCATATTATGCAATTATTATCGATTGAACTGTAATAAATATACTTATTACTTTTATTATTATCAATATAACATGCACTATTAGCCATATTTTACTATTATTATCGCTAGAACTATAACAATTATACTTATTACTCCCGATATTATCAATATAACATGCATTATTAGCCATATTGTACTATTATTATCGCTAGAACTATAATAATTATACTTATTACTCCCGATATTATCAATATAACATGCATTATTACCCATATAATGCAGTTATTATCGCTAGAACTGTAATAATCATACTTGTTACTTATATTATTAGCAGTATAACGTGCATTATTACCCATATTATGCAGTTATTATCGCTAGAACTGTAATATTTATACTTATTATTTATATTATTATCAATGTAACATGCATTTTTACCCATATTATGCAGTTATTATCGCTAGAACTATAATAAATATACGTATTACTTATATTATCATCAATATAACATGCATCATTACCCATATTATGCAGTTATTATCGATAGAACTGTAATAAATATACTTATTACTTTTATTATTATCAACAGAACATGCACTATTATCCATATTGTACTATTATTATCGCTAGAACTATAATAATTATACTTATTACTCCCGATATTATCAATATAACATGCATTATTACGCATATAATGCAGTTATTATCGCTAGAACTGTAATAATTATACTTATTACTTATATTATTAGCTATATAGCGTGCACTATTACCCATATAATGCAGTTATTATCGCCAGAACTGTAATAATTATACTTATTATTTATATTATCATCAATATAACATGCATCATTACCCATATTATGCAGTTATTATCGATAGAACTGTAATAAATATACTTATTACTTTTATTATTATCAATAGAACATGCACTATTATCCATATTGTACTATTATTATCGCTAGAACTATAATAATTATACTTATTACTCCCGATATTATCAATATAACATGCATTATTACGCATATAATGCAGTTATTATCGCTAGAACTGTAATAATTATACTTATTACTTTCATTATTCTCAATATAACATGCATTATTACCCATATTATGCAGTTATAATCGCTGGAACTATAATAAATATAGTTACTACTTTTATTATCATCAATATAACATGCATTATTACCCATATTATGCAGCTATTATCGATAGAACTATAATAAATATACTTATTACTTTTATTATTATCAATATAACATGCATTATTACCCATATTATGCAGTTATTATCGATAGAACTGTAATAAATATACTTATTACTTTTATTATTATCAATATAACATGCACTATTACCCATATTTTACTATTATTATCGCTAGAACTATAATAATTATACTTATTACTCCCGATATTATCAATATAACATGCATTATTACGCATATAATGCAGTTATTATCGCTAGAGCTGTAATAAATATACTTACAGCTTTCATTATCATCAATATAACATGCATTATTACCCATATTATGCAGTTATTATCGATAGAACTATAATAAATATACTTATTACTATTATTATTATCAATATAACATGCATTATTACCCATATTATGCAGTTATTATCGCTAGAACTCTAATAATTATACTTACTACTTATATGATTATCAATATAACATGCATTATTACCCATATAATGCAGTTATTATCGCTAGAACTGTAATAATTATACTTATTACTTATATTATTCTCAATATAACATGCATTATAACCCATATTATGCAGTTATAATCGCTAGAACTATAATAAATATACTTATTACTTTTATTATTATCAATATAACATGCATTATTACCCATATTATGCAGTTATTATCGCTAGAACTGTAATAATTATACTTACTACTTATATTATTATCAATATAACATGCATTATTACCCATATGATGCAGTTATTATCGCTAGAACTGTAATAAATATACTTACTGTTTTCATTGTAATCAATATGACATGCATTATTACCCATATTATGCAGTTATTATCGCTAGAACTATAATAAATGTACTTACTACTTTTATTATCATCAATATAACATGCATTATTACCCACATTATGCAGTTATTATCGATAGAACTATAATAAATATACTTATTACTTTTATTATTATCAATATAACATGCATTATTACCCATATAATGCAGTTATTATCGCTAGAACTGTAATAATTATACTTATTACTTATATTATTAGCAATATAACGTGCATTATTACCCATATAATGCAGTTATTACCGCCAGAACTGTAATAATTATACTTATTACTTATATTATTATCAATATAACATGCATTATTGGCCATATAATGCAGTTATTATCGCTAGAACTATAATAAATATACGTATTACTTTTATTATCATCAATATAACATGCATTATTACCCATATAATGCAGTTATTATCGCTAGAACTGTAATAAATATACTTACTATTTTCATTATCATCAATATAACATGCATTATTACCCATATTATGCAGTTATTATCCATAGAACTATAATAAATATACTTATTACTTTTATTATTATCAATATAACATGCATTATTACGCATATAATGCAGTTATTATCGCTAGAAATGTAATAAATATACTTGCAACTTTCATTATCATCAATATAACATGCATTATTACCCATATTACGCAGTTATTATCGATAGAACTGTAATAAATATACTTATTACTTTTATTATTATCAATATAACATGCATTATTACCCATATAATGCAGTTATTATCGCTAGAACTGTAATAATTATACTTATTACTTTTAATTATTAGCAATATAACGTGCATTATTACCCATATAATGCAGTTATTATCGCCAGAACTGTAATAATTATACTTATTATTTATATTATTATCAATATAACATGCATTATTACCCATATTATGCAGTTATTATCGCTAGAGCTATAATAAATATACGTATTACTTTTATTATCATCAATATAACATGCATCATTACCCATATTATGCAGTTATTATCGATAGAACTGTAATAAATATACTTATTACTTTTATTATTATCAATATAACATGCACTATTAGCCATATTTTACTATTATTATCGCTAGAACTATAATAATTATACTTATTACTTATATTATTAGCAATATAACGTGCGCTATTACCCATATAATGCAGTTATTATCGCCAGAACTGTAATAATTATACTTATTACTTATATTATTATAAATATAACATGCATTATTACCCATATTATGCAGTTATTATCGCTAGAACTATAATAAATATACGTATTACTTTTATTATCATCAATATAACATGCATTATTACCCATATTATGCAGTTATTATCGATAGAACTGTAATACATATACTTATTACTTTTATTATTATCAATAGAACATGCACTATTAGCCATATTTTACTATTATTATCGCTAGGACTATAATAATTATACTTATTACTCCCAATATTATCAATATAACATGCATTATTACCCATATAATGCAGTTATAATCGCTAGAACTGTAATAAATATATTTACTACTTTCATTATCATCAATATAACATGCATTATTACCCATATTATGCAGTTATTATCGATAGAAGTATAATAAATATACTTATTACTTTTATTATTATCAATAGAACATGCACTATTAGCCATATTTTACTATTATTATCGCTAGGACTATAATAATTATACTTATTACTTTTATTATTATCAATATAACATGCACTATTAGGCATATTGTACTATTATTATCGCTGGAACTATAATAATTATACTTATTACTCCCGATATTATCAATATAACATGCATTATTACCAACATAATGCAGTTATAATCGCTAGAACTATAATAAATATACGTATTACTTTTATTATCATCAATATAACATGCATTATTACCCATATTATGCAATTATTATCGATTGAACTGTAATAAATATACTTATTACTTTTATTATTATCAATATAACATGCACTATTAGCCATATTTTACTATTATTATCGCTAGAACTATAACAATTATACTTATTACTCCCGATATTATCAATATAACATGCATTATTAGCCATATTGTACTATTATTATCGCTAGAACTATAATAATTATACTTATTACTCCCGATATTATCAATATAACATGCATTATTACCCATATAATGCAGTTATTATCGCTAGAACTGTAATAATCATACTTGTTACTTATATTATTAGCAGTATAACGTGCATTATTACCCATATTATGCAGTTATTATCGCTAGAACTGTAATATTTATACTTATTATTTATATTATTATCAATGTAACATGCATTTTTACCCATATTATGCAGTTATTATCGCTAGAACTATAATAAATATACGTATTACTTATATTATCATCAATATAACATGCATCATTACCCATATTATGCAGTTATTATCGATAGAACTGTAATAAATATACTTATTACTTTTATTATTATCAACAGAACATGCACTATTATCCATATTGTACTATTATTATCGCTAGAACTATAATAATTATACTTATTACTCCCGATATTATCAATATAACATGCATTATTACGCATATAATGCAGTTATTATCGCTAGAACTGTAGTAATTATACTTATTACTTATATTATTAGCTATATAGCGTGCACTATTACCCATATAATGCAGTTATTATCGCCTGAACTGTAATAATTATACTTATTATTTATATTATTATCAATGTAACATGCATTTTTACCCATATTATGCAGTTATTATCGCTAGAACTATAATAAATATACGTATTACTTATATTATCATCAATATAACATGCATCATTACCCATATTATGCAGTTATTATCGATAGAACTGTAATAAATATACTTATTACTTTTATTATTATCAATAGAACATGCACTATTATCCATATTGTACTATTATTATCGCTAGAACTATAATAATTATACTTATTACTCCCGATATTATCAATATAACATGCATTATTACGCATATAATGCAGTTATTATCGCTAGAACTGTAATAATTATACTTATTACTTTCATTATTCTCAATATAACATGCATTATTACCCATATTATGCAGTTATAATCGCTGGAACTATAATAAATATAGTTACTACTTTTATTATCATCAATATAACATGCATTATTACCCATATTATGCAGCTATTATCGATAGAACTATAATAAATATACTTATTACTTTTATTATTATCAATATAACATGCATTATTACCCATATTATGCAGTTATTATCGATAGAACTGTAATAAATATACTTATTACTTTTATTATTATCAATATAACATGCACTATCACCCATATTTTACTATTATTATCGCTAGAACTATAATAATTATACTTATTACTCCCGATATTATCAATATAACATGCATTATTACGCATATAATGCAGTTATTATCGCTAGAGCTGTAATAAATATACTTACAGCTTTCATTATCATCAATATAACATGCATTATTACCCATATTATGCAGTTATTATCGATAGAACTATAATAAATATACTTATTACTATTATTATTATCAATATAACATGCATTATTACCCATATTATGCAGTTATTATCGCTAGAACTCTAATAATTATACTTACTACTTATATTATTATCAATATAACATGCATTATTACCCATATAATGCAGTTATTATCGCTAGAACTGTAATAATTATACTTATTACTTATATTATTCTCAATATAACATGCATTATAACCCATATTATGCAGTTATAATTGCTAGAACTACAATAAATATACTTATTACTTTTATTATTATCAATATAACATGCATTATTACCCATATTATGCAGTTATTATCGCTAGAACTGTAATAATTATACTTACTACTTATATTATTATCAATATAACATGCATTATTACCCATATGATGCAGTTATTATCGCTAGAACTGTAATAAATATACTTACTGTTTTCATTGTAATCAATATAACATGCATTATTACCCATATTATGCAGTTATTATCGCTAGAACTATAATAAATGTACTTACTACTTTTATTATCATCAATATAACATGCATTATTACCCACATTATGCAGTTATTATCGATAGAACTATAATAAATATACTTATTACTTTTATTATTATCAATATAACATGCATTATTACGCATATAATGCAGTTATTATCGCTAGAACTGTAATAATTATACTTATTACTTATATTATTAGCAATATAACGTGCATTATTACCCATATAATGCAGTTATTACCGCCAGAACTGTAATAATTATACTTATTACTTATATTATTATCAATATAACATGCATTATTGGCCATATAATGCAGTTATTATCGCTAGAACTATAATAAATATACGTATTACTTTTATTATCATCAATATAACATGCATTATTACCCATATAATGCAGTTATTATCGCTAGAACTGTAATAAATATACTTACTATTTTCATTATCATCAATATAACATGCATTATTACCCATATTATGCAGTTATTATCCATAGAACTATAATAAATATACTTATTACTTTTATTATTATCAATATAACATGCATTATTACGCATATAATGCAGTTATTATCGCTAGAAATGTAATAAATATACTTGCAACTTTCATTATCATCAATATAACATGCATTATTACCCATATTACGCAGTTATTATCGATAGAACTGTAATAAATATACTTATTACTTTTATTATTATCAATATAACATGCATTATTACCCATATAATGCAGTTATTATCGCTAGAACTGTAATAATTATACTTATTACTTTTAATTATTAGCAATATAACGTGCATTATTACCCATATAATGCAGTTATTATCGCCAGAACTGTAATAATTATACTTATTATTTATATTATTATCAATATAACATGCATTATTACCCATATTATGCAGTTATTATCGCTAGAGCTATAATAAATATACGTATTACTTTTATTATCATCAATATAACATGCATCATTACCCATATTATGCAGTTATTATCGATAGAACTGTAATAAATATACTTATTACTTTTATTATTATCAATATAACATGCACTATTAGCCATATTTTACTATTATTATCGCTAGAACTATAATAATTATACTTATTACTTATATTATTAGCAATATAACGTGCGCTATTACCCATATAATGCAGTTATTATCGCCAGAACTGTAATAATTATACTTATTACTTATATTATTATAAATATAACATGCATTATTACCCATATTATGCAGTTATAATCGCTAGAACTATAATAAATATACGTATTACTTTTATTATCATCAATATAACATGCATTATTACCCATATTATGCAGTTATTATCGATAGAACTGTAATACATATACTTATTACTTTTATTATTATCAATAGAACATGCACTATTAGCCATATTTTACTATTATTATCGCTAGGACTATAATAATTATACTTATTACTCCCAATATTATCAATATAACATGCATTATTACCCATATAATGCAGTTATAATCGCTAGAACTGTAATAAATATATTTACTACTTTCATTATCATCAATATAACATGCATTATTACCCATATTATGCAGTTATTATCGATAGAAGTATAATAAATATACTTATTACTTTTATTATTATCAATAGAACATGCACTATTAGCCATATTTTACTATTATTATCGCTAGGACTATAATAATTATACTTATTACTTTTATTATTATCAATATAACATGCACTATTAGGCATATTGTACTATTATTATCGCTGGAACTATAATAATTATACTTATTACTCCCGATATTATCAATATAACATGCATTATTACCAACATAATGCAGTTATAATCGCTAGAACTATAATAAATATACGTATTACTTTTATTATCATCAATATAACATGCATTATTACCCATATTATGCAATTATTATCGATTGAACTGTAATAAATATACTTATTACTTTTATTCTTATCAATATAACATGCACTATTAGCCATATTTTACTATTATTATCGCTAGAACTATAACAATTATACTTATTACTCCCGATATTATCAATATAACATGCATTATTAGCCATATTGTACTATTATTATCGCTAGAACTATAATAATTATACTTATTACTCCCGATATTATCAATATAACATGCATTATTACCCATATAATGCAGTTGTTATCGCTAGAACTGTAATAATTATACTTATTACTTATATTATTATCAATATAACATGCATTAGTAGCCATATAATGCAGTTATTATCGCTAGAACTGTAATAATCATACTTGTTACTTATATTATTGGCAATATAACGTGCATTATTACCCATATAATGCAATTATTATCGCCAGAACTGTAATAATTATACTTATTACTTATATTATTATCAATATAACATGCATTATTACCCGTATTATGCAGTTATTATCGCTAGAACTATAATAAATATACGTATTACTTTTATTATCATCAATATAACATGCATCATTACCCATATTATGCAGTTATTATCGATAGAACTGTAATACATATACTTATTACTTTTATTATTATCAATAGAACATGCACTATTAGCCATATTTTACTATTATTATCGCTAGGACTATAATAATTATACTTATTACTCCCAATATTATCAATATGACATGCATTATTACCCATATTATGCAGTTATTATCGATAGATGTATAATAAATATACTTATTACTTTTATTATTATCAATATAACAGGCACTCTTAGCCATATTTTACTATTATTATCGCTAGAACTATAAGAATTATACATATTACTTTTATTATTATCAATATACCATGCACTATTAGGCATATTGTACTATTATTATCGCTGGAACTATAATAATTATACTTATTACTCCCGATATTATCAATATAACATGCATTATTACCAACATAATGCAGTTATAATCGCTAGAACTATAATAAATATACGTATTACTTTTATTATCATCAATATAACATGCATTATTACCCATATTATGCAATTATTATCGATTGAACTGTAATAAATATACTTATTACTTTTATTATTATCAATATAACATGCACTATTAGCCATATTTTACTATTATTATCGCTAGAACAATAACAATTATACTTATTACTCCCGATATTATCAATATAACATGCATTATTAGCCATATTGTACTATTATTATCGCTAGAACTATAATAATTATACTTATTACTCCCGATATTATCAATATAACATGCATTATTACCCATATAATGCAGTTATTATCGCTAGAACTGTAATAATCATACTTGTTACTTATATTATTGGCAATATAACGTGCATTATTACCCATATAATGCAGTTATTATCGCCAGAACTGTAATAATTATACTTATTACTTATATTATTATCAATATAACATGCATTATTACCCGTATTATGCAGTTATTATCGCTAGAACTGTAATAAATATACTTACTATTTTCATTATCATCAATATAACATGCATTATTACCCATATTATGCAGTTATTATCCATAGAACTATAATAAATATACTTATTACTTATATTATTATAAATATAACATGCATTATTGCCCATATTATGCAGTTATTATCGCTAGAACTATAATAAATATACGTATTACTTTTATTATCATCAATATAACATGCATTCTTACCCATATTATGCAGTTATTATCGATAGAACTGTAATACATATACTTATTACTTTTATAATTATCAATAGAACATACACTATTAGCCATATTTTACTATTATTATCGCTAGGACTATAATAATTATACTTATTACTCCTAACATTATCAATATAACATGCATTATTACCCATATAATGCAGTTATTATCGCTAGATCTGTAATAAATATACTTACTACTTTCAATATCACCAATATAACATGCATTATTACCCATATTATGCAGTTATTATCCATAGAACTATAATAAATATACTTATTACTTTTATTATTATCAATATAACATGCATTATTACCCATATTATGCAGTTATTATCCATAGAACTATAATAAATATACTTATTACTTTTATTATTATCAATATAACATGCATTATTACGCATATAATGCAGTTATTATCGCTAGAAATGTAATAAATATACTTGCAACTTTCGCTATCATCAATATAACATGCATTATTAGCCATATTACGCAGTTATTATCGATAGAACTGTAATAAATATACTTATTACTTTTATTATTATCAATATAACATGCATTATTACCCATATAATGCAGTTATTATCGCTAGAACTGTAATAATTATACTTATTACTTATATTATTAGCAATATAACGTGCATTATTACCCATATAATGCAGTTATTATCGCCAGAACTGTAATAATTATACTTATTATTTCTATTATTATCAATATAACATGCATTATTACCCATATTATGCAGTTATTATCGCTAGAACTATAATAAATATACGTATTACTTTTATTATCATCAATATAACATGCATCATTACCCATATTATGCAGTTATTATCGCTAGAACTGTAATAATTATACTTATTACTTATATTATTATCAATATAACGTGCATTATTACCCATATTATGCAGTTATTATCGCTAGAACTGTAATAATTATACTTATTACTTATATTATTATCAATATAACACGCATTAGTAGCCATATAATGCAGTTATTATCGCTAGAACTGTAATAATCATACTTGTTACTTATATTATTGGCAATATAACGTGCATTATTACCCATATAATGCAGTTATTATCGCCAGAACTGTAATAATTATACTTATTACTTATATTATTATCAATATAACATGCATTATTAGCCATATTGTACTATTATTATCGCTAGAACTATAATAATTATACTTATTACTCCCGATATTATCAATATAACATGCATTATTACCCATATAATGCAGTTATTATCGCTAGAACTGTAATAATTATACTTATTACTTATATTGTTAGCAGTATAACGTGCATTATTACCCATATTATGCAGTTATTATCGCTAGAACTGTAATAATTATACTTATTACTTATATTGTTATCAATATAACATGCATTAGTAGCCATATAATGCAGTTATTATCGCTAGAACTGTAATAATCATACTTGTTACTTATATTATTGGCAATATAACGTGCATTATTACCCATATAATGCAATTATTATCGCCAGAACTGTAATAATTATACTTATTACTTATATTATTATCAATATAACATGCATTATTACCCGTATTATGCAGTTATTATCGCTAGAACTATAATAAATATACGTATTACTTTTATTATCATCAATATAACATGCATGATTACCCATATGATGCAGTTATTATCGATAGAACTGTAATACATATACTTATCACTTTTATTATTATCAATAGAACATGCACTATTAGCCATATTTTACTATTATTATCGCTAGGACTATAATAATTATACTTATTACTCCCAATATTATCAATATAACATGCATTATTAAACATATTATGCAGTTATTATCCATAGAACTATAATAAATATACTTATTACTTTTATTATTATCAATATAACATGCATTATTACCCATATTATGCAGTTATTATCGATAGAAGTATAATAAATATACTTATTACTTTTATTATTATCAATAGAACATGCACTATTAGCCATATTTTACTATTATTATCGCTAGGACTATAATAATTATACATATTCCTCCCAATATTATCAATATAACATGCATTATTACCCATATTATGCAGTTATTATCGATAGAAGTATAATAAATATACTTATTACTTTTATTATTATCAATATAACAGGCACTCTTAGCGATATTTTACTATTATTATCGCTAGAACTATAATAATTATACTTATTACTTTTATTATTATCAATATAACATGCACTATTAGGCATATTGTACTATTATTATCGCTGGAACTATAATAATTATACTTATTACTCCCGATATTATCAATATAACATGCATTATTACCAACATAATGCAGTTATAATCGCTAGAACTATAATAAATATGCGTATTACTTTTATTATCATCAATATAACACGCATTATTACCCATATTATGCAGTTATTATCGATAGAACTGTAATAAATATACTTATTACTTTTATTATTATCAATATAACATGCACTATTAGCCATATTTTACTATTATTATCGCTAGAACTATAACAATTATACTTATTACTCCCGATATTATCAATATAACATGCATTATTAGCCATATTGTACTATTATTATCGCTAGAACTATAATAATTATACTTATTACTCCCGATATTATCAATATAACATGCATTATTACCCATATAATGCAGTTATTATCGCTAGAACTGTAATAATTATACTTATTACTTATATTGTTAGCAGTATAACGTGTATTATTACCCATATTATGCAGTTATTATCGCTAGAACTGTAATAATTATACTTATTACTTATATTATTATCAATATAACATGCATTAGTAGCCATATAATGCAGTTATTATCGCTAGAACTGTAATAATCATACTTGTTACTTATATTATTGGCAATATAACGTGCATTATTACCCATATAATGCAGTTATTATCGCCAGAACTGTAATAATTATACTTATTACTTATATTGTTAGCAGTATAACGTGTATTATTACCCATATTATGCAGTTATTATCGCTAGAACTGTAATAATTATACTTATTACTTATATTATTATCAATATAACATGCATTAGTAGCCATATAATGCAGTTATTATCGCTAGAACTGTAATAATCATACTTGTTACTTATATTATTGGCAATATAACGTGCATTATTACCCATATAATGCAGTTATTATCGCCAGAACTGTAATAATTATACTTATTACTTATATTATTATCAATATAACATGCATTATTAGCCATATTGTACTATTATTATCGCTAGAACTATAATAATTATACTTATTACTCCCGATATTATCAATATAACATGCATTATTACCCATATAATGCAGTTATTATCGCTAGAACTGTAATAATTATACTTATTACTTATATTGTTAGCAGTATAACGTGCATTATTACCCATATTATGCAGTTATTATCGCTAGAACTGTAATAATTATACTTATTACTTATATTATTATCAATATAACATGCATTAGTAGCCATATAATGCAGTTATTATCGCTAGAACTGTAATAATCATACTTGTTACTTATATTATTGGCAATATAACGTGCATTATTACCCATATAATGCAATTATTATCGCCAGAACTGTAATAATTATACTTATTACTTATATTATTATCAATATAACATGCATTATTACCCGTATTATGCAGTTATTATCGCTAGAACTATAATAAATATACGTATTACTTTTATTATCATCAATATAACATGCATGATTACCCATATGATGCAGTTATTATCGATAGAACTGTAATACATATACTTATTACTTTTATTATTATCAATAGAACATGCACTATTAGCCATATTTTACTATTATTATCGCTAGGACTATAATAATTATACTTATTACTCCCAATATTATCAATATAACATGCATTATTAAACATATTATGCAGTTATTATCCATAGAACTATAATAAATATACTTATTACTTTTATTATTATCAATATAACAGGCACTCTTAGCCATATTTTACTATTATTATCGCTAGAACTATAATAATTATACTTATTACTTTTATTATTATCAATATAACATGCACTATTAGGCATATTGTACTATTATTATCGCTGGAACTATAATAATTATACTTATTACTCCCGATATTATCAATATAACATGCATTATTACCAACATAATGCAGTTATAATCGCTAGAACTATAATAAATATGCGTATTACTTTTATTATCATCAATATAACATGCATTATTACCCATATTATGCAGTTATTATCGATAGAACTGTAATAAATATACTTATTACTTTTATTATTATCAATATAACATGCACTATTAGCCATATTTTACTATTGTTATCGCTAGAACTATAACAATTATACTTATTACTCCCGATATTATCAATATAACATGCATTATTAGCCATATTGTACTATTATTATCGCTAGAACTATAATAATTATACTTATTACTCCCGATATTATCAATATAACATGCATTATTACCCATATAATGCAGTTATTATCGCTAGAACTGTAATAATTATACTTATTACTTATATTGTTAGCAGTATAACGTGTATTATTACCCATATTATGCAGTTATTATCGCTAGAACTGTAATAATTATACTTATTACTTATATTATTATCAATATAACATGCATTAGTAGCCATATAATGCAGTTATTATCGCTAGAACTGTAATAATCATACTTGTTACTTATATTATTGGCAATATAACGTGCATTATTACCCATATAATGCAGTTATTATCGCCAGAACTGTAATAATTATACTTATTACTTATATTATTATCAATATAACATGCATTATTAGCCATATAATGCAGTTATTATCGCTAGAACTATAATAAATATACGTATTACTTTTATTATCATCAATATAACATGCATTATTACCCATATAATGCAGTTATTATCGCTAGAACTGTAATAAATATACTTACTATTTTCATTATCATCAATATAACATGCATTATTACCCATATTATGCAGTTATTATCCATAGAACTATAATAAATATACTTACTACTTTTATTATTATCAATATAACATGCATTAGTAGCCATATAATGCAGTTATTATCGCTAGAACTGTAATAATCATACTTGTTACTTATATTATTGGCAATATAACGTGCATTATTACCCATATAATGCAGTTATTATCGCCAGAACTGTAATAATTATACTTATTACTTATATTATTATCAATATAACATGCATTATTAGCCATATAATGCAGTTATTATCGCTAGAACTATAATAAATATACGTATTACTTTTATTATCATCAATATAACATGCATCATTACCCATATTATGCAGTTATTATCGATAGAACTGTAATACATATACTTATTACTTTTATTATTATCAATAGAACATGCACTATTAGCCATATTTTACTATTATTATCGCTAGGACTACAATAATTATACTTATTACTCCCAATATTATCAATGTAACATGCATCATTACCCATATTATGCAGTTATTATCGATAGAAATGTAATAAATATACTTATTACTTATATTATTAGCAATATAACGTGCATTATTACCCATATAATGCAGTTATTATCGCTAGAACTGTAATAATTATACTTATTACTTATATTATTATCAATATAACATGCATTATTACCCATATTATGCAGTTATTATCGCTAGAACTATAATAAATGTACTTACTACTTTTATTATCATCAATATAACATGCATTATTACCCACATTATGCAGTTATTATCGATAGAACTATAATAAATATACTTATTACTTTTATTATTATCAATATAACATGCATTATTACCCATATAATGCAGTTATTATCGCTAGAACTGTAATAATTATACTTATTACTTATATTATTAGCAATATAACGTGCATTATTACCCATATAATGCAGTTATTACCGCCAGAACTGTAATAATTATACTTATTACTTATATTATTAGCAATATAACGTGCATTATTACCCATATAATGCAGTTATTATCGCCAGAACTGTAATAATTATACTTATTATTTATATTATTATCAATATAACATGCATTATTACCCATATTATGCAGTTATTATCGCTAGAACTATAATAAATATACGTATTACTTTTATTATCATCAATATAACATGCATCATTACCCATATTATGCAGTTATTATCGCTAGAACTGTAATAATTATACTTATTACTTATATTATTATCAATATAACATGCATTAGTAGCCATATAATGCAGTTATTATCCATAGAACTATAATAAATATACTTATTACTTATATTATTATAAATATAACATGCATTATTGCCCATATTATGCAGTTATTATCGCTAGAACTGTAATAAATATACTTACTATTTTCATTATCATCAATATAACATGCATTATTACCCATATTATGCAGTTATTATCCATAGAACTATAATAAATATACTTATTACTTATATTATTATAAATATAACATGCATTATTGCCCATATTATGCAGTTATTATCGCTAGAACTATAATAAATATACGTATTACTTTTATTATCATCAATATAACATGCATTCTTACCCATATTATGCAGTTATTATCGATAGAACTGTAATACATATACTTATTACTTTTATAATTATCAATAGAACATACACTATTAGCCATATTTTACTATTATTATCGCTAGGACTATAATAATTATACTTATTACTCCTAATATTATCAATATAACATGCATTATTACCCATATAATGCTGTTACTATCGCTAGATCTGTAATAAATATACTTACTACTTTCAATATCACCAATATAACATGCATTATTACCCATATTATGCAGTTATTATCCATAGAACTATAATAAATATACTTATTACTTTTATTATTATCAATATAACATGCATTATTACCCATATAATGCAGTTATTATCGCTAGAACTGTAATAAATATACTTACTACTTTCATTATCATCAATATAACATGCATTATTACCCATATAATGCAGTTATTATCGCTAGAACTGTAACAAATATACTTACTATTTTCATTATCATCAATATAACATGCATTATTACCCATATTATGCAGTTATTATCCATAGAACTATAATAAATATACTTATTACTTTTATTATTATCAATATAACATGCATTATTACGCATATAATGCAGTTATTATCGCTAGAAATGTAATAAATATACTTGCAACTTTCGCTATCATCAATATAACATGCATTATTAGCCATATTACGCAGTTATTATCGATAGAACTGTAATAAATATACTTATTACTTTTATTATTATCAATATAACATGCATTATTACCCATATAATGCAGTTATTATCGCTAGAACTGTAATAATTATACTTATTACTTATATTATTAGCAATATAACGTGCATTATTACCCATATAATGCAGTTATTATCGCCAGAACTGTAATAATTATACTTATTATTTATATTATTATCAATATAACATGCATTATTACCCATATTATGCAGTTATTATCGCTAGAACTATAATAAATATACGTATTACTTTTATTATCATCAATATAACATGCATCATTACCCATATTATGCAGTTATTATCGCTAGAACTGTAATAATTATACTTATTACTTATATTATTATCAATATAACATGCATTATTACCCATATTATGCAGTTATTATCGCTAGAACTGTAATAATTATACTTATTACTTATATTATTATCAATATAACACGCATTAGTAGCCATATAATGCAGTTATTATCGCTAGAACTGCAATAATCATACTTGTTACTTATATTATTGGCAATATAACGTGCATTATTACCCATATAATGCAGTTATTATCGCCAGAACTGTAATAATTATACTTATTACTTATATTATTATCAATATAACATGCATTATTAGCCATATTGTACTATTATTATCGCTAGAACTATAATAATTATACTTATTACTCCCGATATTATCAATATAACATGCATTATTACCCATATAATGCAGTTATTATCGCTAGAACTGTAATAATTATACTTATTACTTATATTGTTAGCAGTATAACGTGCATTATTACCCATATTATGCAGTTATTATCGCTAGAACTGTAATAATTATACTTATTACTTATATTATTATCAATATAACATGCATTAGTAGCCATATAATGCAGTTATTATCGCTAGAACTGTAATAATCATACTTGTTACTTATATTATTGGCAATATAACGTGCATTATTACCCATATAATGCAATTATTATCGCCAGAACTGTAATAATTATACTTATTACTTATATTATTATCAATATAACATGCATTATTACCCGTATTATGCAGTTATTATCGCTAGAACTATAATAAATATACGTATTACTTTTATTATCATCAATATAACATGCATGATTACCCATATGATGCAGTTATTATCGATAGAACTGTAATACATATACTTATTACTTTTATTATTATCAATAGAACATGCACTATTAGCCATATTTTACTATTATTATCGCTAGGACTATAATAATTATACTTATTACTCCCAATATTATCAATATAACATGCATTATTAAACATATTATGCAGTTATTATCCATAGAACTATAATAAATATACTTATTACTTATATTATTATAAATATAACATGCATTATTGCCCATATTATGCAGTTATTATCGCTAGAACTATAATAAATATACGTATTACTTTTATTATCATCAATATAACATGCATTCTTACCCATATTATGCAGTTATTATCGATAGAACTGTAATACATATACTTATTACTTTTATAATTATCAATAGAACATACACTATTAGCCATATTTTACTATTATTATCGCTAGGACTATAATAATTATACTTATTACTCCTAATATTATCAATATAACATGCATTATTACCCATATAATGCAGTTATTATCGCTAGATCTGTAATAAATATACTTACTACTTTCAATATCACCAATATAACATGCATTATTACCCATATTATGCAGTTATTATCCATAGAACTATAATAAATATACTTATTACTTTTATTATTATCAATATAACATGCATTATTACGCATATAATGCAGTTATTATCGCTAGAAATGTAATAAATATACTTGCAACTTTCGCTATCATCAATATAACATGCATTATTAGCCATATTACGCAGTTACTATCGATAGAACTGTAATAAATATACTTATTACTTTTATTATTATCAATATAACATGCATTATTACCCATATAATGCAGTTATTATCGCTAGAACTGTAATAATTATACTTATTACTTATATTATTAGCAATATAACGTGCATTATTACCCATATAATGCAGTTATTATCGCCAGAACTGTAATAATTATACTTATTATTTATATTATTATCAATATAACATGCATTATTACCCATATTATGCAGTTATTATCGCTAGAACTATAATAAATATACGTATTACTTTTATTATCATCAATATAACATGCATCATTACCCATATTATGCAGTTATTATCGCTAGAACTGTAATAATTATACTTATTACTTATATTATTATCAATATAACATGCATTATTACCCATATTATGCAGTTATTATCGCTAGAACTGTAATAATTATACTTATTACTTATATTATTATCAATATAACACGCATTAGTAGCCATATAATGCAGTTATTATCGCTAGAACTGCAATAATCATACTTGTTACTTATATTATTGGCAATATAACGTGCATTATTACCCATATAATGCAGTTATTATCGCCAGAACTGTAATAATTATACTTATTACTTATATTATTATCAATATAACATGCATTATTAGCCATATTGTACTATTATTATCGCTAGAACTATAATAATTATACTTATTACTCCCGATATTATCAATATAACATGCATTATTACCCATATAATGCAGTTATTATCGCTAGAACTGTAATAATTATACTTATTACTTATATTGTTAGCAGTATAACGTGCATTATTACCCATATTATGCAGTTATTATCGCTAGAACTGTAATAATTATACTTATTACTTATATTATTATCAATATAACATGCATTAGTAGCCATATAATGCAGTTATTATCGCTAGAACTGTAATAATCATACTTGTTACTTATATTATTGGCAATATAACGTGCATTATTACCCATATAATGCAATTATTATCGCCAGAACTGTAATAATTATACTTATTACTTATATTATTATCAATATAACATGCATTATTACCCGTATTATGCAGTTATTATCGCTAGAACTATAATAAATATACGTATTACTTTTATTATCATCAATATAACATGCATGATTACCCATATGATGCAGTTATTATCGATAGAACTGTAATACATATACTTATTACTTTTATTATTATCAATAGAACATGCACTATTAGCCATATTTTACTATTATTATCGCTAGGACTATAATAATTATACTTATTACTCCCAATATTATCAATATAACATGCATTATTAAACATATTATGCAGTTATTATCCATAGAACTATAATAAATATACTTATTACTTTTATTATTATCAATATAACAGGCACTCTTAGCCATATTTTACTATTATTATCGCTAGAACTATAATAATTATACTTATTACTTTTATTATTATCAATATAACATGCACTATTAGGCATATTGTACTATTATTATCGCTGGAACTATAATAATTATACTTATTACTCCCGATATTATCAATATAACATGCATTATTACCAACATAATGCAGTTATAATCGCTAGAACTATAATAAATATGCGTATTACTTTTATTATCATCAATATAACATGCATTATTACCCATATTATGCAGTTATTATCGATAGAACTGTAATAAATATACTTATTACTTTTATTATTATCAATATAACATGCACTATTAGCCATATTTTACTATTATTATCGCTAGAACTATAACAATTATACTTATTACTCCCGATATTATCAATATAACATGCATTATTAGCCATATTGTACTATTATTATCGCTAGAACTATAATAATTATACTTATTACTCCCGATATTATCAATATAACATGCATTATTACCCATATAATGCAGTTATTATCGCTAGAACTGTAATAATTATACTTATTACTTATATTGTTAGCAGTATAACGTGTATTATTACCCATATTATGCAGTTATTATCGCTAGAACTGTAATAATTATACTTATTACTTATATTATTATCAATATAACATGCATTAGTAGCCATATAATGCAGTTATTATCGCTAGAACTGTAATAATCATACTTGTTACTTATATTATTGGCAATATAACGTGCATTATTACCCATATAATGCAGTTATTATCGCCAGAACTGTAATAATTATACTTATTACTTATATTATTATCAATATAACATGCATTATTAGCCATATAATGCAGTTATTATCGCTAGAACTATAATAAATATACGTATTACTTTTATTATCATCAATATAACATGCATTATTACCCATATAATGCAGTTATTATCGCTAGAACTGTAATAAATATACTTACTATTTTCATTATCATCAATATAACATGCATTATTACCCATATTATGCAGTTATTATCCATAGAACTATAATAAATATACTTACTACTTTTATTATTATCAATATAACATGCATTAGTAGCCATATAATGCAGTTATTATCGCTAGAACTGTAATAATCATACTTGTTACTTATATTATTGGCAATATAACGTGCATTATTACCCATATAATGCAGTTATTATCGCCAGAACTGTAATAATTATACTTATTACTTATATTATTATCAATATAACATGCATTATTAGCCATATAATGCAGTTATTATCGCTAGAACTATAATAAATATACGTATTACTTTTATTATCATCAATATAACATGCATCATTACCCATATTATGCAGTTATTATCGATAGAACTGTAATACATATACTTATTACTTTTATTATTATCAATAGAACATGCACTATTAGCCATATTTTACTATTATTATCGCTAGGACTACAATAATTATACTTATTACTCCCAATATTATCAATGTAACATGCATCATTACCCATATTATGCAGTTATTATCGATAGAAATGTAATAAATATACTTATTACTTATATTATTAGCAATATAACGTGCATTATTACCCATATAATGCAGTTATTATCGCTAGAACTGTAATAATTATACTTATTACTTATATTATTATCAATATAACATGCATTATTACCCATATTATGCAGTTATTATCGCTAGAACTATAATAAATGTACTTACTACTTTTATTATCATCAATATAACATGCATTATTACCCACATTATGCAGTTATTATCGATAGAACTATAATAAATATACTTATTACTTTTATTATTATCAATATAACATGCATTATTACCCATATAATGCAGTTATTATCGCTAGAACTGTAATAATTATACTTATTACTTATATTATTAGCAATATAACGTGCATTATTACCCATATAATGCAGTTATTACCGCCAGAACTGTAATAATTATACTTATTACTTATATTATTAGCAATATAACGTGCATTATTACCCATATAATGCAGTTATTATCGCCAGAACTGTAATAATTATACTTATTATTTATATTATTATCAATATAACATGCATTATTACCCATATTATGCAGTTATTATCGCTAGAACTATAATAAATATACGTATTACTTTTATTATCATCAATATAACATGCATCATTACCCATATTATGCAGTTATTATCGCTAGAACTGTAATAATTATACTTATTACTTATATTATTATCAATATAACATGCATTATTACCCATATTATGCAGTTATTATCGCTAGAACTGTAATAATTATACTTATTACTTATATTATTATCAATATAACATGCATTAGTAGCCATATAATGCAGTTATTATCGCTAGAACTTTAATAATCATACTTGTTACTTATATTATTGGCAATATAACGTGCATTATTACCCATATAATGCAGTTATTATCGCCAGAACTGTAATAATTATACTTATTACTTATATTATTATCAATATAACATGCATTATTAGCCATATTGTACTATTATTATCGCTAGAACTATAATAATTATACTTATTACTCCCGATATTATCAATATAACATGCATTATTACCCATATAATGCAGTTATTATCGCTAGAACTGTAATAATTATACTTATTACTTATATTGTTAGCAGTATAACGTGCATTATTACCCATATTATGCAGTTATTATCGCTAGAACTGTAATAATTATACTTATTACTTATATTATTATCAATATAACATGCATTAGTAGCCATATAATGCAGTTATTATCGCTAGAACTGTAATAATCATACTTGTTACTTATATTATTGGCAATATAACGTGCATTATTACCCATATAATGCAATTATTATCGCCAGAACTGTAATAATTATACTTATTACTTATATTATTATCAATATAACATGCATTATTACCCGTATTATGCAGTTATTGTCGCTAGAACTATAATAAATATACGTATTACTTTTATTATCATCAATATAACATGCATCATTACCCATATTATGCAGTTATTATCGATAGAGCTGTAATACATATACTTATTACTTTTATTATTATCAATAGAACATGCACTATTAGCCATATTTTACTATTATTATCGCTAGGACTATAATAATTATACTTATTACTCCCAATATTATCAATATAACATGCATTATTACCCATATAATGCAGTTATAATCGCTAGAACTGTAATAAATATATTTACTACTTTCATTATCATCAATATAACATGCATTATTACCCATATCATGCAGTTATTATCGCTAGAACTATAATAAATATACGTATTACTTTTATTATCATCAATATAACATGCATGATTACCCATATTATGCAGTTATTATCGATAGAACTGTAATACATATACTTATTACTTTTATTATTATCAATAGAACATGCACTATTAGCCATATTTTACTATTATTATCGCTAGGACTATAATAATTATACTTATTACTCCCAATATTATCAATATAACATGCATTATTAAACATATTATGCAGTTATTATCCATAGAACTATAATAAATATACTTATTACTTTTATTATTATCAATATAACATGCATTATTACCCATATTATGCAGTTATTATCGATAGAAGTATAATAAATATACTTATTACTTTTATTATTATCAATAGAACATGCACTATTAGCCATATTTTACTATTATTATCGCTAGGACTATAATAATTATACATATTCCTCCCAATATTATCAATATAACATGCATTATTACCCATATTATGCAGTTATTATCGATAGAAGTATAATAAATATACTTATTACTTTTATTATTATCAATATAACAGGCACTCTTAGCCATATTTTACTATTATTATCGCTAGAACTATAATAATTATACTTATTACTTTTATTATTATCAATATAACAGGCACTCTTAGCCATATTTTACTATTATTATCGCTAGAACTATAATAATTATACTTATTACTTTTATTATTATCAATATAACATGCACTATTAGGCATATTGTACTATTATTATCGCTGGAACTATAATAATTATACTTATTACTCCCGATATTATCAATATAACATGCATTATTACCAACATAATGCAGTTATAATCGCTAGAACTATAATAAATATGCGTATTACTTTTATTATCATCAATATAACATGCATCATTACCCATATTATGCAGTTATTATCGATAGAACTGTAATAAATATACTTATTACTTTTATTATTATCAACAGAACATGCACTATTATCCATATTGTACTATTATTATCGCTAGAACTATAATAATTATACTTATTACTCCCGATATTATCAATATAACATGCATTATTACGCATATAATGCAGTTATTATCGCTAGAACTGTAATAATTATACTTATTACTTTCATTATTCTCAATATAACATGCATTATTACCCATATTATGCAGTTATAATCGCTGGAACTATAATAAATATAGTTACTACTTTTATTATCATCAATATAACATGCATTATTACCCATATTATGCAGCTATTATCGATAGAACTATAATAAATATACTTATTACTTTTATTATTATCAATATAACATGCATTATTACCCATATTATGCAGTTATTATCGATAGAACTGTAATAAATATACTTATTACTTTTATTATTATCAATATAACATGCACTATTACCCATATTTTACTATTATTATCGCTAGAACTATAATAATTATACTTATTACTCCCGATATTATCAATATAACATGCATTATTACGCATATAATGCAGTTATTATCGCTAGAGCTGTAATAAATATACTTACAGCTTTCATTATCATCAATATAACATGCATTATTACCCATATTATGCAGTTATTATCGATAGAACTATAATAAATATACTTATTACTATTATTATTATCAATATAACATGCATTATTACCCATATTATGCAGTTATTATCGCTAGAACTCTAATAATTATACTTACTACTTATATTATTATCAATATAACATGCATTATTACCCATATAATGCAGTTATTATCGCTAGAACTGTAATAATTATACTTATTACTTATATTATTCTCAATATAACATGCATTATAACCCATATTATGCAGTTATAATTGCTAGAACTACAATAAATATACTTATTACTTTTATTATTATCAATATAACATGCATTATTACCCATATTATGCAGTTATTATCGCTAGAACTGTAATAATTATACTTACTACTTATATTATTATCAATATAACATGCATTATTACCCATATGATGCAGTTATTATCGCTAGAACTGTAATAAATATACTTACTGTTTTCATTGTAATCAATATAACATGCATTATTACCCATATTATGCAGTTATTATCGCTAGAACTATAATAAATGTACTTACTACTTTTATTATCATCAATATAACATGCATTATTACCCACATTATGCAGTTATTATCGATAGAACTATAATAAATATACTTATTACTTTTATTATTATCAATATAACATGCATTATTACGCATATAATGCAGTTATTATCGCTAGAACTGTAATAATTATACTTATTACTTATATTATTAGCAATATAACGTGCATTATTACCCATATAATGCAGTTATTACCGCCAGAACTGTAATAATTATACTTATTACTTATATTATTATCAATATAACATGCATTATTGGCCATATAATGCAGTTATTATCGCTAGAACTATAATAAATATACGTATTACTTTTATTATCATCAATATAACATGCATTATTACCCATATAATGCAGTTATTATCGCTAGAACTGTAATAAATATACTTACTATTTTCATTATCATCAATATAACATGCATTATTACCCATATTATGCAGTTATTATCCATAGAACTATAATAAATATACTTATTACTTTTATTATTATCAATATAACATGCATTATTACGCATATAATGCAGTTATTATCGCTAGAAATGTAATAAATATACTTGCAACTTTCATTATCATCAATATAACATGCATTATTACCCATATTACGCAGTTATTATCGATAGAACTGTAATAAATATACTTATTACTTTTATTATTATCAATATAACATGCATTATTACCCATATAATGCAGTTATTATCGCTAGAACTGTAATAATTATACTTATTACTTTTAATTATTAGCAATATAACGTGCATTATTACCCATATAATGCAGTTATTATCGCCAGAACTGTAATAATTATACTTATTATTTATATTATTATCAATATAACATGCATTATTACCCATATTATGCAGTTATTATCGCTAGAGCTATAATAAATATACGTATTACTTTTATTATCATCAATATAACATGCATCATTACCCATATTATGCAGTTATTATCGATAGAACTGTAATAAATATACTTATTACTTTTATTATTATCAATATAACATGCACTATTAGCCATATTTTACTATTATTATCGCTAGAACTATAATAATTATACTTATTACTTATATTATTAGCAATATAACGTGCGCTATTACCCATATAATGCAGTTATTATCGCCAGAACTGTAATAATTATACTTATTACTTATATTATTATAAATATAACATGCATTATTACCCATATTATGCAGTTATAATCGCTAGAACTATAATAAATATACGTATTACTTTTATTATCATCAATATAACATGCATTATTACCCATATTATGCAGTTATTATCGATAGAACTGTAATACATATACTTATTACTTTTATTATTATCAATAGAACATGCACTATTAGCCATATTTTACTATTATTATCGCTAGAACTATAACAATTATACTTATTACTCCCGATATTATCAATATAACATGCATTATTAGCCATATTGTACTATTATTATCGCTAGAACTATAATAATTATACTTATTACTCCCGATATTATCAATGTAACATGCATTATTACCCATATAATGCAGTTATTATCGCTAGAACTGTAATAATCATACTTGTTACTTATATTATTGGCAATATAACGTGCATTATTACCCATATAATGCAGTTATTATCGCCAGAACTGTAATAATTATACTTATTACTTATATTATTATCAATATAACATGCATTATTAGCCATATTGTACTATTATTATCGCTAGAACTATAATAATTATACTTATTACTCCCGATATTATCAATATAACATGCATTATTACCCATATAATGCAGTTATTATCGCTAGAACTGTAATAATTATACTTATTACTTATATTGTTAGCAGTATAACGTGCATTATTACCCATATTATGCAGTTATTATCGCTAGAACTGTAATAATTATACTTATTACTTATATTATTATCAATATAACATGCATTAGTAGCCATATAATGCAGTTATTATCGCTAGAACTGTAATAATCATACTTGTTACTTATATTATTGGCAATATAACGTGCATTATTACCCATATAATGCAGTTATTATCGCTAGAACTGTAATAATTATACTTATTACTTATATTATTAGCAATATAACGTGCATTATTACCCATATAATGCAGTTATTATCGCCAGAACTGTAATAATTATACTTATTATTTATATTATTATCAATATAACATGCATTATTACCCATATTATGCAGTTATTATCGCTAGAACTATAATAAATATACGTATTACTTTTATTATCATCAATATAACATGCATCATTACCCATATTATGCAGTTATTCTCGCTAGAACTGTAATAATTATACTTATTACTTATATTATTATCAATATAACATGCATTATTACCCATATTATGCAGTTATTATCGCTAGAACTGTAATAATTATACTTATTACTTATATTATTATCAATATAACATGCATTAGTAGCCATATAATGCAGTTATTATCGCTAGAACTGTAATAATCATACTTGTTACTTATATTATTGGCAATATAACGTGCATTATTACCCATATAATGCAGTTATTATCGCCAGAACTGTAATAATTATACTTATTACTTATATTATTATCAATATAACATGCATTATTAGCCATATTGTACTATTATTATCGCTAGAACTATAATAATTATACTTATTACTCCCGATATTATCAATATAACATGCATTATTACCCATATAATGCAGTTGTTATCGCTAGAACTGTAATAATTATACTTATTACTTATATTATTATCAATATAACATGCATTAGTAGCCATATAATGCAGTTATTATCGCTAGAACTGTAATAATCATACTTGTTACTTATATTATTAGCAATATAACGTGCATTATTACCCATATAATGCAGTTATTATCGCTAGAACTGTAATAATTATACTTATTACTTATATTATTATCAATATAACATGCATTATTACCCATATTATGCAGTTATTATCGCTAGAACTATAATAAATGTACTTACTACTTTTATTATCATCAATATAACATGCATTATTACCCACATTATGCAGTTATTATCGATAGAACTATAATAAATATACTTATTACTTTTATTATTATCAATATAACATGCATTATTACCCATATAATGCAGTTATTATCGCTAGAACTGTAATAATTATACTTATTACTTATATTATTAGCAATATAACGTGCATTATTACCCATATAATGCAGTTATTACCGCCAGAACTGTAATAATTATACTTATTACTTATATTATTAGCAATATAACGTGCATTATTACCCATATAATGCAGTTATTATCGCCAGAACTGTAATAATTATACTTATTATTTATATTATTATCAATATAACATGCATTATTACCCATATTATGCAGTTATTATCGCTAGAACTATAATAAATATACGTATTACTTTTATTATCATCAATATAACATGCATCATTACCCATATTATGCAGTTATTATCGCTAGAACTGTAATAATTATACTTATTACTTATATTATTATCAATATAACATGCATTATTACCCATATTATGCAGTTATTATCGCTAGAACTGTAATAATTATACTTATTACTTATATTATTATCAATATAACATGCATTAGTAGCCATATAATGCAGTTATTATCGCTAGAACTTTAATAATCATACTTGTTACTTATATTATTGGCAATATAACGTGCATTATTACCCATATAATGCAGTTATTATCGCCAGAACTGTAATAATTATACTTATTACTTATATTATTATCAATATAACATGCATTATTAGCCATATTGTACTATTATTATCGCTAGAACTATAATAATTATACTTATTACTCCCGATATTATCAATATAACATGCATTATTACCCATATAATGCAGTTATTATCGCTAGAACTGTAATAATTATACTTATTACTTATATTGTTAGCAGTATAACGTGCATTATTACCCATATTATGCAGTTATTATCGCTAGAACTGTAATAATTATACTTATTACTTATATTATTATCAATATAACATGCATTAGTAGCCATATAATGCAGTTATTATCGCTAGAACTGTAATAATCATACTTGTTACTTATATTATTGGCAATATAACGTGCATTATTACCCATATAATGCAATTATTATCGCCAGAACTGTAATAATTATACTTATTACTTATATTATTATCAATATAACATGCATTATTACCCGTATTATGCAGTTATTGTCGCTAGAACTATAATAAATATACGTATTACTTTTATTATCATCAATATAACATGCATCATTACCCATATTATGCAGTTATTATCGATAGAGCTGTAATACATATACTTATTACTTTTATTATTATCAATAGAACATGCACTATTAGCCATATTTTACTATTATTATCGCTAGGACTATAATAATTATACTTATTACTCCCAATATTATCAATATAACATGCATTATTACCCATATAATGCAGTTATAATCGCTAGAACTGTAATAAATATATTTACTACTTTCATTATCATCAATATAACATGCATTATTACCCATATCATGCAGTTATTATCGCTAGAACTATAATAAATATACGTATTACTTTTATTATCATCAATATAACATGCATGATTACCCATATTATGCAGTTATTATCGATAGAACTGTAATACATATACTTATTACTTTTATTATTATCAATAGAACATGCACTATTAGCCATATTTTACTATTATTATCGCTAGGACTATAATAATTATACTTATTACTCCCAATATTATCAATATAACATGCATTATTAAACATATTATGCAGTTATTATCCATAGAACTATAATAAATATACTTATTACTTTTATTATTATCAATATAACATGCATTATTACCCATATTATGCAGTTATTATCGATAGAAGTATAATAAATATACTTATTACTTTTATTATTATCAATAGAACATGCACTATTAGCCATATTTTACTATTATTATCGCTAGGACTATAATAATTATACATATTCCTCCCAATATTATCAATATAACATGCATTATTACCCATATTATGCAGTTATTATCGATAGAAGTATAATAAATATACTTATTACTTTTATTATTATCAATATAACAGGCACTCTTAGCCATATTTTACTATTATTATCGCTAGAACTATAATAATTATACTTATTACTTTTATTATTATCAATATAACAGGCACTCTTAGCCATATTTTACTATTATTATCGCTAGAACTATAATAATTATACTTATTACTTTTATTATTATCAATATAACATGCACTATTAGGCATATTGTACTATTATTATCGCTGGAACTATAATAATTATACTTATTACTCCCGATATTATCAATATAACATGCATTATTACCAACATAATGCAGTTATAATCGCTAGAACTATAATAAATATGCGTATTACTTTTATTATCATCAATATAACATGCATCATTACCCATATTATGCAGTTATTATCGATAGAACTGTAATAAATATACTTATTACTTTTATTATTATCAACAGAACATGCACTATTATCCATATTGTACTATTATTATCGCTAGAACTATAATAATTATACTTATTACTCCCGATATTATCAATATAACATGCATTATTACGCATATAATGCAGTTATTATCGCTAGAACTGTAATAATTATACTTATTACTTTCATTATTCTCAATATAACATGCATTATTACCCATATTATGCAGTTATAATCGCTGGAACTATAATAAATATAGTTACTACTTTTATTATCATCAATATAACATGCATTATTACCCATATTATGCAGCTATTATCGATAGAACTATAATAAATATACTTATTACTTTTATTATTATCAATATAACATGCATTATTACCCATATTATGCAGTTATTATCGATAGAACTGTAATAAATATACTTATTACTTTTATTATTATCAATATAACATGCACTATTACCCATATTTTACTATTATTATCGCTAGAACTATAATAATTATACTTATTACTCCCGATATTATCAATATAACATGCATTATTACGCATATAATGCAGTTATTATCGCTAGAGCTGTAATAAATATACTTACAGCTTTCATTATCATCAATATAACATGCATTATTACCCATATTATGCAGTTATTATCGATAGAACTATAATAAATATACTTATTACTATTATTATTATCAATATAACATGCATTATTACCCATATTATGCAGTTATTATCGCTAGAACTCTAATAATTATACTTACTACTTATATTATTATCAATATAACATGCATTATTACCCATATAATGCAGTTATTATCGCTAGAACTGTAATAATTATACTTATTACTTATATTATTCTCAATATAACATGCATTATAACCCATATTATGCAGTTATAATTGCTAGAACTACAATAAATATACTTATTACTTTTATTATTATCAATATAACATGCATTATTACCCATATTATGCAGTTATTATCGCTAGAACTGTAATAATTATACTTACTACTTATATTATTATCAATATAACATGCATTATTACCCATATGATGCAGTTATTATCGCTAGAACTGTAATAAATATACTTACTGTTTTCATTGTAATCAATATAACATGCATTATTACCCATATTATGCAGTTATTATCGCTAGAACTATAATAAATGTACTTACTACTTTTATTATCATCAATATAACATGCATTATTACCCACATTATGCAGTTATTATCGATAGAACTATAATAAATATACTTATTACTTTTATTATTATCAATATAACATGCATTATTACGCATATAATGCAGTTATTATCGCTAGAACTGTAATAATTATACTTATTACTTATATTATTAGCAATATAACGTGCATTATTACCCATATAATGCAGTTATTACCGCCAGAACTGTAATAATTATACTTATTACTTATATTATTATCAATATAACATGCATTATTGGCCATATAATGCAGTTATTATCGCTAGAACTATAATAAATATACGTATTACTTTTATTATCATCAATATAACATGCATTATTACCCATATAATGCAGTTATTATCGCTAGAACTGTAATAAATATACTTACTATTTTCATTATCATCAATATAACATGCATTATTACCCATATTATGCAGTTATTATCCATAGAACTATAATAAATATACTTATTACTTTTATTATTATCAATATAACATGCATTATTACGCATATAATGCAGTTATTATCGCTAGAAATGTAATAAATATACTTGCAACTTTCATTATCATCAATATAACATGCATTATTACCCATATTACGCAGTTATTATCGATAGAACTGTAATAAATATACTTATTACTTTTATTATTATCAATATAACATGCATTATTACCCATATAATGCAGTTATTATCGCTAGAACTGTAATAATTATACTTATTACTTTTAATTATTAGCAATATAACGTGCATTATTACCCATATAATGCAGTTATTATCGCCAGAACTGTAATAATTATACTTATTATTTATATTATTATCAATATAACATGCATTATTACCCATATTATGCAGTTATTATCGCTAGAGCTATAATAAATATACGTATTACTTTTATTATCATCAATATAACATGCATCATTACCCATATTATGCAGTTATTATCGATAGAACTGTAATAAATATACTTATTACTTTTATTATTATCAATATAACATGCACTATTAGCCATATTTTACTATTATTATCGCTAGAACTATAATAATTATACTTATTACTTATATTATTAGCAATATAACGTGCGCTATTACCCATATAATGCAGTTATTATCGCCAGAACTGTAATAATTATACTTATTACTTATATTATTATAAATATAACATGCATTATTACCCATATTATGCAGTTATAATCGCTAGAACTATAATAAATATACGTATTACTTTTATTATCATCAATATAACATGCATTATTACCCATATTATGCAGTTATTATCGATAGAACTGTAATACATATACTTATTACTTTTATTATTATCAATAGAACATGCACTATTAGCCATATTTTACTATTATTATCGCTAGAACTATAACAATTATACTTATTACTCCCGATATTATCAATATAACATGCATTATTAGCCATATTGTACTATTATTATCGCTAGAACTATAATAATTATACTTATTACTCCCGATATTATCAATGTAACATGCATTATTACCCATATAATGCAGTTATTATCGCTAGAACTGTAATAATCATACTTGTTACTTATATTATTGGCAATATAACGTGCATTATTACCCATATAATGCAGTTATTATCGCCAGAACTGTAATAATTATACTTATTACTTATATTATTATCAATATAACATGCATTATTAGCCATATTGTACTATTATTATCGCTAGAACTATAATAATTATACTTATTACTCCCGATATTATCAATATAACATGCATTATTACCCATATAATGCAGTTATTATCGCTAGAACTGTAATAATTATACTTATTACTTATATTGTTAGCAGTATAACGTGCATTATTACCCATATTATGCAGTTATTATCGCTAGAACTGTAATAATTATACTTATTACTTATATTATTATCAATATAACATGCATTAGTAGCCATATAATGCAGTTATTATCGCTAGAACTGTAATAATCATACTTGTTACTTATATTATTGGCAATATAACGTGCATTATTACCCATATAATGCAGTTATTATCGCTAGAACTGTAATAATTATACTTATTACTTATATTATTAGCAATATAACGTGCATTATTACCCATATAATGCAGTTATTATCGCCAGAACTGTAATAATTATACTTATTATTTATATTATTATCAATATAACATGCATTATTACCCATATTATGCAGTTATTATCGCTAGAACTATAATAAATATACGTATTACTTTTATTATCATCAATATAACATGCATCATTACCCATATTATGCAGTTATTCTCGCTAGAACTGTAATAATTATACTTATTACTTATATTATTATCAATATAACATGCATTATTACCCATATTATGCAGTTATTATCGCTAGAACTGTAATAATTATACTTATTACTTATATTATTATCAATATAACATGCATTAGTAGCCATATAATGCAGTTATTATCGCTAGAACTGTAATAATCATACTTGTTACTTATATTATTGGCAATATAACGTGCATTATTACCCATATAATGCAGTTATTATCGCCAGAACTGTAATAATTATACTTATTACTTATATTATTATCAATATAACATGCATTATTAGCCATATTGTACTATTATTATCGCTAGAACTATAATAATTATACTTATTACTCCCGATATTATCAATATAACATGCATTATTACCCATATAATGCAGTTGTTATCGCTAGAACTGTAATAATTATACTTATTACTTATATTATTATCAATATAACATGCATTAGTAGCCATATAATGCAGTTATTATCGCTAGAACTGTAATAATCATACTTGTTACTTATATTATTGGCAATATAACGTGCATTATTACCCATATAATGCAATTATTATCGCCAGAACTGTAATAATTATACTTATTACTTATATTATTATCAATATAACATGCATTATTACCCGTATTATGCAGTTATTATCGCTAGAACTATAATAAATATACGTATTACTTTTATTATCATCAATATAACATGCATCATTACCCATATTATGCAGTTATTATCGATAGAACTGTAATACATATACTTATTACTTTTATTATTATCAATAGAACATGCACTATTAGCCATATTTTACTATTATTATCGCTAGGACTATAATAATTATACTTATTACTCCCAATATTATCAATATGACATGCATTATTACCCATATTATGCAGTTATTATCGATAGATGTATAATAAATATACTTATTACTTTTATTATTATCAATATAACAGGCACTCTTAGCCATATTTTACTATTATTATCGCTAGAACTATAAGAATTATACATATTACTTTTATTATTATCAATATACCATGCACTATTAGGCATATTGTACTATTATTATCGCTGGAACTATAATAATTATACTTATTACTCCCGATATTATCAATATAACATGCATTATTACCAACATAATGCAGTTATAATCGCTAGAACTATAATAAATATACGTATTACTTTTATTATCATCAATATAACATGCATTATTACCCATATTATGCAATTATTATCGATTGAACTGTAATAAATATACTTATTACTTTTATTATTATCAATATAACATGCACTATTAGCCATATTTTACTATTATTATCGCTAGAACAATAACAATTATACTTATTACTCCCGATATTATCAATATAACATGCATTATTAGCCATATTGTACTATTATTATCGCTAGAACTATAATAATTATACTTATTACTCCCGATATTATCAATATAACATGCATTATTACCCATATAATGCAGTTATTATCGCTAGAACTGTAATAATCATACTTGTTACTTATATTATTGGCAATATAACGTGCATTATTACCCATATAATGCAGTTATTATCGCCAGAACTGTAATAATTATACTTATTACTTATATTATTATCAATATAACATGCATTATTACCCGTATTATGCAGTTATTATCGCTAGAACTGTAATAAATATACTTACTATTTTCATTATCATCAATATAACATGCATTATTACCCATATTATGCAGTTATTATCCATAGAACTATAATAAATATACTTATTACTTATATTATTATAAATATAACATGCATTATTGCCCATATTATGCAGTTATTATCGCTAGAACTATAATAAATATACGTATTACTTTTATTATCATCAATATAACATGCATTCTTACCCATATTATGCAGTTATTATCGATAGAACTGTAATACATATACTTATTACTTTTATAATTATCAATAGAACATACACTATTAGCCATATTTTACTATTATTATCGCTAGGACTATAATAATTATACTTATTACTCCTAACATTATCAATATAACATGCATTATTACCCATATAATGCAGTTATTATCGCTAGATCTGTAATAAATATACTTACTACTTTCAATATCACCAATATAACATGCATTATTACCCATATTATGCAGTTATTATCCATAGAACTATAATAAATATACTTATTACTTTTATTATTATCAATATAACATGCATTATTACCCATATTATGCAGTTATTATCCATAGAACTATAATAAATATACTTATTACTTTTATTATTATCAATATAACATGCATTATTACGCATATAATGCAGTTATTATCGCTAGAAATGTAATAAATATACTTGCAACTTTCGCTATCATCAATATAACATGCATTATTAGCCATATTACGCAGTTATTATCGATAGAACTGTAATAAATATACTTATTACTTTTATTATTATCAATATAACATGCATTATTACCCATATAATGCAGTTATTATCGCTAGAACTGTAATAATTATACTTATTACTTATATTATTAGCAATATAACGTGCATTATTACCCATATAATGCAGTTATTATCGCCAGAACTGTAATAATTATACTTATTATTTCTATTATTATCAATATAACATGCATTATTACCCATATTATGCAGTTATTATCGCTAGAACTATAATAAATATACGTATTACTTTTATTATCATCAATATAACATGCATCATTACCCATATTATGCAGTTATTATCGCTAGAACTGTAATAATTATACTTATTACTTATATTATTATCAATATAACATGCATTATTACCCATATTATGCAGTTATTATCGCTAGAACTGTAATAATTATACTTATTACTTATATTATTATCAATATAACACGCATTAGTAGCCATATAATGCAGTTATTATCGCTAGAACTGTAATAATCATACTTGTTACTTATATTATTGGCAATATAACGTGCATTATTACCCATATAATGCAGTTATTATCGCCAGAACTGTAATAATTATACTTATTACTTATATTATTATCAATATAACATGCATTATTAGCCATATTGTACTATTATTATCGCTAGAACTATAATGATTATACTTATTACTCCCGATATTATCAATATAACATGCATTATTACCCATATAATGCAGTTATTATCGCTAGAACTGTAATAATTATACTTATTACTTATATTGTTAGCAGTATAACGTGCATTATTACCCATATTATGCAGTTATTATCGCTAGAACTGTAATAATTATACTTATTACTTATATTGTTATCAATATAACATGCATTAGTAGCCATATAATGCAGTTATTATCGCTAGAACTGTAATAATCATACTTGTTACTTATATTATTGGCAATATAACGTGCATTATTACCCATATAATGCAATTATTATCGCCAGAACTGTAATAATTATACTTATTACTTATATTATTATCAATATAACATGCATTATTACCCGTATTATGCAGTTATTATCGCTAGAACTATAATAAATATACGTATTACTTTTATTATCATCAATATAACATGCATGATTACCCATATGATGCAGTTATTATCGATAGAACTGTAATACATATACTTATTACTTTTATTATTATCAATAGAACATGCACTATTAGCCATATTTTACTATTATTATCGCTAGGACTATAATAATTATACTTATTACTCCCAATATTATCAATATGACATGCATTATTACCCATATTATGCAGTTATTATCGATAGATGTATAATAAATATACTTATTACTTTTATTATTATCAATATAACAGGCACTCTTAGCCATATTTTACTATTATTATCGCTAGAACTATAAGAATTATACATATTACTTTTATTATTATCAATATACCATGCACTATTAGGCATATTGTACTATTATTATCGCTGGAACTATAATAATTATACTTATTACTCCCGATATTATCAATATAACATGCATTATTACCAACATAATGCAGTTATAATCGCTAGAACTATAATAAATATACGTATTACTTTTATTATCATCAATATAACATGCATTATTACCCATATTATGCAATTATTATCGATTGAACTGTAATAAATATACTTATTACTTTTATTATTATCAATATAACATGCACTATTAGCCATATTATGCAGTTATTATCGCTAGAACTATAATAAATATACGTATTACTTTTATTATCATCAATATAACATGCATCATTACCCATATTATGCAGTTATTCTCGCTAGAACTGTAATAATTATACTTATTACTTATATTATTATCAATATAACATGCATTATTACCCATATTATGCAGTTATTATCGCTAGAACTGTAATAATTATACTTATTACTTATATTATTATCAATATAACATGCATTAGTAGCCATATAATGCAGTTATTATCGCTAGAACTGTAATAATCATACTTGTTACTTATATTATTGGCAATATAACGTGCATTATTACCCATATAATGCAGTTATTATCGCCAGAACTGTAATAATTATACTTATTACTTATATTATTATCAATATAACATGCATTATTAGCCATATTGTACTATTATTATCGCTAGAACTATAATAATTATACTTATTACTCCCGATATTATCAATATAACATGCATTATTACCCATATAATGCAGTTGTTATCGCTAGAACTGTAATAATTATACTTATTACTTATATTATTATCAATATAACATGCATTAGTAGCCATATAATGCAGTTATTATCGCTAGAACTGTAATAATCATACTTGTTACTTATATTATTGGCAATATAACGTGCATTATTACCCATATAATGCAATTATTATCGCCAGAACTGTAATAATTATACTTATTACTTATATTATTATCAATATAACATGCATTATTACCCGTATTATGCAGTTATTATCGCTAGAACTATAATAAATATACGTATTACTTTTATTATCATCAATATAACATGCATCATTACCCATATTATGCAGTTATTATCGATAGAACTGTAATACATATACTTATTACTTTTATTATTATCAATAGAACATGCACTATTAGCCATATTTTACTATTATTATCGCTAGGACTATAATAATTATACTTATTACTCCCAATATTATCAATATGACATGCATTATTACCCATATTATGCAGTTATTATCGATAGATGTATAATAAATATACTTATTACTTTTATTATTATCAATATAACAGGCACTCTTAGCCATATTTTACTATTATTATCGCTAGAACTATAAGAATTATACATATTACTTTTATTATTATCAATATACCATGCACTATTAGGCATATTGAACTATTATTATCGCTGGAACTATAATAATTATACTTATTACTCCCGATATTATCAATATAACATGCATTATTACCAACATAATGCAGTTATAATCGCTAGAACTATAATAAATATACGTATTACTTTTATTATCATCAATATAACATGCATTATTACCCATATTATGCAATTATTATCGATTGAACTGTAATAAATATACTTATTACTTTTATTATTATCAATATAACATGCACTATTAGCCATATTTTACTATTATTATCGCTAGAACAATAACAATTATACTTATTACTCCCGATATTATCAATATAACATGCATTATTAGCCATATTGTACTATTATTATCGCTAGAACTATAATAATTATACTTATTACTCCCGATATTATCAATATAACATGCATTATTACCCATATAATGCAGTTATTATCGCTAGAACTGTAATAATCATACTTGTTACTTATATTATTGGCAATATAACGTGCATTATTACCCATATAATGCAGTTATTATCGCCAGAACTGTAATAATTATACTTATTACTTATATTATTATCAATATAACATGCATTATTACCCGTATTATGCAGTTATTATCGCTAGAACTGTAATAAATATACTTACTATTTTCATTATCATCAATATAACATGCATTATTACCCATATTATGCAGTTATTATCCATAGAACTATAATAAATATACTTATTACTTATATTATTATAAATATAACATGCACTATTGCCCATATTATGCAGTTATTATCGCTAGAACTATAATAAATATACGTATTACTTTTATTATCATCAATATAACATGCATTCTTACCCATATTATGCAGTTATTATCGATAGAACTGTAATACATATACTTATTACTTTTATAATTATCAATAGAACATACACTATTAGCCATATTTTACTATTATTATCGCTAGGACTATAATAATTATACTTATTACTCCTAACATTATCAATATAACATGCATTATTACCCATATAATGCAGTTATTATCGCTAGATCTGTAATAAATATACTTACTACTTTCAATATCACCAATATAACATGCATTATTACCCATATTATGCAGTTATTATCCATAGAACTATAATAAATATACTTATTACTTTTATTATTATCAATATAACATGCATTATTACCCATATTATGCAGTTATTATCCATAGAACTATAATAAATATACTTATTACTTTTATTATTATCAATATAACATGCATTATTACGCATATAATGCAGTTATTATCGCTAGAAATGTAATAAATATACTTGCAACTTTCGCTATCATCAATATAACATGCATTATTAGCCATATTACGCAGTTATTATCGATAGAACTGTAATAAATATACTTATTACTTTTATTATTATCAATATAACATGCATTATTACCCATATAATGCAGTTATTATCGCTAGAACTGTAATAATTATACTTATTACTTATATTATTAGCAATATAACGTGCATTATTACCCATATAATGCAGTTATTATCGCCAGAACTGTAATAATTATACTTATTATTTCTATTATTATCAATATAACATGCATTATTACCCATATTATGCAGTTATTATCGCTAGAACTATAATAAATATACGTATTACTTTTATTATCATCAATATAACATGCATCATTACCCATATTATGCAGTTATTATCGCTAGAACTGTAATAATTATACTTATTACTTATATTATTATCAATATAACATGCATTATTACCCGTATTATGCAGTTATTATCGCTAGAACTATAATAAATATACGTATTACTTTTATTATCATCAATATAACATGCATGATTACCCATATGATGCAGTTATTATCGATAGAACTGTAATACATATACTTATTACTTTTATTATTATCAATAGAACATGCACTATTAGCCATATTTTACTATTATTATCGCTAGGACTATAATAATTATACTTATTACTCCCAATATTATCAATATGACATGCATTATTACCCATATTATGCAGTTATTATCGATAGATGTATAATAAATATACTTATTACTTTTATTATTATCAATATAACAGGCACTCTTAGCCATATTTTACTATTATTATCGCTAGAACTATAAGAATTATACATATTACTTTTATTATTATCAATATACCATGCACTATTAGGCATATTGTACTATTATTATCGCTGGAACTATAATAATTATACTTATTACTCCCGATATTATCAATATAACATGCATTATTACCAACATAATGCAGTTATAATCGCTAGAACTATAATAAATATACGTATTACTTTTATTATCATCAATATAACATGCATTATTACCCATATTATGCAATTATTATCGATTGAACTGTAATAAATATACTTATTACTTTTATTATTATCAATATAACATGCACTATTAGCCATATTTTACTATTATTATCGCTAGAACAATAACAATTATACTTATTACTCCCGATATTATCAATATAACATGCATTATTAGCCATATTGTACTATTATTATCGCTAGAACTATAATAATTATACTTATTACTCCCGATATTATCAATATAACATGCATTATTACCCATATAATGCAGTTATTATCGCTAGAACTGTAATAATCATACTTGTTACTTATATTATTGGCAATATAACGTGCATTATTACCCATATAATGCAGTTATTATCGCCAGAACTGTAATAATTATACTTATTACTTATATTATTATCAATATAACATGCATTATTACCCGTATTATGCAGTTATTATCGCTAGAACTGTAATAAATATACTTACTATTTTCATTATCATCAATATAACATGCATTATTACCCATATTATGCAGTTATTATCCATAGAACTATAATAAATATACTTATTACTTATATTATTATAAATATAACATGCATTATTGCCCATATTATGCAGTTATTATCGCTAGAACTATAATAAATATACGTATTACTTTTATTATCATCAATATAACATGCATTCTTACCCATATTATGCAGTTATTATCGATAGAACTGTAATACATATACTTATTACTTTTATAATTATCAATAGAACATACACTATTAGCCATATTTTACTATTATTATCGCTAGGACTATAATAATTATACTTATTACTCCTAACATTATCAATATAACATGCATTATTACCCATATAATGCAGTTATTATCGCTAGATCTGTAATAAATATACTTACTACTTTCAATATCACCAATATAACATGCATTATTACCCATATTATGCAGTTATTATCCATAGAACTATAATAAATATACTTATTACTTTTATTATTATCAATATAACATGCATTATTACCCATATTATGCAGTTATTATCCATAGAACTATAATAAATATACTTATTACTTTTATTATTATCAATATAACATGCATTATTACGCATATAATGCAGTTATTATCGCTAGAAATGTAATAAATATACTTGCAACTTTCGCTATCATCAATATAACATGCATTATTAGCCATATTACGCAGTTATTATCGATAGAACTGTAATAAATATACTTATTACTTTTATTATTATCAATATAACATGCATTATTACCCATATTATGCAGTTATTATCGATAGAACTGTAATAAATATACTTATTACTTTTATTATTATCAATATAACATGCACTATTACCCATATTTTACTATTATTATCGCTAGAACTATAATAATTATACTTATTACTCCCGATATTATCAATATAACATGCATTATTACGCATATAATGCAGTTATTATCGCTAGAGCTGTAATAAATATACTTACAGCTTTCATTATCATCAATATAACATGCATTATTACCCATATTATGCAGTTATTATCGATAGAACTATAATAAATATACTTATTACTATTATTATTATCAATATAACATGCATTATTACCCATATTATGCAGTTATTATCGCTAGAACTCTAATAATTATACTTACTACTTATATTATTATCAATATAACATGCATTATTACCCATATAATGCAGTTATTATCGCTAGAACTGTAATAATTATACTTATTACTTATATTATTCTCAATATAACATGCATTATAACCCATATTATGCAGTTATAATTGCTAGAACTACAATAAATATACTTATTACTTTTATTATTATCAATATAACATGCATTATTACCCATATTATGCAGTTATTATCGCTAGAACTGTAATAATTATACTTACTACTTATATTATTATCAATATAACATGCATTATTACCCATATGATGCAGTTATTATCGCTAGAACTGTAATAAATATACTTACTGTTTTCATTGTAATCAATATAACATGCATTATTACCCATATTATGCAGTTATTATCGCTAGAACTATAATAAATGTACTTACTACTTTTATTATCATCAATATAACATGCATTATTACCCACATTATGCAGTTATTATCGATAGAACTATAATAAATATACTTATTACTTTTATTATTATCAATATAACATGCATTATTACGCATATAATGCAGTTATTATCGCTAGAACTGTAATAATTATACTTATTACTTATATTATTAGCAATATAACGTGCATTATTACCCATATAATGCAGTTATTACCGCCAGAACTGTAATAATTATACTTATTACTTATATTATTATCAATATAACATGCATTATTGGCCATATAATGCAGTTATTATCGCTAGAACTATAATAAATATACGTATTACTTTTATTATCATCAATATAACATGCATTATTACCCATATAATGCAGTTATTATCGCTAGAACTGTAATAAATATACTTACTATTTTCATTATCATCAATATAACATGCATTATTACCCATATTATGCAGTTATTATCCATAGAACTATAATAAATATACTTATTACTTTTATTATTATCAATATAACATGCATTATTACGCATATAATGCAGTTATTATCGCTAGAAATGTAATAAATATACTTGCAACTTTCATTATCATCAATATAACATGCATTATTACCCATATTACGCAGTTATTATCGATAGAACTGTAATAAATATACTTATTACTTTTATTATTATCAATATAACATGCATTATTACCCATATAATGCAGTTATTATCGCTAGAACTGTAATAATTATACTTATTACTTTTAATTATTAGCAATATAACGTGCATTATTACCCATATAATGCAGTTATTATCGCCAGAACTGTAATAATTATACTTATTATTTATATTATTATCAATATAACATGCATTATTACCCATATTATGCAGTTATTATCGCTAGAGCTATAATAAATATACGTATTACTTTTATTATCATCAATATAACATGCATCATTACCCATATTATGCAGTTATTATCGATAGAACTGTAATAAATATACTTATTACTTTTATTATTATCAATATAACATGCACTATTAGCCATATTTTACTATTATTATCGCTAGAACTATAATAATTATACTTATTACTTATATTATTAGCAATATAACGTGCGCTATTACCCATATAATGCAGTTATTATCGCCAGAACTGTAATAATTATACTTATTACTTATATTATTATAAATATAACATGCATTATTACCCATATTATGCAGTTATAATCGCTAGAACTATAATAAATATACGTATTACTTTTATTATCATCAATATAACATGCATTATTACCCATATTATGCAGTTATTATCGATAGAACTGTAATACATATACTTATTACTTTTATTATTATCAATAGAACATGCACTATTAGCCATATTTTACTATTATTATCGCTAGGACTATAATAATTATACTTATTACTCCCAATATTATCAATATAACATGCATTATTACCCATATAATGCAGTTATAATCGCTAGAACTGTAATAAATATATTTACTACTTTCATTATCATCAATATAACATGCATTATTACCCATATTATGCAATTATTATCGATTGAACTGTAATAAATATACTTATTACTTTTATTATTATCAATATAACATGCACTATTAGCCATATTTTACTATTATTATCGCTAGAACTATAACAATTATACTTATTACTCCCGATATTATCAATATAACATGCATTATTAGCCATATTGTACTATTATTATCGCTAGAACTATAATAATTATACTTATTACTCCCGATATTATCAATGTAACATGCATTATTACCCATATAATGCAGTTATTATCGCTAGAACTGTAATAATCATACTTGTTACTTATATTATTGGCAATATAACGTGCATTATTACCCATATAATGCAGTTATTATCGCCAGAACTGTAATAATTATACTTATTACTTATATTATTATCAATATAACATGCATTATTAGCCATATTGTACTATTATTATCGCTAGAACTATAATAATTATACTTATTACTCCCGATATTATCAATATAACATGCATTATTACCCATATAATGCAGTTATTATCGCTAGAACTGTAATAATTATACTTATTACTTATATTGTTAGCAGTATAACGTGCATTATTACCCATATTATGCAGTTATTATCGCTAGAACTGTAATAATTATACTTATTACTTATATTATTATCAATATAACATGCATTAGTAGCCATATAATGCAGTTATTATCGCTAGAACTGTAATAATCATACTTGTTACTTATATTATTGGCAATATAACGTGCATTATTACCCATATAATGCAGTTATTATCGCTAGAACTGTAATAATTATACTTATTACTTATATTATTAGCAATATAACGTGCATTATTACCCATATAATGCAGTTATTATCGCCAGAACTGTAATAATTATACTTATTATTTATATTATTATCAATATAACATGCATTATTACCCATATTATGCAGTTATTATCGCTAGAACTATAATAAATATACGTATTACTTTTATTATCATCAATATAACATGCATCATTACCCATATTATGCAGTTATTCTCGCTAGAACTGTAATAATTATACTTATTACTTATATTATTATCAATATAACATGCATTATTACCCATATTATGCAGTTATTATCGCTAGAACTGTAATAATTATACTTATTACTTATATTATTATCAATATAACATGCATTAGTAGCCATATAATGCAGTTATTATCGCTAGAACTGTAATAATCATACTTGTTACTTATATTATTGGCAATATAACGTGCATTATTACCCATATAATGCAGTTATTATCGCCAGAACTGTAATAATTATACTTATTACTTATATTATTATCAATATAACATGCATTATTAGCCATATTGTACTATTATTATCGCTAGAACTATAATAATTATACTTATTACTCCCGATATTATCAATATAACATGCATTATTACCCATATAATGCAGTTGTTATCGCTAGAACTGTAATAATTATACTTATTACTTATATTATTATCAATATAACATGCATTAGTAGCCATATAATGCAGTTATTATCGCTAGAACTGTAATAATCATACTTGTTACTTATATTATTGGCAATATAACGTGCATTATTACCCATATAATGCAATTATTATCGCCAGAACTGTAATAATTATACTTATTACTTATATTATTATCAATATAACATGCATTATTACCCGTATTATGCAGTTATTATCGCTAGAACTATAATAAATATACGTATTACTTTTATTATCATCAATATAACATGCATCATTACCCATATTATGCAGTTATTATCGATAGAACTGTAATACATATACTTATTACTTTTATTATTATCAATAGAACATGCACTATTAGCCATATTTTACTATTATTATCGCTAGGACTATAATAATTATACTTATTACTCCCAATATTATCAATATGACATGCATTATTACCCATATTATGCAGTTATTATCGATAGATGTATAATAAATATACTTATTACTTTTATTATTATCAATATAACAGGCACTCTTAGCCATATTTTACTATTATTATCGCTAGAACTATAAGAATTATACATATTACTTTTATTATTATCAATATACCATGCACTATTAGGCATATTGTACTATTATTATCGCTGGAACTATAATAATTATACTTATTACTCCCGATATTATCAATATAACATGCATTATTACCAACATAATGCAGTTATAATCGCTAGAACTATAATAAATATACGTATTACTTTTATTATCATCAATATAACATGCATTATTACCCATATTATGCAATTATTATCGATTGAACTGTAATAAATATACTTATTACTTTTATTATTATCAATATAACATGCACTATTAGCCATATTTTACTATTATTATCGCTAGAACAATAACAATTATACTTATTACTCCCGATATTATCAATATAACATGCATTATTAGCCATATTGTACTATTATTATCGCTAGAACTATAATAATTATACTTATTACTCCCGATATTATCAATATAACATGCATTATTACCCATATAATGCAGTTATTATCGCTAGAACTGTAATAATCATACTTGTTACTTATATTATTGGCAATATAACGTGCATTATTACCCATATAATGCAGTTATTATCGCCAGAACTGTAATAATTATACTTATTACTTATATTATTATCAATATAACATGCATTATTACCCGTATTATGCAGTTATTATCGCTAGAACTGTAATAAATATACTTACTATTTTCATTATCATCAATATAACATGCATTATTACCCATATTATGCAGTTATTATCCATAGAACTATAATAAATATACTTATTACTTATATTATTATAAATATAACATGCATTATTGCCCATATTATGCAGTTATTATCGCTAGAACTATAATAAATATACGTATTACTTTTATTATCATCAATATAACATGCATTCTTACCCATATTATGCAGTTATTATCGATAGAACTGTAATACATATACTTATTACTTTTATAATTATCAATAGAACATACACTATTAGCCATATTTTACTATTATTATCGCTAGGACTATAATAATTATACTTATTACTCCTAACATTATCAATATAACATGCATTATTACCCATATAATGCAGTTATTATCGCTAGATCTGTAATAAATATACTTACTACTTTCAATATCACCAATATAACATGCATTATTACCCATATTATGCAGTTATTATCCATAGAACTATAATAAATATACTTATTACTTTTATTATTATCAATATAACATGCATTATTACCCATATTATGCAGTTATTATCCATAGAACTATAATAAATATACTTATTACTTTTATTATTATCAATATAACATGCATTATTACGCATATAATGCAGTTATTATCGCTAGAAATGTAATAAATATACTTGCAACTTTCGCTATCATCAATATAACATGCATTATTAGCCATATTACGCAGTTATTATCGATAGAACTGTAATAAATATACTTATTACTTTTATTATTATCAATATAACATGCATTATTACCCATATAATGCAGTTATTATCGCTAGAACTGTAATAATTATACTTATTACTTATATTATTAGCAATATAACGTGCATTATTACCCATATAATGCAGTTATTATCGCCAGAACTGTAATAATTATACTTATTATTTCTATTATTATCAATATAACATGCATTATTACCCATATTATGCAGTTATTATCGCTAGAACTATAATAAATATACGTATTACTTTTATTATCATCAATATAACATGCATCATTACCCATATTATGCAGTTATTATCGCTAGAACTGTAATAATTATACTTATTACTTATATTATTATCAATATAACATGCATTATTACCCATATTATGCAGTTATTATCGCTAGAACTGTAATAATTATACTTATTACTTATATTATTATCAATATAACACGCATTAGTAGCCATATAATGCAGTTATTATCGCTAGAACTGTAATAATCATACTTGTTACTTATATTATTGGCAATATAACGTGCATTATTACCCATATAATGCAGTTATTATCGCCAGAACTGTAATAATTATACTTATTACTTATATTATTATCAATATAACATGCATTATTAGCCATATTGTACTATTATTATCGCTAGAACTATAATAATTATACTTATTACTCCCGATATTATCAATATAACATGCATTATTACCCATATAATGCAGTTATTATCGCTAGAACTGTAATAATTATACTTATTACTTATATTGTTAGCAGTATAACGTGCATTATTACCCATATTATGCAGTTATTATCGCTAGAACTGTAATAATTATACTTATTACTTATATTGTTATCAATATAACATGCATTAGTAGCCATATAATGCAGTTATTATCGCTAGAACTGTAATAATCATACTTGTTACTTATATTATTGGCAATATAACGTGCATTATTACCCATATAATGCAATTATTATCGCCAGAACTGTAATAATTATACTTATTACTTATATTATTATCAATATAACATGCATTATTACCCGTATTATGCAGTTATTATCGCTAGAACTATAATAAATATACGTATTACTTTTATTATCATCAATATAACATGCATGATTACCCATATGATGCAGTTATTATCGATAGAACTGTAATACATATACTTATTACTTTTATTATCATCAATAGAACATGCACTATTAGCCATATTTTACTATTATTATCGCTAGGACTATAATAATTATACTTATTACTCCCAATATTATCAATATAACATGCATTATTAAACATATTATGCAGTTATTATCCATAGAACTATAATAAATATACTTATTACTTTTATTATTATCAATATAACATGCATTATTACCCATATTATGCAGTTATTATCGATAGAAGTATAATAAATATACTTATTACTTTTATTATTATCAATAGAACATGCACTATTAGCCATATTTTACTATTATTATCGCTAGGACTATAATAATTATACATATTCCTCCCAATATTATCAATATAACATGCATTATTACCCATATTATGCAGTTATTATCGATAGAAGTATAATAAATATACTTATTACTTTTATTATTATCAATATAACAGGCACTCTTAGCCATATTTTACTATTATTATCGCTAGAACTATAATAATTATACTTATTACTTTTATTATTATCAATATAACATGCACTATTAGGCATATTGTACTATTATTATCGCTGGAACTATAATAATTATACTTATTACTCCCGATATTATCAATATAACATGCATTATTACCAACATAATGCAGTTATAATCGCTAGAACTATAATAAATATGCGTATTACTTTTATTATCATCAATATAACACGCATTATTACCCATATTATGCAGTTATTATCGATAGAACTGTAATAAATATACTTATTACTTTTATTATTATCAATATAACATGCACTATTAGCCATATTTTACTATTATTATCGCTAGAACTATAACAATTATACTTATTACTCCCGATATTATCAATATAACATGCATTATTAGCCATATTGTACTATTATTATCGCTAGAACTATAATAATTATACTTATTACTCCCGATATTATCAATATAACATGCATTATTACCCATATAATGCAGTTATTATCGCTAGAACTGTAATAATTATACTTATTACTTATATTGTTAGCAGTGTAACGTGTATTATTACCCATATTATGCAGTTATTATCGCTAGAACTGTAATAATTATACTTATTACTTATATTATTATCAATATAACATGCATTAGTAGCCATATAATGCAGTTATTATCGCTAGAACTGTAATAATCATACTTGTTACTTATATTATTGGCAATATAACGTGCATTATTACCCATATAATGCAGTTATTATCGCCAGAACTGTAATAATTATACTTATTACTTATATTGTTAGCAGTATAACGTGTATTATTACCCATATTATGCAGTTATTATCGCTAGAACTGTAATAATTATACTTATTACTTATATTATTATCAATATAACATGCATTAGTAGCCATATAATGCAGTTATTATCGCTAGAACTGTAATAATCATACTTGTTACTTATATTATTGGCAATATAACGTGCATTATTACCCATATAATGCAATTATTATCGCCAGAACTGTAATAATTATACTTATTACTTATATTATTATCAATATAACATGCATTATTACCCGTATTATGCAGTTATTATCGCTAGAACTATAATAAATATACGTATTACTTTTATTATCATCAATATAACATGCATGATTACCCATATGATGCAGTTATTATCGATAGAACTGTAATACATATACTTATTACTTTTATTATCATCAATAGAACATGCACTATTAGCCATATTTTACTATTATTATCGCTAGGACTATAATAATTATACTTATTACTCCCAATATTATCAATATAACATGCATTATTAAACATATTATGCAGTTATTATCCATAGAACTATAATAAATATACTTATTACTTTTATTATTATCAATATAACATGCATTATTACCCATATTATGCAGTTATTATCGATAGAAGTATAATAAATATACTTATTACTTTTATTATTATCAATAGAACATGCACTATTAGCCATATTTTACTATTATTATCGCTAGGACTATAATAATTATACATATTCCTCCCAATATTATCAATATAACATGCATTATTACCCATATTATGCAGTTATTATCGATAGAAGTATAATAAATATACTTATTACTTTTATTATTATCAATATAACAGGCACTCTTAGCCATATTTTACTATTATTATCGCTAGAACTATAATAATTATACTTATTACTTTTATTATTATCAATATAACATGCACTATTAGGCATATTGTACTATTATTATCGCTGGAACTATAATAATTATACTTATTACTCCCGATATTATCAATATAACATGCATTATTACCAACATAATGCAGTTATAATCGCTAGAACTATAATAAATATGCGTATTACTTTTATTATCATCAATATAACACGCATTATTACCCATATTATGCAGTTATTATCGATAGAACTGTAATAAATATACTTATTACTTTTATTATTATCAATATAACATGCACTATTAGCCATATTTTACTATTATTATCGCTAGAACTATAACAATTATACTTATTACTCCCGATATTATCAATATAACATGCATTATTAGCCATATTGTACTATTATTATCGCTAGAACTATAATAATTATACTTATTACTCCCGATATTATCAATATAACATGCATTATTACCCATATAATGCAGTTATTATCGCTAGAACTGTAATAATTATACTTATTACTTATATTGTTAGCAGTGTAACGTGTATTATTACCCATATTATGCAGTTATTATCGCTAGAACTGTAATAATTATACTTATTACTTATATTATTATCAATATAACATGCATTAGTAGCCATATAATGCAGTTATTATCGCTAGAACTGTAATAATCATACTTGTTACTTATATTATTGGCAATATAACGTGCATTATTACCCATATAATGCAGTTATTATCGCCAGAACTGTAATAATTATACTTATTACTTATATTGTTAGCAGTATAACGTGTATTATTACCCATATTATGCAGTTATTATCGCTAGAACTGTAATAATTATACTTATTACTTATATTATTATCAATATAACATGCATTAGTAGCCATATAATGCAGTTATTATCGCTAGAACTGTAATAATCATACTTGTTACTTATATTATTGGCAATATAACGTGCATTATTACCCATATAATGCAGTTATTATCGCTAGAACTGTAATAAATATACTTACTACTTTCATTATCATCAATATAACATGCATTATTACCCATATAATGCAGTTATTATCGCTAGAACTGTAACAAATATACTTACTATTTTCATTATCATCAATATAACATGCATTATTACCCATATTATGCAGTTATTATCCATAGAACTATAATAAATATACTTATTACTTTTATTATTATCAATATAACATGCATTATTACGCATATAATGCAGTTATTATCGCTAGAAATGTAATAAATATACTTGCAACTTTCGCTATCATCAATATAACATGCATTATTAGCCATATTACGCAGTTATTATCGATAGAACTGTAATAAATATACTTATTACTTTTATTATTATCAATATAACATGCATTATTACCCATATAATGCAGTTATTATCGCTAGAACTGTAATAATTATACTAATTACTTATATTATTAGCAATATAACGTGCATTATTACGCATATAATGCAGTTATTATCGCCAGAACTGTAATAATTATACTTATTATTTATATTATTATCAATATAACATGCATTATTACCCATATTATGCAGTTATTATCGCTAGAACTATAATAAATATACGTATTACTTTTATTATCATCAATATAACATGCATCATTACCCATATTATGCAGTTATTATCGCTAGAACTGTAATAATTATACTTATTACTTATATTATTATCAATATAACATGCATTATTACCCATATTATGCAGTTATTATCGCTAGAACTGTAATAATTATACTTATTACTTATATTATTATCAATATAACACGCATTAGTAGCCATATAATGCAGTTATTATCGCTAGAACTGTAATAATCATACTTGTTACTTATATTATTGGCAATATAACGTGCATTATTACCCATATAATGCAGTTATTATCGCCAGAACTGTAATAATTATACTTATTACTTATATTATTATCAATATAACATGCATTATTAGCCATATTGTACTATTATTATCGCTAGAACTATAATAATTATACTTATTACTCCCGATATTATCAATATAACATGCATTATTACCCATATAATGCAGTTATTATCGCTAGAACTGTAATAATTATACTTATTACTTATATTGTTAGCAGTATAACGTGCATTATTACCCATATTATGCAGTTATTATCGCTAGAACTGTAATAATTATACTTATTACTTATATTATTATCAATATAACATGCATTAGTAGCCATATAATGCAGTTATTATCGCTAGAACTGTAATAATCATACTTGTTACTTATATTATTGGCAATATAACGTGCATTATTACCCATATAATGCAGTTATTATCGCTAGAACTGTAATAATTATACTTATTACTTATATTATTAGCAATATAACGTGCATTATTACCCATATAATGCAGTTATTATCGCCAGAACTGTAATAATTATACTTATTATTTATATTATTATCAATATAACATGCATTATTACCCATATTATGCAGTTATTATCGCTAGAACTATAATAAATATACGTATTACTTTTATTATCATCAATATAACATGCATCATTACCCATATTATGCAGTTATTCTCGCTAGAACTGTAATAATTATACTTATTACTTATATTATTGGCAATATAACGTGCATTATTACCCATATAATGCAATTATTATCGCCAGAACTGTAATAATTATACTTATTACTTATATTATTATCAATATAACATGCATTATTACCCGTATTATGCAGTTATTATCGCTAGAACTATAATAAATATACGTATTACTTTTATTATCATCAATATAACATGCATCATTACCCATATTATGCAGTTATTATCGATAGAACTGTAATACATATACTTATTACTTTTATTATTATCAATAGAACATGCACTATTAGCCATATTTTACTATTATTATCGCTAGGACTATAATAATTATACTTATTACTCCCAATATTATCAATATGACATGCATTATTACCCATATTATGCAGTTATTATCGATAGATGTATAATAAATATACTTATTACTTTTATTATTATCAATATAACAGGCACTCTTAGCCATATTTTACTATTATTATCGCTAGAACTATAAGAATTATACATATTACTTTTATTATTATCAATATACCATGCACTATTAGGCATATTGTACTATTATTATCGCTGGAACTATAATAATTATACTTATTACTCCCGATATTATCAATATAACATGCATTATTACCAACATAATGCAGTTATAATCGCTAGAACTATAATAAATATACGTATTACTTTTATTATCATCAATATAACATGCATTATTACCCATATTATGCAATTATTATCGATTGAACTGTAATAAATATACTTATTACTTTTATTATTATCAATATAACATGCACTATTAGCCATATTTTACTATTATTATCGCTAGAACAATAACAATTATACTTATTACTCCCGATATTATCAATATAACATGCATTATTAGCCATATTGTACTATTATTATCGCTAGAACTATAATAATTATACTTATTACTCCCGATATTATCAATATAACATGCATTATTACCCATATAATGCAGTTATTATCGCTAGAACTGTAATAATCATACTTGTTACTTATATTATTGGCAATATAACGTGCATTATTACCCATATAATGCAGTTATTATCGCCAGAACTGTAATAATTATACTTATTACTTATATTATTATCAATATAACATGCATTATTACCCGTATTATGCAGTTATTATCGCTAGAACTGTAATAAATATACTTACTATTTTCATTATCATCAATATAACATGCATTATTACCCATATTATGCAGTTATTATCCATAGAACTATAATAAATATACTTATTACTTATATTATTATAAATATAACATGCATTATTGCCCATATTATGCAGTTATTATCGCTAGAACTATAATAAATATACGTATTACTTTTATTATCATCAATATAACATGCATTCTTACCCATATTATGCAGTTATTATCGATAGAACTGTAATACATATACTTATTACTTTTATAATTATCAATAGAACATACACTATTAGCCATATTTTACTATTATTATCGCTAGGACTATAATAATTATACTTATTACTCCTAATATTATCAATATAACATGCATTATTACCCATATAATGCAGTTATTATCGCTAGATCTGTAATAAATATACTTACTACTTTCAATATCACCAATATAACATGCATTATTACCCATATTATGCAGTTATTATCCATAGAACTATAATAAATATACTTATTACTTTTATTATTATCAATATAACATGCATTATTACCCATATAATGCAGTTATTATCGCTAGAACTGTAATAAATATACTTACTACTTTCATTATCATCAATATAACATGCATTATTACCCATATAATGCAGTTATTATCGCTAGAACTGTAACAAATATACTTACTATTTTCATTATCATCAATATAACATGCATTATTACCCATATTATGCAGTTATTATCCATAGAACTATAATAAATATACTTATTACTTTTATTATTATCAATATAACATGCATTATTACGCATATAATGCAGTTATTATCGCTAGAAATGTAATAAATATACTTGCAACTTTCGCTATCATCAATATAACATGCATTATTAGCCATATTACGCAGTTATTATCGATAGAACTGTAATAAATATACTTATTACTTTTATTATTATCAATATAACATGCATTATTACCCATATAATGCAGTTATTATCGCTAGAACTGTAATAATTATACTTATTACTTATATTATTAGCAATATAACGTGCATTATTACCCATATAATGCAGTTATTATCGCCAGAACTGTAATAATTATACTTATTATTTATATTATTATCAATATAACATGCATTATTACCCATATTATGCAGTTATTATCGCTAGAACTATAATAAATATACGTATTACTTTTATTATCATCAATATAACATGCATCATTACCCATATTATGCAGTTATTATCGCTAGAACTGTAATAATTATACTTATTACTTATATTATTATCAATATAACATGCATTATTACCCATATTATGCAGTTATTATCGCTAGAACTGTAATAATTATACTTATTACTTATATTATTATCAATATAACACGCATTAGTAGCCATATAATGCAGTTATTATCGCTAGAACTGCAATAATCATACTTGTTACTTATATTATTGGCAATATAACGTGCATTATTACCCATATAATGCAGTTATTATCGCCAGAACTGTAATAATTATACTTATTACTTATATTATTATCAATATAACATGCATTATTAGCCATATTGTACTATTATTATCGCTAGAACTATAATAATTATACTTATTACTCCCGATATTATCAATATAACATGCATTATTACCCATATAATGCAGTTATTATCGCTAGAACTGTAATAATTATACTTATTACTTATATTGTTAGCAGTATAACGTGCATTATTACCCATATTATGCAGTTATTATCGCTAGAACTGTAATAATTATACTTATTACTTATATTATTATCAATATAACATGCATTAGTAGCCATATAATGCAGTTATTATCGCTAGAACTGTAATAATCATACTTGTTACTTATATTATTGGCAATATAACGTGCATTATTACCCATATAATGCAATTATTATCGCCAGAACTGTAATAATTATACTTATTACTTATATTATTGGCAATATAACGTGCATTATTACCCATATAATGCAGTTATTATCGCCAGAACTGTAATAATTATACTTATTACTTATATTATTATCAATATAACATGCATTATTAGCCATATTGTACTATTATTATCGCTAGAACTATAATAATTATACTTATTACTCCCGATATTATCAATATAACATGCATTATTACCCATATAATGCAGTTATTATCGCTAGAACTGTAATAATTATACTTATTACTTATATTGTTAGCAGTATAACGTGCATTATTACCCATATTATGCAGTTATTATCGCTAGAACTGTAATAATTATACTTATTACTTATATTGTTATCAATATAACATGCATTAGTAGCCATATAATGCAGTTATTATCGCTAGAACTGTAATAATCATACTTGTTACTTATATTATTGGCAATATAACGTGCATTATTACCCATATAATGCAATTATTATCGCCAGAACTGTAATAATTATACTTATTACTTATATTATTATCAATATAACATGCATTATTACCCGTATTATGCAGTTATTATCGCTAGAACTATAATAAATATACGTATTACTTTTATTATCATCAATATAACATGCATGATTACCCATATGATGCAGTTATTATCGATAGAACTGTAATACATATACTTATTACTTTTATTATCATCAATAGAACATGCACTATTAGCCATATTTTACTATTATTATCGCTAGGACTATAATAATTATACTTATTACTCCCAATATTATCAATATAACATGCATTATTAAACATATTATGCAGTTATTATCCATAGAACTATAATAAATATACTTATTACTTTTATTATTATCAATATAACATGCATTATTACCCATATTATGCAGTTATTATCGATAGAAGTATAATAAATATACTTATTACTTTTATTATTATCAATAGAACATGCACTATTAGCCATATTTTACTATTATTATCGCTAGGACTATAATAATTATACATATTCCTCCCAATATTATCAATATAACATGCATTATTACCCATATTATGCAGTTATTATCGATTGAAGTATAATAAATATACTTATTACTTTTATTATTATCAATATAACAGGCACTCTTAGCCATATTTTACTATTATTATCGCTAGAACTATAATAATTATACTTATTACTTTTATTATTATCAATATAACATGCACTATTAGGCATATTGTACTATTATTATCGCTGGAACTATAATAATTATACTTATTACTCCCGATATTATCAATATAACATGCATTATTACCAACATAATGCAGTTATAATCGCTAGAACTATAATAAATATGCGTATTACTTTTATTATCATCAATATAACACGCATTATTACCCATATTATGCAGTTATTATCGATAGAACTGTAATAAATATACTTATTACTTTTATTATTATCAATATAACATGCACTATTAGCCATATTTTACTATTATTATCGCTAGAACTATAACAATTATACTTATTACTCCCGATATTATCAATATAACATGCATTATTAGCCATATTGTACTATTATTATCGCTAGAACTATAATAATTATACTTATTACTCCCGATATTATCAATATAACATGCATTATTACCCATATAATGCAGTTATTATCGCCAGAACTGTAATAATTATACTTATTACTTATATTGTTAGCAGTATAACGTGTATTATTACCCATATTATGCAGTTATTATCGCTAGAACTGTAATAATTATACTTATTACTTATATTATTATCAATATAACATGCATTAGTAGCCATATAATGCAGTTATTATCGCTAGAACTGTAATAATCATACTTGTTACTTATATTATTGGCAATATAACGTGCATTATTACCCATATAATGCAGTTATTATCGCTAGAACTGTAATAAATATACTTACTACTTTCATTATCATCAATATAACATGCATTATTACCCATATAATGCAGTTATTATCGCTAGAACTGTAACAAATATACTTACTATTTTCATTATCATCAATATAACATGCATTATTACCCATATTATGCAGTTATTATCCATAGAACTATAATAAATATACTTATTACTTTTATTATTATCAATATAACATGCATTATTACGCATATAATGCAGTTATTATCGCTAGAAATGTAATAAATATACTTGCAACTTTCGCTATCATCAATATAACATGCATTATTAGCCATATTACGCAGTTATTATCGATAGAACTGTAATAAATATACTTATTACTTTTATTATTATCAATATAACATGCATTATTACCCATATAATGCAGTTATTATCGCTAGAACTGTAATAATTATACTAATTACTTATATTATTAGCAATATAACGTGCATTATTACGCATATAATGCAGTTATTATCGCCAGAACTGTAATAATTATACTTATTATTTATATTATTATCAATATAACATGCATTATTACCCATATTATGCAGTTATTATCGCTAGAACTATAATAAATATACGTATTACTTTTATTATCATCAATATAACATGCATCATTACCCATATTATGCAGTTATTATCGCTAGAACTGTAATAATTATACTTATTACTTATATTATTATCAATATAACATGCATTATTACCCATATTATGCAGTTATTATCGCTAGAACTGTAATAATTATACTTATTACTTATATTATTATCAATATAACACGCATTAGTAGCCATATAATGCAGTTATTATCGCTAGAACTGTAATAATCATACTTGTTACTTATATTATTGGCAATATAACGTGCATTATTACCCATATAATGCAGTTATTATCGCCAGAACTGTAATAATTATACTTATTACTTATATTATTATCAATATAACATGCATTATTAGCCATATTGTACTATTATTATCGCTAGAACTATAATAATTATACTTATTACTCCCGATATTATCAATATAACATGCATTATTACCCATATAATGCAGTTATTATCGCTAGAACTGTAATAATTATACTTATTACTTATATTGTTAGCAGTATAACGTGCATTATTACCCATATTATGCAGTTATTATCGCTAGAACTGTAATAATTATACTTATTACTTATATTATTATCAATATAACATGCATTAGTAGCCATATAATGCAGTTATTATCGCTAGAACTGTAATAATCATACTTGTTACTTATATTATTGGCAATATAACGTGCATTATTACCCATATAATGCAGTTATTATCGCTAGAACTGTAATAATTATACTTATTACTTATATTATTAGCAATATAACGTGCATTATTACCCATATAATGCAGTTATTATCGCCAGAACTGTAATAATTATACTTATTATTTATATTATTATCAATATAACATGCATTATTACCCATATTATGCAGTTATTATCGCTAGAACTATAATAAATATACGTATTACTTTTATTATCATCAATATAACATGCATCATTACCCATATTATGCAGTTATTCTCGCTAGAACTGTAATAATTATACTTATTACTTATATTATTGGCAATATAACGTGCATTATTACCCATATAATGCAATTATTATCGCCAGAACTGTAATAATTATACTTATTACTTATATTATTATCAATATAACATGCATTATTACCCGTATTATGCAGTTATTATCGCTAGAACTATAATAAATATACGTATTACTTTTATTATCATCAATATAACATGCATCATTACCCATATTATGCAGTTATTATCGATAGAACTGTAATACATATACTTATTACTTTTATTATCATCAATAGAACATGCACTATTAGCCATATTTTACTATTATTATCGCTAGGACTATAATAATTATACTTATTACTCCCAATATTATCAATATAACATGCATTATTAAACATATTATGCAGTTATTATCCATAGAACTATAATAAATATACTTATTACTTTTATTATTATCAATATAACATGCATTATTACCCATATTATGCAGTTATTATCGATAGAAGTATAATAAATATACTTATTACTTTTATTATTATCAATAGAACATGCACTATTAGCCATATTTTACTATTATTATCGCTAGGACTATAATAATTATACATATTCCTCCCAATATTATCAATATAACATGCATTATTACCCATATTATGCAGTTATTATCGATTGAAGTATAATAAATATACTTATTACTTTTATTATTATCAATATAACAGGCACTCTTAGCCATATTTTACTATTATTATCGCTAGAACTATAATAATTATACTTATTACTTTTATTATTATCAATATAACATGCACTATTAGGCATATTGTACTATTATTATCGCTGGAACTATAATAATTATACTTATTACTCCCGATATTATCAATATAACATGCATTATTACCAACATAATGCAGTTATAATCGCTAGAACTATAATAAATATGCGTATTACTTTTATTATCATCAATATAACACGCATTATTACCCATATTATGCAGTTATTATCGATAGAACTGTAATAAATATACTTATTACTTTTATTATTATCAATATAACATGCACTATTAGCCATATTTTACTATTATTATCGCTAGAACTATAACAATTATACTTATTACTCCCGATATTATCAATATAACATGCATTATTAGCCATATTGTACTATTATTATCGCTAGAACTATAATAATTATACTTATTACTCCCGATATTATCAATATAACATGCATTATTACCCATATAATGCAGTTATTATCGCCAGAACTGTAATAATTATACTTATTACTTATATTGTTAGCAGTATAACGTGTATTATTACCCATATTATGCAGTTATTATCGCTAGAACTGTAATAATTATACTTATTACTTATATTATTATCAATATAACATGCATTAGTAGCCATATAATGCAGTTATTATCGCTAGAACTGTAATAATCATACTTGTTACTTATATTATTGGCAATATAACGTGCATTATTACCCATATAATGCAGTTATTATCGCTAGAACTGTAATAAATATACTTACTACTTTCATTATCATCAATATAACATGCATTATTACCCATATAATGCAGTTATTATCGCTAGAACTGTAACAAATATACTTACTATTTTCATTATCATCAATATAACATGCATTATTACCCATATTATGCAGTTATTATCCATAGAACTATAATAAATATACTTATTACTTTTATTATTATCAATATAACATGCATTATTACGCATATAATGCAGTTATTATCGCTAGAAATGTAATAAATATACTTGCAACTTTCGCTATCATCAATATAACATGCATTATTAGCCATATTACGCAGTTATTATCGATAGAACTGTAATAAATATACTTATTACTTTTATTATTATCAATATAACATGCATTATTACCCATATAATGCAGTTATTATCGCTAGAACTGTAATAATTATACTAATTACTTATATTATTAGCAATATAACGTGCATTATTACGCATATAATGCAGTTATTATCGCCAGAACTGTAATAATTATACTTATTATTTATATTATTATCAATATAACATGCATTATTACCCATATTATGCAGTTATTATCGCTAGAACTATAATAAATATACGTATTACTTTTATTATCATCAATATAACATGCATCATTACCCATATTATGCAGTTATTATCGCTAGAACTGTAATAATTATACTTATTACTTATATTATTATCAATATAACATGCATTATTACCCATATTATGCAGTTATTATCGCTAGAACTGTAATAATTATACTTATTACTTATATTATTATCAATATAACACGCATTAGTAGCCATATAATGCAGTTATTATCGCTAGAACTGTAATAATCATACTTGTTACTTATATTATTGGCAATATAACGTGCATTATTACCCATATAATGCAGTTATTATCGCCAGAACTGTAATAATTATACTTATTACTTATATTATTATCAATATAACATGCATTATTAGCCATATTGTACTATTATTATCGGTAGAACTATAATAATTATACTTATTACTCCCGATATTATCAATATAACATTCATTATTACCCATATAATGCAGTTATTATCGCTAGAACTGTAATAATTATACTTATTACTTATATTGTTAGCAGTATAACGTGCATTATTACCCATATTATGCAGTTATTATCGCTAGAACTGTAATAATTATACTTATTACTTATATTATTATCAATATAACATGCATTAGTAGCCATATAATGCAGTTATTATCGCTAGAACTGTAATAATCATACTTGTTACTTATATTATTGGCAATATAACGTGCATTATTACCCATATAATGCAGTTATTATCGCTAGAACTGTAATAATTATACTTATTACTTATATTATTAGCAATATAACGTGCATTATTACCCATATAATGCAGTTATTATCGCCAGAACTGTAATAATTATACTTATTATTTATATTATTATCAATATAACATGCATTATTACCCATATTATGCAGTTATTATCGCTAGAACTATAATAAATATACGTATTACTTTTATTATCATCAATATAACATGCATCATTACCCATATTATGCAGTTATTCTCGCTAGAACTGTAATAATTATACTTATTACTTATATTATTGGCAATATAACGTGCATTATTACCCATATAATGCAATTATTATCGCCAGAACTGTAATAATTATACTTATTACTTATATTATTATCAATATAACATGCATTATTACCCGTATTATGCAGTTATTATCGCTAGAACTATAATAAATATACGTATTACTTTTATTATCATCAATATAACATGCATCATTACCCATATTATGCAGTTATTATCGATAGAACTGTAATACATATACTTATTACTTTTATTATTATCAATAGAACATGCACTATTAGCCATATTTTACTATTATTATCGCTAGGACTATAATAATTATACTTATTACTCCCAATATTATCAATATGACATGCATTATTACCCATATTATGCAGTTATTATCGATAGATGTATAATAAATATACTTATTACTTTTATTATTATCAATATAACAGGCACTCTTAGCCATATTTTACTATTATTATCGCTAGAACTATAAGAATTATACATATTACTTTTATTATTATCAATATACCATGCACTATTAGGCATATTGTACTATTATTATCGCTGGAACTATAATAATTATACTTATTACTCCCGATATTATCAATATAACATGCATTATTACCAACATAATGCAGTTATAATCGCTAGAACTATAATAAATATACGTATTACTTTTATTATCATCAATATAACATGCATTATTACCCATATTATGCAATTATTATCGATTGAACTGTAATAAATATACTTATTACTTTTATTATTATCAATATAACATGCACTATTAGCCATATTTTACTATTATTATCGCTAGAACAATAACAATTATACTTATTACTCCCGATATTATCAATATAACATGCATTATTAGCCATATTGTACTATTATTATCGCTAGAACTATAATAATTATACTTATTACTCCCGATATTATCAATATAACATGCATTATTACCCATATAATGCAGTTATTATCGCTAGAACTGTAATAATCATACTTGTTACTTATATTATTGGCAATATAACGTGCATTATTACCCATATAATGCAGTTATTATCGCCAGAACTGTAATAATTATACTTATTACTTATATTATTATCAATATAACATGCATTATTACCCGTATTATGCAGTTATTATCGCTAGAACTGTAATAAATATACTTACTATTTTCATTATCATCAATATAACATGCATTATTACCCATATTATGCAGTTATTATCCATAGAACTATAATAAATATACTTATTACTTATATTATTATAAATATAACATGCATTATTGCCCATATTATGCAGTTATTATCGCTAGAACTATAATAAATATACGTATTACTTTTATTATCATCAATATAACATGCATTCTTACCCATATTATGCAGTTATTATCGATAGAACTGTAATACATATACTTATTACTTTTATAATTATCAATAGAACATACACTATTAGCCATATTTTACTATTATTATCGCTAGGACTATAATAATTATACTTATTACTCCTAATATTATCAATATAACATGCATTATTACCCATATAATGCAGTTATTATCGCTAGATCTGTAATAAATATACTTACTACTTTCAATATCACCAATATAACATGCATTATTACCCATATTATGCAGTTATTATCCATAGAACTATAATAAATATACTTATTACTTTTATTATTATCAATATAACATGCATTATTACCCATATAATGCAGTTATTATCGCTAGAACTGTAATAAATATACTTACTACTTTCATTATCATCAATATAACATGCATTATTACCCATATAATGCAGTTATTATCGCTAGAACTGTAACAAATATACTTACTATTTTCATTATCATCAATATAACATGCATTATTACCCATATTATGCAGTTATTATCCATAGAACTATAATAAATATACTTATTACTTTTATTATTATCAATATAACATGCATTATTACGCATATAATGCAGTTATTATCGCTAGAAATGTAATAAATATACTTGCAACTTTCGCTATCATCAATATAACATGCATTATTAGCCATATTACGCAGTTATTATCGATAGAACTGTAATAAATATACTTATTACTTTTATTATTATCAATATAACATGCATTATTACCCATATAATGCAGTTATTATCGCTAGAACTGTAATAATTATACTTATTACTTATATTATTAGCAATATAACGTGCATTATTACCCATATAATGCAGTTATTATCGCCAGAACTGTAATAATTATACTTATTATTTATATTATTATCAATATAACATGCATTATTACCCATATTATGCAGTTATTATCGCTAGAACTATAATAAATATACGTATTACTTTTATTATCATCAATATAACATGCATCATTACCCATATTATGCAGTTATTATCGCTAGAACTGTAATAATTATACTTATTACTTATATTATTATCAATATAACATGCATTATTACCCATATTATGCAGTTATTATCGCTAGAACTGTAATAATTATACTTATTACTTATATTATTATCAATATAACACGCATTAGTAGCCATATAATGCAGTTATTATCGCTAGAACTGCAATAATCATACTTGTTACTTATATTATTGGCAATATAACGTGCATTATTACCCATATAATGCAGTTATTATCGCCAGAACTGTAATAATTATACTTATTACTTATATTATTATCAATATAACATGCATTATTAGCCATATTGTACTATTATTATCGCTAGAACTATAATAATTATACTTATTACTCCCGATATTATCAATATAACATGCATTATTACCCATATAATGCAGTTATTATCGCTAGAACTGTAATAATTATACTTATTACTTATATTGTTAGCAGTATAACGTGCATTATTACCCATATTATGCAGTTATTATCGCTAGAACTGTAATAATTATACTTATTACTTATATTATTATCAATATAACATGCATTAGTAGCCATATAATGCAGTTATTATCGCTAGAACTGTAATAATCATACTTGTTACTTATATTATTGGCAATATAACGTGCATTATTACCCATATAATGCAATTATTATCGCCAGAACTGTAATAATTATACTTATTACTTATATTATTATCAATATAACATGCATTATTACCCGTATTATGCAGTTATTATCGCTAGAACTATAATAAATATACGTATTACTTTTATTATCATCAATATAACATGCATGATTACCCATATGATGCAGTTATTATCGATAGAACTGTAATACATATACTTATTACTTTTATTATTATCAATAGAACATGCACTATTAGCCATATTTTACTATTATTATCGCTAGGACTATAATAATTATACTTATTACTCCCAATATTATCAATATAACATGCATTATTAAACATATTATGCAGTTATTATCCATAGAACTATAATAAATATACTTATTACTTTTATTATTATCAATATAACAGGCACTCTTAGCCATATTTTACTATTATTATCGCTAGAACTATAATAATTATACTTATTACTTTTATTATTATCAATATAACATGCACTATTAGGCATATTGTACTATTATTATCGCTGGAACTATAATAATTATACTTATTACTCCCGATATTATCAATATAACATGCATTATTACCAACATAATGCAGTTATAATCGCTAGAACTATAATAAATATGCGTATTACTTTTATTATCATCAATATAACATGCATTATTACCCATATTATGCAGTTATTATCGATAGAACTGTAATAAATATACTTATTACTTTTATTATTATCAATATAACATGCACTATTAGCCATATTTTACTATTATTATCGCTAGAACTATAACAATTATACTTATTACTCCCGATATTATCAATATAACATGCATTATTAGCCATATTGTACTATTATTATCGCTAGAACTATAATAATTATACTTATTACTCCCGATATTATCAATATAACATGCATTATTACCCATATAATGCAGTTATTATCGCTAGAACTGTAATAATTATACTTATTACTTATATTGTTAGCAGTATAACGTGTATTATTACCCATATTATGCAGTTATTATCGCTAGAACTGTAATAATTATACTTATTACTTATAGTATTATCAATATAACATGCATTAGTAGCCATATAATGCAGTTATTATCGCTAGAACTGTAATAATCATACTTGTTACTTATATTATTGGCAATATAACGTGCATTATTACCCATATAATGCAGTTATTATCGCCAGAACTGTAATAATTATACTTATTACTTATATTATTATCAATATAACATGCATTATTAGCCATATAATGCAAGTTATTATCGCTAGAACTATAATAAATATACGTATTACTTTTATTATCATCAATATAACATGCATTATTACCCATATAATGCAGTTATTATCGCTAGAACTGTAATAAATATACTTACTATTTTCATTATCATCAATATAACATGCATTATTACCCATATTATGCAGTTATTATCCATAGAACTATAATAAATATACTTATTACTTTTATTATTATCAATATAACATGCATTAGTAGCCATATAATGCAGTTATTATCGCTAGAACTGTAATAATCATACTTGTTACTTATATTATTGGCAATATAACGTGCATTATTACCCATATAATGCAGTTATTATCGCCAGAACTGTAATAATTATACTTATTACTTATATTATTATCAATATAACATGCATTATTAGCCATATAATGCAGTTATTATCGCTAGAACTATAATAAATATACGTATTACTTTTATTATCATCAATATAACATGCATCATTACCCATATTATGCAGTTATTATCGATAGAACTGTAATACATATACTTATTACTTTTATTATTATCAATAGAACATGCACTATTAGCCATATTTTACTATTATTATCGCTAGGACTACAATAATTATACTTATTACTCCCAATATTATCAATGTAACATGCATCATTACCCATATTATGCAGTTATTATCGATAGAAATGTAATAAATATACTTATTACTTATATTATTAGCAATAGAACGTGCATTATTACCCATATAATGCAGTTATTATCGCTAGAACTGTAATAATTATACTTATTACTTATATTATTATCAATATAACATGCATTATTACCCATATTATGCAGTTATTATCGCTAGAACTATAATAAATGTACTTACTACTTTTATTATCATCAATATAACATGCATTATTACCCACATTATGCAGTTATTATCGATAGAACTATAATAAATATACTTATTACTTTTATTATTATCAATATAACATGCATTATTACCCATATAATGCAGTTATTATCGCTAGAACTGTAATAATTATACTTATTACTTATATTATTAGCAATATAACGTGCATTATTACCCATATAATGCAGTTATTACCGCCAGAACTGTAATAATTATACTTATTACTTATATTATTAGCAATATAACGTGCATTATTACCCATATAATGCAGTTATTATCGCCAGAACTGTAATAATTATACTTATTATTTATATTATTATCAATATAACATGCATTATTACCCATATTATGCAGTTATTATCGCTAGAACTATAATAAATATACGTATTACTTTTATTATCATCAATATAACATGCATCATTACCCATATTATGCAGTTATTATCGCTAGAACTGTAATAATTATACTTATTACTTATATTATTATCAATATAACATGCATTATTACCCATATTATGCAGTTATTATCGCTAGAACTGTAATAATTATACTTATTACTTATATTATTATCAATATAACATGCATTAGTAGCCATATAATGCAGTTATTATCGCTAGAACTTTAATAATCATACTTGTTACTTATATTATTGGCAATATAACGTGCATTATTACCCATATAATGCAGTTATTATCGCCAGAACTGTAATAATTATACTTATTACTTATATTATTATCAATATAACATGCATTATTAGCCATATTGTACTATTATTATCGCTAGAACTATAATAATTATACTTATTACTCCCGATATTATCAATATAACATGCATTATTACCCATATAATGCAGTTATTATCGCTAGAACTGTAATAATTATACTTATTACTTATATTGTTAGCAGTATAACGTGCATTATTACCCATATTATGCAGTTATTATCGCTAGAACTGTAATAATTATACTTATTACTTATATTATTATCAATATAACATGCATTAGTAGCCATATAATGCAGTTATTATCGCTAGAACTGTAATAATCATACTTGTTACTTATATTATTGGCAATATAACGTGCATTATTACCCATATAATGCAATTATTATCGCCAGAACTGTAATAATTATACTTATTACTTATATTATTATCAATATAACATGCATTATTACCCGTATTATGCAGTTATTGTCGCTAGAACTATAATAAATATACGTATTACTTTTATTATCATCAATATAACATGCATCATTACCCATATTATGCAGTTATTATCGATAGAACTGTAATACATATACTTATTACTTTTATTATTATCAATAGAACATGCACTATTAGCCATATTTTACTATTATTATCGCTAGGACTATAATAATTATACTTATTACTCCCAATATTATCAATATAACATGCATTATTACCCATATAATGCAGTTATAATCGCTAGAACTGTAATAAATATATTTACTACTTTCATTATCATCAATATAACATGCATTATTACCCATATCATGCAGTTATTATCGCTAGAACTATAATAAATATACGTATTACTTTTATTATCATCAATATAACATGCATGATTACCCATATTATGCAGTTATTATCGATAGAACTGTAATACATATACTTATTACTTTTATTATTATCAATAGAACATGCACTATTAGCCATATTTTACTATTATTATCGCTAGGACTATAATAATTATACTTATTACTCCCAATATTATCAATATAACATGCATTATTAAACATATTATGCAGTTATTATCCATAGAACTATAATAAATATACTTATTACTTTTATTATTATCAATATAACATGCATTATTACCCATATTATGCAGTTATTATCGATAGAAGTATAATAAATATACTTATTACTTTTATTATTATCAATAGAACATGCACTATTAGCCATATTTTACTATTATTATCGCTAGGACTATAATAATTATACATATTCCTCCCAATATTATCAATATAACATGCATTATTACCCATATTATGCAGTTATTATCGATAGAAGTATAATAAATATACTTATTACTTTTATTATTATCAATATAACAGGCACTCTTAGCCATATTTTACTATTATTATCGCTAGAACTATAATAATTATACTTATTACTCTTATTATTATCAATATAACAGGCACTCTTAGCCATATTTTACTATTATTATCGCTAGAACTATAATAATTATACTTATTACTTTTATTATTATCAATATAACATGCACTATTAGGCATATTGTACTATTATTATCGCTGGAACTATAATAATTATACTTATTACTCCCGATATTATCAATATAACATGCATTATTACCAACATAATGCAGTTATAATCGCTAGAACTATAATAAATATGCGTATTACTTTTATTATCATCAATATAACATGCATTATTACCCATATTATGCAGTTATTATCGATAGAACTGTAATAAATATACTTATTACTTTTATTATTATCAATATAACATGCACTATTAGCCATATTTTACTATTATTATCGCTAGAACTATAACAATTATACTTATTACTCCCGATATTATCAATATAACATGCATTATTAGCCATATTGTACTATTATTATCGCTAGAACTATAATAATTATACTTATTACTCCCGATATTATCAATATAACATGCATTATTACCCATATAATGCAGTTATTATCGCTAGAACTGTAATAATTATACTTATTACTTATATTGTTAGCAGTATAACGTGTATTATTACCCATATTATGCAGTTATTATCGCTAGAACTGTAATAATTATACTTATTACTTATATTATTATCAATATAACATGCATTAGTAGCCATATAATGCAGTTATTATCGCTAGAACTGTAATAATCATACTTGTTACTTATATTATTGGCAATATAACGTGCATTATTACCCATATAATGCAGTTATTATCGCCAGAACTGTAATAATTATACTTATTACTTATATTATTATCAATATAACATGCATTATTAGCCATATAATGCAGTTATTATCGCTAGAACTATAATAAATATACGTATTACTTTTATTATCATCAATATAACATGCATTATTACCCATATAATGCAGTTATTATCGCTAGAACTGTAATAAATATACTTACTATTTTCATTATCATCAATATAACATGCATTATTACCCATATTATGCAGTTATTATCCATAAAACTATAATAAATATACTTATTACTTTTATTATTATCAATATAACATGCATTAGTAGCCATATAATGCAGTTATTATCGCTAGAACTGTAATAATCATACTTGTTACTTATATTATTGGCAATAGAACGTGCATTATTACCCATATAATGCAGTTATTATCGCCAGAACTGTAATAATTATACTTATTACTTATATTATTATCAATATAACATGCATTATTAGCCATATAATGCAGTTATTATCGCTAGAACTATAATAAATATACGTATTACTTTTATTATCATCAATATAACATGCATCATTACCCATATTATGCAGTTATTATCGATAGAACTGTAATACATATACTTATTACTTTTATTATTATCAATAGAACATGCACTATTAGCCATATTTTACTATTATTATCGCTAGGACTACAATAATTATACTTATTACTCCCAATATTATCAATGTAACATGCATCATTACCCATATTATGCAGTTATTATCGATAGAAATGTAATAAATATACTTATTACTTATATTATTAGCAATATAACGTGCATTATTACCCATATAATGCAGTTGTTATCGCTAGAACTGTAATAATTATACTTATTACTTATATTATTATCAATATAACATGCATTATTACCCATATTATGCAGTTATTATCGCTAGAACTATAATAAATGTACTTACTACTTTTATTATCATCAATATAACATGCATTATTACCCACATTATGCAGTTATTATCGATAGAACTATAATAAACATACTTATTACTTTTATTATTATCAATATAACATGCATTATTACCCATATAATGCAGTTATTATCGCTAGAACTGTAATAATTATACTTATTACTTATATTATTAGCAATATAACGTGCATTATTACCCATATAATGCAGTTATTACCGCCAGAACTGTAATAATTATACTTATTACTTATATTATTAGCAATATAACGTGCATTATTACCCATATAATGCAGTTATTATCGCCAGAACTGTAATAATTATACTTATTATTTATATTATTATCAATATAACATGCATTATTACCCATATTATGCAGTTATTATCGCTAGAACTATAATAAATATACGTATTACTTTTATTATCATCAATATAACATGCATCATTACCCATATTATGCAGTTATTATCGCTAGAACTGTAATAATTATACTTATTACTTATATTATTATCAATATAACATGCATTATTACCCATATTATGCAGTTATTATCGCTAGAACTGTAATAATTATACTTATTACTTATATTATTATCAATATAACATGCATTAGTAGCCATATAATGCAGTTATTATCGCTAGAACTTTAATAATCATACTTGTTACTTATATTATTGGCAATATAACGTGCATTATTACCCATATAATGCAGTTATTATCGCCAGAACTGTAATAATTATACTTATTACTTATATTATTATCAATATAACATGCATTATTAGCCATATTGTACTATTATTATCGCTAGAACTATAATAATTATACTTATTACTCCCGATATTATCAATATAACATGCATTATTACCCATATAATGCAGTTATTATCGCTAGAACTGTAATAATTATACTTATTACTTATATTGTTAGCAGTATAACGTGCATTATTACCCATATTATGCAGTTATTATCGCTAGAACTGTAATAATTATACTTATTACTTATATTATTATCAATATAACATGCATTAGTAGCCATATAATGCAGTTATTATCGCTAGAACTGTAATAATCATACTTGTTACTTATATTATTGGCAATATAACGTGCATTATTACCCATATAATGCAATTATTATCGCCAGAACTGTAATAATTATACTTATTACTTATATTATTATCAATATAACATGCATTATTACCCGTATTATGCAGTTATTATCGCTAGAACTATAATAAATATACGTATTACTTTTATTATCATCAATATAACATGCATCATTACCCATATTATGCAGTTATTATCGATAGAACTGTAATACATATACTTATTACTTTTATTATTATCAATAGAACATGCACTATTAGCCATATTTTACTATTATTATCGCTAGGACTATAATAATTATACTTATTACTCCCAATATTATCAATATAACATGCATTATTACCCATATAATGCAGTTATAATCGCTAGAACTGTAATAAATATATTTACTACTTTCATTATCATCAATATAACATGCATTATTACCCATATCATGCAGTTATTATCGCTAGAACTATAATAAATATACGTATTACTTTTATTATCATCAATATAACATGCATGATTACCCATATTATGCAGTTATTATCGATAGAACTGTAATACATATACTTATTACTTTTATTATTATCAATAGAACATGCACTATTAGCCATATTTTACTATTATTATCGCTAGGACTATAATAATTATACTTATTACTCCCAATATTATCAATATAACATGCATCATTACCCATATTATGCAGTTATTATCGATAGAAATGTAATAAATATACTTATTACTTATATTATTAGCAATATAACGTGCATTATTACCCATATAATGCAGTTATTATCGCTAGAACTGTAATAACTATACTTATTACTTATATTATTATCAATATAACATGCATTATTACCCATATTATGCAGTTATTATCGCTAGAACTATAATAAATGTACTTACTACTTTTATTATCATCAATATAACATGCATTATTACCCACATTATGCATTTATTATCGATAGAACTATAATAAATATACTTATTACTTTTATTATTATCAATATAACATGCATTATTACCCATATAATGCAGTTATTATCGCTAGAACTGTAATAATTATACTTATTACTTATATTATTAGCAATATAACGTGCATTATTACCCATATAATGCAGTTATTACCGCCAGAACTGTAATAATTATACTTATTACTTATATTATTATCAATATAACATGCATTATTAGCCATATAATGCAGTTATTATCGCTAGAACTATAATAAATATACGTATTACTTTTATTATCATCAATATAACATGCATTATTACCCATATAATGCAGTTATTATCGCTAGAACTGTAATAAATATACTTACTATTTTCATTATCATCAATATAACATGCATTATTACCCATATTATGCAGTTATTATCCATAGAACTATAATAAATATACTTATTACTTTTATTATTATCAATATAACATGCATCATTACCCATATTATGCAGTTATTATCGATAGAACTGTAATACATATACTTATTACTTTTATTATTATCAATAGAACATGCACTATTAGCCATATTTTACTATTATTATCGCTAGGACTATAATAATTATACTTATTACTCCCAATATTATCAATATAACATGCATTATTACCCATATAATGCAGTTATAATCGCTAGAACTGTAATAAATATATTTACTACTTTCATTATCATCAATATAACATGCATTATTACCCATATTATGCAGTTATTATCGCTAGAACTATAATAAATATACGTATTACTTTTATTATCATCAATATAACATGCATGATTACCCATATAATGCAGTTATTATCGATAGAACTGTAATACATATACTTATTACTTTTATTATTATCAATAGAACATGCACTATTAGCCATATTTTACTATTATTATCGCTAGGACTATAATAATTATACTTATTACTTTTATTATTATCAATATAACATGCACTATTAGGCATATTGTACTATTATTATCGCTGGAACTATAATAATTATACTTATTACTCCCGATATTATCAATATAACATGCATTATTACCCATATAATGCAGTTATAATCGCTAGAACTATAATAAATATACGTATTACTTTTATTATCATCAATATAACATGCATTATTACCCATATTATGCAGTTATTATCGATAGAAGTATAATAAATATACTTATTACTTTTATTATTATCAATATAACAGGCACTCTTAGCCATATTTTACTATTATTATCGCTAGAACTATAATAATTATACTTATTACTTTTATTATTATCAATATAACATGCACTATTAGGCGTATTGTACTATTATTATCGCTGGAACTGTAATAATTGTACTTATTACTCCCGATATTATCAATATAACATCCATTATTACCCAAATAATGCAGTTATTATCGCTAGAACTGTAATAATTATACTTATTACTTATATTATTCTCAATATAACATGCATTATTACCCATATTATGCAGTTATAATCGCTAGGACTATAATAAATATAGTTACTACTTTTATTATCATCAATATAACATGCATTATTACCCATATTATGCAGTTATTATCGCTAGAACTGTAATAATTATACTTATTACTTATATTATTATCAATATAACATGCATTATTACCCATATAATGCAGTCATTATCGCCAGAACTGTAATAATTATACTTATTACTTATATTAGTAGCAATATAACGTGCATTATTACCCATATTATGCAGTTATTATCGATAGAACTGTAATACATATACTTATTACTTTTATTATTATCAATAGAACATGCACTATTAGCCATATTTTACTATTATTATCGCTAGGACTATAATAATTATACTTATTACTCCCAATATTATCCATATAACATGCATTATTACCCATATAATGCAGTTATTATCGCTAGAACTGTACTAAATATACTTACTACTTTCATTATCATCAATATAACATGCATTATTACCCATATTATGCAGTTATTATCCATAGTACTATAATATATATACTTATTACTTTTATTATTATCAATATAACATGCATTATTACCCATATTATGCAGTTATTATCGATAGAACTGTACTAAATATACTTACTACTTTCATTATCATCAATATAACATGCATTATTACCCATATTATGCAGTTATTATCGATAGAACTATAATAAATATACTTATTACTTTTATTATTATCAATATAACATGCATTATTACCCATATTATGCAGTTATAATCGCTAGAACTATAATAAATATAGTTACTACTTTTATTATCATCAATATAACATGCATTATTACCCATATAATGCAGTTATTATTGCTAGAACTGTAATAATTATACTTATTACTTATATTATTAGCAATATAACGTGCATTATTACCCATATAATGCAGTGATTATCGCTAGAACTGTAATAATTATACTCATTACTTATATTATTCTCAATATAACATGCATTATTACCCATATTATGCAGTTATAGTCGCTAGAACTATAATAAATATACTTATTACTCCCGATATTATCAATATAACATCCATTATTACCCAAATAATGCAGTTATTATCGCTAGAACTGTAATAATTATACTTATTACTTATATTATTCTCTATATAACATGCATTATTACCCATATTATGCAGTTATAATCGCTAGGACTATAATAAATATAGTTACTACTTTTATTATCATCAATATAACATGCATTATTACCCATATAATGCAGTTATTATCGCTAGAACTGTAATAATTATACTTATTACTTATATTATTAGCAATATAACGTGCATTATTACCCATATAATGCAGTGATTATCGCTAGAACTGTAATAATTATACTCATTACTTATATTATTCTCAATATAACATGCATTATTACCCATATTATGCAGTTATAGTCGCTAGAACTATAATAAATATACTTATTACTCCCGATATTATCAATGTAACATCCATTATTACCCAAATAATGCAGTTATTATCGCTAGAACTGTAATAATTATACTTATTACTTATATTATTCTCAATATAACATGCATTATTACCCATATTATGCAGTTATAATCGCTAGGACTATAATAAATATAGTTACTACTTTTATCATCATCAATATAACATGCATTATTACCCATATAATGCAGTTATTATCGCTAGAACTGTAATAATTATACTTATTACTTATATTATTAGCAATATAACGTGCATTATTACCCATATAATGCAGTTATTATCGCTAGAACTGTAATAATTATACTTATTACTTATATTATTATCAATATAACATGCATTAGTAGCCATATAATGCAGTTATTATCGCTAGAACTGTAATAATCATACTTGTTACTTATATTATTGGCAATATAACGTGCATTATTACCCATATAATGCAATTATTATCGCCAGAACTGTAATAATTATACTTATTACTTATATTATTATCAATATAACATGCATTATTACCCGTATTATGCAGTTATTGTCGCTAGAACTATAATAAATATACGTATTACTTTTATTATCATCAATATAACATGCATCATTACCCATATTATGCAGTTATTATCGATAGAACTGTAATACATATACTTATTACTTTTATTATTATCAATAGAACATGCACTATTAGCCATATTTTACTATTATTATCGCTAGGACTATAATAATTATACTTATTACTCCCAATATTATCAATATAACATGCATTATTACCCATATAATGCAGTTATAATCGCTAGAACTGTAATAAATATATTTACTACTTTCATTATCATCAATATAACATGCATTATTACCCATATCATGCAGTTATTATCGCTAGAACTATAATAAATATACGTATTACTTTTATTATCATCAATATAACATGCATGATTACCCATATTATGCAGTTATTATCGATAGAACTGTAATACATATACTTATTACTTTTATTATTATCAATAGAACATGCACTATTAGCCATATTTTACTATTATTATCGCTAGGACTATAATAATTATACTTATTACTCCCAATATTATCAATATAACATGCATTATTAAACATATTATGCAGTTATTATCCATAGAACTATAATAAATATACTTATTACTTTTATTATTATCAATATAACATGCATTATTACCCATATTATGCAGTTATTATCGATAGAAGTATAATAAGTATACTTATTACTTTTATTATTATCAATAGAACATGCACTATTAGCCATATTTTACTATTATTATCGCTAGGACTATAATAATTATACATATTCCTCCCAATATTATCAATATAACATGCATTATTACCCATATTATGCAGTTATTATCGATAGAAGTATAATAAATATACTTATTACTTTTATTATTATCAATATAACAGGCACTCTTAGCCATATTTTACTATTATTATCGCTAGAACTATAATAATTATACTTATTACTCTTATTATTATCAATATAACAGGCACTCTTAGCCATATTTTACTATTATTATCGCTAGAACTATAATAATTATACTTATTACTTTTATTATTATCAATATAACATGCACTATTAGGCATATTGTACTATTATTATCGCTGGAACTATAATAATTATACTTATTACTCCCGATATTATCAATATAACATGCATTATTACCAACATAATGCAGTTATAATCGCTAGAACTATAATAAATATGCGTATTACTTTTATTATCATCAATATAACATGCATTATTACCCATATTATGCAGTTATTATCGATAGAACTGTAATAAATATACTTATTACTTTTATTATTATCAATATAACATGCACTATTAGCCATATTTTACTATTATTATCGCTAGAACTATAACAATTATACTTATTACTCCCGATATTATCAATATAACATGCATTATTAGCCATATTGTACTATTATTATCGCTAGAACTATAATAATTATACTTATTACTCCCGATATTATCAATATAACATGCATTATTACCCATATAATGCAGTTATTATCGCTAGAACTGTAATAATTATACTTATTACTTATATTGTTAGCAGTATAACGTGTATTATTACCCATATTATGCAGTTATTATCGCTAGAACTGTAATAATTATACTTATTACTTATATTATTATCAATATAACATGCATTAGTAGCCATATAATGCAGTTATTATCGCTAGAACTGTAATAATCATACTTGTTACTTATATTATTGGCAATATAACGTGCATTATTACCCATATAATGCAGTTATTATCGCCAGAACTGTAATAATTATACTTATTACTTATATTATTATCAATATAACATGCATTATTAGCCATATAATGCAGTTATTATCGCTAGAACTATAATAAATATACGTATTACTTTTATTATCATCAATATAACATGCATTATTACCCATATAATGCAGTTATTATCGCTAGAACTGTAATAAATATACTTACTATTTTCATTATCATCAATATAACATGCATTATTACCCATATTATGCAGTTATTATCCATAAAACTATAATAAATATACTTATTACTTTTATTATTATCAATATAACATGCATTAGTAGCCATATAATGCAGTTATTATCGCTAGAACTGTAATAATCATACTTGTTACTTATATTATTGGCAATATAACGTGCATTATTACCCATATAATGCAGTTATTATCGCCAGAACTGTAATAATTATACTTATTACTTATATTATTATCAATATAACATGCATTATTAGCCATATAATGCAGTTATTATCGCTAGAACTATAATAAATATACGTATTACTTTTATTATCATCAATATAACATGCATCATTACCCATATTATGCAGTTATTATCGATAGAACTGTAATACATATACTTATTACTTTTATTATTATCAATAGAACATGCACTATTAGCCATATTTTACTATTATTATCGCTAGGACTACAATAATTATACTTATTACTCCCAATATTATCAATGTAACATGCATCATTACCCATATTATGCAGTTATTATCGATAGAAATGTAATAAATATACTTATTACTTATATTATTAGCAATATAACGTGCATTATTACCCATATAATGCAGTTATTATCGCTAGAACTGTAATAATTATACTTATTACTTATATTATTATCAATATAACATGCATTATTACCCATATTATGCAGTTATTATCGCTAGAACTATAATAAATGTACTTACTACTTTTATTATCATCAATATAACATGCATTATTACCCACATTATGCAGTTATTATCGATAGAACTATAATAAATATACTTATTACTTTTATTATTATCAATATAACATGCATTATTACCCATATAATGCAGTTATTATCGCTAGAACTGTAATAATTATACTTATTACTTATATTATTAGCAATATAACGTGCATTATTACCCATATAATGCAGTTATTACCGCCAGAACTGTAATAATTATACTTATTACTTATATTATTAGCAATATAACGTGCATTATTACCCATATAATGCAGTTATTATCGCCAGAACTGTAATAATTATACTTATTATTTATATTATTATCAATATAACATGCATTATTACCCATATTATGCAGTTATTATCGCTAGAACTATAATAAATATACGTATTACTTTTATTATCATCAATATAACATGCATCATTACCCATATTATGCAGTTATTATCGCTAGAACTGTAATAATTATACTTATTACTTATATTATTATCAATATAACATGCATTATTAGCCATATTGTACTATTATTATCGCTAGAACTATAATAATTATACTTATTACTCCCGATATTATCAATATAACATGCATTATTACCCATATAATGCAGTTATTATCGCTAGAACTGTAATAATTATACTTATTACTTATATTGTTAGCAGTATAACGTGCATTATTACCCATATTATGCAGTTATTATCGCTAGAACTGTAATAATTATACTTATTACTTATATTATTATCAATATAACATGCATTAGTAGCCATATAATGCAGTTATTATCGCTAGAACTTTAATAATCATACTTGTTACTTATATTATTGGCAATATAACGTGCATTATTACCCATATAATGCAGTTATTATCGCCAGAACTGTAATAATTATACTTATTACTTATATTATTATCAATATAACATGCATTATTAGCCATATTGTACTATTATTATCGCTAGAACTATAATAATTATACTTATTACTCCCGATATTATCAATATAACATGCATTATTACCCATATAATGCAGTTATTATCGCTAGAACTGTAATAATTATACTTATTACTTATATTGTTAGCAGTATAACGTGCATTATTACCCATATTATGCAGTTATTATCGCTAGAACTGTAATAATTATACTTATTACTTATATTATTATCAATATAACATGCATTAGTAGCCATATAATGCAGTTATTATCGCTAGAACTGTAATAATCATACTTGTTACTTATATTATTGGCAATATAACGTGCATTATTACCCATATAATGCAATTATTATCGCCAGAACTGTAATAATTATACTTATTACTTATATTATTATCAATATAACATGCATTATTACCCGTATTATGCAGTTATTATCGCTAGAACTATAATAAATATACGTATTACTTTTATTATCATCAATATAACATGCATCATTACCCATATTATGCAGTTATTATCGATAGAACTGTAATACATATACTTATTACTTTTATTATTATCAATAGAACATGCACTATTAGCCATATTTTACTATTATTATCGCTAGGACTATAATAATTATACTTATTACTCCCAATATTATCAATATAACATGCATTATTACCCATATAATGCAGTTATAATCGCTAGAACTGTAATAAATATATTTACTACTTTCATTATCATCAATATAACATGCATTATTACCCATATCATGCAGTTATTATCGCTAGAACTATAATAAATATACGTATTACTTTTATTATCATCAATATAACATGCATGATTACCCATATTATGCAGTTATTATCGATAGAACTGTAATACATATACTTATTACTTTTATTATTATCAATAGAACATGCACTATTAGCCATATTTTACTATTATTATCGCTAGGACTATAATAATTATACTTATTACTCCCAATATTATCAATATAACATGCATCATTACCCATATTATGCAGTTATTATCGATAGAAATGTAATAAATATACTTATTACTTATATTATTAGCAATATAACGTGCATTATTACCCATATAATGCAGTTATTATCGCTAGAACTGTAATAACTATACTTATTACTTATATTATTATCAATATAACATGCATTATTACCCATATTATGCAGTTATTATCGCTAGAACTATAATAAATGTACTTACTACTTTTATTATCATCAATATAACATGCATTATTACCCACATTATGCATTTATTATCGATAGAACTATAATAAATATACTTATTACTTTTATTATTATCAATATAACATGCATTATTACCCATATAATGCAGTTATTATCGCTAGAACTGTAATAATTATACTTATTACTTATATTATTAGCAATATAACGTGCATTATTACCCATATAATGCAGTTATTACCGCCAGAACTGTAATAATTATACTTATTACTTATATTATTATCAATATAACATGCATTATTAGCCATATAATGCAGTTATTATCGCTAGAACTATAATAAATATACGTATTACTTTTATTATCATCAATATAACATGCATTATTACCCATATAATGCAGTTATTATCGCTAGAACTGTAATAAATATACTTACTATTTTCATTATCATCAATATAACATGCATTATTACCCATATTATGCAGTTATTATCCATAGAACTATAATAAATATACTTATTACTTTTATTATTATCAATATAACATGCATCATTACCCATATTATGCAGTTATTATCGATAGAACTGTAATACATATACTTATTACTTTTATTATTATCAATAGAACCTGCACTATTAGCCATATTTTACTATTATTATCGCTAGGACTATAATAATTATACTTATTACTCCCAATATTATCAATATAACATGCATTATTACCCATATAATGCAGTTATAATCGCTAGAACTGTAATAAATATATTTACTACTTTCATTATCATCAATATAACATGCATTATTACCCATATTATGCAGTTATTATCGCTAGAACTATAATAAATATACGTATTACTTTTATTATCATCAATATAACATGCATGATTACCCATATAATGCAGTTATTATCGATAGAACTGTAATACATATACTTATTACTTTTATTATTATCAATAGAACATGCACTATTAGCCATATTTTACTATTATTATCGCTAGGACTATAATAATTATACTTATTACTTTTATTATTATCAATATAACATGCACTATTAGGCATATTGTACTATTATTATCGCTGGAACTATAATAATTATACTTATTACTCCCGATATTATCAATATAACATGCATTATTACCCATATAATGCAGTTATAATCGCTAGAACTATAATAAATATACGTATTACTTTTATTATCATCAATATAACATGCATTATTACCCATATTATGCAGTTATTATCGATAGAAGTATAATAAATATACTTATTACTTTTATTATTATCAATATAACAGGCACTCTTAGCCATATTTTACTATTATTATCGCTAGAACTATAATAATTATACTTATTACTTTTATTATTATCAATATAACATGCACTATTAGGCGTATTGTACTATTATTATCGCTGGAACTGTAATAATTGTACTTATTACTCCCGATATTATCAATATAACATCCATTATTACCCAAATAATGCAGTTATTATCGCTAGAACTGTAATAATTATACTTATTACTTATATTATTCTCAATATAACATGCATTATTACCCATATTATGCAGTTATAATCGCTAGGACTATAATAAATATAGTTACTACTTTTATTATCATCAATATAACATGCATTATTACCCATATTATGCAGTTATTATCGCTAGAACTGTAATAATTATACTTATTACTTATATTATTATCAATATAACATGCATTATTACCCATATAATGCAGTTATAATTGCTAGAACTATAATAAATATACTTACTACTTTTATTATCATCAATATAACATGCATCATTACCCATATTATGCAGTTATTATCGCTAGAACTATAATAAATATACGTATTACTTTTATTATCATCAATATAACATGCATCATTACCCATATTATGCAGTTATTATCGATAGAACTGTAATACATATACTTATTACTTTTATTATTATCAATAGAACATGCACTATTAGCCATATTTTACTATTATTATCGCTAGGACCATAATAATTATACTTATTACTCCCAATATTATCAATATAACATGCACTATTAGGCGTATTGTACTATTATTATCGCTGGAACTGTAATAATTGTACTTATTACTCCCGATATTATCAATATAACATCCATTATTACCCAAATAATGCAGTTATTATCGCTAGAACTGTAATAATTATACTTATTACTTATATTATTCTCAATATAACATGCATTATTACCCATATTATGCAGTTATAATCGCTAGGACTATAATAAATATAGTTACTACTTTTATTATCATCAATATAACATGCATTATTACCCATATTATGCAGTTATTATCGCTAGAACTGTAATAATTATACTTATTACTTATATTAGTAGCAATATAACATGCATGATTACCCATATTATGCAGTTATTATCGATAGAACTGTAATACATATACTTATTACTTTTATTATTATCAATAGAACATGCACTATTAGCCATATTTTACTATTATTATCGCTAGGACTATAATAATTATACTTATTACTCCCAATATTATCAATATAACATGCATTATTAAACATATTATGCAGTTATTATCCATAGAACTATAATAAATATACTTATTACTTTTATTATTATCAATATAACATGCATTATTACCCATATTATGCAGTTATTATCGATAGAAGTATAATAAGTATACTTATTACTTTTATTATTATCAATAGAACATGCACTATTAGCCATATTTTACTATTATTATCGCTAGGACTATAATAATTATACATATTCCTCCCAATATTATCAATATAACATGCATTATTACCCATATTATGCAGTTATTATCGATAGAAGTATAATAAATATACTTATTACTTTTATTATTATCAATATAACAGGCACTCTTAGCCATATTTTACTATTATTATCGCTAGAACTATAATAATTATACTTATTACTCTTATTATTATCAATATAACAGGCACTCTTAGCCATATTTTACTATTATTATCGCTAGAACTATAATAATTATACTTATTACTTTTATTATTATCAATATAACATGCACTATTAGGCATATTGTACTATTATTATCGCTGGAACTATAATAATTATACTTATTACTCCCGATATTATCAATATAACATGCATTATTACCAACATAATGCAGTTATAATCGCTAGAACTATAATAAATATGCGTATTACTTTTATTATCATCAATATAACATGCATTATTACCCATATTATGCAGTTATTATCGATAGAACTGTAATAAATATACTTATTACTTTTATTATTATCAATATAACATGCACTATTAGCCATATTTTACTATTATTATCGCTAGAACTATAACAATTATACTTATTACTCCCGATATTATCAATATAACATGCATTATTAGCCATATTGTACTATTATTATCGCTAGAACTATAATAATTATACTTATTACTCCCGATATTATCAATATAACATGCATTATTACCCATATAATGCAGTTATTATCGCTAGAACTGTAATAATTATACTTATTACTTATATTGTTAGCAGTATAACGTGTATTATTACCCATATTATGCAGTTATTATCGCTAGAACTGTAATAATTATACTTATTACTTATATTATTATCAATATAACATGCATTAGTAGCCATATAATGCAGTTATTATCGCTAGAACTGTAATAATCATACTTGTTACTTATATTATTGGCAATATAACGTGCATTATTACCCATATAATGCAGTTATTATCGCCAGAACTGTAATAATTATACTTATTACTTATATTATTATCAATATAACATGCATTATTAGCCATATAATGCAGTTATTATCGCTAGAACTATAATAAATATACGTATTACTTTTATTATCATCAATATAACATGCATTATTACCCATATAATGCAGTTATTATCGCTAGAACTGTAATAAATATACTTACTATTTTCATTATCATCAATATAACATGCATTATTACCCATATTATGCAGTTATTATCCATAAAACTATAATAAATATACTTATTACTTTTATTATTATCAATATAACATGCATTAGTAGCCATATAATGCAGTTATTATCGCTAGAACTGTAATAATCATACTTGTTACTTATATTATTGGCAATATAACGTGCATTATTACCCATATAATGCAGTTATTATCGCCAGAACTGTAATAATTATACTTATTACTTATATTATTATCAATATAACATGCATTATTAGCCATATAATGCAGTTATTATCGCTAGAACTATAATAAATATACGTATTACTTTTATTATCATCAATATAACATGCATCATTACCCATATTATGCAGTTATTATCGATAGAACTGTAATACATATACTTATTACTTTTATTATTATCAATAGAACATGCACTATTAGCCATATTTTACTATTATTATCGCTAGGACTACAATAATTATACTTATTACTCCCAATATTATCAATGTAACATGCATCATTACCCATATTATGCAGTTATTATCGATAGAAATGTAATAAATATACTTATTACTTATATTATTAGCAATATAACGTGCATTATTACCCATATAATGCAGTTATTATCGCTAGAACTGTAATAATTATACTTATTACTTATATTATTATCAATATAACATGCATTATTACCCATATTATGCAGTTATTATCGCTAGAACTATAATAAATGTACTTACTACTTTTATTATCATCAATATAACATGCATTATTACCCACATTATGCAGTTATTATCGATAGAACTATAATAAATATACTTATTACTTTTATTATTATCAATATAACATGCATTATTACCCATATAATGCAGTTATTATCGCTAGAACTGTAATAATTATACTTATTACTTATATTATTAGCAATATAACGTGCATTATTACCCATATAATGCAGTTATTACCGCCAGAACTGTAATAATTATACTTATTACTTATATTATTAGCAATATAACGTGCATTATTACCCATATAATGCAGTTATTATCGCCAGAACTGTAATAATTATACTTATTATTTATATTATTATCAATATAACATGCATTATTACCCATATTATGCAGTTATTATCGCTAGAACTATAATAAATATACGTATTACTTTTATTATCATCAATATAACATGCATCATTACCCATATTATGCAGTTATTATCGCTAGAACTGTAATAATTATACTTATTACTTATATTATTATCAATATAACATGCATTATTAGCCATATTGTACTATTATTATCGCTAGAACTATAATAATTATACTTATTACTCCCGATATTATCAATATAACATGCATTATTACCCATATAATGCAGTTATTATCGCTAGAACTGTAATAATTATACTTATTACTTATATTGTTAGCAGTATAACGTGCATTATTACCCATATTATGCAGTTATTATCGCTAGAACTGTAATAATTATACTTATTACTTATATTATTATCAATATAACATGCATTAGTAGCCATATAATGCAGTTATTATCGCTAGAACTTTAATAATCATACTTGTTACTTATATTATTGGCAATATAACGTGCATTATTACCCATATAATGCAGTTATTATCGCCAGAACTGTAATAATTATACTTATTACTTATATTATTATCAATATAACATGCATTATTAGCCATATTGTACTATTATTATCGCTAGAACTATAATAATTATACTTATTACTCCCGATATTATCAATATAACATGCATTATTACCCATATAATGCAGTTATTATCGCTAGAACTGTAATAATTATACTTATTACTTATATTGTTAGCAGTATAACGTGCATTATTACCCATATTATGCAGTTATTATCGCTAGAACTGTAATAATTATACTTATTACTTATATTATTATCAATATAACATGCATTAGTAGCCATATAATGCAGTTATTATCGCTAGAACTGTAATAATCATACTTGTTACTTATATTATTGGCAATATAACGTGCATTATTACCCATATAATGCAATTATTATCGCCAGAACTGTAATAATTATACTTATTACTTATATTATTATCAATATAACATGCATTATTACCCGTATTATGCAGTTATTATCGCTAGAACTATAATAAATATACGTATTACTTTTATTATCATCAATATAACATGCATCATTACCCATATTATGCAGTTATTATCGATAGAACTGTAATACATATACTTATTACTTTTATTATTATCAATAGAACATGCACTATTAGCCATATTTTACTATTATTATCGCTAGGACTATAATAATTATACTTATTACTCCCAATATTATCAATATAACATGCATTATTACCCATATAATGCAGTTATAATCGCTAGAACTGTAATAAATATATTTACTACTTTCATTATCATCAATATAACATGCATTATTACCCATATCATGCAGTTATTATCGCTAGAACTATAATAAATATACGTATTACTTTTATTATCATCAATATAACATGCATGATTACCCATATTATGCAGTTATTATCGATAGAACTGTAATACATATACTTATTACTTTTATTATTATCAATAGAACATGCACTATTAGCCATATTTTACTATTATTATCGCTAGGACTATAATAATTATACTTATTACTCCCAATATTATCAATATAACATGCATCATTACCCATATTATGCAGTTATTATCGATAGAAATGTAATAAATATACTTATTACTTATATTATTAGCAATATAACGTGCATTATTACCCATATAATGCAGTTATTATCGCTAGAACTGTAATAACTATACTTATTACTTATATTATTATCAATATAACATGCATTATTACCCATATTATGCAGTTATTATCGCTAGAACTATAATAAATGTACTTACTACTTTTATTATCATCAATATAACATGCATTATTACCCACATTATGCATTTATTATCGATAGAACTATAATAAATATACTTATTACTTTTATTATTATCAATATAACATGCATTATTACCCATATAATGCAGTTATTATCGCTAGAACTGTAATAATTATACTTATTACTTATATTATTAGCAATATAACGTGCATTATTACCCATATAATGCAGTTATTACCGCCAGAACTGTAATAATTATACTTATTACTTATATTATTATCAATATAACATGCATTATTAGCCATATAATGCAGTTATTATCGCTAGAACTATAATAAATATACGTATTACTTTTATTATCATCAATATAACATGCATTATTACCCATATAATGCAGTTATTATCGCTAGAACTGTAATAAATATACTTACTATTTTCATTATCATCAATATAACATGCATTATTACCCATATTATGCAGTTATTATCCATAGAACTATAATAAATATACTTATTACTTTTATTATTATCAATATAACATGCATCATTACCCATATTATGCAGTTATTATCGATAGAACTGTAATACATATACTTATTACTTTTATTATTATCAATAGAACCTGCACTATTAGCCATATTTTACTATTATTATCGCTAGGACTATAATAATTATACTTATTACTCCCAATATTATCAATATAACATGCATTATTACCCATATAATGCAGTTATAATCGCTAGAACTGTAATAAATATATTTACTACTTTCATTATCATCAATATAACATGCATTATTACCCATATTATGCAGTTATTATCGCTAGAACTATAATAAATATACGTATTACTTTTATTATCATCAATATAACATGCATGATTACCCATATAATGCAGTTATTATCGATAGAACTGTAATACATATACTTATTACTTTTATTATTATCAATAGAACATGCACTATTAGCCATATTTTACTATTATTATCGCTAGGACTATAATAATTATACTTATTACTTTTATTATTATCAATATAACATGCACTATTAGGCATATTGTACTATTATTATCGCTGGAACTATAATAATTATACTTATTACTCCCGATATTATCAATATAACATGCATTATTACCCATATAATGCAGTTATAATCGCTAGAACTATAATAAATATACGTATTACTTTTATTATCATCAATATAACATGCATTATTACCCATATTATGCAGTTATTATCGATAGAAGTATAATAAATATACTTATTACTTTTATTATTATCAATATAACAGGCACTCTTAGCCATATTTTACTATTATTATCGCTAGAACTATAATAATTATACTTATTACTTTTATTATTATCAATATAACATGCACTATTAGGCGTATTGTACTATTATTATCGCTGGAACTGTAATAATTGTACTTATTACTCCCGATATTATCAATATAACATCCATTATTACCCAAATAATGCAGTTATTATCGCTAGAACTGTAATAATTATACTTATTACTTATATTATTCTCAATATAACATGCATTATTACCCATATTATGCAGTTATAATCGCTAGGACTATAATAAATATAGTTACTACTTTTATTATCATCAATATAACATGCATTATTACCCATATTATGCAGTTATTATCGCTAGAACTGTAATAATTATACTTATTACTTATATTATTATCAATATAACATGCATTATTACCCATATAATGCAGTTATAATTGCTAGAACTATAATAAATATACTTACTACTTTTATTATCATCAATATAACATGCATCATTACCCATATTATGCAGTTATTATCGCTAGAACTATAATAAATATACGTATTACTTTTATTATCATCAATATAACATGCATCATTACCCATATTATGCAGTTATTATCGATAGAACTGTAATACATATACTTATTACTTTTATTATTATCAATAGAACATGCACTATTAGCCATATTTTACTATTATTATCGCTAGGACCATAATAATTATACTTATTACTCCCAATATTATCAATATAACATGCACTATTAGGCGTATTGTACTATTATTATCGCTGGAACTGTAATAATTGTACTTATTACTCCCGATATTATCAATATAACATCCATTATTACCCAAATAATGCAGTTATTATCGCTAGAACTGTAATAATTATACTTATTACTTATATTATTCTCAATATAACATGCATTATTACCCATATTATGCAGTTATAATCGCTAGGACTATAATAAATATAGTTACTACTTTTATTATCATCAATATAACATGCATTATTACCCATATTATGCAGTTATTATCGCTAGAACTGTAATAATTATACTTATTACTTATATTAGTAGCAATATAACGTGCATTATTACCCATATTATGCAGTTATTATCGATAGAACTGTAATACATATACTTATTACTTTTATTATTATCAATAGAACATGCACTATTAGCCATATTTTACTATTATTATCGCTAGGACTATAATAATTATACTTATTACTCCCAATATTATCCATATAACATGCATTATTACCCATATAATGCAGTTATTATCGCTAGAACTGTACTAAATATACTTACTACTTTCATTATCATCAATATAACATGCATTATTACCCATATTATGCAGTTATTATCCATAGTACTATAATATATATACTTATTACTTTTATTATTATCAATATAACATGCATTATTACCCATATTATGCAGTTATTATCGATAGAACTGTACTAAATATACTTACTACTTTCATTATCATCAATATAACATGCATTATTACCCATATTATGCAGTTATTATCGATAGAACTATAATAAATATACTTATTACTTTTATTATTATCAATATAACATGCATTATTACCCATATTATGCAGTTATAATCGCTAGAACTATAATAAATATAGTTACTACTTTTATTATCATCAATATAACATGCATTATTACCCATATAATGCAGTTATTATTGCTAGAACTGTAATAATTATACTTATTACTTATATTATTAGCAATATAACGTGCATTATTACCCATATAATGCAGTGATTATCGCTAGAACTGTAATAATTATACTCATTACTTATATTATTCTCAATATAACATGCATTATTACCCATATTATGCAGTTATAGTCGCTAGAACTATAATAAATATACTTATTACTCCCGATATTATCAATATAACATCCATTATTACCCAAATAATGCAGTTATTATCGCTAGAACTGTAATAATTATACTTATTACTTATATTATTCTCTATATAACATGCATTATTACCCATATTATGCAGTTATAATCGCTAGGACTATAATAAATATAGTTACTACTTTTATTATCATCAATATAACATGCATTATTACCCATATAATGCAGTTATTATCGCTAGAACTGTAATAATTATACTTATTACTTATATTATTAGCAATATAACGTGCATTATTACCCATATAATGCAGTGATTATCGCTAGAACTGTAATAATTATACTTATTACTTATATTATTAGCAATATAACGTGCATTATTACCCATATAATGCAGTGATTATCGCTAGAACTGTAATAATTATACTCATTACTTATATTATTCTCAATATAACATGCATTATTACCCATATTATGCAGTTATAGTCGCTAGAACTATAATAAATATACTTATTACTCCCGATATTATCAATATAACATCCATTATTACCCAAATAATGCAGTTATTATCGCTAGAACTGTAATAATTATACTTATTACTTATATTATTCTCAATATAACATGCATTATTACCCATCTTATGCAGTTATAATCGCTAGGACTATAATAAATATAGTTACTACTTTTATTATCATCAATATAACATGCATTATTACCCATATTATGCATTTATTATCGCTAGAACTGAAATAATTATACTTATTACTTATATTATTATCAATATAACATGCATTATTAGCCATATAATGCAGTTATTATCGCTAAAACTGAAATAATTATACTTATTACTTATATTATTGGCAATATAACGTGCATTATTACCCATATAATGCAGTTATTATCGCCAGAACTGTAATAATTATACTTATTACTTATATTATTAGCAATATAACGTGCATTATTACCCATATAATGCAGTGATTATCGCTAGAACTGTAATAATTATACTCATTACTTATATTATTCTCAATATAACATGCATTACTACCCATATTATGCAGTTATAGTCGCTAGAACTATAATAAATATACTTATTATTCCCGATATTATCAATATAACATCCATTATTACCCAAATAATGCAGTTATTATCGCTAGAACTGTAATAATTATACTTATTACTTATATTATTATCAATATAACATGCATTATTAGCCATATAATGCAGTTATTATCGCTAAAACTGTAATAATTATACTTATTACTTATATTATTGGCAATATAACGTGCATTATTACCCATATAATGCAGTTATTATCGCCAGAACTGTAATAATTATACTTATTACTTATATTATTAGCAATATAACGTGCATTATTACCCATATAATGCAGTGATTATCGCTAGAACTGTAATAATTATACTCATTACTTATATTATTCTCAATATAACATGCATTATTACCCATATTATGCAGTTATTATCGCTAGAACTCTAATAAATATACGTATTACTTTTATTATCATCAATATAACATGCATTAATACCCATATTATGCAGTTATTATCGATAGAACTGTAATAAATATACTTATTACTTTTATTATTATCAATATAACATGCACTATTAGCCATATTTTACTATTATTATCGCTAGAACTATAATAATTATACTTATTACTCCCGATATTATCAATATAACATGCATTATTACCCATATAATGCAGTTATAATCGCTAGAACTATAATAAATATACGTATTACTTTTATTATCATCAATATGACTTGCATTATTACCCATATTATGCAGTTATTATCGATAGAACTGTAATAAATATACTTATTACTATTATTATTATCAATATAACATGCACTATTAGCCATATTTTACTATTATTATCGCTAGAACTATAACAATTATACTTATTACTCCCGATATTATCAATATAACATGCATTATTAGCCATATTGTACTATTATTATCGCTAGAACTGTAATAATTATACTTATTACTCCCGATATTATCAATATAACATGCATTATTAGCCATATAATGCAGTTATTATCGCTAAAACTGTAATAATTATACTTATTACTTATATTATTGGCAATATAACGTGCATTATTACCCATATAATGCAGTTATTATCGCCAGAACTGTAATAATTATACTTATTACTTATATTATTAGCAATATAACGTGCATTATTACCCATATAATGCAGTGATTATCGCTAGAACTGTAATAATTATACTCATTACTTATATTATTCTCAATATAACATGCATTATTACCCATATTATGCAGTTATTATCGCTAGAACTCTAATAAATATACGTATTACTTTTATTATCATCAATATAACATGCATTAATACCCATATTATGCAGTTATTATCGATAGAACTGTAATAAATATACTTATTACTTTTATTATTATCAATATAACATGCACTATTAGCCATATTTTACTATTATTATCGCTAGAACTATAATAATTATACTTATTACTCCCGATATTATCAATATAACATGCATTATTACCCATATAATGCAGTTATAGTCGCTAGAACTATAATAAATATACTTATTACTCCCGATATTATCAATATAACATCCATTATTACCCAAATAATGCAGTTATTATCGCTAGAACTGTAAGAATTATACTTATTACTTATATTATTATCAATATAACATGCATTATTAGCCATATAATGCAGTTATTATCGCTAAAACTGTAATAATTATACTTATTACTTATATTATTGGCAATATAACGTGCATTATTACCCATATAATGCAGTTATTATCGCCAGAACTGTAATAATTATACTTATTACTTATTTTATTATCAATATAACATGCATTATTACCCATATTATGCAGTTATTATCGCTAGAACTATAATAAATATACGTATTACTTTTATTATCATCAACATAACATGCATCATTACCCATATTATGCAGTTATTATCGAAAGAACTGTAATACACATACTTATTACTTTTATTATTATCAATAGAACATGCACTATTAGCCATATTTTACTATTATTATCGCTAGGACTATAATAATTATACTTATTACTCCCAATATTATCAATATAACATGCATTATTACCCATATAATGCAGTTATTATCGCTAGAACTGTAATAAATATACTTACTACTTTCATTATCATCAATATAACATGCATTATTACCCATATTATGTAGTTATTATCGATAGAAGTATAATAAATATACTTATTACTTTCATTATCATCAATATAACATGCATTATTACCCATATTATGCAGTTATTATCGCTAGAACTATGATAAATATACGTATTACTTTTATTATCATCAATATAACATGCATTAATACCCATATTATGCAGTTATTATCGATAGAACTGTAATAAATATACTTATTACTTTTATTATTATCAATATAACATGCACTATTAGCCATATTTTACTATTATTATCGCTAGAACTATAACAATTATACTTATTACTCCCGATATTATCAATATAACATGCATTATTAGCCATATTGTACTATTATTATCGCTAGAACTATAATAATTATACTTATTACTCCCGATATTATCAATATAACATGCATTATTACCCATATAATGCAGTTATAATCGCTAGAACTATAATAAATATACGTATTACTTTTATTATCATCAATATGACTTGCATTATTACCCATATTATGCAGTTATTATCGATAGAACTGTAATAAATATACTTATTACTATTATTATTATCAATATAACATGCACTATTAGCCATATTTTACTATTATTATCGCTAGAACTATAACAATTATACTTATTACTCCCGATATTATCAATATAACATGCATTATTAGCCATATTGTACTATTATTATCGCTAGAACTGTAATAATTATACTTATTACTCCCGATATTATCAATATAACATGCATTATTAGCCATATAATGCAGTTATTATCGCTAAAACTGTAATAATTATACTTATTACTTATATTATTGGCAATATAACGTGCATTATTACCCATATAATGCAGTTATTATCGCCAGAACTGTAATAATTATACTTATTACTTATATTATTAGCAATATAACGTGCATTATTACCCATATAATGCAGTGATTATCGCTAGAACTGTAATAATTATACTCATTACTTATATTATTCTCAATATAACATGCATTATTACCCATATTATGCAGTTATTATCGCTAGAACTCTAATAAATATACGTATTACTTTTATTATCATCAATATAACATGCATTAATACCCATATTATGCAGTTATTATCGATAGAACTGTAATAAATATACTTATTACTTTTATTATTATCAATATAACATGCACTATTAGCCATATTTTACTATTATTATCGCTAGAACTATAATAATTATACTTATTACTCCCGATATTATCAATATAACATGCATTATTACCCATATAATGCAGTTATAATCGCTAGAACTATAATAAATATACGTATTACTTTTATTATCATCAATATGACATGCATTATTACCCATATTATGCAGTTATTATCGATAGAACTGTAATAAATATACTTATTACTATTATTATTATCAATATAACATGCACTATTAGCCATATTTTACTATTATTATCGCTAGAACTATAACAATTATACTTATTACTCCCGATATTATCAATATAACATGCATTATTAGCCATATTGTACTATTATTATCGCTAGAACTGTAATAATTATACTTATTACTCCCGATATTATCAATATAACATGCATTATTACCCATATAATGCAGTTATAATCGCTAGAACTATAATAAATATACGTATTACTTTTATTATCATCAATATAACATGCATTATTACCCATATTATGCAGTTATTATCGATAGAACTGTAATACATATACTTATTACTTTTATTATTATCAATAGAACATGCACTATTAGCCATATTTTACTATTATTATCGCTAGGACTATAATAATTATACTTATTACTCCCAATATTATCAATATAACATGCATTATTACCCATATAATGCAGTTATTATCGCTAGAACTGTACTAAATATACTTACTACTTTCATTATCATCAATATAACATGCATTATTACCCATATTATGCAGTTATTATTCATAGAACTATAATAAATATACATATTACTTTTATTATTATCAATATAACATGCATTATTACCCATATTATGCAGTTATTATCGATAGAACTGTACTAAATATACTTACTACTTTCATTATCATCAATATAACATGCATTATTACCCATATTATTCAGTTATTATCGATAGAACTATAATAAATATACTTATTACTTTTATTATTATCAATATAACATGCATTATTACCCATATACTGCAGTTAATATCGCCAGAACTGTAATAATTATACTTATTACTTATATTATTATCAATATAACATGCATTATTACCCATATTATGCAGTTATCATCGATAGAACTGTAATAATTATACTTATTACTTATATTATTCTCAATATAACATGCATTATTACCCATATTATGCAGTTATAATCGCTAGGACTATAATAAATATAGTTACTACTTTTATTATCATCAATATAACATGCATTATTACCCATATTATGCAGTTATTATCGCTAGAACTGTAATAATTATACTTATTACTTATATTATTATCAATATAACATGCATTATTAGCCATATAATGCAGTTATTATCGCTAAAACTGAAATAATTATACTTATTACTTATATTATTGGCAATATAACGTGCATTATTACCCATATAATGCAGTTATTATCGCCAGAACTGTAATAATTATACTTATTACTTATATTATTAGCAATATAACGTGCATTATTACCCATATAATGCAGTGATTATCGCTAGAACTGTAATAATTATACTCATTACTTATATTATTCTCAATATAACATGCATTATTACCCATATTATGCAGTTATAGTCGCTAGAACTATAATAAATATACTTATTACTCCCGATATTATCAATATAACATCCATTATTACCCAAATAATGCAGTTATTATCGCTAGAACTGTAACAATTATACTTATTACTTATATTATTATCAATATAACATGCATTATTAGCCATATAATGCAGTTATTATCGCTAAAACTGTAATAATTATACTTATTACTTATATTATTGGCAATATAACGTGCATTATTACCCATATAATGCAGTTATTATCGCCAGAACTGTAATAATTATACTTATTACTTATTTTATTATCAATATAACATGCATTATTACCCATATTATGCAGTTATTATCGCTAGAACTATAATAAATATACGTATTACTTTTATTATCATCAACATAACATGCATCATTACCCATATTATGCAGTTATTATCGAAAGAACTGTAATACACATACTTATTACTTTTATTATTATCAATAGAACATGCACTATTAGCCATATTTTACTATTATTATCGCTAGGACTATAATAATTATACTTATTACTCCCAATATTATCAATATAACATGCATTATTACCCATATAATGCAGTTATTATCGCTAGAACTGTAATAAATATACTTACTACTTTCATTATCATCAATATAACATGCATTATTACCCATATTATGTAGTTATTATCGATAGAAGTATAATAAATATACTTATTACTTTCATTATCATCAATATAACATGCATTATTACCCATATTATGCAGTTATTATCGCTAGAACTATGATAAATATACGTATTACTTTTATTATCATCAATATAACATGCATTAATACCCATATTATGCAGTTATTATCGATAGAACTGTAATAAATATACTTATTACTTTTATTATTATCAATATAACATGCACTATTAGCCATATTTTACTATTATTATCGCTAGAACTATAACAATTATACTTATTATTCCCGATATTATCAATATAACATGCATTATTAGCCATATTGTACTATTATTATCGCTAGAACTATAATAATTATACTTATTACTCCCGATATTATCAATATAACATGCATTATTACCCATATAATGCAGTTATTATCGCTAGAACTGTAATAATTATACTTATTACTTATATTGTTAGCAATATAACGTGCATTATTACCCATATTATGCAGTTATTAGCGCTAGAACTGTAATAATTATACTTATTACTTATATTATTATCAATATAACATGCATTATTACCCATATTATGCTGTTATTATCGCTAGAACTATAATAAATATACGTATTACTTTTATTATCATCAATATAACATGCATCATTACCCATATTATGCAGTTATTATCGATAGAACTGTAATACATATACTTATTACTTTTATTATTATCAATAGAACATGCACTATTAGCCATATTTTACTATTATTATCGCTAGGACTATAATAATTATACTTATTACTCCCAATATTATCAATATAACATGCATTATTACCCATATAATGCAGTTATTATCGCTAGAACTGTAATACATATACTTACTACTTTCATTATCATCAATATAACATGCATTATTACCCATATTATGCAGTTATTATCCATAGAACTATAATAAATATACTTATTACTTTTATTATTATCAATATAACATGCATTATTACCCATATTATGCAGTTATCATCGATAGAACTGTAATAAATATACTTATTACTTTTATTATTATCAATATAACATGCATTATTAGCCATATTGTGCTAGTATTATCGCTAGAACTATAATAATTATACTTATTACTTTTATTATTATCAATAGAACATGCACTATTAGCCATATTTTACTATTATTATCGCTAGGACTATAATAATTATACTTATTACTCCCAATATTATCAATATAACATGCATTATTACCCATATTATGCAGTTATTATCGATAGAACTGTACTTAATATACTTACTACTTTCATTATCATCAATATAACATGCATTATTACCCATATTATGCAGTTATTATCGATAGAACTATAATAAATATACTTATTACTTTTATTATTATCAATATAACATGCATTATTACCCATATACTGCAGTTAATATCGCCAGAACTGTAATAATTATACTTATTACTTATATTATTATCAATATAACATGCATTATTACCCATATTATGCAGTTATCATCGATAGAACTGTAATAATTATACTTATTACTTATATTATTCTCAATATAACATGCATTATTACCCATATTATGCAGTTATTATCGCTAGAACTGTAATAATTATACTTATTACTTATATTATTATCAATATAACATGCATTATTAGCCATATAATGCAGTTATTATCGCTAAAACTGTAATAATTATACTTATTACTTATATTATTGGCAAGATAACGTGCATTATTACCCATATAATGCAGTTATTATCGCCAGAACTGTAATAATTATACTTATTACTTATATTATTAGCAATATAACGTGCATTATTACCCATATAATGCAGTGATTATCGCTAGAACTGTAATAATTATACTCATTACTTATATTATTCTCAATATAACATGCATTATTACCCATATTATGCAGTTATAGTCGCTAGAACTATAATAAATATACTTATTACTCCCGATATTATCAATATAACATCCATTATTACCCAAATAATGCAGTTATTATCGCTAGAACTGTAATAATTATACTTATTACTTATATTATTATCAATATAACATGCATTATTAGCCATATAATGCAGTTATTATCGCTAAAACTGTAATAATTATACTTATTACTTATATTATTGGCAATATAACGTGCATTATTACCCATATAATGCAGTTATTATCGCCAGAACTGTAATAATTATACTTATTACTTATATTATTATCAATATAACATGCATTATTACCCATATTATGCAGTTATTATCGCTAGAACTATAATAAATATACGTATTACTTTTATTATCATCAACATAACATGCATCATTACCCATATTATGCAGTTATTATCGAAAGAACTGTAATACACATACTTATTACTTTTATTATTATCAATAGAACATGCACTATTAGCCATATTTTACTATTATTATCGCTAGGACTATAATAATTATACTTATTACTCCCAATATTATCAATATAACATGCATTATTACCCATATAATGCAGTTATTATCGCTAGAACTGTAATAAATATACTTACTACTTTCATTATCATCAATATAACATGCATTATTACCCATATTATGCAGTTATTATCGATAGAACTATAATAAATATACTTATTACATTTATTATTATCAATATAACATGCACTATTAGCCATATTTTACTATTATTATCGCTAGAATTATAATAATTATACTTATTACTCCCAATATTATCAATATAACATGCATTATTACCCATATAATGCAGTTATTATCGCTAGAACTGTAATAAATATACTTATTACTTTTATTATTATCAATATAACATGCACTATTAGCCATATTTTACTATTATTATCGCTAGAACTATAACAATTATACTTATTACTCCCGATATTATCAATATAACATGCATTATTAGCCATATTGTACTATTATTATCGCTAGAACTATAATAATTATACTTATTACTCCCGATATTATCAATATAACATGCATTATTACCCATATAATGCAGTTATTATCGCTAGAACTGTAATAATTATACTTATTACTTATATTGTTAGCAATATAACGTGCATTATTACCCATATTATGCAGTTATTATCGCTAGAACTGTAATAATTATACTTATTACTTATATTATTATCAATATAACATGCATTATTACCCATATTATGCTGTTATTATCGCTAGAACTATAATAAATATACGTATTACTTTTATTATCATCAATATAACATGCATCATTACCCATATTATGCAGTTATTATCGATAGAACTGTAATACATATACTTATTACTTTTATTATTATCAATAGAACATGCACTATTAGCCATATTTTACTATTATTATCGCTAGGACTATAATAATTATACTTATTACTCCCAATATTATCAATATAACATGCATTATTACCCATATAATGCAGTTATTATCGCTAGAACTGTAATACATATACTTACTACTTTCATTATCATCAATATAACATGCATTATTACCCATATTATGCAGTTATTATCCATAGAACTATAATAAATATACTTATTACTTTTATTATTATCAATATAACATGCATTATTACCCATATTATGCAGTTATCATCGATAGAACTGTAATAAATATACTTATTACTTTTATTATTATCAATATAACATGCATTATTAGCCATATTGTGCTAGTATTATCGCTAGAACTATAATAATTATACTTATTACTTTTATTATTATCAATAGAACATGCACTATTAGCCATATTTTACTATTATTATCGCTAGGACTATAATAATTATACTTATTACTCCCAATATTATCAATATAACATGCATTATTACCCATATAATGCAGTTATTATCGCTAGAACTGTACTAAATATACTTACTACTTTCATTATCATCAATATAACATGCATTATTACCCATATTATGCAGTTATTATTCATAGAACTATAATAAATATACTTATTACTTTTATTATTATCAATATAACATGCATTATTACCCATATTATGCAGTTATTATCGATAGAACTGTACTAAATATACTTACTACTTTCATTATCATCAATATAACATGCATTATTACCCATATTATGCAGTTATTATCGATAGAACTATAATAAATATACTTATTACTTTTATTATTATCAATATAACATGCATTATTACCCATATACTGCAGTTAATATCGCCAGAACTGTAATAATTATACTTATTACTTATATTATTATCAATATAACATGCATTATTACCCATATTATGCAGTTATCATCGATAGAACTGTAATAATTATACTTATTACTTATATTATTCTCAATATAACATGCATTATTACCCATATTATGCAGTTATAATCGCTAGGACTATAATAAATGTAGTTACTACTTTTATTATCATCAATATAACATGCATTATTACCCATATTATGCAGTTATTATCGCTAGAACTGTAATAATTATACTTATTACTTATATTATTATCAATATAACATGCATTATTAGCCATATAATGCAGTTATTATCGCTAAAACTGTAATAATTATACTTATTACTTATATTATTGGCAAGATAACGTGCATTATTACCCATATAATGCAGTTATTATCGCCAGAACTGTAATAATTATACTTATTACTTATATTATTAGCAATATAACGTGCATTATTACCCATATAATGCAGTGATTATCGCTAGAACTGTAATAATTATACTCATTACTTATATTATTCTCAATATAACATGCATTATTACCCATATTATGCAGTTATAGTCGCTAGAACTATAATAAATATACTTATTACTCCCGATATTATCAATATAACATCCATTATTACCCAAATAATGCAGTTATTATCGCTAGAACTGTAATAATTATACTTATTACTTATATTATTATCAATATAACATGCATTATTAGCCATATAATGCAGTTATTATCGCTAAAACTGTAATAATTATACTTATTACTTATATTATTGGCAATATAACGTGCATTATTACCCATACAATGCAGTTATTATCGCCAGAACTGTAATAATTATACTTATTACTTATATTATTATCAATATAACATGCATTATTACCCATATTATGCAGTTATTATCGCTAGAACTATAATAAATATACGTATTACTTTTATTATCATCAACATAACATGCATCATTACCCATATTATGCAGTTATTATCGATAGAACTGTAATACACATACTTATTACTTTTATTATTATCAATAGAACATGCACTATTAGCCATATTTTACTATTATTATCGCTAGGACTATAATAATTATACTTATTACTCCCAATATTATCAATACAACATGCATTATTACCCATATAATGCAGTTATTATCGCTAGAACTGTAATACATATTCTTACTACTTTCATTATCATCAATATAACATGCATTATTACCCATATTATGCAGTTATTATCCATAGAACTATAATAAATATACTTATTACTTTTATTATTATCAATATAACATGCATTATTACCCATATTATGCAGTTATCATCGATAGAACTGTAATAAATATACTTATTACTTTTATTATTATCAATATAACATGTACTATTAGCCATATTTTACTATTATTATCGCAAGAACTATAATACTTATACTTACTACTCCCGATATTATCAATATAACGTGCATTATTCGCCATATTGTACTATTATTATCGCTAGAACTGTAATAATTATACTTATTACTTATATTATTCTCAATATAACATGCATTATTACCCATATTATGCAGTTATAATCGCTAGGACTATAATAAATATAGTTACTACTTTTATTATCATCAATATAACATGAATTATTACCCATATTATGCAGTTATTATCGCTAGAACTGTAATAATTATACTTATTACTTATATTATTATCAATATAACATGCATTATTAGCCATATAATGCAGTTATTATCGCTAAAACTGTAATAATTATACTTATTACTTATATTATTCTCAATATAACATGCATTATTACCCATATTATGCTGTTATAATCGCTAGGACTATAATAAATATAGTTACTACTTTTATTATCATCAATATAACATGCATTATTACCCATATTATGCAGTTATTATCGCTAGAACTGTAATAATTATACTTATTACTTATATTATTGGCAATATAACGTGCATTATTACCCATATTATGCAGTTATTATCGCTAGAACTATAATAAATATACGTATTACTTTTATTATCATCAATATAACATGCATCATTACCCATATTATGCAGTTATTATCGATAGAACTGTAATACATATACTTATTACTTTTATTATTATCAATAGAACATGCACTATTAGCCATATTTTACTATTATTATCGCTAGGACCATAATAATTATACTTATTACTCCCAATATTATCAATATAACATGCATTATTACCCATATAATGCAGTTATTATCGCTAGAACTGTAATAAATATACGTATTACTTTTATTATCATCAATATAACATGCATCATTACCCATATTATGCAGTTATTATCGCTAGAACGGTAATAATTATACTTATTACTTATATTATTATCAATATAACATGCATTATTACTCATATAATGCAGTTATTATCGCTAGAACTGTAATAATTATACTTATTACTTATATTATTAGCAATATAAGGTGCATTATTACCCATATAATGCAGTGATTATCGCTAGAACTGTAATAATTATACTCATTACTTATATTATTTTCTATATAACATGCATTATTAGCCATATAATGCAGTTATAGTCGCTAGAACTATAATAAATATACTTATTACTTTTATTATCATCAATATAACATGCATTATTACCCATATTATGCAGTTATTATCGATAGAACTGTAATAAATATACTTATTACTTTTATTATTATCAATATAACATGCACTATTAGCCATATTTTTCTATTATTATCGCTAGAACTATAATAATTATACTTATTACTTATATTATTAGCAATATAACGTGCATTATTACCCATATAATGCAGTTATTATCGACAGAATTATAATAAATATACTTATTACTTTTACTATTATCAATATAACATGCATTATTACCCATATTATGCAGTTCTTATCGATAGAACTGTACTAAATATACTTACTACTTTCATTATCATCAATATAACATGCATTATTACCCATATTATGCAGTTATTATCGATAGAACTATAATAAATATACTTATTACTTTTATTATTATCAATATAACATGCATTATTACCCATATACTGCAGTTATTATCGCCAGAACTGTAATAATTATACTTATTACTTATATTATTATCAATATAACATGCATTATTACCCATATTATGCAGTTATTATCGATAGAACTGTAATAAATATACTTACTACTTTTATTATTATCAATATAACATGCACTATTAGCCATATTTTACTATTATTATCGCTAGAACTTTAATAATTGTACTTATTACTCCCGATATTATCAATATAACGTGCATTATTCGCCATATTGTACTATTATTATCGCTAGAACTATAATAATTATACTTATTACTCCCAATATTATCAATATAACATGCATTTTTAACCATATAATGCAGTTATTATCGCTGGATCTGTAATAATTATACTTGTTACTTATATTATTATCAATATAACATGCATTATTACCCATATTATGCAGTTATAATCGCTAGAACTATAATAAATATACTTATTACTTTTATTATTATCAATATAACATGCATTATTACCCATATTATGCAGTTATTATCGCTAGAACTATAATAAATATACTTATTACTTTTATTATTATCAATATAACATGCATTATTACCCATATACTGCAGTTATTATCGCCAGAACTGTAATAATTATACTTATTACTTATATTATTAGCAATATAACGTGCATTATTACCCATATAATGCAGTTATTATCGCCAGAACTGTAATAATTATACTTATTATTTATATTATTATCAATATAACATGCATTATTACCCATATTATGCAGTTATTATCGCTAGAACTATAATAAATATACGTATTACTTTTATTATCATCAATATAACATGCATCATTACCCATATTATGCAGTTATTATCGATAGAACTGTAATAAATATACTTACTACTTTTATTATTATCAATATAACATGCACTATTAGCCATATTTTACTATTATTATCGCTAGAACTATAATAATTATACTTATTACTTATATTATTAGCAATATAACGTGCGTTATTACCCATATAATGCAGTTATTATCGCCAGAACTGTAATAATTATACTTATTACTCCCGATATTATCAATATAACATGCATTATTACCCATATAATGCAGTTATTATCGCTAGAACTGTAATAATTATACTTATTACTTATATTGTTAGCAGTATAACGTGCATTATTACCCATATTATGCAGTTATTATCTCTAGAACTGTAATAATTATACTTATTACTTATATTATTATCAATATAACATGCATTAGTAGCCATATAATGCAGTTATTATCGCTAGAACTGTAATAATTATACTCATTACTTATATTATTATCAATATAACATGCATTATTACCCATATTATGCAGTTATTATCGCTAGAACTATAATAAATGTACTTACTACTTTTATTATCATCAATATAACATGCATTATTACCCATATTATGCAGTTATTATCGATAGAACTGTAATAAATGTACTTATTACCCTTATTATTATCAATATAACATGCACTATCAGCCATATTTTACTATTATTATCGCTAGAACTATAATAATTATACTTATTACTCCCGATATTATCAATATAACATGCATTATTAGCCATATTGTGCTAGTATTATCGCTAGAACTATAATAATTATTCTTATTACTCCCGATATTATCAATATAACGTGCATTATTACCCCTATTATGCAGTTATTATCGCTAGAACTGTAATAATTATACTTATTACTTATATTATTATCAATATAACATGCATTATTACCCATATAATGCAGTTATTATCGCCAGAACTGTAATAATTATACTTGTTACTTATATTATTATCAATATAACATGCATTATTTCCCATATTATGCAGTTATTATCGATAGAACTGCAATAAATATACTTATTACTTTTATTATTATCAATATAACATGCACTATTAGCCATATTTTACTATTATTATCGCTAGAACTTTAATAATTATACTTATTACTCCCGATATTATCAATATAACGTGCATTATTCGCCATATTGTACTATTATTATCGCTAGAACTATAATAATTATACTTATTACTCCCAATATTATCAATATAACATGCATTTTTAACCATATAATGCAGTTATTATCGCTAGAATCTGTAATAATTATACTTGTTACTTATATTATTATCAATATAACATGCATTATTACCCATATTATGCAGTTATAATCGCTAGAACTATAATAAATATACTTATTACTTTTATTATCATCAATATAACATGCATTATTACCGATATTATGCAGTTATTATTGATAGAACTGTAATAATTATACATATTACTTATATTATTATCAATATAACATGCATTATTACGCATATTATGCAGTTATAGTCGCTAGAACTATAATAAATATCCTTAGTACTTTTATTATAATCAATATAACATGCATTATCACCCATATTATGCAGTTATTATCGATAGAACTTTAATAAAAATACTTATTACTTTTATTATTATCAATATAACATGCACTATTAGCCATATTTTACTATTATTATCGCTAGAACTATAATATTTATACTTATTACTCCCAATATTATCAATATAACATGCATTATTACCCATATAATGCAGTTATTATCGCTAGAACTGTAATAATTATACTTATTACTTATATTATTATCAATATAACATGCATTATTACCGATATTATGCAGTTATTATTGATAGAACTATAATAAATATACTTATTACTTTTATATATATCAATATAACATGCATTATTACCTATATTATGCAGTTATTATCGCTAGAACTGTAATAATTATACTTATTACTTATATTATTAGCAATATAACGTGCATTATTACCCATATAATGCAGTTATTATCGCTAGAACTGTAATAATTATACTTATTACTTTTATTATTATCAATATAACATGCACTATTAGCCATATTTTACTATTATTATCGCTAGAACTATAATATTTATACTTATTACTCCCAATATTATCAATATAACATGCATTATTACCCATATAATGCAGTTATTATCGCTAGAACTGTAATAATTATACTTATTACTTATATTATTATCAATATAACATGCATTATTACGCATATTTTGCAGTTATAAACGCTAGAGCTATAATAAATATACGTAATACTTTTATTATCATCAATATAACATGCATTATTACCCATATTATGCAGTTATTATCGATAGAACTGTAATAAATATACTTATTACTTTTATTATTATCAATATAACATGCACTATTAGCCATATTTTACTATTATTATCGCTAGAACTATAATAATTATACTTATTACTCCCAATACTATCAATATAACATGCATTATTACCCATATAATGCAGTTATAATTGCTAGAACTATAATAAATATACTTACTACTTTTATTATCATCAATATAACATGCATCATTACCCATATTATGCAGTTATTATCGCTAGAACTATAATAAATATACGTATTACTTTTATTATCATCAATATAACATGCATCATTACCCATATTATGCAGTTATTATCGATAGAACTGTAATACATATACTTATTACTTTTATTATTATCAATAGAACATGCACTATTAGCCATATTTTACTATTATTATCGCTAGGACCATAATAATTATACTTATTACTCCCAATATTATCAATATAACATGCATTATTACCCATATAATGCAGTTATTATCGCTAGAACTGTAATAAATATACGTATTACTTTTATTATCATCAATATAACATGCATCATTACCCATATTATGCAGTTATTATCGCTAGAACGGTAATAATTATACTTATTACTTATATTATTATCAATATAACATGCATTATTACTCATATAATGCAGTTATTATCGCTAGAACTGTAATAATTATACTTATTACTTATATTATTAGCAATATAAGGTGCATTATTACCCATATAATGCAGTGATTATCGCTAGAACTGTAATAATTATACTCATTACTTATATTATTCTCTATATAACATGCATTATTAGCCATATAATGCAGTTATAGTCGCTAGAACTATAATAAATATACTTATTACTTTTATTATCATCAATATAACATGCATTATTACCCATATTATGCAGTTATTATCGATAGAACTGTAATAAATATACTTATTACTTTTATTATTATCAATATAACATGCACTATTAGCCATATTTTTCTATTATTATCGCTAGAACTATAATAATTATACTTATTACTTATATTATTAGCAATATAACGTGCATTATTACCCATATAATGCAGTTATTATCGACAGAATTATAATAAATATACTTATTACTTTTACTATTATCAATATAACATGCATTATTACCCATATTATGCAGTTCTTATCGATAGAACTGTACTAAATATACTTACTACTTTCATTATCATCAATATAACATGCATTATTACCCATATTATGCAGTTATTATCGATAGAACTATAATAAATATACTTATTACTTTTATTATTATCAATATAACATGCATTATTACCCATATACTGCAGTTATTATCGCCAGAACTGTAATAATTATACTTATTACTTATATTATTATCAATATAACATGCATTATTACCCATATTATGCAGTTATTATCGATAGAACTGTAATAAATATACTTACTACTTTTATTATTATCAATATAACATGCACTATTAGCCATATTTTACTATTATTATCGCTAGAACTTTAATAATTGTACTTATTACTCCCGATATTATCAATATAACGTGCATTATTCGCCATATTGTACTATTATTATCGCTAGAACTATAATAATTATACTTATTACTCCCAATATTATCAATATAACATGCATTTTTAACCATATAATGCAGTTATTATCGCTGGATCTGTAATAATTATACTTGTTACTTATATTATTATCAATATAACATGCATTATTACCCATATTATGCAGTTATAATCGCTAGAACTATAATAAATATACTTATTACTTTTATTATTATCAATATAACATGCATTATTACCCATATTATGCAGTTATTATCGCTAGAACTATAATAAATATACTTATTACTTTTATTATTATCAATATAACATGCATTATTACCCATATACTGCAGTTATTATCGCCAGAACTGTAATAATTATACTTATTACTTACATTATTAGCAATATAACGTGCATTATTACCCATATAATGCAGTTATTATCGCCAGAACTGTAATAATTATACTTATTATTTATATTATTATCAATATAACATGCATTATTACCCATATTATGCAGTTATTATCGCTAGAACTATAATAAATATACGTATTACTTTTATTATCATCAATATAACATGCATCATTACCCATATTATGCAGTTATTATCGATAGAACTGTAATAAATATACTTACTACTTTTATTATTATCAATATAACATGCACTTTTAGCCATATTTTACTATTATTATCGCTAGAACTATAATAATTATACTTATTACTTATATTATTAGCAATATAACGTGCGTTATTACCCATATAATGCAGTTATTATCGCCAGAACTGTAATAATTATACTTATTACTCCCGATATTATCAATATAACATGCATTATTACCCATATAATGCAGTTATTATCGCTAGAACTGTAATAATTATACTTATTACTTATATTGTTAGCAGTATAACGTGCATTATTACCCATATTATGCAGTTATTATCTCTAGAACTGTAATAATTATACTTATTACTTATATTATTATCAATATAACATGCATTAGTAGCCATATAATGCAGTTATTATCGCTAGAACTGTAATAATTATACTCATTACTTATATTATTATCAATATAACATGCATTATTACCCATATTATGCAGTTATTATCGCTAGAACTATAATAAATGTACTTACTACTTTTATTATCATCAATATAACATGCATTATTACCCATATTATGCAGTTATTATCGATAGAACTGTAATAAATGTACTTATTACCCTTATTATTATCAATATAACATGCACTATCAGCCATATTTTACTATTATTATCGCTAGAACTATAATAATTATACTTATTACTCCCGATATTATCAATATAACATGCATTATTAGCCATATTGTGCTAGTATTATCGCTAGAACTATAATAATTATTCTTATTACTCCCGATATTATCAATATAACGTGCATTATTACCCCTATTATGCAGTTATTATCGCTAGAACTGTAATAATTATACTTATTACTTATATTATTATCAATATAACATGCATTATTACCCATATAATGCAGTTATTATCGCCAGAACTGTAATAATTATACTTGTTACTTATATTATTATCAATATAACATGCATTATTTCCCATATTATGCAGTTATTATCGATAGAACTGCAATAAATATACTTATTACTTTTATTATTATCAATATAACATGCACTATTAGCCATATTTTACTATTATTATCGCTAGAACTTTAATAATTATACTTATTACTCCCGATATTATCAATATAACGTGCATTATTCGCCATATTGTACTATTATTATCGCTAGAACTATAATAATTATACTTATTACTCCCAATATTATCAATATAACATGCATTTTTAACCATATAATGCAGTTATTATCGCTAGAATCTGTAATAATTATACTTGTTACTTATATTATTATCAATATAACATGCATTATTACCCATATTATGCAGTTATAATCGCTAGAACTATAATAAATATACTTATTACTTTTATTATTATCAATATAACATGCACTATTAGCCATATTTTACTATTATTATCGCCAGAACTGTAATAATTATACTTATTACTTATATTATTATCAATATAACATGCATTATTACCCATATAATGCAGTTATTATCGACAGAAGTATAATAAATATACTTATTACTTTTATTATTAGCAATATAACGTGCGTTATTACCCATATAATGCAGTTATTATCGCCAGAACTGTAATAATTATACTTATTACTTATATTATTAGCAATATAACGTGCATTATTACCCATATAATGCAGTTATTATCGCCAGAACTGTAATAATTATACTTATTACTTATATTATTATCAATATAACATGCATTATTACCCATATTATGCAGTTATTATCGCTAGAACTATAATAAATATACGTATTACTTTTATTATCATCAATATAACATGCATCATTACCCATATTATGCAGTTATTATCGATAGAACTGTAATAAATATACTTATTACTTTTATTATTATCAATATAACATGCACTATTAGCCATATTTTACTATTATTATCGCTAGAACTTTAATAATTATACTTATTACTCCCGATAGTATCAATATAACGTGCATTATTCGCCATATTGTACTATTATTATCGCTAGAACTATAATAATTATACTTATTACTCCCAATATTATCAATATAACATGCATTATTACCCATATAATGCAGTTATTATCGCTAGAACTGTAATACATATACTTACTACTTTCATTATCATCAATATAACATGCATTATTACCCATATTATGCAGTTATTATCCATAGAACTATAATAAATATACTTATTACTTTTATTATTATCAATATAACATGCATTATTACCCATATAATGCAGTTATTATCGCTAGAACTGTAATAAATATACTTACTACTTTCATTATCATCAATATAACATGCATTATTACCCATATTATGCAGTTATTATCCATAGAACTATAATAATTATACTTATTACTTATATTATTATCAATATAACATGCATTATTACTCATATTATGCAGTTATTATCGATAGAACTGTAATAAATATACTTATGACTTTTATTATTATCAATATAACATGCACTATTAGCCATATTTTACTATTATTATCGCTAGAACTATAATATTTATACTTATTACTCCCAATATTATCAATATAACATGCATTATTACCCATATAATGCAGTTATTATCGCTAGAACTGTAATAATTATACTTATTACTTATATTATTATCAATATAACATGCATTATTACCGATATTATGCAGTTATTATTGATAGAACTATAATAAATATACTTATTACTTTTATATATATCAATATAACATGCATTATTACCTATATTATGCAGTTATTATCGCTAGAACTGTAATAATTATACTTATTACTTATATTATTAGCAATATAACGTGCATTATTACCCATATAATGCAGTTATTATCGCTAGAACTGTAATAATTATACTTATTACTTTTATTATTATCAATATAACATGCACTATTAGCCATATTTTACTATTATTATCGCTAGAACTATAATATTTATACTTATTACTCCCAATATTATCAATATAACATGCATTATTACCCATATAATGCAGTTATTATCGCTAGAACTGTAATAATTATACTTATTACTTATATTATTATCAATATAACATGCATTATTACGCATATTTTGCAGTTATAAACGCTAGAACTATAATAAATATACGTAATACTTTTATTATCATCAATATAACATGCATTATTACCCATATTATGCAGTTATTATCGATAGAACTGTAATAAATATACTTATTACTTTTATTATTATCAATATAACATGCACTATTAGCCATATTTTACTATTATTATCGCTAGAACTATAATAATTATACTTATTACTCCCAATACTATCAATATAACATGCATTATTACCCATATAATGCAGTTATAATTGCTAGAACTATAATAAATATACTTACTACTTTTATTATCATCAATATAACATGCATCATTACCCATATTATGCAGTTATTATCGCTAGAACTATAATAAATATACGTATTACTTTTATTATCATCAATATAACATGCATCATTACCCATATTATGCAGTTATTATCGATAGAACTGTAATACATATACTTATTACTTTTATTATTATCAATAGAACATGCACTATTAGCCATATTTTACTATTATTATCGCTAGGACCATAATAATTATACTTATTACTCCCAATATTATCAATATAACATGCATTATTACCCATATAATGCAGTTATTATCGCTAGAACTGTAATAAATATACGTATTACTTTTATTATCATCAATATAACATGCATCATTACCCATATTATGCAGTTATTATCGCTAGAACGGTAATAATTATACTTATTACTTATATTATTATCAATATAACATGCATTATTACTCATATAATGCAGTTATTATCGCTAGAACTGTAATAATTATACTTATTACTTATATTATTAGCAATATAAGGTGCATTATTACCCATATAATGCAGTGATTATCGCTAGAACTGTAATAATTATACTCATTACTTATATTATTCTCTATATAACATGCATTATTAGCCATATAATGCAGTTATAGTCGCTAGAACTATAATAAATATACTTATTACTTTTATTATCATCAATATAACATGCATTATTACCCATATTATGCAGTTATTATCGATAGAACTGTAATAAATATACTTATTACTTTTATTATTATCAATATAACATGCACTATTAGCCATATTTTTCTATTATTATCGCTAGAACTATAATAATTATACTTATTACTTATATTATTAGCAATATAACGTGCATTATTACCCATATAATGCAGTTATTATCGACAGAATTATAATAAATATACTTATTACTTTTACTATTATCAATATAACATGCATTATTACCCATATTATGCAGTTCTTATCGATAGAACTGTACTAAATATACTTACTACTTTCATTATCATCAATATAACATGCATTATTACCCATATTATGCAGTTATTATCGATAGAACTATAATAAATATACTTATTACTTTTATTATTATCAATATAACATGCATTATTACCCATATTATGCAGTTATTATCGCTAGAACTATAATAAATATACGTATTACTTTTATTATCATCAATATAACATGCATCATTACCCATATTATGCAGTTATTATCGATAGAACTGTAATAAATATACTTACTACTTTTATTATTATCAATATAACATGCACTATTAGCCATATTTTACTATTATTATCGCTAGAACTATAATAATTATACTTATTACTTATATTATTAGCAATATAACGTGCGTTATTACCCATATAATGCAGTTATTATCGCCAGAACTGTAATAATTATACTTATTACTCCCGATATTATCAATATAACATGCATTATTACCCATATAATGCAGTTATTATCGCTAGAACTGTAATAATTATACTTATTACTTATATTGTTAGCAGTATAACGTGCATTATTACCCATATTATGCAGTTATTATCTCTAGAACTGTAATAATTATACTTATTACTTATATTATTATCAATATAACATGCATTAGTAGCCATATAATGCAGTTATTATCGCTAGAACTGTAATAATTATACTCATTACTTATATTATTATCAATATAACATGCATTATTACCCATATTATGCAGTTATTATCGCTAGAACTATAATAAATGTACTTACTACTTTTATTATCATCAATATAACATGCATTATTACCCATATTATGCAGTTATTATCGATAGAACTGTAATAAATGTACTTATTACCCTTATTATTATCAATATAACATGCACTATCAGCCATATTTTACTATTATTATCGCTAGAACTATAATAATTATACTTATTACTCCCGATATTATCAATATAACATGCATTATTAGCCATATTGTGCTAGTATTATCGCTAGAACTATAATAATTATTCTTATTACTCCCGATATTATCAATATAACGTGCATTATTACCCCTATTATGCAGTTATTATCGCTAGAACTGTAATAATTATACTTATTACTTATATTATTATCAATATAACATGCATTATTACCCATATAATGCAGTTATTATCGCCAGAACTGTAATAATTATACTTGTTACTTATATTATTATCAATATAACATGCATTATTTCCCATATTATGCAGTTATTATCGATAGAACTGCAATAAATATACTTATTACTTTTATTATTATCAATATAACATGCACTATTAGCCATATTTTACTATTATTATCGCTAGAACTTTAATAATTATACTTATTACTCCCGATATTATCAATATAACGTGCATTATTCGCCATATTGTACTATTATTATCGCTAGAACTATAATAATTATACTTATTACTCCCAATATTATCAATATAACATGCATTTTTAACCATATAATGCAGTTATTATCGCTAGAATCTGTAATAATTATACTTGTTACTTATATTATTATCAATATAACATGCATTATTACCCATATTATGCAGTTATAATCGCTAGAACTATAATAAATATACTTATTACTTTTATTATTATCAATATAACATGCACTATTAGCCATATTTTACTATTATTATCGCCAGAACTGTAATAATTATACTTATTACTTATATTATTATCAATATAACATGCATTATTACCCATATAATGCAGTTATTATCGACAGAAGTATAATAAATATACTTATTACTTTTATTATTAGCAATATAACGTGCGTTATTACCCATATAATGCAGTTATTATCGCCAGAACTGTAATAATTATACTTATTACTTATATTATTAGCAATATAACGTGCATTATTACCCATATAATGCAGTTATTATCGCCAGAACTGTAATAATTATACTTATTACTTATATTATTATCAATATAACATGCATTATTACCCATATTATGCAGTTATTATCGCTAGAACTATAATAAATATACGTATTACTTTTATTATCATCAATATAACATGCATCATTACCCATATTATGCAGTTATTATCGATAGAACTGTAATAAATATACTTATTACTTTTATTATTATCAATATAACATGCACTGTTAGCCATATTTTACTATTATTATCGCTAGAACTTTAATAATTATACTTATTACTCCCGATAGTATCAATATAACGTGCATTATTCGCCATATTGTACTATTATTATCGCTAGAACTATAATAATTATACTTATTACTCCCAATATTATCAATATAACATGCATTATTACCCATATAATGCAGTTATTATCGCTAGAACTGTAATACATATACTTACTACTTTCATTATCATCAATATAACATGCATTATTACCCATATTATGCAGTTATTATCCATAGAACTATAATAATTATACTTATTACTTATATTATTATCAATATAACATGCATTATTACTCATATTATGCAGTTATTATCGATAGAACTGTAATAAATATACTTATTACTTTTATTATTATCAATATAACATGCACTATTAGCCATATTTTACTATTATTATCGCTAGAACTTTAATAATTATACTTATTACTCCCGATAGTATCAATATAACGTGCATTATTCGCCATATTGTACTATTATTATCGCTAGAACTATAATAATTATACTTATTACTCCCAATATTATCAATATAACATGCATTTTTAAGCATATAATGCAGTTATTATCGCTGGATCTACAGGGTGTCCGCGGCAAAGTGTTACACCTTAATATCTCATGAACTGTCGATGTCACGAAAAAGTGCTTATATGGAAATTGCAGGGTAAAAGAGGCCCAATGTTTTGGCCGAAGCGAAATTTTTTTATTGTTATTAATGTAAAAGATATGATAGTGAAGTTTCGATTTATACGTGGAATTACAATTCTTTTTCCGATCAGGCGATAGTGCTTTTCAAGACGAATTCATCAAGGTTTTATGTACCTACCCGATTTTTAGTAGTTTTCGAGATATAACGCTTAGAAATTTACTGATTTTCAGCAGTGACGTCTCGGTTTGACGAGTAAGTCATAAAAACGATCTTATTGTTACGGTAAGTGCCGCAGGTTAGACCCTGCCTGCCGAAACAGATAGGCGGGGTCTATGGTAAAAAATGGCAGTTCCGAAAAGTAAGAAACGTGAAAACAATTATCCATTACAGTGTAAGACGTCCCAAACTCCCAAATTATTAATATAATCTTCGATACGGAAATCTTAAACTGTAATGGATAATTGTTTTCACGTTTCTTACTTTTCGGAACTGCCATTTTTTACCATAGACCCCGCCTATCTGTTTCGGCAGGCAGGGTCTAACCTGCGGCACTTACCGTAACAATAAGATCGTTTTTATGACTTACTCGTCAAACCGAGACGTCACTGCTGAAAATCAGTAAATTTCTAAGCGTTATATCTCGAAAACTACTAAAAATCGGGTAGGTACATAAAACCTTGATGAATTCGTCTTGAAAAGCACTATCGCCTGATCGGAAAAAGAATTGTAATTCCACGTATAAATCGAAACTTCACTATCATATCTTTTACATTAATAACAATAAAAAAATTTCGCTTCGGCCAAAACATCGGGCCTCTTTTACCCTGCAATTTCCATATAAGCACTTTTTCGTGACATCGATAGTTCATGAGATATTAAGGTGTAACACTTTGCCGCGGACACCCTGTATAATAAGTATACTTGTTACTTATATTATTATCAATATAACATGCATTATTACCCATATTATGCAGTTATTATTGATAGAACTATAATAAATATACTTATTACTTTTATATATATCAATATAACATGCATTATTACCTATATTATGCAGTTATTATCGCTAGAACTGTAATAATTATACTTATTACTTATATTATTAGCAATATAACGTGCATTATTACCCATATAATGCAGTTATTATCGCTAGAACTGTAATAATTATACTTATTACTTTTATTATTATCAATATAACATGCACTATTAGCCATATTTTACTATTATTATCGCTAGAACTATAATATTTATACTTATTACTCCCAATATTATCAATATAACATGCATTATTACCCATATAATGCAGTTATTATCGCTAGAACTGTAATAATTATACTTATTACTTATATTATTATCAATATAACATGCATTATTACGCATATTTTGCAGTTATAAACGCTAGAACTATAATAAATATACGTAATACTTTTATTATCATCAATATAACATGCATTATTACCCATATTATGCAGTTATTATCGATACAACTGTAATAAATATACTTATTACTTTTATTATTATCAATATAACATGCACTATTAGCCATATTTTACTATTATTATCGCTAGAACTATAATAATTATACTTATTACTCCCAATACTATCAATATAACATGCATTATTACCCATATAATGCAGTTATAATTGCTAGAACTATAATAAATATACTTACTACTTTTATTATCATCAATATAACATGCATTATTACCGATATTATGCAGTTATTATTGATAGAACTGTAATAATTATACATATTACTTATATTATTATCAATATAACATGCATTATTACGCATATTATGCAGTTATAGTCGCTAGAACTATAATAAATATCCTTAGTACTTTTATTATAATCAATATAACATGCATTATCACCCATATTATGCAGTTATTATCGATAGAACTTTAATAAAAATACTTATTACTTTTATTATTATCAATATAACATGCACTATTAGCCATATTTTAGTATTATTATCGCTAGAACTATAATAATTATACATATTATTCCCGATATTATCAATATAACATGCATTATTACCCATATAATGCAGTTATTATCGCTAGAACTGTAATAATTATACTTATTACTTATATTATTCTCAATATGACATGCATTATTACCCATATTATGCAGTTATTATCGACAGAACTGTAATAAATATACTTATTACTTTTATTATTATCAATATAACATGCACTATTAGCCATATTTTACTATTATTATCGCTAGAACTATAATAATTATACTTATTAGTCCCAATATTATCAATATAACATGCATTATTACCCATATAATGCAGTTATTATCGCTAGAACTGTAATAATTATACTTATTACTTATATTATTATCAATATAACATGCATTATTACCCATATTATGCAGTTATTATCGCTAGAACTGTAATAAATATACTTATGACTTTTATTATTATCAATATAACATGCACTATTAGCCATATTTTACTATTATTATCGCTAGAACTATAATATTTATACTTATTACTCCCAATATTATCAATATAACATGCATTATTACCCATATAATGCAGTTATTATCGCTAGAACTGTAATAATTATACTTATTACTTATATTATTATCAATATAACATGCATTATTACCGATATTATGCAGTTATTATTGATAGAACTATAATAAATATACTTATTACTTTTATATATATCAATATAACATGCATTATTACCTATATTATGCAGTTATTATCGCTAGAACTGTAATAATTATACTTATTACTTATATTATTAGCAATATAACGTGCATTATTACCCATATAATGCAGTTATTATCGCTAGAACTGTAATAATTATACTTATTACTTTTATTATTATCAATATAACATGCACTATTAGCCATATTTTACTATTATTATCGCTAGAACTATAATATTTATACTTATTACTCCCAATATTATCAATATAACATGCATTATTACCCATATAATGCAGTTATTATCGCTAGAACTGTAATAATTATACTTATTACTTATATTATTATCAATATAACATGCATTATTACGCATATTTTGCAGTTATAAACGCTAGAACTATAATAAATATACGTAATACTTTTATTATCATCAATATAACATGCATTATTACCCATATTATGCAGTTATTATCGATAGAACTGTAATAAATATACTTATTACTTTTATTATTATCAATATAACATGCACTATTAGCCATATTTTACTATTATTATCGCTAGAACTATAATAATTATACTTATTACTCCCAATACTATCAATATAACATGCATTATTACCCATATAATGCAGTTATAATTGCTAGAACTATAATAAATATACTTACTACTTTTATTATCATCAATATAACATGCATTATTACCGATATTATGCAGTTATTATTGATAGAACTGTAATAATTATACATATTACTTATATTATTATCAATATAACATGCATTATTACGCATATTATGCAGTTATAGTCGCTAGAACTATAATAAATATCCTTAGTACTTTTATTATAATCAATATAACATGCATTATCACCCATATTATGCAGTTATTATCGATAGAACTTTAATAAAAATACTTATTACTTTTATTATTATCAATATAACATGCACTATTAGCCATATTTTAGTATTATTATCGCTAGAACTATAATAATTATACATATTATTCCCGATATTATCAATATAACATGCATTATTACCCATATAATGCAGTTATTATCGCTAGAACTGTAATAATTATACCTATTACTTATATTATTATCAATATAACATGCATTATTACCCATATTATGCAGTTACAATCGCTAGAACTATAATAAATATACGAATTACTTTTATTATCATTAATATAACATGCATTATTACCTATATTATGCAGTTATTATCGCTAGAACTATAATAAATATACTTATTACTCCCGATATTATCAATATTACATCCATTATTACCCATATAATGCAGTTATTATCGCTAGATCTGTAATAATTATACTTATTACTTATATTGTCATCAATATAACATGCATTATTACCCATATTATGCAGTTATTATCGCTAGAACTGTAATAAATACACTTATTACTTTTATTATCATCAATATAACATGCATTATTACCTATATTATGCAGTTATTATCGATAGAACTATAATAAATATACTTACTACTTTTATTATCATCAATATAACATGCATTATTACGGATATTATGCAGTTATTATTGATAGAACTATAATAAATATACTTATTACTTTTATTATTATCAATATAACATGCATTATTACCTATATTATGCAGTTATTATCGCTAGAACTATAATAAATATACTTATTACTCCCGATATTATCAATATTACATCCATTATTACCCACATAATGCAGTTATTATCGCTAGAACTGTAATAATTATACTTATTACTTATATTATCATCAATATAACATGCATTATTACCCATATTATGCAGTTATTATCGATAGAACTGTAATAAATATACTTATTACTTTAATTATTATCAATATAACATGCACTATTAGCCATATTTTACTATTATTATCGCTAGAACTGTAATAATTATACTTATTACTCCCAATATTATCAATATAACATGCATTATTACCCATATAATGCAGTTATTATCGCTAGAGCTGTAATAATTATACATATTACTTATATTATTAGCAATATAACGTGCATTATTACCCATATAATGCAGTTATTATCGCTAGAACTGTAATAAATATACTTATTACTTATATTATTATCAATATAACATGCATTATTACCCATATGATGCAGTTACAATCGCTAGAACTATAATAAATATACGTATTACTTATATTATTATCAATATAACATGCATTATTACCCATATTATGCAGTTATTATCGATAGAACTGTAATAAATATACTTATTACTTTTATTATTATCAATATAACATGCACTATTAGCCATATTTTACTATTATTATCGCTAGAACTATAATAATTATACTTATTACTCCCAATACTATCAATATAACATGCATTATTACCCATATAATGCAGTTATAATTGCTAGAACTATAATAAATATACTTACTACTTTTATTATCATCAATATAACATGCATTATTACCGATATTATGCAGTTATTATTGATAGAACTATAATAAATATACTTATTACTTTTATTATTATCAATATAACATGCATTATTACCTATATTATGCAGTTATTATCGCTAGAACTATAATAAATATACTTATTACTCCCGATATTATTAATATTACATCCATTATTACCCATATAATGCAGTTATTATCGCTAGAACTATAATAATTATACTTATTACTTATATTATCATCAATATAACATGCATTATTACCCATATTATGCAGTTATTATCGATAGAACTATAATAAATGTACTTATTACTTTTATTATTATCAATATAACATGCACTATTAGCCATATTTTACTATTATTATCGCTAGAACTATAATAATTATACTTATTAGTCCCAATATTATCAATATAACATGCATTATTACCCATATAATGCAGTTATTATCGCTAGAACTGTAATAATTATACCTATTACTTATATTATTATCAATATAACATGCATTATTACCCATATTATGCAGTTACAATCGCTAGAACTATAATAAATATACTTAGTACTTTAATTATCGTCAATATAACATGCATTATTACCCATAGTATGCAGTTATTATCGATAGAACTATAATAAATATACTTATTACTTCTATTATTATCTGTATAACATGCATTATTACCCATATTATGCAGTTATTATCGCTAGAACTGTAATAAGTATACTTATTACTTATATTATTATCAATATAACATGCATTATTACCCATATTATGCAGTTATTATCGCTAGAACTATAATAAATATACGTATTACTTTTATTATCATCAATATAACATGCATTATTAACCATATTATGCAGTTATTATCGATAGAACTTTAATAAAAATACTTATTACTTTTATTATTATCAATATAACATGCACTATTAGCCATATTTTAGTATTATTATCGCTAGAACTATAATAATTATACATATTATTCCCGATATTATCAATATAACATGCATTATTACCCATATAATGCAGTTATTATCGCTAGAACTGTAATAATTATACTTATTACTTATATTATTCTCAATATAACATGCATTATTACCCATATTATGCAGTTATTATCGATAGAACTGTAATAAATATACTTATTTCTTTTATTATTATCAATATAACATGCACTATTAGCCATATTTTACTATTATTATCGCTAGAACTATAATAATTATACTTATTACTCCCAATATTATCAATATAACATGCATTATTACCCATATAATGCAGTTATAATTGCTAGAACTATAATAAATATACTTATTACTTTCATTATTATCAATATAACATGCATTATTACCTATATTATGGAGTTATTATCGCTAGAACTATAATAAATATACTTATTACACCCGATATTATCAATATTACATCCATTATTACCCATATAATGCAGTTATAATTGCTAGAACTATAATAAATATACTTACTACTTCTATTATCATCAATATAACATGCATTATTACCGATATTATGCAGTTATTATTGATAGAACTGTAATAATTATACATATTACTTATATTATTATCAATATAACATGCATTATTACCCATATAATGCAGTTATTATCGCTAGAACTGTAATAATTATACTTATTACTTATATTATTCTCAATATAACATGCATTATTACCCATATTATGCAGTTATTATCGACAGAACTGTAATAAATATACTTATTACTTTTATTATTATCAATATAACATGCACTATTAGCCATATTTTACTATTATTATCGCTAGAACTATAATAATTATACTTATTAGTCCCAATATTATCAATATAACATGCATTATTACCCATATAATGCAGTTATTATCGCTAGAACTGTAATAATTATACTTATTACTTATATTATCATCAATATAACATGCATTATTACCCATATTATGCAGTTATTATCGCTAGAACTGTAATAAATACACTTATTACTTTTATTATCATCAATATAGCATGCATTATTACCCATATTATGCAGTTATTATCTTAAGAACTGTAATAATTATACTTATTACTTATATTATTATCAATATAACATGCATGATTACCCATATTATGCAGTTATAATTGGTAGAACTATAATAAATATACTTATTACTTATATTATTAGCAATATAACGAGCATTATTACCCATATTATGCAGTTATTATCGATAGAAGTATAATAAATATACTTATTACTTTTTTATTATGAATATAACATGCACTCTTAGCCATATTTTATTAGTATTATCGTTAAAAATGTAATAATTATACTTATTACTCCCGATATTATCAATATAACATCCATTATTACCCATATAATGCAGTTATTATCGCTAGAACTATAATAATTATACTTATTACTTACATTATTAGCAATATAACGTGCATTATTACCCATATTATGCAGTTATTATTTATAGAACTATAATAAATATACTTATTACTTATATTATTATCAATATAACATGCATGATTACCCATATAATGCAGTTATTATCGCTAGAACTGTAACAATTATACTTATTACTTATATTATTAGCAATATAACATCCATTATTACCCATATAATGCAGTTATTATCGCTAGAACTGTAATAATTATACTTATTACTTTTATTATTATGAATATAACATGCATTATTACCCATATTATGCAGTTATTATCGCTAGAACTGTAATAAATATACTTATGACTTTTATTATTATCAATATAACATGCACTATTAGCCATATTTTACTATTATTATCGCTAGAACTATAATATTTATACTTATTACTCCCAATATTATCAATATAACATGCATTATTACCCATATAATGCAGTTATTATCGCTAGAACTGTAATAATTATACTTATTACTTATATTATTATCAATATAACATGCATTATTACCCATATAATGCAGTTATTATCGCTAGAACTGTAATAATTATACTTATTACTTATATTATTATCAATATAACATGCATTATTACCCATATTTTACTATTATTATCGCTAGAACTATAATAATTATACTTATTACTCCCAATATTATCATTATAACATGCATTATTACACATACTATGCAGTTATTATCGCTAGAACTATAATAAATATACTTATTACTTTATTATTATCAATATAACATGCATTATTACCTATATTAGGCAGTTATTATTGCTAGAACTATAATAAATATACTTATTACTCCCGATATTGTCAATATAACATCCATTATTACCCATATAATGCAGTTATTATCGCTAGAACTGTAATAGTTATACTTATCACTTATATTATTATCAATATAACATGCATTATTACCCATATTATGCAGTTATTATCGCTAGAACTATAATAAATATACGTATTACTTTTGTTATCATCAATATAACATGCATTATTACCCATATTATGCAGTTATTATCGATAGAACTGTAATAAATATACTTATTACTTTTATTATTATCAATATAACATGCACTATTAGCCATATTTTGCTATTATTATCGCTAGAACTATAATAATTATACTTATTACTCCCAATATTATCAATATAACATGCATTATTACCCATATTATGCAGTTATTATCGCTAGAACTATAATAAATATACTTATTACTCCCGACATTATCAATATAACATGCATTATTACCCATATAATGCAGTTATTATCGCTAGAACTGTAATAAGTATACTTATTACTTATATTATTATCAATATAACATGCATTATTACCCATATTATGCAGTTATTATCGCTAAACTATAATAAATATACATATTACTTCTATTATTATCAATATAACATGCATTATTACCTATATTATGCAGTTATTATCGCTAGAACTATAATAAATATACTTATTACTCCCGATATTATCAATATAACATCCATTATTACCCATATAATGCAGTTATTATCGCTAGAACTGTAATAATTATACTTATGACTTATATTATTATCAATATAACATGCATTATTACCCATATTATGCAGTTATTATCGCTAGAACTATAATAAATATACCTATTACTCCCGATATTATCAATATAACATCCATTATTACCCATATAATGGAGTTATTATCGCTAGAACTGTAATAATTATACTTATTACTTATATTATTATCAATATAACATGCATTATTACCCATATTATGCAGTTATTATCGCTAGAACTATAATAAATATACGTATTACTTTTGTTATCATCAATATAACATGCATTATTACCCATATTATGCAGTTATTATCGATAGAACTGTAATAAATATACTTATTACTTTTATTATTATCAATATAACATGCACTATTAGCCATATTTTACTATTATTATCGCTAGAACTATAATAATGATACTTATTACTCCCAATATTATCATTATAACATGCATTATTACACATATTATGCAGTTATTATCGCTAGAACTATAATAAATATACTTATTACTTTTACTATTATCAATATAACATGCATTATTACCTATATTATGCAGTTATTATCGCTAGAACTATAATAAATATACGTATTACTTTTGTTATCATCAATATAACATGCATTATTACCCATATTATGCAGTTATTATCGATAGAACTGTAATAAATATACTTATTACTTTTATTATTATCAATATAACATGCACTATTAGCCATATTTTACTATTATTATCGCTAGAACTATAATAATTATACTTATTACTCCCAATATTATCATTATAACATGCATTATTACACATACTATGCAGTTATTATCGCTAGAACTATAATAAATATACTTATTACTTTTATTATTATCAATATAACATGCATTATTACCTATATTATGCAGTTATTATTGCTAGAACTATAATAAATATACTTATTACTCCCGATATTGTCAATATAACATCCATTATTACCCATATAATGCAGTTATTATCGCTAGAACTGTAATAATTATACTTATCACTTATATTATTATCAATATAACATGCATTATTACCCATATTATGCAGTTATTATCGCTAGAACTATAATAAATATACGTATTACTTTTGTTATCATCAATATAACATGCATTATTACCCATATTATGCAGTTATTATCGATAGAACTGTAATAAATATACTTATTACTTTTATTATTATCAATATAACATGCACTATTAGCCATATTTTGCTATTATTATCGCTAGAACTATAATAATTATACTTATTACTCCCAATATTATCAATATAACATGCATTATTACCCATATTATGCAGTTATTATCGCTAGAACTATAATAAATATACTTATTACTCCCGACATTATCAATATAACATGCATTATTACCCATATAATGCAGTTATTATCGCTAGAACTGTAATAAGTATACTTATTACTTATATTATTATCAATATAACATGCATTATCACCCATATTATGCAGTTATTATCGATAGAACTTTAATAAAAATACTTATTACTTTTATTATTATCAATATAACATGCACTATTAGCCATATTTTAGTATTATTATCGCTAGAACTATAATAATTATACATATTATTCCCGATATTATCAATATAACATGCATTATTACCCATATAATGCAGTTATTATCGCTAGAACTGTAATAATTATACTTATTACTTATATTATTCTCAATATAACATGCATTATTACCCATATTATGCAGTTATTATCGATAGAACTGTAATAAATATACTTATTACTTTTATTATTATCAATATAACATGCACTATTAGCCATATTTTACTATTATTATCGCTAGAACTATAATAATTATACTTATTAGTCCCAATATTATCAATATAACATGCATTATTACCCATATAATGCAGTTATTATCGCTAGAACTGTAATAATTATACCTATTAGTTATATTATTATCAATATAACATGCATTATTACCCATATTATGCAGTTATTATCGATAGAACTGTAATAAATATACTTATTACTTTTATTATTATCAATATAACATGCACTATTAGCCATATTTTACTATTATTATCGCTAGAACTATAATAATTATACTTATTACTCCCAATATTATCAATATAACATGCATTATTACCCATATACTGCAGTTATTATTGCTAGAACTATAATAAATATACTTACTACTTTTATTATCATCAATATAACATGCATTATTACCGATATTATGCAGTTATTATTGATAGAACTATAATATATATACTTATTACTTTTATTATTATCAATATAACATGCATTATTACCTATATTATGCAGTTATTATCGCTAGAACTATAATAAATATACTTATTACTCCCGATATTATCAATATTACATCCATTATTACCCATATAATGCAGTTATTATCGCTAGAACTGTAATAATTATACTTATTACTTATATTATCATCAATATAACATGCATTATTACCCATATTATGCAGTTATTATCGCTAGAACTGTAATAAATACACTTATTACGTTTATTATCATCAATATAACATGCATTATTACCTATATTATGCAGTTATTATCGATAGAACTGTAATAAATATACTTATTACTTTTATTATTATCAATATAACATGCACTATTAGCCATATTTTACTATTATTATACCTGGAACTATAATAATTATACTTATTAGTCCCAATATTATCAATATAACATGCATTATTACGCATATAATGCAGTTATTATCGCTAGAACTGTAATAATTATACCTATTACTTATATTATTATGAATATAACATGCATTATTACCCATATTATGCAGTTACAATCGCTAGAACTATAATAAATATACTTAGTACTTTAATTATCATCAATATAACATGCATTATTACCCATATTATGCAGTTATTATCGATAGAACTATAATAAATATACTTATTACTTTTATTATTATCTGTATAATATGCATTATTACCCATATTATGCAGTTATTATCGCTAGAACTGTAATAAGTATACTTATTACTTATATTATTATCAATATAACATGCATTATTGCCCATATTATGCAGTTATAATCGCTAGAACTATAATAAATATACGTATTACTTTTATTATCATCAATATAACATGCATTATTACCCATATTATGCAGTTATTATCGATAGAACTGTAATAAATATACTTATTACTTTTATTATTATCAATATAACATGCACTATTAGCCATATTTTACTATTTTTATCGCTAGAACTATAATAATTATACTTATTACTCCCAATATTATCAATATAACATGCATTATTACCCATATAATGCAGTTATTATCGCTAGAACTGTAATAATTATACTTATTACTTATATTATTATCAATATAACATGCATTATTACCCATATTATGCAGTTACAATCGCTAGAACTACAATAAATATACTTAGTACTTTTATTATCATCAATATAACATGCATTATTACCCATATTATGCAGTTATTATCCACAGAATTGTAATAAATATACTTATTACTTTTATTATTATCAATATAACATGCACTATTAGCCATATTTTACTATTATTATCGCTAGAACTATAATAGTTATACTTGTTACTCCCAATATTATCAATATAACGTGCATTATTACCCATATTATGCAGTTATTATCGATAGAACTGTAATAAATATACTTATTACTTATATTATTATCAATATAACATGCATTATAACCCATATTATGCAGTTACAATCGCTAGAACTATAATAAATATACGTATTACTTATATTATTATCAATATAACATGTATTATTACCCATATTATGCAGTTATTATCTTAAGAACTGTAATAATTATACTTATTACTTATATTATTATCAATATAACATGCATGATTACCCATATTATGCAGTTATAATTGGTAGAACTATAATAAATATACTTATTACTTATATTATTAGCAATATAACGAGCATTATTACCCATATTATGCAGTTATTATCGATAGAAGTATAATAAATATACTTATTACTTTTTTATTATGAATATAACATGCACTCTTAGCCATATTTTATTAGTATTATCGTTAAAAATGTAATAATTATACTTATTACTCCCGATATTATCAATATAACATCCATTATTACCCATATAATGCAGTTATTATCGCTAGAACTATAATAATTATACTTATTACTTACATTATTAGCAATATAACGTGCATTATTACCCATGTTATGCAGTTATTATCACTAGAACTGTAATAATTATACTTATTACTTATATTATTATCAATATAACATGCATTATTACCCATGTAATGCAGTTATTATCGCTAGAACTGTAATAATTATACTTATTACTTATATTATCATCAATATAACATGCATTATTACCCATATTATGCAGTTATTATCGATAGAACTGTAATAAATATACTTATTACTTTTATTATTATGAATATAACATGCATTATTACCCATATTATGCAGTTATTATCGCTAGAACTGTAATAAATATACTTATGACTTTTATTATTATCAATATAACATGCACTATTAGCCATATTTTACTATTATTATCGCTAGAACTATAATATTTATACTTATTACTCCCAATATTATCAATATAACATGCATTATTACCCATATAATGCAGTTATTATCGCTAGAACTGTAATAATTATACTTATTACTTATATTATTATCAATATAACATGCATTATTACGCATATTTTGCAGTTATAAACGCTAGAACTATAATAAATATACTTATTACTTTTATTATTATCAATATAACATGCATTATTACCTATATTATGCAGTTATTATCGCTAGAACTATAATAAATATACTTATTACTCCCGATATTATCAATATAACATCCATTATTACCCATATAATGCAGTTATTATCGCTAGAACTGTAATAATTATACTTATGACTTATATTATTATCAATATAACATGCATTATTACCCATATTATGCAGTTATTATCGCTAGAACTATAATAAATATACTTATTACTCCCGATATTATCAATATAACATCCATTATTACCCATATAATGCAGTTATTATCGCTAGAACTGTAATAATTATACTTATGACTTATATTATTATCAATATAACATGCATTATTACCCATATTATGCAGTTATTATCGCTAGAACTATAATAAATATACGTATTACTTTTGTTATCATCAATATAACATGCATTATTACCCATATTATGCAGTTATTATCGATAGAACTGTAATAAATATACTTATTACTTTTATTATTATCAATATAACATGCACTATTAGCCATATTTTACTATTATTATCGCTAGAACTATAATAATTATACTTATTACTCCCAATATTATCATTATAACATGCATTATTACACATACTATGCAGTTATTATCGCTAGAACTATAATAAATATACTTATTACTTTTATTATTATCAATATAACATGCATTATTACCTATATTATGCAGTTATTATTGCTAGAACTATAATAAATATACTTATTACTCCCGATATTGTCAATATAACATCCATTATTACCCATATAATGCAGTTATTATCGCTAGAACTGTAATAATTATACTTATCACTTATATTATTATCAATATAACATGCATTATTACCCATATTATGCAGTTATTATCGCTAGAACTATAATAAATATACGTATTACTTTTGTTATCATCAATATAACATGCATTATTACCCATATTATGCAGTTATTATCGATAGAACTGTAATAAATATACTTATTACTTTTATTATTATCAATATAACATGCACTATTAGCCATATTTTGCTATTATTATCGCTAGAACTATAATAATTATACTTATTACTCCCAATATTATCAATATAACATGCATTATTACCCATATTATGCAGTTATTATCGCTAGAACTATAATAAATATACTTATTACTCCCGACATTATCAATATAACATGCATTATTACCCATATAATGCAGTTATTATCGCTAGAACTGTAATAAGTATACTTATTACTTATATTATTATCAATATAACATGCATTATTACCCATATTATGCAGTTATTATCGCTAAACTATAATAAATATACATATTACTTCTATTATTATCAATATAACATGCATTATTACCTATATTATGCAGTTATTATCGCTAGAACTATAATAAATATACTTATTACTCCCGATATTATCAATATAACATCCATTATTACCCATATAATGCAGTTATTATCGCTAGAACTGTAATAATTATACTTATTACTTATATTATTATCAATATAACATGCATTATTACCCATATTATGCAGTTATTATCGATAGAACTATAATAAATATACTTATTACTCCCGATATTATCAATATAACATCCATTATTACCCATATAATGCAGTTATTATCGCTAGAACTGTAATAATTATACTTATTACTTATATTATTATCAATATAACATGCATTATTACCCATATTATGCAGTTATTATCGATAGAACTATAATAAATGTACTTATTACTTTTATTATTATCAATATAACATGCACTATTAGCCATATTTTACTATTATTATCGCTAGAACTATAATAATTATACTTATTAGTCCCAATATTATCAATATAACATGCATTATTACCCATATTATGCAGTTATTATCGCTAGAACTATAATAAATATACTTATTACTCCCGACATTATCAATATAACATGCATTATTACCCATATAATGCAGTTATTATCGCTAGAACTGTAATAAGTATACTTATTACTTATATTATTATCAATATAACATGCATTATTACCCATATTATGCAGTTATTATCGCTAAACTATAATAAATATACATATTACTTCTATTATTATCAATATAACATGCATTATTACCTATATTATGCAGTTATTATCGCTAGAACTATAATAAATATACTTATTACTCCCGATATTATCAATATAACATGCATTATTACCCATATAATGCAGTTATTATCGCTAGAACTGTAATAATTATACTTATTACTTATATTATCATCAATATAACATGCATTATTACCCATATTATGCAGTTATTATCGCTAGAACTATAATAAATATACTTATTACTCCCGATATTATCAATATAACATCCATTATTACCCATATAATGCAGTTATTATCGCTAGAACTGTAATAATTATACTTATGACTTATATTATTATCAATATAACATGCATTATTACCCATATTATGCAGTTATTATCGCTAGAACTCTAATAAATATACTTATTACTCCCGATATTATCAATATAACATCCATTATTACCCATATAATGCAGTTATTATCGCTAGAACTGTAATAATTATACTTATGACTTATATTATTATCAATATAACATGCATTATTACCCATATTATGCAGTTATTATCGCTAGAACTATAATAAATATACGTATTACTTTTGTTATCATCAATATAACATGCATTATTACCCATATTATGCAGTTATTATCGATAGAACTGTAATAAATATACTTATTACTTTTATTATTATCAATATAACATGCACTATTAGCCATATTTTACTATTATTATCGCTAGAACTATAATATTTATACTTATTACTCCCAATATTATCAATATAACATGCATTATTACCCATATAATGCAGTTATTATCGCTAGAACTGTAATAATTATACTTATTACTTATATTATTATCAATATAACATGCATTATTACGCATATTTTGCAGTTATAAACGCTAGAACTATAATAAATATACTTATTACTTTTATTATTATCAATATAACATGCATTATTACCTATATTATGCAGTTATTATCGCTAGAACTATAATAAATATACTTATTACTCCCGATATTATCAATATAACATCCATTATTACCCATATAATGCAGTTATTATCGCTAGAACTGTAATAATTATACTTATGACTTATATTATTATCAATATAACATGCATTATTACCCATATTATGCAGTTATTATCGCTAGAACTCTAATAAATATACTTATTACTCCCGATATTATCAATATAACATCCATTATTACCCATATAATGCAGTTATTATCGCTAGAACTGTAATAATTATACTTATGACTTATATTATTATCAATATAACATGCATTATTACCCATATTATGCAGTTATTATCGCTAGAACTATAATAAATATACGTATTACTTTTGTTATCATCAATATAACATGCATTATTACCCATATTATGCAGTTATTATCGATAGAACTGTAATAAATATACTTATTACTTTTATTATTATCAATATAACATGCACTATTAGCCATATTTTACTATTATTATCGCTAGAACTGTAATAATGATACTTATTACTCCCAATATTATCATTATAACATGCATTATTACACATATTATGCAGTCATTATCGCTAGAACTATAATAAATATACTTATTACTTTTATTATTATCAATATAACATGCATTATTACCTATATTATGCAGTTATTATCGCTAGAACTATAATAAATATACGTATTACTTTTGTTATCATCAATATAACATGCATTATTACCCATATTATGCAGTTATTATCGATAGAACTGTAATAAATATACTTATTACTTTTATTATTATCAATATAACATGCACTATTAGCCATATTTTACTATTATTATCGCTAGAACTATAATAATTATACTTATTACTCCCAATATTATCATTATAACATGCATTATTACACATACTATGCAGTTATTATCGCTAGAACTATAATAAATATACTTATTACTTTTATTATTATCAATATAACATGCATTATTACCTATATTATGCAGTTATTATTGCTAGAACTATAATAAATATACTTATTACTCCCGATATTGTCAATATAACATCCATTATTACCCATATAATGCAGTTATTATCGCTAGAACTGTAATAATTATACTTATCACTTATATTATTATCAATATAACATGCATTATTACCCATATTATGCAGTTATTATCGCTAGAACTATAATAAATATACGTATTACTTTTGTTATCATCAATATAACATGCATTATTACCCATATTATGCAGTTATTATCGATAGAACTGTAATAAATATACTTATTACTTTTATTATTATCAATATAACATGCACTATTAGCCATATTTTGCTATTATTATCGCTAGAACTATAATAATTATACTTATTACTCCCAATATTATCAATATAACATGCATTATTACCCATATTATGCAGTTATTATCGCTAGAACTATAATAAATATACTTATTACTCCCGACATTATCAATATAACATGCATTATTACCCATATAATGCAGTTATTATCGCTAGAACTGTAATAAGTATACTTATTACTTATATTATTATCAATATAACATGCATTATTACCCATATTATGCAGTTATTATCGCTAAACTATAATAAATATACATATTACTTCTATTATTATCAATATAACATGCATTATTACCTATATTATGCAGTTATTATCGCTAGAACTATAATAAATATACTTATTACTCCCGATATTATCAATATAACATCCATTATTACCCATATAATGCAGTTATTATCGCAAGAACTGTAATAATTATACTTATTACTTATATTATTATCAATATAACATGCATTATTACCCATATTATGCAGTTATTATCGATAGAACTATAATAAATATACTTATTACTCCCGATATTATCAATATAACATCCATTATTACCCATATAATGCAGTTATTATCGCTAGAACTGTAATAATTATACTTATTACTTATATTATTATCAATATAACATGCATTATTACCCATATTATGCAGTTATTATCGATAGAACTATAATAAATGTACTTATTACTTTTATTATTATCAATATAACATGCACTATTAGCCATATTTTACTATTATTATCGCTAGAACTATAATAATTATACTTATTAGTCCCAATATTATCAATATAACATGCATTATTACCCATATTATGCAGTTATTATCGCTAGAACTATAATAAATATACTTATTACTCCCGACATTATCAATATAACATGCATTATTACCCATATAATGCAGTTATTATCGCTAGAACTGTAATAAGTATACTTATTACTTATATTATTATCAATATAACATGCATTATTACCCATATTATGCAGTTATTATCGCTAAACTATAATAAATATACATATTACTTCTATTATTATCAATATAACATGCATTATTACCTATATTATGCAGTTATTATCGCTAGAACTATAATAAATATACTTATTACTCCCGATATTATCAATATAACATGCATTATTACCCATATAATGCAGTTATTATCGCTAGAACTGTAATAATTATACTTATTACTTATATTATCATCAATATAACATGCATTATTACCCATATTATGCAGTTATTATTTATAGAACTATAATAAATTTACTTATTACTTATATTATTATCAATATAACATGCATGATTACCCATATAATGCAGTTATTATCGCTAGAACTGTAACAATTATACTTATTACTTATATTATTAGCAATATAACGTGCATTATTACCCATGTTATGCAGTTATTATCACTAGAACTGTAATAATTATACTTATTACTTATATTATTATCAATATAACATGCATTATTACCCATGTAATGCAGTTATTATCGCTAGAACTGTAATAATTATACTTATTACTTATATTATCATCAATATAACATGCATTATTACCCATATTATGCAGTTATTATCGATAGAACTGTAATAAATATACTTATTACTTTTATTATTATGAATATAACATGCATTATTACCCATATTATGCAGTTATTATCGCTAGAACTGTAATAAATATACTTATGACTTTTATTATTATCAATATAACATGCACTATTAGCCATATTTTACTATTATTATCGCTAGAACTATAATATTTATACTTATTACTCCCAATATTATCAATATAACATGCATTATTACCCATATAATGCAGTTATTATCGCTAGAACTGTAATAATTATACTTATTACTTATATTATTATCAATATAACATGCATTATTACGCATATTTTGCAGTTATAAACGCTAGAACTATAATAAATATACTTATTACTTTTATTATTATCAATATAACATGCATTATTACCTATATTATGCAGTTATTATCGCTAGAACTATAATAAATATACTTATTACTCCCGATATTATCAATATAACATCCATTATTACCCATATAATGCAGTTATTATCGCTAGAACTGTAATAATTATACTTATGACTTATATTATTATCAATATAACATGCATTATTACCCATATTATGCAGTTATTATCGCTAGAACTATAATAAATATACTTATTACTCCCGATATTATCAATATAACATCCATTATTACCCATATAATGCAGTTATTATCGCTAGAACTGTAATAATTATACTTATGACTTATATTATTATCAATATAACATGCATTATAACCCATATTATGCAGTTACAATCGCTAGAACTATAATAAATATACGTATTACTTTTGTTATCATCAATATAACATGCATTATTACCCATATTATGCAGTTATTATCGATAGAACTGTAATAAATATACTTATTACTTTTATTATTATCAATATAACATGCACTATTAGCCATATTTTACTATTATTATCGCTAGAACTATAATAATGATACTTATTACTCCCAATATTATCATTATAACATGCATTATTACACATATTATGCAGTTATTATCGCTAGAACTATAATAAGTATACTTATTACTTATATTATTATCAATATAACATGCATTATTACCCATATTATGCAGTTATAATCGCTAGAACTATAATAAATATACGTATTACTTTTGTTATCATCAATATAACATGCATTATTACCCATATTATGCAGTTATTATCGATAGAACTGTAATAAATATACTTATTACTTTTATTATTATCAATATAACATGCACTATTAGCCATATTTTACTATTATTATCGCTAGAACTATAATAATTATACTTATTACTCCCAATATTATCAATATAACATGCATTATTACCCATATAATGCAGTTATAATTGCTAGAACTATAATAAATATACTTACTACTTTTATTATCATCAATATAACATGCATTATTACCGATATTATGCAGTTATTATTGATAGAACTATAATAAATATACTTATTTCTTTTATAATTATCAATATAACATGCATTATTACCTATATTATGCAGTTATTATCGCTAGAACTGTAATAATTATACTTATTACTTATATTATTAGCAATATAACGTGCATTATTACCCATATAATGCAGTTATTATCGCTAGAACTGTAATAATTATACTTATTACTTATATTATTATCAATATAACATGCATTATTACCCATATTATGCAGTTATTATCGCTAGAACTGTAATAAATATACTTATGACTTTTATTATTATCAATATAACATGCACTATTAGCCATATTTTACTATTATTATCGCTAGAACTATAATATTTATACTTATTACTCCCAATATTATCAATATAACATGCATTATTACCCATATAATGCAGTTATTATCGCTAGAACTGTAATAATTATACTTATTACTTATATTATTATCAATATAACATGCATTATTACGCATATTTTGCAGTTATAAACGCTAGAACTATAATAAATATACGTAATACTTTTATTATCATCAATATAACATGCATTATTACCCATACTATGCAGTTATTATCGATAGAACTGTAATAAATATACTTATTACTTTTATTATTATCAATATAACATGCACTATTAGCCATATTTTACTATTATTATCGCTAGAACTATAATAATTATACTTATTACTCCCAATACTATCAATATAACATGCATTATTACCCATATAATGCAGTTATAATTGCTAGAACTATAATAAATATACTTACTACTTTTATTATCATCAATATAACATGCATTATTACCGATATTATGCAGTTATTATTGATAGAACTGTAATAATTATACATATTACTTATATTATTATCAATATAACATGCATTATTACGCATATTATGCAGTTATAGTCGCTAGAACTATAATAAATATCCTTAGTACTTTTATTATAATCAATATAACATGCATTATCACCCATATTATGCAGTTATTATCGATAGAACTTTAATAAAAATACTTATTACTTTTATTATTATCAATATAACATGCACTATTAGCCATATTTTAGTATTATTATCGCTAGAACTATAATAATTATACATATTATTCCCGATATTATAAATATAACATGCATTATTACCCATATAATGCAGTTATTATCGCTAGAACTGTAATAATTATACTTATTACTTACATTATTAGCAATATAACGTGCATTATTACCCATATTATGCAGTTATTATCGCTAGAACTATGATAAATATACGAATTACTTTTATTATCATCAATATAACATGCATTATTACCCATATTATGCAGTTATTATCGATAGAACTGTAATAAACATACTTATTACTTTTATTATTATCAATATAACATGCACTATTAGCCATATTTTACTATTATTATCGCTAGAACTATAATAAATATACTTATTACTTTTATTATTATCAATATAACATGCATTATTACCTATATTATGCAGTTATTATCGCTAGAACTATAATAAATATACTTATTACTCCCGATATTATCAATATTACATCCATTATTACCCATATAATGCAGTTATTATCGCTAGAACTGTAATAATTATACTTATTACTTATATTATCATCAATATAACATGCATTATTACCCATATTATGCAGTTATTATTTATAGAACTATAATAAATATACTTATTACTTATATTATTATCAATATAACATGCATGATTACCCATATAATGCAGTTATTATCGCTAGAACTGTAACAATTATACTTATTACTTATATTATTAGCAATATAACGTGCATTATTACCCATGTTATGCAGTTATTATCACTAGAACTGTAATAATTATACTTATTACTTATATTATTATCAATATAACATGCATTATTACCCATGTAATGCAGTTATTATCGCTAGAACTGTAATAATTATACTTATTACTTATATTATCATCAATATAACATGCATTATTACCCATATTATGCAGTTATTATCGATAGAACTGTAATGAATATACTTATTACTTTTATTATTATGAATATAACATGCATTATTACCCATATTATGCAGTTATTATCGCTAGAACTGTAATAAATATACTTATGACTTTTATTATTATCAATATAACATGCACTATTAGCCATATTTTACTATTATTATCGCTAGAACTATAATATTTATACTTATTACTCCCAATATTATCAATATAACATGCATTATTACCCATATAATGCAGTTATTATCGCTAGAACTGTAATAATTATACTTATTACTTATATTATTATCAATATAACATGCATTATTACGCATATTTTGCAGTTATAAACGCTAGAACTATAATAAATATACTTATTACTTTTATTATTATCAATATAACATGCATTATTACCTATATTATGCAGTTATTATCGCTAGAACTATAATAAATATACTTATTACTCCCGATATTATCAATATAACATCCATTATTATCCATATAATGCAGTTATTATCGCTAGAACTGTAATAATTATACTTATGACTTATATTATTATCAATATAACATGCATTATTACCCATATTATGCAGTTATTATCGCTAGAACTATAATAAATATACTTATTACTCCCGATATTATCAATATAACATCCATTATTACCCATATAATGCAGTTATTATCGCTAGAACTGTAATAATTATACTTATGACTTATATTATTATCAATATAACATGCATTATTACCCATATTATGCAGTTATTATCGCTAGAACTATAATAAATATACTTATTACTCCCGATATTATCAATATAACATCCATTATTACCCATATAATGCAGTTATTATCGCTAGAACTGTAATAATTATACTTATGACTTATATTATTATCAATATAACATGCATTATTACCCATATTATGCAGTTATTATCGCTAGAACTATAATAAATATACGTATTACTTTTGTTATCATCAATATAACATGCATTATTACCCATATTATGCAGTTATTATCGATAGAACTGTAATAAATATACTTATTACTTTTATTATTATCAATATAACATGCACTATTAGCCATATTTTACTATTATTATCGCTAGAACTATAATAATGATACTTATTACTCCCAATATTATCATTATAACATGCATTATTACACATATTATGCAGTCATTATCGCTAGAACTATAATAAATATACTTATTACTTTTATTATTATCAATATAACATGCATTATTACCTATATTATGCAGTTATTATCGCTAGAACTATAATAAATATACGTATTACTTTTGTTATCATCAATATAACATGCATTATTACCCATATTATGCAGTTATTATCGATAGAACTGTAATAAATATACTTATTACTTTTATTATTATCAATATAACATGCACTATTAGCCATATTTTACTATTATTATCGCTAGAACTATAATAATTATACTTATTACTCCCAATATTATCATTATAACATGCATTATTACACATACTATGCAGTTATTATCGCTAGAACTATAATAAATATACTTATTACTTTTATTATTATCAATATAACATGCATTATTACCTATATTATGCAGTTATTATCGCTAGAACTATAATAAATATACGTATTACTTTTGTTATCATCAATATAACATGCATTATTACCCATATTATGCAGTTATTATCGATAGAACTGTAATAAATATACTTATTACTTTTATTATTATCAATATAACATGCACTATTAGCCATATTTTACTATTATTATCGCTAGAACTATAATAATGATACTTATTACTCCCAATATTATCATTATAACATGCATTATTACACATATTATGCAGTTATTATCGCTAGAACTATAATAAATATACTTATTACTTTTATTATTATCAATATAACATGCATTATTACCTATATTATGCAGTTATTATCGCTAGAACTATAATAAATATACGTATTACTTTTGTTATCATCAATATAACATGCATTATTACCCATATTATGCAGTTATTATCGATAGAACTGTAATAAATATACTTATTACTTTTATTATTATCAATATAACATGCACTATTAGCCATATTTTACTATTATTATCGCTAGAACTATAATAATTATACTTATTACTCCCAATATTATCATTATAACATGCATTATTACACATACTATGCAGTTATTATCGCTAGAACTATAATAAATATACTTATTACTTTTATTATTATCAATATAACATGCATTATTACCTATATTATGCAGTTATTATTGCTAGAACTATAATAAATATACTTATTACTCCAGATATTGTCAATATAACATCCATTATTACCCATATAATGCAGTTATTATCGCTAGAACTGTAATAATTATACTTATCACTTATATTATTATCAATATAACATGCATTATTACCCATATTATGCAGTTATTATCGATAGAACTATAATAAATGTACTTATTACTTTTATTATTATCAATATAACATGCACTATTAGCCATATTTTACTATTATTATCGCTAGAACTATAATAATTATACTTATTAGTCCCAATATTATCAATATAACATGCATTATTACCCATATTATGCAGTTATTATCGCTAGAACTATAATAAATATACTTATTACTCCCGACATTATCAATATAACATGCATTATTACCCATATAATGCAGTTATTATCGCTAGAACTGTAATAAGTATACTTATTACTTATATTATTATCAATATAACATGCATTATTACCCATATTATGCAGTTATTATCGCTAAACTATAATAAATATACATATTACTTCTATTATTATCAATATAACATGCATTATTACCTATATTATGCAGTTATTATCGCTAGAACTATAATAAATATACTTATTACTCCCGATATTATCAATATAACATGCATTATTACCCATATAATGCAGTTATTATCGCTAGAACTGTAATAATTATACTTATTACTTATATTATCATCAATATAACATGCATTATTACCCATATTATGCAGTTATTATTTATAGAACTATAATAAATATACTTATTACTTATATTATTATCAATATAACATGCATGATTACCCATATAATGCAGTTATTATCGCTAGAACTGTAACAATTATACTTATTACTTATATTATTAGCAATATAACGTGCATTATTACCCATGTTATGCAGTTATTATCACTAGAACTGTAATAATTATACTTATTACTTATATTATTATCAATATAACATGCATTATTACGCATATTTTGCAGTTATAAACGCTAGAACTATAATAAATATACTTATTACTTTTATTATTATCAATATAACATGCATTATTACCTATATTATGCAGTTATTATTGCTAGAACTATAATAAATATACTTATTACTCCCGATATTGTCAATATAACATCCATTATTACCCATATAATGCAGTTATTATCGCTAGAACTGTAATAATTATACTTATCACTTATATTATTATCAATATAACATGCATTATTACCCATATTATGCAGTTATTATCGCTAGAACTATAATAAATATACGTATTACTTTTGTTATCATCAATATAACATGCATTATTACCCATATTATGCAGTTATTATCGATAGAACTGTAATAAATATACTTATTACTTTTATTATTATCAATATAACATGCACTATTAGCCATATTTTGCTATTATTATCGCTAGAACTATAATAATTATACTTATTACTCCCAATATTATCAATATAACATGCATTATTACCCATATTATGCAGTTATTATCGCTAGAACTATAATAAATATACTTATTACTCCCGACATTATCAATATAACATGCATTATTACCCATATAATGCAGTTATTATCGCTAGAACTGTAATAAGTATACTTATTACTTATATTATTATCAATATAACATGCATTATTACCCATATTATGCAGTTATTATCGCTAAACTATAATAAATATACATATTACTTCTATTATTATCAATATAACATGCATTATTACCTATATTATGCAGTTATTATCGCTAGAACTATAATAAATATACTTATTACTCCCGATATTATCAATATAACATGCATTATTACCCATATAATGCAGTTATTATCGCTAGAACTGTAATAATTATACTTATTACTTATATTATTAGCAATATAACGTGCATTATTACCCATATAATGCAGTTATTATCGCTAGAACTGTAATAAATATACTTATTACTTATATTATTATCAATATAACATGCGTTATTACCCATATTATGCAGTTACAATCGCTAGAACTATAATAAATATACGTATTACTTATATTATTATCAATATAACATGCATTATTACCCATATTATGCAGTTATTATCGATAGAACTGTAATAAATATACTTATTACTTTTATTATTATCAATATAACATGCACTATTAGCCATATTTTACTATTATTATCGCTAGAACTATAATAATTATACTTATTACTCCCAATACTATCAATATAACATGCATTATTACCCATATAATGCAGTTATAATTGCTAGAACTATAATAAATATACTTACTACTTTTATTATCATCAATATAACATGCATTATTACCGATATTATGCAGTTATTATTGATAGAACTATAATAAATATACTTATTACTTTTATTATTATCAATATAACATGCATTATTACCTATATTATGCAGTTATTATCGCTAGAACTATAATAAATATACTTATTACTCCCGATATTATCAATATTACATCCATTATTACCCATATAATGCAGTTATTATCGCTAGAACTGTAATAATTATACTTATTACTTATATTATCATCAATATAACATGCATTATTACCCATATTATGCAGTTATTATTTATAGAACTATAATAAATATACTTATTACTTTTATTATTATCAATATAACATGCACTATTAGCCATATTTTACTATTATTATCGCTAGAACTGTAATAATTATACTTATTACTCCCGATATTATCAATATAACATGCATGATTACCCATATAATGCAGTTATTATCGCTTGAACTGTAACAATTATACTTATTACTTATATTGTCATCAATATAACATGCATTATTACCCATATTATGCAGTTATTATCGCTAGAACTGTAATAAATACACTTATTACTTTTATTATCATCAATATAACATGCATTATTACCTATATTATGCAGTTATTATCGATAGAACTGTAATAAATATACTTATTACTTTTATTATTATCAATATAACATGCACTATTAGCCATATTTTACTATTATTATCCCTGGAACTATAATAATTATACTTATTACTCCCAATATTATCAATATAACATGCATTATTACGCATATAATGCAGTTATTATCGCTAGAACTGTAATAATTATACTTATTACTTATATTATTATCAATATAACATGCATTATTACGCATATTTTGCAGTTATAAACGCTAGAACTATAATAAATATACTTACTACTTTTATTATCATCAATATAACATGCATTATTACCGATATTATGCAGTTATTATTGATAGAACTATAATAAATATACTTATTACTTTTATTATTATCAATATAACATGCATTATTACCTATATTATGCAGTTATTATCGCTAGAACTATAATAAATATACTTATTACTCCCGATATTATCAATATTACATCCATTATTACCCACATAATGCAGTTATTATCACTAGATCTGTAATAATTATACTTATTACTTATATTATCATCAATATAACATGCATTATTACCCATATTATGCAGTTATTATCGATAGAACTGTAATAAATATACTTATTACTTTTATTATTATCAATATAACATGCACTATTAGCCATATTTTACTATTATTATCGCTAGAACTGTAATAATTATACTTATTACTCCCAATATTATCAATATAACATGCATTATTACCCATATAATGCAGTTATTATCGCTAGAACTGTAATAATTATACTTATTACTTATATTATTAGCAATATAACGTGCATTATTACCCATATAATGCAGTTATTATCGCTAGAACTGTAATAAATATACTTATTACTTATATTATTATCAATATAACATGCGTTATTACCCATATTATGCAGTTACAATCGCTAGAACTATAATAAATATACGTATTACTTATATTATTATCAATATAACATGCATTATTACCCATATTATGCAGTTATTATCGATAGAACTGTAATAAATATACTTATTACTTTTATTATTATCAATATAACATGCATTATTACGCATATTTTGCAGTTATAAACGCTAGAACTATAATAAATATACTTACTACTTTTATTATCATCAATATAACATGCATTATTACCGATATTATGCAGTTATTATTGATAGAACTATAATAAATATACTTATTACTTTTATTATTATCAATATAACATGCATTATTACCTATATTATGCAGTTATTATCGCTAGAACTATAATAAATATACTTATTACTCCCGATATTATCAATATTACATCCATTATTACCCACATAATGCAGTTATTATCACTAGATCTGTAATAATTATACTTATTACTTATATTATCATCAATATAACATGCATTATTACCCATATTATGCAGTTATTATCGATAGAACTGTAATAAATATACTTATTACTTTTATTATTATCAATATAACATGCACTATTAGCCATATTTTACTATTATTATCGCTAGAACTGTAATAATTATACTTATTACTCCCAATATTATCAATATAACATGCATTATTACCCATATAATGCAGTTATTATCGCTAGAACTGTAATAATTATACTTATTACTTATATTATTAGCAATATAACGTGCATTATTACCCATATAATGCAGTTATTATCGCTAGAACTGTAATAAATATACTTATTACTTATATTATTATCAATATAACATGCGTTATTACCCATATTATGCAGTTACAATCGCTAGAACTATAATAAATATACGTATTACTTATATTATTATCAATATAACATGCATTATTACCCATATTATGCAGTTATTATCGATAGAACTGTAATAAATATACTTATTACTTTTATTATTATCAATATAACATGCACTATTAGCCATATTTTACTATTATTATCGCTAGAACTATAATAATTATACTTATTACTCCCAATACTATCAATATGACATGCATTATTACCCATATAATGCAGTTATAATTGCTAGAACTATAATAAATATACTTACTACTTTTATTATCATCAATATAACATGCATTATTACCGATATTATGCAGTTATTATTGATAGAACTATAATAAATATACTTATTACTTTTATTATTATCAATATAACATGCATTATTACCTATATTATGCAGTTATTATCGCTAGAACTATAATAAATATACTTATTACTCCCGATATTATCAATATTACATCCATTATTACCCATATAATGCAGTTATTATCGCTAGAACTGTAATAATTATACTTATTACTTATATTATCATCAATATAACATGCATTATTACCCATATTATGCAGTTATTATTTATAGAACTATAATAAATATACTTATTACTTTTATTATTATCAATATAACATGCACTATTAGCCATATTTTACTATTATTATCGCTAGAACTGTAATAATTATACTTATTACTCCCGATATTATCAATATAACATGCATGATTACCCATATAATGCAGTTATTATCGCTTGAACTGTGACAATTATACTTATTACTTATATTGTCATCAATATAACATGCATTATTACGCATATATTGCAGTTATAAACGCTAGAACTATAATAAATATACGTAATACTTTTATTATCATTAATATAACATGCATTATTACCCATATTATGCAGTTATTATCGATAGAACTGTAATAAATATACTTATTACTTTTATTATTATCAATATAACATGCACTATTAGCCATATTTTACTATTATTATCGCTAGAACTATAATATTTATACTTATTACTCCCAATATTATCAATATAACATGCATTATTACCCATATAATGCAGTTATTATCGCTAGAACTATAATAATTATACTTATTACTCCCAATATTATCAATATAACATGCATTATTACCCATATAATGCAGTTATTATCGCTAGAACTGTAATAATTATACTTATTACTTATATTATTATCAATATAACATGCATTATTACGCATATTTTGCAGTTATAAACGCTAGAACTATAATAAATATACGTAATACTTTTATTATCATCAATATAACATGCATTATTACCCATATTATGCAGTTATTATCGATAGAACTGTAATAAATATACTTATTACTTTTATTATTATCAATATAACATGCACTATTAGCCATATTTTACTATTATTATCGCTAGAACTATAATAATTATACTTATTACTCCCAATACTATCAATATAACATGCATTATTACCCATATAATGCAGTTATAATTGCTAGAACTATAATAAATATACTTACTACTTTTATTATCATCAATATAACATGCATTATTACCGATATTATGCAGTTATTATTGATAGAACTGTAATAATTATACATATTACTTATATTATTATCAATATAACATGCATTATTACGCATATTATGCAGTTATAGTCGCTAGAACTATAATAAATATCCTTAGTACTTTTATTATAATCAATATAACATGCATTATCACCCATATTATGCAGTTATTATCGATAGAACTTTAATAAAAATACTTATTACTTTTATTATTATCAATATAACATGCACTATTAGCCATATTTTAGTATTATTATCGCTAGAACTATAATAATTATACATATTATTCCCGATATTATCAATATAACATGCATTATTACCCATATAATGCAGTTATTATCGCTAGAACAGTAATAATTATACTTATTACTTATATTATTCTCAATATAACATGCATTATTACCCATATTATGCAGTTATTATCGACAGAACTGTAATAAATATACTTATTACTTTTATTATTATCAATATAACATGCACTATTAGCCATATTTTACTATTATTATCGCTAGAACTATAATAATTATACTTATTAGTCCCAATATTATCAATATAACATGCATTATTACCCATATAATGCAGTTATTATCGCTAGAACTGTAATAATTATACCTATTACTTATATTATTATCAATATAACATGCATTATTACCCATATTATGCAGTTACAATCGCTAGAACTATAATAAATATACTTATTACTTTTATTATTATCTGTATAACATGCACTATTAGCCATATTTTACTATTATTATCGCTAGAACTATAATAATTATACTTATTACTCCCAATATTATCAATATAACGTGCATTATTACCGATATTATGCAGTTATTATCGATAGAACTGTAATAAATATACTTATTACTTATATTATTATCAATATAACAAGCATTATTACCCATATTATGCAGTTACAATCGCTAGAACTATAATAAATATACGAATTACTTTTATTATCATTAATATAACATGCATTATTACCTATATTATGCAGTTATTATCGCTAGAACTATAATAAATATACTTATTACTTTTATTATTATCAATATAACATGCACTATTAGCCATATTTTACTATTATTATCGCTAGAACTATAATATTTATACTTATTACTCCCAATATTATCAATATAACATGCATTATTACCCATATAATGCAGTTATTATCGCTAGAACTATAATAATTATACTTATTACTCCCAATATTATCAATATAACATGCATTATTACCCATATAATGCAGTTATTATCGCTAGAACTGTAATAATTATACTTATTACTTATATTATTATCAATATAACATGCATTATTACGCATATTTTGCAGTTATAAACGCTAGAACTATAATAAATATACGTAATACTTTTATTATCATCAATATAACATGCATTATTACCCATATTATGCAGTTATTATCGATAGAACTGTAATAAATATACTTATTACTTTTATTATTATCAATATAACATGCACTATTAGCCATATTTTACTATTATTATCGCTAGAACTATAATAATTATACTTATTACTCCCAATACTATCAATATAACATGCATTATTACCCATATAATGCAGTTATAATTGCTAGAACTATAATAAATATACTTACTACTTTTATTATCATCAATATAACATGCATTATTACCGATATTATGCAGTTATTATTGATAGAACTGTAATAATTATACATATTACTTATATTATTATCAATATAACATGCATTATTACGCATATTATGCAGTTATAGTCGCTAGAACTATAATAAATATCCTTAGTACTTTTATTATAATCAATATAACATGCATTATCACCCATATTATGCAGTTATTATCGATAGAACTTTAATAAAAATACTTATTACTTTTATTATTATCAATATAACATGCACTATTAGCCATATTTTAGTATTATTATCGCTAGAACTATAATAATTATACATATTATTCCCGATATTATCAATATAACATGCATTATTACCCATATAATGCAGTTATTATCGCTAGAACAGTAATAATTATACTTATTACTTATATTATTCTCAATATAACATGCATTATTACCCATATTATGCAGTTATTATCGACAGAACTGTAATAAATATACTTATTACTTTTATTATTATCAATATAACATGCACTATTAGCCATATTTTACTATTATTATCGCTAGAACTATAATAATTATACTTATTAGTCCCAATATTATCAATATAACATGCATTATTACCCATATAATGCAGTTATTATCGCTAGAACTGTAATAATTATACCTATTACTTATATTATTATCAATATAACATGCATTATTACCCATATTATGCAGTTACAATCGCTAGAACTATAATAAATATACTTATTACTTTTATTATTATCTGTATAACATGCACTATTAGCCATATTTTACTATTATTATCGCTAGAACTATAATAATTATACTTATTACTCCCAATATTATCAATATAACGTGCATTATTACCGATATTATGCAGTTATTATCGATAGAACTGTAATAAATATACTTATTACTTATATTATTATCAATATAACAAGCATTATTACCCATATTATGCAGTTACAATCGCTAGAACTATAATAAATATACGAATTACTTTTATTATCATTAATATAACATGCATTATTACCTATATTATGCAGTTATTATCGCTAGAACTATAATAAATATACTTATTACTCCCGATATTATCAATATTACATCCATTATTACCCATATAATGCAGTTATTATCGCTAGATCTGTAATAATTATACTTATTACTTATATTGTCATCAATATAACATGCATTATTACCCATATTATGCAGTTATTATCGCTAGAACTGTAATAAATACACTTATTACTTTTATTATCATCAATATAACATGCATTATTACCTATATTATGCAGTTATTATCGATAGAACTGTAATAAATATACTTATTACTTTTATTATTATCAATATAACATGCACTATTAGCCATATTTTACTATCATTATCCCTGGAACTATAATAATTATACTTATTACTCCCAATATTATCAATATAACATGCATTATTACGCATATAATGCAGTTATTATCGCTAGAACTGTAATAATTATACTTATTACTCCCAATATTATCAATATAACATGCATTATTACCCATATAATGCAGTTATTATCGCTAGAACTGTAATAATTATACTTATTACTTATATTATTATCAATATAACATGCATTATTACGCATATTTTGCAGTTATAAACGCTAGAACTATAATAAATATACGTAATACTTTTATTATCATCAATATAACATGCATTATTACCCATATTATGCAGTTATTATCGATAGAACTGTAATAAATATACTTATTACTTTTATTATTATCAATATAACATGCACTATTAGCCATATTTTACTATTATTATCGCTAGAACTATAATAATTATACTTATTACTCCCAATACTATCAATATAACATGCATTATTACCCATATAATGCAGTTATAATTGCTAGAACTATAATAAATATACTTACTACTTTTATTATCATCAATATAACATGCATTATTACCGATATTATGCAGTTATTATTGATAGAACTGTAATAATTATACATATTACTTATATTATTATCAATATAACATGCATTATTACGCATATTATGCAGTTATAGTCGCTAGAACTATAATAAATATCCTTAGTACTTTTATTATAATCAATATAACATGCATTATCACCCATATTATGCAGTTATTATCGATAGAACTTTAATAAAAATACTTATTACTTTTATTATTATCAATATAACATGCACTATTAGCCATATTTTAGTATTATTATCGCTAGAACTATAATAATTATACATATTATTCCCGATATTATCAATATAACATGCATTATTACCCATATAATGCAGTTATTATCGCTAGAACAGTAATAATTATACTTATTACTTATATTATTCTCAATATAACATGCATTATTACCCATATTATGCAGTTATTATCGACAGAACTGTAATAAATATACTTATTACTTTTATTATTATCAATATAACATGCACTATTAGCCATATTTTACTATTATTATCGCTAGAACTATAATAATTATACTTATTAGTCCCAATATTATCAATATAACATGCATTATTACCCATATAATGCAGTTATTATCGCTAGAACTGTAATAATTATACCTATTACTTATATTATTATCAATATAACATGCATTATTACCCATATTATGCAGTTACAATCGCTAGAACTATAATAAATATACTTATTACTTTTATTATTATCTGTATAACATGCACTATTAGCCATATTTTACTATTATTATCGCTAGAACTATAATAATTATACTTATTACTCCCAATATTATCAATATAACGTGCATTATTACCGATATTATGCAGTTATTATCGATAGAACTGTAATAAATATACTTATTACTTATATTATTATCAATATAACAAGCATTATTACCCATATTATGCAGTTACAATCGCTAGAACTATAATAAATATACGAATTACTTTTATTATCATTAATATAACATGCATTATTACCTATATTATGCAGTTATTATCGCTAGAACTATAATAAATATACTTATTACTCCCGATATTATCAATATTACATCCATTATTACCCATATAATGCAGTTATTATCGCTAGATCTGTAATAATTATACTTATTACTTATATTGTCATCAATATAACATGCATTATTACCCATATTATGCAGTTATTATCGCTAGAACTGTAATAAATACACTTATTACTTTTATTATCATCAATATAACATGCATTATTACCTATATTATGCAGTTATTATCGATAGAACTGTAATAAATATACTTATTACTTTTATTATTATCAATATAACATGCACTATTAGCCATATTTTACTATCATTATCCCTGGAACTATAATAATTATACTTATTACTCCCAATATTATCAATATAACATGCATTATTACGCATATAATGCAGTTATTATCGCTAGAACTGTAATAATTATACTTATTACTTATATTATTATCAATATAACATGCATTATTACGCATATTTTGCAGTTATAAACGCTAGAACTATAATAAATATACTTACTACTTTTATTGTCATCAATATAACATGTATTATTACCGATATTATGCAGTTATTATTGATAGAACTATAATAAATATACTTATTACTTATATTATCATCAATATAACATGCATTATTACCCATATTATGCAGTTATTATCGATAGAACTGTAATAAATATACTTATTACTTTTATTATTATCAATATAACATGCACTATTAGCCATATTTTACTATCATTATCCCTGGAACTATAATAATTATACTTATTACTCCCAATATTATCAATATAACATGCATTATTACGCATATAATGCAGTTATTATCGCTAGAACTGGAATAATTATACTTATTACTTATATTATTATCAATATAACATGCATTATTACCCATATTATGCAGTTATTATCGCTAGAACTGTAATAAATACACTTATTACTTTTATTATCATCAATATAACATGCATTATTACCTATATTATGCAGTTATTATCGATAGAACTGTAATAAATATACTTATTACTTTTATTATTATCAATATAACATGCACTATTAGCCATATTTTACTATCATTATCCCTGGAACTATAATAATTATACTTATTACTCCCAATATTATCAATATAACATGCATTATTACGCATATAATGCAGTTATTATCGCTAGAACTGGAATAACTATACTTATTACTTATATTATTATCAATATAACATGCATTATTACGCATATTTTGCAGTTATAAACGCTAGAACTATAATAAATATACTTACTACTTTTATTATCATCAATATAACATGCATTATTACCGATATTATGCAGTTATTATTGATAGAACTATAATAAATATACTTATTACTTATATTATCATCAATATAACATGCATTATTACCCATATTATGCAGTTATTATCGATAGAACTGTAATAAATATACTTATTACTTTTATTATTATCAATATAACATGCACTATTAGCCATATTTTACTATTATTATCGCTAGAACTGTAATAACTATACTTATTACTCCCAATATTATCAATATAACATGCATTATTACCCATATAATGCAGTTATTATCGCTAGAACTGTAATAATTATACTTATTACTTATATTATTAGCAATATAACGTGCATTATTACCCATATAATGGAGTTATTATCGCTAGAACTGTAATAATTATACTTATTACATATATTATTATCAATATAACATGCATTATTACGCATATTTTGCAGTTATAAACGCTAGAACTATAATAAATATACGTAATACTTTTATTATCATCAATATAACATGCATTATTACCCATATTATGCAGTTATTATCGATAGAACTGTAATAAATATACTTATTACTTTTATTATTATCAATATAACATGCACTATTAGCCATATTTTACTATTATTATCGCTAGAACTATAATAATTATACTTATTACTCCCAATACTATCAATATAACATGCATTATTACCCATATAATGCAGTTATAATTGCTAGAACTATAATAAATATACTTACTACTTCTATTATCATCAATATAACATGCATTATTACCGATATTATGCAGTTATTATTGATAGAACTGTAATAATTATACATATTACTTATATTATTATCAATATAACATGCATTATTACGCATATTATGCAGTTATAGTCGCTAGAACTATAATAAATATCCTTAGTACTTTTATTATAATCAATATAACATGCATTATCACCCATATTATGCAGTTATTATCGATAGAACTTTAATAAAAATACTTATTACTTTTATTATCATCAATATAACATGCACTATTAGCCATATTTTAGTATTATTATCGCTAGAACTATAATAATTATACATATTATTCCCGATATTATCAATATAACATGCATTATTACCCATATAATGCAGTTATTATCGCTAGAACTGTAATAATTATACTTATTACTTATATTATTCTCAATATAACATGCATTATTACCCATATTATGCAGTTATTATCGACAGAACTGTAATAAATATACTTATTACTTTTATTATTATCAATATAACATGCACTATTAGCCATATTTTACTATTATTATCGCTAGAACTATAATAATTATACTTATTAGTCCCGATATTATCAATATAACATGCATTATTACCCATATAATGCAGTTATTATCGCTAGAACAGTAATAATTATACTTATTACTTATATTATTCTCAATATAACATGCATTATTACCCATATTATGCAGTTACAATCGCTAGAACTATAATAAATATACTTATTACTTTTATTATTATCTGTATAACATGCACTATTAGCCATATTTTACTATTATTATCGCTAGAACTATAATAATTATACTTATTACTCCCAATATTATCAATATAACGTGCATTATTACCGATATTATGCAGTTATTATCGATAGAACTGTAATAAATATACTTATTACTTATATTATTATCAATATAACAAGCATTATTACCCATATTATGCAGTTACAATCGCTAGAACTATAATAAATATACGAATTACTTTTATTATCATTAATATAACATGCATTATTACCTATATTATGCAGTTATTATCGCTAGAACTATAATAAATATACTTATTACTCCCGATATTATCAATATTACATCCATTATTACCCATATAATGCAGTTATTATCGCTAGATCTGTAATAATTATACTTATTACTTATATTGTCATCAATATAACATGCATTATTACCCATATTATGCAGTTATTATCGCTAGAACTGTAATAAATACACTTATTACTTTTATTATCATCAATATAACATGCATTATTACCTATATTATGCAGTTATTATCGATAGAACTGTAATAAATATACTTATTACTTTTATAATTATCAATATAACATGCACTATTAGCCATATTTTACTATCATTATCCCTGGAACTATAATAATTATACTTATTACTCCCAATATTATCAATATAACATGCATTATTACGCATATAATGCAGTTATTATCGCTAGAACTGTAATAATTATACTTATTACTTATATTATTATCAATATAACATGCATTATTACGCATATTTTGCAGTTATAAACGCTAGAACTATAATAAATATACTTACTACTTTTATTGTCATCAATATAACATGTATTATTACCGATATTATGCAGTTATTATTGATAGAACTATAATAAATATACTTATTACTTATATTATCATCAATATAACATGCATTATTACCCATATTATGCAGTTATTATCGATAGAACTGTAATAAATATACTTATTACTTTTATTATTATCAATATAACATGCACTATTAGCCATATTTTACTATCATTATCCCTGGAACTATAATAATTATACTTATTACTCCCAATATTATCAATATAACATGCATTATTACGCATATAATGCAGTTATTATCGCTAGAACTGGAATAATTATACTTATTACTTATATTATTATCAATATAACATGCATTATTACCCATATTATGCAGTTATTATCGCTAGAACTGTAATAAATACACTTATTACTTTTATTATCATCAATATAACATGCATTATTACCTATATTATGCAGTTATTATCGATAGAACTGTAATAAATATACTTATTACTTTTATTATTATCAATATAACATGCACTATTAGCCATATTTTACTATCATTATCCCTGGAACTATAATAATTATACTTATTACTCCCAATATTATCAATATAACATGCATTATTACGCATATAATGCAGTTATTATCGCTAGAACTGGAATAATTATACTTATTACTTATATTATTATCAATATAACATGCATTATTACGCATATTTTGCAGTTATAAACGCTAGAACTATAATAAATATACTTACTACTTTTATTATCATCAATATAACATGCATTATTACCGATATTATGCAGTTATTATTGATAGAACTATAATAAATATACTTATTACTTATATTATCATCAATATAACATGCATTATTACCCATATTATGCAGTTATTATCGATAGAACTGTAATAAATATACTTATTACTTTTATTATTATCAATATAACATGCACTATTAGCCATATTTTACTATTATTATCGCTAGAACTGTAATAACTATACTTATTACTCCCAATATTATCAATATAACATGCATTATTACCCATATAATGCAGTTATTATCGCTAGAACTGTAATAATTATACTTATTACTTATATTATTAGCAATATAACGTGCATTATTACCCATATAATGGAGTTATTATCGCTAGAACTGTAATAATTATACTTATTACATATATTATTATCAATATAACATGCATTATTACGCATATTTTGCAGTTATAAACGCTAGAACTATAATAAATATACGTAATACTTTTATTATCATCAATATAACATGCATTATTACCCATATTATGCAGTTATTATCGATAGAACTGTAATAAATATACTTATTACTTTTATTATTATCAATATAACATGCACTATTAGCCATATTTTACTATTATTATCGCTAGAACTATAATAATTATACTTATTACTCCCAATACTATCAATATAACATGCATTATTACCCATATAATGCAGTTATAATTGCTAGAACTATAATAAATATACTTACTACTTCTATTATCATCAATATAACATGCATTATTACCGATATTATGCAGTTATTATTGATAGAACTGTAATAATTATACATATTACTTATATTATTATCAATATAACATGCATTATTACGCATATTATGCAGTTATAGTCGCTAGAACTATAATAAATATCCTTAGTACTTTTATTATAATCAATATAACATGCATTATCACCCATATTATGCAGTTATTATCGATAGAACTTTAATAAAAATACTTATTACTTTTATTATTATCAATATAACATGCACTATTAGCCATATTTTAGTATTATTATCGCTAGAACTATAATAATTATACATATTATTCCCGATATTATCAATATAACATGCATTATTACCCATATAATGCAGTTATTATCGCTAGAACTGTAATAATTATACTTATTACTTATATTATTCTCAATATAACATGCATTATTACCCATATTATGCAGTTATTATCGACAGAACTGTAATAAATATACTTATTACTTTTATTATTATCAATATAACATGCACTATTAGCCATATTTTACTATTATTATCGCTAGAACTATAATAATTATACTTATTAGTCCCAATATTATCAATATAACATGCATTATTACCCATATAATGCAGTTATTATCGCTAGAACTGTAATAATTATACCTATTACTTATATTATTATCAATATAACATGCATTATTACCCATATTATGCAGTTACAATCGCTAGAACTATAATAAATATACTTATTACTTTTATTATTATCTGTATAACATGCACTATTAGCCATATTTTACTATTATTATCGCTAGAACTATAATAATTATACTTATTACTCCCAATATTATCAATATAACGTGCATTATTACCGATATTATGCAGTTATTATCGATAGAACTGTAATAAATATACTTATTACTTATATTATTATCAATATAACATGCATTATTACCCATATTATGCAGTTACAATCGCTAGAACTATAATAAATATACGAATTACTTTTATTATCATTAATATAACATGCATTATTACCTATATTATGCAGTTATTATCGCTAGAACTATAATAAATATACTTATTACTCCCGATATTATCAATATTACATCCATTATTACCCATATAATGCAGTTATTATCGCTAGATCTGTAATAATTATACTTATTACTTATATTGTCATCAATATAACATGCATTATTACCCATATTATGCAGTTATTATCGCTAGAACTGTAATAAATACACTTATTACTTTTATTATCATCAATATAACATGCATTATTACCTATATTATGCAGTTATTATCGATAGAACTGTAATAAATATACTTATTACTTTTATTATTATCAATATAACATGCACTATTAGCCATATTTTACTATTATTATCCCTGGAACTATAATAATTATACTTATTACTCCCAATATTATCAATATAACATGCATTATTACGCATATAATGCAGTTATTATCGCTAGAACTGTAATAATTATACTTATTACTTATATTATTATCAATATAACATGCATTATTACGCATATTTTGCAGTTATAAACGCTAGAACTATAATAAATATACTTACTACTTTTATTATCATCAATATAACATGCATTATTACCGATATTATGCAGTTATTATTGATAGAACTATAATAAATATACTTATTACTTTTATTATTATCAATATAACATGCATTATTACCTATATTATGCAGTTATTATCGCTAGAACTATAATAAATATACTTATTACTCCCGATATTATCAATATTACATCCATTATTACCCACATAATGCAGTTATTATCACTAGATCTGTAATAATTATACTTATTACTTATATTATCATCAATATAACATGCATTATTACCCATATTATGCAGTTATTATCGATAGAACTGTAATAAATATACTTATTACTTTTATTATTATCAATATAACATGCACTATTAGCCATATTTTACTATTATTATCGCTAGAACTGTAATAATTATACTTATTACTCCCAATATTATCAATATAACATGCATTATTACCCATATAATGCAGTTATTATCGCTAGAACTGTAATAATTATACTTATTACTTATATTATTAGCAATATAACGTGCATTATTACCCATATAATGCAGTTATTATCGCTAGAACTGTAATAAATATACTTATTACTTATATTATTATCAATATAACATGCGTTATTACCCATATTATGCAGTTACAATCGCTAGAACTATAATAAATATACGTATTACTTATATTATTATCAATATAACATGCATTATTACCCATATTATGCAGTTATTATCGATAGAACTGTAATAAATATACTTATTACTTTTATTATTATCAATATAACATGCACTATTAGCCATATTTTACTATTATTATCGCTAGAACTGTAATAATTATACTTATTACTCCCAATATTATCAATATAACATGCATTATTACCCATATCATGCAGTTATTATCGCTAGAACTGTAATAATTATACTTATTACTTATATTATTAGCAATACAACGTGCATTATTACCCATATAATGCAGTTATTATCGCTAGAACTGTAATAATTATACGTATTACTTATATTATTATCAATATAACATGCATTATTATCCATATTATGCAGTTATTATCGCTAGAACTGTAATAAATATACTTATGACTTTTATTATTATCAATATAACATCCATTATTACCCATATAACGCAGGTATTATCGCTGGAACTGTAATAATTATACTTATGACTTATATTAACATCAATATAACATGCATTATTACGCATATTTTGCAGTTATAAACGCTAGAACTATAATAAATATACGTAATACTTTTATTATCATTAATATAACATGCATTATTACCCATATTATGCAGTTATTATCGATAGAACTGTAATAAATATACTTATTACTTTTATAATTATCAATATAACATGCACTATTAGCCATATTTTACTATTATTATCGCTAGAACTATAATATTTATACTTATTACTCCCAATATTATCAATATAACATGCATTATTACCCATATAATGCAGTTATTATCGCTAGAACTGTAATAATTATACTTATTACTTATATTATTATCAATATAACATGCATTATTACGCATATTTTGCAGTTATAAACGCTAGAACTATAATAAATATACTTATTACTTTTATTATTATCAACGGAACATGCACTATTAGCCATATTATACTATTATTATCGCTAGAACTATAATAATTATACTTATTACTTATATTATTATAAATATAACATGCATTATTACCCATATAATGGAGTCATTATCGCTAGAACTGTAAGAATTATACTTATTACTTATATTATTATCAATATAACATGCATTATTACCTATATAATGGAGTTATTATCGCAAGAACTGTAATAATTATACTTATTACATATATTATTATCAATATAACATGCATTATTACCCATATAATGCAGTTATTATCGACAGAAGTATAATAAATATACTTATTACTTTTATTATTATCAATATAACAGGCACTCTTAGCCATATTGTACTAGTATTATCGCTAGAACTGTAATAATTATACTTATTACTCCCGATATTATCAATATAACATGGATTATTACGCATATAATGCAGTTATTATCGGTAGAACTATAATAAATATACGTATTACTTTTATTATCATCAATATAACATGCATTATTACCCATATTATGCAGTTATTATCGATAGAACTGTAATAAATATACTTATTAGTTTTGTTATTATCAATATGACATGCACTATTAGCCATATTTTACTATTATTATCGTTAGAACTATAATAATTATACTTATTACTCCCGATATTATCAATATAACATGCATTATTACGCATACAATGCAGTTATTATTGCTAGAACTGTAATAAATATACCTACTACTTTCATTACCATCAATACAACATGCGTTATTGCCCATATTATGCAGTTATTATCGATAGAACTATAATAAATATACTTATTACTTTTATTATCATCAATATAACATGCATTATTACCCATATTATGCAGTTATTATCGATAGAACTGTAATAAATATACTTATTACTTTTATTGTTATCAATATAACATGCACTATTAGCCATATTTTACTAGTATTATCGCTAGAACTGCAATAATTATACTTATTACTCCCGATATTATCAATATAACATCCATTATTACCCAAATAATGCAGTTATTATCGCTAGAACTGTAATAATTATACTTATTACTTATATTATTCTCAATATAATATGCATCATTACCCATATTATGCAGTTATTATCGCTAGAACTATAATAAATATACGTGTTACTTTTTTTATCATCAATATAACATGCATTATTTCCCATATTATGCAGTTATTATCGATAGAACTATAATAAATATACTTATTACTTCTATTATTATCAATATAACATGCATTATTACCCATATAATGCAGTTATTATCGCTAGAATTGTAATAATTATACTTATTACTTATATTATTATCAATATAACATGCATTATTACCCATATTTTGCAGTTATTATCGATAGAACTGTAATAAATATACTTATTACTTTCATTGTTATCAATACAACATGCACTATTAGCCATATTTTACTATTATTATCGCTAGAACTACAATAATTATACTTATTACTCCCAATATTATCAATATAACATGCATTATTACCCATATAATGCAGTTATTATCGCTAGAACTGTAATAATTGTACTTCTTACTTATATTATTCTCAATATAACATGCATTATTACCCATATTATGCAGTTATAATCGCTAGAACTATAATAAATATACTTATTACTTTTATTATTATCAATACAACCAGCACTATTAGCCATATTGTACTATTATTATCGCTAGAACTATAATCAATATACTTATTACTCCCGATATTATCAATATAACATGCATTATTACCCATATAATGCAGTTATTATCGCTAGAACTGTAATAAATATACTTACTACTTTCATTATCATCAATATAACATGCATTATTACCCATGATATGCAGTTATTATCGATAGAACTATAATAAATATACTTATTACTTTTATTATTATCAATATAACGTGCATTATTACCCATATTATGCAGTTATTATCGCTGGAACTGTAATAATTATAATCATTACTTATATTATTATCAATATAACATGCATTATTACCCATATTATGCACTTATTATCGCTAGAACTATAATAAATATACGTATTACTTTTATTATCATCAATATAACATGCATTATTACCCATATTTTGCAGTTATTATCGATAGAACTGTAATAAATATACTTATTACTTTTATTGTTATCAATATAACATGCACTATTAGCCATATTTTACTAGTATTATCGCTAGAACTGCAATAATTATACTTATTACTCCCGATATTATCAATATAACATGGATTATTACGCATATTATGCACTTATTATCGCTAGAACCATAATAAATATACGTATTACTTTTATTATCATCAATATAACATGCATTATTACCCATATTATGCAGTTATTATCGATAGAACTGTAATAATTATACTTATTACTTATATTATTAGCAATATAACGTGCATTATTACCCATATAATGCAGTTATTATCGTCAGAACTGTAATAATTATACTTATTACTTATAATATTATCAATATAATATGCATTATTACCCATATTATGCAGTTATTATCGCTAGAACTATAATAAATATACGTATTACTTTTATTATCATCAATATAACATGCATTATTACCCATATTATGCAGTTATTATCGATAGAACTGTAATAAATATACTTATTACTTTTATTGTTATCAATATAACATGCACTATTAGCCATATTTTACTATCATTATCGATAGAACTATAATAAATATACTTATTACTTTTATTATTATCAATATAACATGCATTATTACCCATATAATGCAGTTATTATCGCTAGAATTGTAATAATTATACTTATTACTTATATTATTATCAATATAACATGCATTATTACCCATATTTTGCAGTTATTATCGATAGAACTGTAATAAATATACTTATTACTTTTATTATTATCAATACAACATGCACTATTAGCCATATTTTACTATTATTATCGCTAGAACTACAATAATTATACTTATTACTCCAAATATTATCAATATAACATGCATTATTACCCATATAATGCAGTTATTATCGCTAGAACTGTAATAATTATACTTATTACTTATATTATTCTCAATATAACATGCATTATTACCCATATTATGCAGCTGCAATCGCTAGAACTATAATAAATATACTTATTACTTTTATTATTATCAATACAACCAGCACTATTAGCCATATTGTACTATTATTATCGCTAGAACTATAATAAATATACTTATTACTCCCGATATTATCAATATAACATGCATTATTACCCATATAATGCAGTTATTATCGCTAGAACTGTAATAATTATACTTATTACTGATATTATTAGCAATATAACGTGCATTATTACCCAAATAATGCAGTTATAATCGCTAGAACTGTAATAATTATAGTTATTACTTATATTATTCTCAATATAACAGGCATTATTACCCATATTATGCAGTTATAACCGCTAGAACTATAACAAATATACTTACTACTTTTATTATCATCAATATAACATGCATTATTACCCATATTATGCAGTTATTATCGATAGAGCTATAATAAATATACTTATTACTTTTATTATTATCAACGGAACATGCACTATTAGCCATATTATACTATTATTATCGCTAGAACTATAATAATTATACTTATTACTTATATTATTATAAATATAACATGCATTATTACCCATATAATGGAGTCATTATCGCTAGAACTGTAATAATTATACTTATTACTTATATTATTATCAATATAACATGCATTATTACCTATATAATGGAGTTATTATCGCAAGAACTGTAATAATTATACTTATTACTTACATTATTATCAATATAACATGCATTATCACCCATATAATGCAGTTATTATCGACAGAAGTATAATAAATATACTTATTACTTTTATTATTATCAATATAACATGCACTATTAGCCATATTTTACTATTATTATCGCTAGAACTATAATAATTATACTTATTACTCCCGATATTATCAATATAACATGCATTATTACCCATATAATGCAGTTACTATCGCTAGAATTGTAATAATTATACTTATTACTTATATTGTTATCAATATAACATGCATTATTACCCATATTATGCACTTATTATCGCTAGAACCATAATAAATATACATAGTACTTTTATTATCATCAATATAACATGCATTATTACCCATATTATGCAGTTATTATCGATAGAACTGTAATAAATATACTTATTACTTTTATTATTATCAATATAACATGCACTATTAGCCATATTTTACTATCATTATCGCTAGAACTATAATAATTATACTTATTACTCCCAATATTATCAATATAACATGCATTATTACCCATATAATGCAGTTATTATCGCTAGAATTGTAATAATTATACTTATTACTTATATTATTATCAATATAACATGCATTATTACGCATATTATGCAGTTATGATCGCTAGAACTATAATAAATATACTTATTACTTTTATTATTATCAATATAACATGCATTATTACCCATATTATGCAGTTATTATCGCTAGAACTGTAATAATTATACTCATTACTTATATTATTATCAATATAACATGCATTATTACCCATATAATGCAGTTATTATCGCTAGAACTGTAATAATTATACTTATTACTTATATTATTAGCAATATAACGTGCATTATTACCCATATTATGCAGTTATTATCTCAAGAACTGTAATAATTATACTTATTACTTATATTATTATCAATATAACATGCATTATTACCCATATAATGGAGTTATTATCGCTAGAACTGTAATAATTATACTTATTACTTATAATATTAGCAATATAACGTGCATTATTACCCAAATAATGCAGTTATTATCGCTAGAACTGTAATAATTATACTTATTACTTATATTATTCTCAATATAACAGGCATTATTACCCATATTATGCAGTTATAACCGCTAGAACTATAATAAATATACTTACTACTTTTATTATCATCAATATAACATGCATTATTACCCATATTATGCAGTTATTATCGATAGAGCTATAATAAATATACTTATTACTTTTATTATTATCAACGGAACATGCACTATTAGCCATATTATACTATTATTATCGCTAGAACTATAATAATTATACTTATTACTTATATTATTATAAATATAACATGCATTATTACCCATATAATGGAGTCATTATCGCTAGAACTGTAATAATTATACTTATTACTTATATTATTATCAATATAACATGCATTATTACCTATATAATGGCGTTATTATCGCAAGAACTGTAATAATTATACTTATTACTTACATTATTATCAATATAACATGCATTATCACCCATATAATGCAGTTATTATCGACAGAAGTATAATAAATATACTTATTACTTTTATTATTATCAATATAACATGCACTATTAGCCATATTTTACTATTATTATCGCTAGAACTATAATAATTATACTTATTACTCCCGATATTATCAATATAACATGCATTATTACCCATATAATGCAGTTACTATCGCTAGAATTGTAATAATTATACTTATTACTTATATTGTTATCAATATAACATGCATTATTACCCATATTATGCACTTATTATCGCTAGAACCATAATAAATATACATAGTACTTTTATTATCATCAATATAACATGCATTATTACCCATATTATGCAGTTATTATCGATAGAACTGTAATAAATATACTTATTACTTTCATTATTATCAATATAACATGCATTACTACCCATATTATGCAGTTATTATCGCTAGAACTGTAATAATTATACTCATGACTTATATTATTATCAATATAACATGCATTATTACCCATATTATGCAGTTATTATCGATAGAACTGTAATAAATATAGTTATTACTTTTATTATTGTCAATATAACATGCACTATTAGCCATATTTTACTATTATCATCGCTAGAACTATAATAATTATACATATTACTCCCGATATTATCAATATAACATGCATTATTACCCATATAATGCAGTTATTATCGCTAGAACTGTAATAATTATAATTATTACTTATATTATTAGCAATATAACGTGCATTATTACCCATATTATGCAGTTATTATCGCAAGAACTGTAATAATTATACTTATTACTTATATTATTATCAATATAACAAGCATATTTACCCATATAATGCAGTTATTATCGCTAGAACTGTAATAATTATACTTATTACTTATATTATTAGCAATATAACATCCATTATTACCCAAATAATGCAGTTATTATCGCTAGAACTGTAATAAATATACTTACTACTTTCATTACCATCAATATAACATGCATTATCACCCATATAATGCAGTTATTATCGACAGAAGTATAATAAATATACTTATTACTTTTATTATTATCAATATAACAGGCACTCTTAGCCATATTGTACTAGTATTATCGCTAGAACAGTAATAATTATACTTATTACTCCCGATATTATCAATATAACATGGATTATTACGCATATAATGCAGTTATTATCGGTAGAACTATAATAAATATACGTATTACTTTTATTATCATCAATATAACATGCATTATTACCCATATTATGCAGTTATTATCGATAGAACTGTAATAAATATACTTAGTACTTTTATTGTTATCAATATAACATGCACTATTAGCCATATTTTACTAGTATTATCGCTAGAACGGCAATAATTATACTTATTACTCCCGATATTATCAATATAACATCCATTATTACCCAAATAATGCAGTTATTATCGCTAGAACTGTAATAATTATACTTCTTACTTATATTATTCTCAATATAACATGCATTATTACCCATATAATGGAGTTATTATCGCTAGAACTGTAATAATTATACTTATTACATATATTACTATCAATATAACATGCATTATTACCCATATAATGCAGTTATTATCGACAGAAGTATAATAAATATACTTATTACTTTTATTATTATCAATATAACATGCACTATTAGCCATATTTTGCTATCATTATCGCTAGAACTGTAATAATTATACTTATTACTCCCGATATTATCAATATAACATGGATTATTACGCATATTATGCACTTATTATCGCTAGAACCATAATAAATATACGTATTACTTTTATTATCATCAATATAACATGCATTATTACCCATATTATGCAGTTATTATCGATAGAACTGTACTAATTATACTTATTACTTATATTATTAGCAATATAACGTGCATTATTACCCATATAATGCAGTTATTATCGTCAGAACTGTAATAATTATACTTATTACTTATACTATTATCAATATAATATGCATTATTACCCATATTATGCAGTTATTATCGCTAGAACTATAATAATTATACGTGTTACTTTTATTATCATCAATATAACATGCATTATTTCCCATATTATGCAGTTATTATCGATAGAACTGTAATAAATATACTTATTATTTTTATTATTATCAATATAACATGCACTATTAGCCATATTTTACTATCATTATCGATAGAACTATAATAAATATACTTATTACTTTTATTATTATCAATATAACATGCATTATTACCCATATAATGCAGTTATTATCGCTAGAATTGTAATAATTATACTTATTACTTATATTATTATCAATATAACATGCATTATTACCCATATTTTGCTGTTATTATCGATAGAACTGTAATAAATATACTTATTACTTTTATTGTTATCAATACAACATGCACTATTAGCCATATTTTACTATTATTTTCGCTAGAACTACAATAATTATACTTATTACTCCCAATATTATCAATATAACATGCATTATTACCCATATAATGCAGTTATTATCGCTAGAACTGTAATAAATATACTTATTACTTTTATTATTATCAATACAACATGCACTATTAGCCATATTTTACTATTATTATCGCTAGAAATACAATAATTATACTTATTACTCCCAATATTATCAATATAACATGCATTATTACCCATATAATGCAGTTATTATCGCTAGAACTGTAATAATTATACTTATTACTTATATTATTCTCAATATAACATGCATTATTACCCATATTATGCAGCTGTAATCGCTAGAACTATAATAAATATACTTATTACTCCCGATATTATCAATATAACATGCATTATTACCCATATAATGCAGTTATAATCGCTGGAACTGTAATAATTATACTTATTACTTATATTATTAGCAATATAACGTGCATTATTACCCAAATAATGCAGTTATTATCGCTAGAACTGTAATAATTATACTTATTGCTTATATTATTCTCAATATAACAGGCATTATTACCCATATTATGCAGTTATAACCGCTAGAACTATAATAAATATACTTACTACTTTTATTATCATCAATATAACATGCATTATTACCCATATTATGCAGTTATTATCGATAGAACTATAATAAATATACTTATTACTTTTATTATTATCACCGGAACATGCACTATTACCCATATTATACTATTATTATCGCTAGAACTATAATAATTATACTTATTACTCCCGATATTATCAATATAACATGCATTATTACCCATATAATGCAGTTACTATCGCTAGAATTGTAATAATTATACTTCTTACTTATATTATTCTCAATATAACATGCATTATTACCCATATAATGGAGTTATTATCGCTAGAACTGTAATAATTATACTTATTACATATATTACTATCAATATAACATGCATTATTACCCATATAATGCAGTTATTATCGACAGAAGTATAATAAATATACTTATTACTTTTATTATTATCAATATAACATGCACTATTAGCCATATTTTGCTATCATTATCGCTAGAACTGTAATAATTATACTTATTACTCCCGATATTATCAATATAACATGGATTATTACGCATATTATGCACTTATTATCGCTAGAACCATAATAAATATACGTATTACTTTTATTATCATCAATATAACATGCATTATTACCCATATTATGCAGTTATTATCGATAGAACTGTACTAATTATACTTATTACTTATATTATTAGCAATATAACGTGCATTATTACCCATATAATGCAGTTATTATCGTCAGAACTGTAATAATTATACTTATTACTTATACTATTATCAATATAATATGCATTATTACCCATATTATGCAGTTATTATCGCTAGAACTATAATAATTATACGTGTTACTTTTATTATCATCAATATAACATGCATTATTTCCCATATTATGCAGTTATTATCGATAGAACTGTAATAAATATACTTATTATTTTTATTATTATCAATATAACATGCACTATTAGCCATATTTTACTATCATTATCGATAGAACTATAATAAATATACTTATTACTTTTATTATTATCAATATAACATGCATTATTACCCATATAATGCAGTTATTATCGCTAGAATTGTAATAATTATACTTATTACTTATATTATTATCAATATAACATGCATTATTACCCATATTTTGCAGTTATTGTCGATAGAACTGTAATAAATATACTTATTACTTTTATTGTTATCAATACAACATGCACTATTAGCCATATTTTACTATTATTTTCGCTAGAACTACAATAATTATACTTATTACTCCCAATATTATCAATATAACATGCATTATTACCCATATAATGCAGTTATTATCGCTAGAACTGTAATAAATATACTTATTACTTTTATTATTATCAATACAACATGCACTATTAGCCATATTTTACTATTATTATCGCTAGAAATACAATAATTATACTTATTACTCCCAATATTATCAATATAACATGCATTATTACCCATATAATGCAGTTATTATCGCTAGAACTGTAATAATTATACTTATTACTTATATTATTCTCAATATAACATGCATTATTACCCATATTATGCAGCTGTAATCGCTAGAACTATAATAAATATACTTATTACTCCCGATATTATCAATATAACATGCATTATTACCCATATAATGCAGTTATAATCGCTGGAACTGTAATAATTATACTTATTACTTATATTATTAGCAATATAACGTGCATTATTACCCAAATAATGCAGTTATTATCGCTAGAACTGTAATAATTATACTTATTACTTATATTATTCTCAATATAACAGGCATTATTACCCATATTATGCAGTTATAACCGCTAGAACTATAATAAATATACTTACTACTTTTATTATCATCAATATAACATGCATTATTACCCATATTATGCAGTTATTATCGCTAGAACTATAATAATTATACTTATTACTCCCGATATTATCAATATAACATGCATTATTACCCATATAATGCAGTTACTATCGCTAGAATTGTAATAATTATACTTATTACTTATATTGTTATCAATATAACATGCATTATTACCCATATTATGCACTTATTATCGCTAGAACCATAATAAATATACGTCGTACTTTTATTATCATCAATATAACATGCATTATTACCCATATTATGCAGTTATTATCGATAGAACTGTAATAAATATACGTATTACTTTTATTATCATCAATATAACATGCATTATTACCCATATTATGCAGTTATTATCGATAGAACTGTACTAATTATACTTATTACTTATATTATTAGCAATATAACGTGCATTATTACCCATATAATGCAGTTATTATCGTCAGAACTGTAATAATTATACTTATTACTTATACTATTATCAATATAATATGCATTATTACCCATATTATGCAGTTATTATCGCTAGAACTATAATAATTATACGTGTTACTTTTATTATCATCAATATAACATGCATTATTTCCCATATTATGCAGTTATTATCGATAGAACTGTAATAAATATACTTATTATTTTTATTATTATCAATATAACATGCACTATTAGCCATATTTTACTATCATTATCGATAGAACTATAATAAATATACTTATTACTTTTATTATTATCAATATAACAGGCACTCTTAGCCATATAGTACTAGTATTATCGCTAGAACTGTAATAATTATACTTATTACTCCCGATATTATCAATATAACATGGATTATTACGCATATAATGCAGTTATTATCGGTAGAACTATAATAAATATACGTATTACTTTTATTATCATCAATATAACATGCATTATTACCCATATTATGCAGTTATTATCGATAGAACTGTAATAAATATACTTAGTACTTTTATTGTTATCAATATAACATGCACTATTAGCCATATTTTACTAGTATTATCGCTAGAACTGCAATAATTATACTTATTACTCCCGATATTATCAATATAACATCCATTATTACCCAAATAATGCAGTTATTATCGCTAGAACTGTAATAATTATACTTCTTACTTATATTATTCTCAATATAACATGCATTATTACCCATATAATGGAGTTATTATCGCTAGAACTGTAATAATTATACTTATTACATATATTATTATCAATATAACATGCATTATTACCCATATAATGCAGTTATTATCGACAGAAGTATAATAAATATACTTATTACTTTTATTATTATCAATATAACATGCACTATTAGCCATATTTTGCTATCATTATCGCTAGAACTGTAATAATTATACTTATTACTCCCGATATTATCAATATAACATAGATTATTACGCATATTATGCACTTATTATCGCTAGAACCATAATAAATATACGTATTACTTTTATTATCATCAATATAACATGCATTATTACCCATATTATGCAGTTATTATCGATAGAACTGTACTAATTATACTTATTACTTATATTATTAGCAATATAACGTGCATTATTACCCATATAATGCAGTTATTATCGTCAGAACTGTAATAATTATACTTATTACTTATACTATTATCAATATAATATGCATTATTACCCATATTATGCAGTTATTATCGCTAGAACTATAATAATTATACGTGTTACTTTTATTATCATCAATATAACATGCATTATTTCCCATATTATGCAGTTATTATCGATAGAACTGTAATAAATATACTTATTATTTTTATTATTATCAATATAACATGCACTATTAGCCATATTTTACTATCATTATCGATAGAACTATAATAAATATACTTATTACTTTTATTATTATCAATATAACATGCATTATTACCCATATAATGCAGTTATTATCGATAGAGCTATAATAAATATACTTATTACTTTTATTATTATCAACGGAACATGCACTATTAGCCATATTTTACTATCATTATCGCTAGAACTATAATAATTATACTTATTACTCCCGATATTGTCAATATAACATGCATTATTACCCATATAATGCAGTTACTATCGCTAGAATTGTAATAACTATACTTATTACTTATATTGTTATCAATATAACATGCATTATTACCCATATTATGCACTTATTATCGCTAGAACCATAATAAATGTACGTAGTACTTTTATTATCATCAATATAACATGCATTATTACCCATATTATGCAGTTATTATCGATAGAACTGTAATAAATATACTTATTACTTTTATTATTATCAATATAACATGCACTATTAGCCATATTTTACTATCATTATCGCTAGAACTATAATAATTATACTTATTACTCCCAATATTATCAATATAACATGCATTATTACCCATATAATGCAGTTATTATCGCTAGAACTGTAATAATTATACTTATTACTTATATTATTATCAATATAACATGCATTATTACCCATATTATGCAGCTGCAATCGCTAGAACTATAATAAATATACTTATTACTTTTATTATTATCAATACAACCAGCACTATTAGCCATATTGTACTACTATTATCGCTAGAACTATAATAAATATACTTATTACTCCCGATATTATCAATATAACATGCATTATTACCCATATAATGCAGTTATTATAGCTAGAACTGTAATAATTATACTTATTACTTATATTATTCTCAATATAACAGGCATTATTACCCATATTATGCAGTTATAACCGCTAGAACTATGATAAATATACTTACTACTTTTATTATCATCAATATAACATGCATTATTACCCATATTATGCAGTTATTATCGATAGAGCTATAATAAATATACTTATTACTTTTATTATTATCAACGGAACATGCACTATTAGCCATATTATACTATTATTATCGCTAGAACTATAATAATTATACTTATTACTTATATTATTATAAATATAACATGCATTATTACCCATATAATGGAGTCATTATCGCTAGAACTGTAATAATTACACTTATTACTTATATTATTATCAATATAACATGCATTATTACCTATATAATGGAGTTATTATCGCAAGAACTGTAATAATTATACTTATTACTTACATTATTATCAATATAACATGCATTATCACCCATATAATGCAGTTATTATCGACAGAAGTATAATAAATATACTTATTACTTTTATTATTATCAATATAACATGCACTATTAGCCATATTTTACTATTATTATCGCTAGAACTATAATAATTATACTTATTACTCCCGATATTATCAATATAACATGCATTATTACCCATATAATGCAGTTACTATCGCTAGAATTGTAATAATTATACTTATTACTTATATTGTTGTCAATATAACATGCATTATTACCCATATTATGCACTTATTATCGCTAGAACCATAATAAATATACATAGTACTTTTATTATCATCAATATAACATGCATTATTACCCATATTATGCAGTTATTATCGATAGAACTGTAATAAATATACTTATTACTTTTATTATTATCAATATAACATGCACTATTAGCCATATTTTACTATCATTATCGCTAGAACTATAGTAATTATACTTATTACTCCCAATATTATCAATATAACATGCATTATTACCCATATTATGCAGTTATTATCGCTAGAACTGTAATAATTATACTCATTACTTATATTATTATCAATATAACATGCATTATTACCCATATTATGCAGTTATTATCAATAGAACTGTAATAAATATAGTTATTACTTTCATTATTGTCAATATAACATGCACTATTAGCCATATTTTACTATTATTATCGCTAGAACTATAATAATTATACATATTACTCCCGATATTATCAATATAACATGCATTATTACCCATATAATGCAGTTATTATTGCTAGAACTGTAATAATTATACTTATTACTTATATTATTAGCAATATAACGTGCATTATTACCCATATTATGCAGTTATTATCGCAAGAACTGTAATAATTATACTTATTACTTATATTATTATCAATATAACATGCATTATTACCCATATAATGGAGTTATTATCGCTAGAACTGTAATAATTATACTTATTACTTTTATTATTATCAATATAACGTGCATTATTACCCATATTATGCAGTTATTATCGCTGGAACTGTAATAATTATAATCATTACTTATATTATTATCAATATAACATGCATTATTACCCATATTATGCACTTATTATCGCTAGAACTATAATAAATATACGTATTACTTTTATTATCATCAATATAACATGCATTATTACCCATATTATGCAGTTATTATCGATAGAACTGTAATAAATATACTTATTACTCTCGATATTATCAATATAACATGGATTATTACGCATACAATGCAGTTATTATCGCTAGAACTGTAATAAATATACTTACTACTTTCATTACCATCAATATAACATGCATTATCACCCATATAATGCAGTTATTATCGACAGAAGTATAATAAATATATTTATTACTTTTATTATTATCAATATAACAGGCACTCTTAGCCATATTGTACTAGTATTATCGCTAGAACTGTAATAATTATACTTATTACTCCCGATATTATCAATATAACATGCATTATTACGCATACAATGCAGTTATTATCGCTAGAACTGTAATAAATATACTTACTACTTTCACTACCATTAATATAACATGCATTATTGCCCATATTATGCAATTATTATCGATAGAACTATAATAAATATACTTATTACTTTTATTATTATCAATATAACATGCATTATTACCCATATAATGCAGTTATTATCGCCAGAACTGTAATAATTATACTTATTACTTATATTATTAGCAATATAACATGCATTATTACCCATATTATGCAGTTATTATCGATAGAACTGTAATAATTATACTTACTACTCTCATTATCATCAGTATAACATGCATTATCACCCATATAATGCAGTTATTATCGACAGAAGTATAATAAATATACTTATTTCTTTTATTATTATCAATATAACATGCACTATTAGCCATACTTTACTATCATTATCGCTGGAACTATAATAATTATACTTATTACTCCCGATATTATCAATATAACATGCATTATTACCCATATAATGCAGTTACTATCGCTAGAATTGTAATAATTATACTTATTACTTATATTATTATCAATATAACATGCATTATTACGCATATTATGCAGTTATAATCGCTAGAACTATAATAAATATACTTAGTACTTTTATTATCATCAATATAACATGCATTATTACCCATATAATGCAGTTACTATCCCTAGAATTGTAATAATTATTCTTATTACTTATATTATTATCAATATAACATGTATTATTACGCATATTATGCAGTTATAATCGCTAGAACTATAATAAATATACTTAGTACTTTTATTATGATCAATATAGCATGCATTATTACGCATATAATGCAGTTATAATCGCTAGAACTGTAATAATTATACTTATTACTTATATTATTAGCAATATAACGTGCAATATTACCCATGTTATGCAGTTATTATCGATAGAACTATAATAAATATACTTATTACTTTTATTACTATCAATATAACATGCATTATTACCCATATAACGCAGTTACTATCGCTAGAATTTTATTAATTATACTTCTTACTTATATTGTTATCAATATAACATGCATTATTACGCATATTATGCAGTTATAATTGCTAGAACTATAATATATATACTTAGTACTTATATTATCATCAATATAACATGCATTATTACGCATATAATGCAGTTATTATCGCTAGAACTGTAATAAATATACTTACTACTTTCATTATCATCAATATAGCATGCATTATTACCCATGTTATGCAGTTACTTTCGATAGAACTATAATAAATATACTTATTACTTTTATTATTATCAATATAACGTGCATTATTACCCATATTATGCAGTTATTATCGCTGGAACTGTAATAATTATACTCATTACTTATATTATTATCAATATAACATGCACTATTACCCATATTATGCACTTATTATCGCTAGAACTATAATAAACATACGTATTACTTTTATTATCATCAATATAACATGCATTATTACCCATATTATGCAGTTATTATCGATAGAACTGTAATAAATATACTTATTACTTTTATTATTATCAATACAACATGCACTATTAGCCATATTTTACTATTATTATCGCTAGAACTACAATAATTATACTTATTACTCCCAATATTATCAATATAACATGCATTATTACCCATATAATGCAGTTATTATCGCTAGAACTGTAATAATTATACTTCTTACTTATATTATTATCAATATAACATGCATTATTACCCATATAATGCAGTTACTATCGCTAGAATTGTAATAATTATACTTATTACTCATATTGTTATCAATATAACATGCATTATTACGCATATTATGCAGTTATAATCGCTAGAACTACAATAAATATACTTAGTACTTTTATTATCATCAATATAACATGCATTATTACGCATATAATGCAGTTATTATCGCTAGAACTGTAATAAATATACTTACTACTTTCATTATCATCAATATAGCATGCATTATTACCCATGTTATGCAGTTATTTTCGATAGAACTATAATAAATATACTTATTACTTTTATTATTATCAATATAACGTGCATTATTACCCATATTATGCAGTTATTATCGCTGGAACTGTAATAATTGTAATCATTACTTATATTATTATCAACATAACATGCATTATTACCCATATTATGCAGTTATTATCGCTAGAACTATAATAAATATACGTATTACTTTTATTATCATCAATATAACATGCATTATTACCCATATTATGCAGTTATTATCGATAGAACTGTAATAAATATACTTATTACTTTTATTATTATCAATATAACATGCACTATTAGCCATATTTTACTAGCATTATCGCTAGAACTGCAATAATTATACGTATTACTCCCGATATTATCAATATAACATCCATTATTACCCATATTATGCAGTTATTATCGCTAGAACTGTAATAATTACACTGATTACTCCCGATATTATCAATATAACATGCATTATTACCCATAGCATGCAGTTACTATCGCTAGAATTGTAATAATTATACTTATTACTTATATTATTATCAATATAACATGAATTATTACGCATGTTATGCAGTTATAATCGCTGGAACTATAATAAATATACTTAGTACTTTTATTATCATCAATATAACATGCATTATTACCCATATTATGCAGTTATTATCGATAGAACTATAATAAATATACTTAGTACTTTTATTATCATCAATATAACATGCATTATTACCCATATAATGCAGGTATTATCGTCAGAACTGTAATAATTATACTTATTACTTATATTATTATCAATATAATATGCATTATTACCCATATTATGCAGTTATTATCGCTAGAACTGTAATAATTATACTTATTACTCCCGATATTATCAATATAACATGGATTATTACGCATATTATGCACTTATTATCGCTAGAACCTTAATAAATATACGTATTACTTTTATTATCATCAATATAACATGCATTATCACCCATATTGTGCAGTTATTATCGATAGAACTGTAATAATTATACTTATTACTTATATTATTAGCAATATAACGTGCATTATTACCCATATTATGCAGTTATTATCGATAGAACTGTACTAAATATACTTATTACTTTTATTATTATCAATACAACCAGCACTATTAGCCATATTGTATTATTATTATCGCTAGAACTGTAATAAATATACTTATTACTCTCGATATTATCAATATAACATGGATTATTACGCATACAATGCAGTTATTATCGCTAGAACTGTAATAAATATACTTACTACTTTCATTACCATCAATATAACATGCATTATCACCCATATAATGCAGTTATTATCGACAGAAGTATAATAAATATATTTATTACTTTTATTATTATCAATATAACAGGCACTCTTAGCCATATTGTACTAGTATTATCGCTAGAACTGTAATAATTATACTTATTACTCCCGATATTATCAATATAACATGCATTATTACGCATACAATGCAGTTATTATCGCTAGAACTGTAATAAATATACTTACTACTTTCATTACCATTAATATAACATGCATTATTGCCCATATTATGCAATTATTATCGATAGAACTATAATAAATATACTTATTACTTTTATTATTATCAATATAACATGCATTATTACCCATATAATGCAGTTATTATCGCCAGAACTGTAATAATTATACTTATTACTTATATTATTAGCAATATAACATGCATTATTACCCATATTATGCAGTTATTATCGATAGAACTGTAATAATTATACTTACTACTCTCATTATCATCAGTATAACATGCATTATCACCCATATAATGCAGTTATTATCGACAGAAGTATAATAAATATACTTATTACTTTTATTATTATCAATATAACATGCACTATTAGCCATATTTTACTATTATTATCGCTAGAACTATAATAATTATACTTATTACTCCCGATATTATCAATATAACATGCATTATTACCCATATAATGCAGTTACTATCGCTAGAATTGTAATAATTATACTTATTACTTATATTGTTATCAATATAACATGCATTATTACCCATATTATGCACTTATTATCGCTAGAACCATAATAAATATACATAGTACTTTTATTATCATCAATATAACATGCATTATTACCCATATTATGCAGTTATTATCGATAGAACTGTAATAAATATACTTATTACTTTTATTATTATCAATATAACATGCACTATTAGCCATATTTTACTATCATTATCGCTAGAACTATAATAATTATACTTATTACTCCCAATATTATCAATATAACATGCATTATTACCCATATAATGCAGTTATTATCGCTAGAATTGTAATAATTATACTTATTACTTATATTATTATCAATATAACATGCATTATTACGCATATTATGCAGTTATGATCGCTAGAACTATAATAAATATACTTATTACTTTTATTATTATCAATATAACATGCATTATTACCCATATTATGCAGTTATTATCGCTAGAACTGTAATAATTATACTCATTACTTATATTATTATCAATATAACATGCATTATTACCCATATAATGCAGTTATTATCGCTAGAACTGTAATAATTATACTTATTACTTATATTATTAGCAATATAACGTGCATTATTACCCATATTATGCAGTTATTATCTCAAGAACTGTAATAATTATACTTATTACTTATATTATTATCAATATAACATGCATTATTACCCATATAATGGAGTTATTATCGCTAGAACTGTAATAATTATACTTATTACTTATAATATTAGCAATATAACGTGCATTATTACCCAAATAATGCAGTTATTATCGCTAGAACTGTAATAATTATACTTATTACTTATATTATTCTCAATATAACAGGCATTATTACCCATATTATGCAGTTATAACCGCTAGAACTATAATAAATATACTTACTACTTTTATTATCATCAATATAACATGCATTATTACCCATATTATGCAGTTATTATCGATAGAGCTATAATAAATATACTTATTACTTTTATTATTATCAACGGAACATGCACTATTAGCCATATTATACTATTATTATCGCTAGAACTATAATAATTATACTTATTACTTATATTATTATAAATATAACATGCATTATTACCCATATAATGGAGTCATTATCGCTAGAACTGTAATAATTATACTTATTACTTATATTATTATCAATATAACATGCATTATTACCTATATAATGGCGTTATTATCGCAAGAACTGTAATAATTATACTTATTACTTACATTATTATCAATATAACATGCATTATCACCCATATAATGCAGTTATTATCGACAGAAGTATAATAAATATACTTATTACTTTTATTATTATCAATATAACATGCACTATTAGCCATATTTTACTATTATTATCGCTAGAACTATAATAATTATACTTATTACTCCCGATATTATCAATATAACATGCATTATTACCCATATAATGCAGTTACTATCGCTAGAATTGTAATAATTATACTTATTACTTATATTGTTATCAATATAACTTGCATTATTACCCATATTATGCACTTATTATCGCTAGAACCATAATAAATATACATAGTACTTTTATTATCATCAATATAACATGCATTATTACCCATATTATGCAGTTATTATCGATAGAACTGTAATAAATATACTTATTACTTTCATTATTATCAATATAACATGCATTACTACCCATATTATGCAGTTATTATCGCTAGAACTGTAATAATTATACTCATGACTTATATTATTATCAATATAACATGCATTATTACCCATATTATGCAGTTATTATCGATAGAACTGTAATAAATATAGTTATTACTTTTATTATTGTCAATATAACATGCACTATTAGCCATATTTTACTATTATCATCGCTAGAACTATAATAATTATACATATTACTCCCGATATTATCAATATAACATGCATTATTACCCATATAATGCAGTTATTATCGCTAGAACTGTAATAATTATAATTATTACTTATATTATTAGCAATATAACGTGCATTATTACCCATATTATGCAGTTATTATCGCAAGAACTGTAATAATTATACTTATTACTTATATTATTATCAATATAACAAGCATATTTACCCATATAATGCAGTTATTATCGCTAGAACTGTAATAATTATACTTATTACTTATATTATTAGCAATATAACATCCATTATTACCCAAATAATGCAGTTATTATCGCTAGAACTGTAATAAATATACTTACTACTTTCATTACCATCAATATAACATGCATTATCACCCATATAATGCAGTTATTATCGACAGAAGTATAATAAATATACTTATTACTTTTATTATTATCAATATAACAGGCACTCTTAGCCATATTGTACTAGTATTATCGCTAGAACAGTAATAATTATACTTATTACTCCCGATATTATCAATATAACATGGATTATTACGCATATAATGCAGTTATTATCGGTAGAACTATAATAAATATACGTATTACTTTTATTATCATCAATATAACATGCATTATTACCCATATTATGCAGTTATTATCGATAGAACTGTAATAAATATACTTAGTACTTTTATTGTTATCAATATAACATGCACTATTAGCCATATTTTACTAGTATTATCGCTAGAACGGCAATAATTATACTTATTACTCCCGATATTATCAATATAACATCCATTATTACCCAAATAATGCAGTTATTATCGCTAGAACTGTAATAATTATACTTCTTACTTATATTATTCTCAATATAACATGCATTATTACCCATATAATGGAGTTATTATCGCTAGAACTGTAATAATTATACTTATTACATATATTACTATCAATATAACATGCATTATTACCCATATAATGCAGTTATTATCGACAGAAGTATAATAAATATACTTATTACTTTTATTATTATCAATATAACATGCACTATTAGCCATATTTTGCTATCATTATCGCTAGAACTGTAATAATTATACTTATTACTCCCGATATTATCAATATAACATGGATTATTACGCATATTATGCACTTATTATCGCTAGAACCATAATAAATATACGTATTACTTTTATTATCATCAATATAACATGCATTATTACCCATATTATGCAGTTATTATCGATAGAACTGTACTAATTATACTTATTACTTATATTATTAGCAATATAACGTGCATTATTACCCATATAATGCAGTTATTATCGTCAGAACTGTAATAATTATACTTATTACTTATACTATTATCAATATAATATGCATTATTACCCATATTATGCAGTTATTATCGCTAGAACTATAATAATTATACGTGTTACTTTTATTATCATCAATATAACATGCATTATTTCCCATATTATGCAGTTATTATCGATAGAACTGTAATAAATATACTTATTATTTTTATTATTATCAATATAACATGCACTATTAGCCATATTTTACTATCATTATCGATAGAACTATAATAAATATACTTATTACTTTTATTATTATCAATATAACATGCATTATTACCCATATAATGCAGTTATTATCGCTAGAATTGTAATAATTATACTTATTACTTATATTATTATCAATATAACATGCATTATTACCCATATTTTGCAGTTATTATCGATAGAACTATAATAAATATACTTATTACTTTTATTGTTATCAATACAACATGCACTATTAGCCATATTTTACTATTATTTTCGCTAGAACTACAATAATTATACTTATTACTCCCAATATTATCAATATAACATGCATTATTACCCATATAATGCAGTTATTATCGCTAGAACTGTAATAAATATACTTATTACTTTTATTATTATCAATACAACATGCACTATTAGCCATATTTTACTATTATTATCGCTAGAAATACAATAATTATACTTATTACTCCCAATATTATCAATATAACATGCATTATTACCCATATAATGCAGTTATTATCGCTAGAACTGTAATAATTATACTTATTACTTATATTATTCTCAATATAACATGCATTATTACCCATATTATGCAGCTGTAATCGCTAGAACTATAATAAATATACTTATTACTCCCGATATTATCAATATAACATGCATTATTACCCATATAATGCAGTTATAATCGCTGGAACTGTAATAATTATACTTATTACTTATATTATTAGCAATATAACGTGCATTATTACCCAAATAATGCAGTTATTATCGCTAGAACTGTAATAATTATACTTATTACTTATATTATTCTCAATATAACAGGCATTATTACCCATATTATGCAGTTATAACCGCTAGAACTATAATAAATATACTTACTACTTTTATTATCATCAATATAACATGCATTATTACCCATATTATGCAGTTATTATCGATAGAACTATAATAAATATACTTATTACTTTTATTATTATCACCGGAACATGCACTATTACCCATATTATACTATTATTATCGCTAGAACTATAATAATTATACTTATTACTCCCGATATTATCAATATAACATGCATTATTACCCATATAATGCAGTTACTATCGCTAGAATTGTAATAATTATACTTCTTACTTATATTATTCTCAATATAACATGCATTATTACCCATATAATGGAGTTATTATCGCTAGAACTGTAATAATTATACTTATTACATATATTACTATCAATATAACATGCATTATTACCCATATAATGCAGTTATTATCGACAGAAGTATAATAAATATACTTATTACTTTTATTATTATCAATATAACATGCACTATTAGCCATATTTTGCTATCATTATCGCTAGAACTGTAATAATTATACTTATTACTCCCGATATTATCAATATAACATGGATTATTACGCATATTATGCACTTATTATCGCTAGAACCATAATAAATATACGTATTACTTTTATTATCATCAATATAACATGCATTATTACCCATATTATGCAGTTATTATCGATAGAACTGTACTAATTATACTTATTACTTATATTATTAGCAATATAACGTGCATTATTACCCATATAATGCAGTTATTATCGTCAGAACTGTAATAATTATACTTATTACTTATACTATTATCAATATAATATGCATTATTACCCATATTATGCAGTTATTATCGCTAGAACTATAATAATTATACGTGTTACTTTTATTATCATCAATATAACATGCATTATTTCCCATATTATGCAGTTATTATCGATAGAACTGTAATAAATATACTTATTATTTTTATTATTATCAATATAACATGCACTATTAGCCATATTTTACTATCATTATCGATAGAACTATAATAAATATACTTATTACTTTTATTATTATCAATATAACATGCATTATTACCCATATAATGCAGTTATTATCGCTAGAATTGTAATAATTATACTTATTACTTATATTATTATCAATATAACATGCATTATTACCCATATTTTGCAGTTATTGTCGATAGAACTGTAATAAATATACTTATTACTTTTATTGTTATCAATACAACATGCACTATTAGCCATATTTTACTATTATTTTCGCTAGAACTACAATAATTATACTTATTACTCCCGATATTATCAATATAACATGCATTATTACCCATATAATGCAGTTACTATCGCTAGAATTGTAATAATTATACTTCTTACTTATATTATTCTCAATATAACATGCATTATTACCCATATAATGGAGTTATTATCGCTAGAACTGTAATAATTATACTTATTACATATATTACTATCAATATAACATGCATTATTACCCATATAATGCAGTTATTATCGACAGAAGTATAATAAATATACTTATTACTTTTATTATTATCAATATAACATGCACTATTAGCCATATTTTGCTATCATTATCGCTAGAACTGTAATAATTATACTTATTACTCCCGATATTATCAATATAACATGGATTATTACGCATATTATGCACTTATTATCGCTAGAACCATAATAAATATACGTATTACTTTTATTATCATCAATATAACATGCATTATTACCCATATTATGCAGTTATTATCGATAGAACTGTACTAATTATACTTATTACTTATATTATTAGCAATATAACGTGCATTATTACCCATATAATGCAGTTATTATCGTCAGAACTGTAATAATTATACTTATTACTTATACTATTATCAATATAATATGCATTATTACCCATATTATGCAGTTATTATCGCTAGAACTATAATAATTATACGTGTTACTTTTATTATCATCAATATAACATGCATTATTTCCCATATTATGCAGTTATTATCGATAGAACTGTAATAAATATACTTATTATTTTTATTATTATCAATATAACATGCACTATTAGCCATATTTTACTATCATTATCGATAGAACTATAATAAATATACTTATTACTTTTATTATTATCAATATAACATGCATTATTACCCATATAATGCAGTTATTATCGCTAGAATTGTAATAATTATACTTATTACTTATATTATTATCAATATAACATGCATTATTACCCATATTTTGCAGTTATTGTCGATAGAACTGTAATAAATATACTTATTACTTTTATTGTTATCAATACAACATGCACTATTAGCCATATTTTACTATTATTTTCGCTAGAACTACAATAATTATACTTATTACTCCCAATATTATCAATATAACATGCATTATTACCCATATAATGCAGTTATTATCGCTAGAACTGTAATAAATATACTTATTACTTTTATTATTATCAATACAACATGCACTATTAGCCATATTTTACTATTATTATCGCTAGAAATACAATAATTATACTTATTACTCCCAATATTATCAATATAACATGCATTATTACCCATATAATGCAGTTATTATCGCTAGAACTGTAATAATTATACTTATTACTTATATTATTCTCAATATAACATGCATTATTACCCATATTATGCAGCTGTAATCGCTAGAACTATAATAAATATACTTATTACTCCCGATATTATCAATATAACATGCATTATTACCCATATAATGCAGTTATAATCGCTGGAACTGTAATAATTATACTTATTACTTATATTATTAGCAATATAACGTGCATTATTACCCAAATAATGCAGTTATTATCGCTAGAACTGTAATAATTATACTTATTACTTATATTATTCTCAATATAACAGGCATTATTACCCATATTATGCAGTTATAACCGCTAGAACTATAATAAATATACTTACTACTTTTATTATCATCAATATAACATGCATTATTACCCATATTATGCAGTTATTATCGATAGAACTATAATAAATATACTTATTATTTTCATTATTATCACCGGAACATGCACTATTACCCATATTATACTATTATTATCGCTAGAACTATAATAATTATACTTATTACTCCCGATATTATCAATATAACATGCATTATTACCCATATAATGCAGTTACTATCGCTAGAATTGTAATAATTATACTTATTACTTATATTGTTATCAATATAACATGCATTATTACCCATATTATGCACTTATTATCGCTAGAACCATAATAAATATACGTCGTACTTTTATTATCATCAATATAACATGCATTATTACCCATATTATGCAGTTATTATCGATAGAACTGTAATAAATATACGTATTACTTTTATTATCATCAATATAACATGCATTATTACCCATATTATGCAGTTATTATCGATAGAACTGTACTAATTATACTTATTACTTATATTATTAGCAATATAACGTGCATTATTACCCATATAATGCAGTTATTATCGTCAGAACTGTAATAATTATACTTATTACTTATACTATTATCAATATAATATGCATTATTACCCATATTATGCAGTTATTATCGCTAGAACTATAATAATTATACGTGTTACTTTTATTATCATCAATATAACATGCATTATTTCCCATATTATGCAGTTATTATCGATAGAACTGTAATAAATATACTTATTATTTTTATTATTATCAATATAACATGCACTATTAGCCATATTTTACTATCATTATCGATAGAACTATAATAAATATACTTATTACTTTTATTATTATCAATATAACAGGCACTCTTAGCCATATAGTACTAGTATTATCGCTAGAACTGTAATAATTATACTTATTACTCCCGATATTATCAATATAACATGCATTATTACCCATATAATGCAGTTATTATCGCTAGAACTGTAATAATTATACTTATTACATATATTATTATCAATATAACATGCATTATTACCCATATAATGCAGTTATTATCGTCAGAACTGTAATAATTATACTTATTACTTATACTATTATCAATATAATATGCATTATTACCCATATTATGCAGTTATTATCGCTAGAACTATAATAATTATACGTGTTACTTTTATTATCATCAATATAACATGCATTATTTCCCATATTATGCAGTTATTATCGATAGAACTGTAATAAATATACTTATTATTTTTATTATTATCAATATAACATGCACTATTAGCCATATTTTACTATCATTATCGATAGAACTATAATAAATATACTTATTACTTTTATTATTATCAATATAACATGCATTATTACCCATATAATGCAGTTATTATCGCTAGAATTGTAATAATTATACTTATTACTTATATTATTATCAATATAACATGCATTATTACCCATATTTTGCAGTTATTATCGATAGAACTGTAATAAATATACTTATTACTTTTATTGTTATCAATACAACATGCACTATTAGCCATATTTTACTATTATTTTCGCTAGAACTACAATAATTATACTTATTACTCCCAATATTATCAATATAACATGCATTATTACCCATATAATGCAGTTATTATCGCTAGAACTGTAATAAATATACTTATTACTTATATTATTATCAATATAACATGCATTATTACGCATATTATGCAGTTATGATCGCTAGAACTATAATAAATATACTTAGTACTTTAATTATCATCAATACAACATGCATTATTACCCATATTATGCAGTTATTATCGATAGAACTATAATAAAAATACGTATTACTTTTATTATCATCAATATAACATGCATTATTACCCATATTATGCAGTTATTATCGATAGAGCTATAATAAATATACTTATTACTTTTATTATTATCAACGGAACATGCACTATTAGCCATATTTTACTATCATTATCGCTAGAACTATAATAATTATACTTATTACTCCCGATATTGTCAATATAACATGCATTATTACCCATATAATGCAGTTACTATCGCTAGAATTGTAATAATTATACTTATTACTTATATTGTTATCAATATAACATGCATTATTACCCATATTATGCACTTATTATCGCTAGAACCATAATAAATGTACGTAGTACTTTTATTATCATCAATATAACATGCATTATTACCCATATTATGCAGTTATTATCGATAGAACTGTAATAAATATACTTATTACTTTTATTATTATCAATATAACATGCACTATTAGCCATATTTTACTATCATTATCGCTAGAACTATAATAATTATACTTATTACTCCCAATATTATCAATATAACATGCATTATTACCCATATAATGCAGTTATTATCGCTAGAACTGTAATAATTATACTTATTACTTATATTATTATCAATATAACATGCATTATTACCCATATTATGCAGCTGCAATCGCTAGAACTATAATAAATATACTTATTACTTTTATTATTATCAATACAACCAGCACTATTAGCCATATTGTACTACTATTATCGCTAGAACTATAATAAATATACTTATTACTCCCGATATTATCAATATAACATGCATTATTACCCATATAATGCAGTTATTATAGCTAGAACTGTAATAATTATACTTATTACTTATATTATTCTCAATATAACAGGCATTATTACCCATATTATGCAGTTATAACCGCTAGAACTATGATAAATATACTTACTACTTTTATTATCATCAATATAACATGCATTATTACCCATATTATGCAGTTATTATCGATAGAGCTATAATAAATATACTTATTACTTTTATTATTATCAACGGAACATGCACTATTAGCCATATTATACTATTATTATCGCTAGAACTATAATAATTATACTTATTACTTATATTATTATAAATATAACATGCATTATTACCCATATAATGGAGTCATTATCGCTAGAACTGTAATAATTACACTTATTACTTATATTATTATCAATATAACATGCATTATTACCTATATAATGGAGTTATTATCGCAAGAACTGTAATAATTATACTTATTACTTACATTATTATCAATATAACATGCATTATCACCCATATAATGCAGTTATTATCGACAGAAGTATAATAAATATACTTATTACTTTTATTATTATCAATATAACATGCACTATTAGCCATATTTTACTATTATTATCGCTAGAACTATAATAATTATACTTATTACTCCCGATATTATCAATATAACATGCATTATTACCCATATAATGCAGTTACTATCGCTAGAATTGTAATAATTATACTTATTACTTATATTGTTGTCAATATAACATGCATTATTACCCATATTATGCACTTATTATCGCTAGAACCATAATAAATATACATAGTACTTTTATTATCATCAATATAACATGCATTATTACCCATATTATGCAGTTATTATCGATAGAACTGTAATAAATATACTTATTACTTTTATTATTATCAATATAACATGCACTATTAGCCATATTTTACTATCATTATCGCTAGAACTATAGTAATTATACTTATTACTCCCAATATTATCAATATAACATGCATTATTACCCATATTATGCAGTTATTATCGCTAGAACTGTAATAATTATACTCATTACTTATATTATTATCAATATAACATGCATTATTACCCATATTATGCAGTTATTATCAATAGAACTGTAATAAATATAGTTATTACTTTCATTATTGTCAATATAACATGCACTATTAGCCATATTTTACTATTATTATCGCTAGAACTATAATAATTATACATATTACTCCCGATATTATCAATATAACATGCATTATTACCCATATAATGCAGTTATTATCGCTAGAACTGTAATAATTATACTTATTACTTATATTATTAGCAATATAACGTGCATTATTACCCATATTATGCAGTTATTATCGCAAGAACTGTAATAATTATACTTATTACTTATATTATTATCAATATAACATGCATTATTACCCATATAATGGAGTTATTATCGCTAGAACTGTAATAATTATACTTATTACTTTTATTATTATCAATATAACGTGCATTATTACCCATATTATGCAGTTATTATCGCTGGAACTGTAATAATTATAATCATTACTTATATTATTATCAATATAACATGCATTATTACCCATATTATGCACTTATTATCGCTAGAACTATAATAAATATACGTATTACTTTTATTATCATCAATATAACATGCATTATTACCCATATTATGCAGTTATTATCGATAGAACTGTAATAAATATACTTATTACTCTCGATATTATCAATATAACATGGATTATTACGCATACAATGCAGTTATTATCGCTAGAACTGTAATAAATATACTTACTACTTTCATTACCATCAATATAACATGCATTATCACCCATATAATGCAGTTATTATCGACAGAAGTATAATAAATATATTTATTACTTTTATTATTATCAATATAACAGGCACTCTTAGCCATATTGTACTAGTATTATCGCTAGAACTGTAATAATTATACTTATTACTCCCGATATTATCAATATAACATGCATTATTACGCATACAATGCAGTTATTATCGCTAGAACTGTAATAAATATACTTACTACTTTCATTACCATTAATATAACATGCATTATTGCCCATATTATGCAATTATTATCGATAGAACTATAATAAATATACTTATTACTTTTATTATTATCAATATAACATGCATTATTACCCATATAATGCAGTTATTATCGCCAGAACTGTAATAATTATACTTATTACTTATATTATTAGCAATATAACATGCATTATTACCCATATTATGCAGTTATTATCGATAGAACTGTAATAATTATACTTACTACTCTCATTATCATCAGTATAACATGCATTATCACCCATATAATGCAGTTATTATCGACAGAAGTATAATAAATATACTTATTTCTTTTATTATTATCAATATAACATGCACTATTAGCCATACTTTACTATCATTATCGCTGGAACTATAATAATTATACTTATTACTCCCGATATTATCAATATAACATGCATTATTACCCATATAATGCAGTTACTATCGCTAGAATTGTAATAATTATACTTATTACTTATATTATTATCAATATAACATGCATTATTACGCATATTATGCAGTTATAATCGCTAGAACTATAATAAATATACTTAGTACTTTTATTATCATCAATATAACATGCATTATTACCCATATAATGCAGTTACTATCGCTAGAATTGTAATAATTATTCTTATTACTTATATTATTATCAATATAACATGTATTATTACGCATATTATGCAGTTATAATCGCTAGAACTATAATAAATATACTTAGTACTTTTTAACCGACTTCGAAAAAGGAGGAGGTTACTCAATTCGACCTGTATATTTTTTTTTTTTTTTTTTTTTTTTTTTTTTTTTTTTTCTATGTATGTTCGCCGATTACTCCTAACTGGGTGGACCAATCGGAACGAAACCTTTTGCATCCGGTAGGGTCTGACTTTCTATTGGTACCATTCTTAAAAAATTTTTCATTTTTTACTTACAAAGTATTTTTTTTTTTTAAAACCGGCAACTTTTGAAAAAAATTTTCTCCGATTTCAATGCGCTTTTAATATGTTATCACGGACATGATTCTGAACAACTCTGTCATAAAAAATTTCAGAAAAAGCTGTAGTTTTCGAGATATCAGCGAAAATTGTTGTTAATTTTTTAAATCAACTTTATCTATGTATGTTCGCCGATTACTCCTAACTGGGTTTACCAATCGGAACAAAACCTTTTGCATCCGGTAGGGTGTGACTCCCCATTGGTACCATTCTTAAAAAATTTTTCATTTTTTAATTGCAAAGTATTTTTTTTGCAAAAAAACCGGCAACTTTGGAAAAACATTTTCTCCTATTTCAATGCGCTTTTAATATGTTGTCACGGACATGATTCTGAAAAACTCTGTCATACCAAAATTTCAGGAAAAACTGTAGATTTCGAGATATCAGCGAAAATTCTTGTTAGTTTCTTAAATCAACTTTTTCTATGTATGTTCGCCGATTACGCCTAGGCGGGTGGTCCGATTAGAACGAAACCTTTTGCATCTCGTAGGGTCTGACTCCTCATTGGTACCAGTATTAAAAAATTCTCCATTTTTTAGTTGCAAAGTATTTTTTGGCAGAAAAACCAGCAACTTTCGAAATAAATTTTTCTCGATTTTAGTGCGCTTTTCATGCCTTGTCACGGACATGATTCTGACAATTTTGTTCATATGCAAATTACACGGAAAACTTTAGTTTTCGGGATATTAGCGAAAAACTATTATTATTAATATTAGTGGAACGCCAAGCGCTATGCATCAAAAAAGCAAAAAAGGGCAATCACAATGCACTCTCCCAAAACGCTAAATAAGATTTACCGCTCTAACCCCGACTTCTGCATCAAGATGAGTTTCCGCGGACGTTGGTGTATTATACTTAATTATGCTCATGGAACTTACGCAGACAAAAAAGGCCCTGAACAATTGTCTTACACTATCCTATACAATTCTCCCCATTCCACTAAAAAGCGTGAAATAAAATAATTTTCAAAAAAAAAATACACCGACTTCGAAATGCACTAAAAAGTATAAAATAATTTCTATTTCCTAATGAAATAATTTCTATTTCATTCAACCATACAATTACGTAGCGCATATGAATGAATTCTATTTACTCGTTAGGTAGTATATTAAAAATATTCCAACTTTTTCGGAGGCGGCGCAAAATCAAAAATACATCAGTGAACGTTGCTGCCAATAACTAGGTGATTGTGGCATGACGTATGGCATTGTTAAATTCGTATGCTCTGCTGTACTGAATTTTAGATAATATAGCAAATGCTCACATTGCCTTTCTACTAAAGATTTTATTTATTTAGTGTGTTGCATGGTTGGTACAAAAATTCTGTCTTAAAACTAGCGGGTCTATCTTTTTATTAACTTTGCATGTGGGCGTATATTCGAAGGTGAGGCTGAAAGTAAGGTGGGGTGAAATTGTTGACCAATCGCCTTTTTTTGGAAATGTCGGGGGTTTTTCTTCCCTTTCCTCGGGGTACGTGTTTGGGAAAACCCAAGTTGGCGTGCAGGTAGAGAATATTTTTACCGATCGCTTATGGGGTGGTTTATTGCGGACGATTATGACTGGGAAGTGATTAAGATTTGAAAAGCTGACCGTAATTTAGTTTTTTCCTTGAAAAATTGATTTGGATATAAAAATGAAAATTAAAGATTTGAAAGAGACCCTTCCTGCTTATAACCTAACGGCGCTCTTAACAGCATATTAATAAATCATGAGGAAAAATACGAACCACTATAGATATATCTGGTAATATACGCAAATGTAACGACTGAATCTTCATTTCACAACGTTTCTGATATAAATGAAACTGAATCGACTTCGTTCGCATGTGGAAGGCATGGATCTAAGAACCTACAAACGGGGCCCACGACGCGGGAATTACGAAATTTCCGGCAAACGAGCCCTACCTTTAGTGTATATGGTGGCGATCGAGTCCTTCAGTGCATACTTTATGAATCTAGATAGACCATAGTTACATTCTATACGCACTCACACATATTTCGCGGCGTGCTGTCGAGTTATGCATATGTATAGAAAAAAAAAATAGCTATACGAACCTTGCCCATGTACGGCTGTCCAAAGACTGACATGTTCAAGAAAATCTTTTAATTTTGCGCCGCCTCCGAAAAAATTGGAATATTTTTAATATACTACCTAACGAGTAAATAGAATTCATTCATATGCGCTACGTAATTGTATGGTTGAATGAAATAGAAATTATTTCATTAGGAAATAGAAATTATTTTATACTTTTTAGTGCATTTCGAAGTCGGTGTATTTTTTTTTTGAAAATTATTTTATATTATGATCAATATAGCATGCATTATTACGCATATAATGCAGTTATAATCGCTAGAACTGTAATAATTATACTTATTACTTATATTATTAGCAATATAACGTGCAATATTACCCATGTTATGCAGTTATTATCGATAGAACTATAATAAATATACTTATTACTTTTATTACTATCAATATAACATGCATTATTACCCATATAACGCAGTTACTATCGCTAGAATTTTATTAATTATACTTCTTACTTATATTGTTATCAATATAACATGCATTATTACGCATATTATGCAGTTATAATTGCTAGAACTATAATATATATACTTAGTACTTATATTATCATCAATATAACATGCATTATTACGCATATAATGCAGTTATTATCGCTAGAACTGTAATAAATATACTTACTACTTTCATTATCATCAATATAGCATGCATTATTACCCATGTTATGCAGTTATTTTCGATAGAACTATAATAAATATACTTATTACTTTTATTATTATCAATATAACGTGCATTATTACCCATATTATGCAGTTATTATCGCTGGAACTGTAATAATTATACTCATTACTTATATTATTATCAATATAACATGCACTATTACCCATATTATGCACTTATTATCGCTAGAACTATAATAAACATACGTATTACTTTTATTATCATCAATATAACATGCATTATTACCCATATTATGCAGTTATTATCGATAGAACTGTAATAAATATACTTATTACTTTTATTATTATCAATACAACATGCACTATTAGCCATATTTTACTATTATTATCGCTAGAACTACAATAATTATACTTATTACTCCCAATATTATCAATATAACATGCATTATTACCCATATAATGCAGTTATTATCGCTAGAACTGTAATAATTATACTTCTTACTTATATTATTATCAATATAACATGCATTATTACCCATATAATGCAGTTACTATCGCTAGAATTGTAATAATTATACTTATTACTTATATTGTTATCAATATAACATGCATTATTACGCATATTATGCAGTTATAATCGCTAGAACTACAATAAATATACTTAGTACTTTTATTATCATCAATATAACATGCATTATTACGCATATAATGCAGTTATTATCGCTAGAACTGTAATAAATATACTTACTACTTTCATTATCATCAATATAGCATGCATTATTACCCATGTTATGCAGTTATTTTCGATAGAACTATAATAAATATACTTATTACTTTTATTATTATCAATATAACGTGCATTATTACCCATATTATGCAGTTATTATCGCTGGAACTGTAATAATTGTAATCATTACTTATATTATTATCAACATAACATGCATTATTACCCATATTATGCAGTTATTATCGCTAGAACTATAATAAATATACGTATTACTTTTATTATCATCAATATAACATGCATTATTACCCATATTATGCAGTTATTATCGATAGAACTGTAATAAATATACTTATTACTTTTATTATTATCAATATAACATGCACTATTAGCCATATTTTACTAGCATTATCGCTAGAACTGCAATAATTATACGTATTACTCCCGATATTATCAATATAACATCCATTATTACCCATATTATGCAGTTATTATCGCTAGAACTGTAATAATTACACTGATTACTCCCGATATTATCAATATAACATGCATTATTACCCATAGCATGCAGTTACTATCGCTAGAATTGTAATAATTATACTTATTACTTATATTATTATCAATATAACATGAATTATTACGCATGTTATGCAGTTATAATCGCTGGAACTATAATAAATATACTTAGTACTTTTATTATCATCAATATAACATGCATTATTACCCATATTATGCAGTTATTATCGATAGAACTATAATAAATATACTTAGTACTTTTATTATCATCAATATAACATGCATTATTACCCATATAATGCAGGTATTATCGTCAGAACTGTAATAATTATACTTATTACTTATATTATTATCAATATAATATGCATTATTACCCATATTATGCAGTTATTATCGCTAGAACTGTAATAATTATACTTATTACTCCCGATATTATCAATATAACATGGATTATTACGCATATTATGCACTTATTATCGCTAGAACCTTAATAAATATACGTATTACTTTTATTATCATCAATATAACATGCATTATCACCCATATTGTGCAGTTATTATCGATAGAACTGTAATAATTATACTTATTACTTATATTATTAGCAATATAACGTGCATTATTACCCATATTATGCAGTTATTATCGATAGAACTGTACTAAATATACTTATTACTTTTATTATTATCAATACAACCAGCACTATTAGCCATATTGTATTATTATTATCGCTAGAACTGTAATAAATATACTTATTACTCTCGATATTATCAATATAACATGGATTATTACGCATACAATGCAGTTATTATCGCTAGAACTGTAATAAATATACTTACTACTTTCATTACCATCAATATAACATGCATTATCACCCATATAATGCAGTTATTATCGACAGAAGTATAATAAATATATTTATTACTTTTATTATTATCAATATAACAGGCACTCTTAGCCATATTGTACTAGTATTACCGCTAGAACTGTAATAATTATACTTATTACTCCCGATATTATCAATATAACATGGATTATTACGCATATAATGCAGTTATTATCGGTAGAACTATAATAAATATACGTATTACTTTTATTATCATCAATATAACATGCATTATTACCCATATAATACAGTTATTATCGTCAGAACTGTAATAATTATACTTATTATTTATATTATTATCAATATAATATGCATTATTACCCATATTATGCAGTTATTATCGCTAGAACTATAATAAATATACGTATTACTTTTATTATCATCAATATAACATGCATTATTACCCATATTATGCAGTTATTATCGATAGAACTGTAATAAATATACTTATTACTTTTATTGTTATCAATATAACATGCACTATTAGCCATATTTTACTAGTATTATCGCTAGAACTGCCATAATTATACTTACTACTCCCGATATTATCAATATAACATCCATTATTACCCAAATAATGCAGTTATTATCGCTAGAACTGTAATAATTATACTTATTACTTATATTGTTATCAATATAACATGCATTATTACCCATATAATACAGTTATTATCGTCAGAACTGTAATAATTATACTTATTATTTATATTATTATCAATATAATATGCATTATTACCCATATTATGCAGTTATTATCGCTAGAACTATAATAAATATACGTATTACTTTTATTATCATCAATATAACATGCATTATTACCCATATTATGCAGTTATTATCGATAGAACTGTAATAAATATACTTATTACTTTTATTATTATCAATATAACATGCACTATTAGCCATATTTTACTCTTATTATCGCTAGAACTATAATAATTATACTTATTACAACCGATATTATCAACATAACATGCATTATTACCCATATAATGCAGTTATTATCGCTAGAACTGTAATAATTATACTTATTACTTATATTATTAGCAATATAACGTGCATTATTACCCATATTATGCAGTTATTATCGCAAGAACTGTAATAATTATACTTATTACATATATTATTATCAATATAACATGCATTATTACCCATATAATGCAGTTATTATCGACAGAAGTATAATAAATATACTTATTACTTTTATTATTATCAATATAACGTGCATTATTACCCATATTATGCAGTTATTATCGCTGGAACTGTAATAATTGTAATCATTACTTATATTATTATCAACATAACATGGATTATTACCCATATTATGCAGTTATTATCGATAGAACTGTAATAAATATACTTAGTACTTATATTATTCTCAATACAACATGCATTATTACCCATATAATGGAGTTATTATCGCTAGAACTGCAATAATTATACTTATTACATATATTATTATCAATATAACATGCATTATTACCCATATCATGCAGTTATTATCGACAGAAGTATAATAAATATACTTATTACTTTTATTATTATCAATATAACATGCACTATTAGCCATATTTTACTATCATTATCGCTAGAACTGTAATAATTATACTTATTACTCCCGATATTATCAATATAACATGGATTATTACGCATATTATGCACTTATTATCGCTAGAACCATAATAAATATACGTATTACTTTTATTATCATCAATATAACATGCATTATTACCCATATTATGCAGTTATTATCGATAGAACTATAATAAGTATACTTATTACTTTTATTATTATCAATATAACATGCATTATTACCCATATAATGCAGTTATTATCGCTAGAACTGTAATAATTATACTTATTACTTATACTATTAGCAATATAACATGCATTATTACCCACATTATGCAGTTATTATCGCTAGAACTATAATAAATATACGTATTACTTTTATTATCATCAATATAACATGCATTATTACCCATATTATGCAGTTATTATCGATAGAACTGTAATAACTATAGTTATTACTTTTATTATTATCAATATAACATGCACTATTTGCCATATTTTACTAGTATTATCGCTAGAACTGCAATAATTATACGTATTACTGCCGATATTATCAATATTACATCCATTATTACCCAAATAATGCAGTTATTATCGCTAGAACTGTAATAATTATACTTATTACTTATATTATTATCAATATAACATGGATTATTACGCATATAATGCAGTTATTATTGCTAGAACTATAATAAATATACGTATTACTTTTATTATCATCAATATAACATGCATTATTACCCATATTATGCCGTCATTATCGATAGAACTGTAATAAATATACTTATTACTTTTATTATTATCAATATGACATGCACTATTCGCCATATTTTACTATTATTATCGTTAGAACTATAATAATTATACTTATTACTTCCGATATTATCAATATAACATGCATTATTACGCATACAATGCAGTTATTATATCTAGAACTGTAATAAATATACTTACTACTTTCATTACCATCAATATAACATGCATTATTGCCCATATTATGCAGTTATTATCGATAGAACTATAATAAATATACTTATTACTCCCGATATTATCAATACAACATGCATTATTACGCATATTATGCAGTTATAATCGCTAGAACTATAATAAATATACTTAGTACTTTTATTATCATCAATATAACATGCATTATTACCCATATTATGCAGTTACTATCGATAGAACTATAATAAATATACTTATAACTTTTATTATTATCAATATAACATACACTATTAGCCATATTGTACTATTATTATCGCTAGAACTATAATAATTATACTTATTACTCCTGATATTATCAATATAACATGCATTATTACCCATATAATGCAGGTATTATCGCTAGAACTGTAATAGTTATACTTATTACTTATATTATTAGCAATATAACGTGCATTATTACCCATATTATGCAGTTATTATCGCTAGAACTGTAATAATTATACCTATTACTTATATTATTATCAATATAACATGCATTATTACCCATATAATGGAGTTATTATCGCTAGAACTGTAATAATTATACTTATTACTTATATTATTATCAATATAACATGCATTATTACCCATATAATGCAGTTATTATCGACAGAAGTATAATAAATATACTTATTACTTTTATTATTATCAATATAACAGGCACTCTTAGCCATATTTTACTAGTATTATCGCTAGAACTGTAATAATTATACTTATTACTCCCGATATTATTAATATAACATGGATTATTACGCATATAATGCAGTTATTATCGCTAGAACTATAATAAATATACGTATTACTTTTATTATCATCAATATAACATGCATTATTACCCATATCATGCAGTTATTATCGCTAGAACTATAATAAATATACGTATTACTTTTACTATCATCAATATAACATGCATTATTACGCATACAATGCAGTTATTATCGCTAGAACTGTAATAAATATACTTATTACTTTTATTATTATCAATATAACATGCACTATTACCCATATAATGCAGTTATTATCGCTAGAACTGTAATAATTATACTTATTACTTTTATTATTATCAATATAACATGCACTATTACCCATATAATGCAGTTATTATCGCTAGAACTGTAATAATTATACTTATTACTTATATTATTAGCAATATAACGTGCATTATTACGCATATAATGCATTTATTATCGCCAGAACTGTAATAATTATACTTATTACTTATGTTATTATCAATATAACATGCATTATTACCCATATTATGCAGTTATTATCGCTAGAACTATAATAAATATACGTATTACTTTTATTATCATCAATATAACATGCATTATTACCCATATTATGCAGTTACTATCGATAGAACTATAATAAATATACTTATTACTTTTATTATTATCAATATAACACACACTATTAGCCATATTGTACTATTATTATCGCTAGAACTATAATAATTATACTTATTACTCCTGATATTATCAATATAACATGCATTATTACCCATATAATGCAGGTATTATCGCTAGAACTGTAATAGTTATACTTATTACTTATATTATTAGCAATATAACGTGCATTATTACCCATATTATGCAGTTATTATCGCTAGAACTGTAATAATTATACCTATTACTTATATTTTTATCAATATAACATGCATTATTACCCATATAATGGAGTTATTATCGCTAGAACTGTAATAATTATACTTATTACTTATATTATTATCAATATAACATGCATTATTACCCATATAATGCAGTTATTATCGACAGAAGTATAATAAATATACTTATTACTTTTATTATTATCAATATAACAGGCACTCTTAGCCATATTTTACTAGTATTATCGCTAGAACTGCAATAATTATACGTATTACTGCCGATATTATCAATATAACATCCATTATTACCCAAATAATGCAGTTATTATCGCTAGAACTGTAATAATTATACTTATTACTTATATTATTATCAATATAACATGCATTATTACCCACATTATGCAGTTATTATCGCTAGAACTATAATAAATATACGTATTACTTTTATTATCATCAATATAACATGCATTATTACCCATATTATGCAGTTATTATCGATAGAACTGTAATAAATATACTTATTACTTTTATTATTATCAATATGACATGCACTATTGGCTATATTTTACTATTATTATCGTTAGAACTATAGTAATTATACTTATTACTCCCGATATTATCAATATAACATGCATTATTACGCATACAATGCTGTTATTATCGCTAGAACTGTAATAAATATACTTACTACTTTCATTACCATCAATATAACATGCATTAATGCCCATATTATGCAGTTATTATCGATAGAACTATAATAAGTATACTTATTACTTTTATTATTATCAATATAACATGCATTATTACCCATATAATGCAGTTATTATCGCTAGAACTGTAATAATTATACTTATTACTCATACTATTAGCAATATAACGTGCATTATTACCCATATAATGCAGTTACTATCGCCAGAATTGTAATAATTATACTTATTACTTATATTATTATCAATATAACATGCATTATTACCCATATTATGCAGTTATTATCGCTAGAACTATAATAAATATACGTATTACCTTTACTATCATCAATATAACATGCATTATTACCCATATTATGCAGTTATTATCGATAGAACTGTAATAACTATAGTTATTACTTTTATTATTATCAATATAACAGGCACTCTTAGCCATATTTTACTAGTATTATCGCTAGAACTGCAATAATTATACGTATTACTGCCGATATTATCAATATAACATCCATTATTACCCAAATAATGCAGTTATTATCGCTAGAACTGTAATAATTATACTTATTACTTATATTATTATCAATATAACATGCATTATTACCCACATTATGCAGTTATTATCGCTAGAACTATAATAAATATACGTATTACTTTTATTATCATCAATATAACATGCATTATTACCCATATTATGCAGTTATTATCGATAGAACTGTAATAACTATAGTTATTACTTTTATTATTATCAATATAACATGCACTATTAGTCATATTTTACTAGTATTATCGCTAGAACTGCAATAATTATACGTATTACTGCCGATATTATCAATATTACATCCATTATTACCCAAATAATGCAGTTATTATCGCTAGAACTGTAATAATTATACTTATTACTTATATTATTATCAATATAACATGCATTATTACCCACATTATGCAGTTATTATCGCTAGAACTATAATAAATATACTTATTACTTTTATTATTATCAATATGACATGCACTATTCGCCATATTTTACTATTATTATCGTTAGAACTATAATAATTATACTTATTACTCCCGATATTATCAATATAACATGCATTATTACGCATACAATGCAGTTATTATATCTAGAACTGTAATAAATATACTTACTACTTTCATTACCATCAATATAACATGCATTATTGCCCATATTAAGCAGTTATTATCGATAGAACTATAATAAATATACTTATTACTCCCGATATTATCAATACAACATGCATTATTACGCATATTATGCAGTTATAATCGCTAGAACTATAATAAATATACTTAGTACTTTCATTATCATCAATATAACATGCATTATTACCCATATAATGCAGTTACTATCGCTAGAACTGTAATAGTTATACTTATTACTTATATTATTAGCAATATAACGTGCTTTATTACCCATATAATGGAGTTATTATCGCTAGAACTGTAATAATTATACCTATTACTTATATTATTATCAATATAACATGCATTATTACCCATATAATGCAGTTATTATCGACAGAAGTTATATAAATATACTTATTACTTTTATTATTATCAATATAACATGCACTATTCGCCATATTTTACTATTATTATCGTTAGAACTATAATAATTATACTTATTACTCCCGATATTATCAATATAACATGCATTATTACGCATACAATGCAGTTATTATCGCTATAACTGTAATAAATATACTTACTACTTTCATTACCATCAATATAACATGCATTATTGCCCATATTATGCAGTTATAATCGATAGAACTATAATAAATATACTTATTACTCCTGATATTATCAATATAACATGCATTATTACCCATATAATGCAGGTATTATCGCTAGAACTGTAATAGTTATACTTATTACTTTTATTATTATCAATATAACATGCACTATTACCCATATAATGCAGTTATTATCGCTAGAACTGTAATAATTATACTTATTACTTATATTATTATCAATATAACATGCATTATTACCCATATAATGCAGTTATTATCGACAGAAGTATAATAAATATACTTATTACTTTTATTATTATCAATATAACAGGCACTCTTAGCCATATTTTACTAGTATTATCGCTAGAACTGCAATAATTATACGTATTACTGCCGATATTATCAATATAACATCCATTATTACCCAAATAATGCAGTTATTATCGCTAGAACTGTAATAATTATACTTATTACTTATATTATTATCAATATAACATGCATTATTACCCATATAATGCAGTTATTATCGACAGAAGTATAATAAATATACGTATTACTTTTATTATTATCAATATAACAGGCACTCTTAGCCATATTTTACTAGTATTATCGCTAGAACTGCAATAATTATACGTATTACTGCCGATATTATCAATATAACATCCATTATTACCCAAATAATGCAGTTATTATCGCTAGAACTGTAATAATTATACTTATTACTTATATTATTATCAATATAACATGCATTATTACCCACATTATGCAGTTATTATCGCTAGAACTATAATAAATATACGTATTACTTTTATTATCATCAATATAACATGCATTATTACCCATATTATGCAGTTATTATCGATAGAACTGTAATAAATATACTTATTACTTTTATTATTATCAATATGACATGCACTATTGGCTATATTTTACTATTATTATCGTTAGAACTATAGTAATTATACTTATTACTCCCGATATTATCAATATAACATGCATTATTACGCATACAATGCTGTTATTATCGCTAGAACTGTAATAAATATACTTACTACTTTCATTACCATCAATATAACATGCATTAATGCCCATATTATGCAGTTATTATCGATAGAACTATAATAAGTATACTTATTACTTTTATTATTATCAATATAACATGCATTATTACCCATATAATGCAGTTATTATCGCTAGAACTGTAATAATTATACTTATTACTCATACTATTAGCAATATAACGTGCATTATTACCCATATAATGCAGTTACTATCGCCAGAATTGTAATAATTATACTTATTACTTATATTATTATCAATATAACATGCATTATTACCCATATTATGCAGTTATTATCGCTAGAACTATAATAAATATACGTATTACCTTTACTATCATCAATATAACATGCATTATTACCCATATTATGCAGTTATTATCGATAGAACTGTAATAACTATAGTTATTACTTTTATTATTATCAATATAACAGGCACTCTTAGCCATATTTTACTAGTATTATCGCTAGAACTGCAATAATTATACGTATTACTGCCGATATTATCAATATAACATCCATTATTACCCAAATAATGCAGTTATTATCGCTAGAACTGTAATAATTATACTTATTACTTATATTATTATCAATATAACATGCATTATTACCCACATTATGCAGTTATTATCGCTAGAACTATAATAAATATACTTATTACTTTTATTATTATCAATATGACATGCACTATTCGCCATATTTTACTATTATTATCGTTAGAACTATAATAATTATACTTATTACTCCCGATATTATCAATATAACATGCATTATTACGCATACAATGCAGTTATTATATCTAGAACTGTAATAAATATACTTACTACTTTCATTACCATCAATATAACATGCATTATTGCCCATATTAAGCAGTTATTATCGATAGAACTATAATAAATATACTTATTACTCCCGATATTATCAATACAACATGCATTATTACGCATATTATGCAGTTATAATCGCTAGAACTATAATAAATATACTTAGTACTTTCATTATCATCAATATAACATGCATTATTACCCATATAATGCAGTTACTATCGCTAGAACTGTAATAGTTATACTTATTACTTATATTATTAGCAATATAACGTGCTTTATTACCCATATTATGCAGTTATTATCGCTAGAACTGTAATAATTATACCTATTACTTATATTATTATCAATATAACATGCATTATTACCCATATAATGGAGTTATTATCGCTAGAACTGTAATAATTATACTTATTACTTATATTATTATCAATATAACATGCATTATTACCCATATAATGCAGTTATTATCGACAGAAGTTATATAAATATACTTATTACTTTTATTATTATCAATATAACATGCACTATTCGCCATATTTTACTATTATTATCGTTAGAACTATAATAATTATACTTATTACTCCCCATATTATCAATATAACATGCATTATTACGCATACAATGCAGTTATTATCGCTATAACTGTAATAAATATACTTACTACTTTCATTACCATCAATATAACATGCATTATTGCCCATATTATGCAGTTATAATCGATAGAACTATAATAAATATACTTATTACTCCTGATATTATCAATATAACATGCATTATTACCCATATAATGCAGGTATTATCGCTAGAACTGTAATAGTTATACTTATTACTTTTATTATTATCAATATAACATGCACTATTACCCATATAATGCAGTTATTATCGCTAGAACTGTAATAATTATACTTATTACTTATATTATTATCAATATAACATGCATTATTACCCATATAATGCAGTTATTATCGACAGAAGTATAATAAATATACTTATTACTTTTATTATTATGAATATAACAGGCACTCTTAGCCATATTTTACTAGTATTATCGCTAGAACTGCAATAATTATACGTATTACTGCCGATATTATCAATATAACATCCATTATTACCCAAATAATGCAGTTATTATCGCTAGAACTGTAATAATTATACTTATTACTTATATTATTATCAATATAACATGCATTATTACCCACATTATGCAGTTATTATCGCTAGAACTATAATAAATATACGTATTACTTTTATTATCATCAATATAACATGCATTATTACCCATATTTTGCAGTTATTATCGATAGAACTGTAATAAATATACTTATTACTTTTATTATTATCAATATGACATGCACTATTGGCTATATTTTACTATTATTATCGTTAGAACTATAGTAATTATACTTATTACTCCCGATATTATCAATATAACATGCATTATTACGCATACAATGCTGTTATTATCGCTAGAACTGTAATAAATATACTTACTACTTTCATTACCATCAATATAACATGCATTAATGCCCATATTATGCAGTTATTATCGATAGAACTGTAATAAATATACTTATTACTTTTATTATTATCAATATGACATGCACTATTGGCTATATTTTACTATTATTATCGTTAGAACTATAGTAATTATACTTATTACTCCCGATATTATCAATACAACATGCATTATTACGCATATTATGCAGTTATAATCGCTAGAACTATAATAAATATACTTAGTACTTTTATTATCATCAATATAACATGCATTATTACCCATATTATGCAGTTACTATCGATAGAACTATAATAAATATACTTATAACTTTTATTATTATCAATATAACATACACTATTAGCCATATTGTACTATTATTATCGCTAGAACTATAATAATTATACTTATTACTCCTGATATTATCAATATAACATGCATTATTACCCATATAATGCAGGTATTATCGCTAGAACTGTAATAGTTATACTTATTACTTATATTATTAGCAATATAACGTGCATTATTACCCATATTATGCAGTTATTATCGCTAGAACTGTAATAATTATACCTATTACTTATATTATTATCAATATAACATGCATTATTACCCATATAATGGAGTTATTATCGCTAGAACTGTAATAATTATACTTATTACTTATATTATTATCAATATAACATGCATTATTACCCATATAATGCAGTTATTATCGACAGAAGTATAATAAATATACTTATTACTTTTATTATTATCAATATAACAGGCACTCTTAGCCATATTTTACTAGTATTATCGCTAGAACTGCAATAATTATACGTATTACTGCCGATATTATCAATATAACATCCATTATTACCCAAATAATGCAGTTATTATCGCTAGAACTGTAATAATTATACTTATTACTTATATTATTATCAATATAACATGCATTATTACCCATATAATGCAGTTATTATCGACAGAAGTATAATAAATATACGTATTACTTTTATTATTATCAATATAACAGGCACTCTTAGCCATATTTTACTAGTATTATCGCTAGAACTGCAATAATTATACGTATTACTGCCGATATTATCAATATAACATCCATTATTACCCAAATAATGCAGTTATTATCGCTAGAACTGTAATAATTATACTTATTACTTATATTATTATCAATATAACATGCATTATTACCCACATTATGCAGTTATTATCGCTAGAACTATAATAAATATACGTATTACTTTTATTATCATCAATATAACATGCATTATTACCCATATTATGCAGTTATTATCGATAGAACTGTAATAAATATACTTATTACTTTTATTATTATCAATATGACATGCACTATTGGCTATATTTTACTATTATTATCGTTAGAACTATAGTAATTATACTTATTACTCCCGATATTATCAATATAACATGCATTATTACGCATACAATGCTGTTATTATCGCTAGAACTGTAATAAATATACTTACTACTTTCATTACCATCAATATAACATGCATTAATGCCCATATTATGCAGTTATTATCGATAGAACTATAATAAGTATACTTATTACTTTTATTATTATCAATATAACATGCATTATTACCCATATAATGCAGTTATTATCGCTAGAACTGTAATAATTATACTTATTACTCATACTATTAGCAATATAACGTGCATTATTACCCATATAATGCAGTTACTATCGCCAGAATTGTAATAATTATACTTATTACTTATATTATTATCAATATAACATGCATTATTACCCATATTATGCAGTTATTATCGCTAGAACTATAATAAATATACGTATTACCTTTACTATCATCAATATAACATGCATTATTACCCATATTATGCAGTTATTATCGATAGAACTGTAATAACTATAGTTATTACTTTTATTATTATCAATATAACAGGCACTCTTAGCCATATTTTACTAGTATTATCGCTAGAACTGCAATAATTATACGTATTACTGCCGATATTATCAATATAACATCCATTATTACCCAAATAATGCAGTTATTATCGCTAGAACTGTAATAATTATACTTATTACTTATATTATTATCAATATAACATGCATTATTACCCACATTATGCAGTTATTATCGCTAGAACTATAATAAATATACTTATTACTTTTATTATTATCAATATGACATGCACTATTCGCCATATTTTACTATTATTATCGTTAGAACTATAATAATTATACTTATTACTCCCGATATTATCAATATAACATGCATTATTACGCATACAATGCAGTTATTATATCTAGAACTGTAATAAATATACTTACTACTTTCATTACCATCAATATAACATGCATTATTGCCCATATTAAGCAGTTATTATCGATAGAACTATAATAAATATACTTATTACTCCCGATATTATCAATACAACATGCATTATTACGCATATTATGCAGTTATAATCGCTAGAACTATAATAAATATACTTAGTACTTTCATTATCATCAATATAACATGCATTATTACCCATATAATGCAGTTACTATCGCTAGAACTGTAATAGTTATACTTATTACTTATATTATTAGCAATATAACGTGCTTTATTACCCATATTATGCAGTTATTATCGCTAGAACTGTAATAATTATACCTATTACTTATATTATTATCAATATAACATGCATTATTACCCATATAATGGAGTTATTATCGCTAGAACTGTAATAATTATACTTATTACTTATATTATTATCAATATAACATGCATTATTACCCATATAATGCAGTTATTATCGACAGAAGTTATATAAATATACTTATTACTTTTATTATTATCAATATAACATGCACTATTCGCCATATTTTACTATTATTATCGTTAGAACTATAATAATTATACTTATTACTCCCCATATTATCAATATAACATGCATTATTACGCATACAATGCAGTTATTATCGCTATAACTGTAATAAATATACTTACTACTTTCATTACCATCAATATAACATGCATTATTGCCCATATTATGCAGTTATAATCGATAGAACTATAATAAATATACTTATTACTCCTGATATTATCAATATAACATGCATTATTACCCATATAATGCAGGTATTATCGCTAGAACTGTAATAGTTATACTTATTACTTTTATTATTATCAATATAACATGCACTATTACCCATATAATGCAGTTATTATCGCTAGAACTGTAATAATTATACTTATTACTTATATTATTATCAATATAACATGCATTATTACCCATATAATGCAGTTATTATCGACAGAAGTATAATAAATATACTTATTACTTTTATTATTATGAATATAACAGGCACTCTTAGCCATATTTTACTAGTATTATCGCTAGAACTGCAATAATTATACGTATTACTGCCGATATTATCAATATAACATCCATTATTACCCAAATAATGCAGTTATTATCGCTAGAACTGTAATAATTATACTTATTACTTATATTATTATCAATATAACATGCATTATTACCCACATTATGCAGTTATTATCGCTAGAACTATAATAAATATACGTATTACTTTTATTATCATCAATATAACATGCATTATTACCCATATTTTGCAGTTATTATCGATAGAACTGTAATAAATATACTTATTACTTTTATTATTATCAATATGACATGCACTATTGGCTATATTTTACTATTATTATCGTTAGAACTATAGTAATTATACTTATTACTCCCGATATTATCAATATAACATGCATTATTACGCATACAATGCTGTTATTATCGCTAGAACTGTAATAAATATACTTACTACTTTCATTACCATCAATATAACATGCATTAATGCCCATATTATGCAGTTATTATCGATAGAACTGTAATAAATATACTTATTACTTTTATTATTATCAATATGACATGCACTATTGGCTATATTTTACTATTATTATCGTTAGAACTATAGTAATTATACTTATTACTCCCGATATTATCAATACAACATGCATTATTACGCATATTATGCAGTTATAATCGCTAGAACTATAATAAATATACTTAGTACTTTTATTATCATCAATATAACATGCATTATTACCCATATTATGCAGTTACTATCGATAGAACTATAATAAATATACTTATAACTTTTATTATTATCAATATAACATACACTATTAGCCATATTGTACTATTATTATCGCTAGAACTATAATAATTATACTTATTACTCCTGATATTATCAATATAACATGCATTATTACCCATATAATGCAGGTATTATCGCTAGAACTGTAATAGTTATACTTATTACTTATATTATTAGCAATATAACGTGCATTATTACCCATATTATGCAGTTATTATCGCTAGAACTGTAATAATTATACCTATTACTTATATTATTATCAATATAACATGCATTATTACCCATATAATGGAGTTATTATCGCTAGAACTGTAATAATTATACTTATTACTTATATTATTATCAATATAACATGCATTATTACCCATATAATGCAGTTATTATCGACAGAAGTATAATAAATATACTTATTACTTTTATTATTATCAATATAACAGGCACTCTTAGCCATATTTTACTAGTATTATCGCTAGAACTGCAATAATTATACGTATTACTGCCGATATTATCAATATAACATCCATTATTACCCAAATAATGCAGTTATTATCGCTAGAACTGTAATAATTATACTTATTACTTATATTATTATCAATATAACATGCATTATTACCCATATAATGCAGTTATTATCGACAGAAGTATAATAAATATACTTATTACTTTTATTATTATCAATATAACAGGCACTCTTAGCCATATTTTACTAGTATTATCGCTAGAACTGCAATAATTATACGTATTACTGCCGATATTATCAATATAACATCCATTATTACCCAAATAATGCAGTTATTATCGCTAGAACTGTAATAATTATACTTATTACTTATATTATTATCAATATAACATGCATTATTACCCACATTATGCAGTTATTATCGCTAGAACTATAATAAATATACGTATTACTTTTATTATCATCAATATAACATGCATTATTACCCATATTATGCAGTTATTATCGATAGAACTGTAATAAATATACTTATTACTTTTATTATTATCAATATGACATGCACTATTGGCTATATTTTACTATTATTATCGTTAGAACTATAGTAATTATACTTATTACTCCCGATATTATCAATATAACATGCATTATTACGCATACAATGCTGTTATTATCGCTAGAACTGTAATAAATATACTTACTACTTTCATTACCATCAATATAACATGCATTAATGCCCATATTATGCAGTTATTATCGATAGAACTATAATAAGTATACTTATTACTTTTATTATTATCAATATAACATGCATTATTACCCATATAATGCAGTTATTATCGCTAGAACTGTAATAATTATACTTATTACTCATACTATTAGCAATATAACGTGCATTATTACCCATATAATGCAGTTACTATCGCCAGAATTGTAATAATTATACTTATTACTTATATTATTATCAATATAACATGCATTATTACCCATGTTATGCAGTTATTATCGCTAGAACTATAATAAATATACGTATTACCTTTACTATCATCAATATAACATGCATTATTACCCATATTATGCAGTTATTATCGATAGAACTGTAATAACTATAGTTATTACTTTTATTATTATCAATATAACAGGCACTCTTAGCCATATTTTACTAGTATTATCGCTAGAACTGCAATAATTATACGTATTACTGCCGATATTATCAATATAACATCCATTATTACCCAAATAATGCAGTTATTATCGCTAGAACTGTAATAATTATACTTATTACTTATATTATTATCAATATAACATGCATTATTACCCACATTATGCAGTTATTATCGCTAGAACTATAATAAATATACGTATTACTTTTATTATCATCAATATAACATGCATTATTACCCATATTATGCAGTTATTATCGATAGAACTGTAATAACTATAGTTATTACTTTTATTATTATCAATATAACATGCACTATTAGTCATATTTTACTAGTATTATCGCTAGAACTGCAATAATTATACGTATTACTGCCGATATTATCAATATTACATCCATTATTACCCAAATAATGCAGTTATTATCGCTAGAACTGTAATAATTATACTTATTACTTATATTATTATCAATATAACATGGATTATTACGCATATAATGCAGTTATTATCGCTAGAACTATAATAAATATACGTATTACTTTTATTATCATCAATATAACATGCATTATTACCCATATTATGCCGTCATTATCGATAGAACTGTAATAAATATACTTATTACTTTTATTATTATCAATATGACATGCACTATTCGCCATATTTTACTATTATTATCGTTAGAACTATAATAATTATACTTATTACTCCCGATATTATCAATATAACATGCATTATTACGCATACAATGCAGTTATTATATCTAGAACTGTAATAAATATACTTACTACTTTCATTACCATCAATATAACATGCATTATTGCCCATATTAAGCAGTTATTATCGATAGAACTATAATAAATATACTTATTACTCCCGATATTATCAATACAACATGCATTATTACGCATATTATGCAGTTATAATCGCTAGAACTATAATAAATATACTTAGTACTTTCATTATCATCAATATAACATGCATTATTACCCATATAATGCAGTTACTATCGCTAGAACTGTAATAGTTATACTTATTACTTATATTATTAGCAATATAACGTGCTTTATTACCCATATTATGCAGTTATTATCGCTAGAACTGTAATAATTATACCTATTACTTATATTATTATCAATATAACATGCATTATTACCCATATAATGGAGTTATTATCGCTAGAACTGTAATAATTATACTTATTACTTATATTATTATCAATATAACATGCATTATTACCCATATAATGCAGTTATTATCGACAGAAGTTATATAAATATACTTATTACTTTTATTATTATCAATATAACATGCACTATTCGCCATATTTTACTATTATTATCGTTAGAACTATAATAATTATACTTATTACTCCCGATATTATCAATATAACATGCATTATTACGCATACAATGCAGTTATTATCGCTATAACTGTAATAAATATACTTACTACTTTCATTACCATCAATATAACATGCATTATTGCCCATATTATGCAGTTATAATCGATAGAACTATAATAAATATACTTATTACTCCTGATATTATCAATATAACATGCATTATTACCCATATAATGCAGGTATTATCGCTAGAACTGTAATAGTTATACTTATTACTTTTATTATTATCAATATAACATGCACTATTACCCATATAATGCAGTTATTATCGCTAGAACTGTAATAATTATACTTATTACTTATATTATTATCAATATAACATGCATTATTACCCATATAATGCAGTTATTATCGACAGAAGTATAATAAATATACTTATTACTTTTATTATTATCAATATAACATGCATTATTACCCATATAATGCAGTTATTATCGACAGAAGTATAATAAATATACTTATTACTTTTATTATTATCAATATAACAGGCACTCTTAGCCATATTTTACTAGTATTATCGCTAGAACTGCAATAATTATACGTATTACTGCCGATATTATCAATATAACATCCATTATTACCCAAATAATGCAGTTATTATCGCTAGAACTGTAATAATTATACTTATTACTTATATTATTATCAATATAACATGCATTATTACCCACATTATGCAGTTATTATCGCTAGAACTATAATAAATATACGTATTACTTTTATTATCATCAATATAACATGCATTATTACCCATATTATGCAGTTATTATCGATAGAACTGTAATAAATATACTTATTACTTTTATTATTATCAATATGACATGCACTATTGGCTATATTTTACTATTATTATCGTTAGAACTATAGTAATTATACTTATTACTGCCGATATTATCAATATAACATGCATTATTACGCATACAATGCTGTTATTATCGCTAGAACTGTAATAAATATACTTACTACTTTCATTACCATCAATATAACATGCATTAATGCCCATATTATGCAGTTATTATCGATAGAACTATAATAAGTATACTTATTACTTTTATTATTATCAATATAACATGCATTATTACCCATATAATGCAGTTATTATCGCTAGAACTGTAATAATTATACTTATTACTTATACTATTAGCAATATAACGTGCATTATTACCCATATAATGCAGTTACTATCGCCAGAATTGTAATAATTATACTTATTACTTATATTATTATCAATATAACATGCATTATTACCCATATTATGCAGTTATTATCGCTAGAACTATAATAAATATACGTATTACCTTTACTATCATCAATATAACATGCATTATTACCCATATTATGCAGTTATTATCGATAGAACTGTAATAACTATAGTTATTACTTTTATTATTATCAATATAACAGGCACTCTTAGCCATATTTTACTAGTATTATCGCTAGAACTGCAATAATTATACGTATTACTGCCGATATTATCAATATAACATCCATTATTACCCAAATAATGCAGTTATTATCGCTAGAACTGTAATAATTATACTTATTACTTATATTATTATCAATATAACATGCATTATTACCCACATTATGCAGTTATTATCGCTAGAACTATAATAAATATACGTATTACTTTTATTATCATCAATATAACATGCATTATTACCCATATTATGCAGTTATTATCGATAGAACTGTAATAACTATAGTTATTACTTTTATTATTATCAATATAACATGCACTATTAGTCATATTTTACTAGTATTATCGCTAGAACTGCAATAATTATACGTATTACTGCCGATATTATCAATATTACATCCATTATTACCCAAATAATGCAGTTATTATCGCTAGAACTGTAATAATTATACTTATTACTTATATTATTATCAATATAACATGGATTATTACGCATATAATGCAGTTATTATCGCTAGAACTATAATAAATATACGTATTACTTTTATTATCATCAATATAACATGCATTATTACCCATATTATGCCGTCATTATCGATAGAACTGTAATAAATATACTTATTACTTTTATTATTATCAATATGACATGCACTATTCGCCATATTTTACTATTATTATCGTTAGAACTATAATAATTATACTTATTACTCCCGATATTATCAATATAACATGCATTATTACGCATACAATGCAGTTATTATATCTAGAACTGTAATAAATATACTTACTACTTTCATTACCATCAATATAACATGCATTATTGCCCATATTAAGCAGTTATTATCGATAGAACTATAATAAATATACTTATTACTCCCGATATTATCAATACAACATGCATTATTACGCATATTATGCAGTTATAATCGCTAGAACTATAATAAATATACTTAGTACTTTCATTATCATCAATATAACATGCATTATTACCCATATAATGCAGTTACTATCGCTAGAACTGTAATAGTTATACTTATTACTTATATTATTAGCAATATAACGTGCTTTATTACCCATATTATGCAGTTATTATCGCTAGAACTGTAATAATTATACCTATTACTTATATTATTATCAATATAACATGCATTATTACCCATATAATGGAGTTATTATCGCTAGAACTGTAATAATTATACTTATTACTTATATTATTATCAATATAACATGCATTATTACCCATATAATGCAGTTATTATCGACAGAAGTATAATAAATATACTTATTACTTTTATTATTATCAATATAACATGCACTATTCGCCATATTTTACTATTATTATCGTTAGAACTATAATAATTATACTTATTACTCCCGATATTATCAATATAACATGCATTATTACGCATACAATGCAGTTATTATCGCTATAACTGTAATAAATATACTTACTACTTTCATTACCATCAATATAACATGCATTATTGCCCATATTATGCAGTTATAATCGATAGAACTATAATAAATATACTTATTACTCCCGATATTATCAATATAACATGCATTATTACCCATATAATGCAGTTACTATCGCTAGAATTGTAATAACTATAGTTATTACTTTTATTATTATCAATATAACAGGCACTCTTAGCCATATTTTACTAGTATTATCGCTAGAACTGCAATAATTATACGTATTACTGCCGATATTATCAATATAACATCCATTATTACCCAAATAATGCAGTTATTATCGCTAGAACTGTAATAATTATACTTATTACTTATATTATTATCAATATAACATGCATTATTACCCACATTATGCAGTTATTATCGCTAGAACTATAATAAATTACGTATTACTTTTATTATCATCAATATAACATGCATTATTACCCATATTATGCAGTTATTATCGATAGAACTGTAATAACTATAGTTATTACTTTTATTATTATCAATATAAAATGCACTATTAGCCATATTTTACTAGTATTATCGCTAGAACTGCAATAATTATACGTATTACTGCCGATATTATCAATATTACATCCATTATTACCCAAATAATGCAGTTATTATCGCTAGAACTGTAATAATTATACTTATTACTTATATTATTATCAATATAACATGGATTATTACGCATATAATGCAGTTATTATCGCTAGAACTATAATAAATATACTTATTACTCCCGATATTATCAATACAACATGCATTATTACGCATATTATGCAGTTATAATCGCTAGAACTATAATAAATATACTTAGTACTTTCATTATCATCAATATAACATGCATTATTACCCATATAATGCAGTTACTATCGCTAGAACTGTAATAGTTATACTTATTACTTATATTATTAGCAATATAACGTGCATTATTACCCATATTATGCAGTTATTATCGCTAGAACTGTAATAATTATACCTATTACTTATATTATTATCAATATAACATGCATTATTACCCATATAATGGAGTTATTATCGCTAGAACTGTAATAATTATACTTATTACTTATATTATTATCAATATAACATGCATTATTACCCATATAATGCAGTTATTATCGACAGAAGTATAATAAATATACTTATTACTTTTATTATTATCAATATAACATGCACTATTCGCCATATTTTACTATTATTATCGTTAGAACTATAATAATTATACTTATTACTCCCGATATTATCAATATAACATGCATTATTACGCATACAATGCAGTTATTATCGCTATAACTGTAATAAATATACTTACTTCTTTCATTACCATCAATATAACATGCATTATTGCCCATATTATGCAGTTATAATCGATAGAACTATAATAAATATACTTATTACTCCCGATATTATCAATATAACATGCATTATTACCCATATAATGCAGTTACTATCGCTAGAATTGTAATAACTATAGTTATTACTTTTATTATTATCAATATAACAGGCACTCTTAGCCATATTTTACTAGTATTATCGCTAGAACTGCAATAATTATACGTATTACTGCCGATATTATCAATATAACATCCATTATTACCCAAATAATGCAGTTATTATCGCTAGAACTGTAATAATTATACTTATTACTTATATTATTATCAATATAACATGCATTATTACCCACATTATGCAGTTATTATCGCTAGAACTATAATAAATATACGTATTACTTTTATTATCATCAATATAACATGCATTATTACCCATATTTTGCAGTTATTATCGATAGAACTGTAATAAATATACTTATTACTTTTATTATTATCAATATGACATGCACTATTGGCTATATTTTACTATTATTATCGTTAGAACTATAGTAATTATACTTATTACTCCCGATATTATCAATATAACATGCATTATTACGCATACAATGCTGTTATTATCGCTAGAACTGTAATAAATATACTTACTACTTTCATTACCATCAATATAACATGCATTAATGCCCATATTATGCAGTTATTATCGATAGAACTGTAATAAATATACTTATTACTTTTATTATTATCAATATGACATGCACTATTGGCTATATTTTACTATTATTATCGTTAGAACTATAGTAATTATACTTATTACTCCCGATATTATCAATATAACATGCATTATTACGCATACAATGCTGTTATTATCGCTAGAACTGTAATAAATATACTTACTACTTTCATTACCATCAATATAACATGCATTAATGCCCATATTATGCAGTTATTATCGATAGAACTGTAATAAATATACTTATTACTTTTATTATTATCAATATGACATGCACTATTGGCTATATTTTACTATTATTATCGTTAGAACTATAGTAATTATACTTATTACTCCCGATATTATCAATACAACATGCATTATTACGCATATTATGCAGTTATAATCGCTAGAACTATAATAAATATACTTAGTACTTTTATTATCATCAATATAACATGCATTATTACCCATATTATGCAGTTACTATCGATAGAACTATAATAAATATACTTATAACTTTTATTATTATCAATATAACATACACTATTAGCCATATTGTACTATTATTATCGCTAGAACTATAATAATTATACTTATTACTCCTGATATTATCAATATAACATGCATTATTACCCATATAATGCAGGTATTATCGCTAGAACTGTAATAGTTATACTTATTACTTATATTATTAGCAATATAACGTGCATTATTACCCATATTATGCAGTTATTATCGCTAGAACTGTAATAATTATACCTATTACTTATATTATTATCAATATAACATGCATTATTACCCATATAATGGAGTTATTATCGCTAGAACTGTAATAATTATACTTATTACTTATATTATTATCAATATAACATGCATTATTACCCATATAATGCAGTTATTATCGACAGAAGTATAATAAATATACTTATTACTTTTATTATTATCAATATAACAGGCACTCTTAGCCATATTTTACTAGTATTATCGCTAGAACTGCAATAATTATACGTATTACTGCCGATATTATCAATATAACATCCATTATTACCCAAATAATGCAGTTATTATCGCTAGAACTGTAATAATTATACTTATTACTTATATTATTATCAATATAACATGCATTATTACCCACATTATGCAGTTATTATCGCTAGAACTATAATAAATATACGTATTACTTTTATTATCATCAATATAACATGCATTATTACCCATATTATGCAGTTATTATCGCTAGAACTGTAATAATTATACTTATTACTTATACTATTAGCAATATAACGTGCATTATTACCCATATAATGCAGTTACTATCGCCAGAATTGTAATAATTATACTTATTACTTATATTATTATCAATATAACATGCATTATTACCCATATTATGCAGTTATTATCGCTAGAACTATAATAAATATACGTATTACCTTTACTATCATCAATATAACATGCATTATTACCCATATTATGCAGTTATTATCGATAGAACTGTAATAACTATAGTTATTACTTTTATTATTATCAATATAACAGGCACTCTTAGCCATATTTTACTAGTATTATCGCTAGAACTGCAATAATTATACGTATTACTGCCGATATTATCAATATAACATCCATTATTACCCAAATAATGCAGTTATTATCGCTAGAACTGTAATAATTATACTTATTACTTATATTATTATCAATATAACATGCATTATTACCCACATTATGCAGTTATTATCGCTAGAACTATAATAAATATACGTATTACTTTTATTATCATCAATATAACATGCATTATTACCCATATTATGCAGTTATTATCGATAGAACTGTAATAACTATAGTTATTACTTTTATTATTATCAATATAACATGCACTATTAGTCATATTTTACTAGTATTATCGCTAGAACTGCAATAATTATACGTATTACTGCCGATATTATCAATATTACATCCATTATTACCCAAATAATGCAGTTATTATCGCTAGAACTGTAATAATTATACTTATTACTTATATTATTATCAATATAACATGGATTATTACGCATATAATGCAGTTATTATCGCTAGAACTATAATAAATATACGTATTACTTTTATTATCATCAATATAACATGCATTATTACCCATATTATGCCGTCATTATCGATAGAACTGTAATAAATATACTTATTACTTTTATTATTATCAATATGACATGCACTATTCGCCATATTTTACTATTATTATCGTTAGAACTATAATAATTATACTTATTACTCCCGATATTATCAATATAACATGCATTATTACGCATACAATGCAGTTATTATATCTAGAACTGTAATAAATATACTTACTACTTTCATTACCATCAATATAACATGCATTATTGCCCATATTAAGCAGTTATTATCGATAGAACTATAATAAATATACTTATTACTCCCGATATTATCAATACAACACGCATTATTACGCATATTATGCAGTTATAATCGCTAGAACTATAATAAATATACTTAGTACTTTCATTATCATCAATATAACATGCATTATTACCCATATAATGCAGTTACTATCGCTAGAACTGTAATAGTTATACTTATTACTTATATTATTAGCAATATAACGTGCTTTATTACCCATATTATGCAGTTATTATCGCTAGAACTGTAATAATTATACCTATTACTTATATTATTATCAATATAACATGCATTATTACCCATATAATGGAGTTATTATCGCTAGAACTGTAATAATTATACTTATTACTTATATTATTATCAATATAACATGCATTATTACCCATATAATGCAGTTATTATCGACAGAAGTATAATAAATATACTTATTACTTTTATTATTATCAATATAACATGCACTATTCGCCATATTTTACTATTATTATCGTTAGAACTATAATAATTATACTTATTACTCCCGATATTATCAATATAACATGCATTATTACGCATACAATGCAGTTATTATCGCTATAACTGTAATAAATATACTTACTACTTTCATTACCATCAATATAACATGCATTATTGCCCATATTATGCAGTTATAATCGATAGAACTATAATAAATATACTTATTACTCCCGATATTATCAATATAACATGCATTATTACCCATATAATGCAGTTACTATCGCTAGAATTGTAATAACTATAGTTATTACTTTTATTATTATCAATATAACAGGCACTCTTAGCCATATTTTACTAGTATTATCGCTAGAACTGCAATAATTATACGTATTACTGCCGATATTATCAATATAACATCCATTATTACCCAAATAATGCAGTTATTATCGCTAGAACTGTAATAATTATACTTATTACTTATATTATTATCAATATAACATGCATTATTACCCACATTATGCAGTTATTATCGCTAGAACTATAATAAATATACGTATTACTTTTATTATCATCAATATAACATGCATTATTACCCATATTATGCAGTTATTATCGATAGAACTGTAATAACTATAGTTATTACTTTTATTATTATCAATATAAAATGCACTATTAGCCATATTTTACTAGTATTATCGCTAGAACTGCAATAATTATACGTATTACTGCCGATATTATCAATATTACATCCATAATTACCCAAATAATGCAGTTATTATCGCTAGAACTGTAATAATTATACTTATTACTTATATTATTATCAATATAACATGGATTATTACGCATATAATGCAGTTATTATCGCTAGAACTATAATAAATATACGTATTACTTTTATTATCATCAATATAACATGCATTATTACCCTTATTATGCCGTCATTATCGATAGAACTGTAATAAATATACTTATTACTTTTATTATTATCAATATGACATGCACTATTCGCCATATTTTACTATTATTATCGTTAGAACTATAATAATTATACTTATTACTCCCGATATTATCAATATAACATGCATTATTACGCATACAATGCAGTTATTATATCTAGAACTGTAATAAATATACTTACTACTTTCAGTACCATCAATATAACATGCATTATTGCCCATATTATGCAGTTATTATCGATAGAACTATAATAAATATACTTATTACTCCCGATATTATCAATACAACATGCATTATTACGCATATTATGCAGTTATAATCGCTAGAACTATAATAAATATACTTAGTACTTTCATTATCATCAATATAACATGCATTATTACCCATATAATGCAGTTACTATCGCTAGAACTGTAATAGTTATTCTTATTACTTATATTATTAGCAATATAACGTGCATTATTACCCATATTATGCAGTTATTATCGCTAGAACTGTAATAATTATACCTATTACTTATATTATTATCAATATAACATGCATTATTACCCATATAATGGAGTTATTATCGCTAGAACTGTAATAATTATACTTATTACTTATATTATTATCAATATAACATGCATTATTACCCATATAATGCAGTTATTATCGACAGAAGTATAATAAATATACTTATTACTTTTATTATTATCAATATAACATGCACTATTCGCCATATTTTACTATTATTATCGTTAGAACTATAATAATTATACTTATTACTCCCGATATTATCAATATAACATGCATTATTACGCATACAATGCAGTTATTATCGCTATAACTGTAATAAATATACTTACTTCTTTCATTACCATCAATATAACATGCATTATTGCCCATATTATGCAGTTATAATCGATAGAACTATAATAAATATACTTATTACTCCCGATATTATCAATATAACATGCATTATTACCCATATAATGCAGTTACTATCGCTAGAATTGTAATAACTATAGTTATTACTTTTATTATTATCAATATAACAGGCACTCTTAGCCATATTTTACTAGTATTATCGCTAGAACTGCAATAATTATACGTATTACTGCCGATATTATCAATATAACATCCATTATTACCCAAATAATGCAGTTATTATCGCTAGAACTGTAATAATTATACTTATTACTTATATTATTATCAATATAACATGCATTATTACCCACATTATGCAGTTATTATCGCTAGAACTATAATAAATATACGTATTACTTTTATTATCATCAATATAACATGCATTATTACCCATATTATGCAGTTATTATCGATAGAACTGTAATAACTATAGTTATTACTTTTATTATTATCAATATAAAATGCACTATTAGCCATATTTTACTAGTATTATCGCTAGAACTGCAATAATTATACGTATTACTGCCGATATTATCAATATTACATCCATTATTACCCAAATAATGCAGTTATTATCGCTAGAACTGTAATAATTATACTTATTACTTATATTATTATCAATATAACATGGATTATTACGCATATAATGCAGTTATTATCGCTAGAACTATAATAAATATACGTATTACTTTTATTATCATCAATATAACATGCATTATTACCCTTATTATGCCGTCATTATCGATAGAACTGTAATAAATATACTTATTACTTTTATTATTATCAATATGACATGCACTATTCGCCATATTTTACTATTATTATCGTTAGAACTATAATAATTATACTTATTACTCCCGATATTATCAATATAACATGCATTATTACGCATACAATGCAGTTATTATATCTAGAACTGTAATAAATATACTTACTACTTTCAGTACCATCAATATAACATGCATTATTGCCCATATTATGCAGTTATTATCGATAGAACTATAATAAATATACTTATTACTCCCGATATTATCAATACAACATGCATTATTACGCATATTATGCAGTTATAATCGCTAGAACTATAATAAATATACTTAGTACTTTCATTATCATCAATATAACATGCATTATTACCCATATAATGCAGTTACTATCGCTAGAACTGTAATAGTTATACTTATTACTTATATTATTAGCAATATAACGTGCATTATTACCCATATTATGCAGTTATTATCGCTAGAACTGTAATAATTATACCTATTACTTATATTATTATCAATATAACATGCATTATTACCCATATAATGGAGTTATTATCGCTAGAACTGTAATAATTATACTTATTACTTATATTATTATCAATATAACATGCATTATTACCCATATAATGCAGTTATTATCGACAGAAGTATAATAAATATACTTATTACTTTTATTATTATCAATATAACATGCACTATTCGCCATATTTTACTATTATTATCATTAGAACTATAATAATTATACTTATTACTCCCGATATTATCAATATAACATGCATTATTACGCATACAATGCAGTTATTATCGCTATAACTGTAATAAATATACTTACTACTTTCATTACCATCAATATAACATGCATTATTGCCCATATTATGCAGTTATAATCGATAGAACTATAATAAATATACTTGTTACTCCCGATATTATCAATATAACATGCATTATTACCCATATAATGCAGTTACTATCGCTAGAATTGTAATAATTATACTTATTACTTATATTATTATCAATATAACATGCATTATTACGCATATAATGCAGTTATTATCGCTAGAACTATAATAAATATACGTATTACTTTTATTATCATCAATATAACATGCATTATTACCCATATCATGCAGTTATTATCGCTAGAACTATAATAAATATACGTATTACTTTTACTATCATCAACATAACATGCATTATTACGCATACAATGCAGTTATTATCGCTAGAACTGTAATAAATATACTTATTACTTTTATTATTATCAATATAACATGCACTATTACCCATATAATGCAGTTATTATCGCTAGAACTGTAATAATTATACTTATTACTTATATTATTAGCAATATAACGTGCATTATTACGCATATAATGCATTTATTATCGCCAGAACTGTAATAATTATACTTATTACTTATGTTATTATCAATATAACATGCATTATTACCCATATTATGCAGTTATTATCGCTAGAACTATAATAATTATACGTGTTACTTTTATTATCATCAATATAACATGCATTATTTCCCATATTATGCAGTTATTATCGATAGAACTGTAATAAATATACTTATTATTTTTATTATTATCAATATAACATGCACTATTAGCCATATTTTACTATCATTATCGATAGAACTATAATAAATATACTTATTACTTTTATTATTATCAATATAACAGGCACTCTTAGCCATATAGTACTAGTATTATCGCTAGAACTGTAATAATTATACTTATTACTCCCGATATTATCAATATAACATGCATTATTACCCATATAATGCAGTTATTATCGCTAGAACTGTAATAATTATACTTATTACTTATACTATTAGCAATATAACGTGCATTATTACCCATATAATGCAGTTACTATCGCCAGAATTGTAATAATTATACTTATTACTTATATTATTATCATTATAACATGCATTATTACCCATATTATGCAGTTATTATAGCTAGAACTATAATAAATATACGTATTACCTTTACTATCATCAATATAACATGCATTATTACCCATATTATGCAGTTATTATCGATAGAACTGTAATAACTATAGTTATTACTTTTATTATTATCAATATAACATGCACTATTAGCCATATTTTACTAGTATTATCGCTAGAACTGCAATAATTATACGTATTACTGCCGATATTATCAATATTACATCCATTATTACCCAAATAATGCAGTTATTATCGCTAGAACTGTAATAATTATACTTATTACTTATATTATTATCAATATAACATGGATTATTACGCATATAATGCAGTTATTATCGCTAGAACTATAATAAATATACGTATTACTTTTATTATCATCAATATAACATGCATTATTACCCATATTATGCCGTCATTATCGATAGAACTGTAATAAATATACTTATTACTTTTATTATTATCAATATGACATGCACTATTCGCCATATTTTACTATTATTATCGTTAGAACTATAATAATTATACTTATTACTCCCGATATTATCAATATAACATGCATTATTACGCATACAATGCAGTTATTATATCTAGAACTGTAATAAATATACTTACTACTTTCATTACCATCAATATAACATGCATTATTGCCCATATTATGCAGTTATTATCGATAGAACTATAATAAATATACTTATTACTCCCGATATTATCAATACAACATGCATTATTACGCATATTATGCAGTTATAATCGCTAGAACTATAATAAATATACTTAGTACTTTTATTATCATCAATATAACATGCATTATTACCTATATTATGCAGTTACTATCGATAGAACTATAATAAGTATACTTATAACTTTTATTATTATCAATATAACATACACTATTAGCCATATTGTACTATTATTATCGCTAGAACTATAATAATTATACTTATTACTCCTGATATTATCAATATAACATGCATTATTACCCATATAATGCAAGGTATTATCGCTAGAACTGTAATAGTTATACTTATTACTTATATTATTAGCAATATAACGTGCATTATTACCCATATTATGCAGTTATTATCGCTAGAACTGTAATAATTATACCTATTACTTATATTATTATCAATATAACATGCATTATTACCCATATAATGGAGTTATTATCGCTAGAGCTGTAATAATTATACTTATTACTTATATTATTATCAATATAACATGCATTATTACCCATATAATGCAGTTATTATCGACAGAAGTATAATAAATATACTTATTACTTTTATTATTATCAATATAACATGCACTATTACCCATATAATGCAGTTATTATCGCTAGAACTGTAATAATTATACTTATTACTTATATTATTAGCAATATAACGTGCATTATTACCCATATAATGCATTTATTATCGCCAGAACTGTAATAATTATACTTATTACTTATGTTATTATCAATATAACATGCATTATTACCCACATTATGCAGTTATTATCGCTAGAACTCTAATAAATATACTTAGTACTTTTATTATCATCAATATAACATGCATTATTACCCTTATTATGCCGTCATTATCGATAGAACTGTAATAAATATACTTATTACTTTTATTATTATCAATATGACATGCACTATTCGCCATATTTTACTATTATTATCGTTAGAACTATAATAATTATACTTATTACTCCCGATATTATCAATATAACATGCATTATTACGCATACAATGCAGTTATTATATCTAGAACTGTAATAAATATACTTACTACTTTCATTACCATCAATATAACATGCATTATTGCCCATATTATGCAGTTATTATCGATAGAACTATAATAAATATACTTATTACTCCCGATATTATCAATACAACATGCATTATTACGCATATTATGCAGTTATAATCGCTAGAACTATAATAAATATACTTAGTACTTTCATTATCATCAATATAACATGCATTATTACCCATATAATGCAGTTACTATCGCTAGAACTGTAATAGTTATACTTATTACTTATATTATTAGCAATATAACGTGCATTATTACCCATATTATGCAGTTATTATCGCTAGAACTGTAATAATTATACCTATTACTTATATTATTATCAATATAACATGCATTATTACCCATATAATGGAGTTATTATCGCTAGAACTGTAATAATTATACTTATTACTTATATTATTATCAATATAACATGCATTATTACCCATATAATGCAGTTATTATCGACAGAAGTATAATAAATATACTTATTACTTTTATTATTATCAATATAACATGCACTATTCGCCATATTTTACTATTATTATCGTTAGAACTATAATAATTATACTTATTACTCCCGATATTATCAATATAACATGCATTATTACGCATACAATGCAGTTATTATCGCTATAACTGTAATAAATATACTTACTACTTTCATTACCATCAATATAACATGCATTATTGCCCATATTATGCAGTTATAATCGATAGAACTATAATAAATATACTTATTACTCCCGATATTATCAATATATCATGCATTATTACCCATATAATGCAGTTACTATCGCTAGAATTGTAATAATTATACTTATTACTTATATTATTATCAATATAACATGCATTATTACGCATATAATGCAGTTATTATCGCTAGAACTGTAATAATTATACCTATTACTTATATTATTATCAATATAACATGCATTATTACCCATATAATGGAGTTATTATCGCTAGAGCTGTAATAATTATACTTATTACTTATATTATTATCAATATAACATGCATTATTACCCATATAATGCAGTTATTATCGACAGAAGTATAATAAATATACTTATTACTTTTATTATTATCAATATAACATGCACTATTACCCATATAATGCAGTTATTATCGCTAGAACTGTAATAATTATACTTATTACTTATATTATTAGCAATATAACGTGCATTATTACCCATATAATGCATTTATTATCGCCAGAACTGTAATAATTATACTTATTACTTATGTTATTATCAATATAACATGCATTATTACCCACATTATGCAGTTATTATCGCTAGAACTCTAATAAATATACTTAGTACTTTTATTATCATCAATATAACATGCATTATTACCCTTATTATGCCGTCATTATCGATAGAACTGTAATAAATATACTTATTACTTTTATTATTATCAATATGACATGCACTATTCGCCATATTTTACTATTATTATCGTTAGAACTATAATAATTATACTTATTACTCCCGATATTATCAATATAACATGCATTATTACGCATACAATGCAGTTATTATATCTAGAACTGTAATAAATATACTTACTACTTTCATTACCATCAATATAACATGCATTATTGCCCATATTATGCAGTTATTATCGATAGAACTATAATAAATATACTTATTACTCCCGATATTATCAATACAACATGCATTATTACGCATATTATGCAGTTATAATCGCTAGAACTATAATAAATATACTTAGTACTTTCATTATCATCAATATAACATGCATTATTACCCATATAATGCAGTTACTATCGCTAGAACTGTAATAGTTATACTTATTACTTATATTATTAGCAATATAACGTGCATTATTACCCATATTATGCAGTTATTATCGCTAGAACTGTAATAATTATACCTATTACTTATATTATTATCAATATAACATGCATTATTACCCATATAATGGAGTTATTATCGCTAGAACTGTAATAATTATACTTATTACTTATATTATTATCAATATAACATGCATTATTACCCATATAATGCAGTTATTATCGACAGAAGTATAATAAATATACTTATTACTTTTATTATTATCAATATAACATGCACTATTCGCCATATTTTACTATTATTATCGTTAGAACTATAATAATTATACTTATTACTCCCGATATTATCAATATAACATGCATTATTACGCATACAATGCAGTTATTATCGCTATAACTGTAATAAATATACTTACTACTTTCATTACCATCAATATAACATGCATTATTGCCCATATTATGCAGTTATAATCGATAGAACTATAATAAATATACTTATTACTCCCGATATTATCAATATATCATGCATTATTACCCATATAATGCAGTTACTATCGCTAGAATTGTAATAATTATACTTATTACTTATATTATTATCAATATAACATGCATTATTACGCATATAATGCAGTTATTATCGCTAGAACTATAATAAATATACGTCTTACTTTTATTATCATCAATATAACATGCATTATTACCCATATCATGCAGTTATTATCGCTAGAACTATAATAAATATACGTATTACTTTTACTACCATCAATATAACATGCATTATTACGCATACAATGCAGTTATTATCGCTAGAACTGTAATAAATATACTTATTACTTTTATTATTATCAATATAACATGCACTATTACCCATATAATGCAGTTATTATCGCTAGAACTGTAATAATTATACTTATTACTTATATTATTAGCAATATAACGTGCATTATTACGCATATAATGCATTTATTATCGCCAGAACTGTAATAATTCTACTTATTACTTATGTTATTATCAATATAACATGCATTATTACCCATATTATGCAGTTATTATCGCTAGAACTATAATAAATATACGTATTACTTTTATTATCATCAATATAACATGCATTATTACCCATATTATGCAGTTACTATCGATAGAACTATAATAAATATACTTATTACTTTTATTATTATCAATATAACACACACTATTAGCCATATTTTACTATTATTATCGTTAGAACTATAGTAATTATACTTATTACTCCCGATATTATCAATATAACATGCATTATTACGCATACAATGCTGTTATTATCGCTAGAACTGTAATAAATATACTTACTACTTTCATTACCATCAATATAACATGCATTATTGCCCATATTATGCAGTTATTATCGATAGAACTATAATAAATATACTTATTACTTTTATTATTATCAATATAACATGCATTATTACCCATATAATGCAGTTATTATCGCTAGAACTGTAATAATTATACTTATTACTTATACTATTAGCAATATAACGTGCATTATTACCCATATAATGCAGTTACTATCGCCAGAATTGTAATAATTATACTTATTACTTATATTATTATCATTATAACATGCATTATTACCCATATTATGCAGTTATTATAGCTAGAACTATAATAAATATACGTATTACCTTTACTATCATCAATATAACATGCATTATTACCCATATTATGCAGTTATTATCGATAGAACTGTAATAACTATAGTTATTACTTTTATTATTATCAATATAACAGGCACTCTTAGCCATATTTTACTAGTATTATCGCTAGAACTGCAATAATTATACGTATTACTGCCGATATTATCAATATAACATCCATTATTACCCAAATAATGCAGTTATTATCGCTAGAACTGTAATAATTATACTTATTACTTATATTATTATCAATATAACATGCATTATTACCCACATTATGCAGTTATTATCGCTAGAACTATAATAAATATACGTATTACTTTTATTATCATCAATATAACATGCATTATTACCCATATTATGCAGTTATTATCGATAGAACTGTAATAACTATAGTTATTACTTTTATTATTATCAATATAACATGCACTATTAGCCATATTTTACTAGTATTATCGCTAGAACTGCAATAATTATACGTATTACTGCCGATATTATCAATATTACATCCATTATTACCCAAATAATGCAGTTATTATCGCTAGAACTGTAATAATTATACTTATTACTTATACTATTAGCAATATAATGTGCATTATTACCCATATTATGCAGTTATTATCGCTAGAACTGTAATAATTATACTTATTACTTATATTATTATCAATATAACATGCATTATTACCCATATAATGCAGTTATTATCGCTAGAATTGTAATAATTATACTTATTACTTATATTATTATCAATATAACATGCATTATTACGCATATTATGCAGTTATGATCGCTAGAACTATAATAAATATACTTAGTACTTTAATTATCATCAATATAACATGCATTGTTACCCATATTATGCACTTATTATCGCTAGAACTATAATAAATATACGTATTACTTTTATTATCATCAATATAACATGCATTATTACCTATATAATGCAGTTATTATCGCTAGAAGTGTAATAAGTATACTTATTACTTATACTATTAGCAATATAACGTGCATTATTACCCATATTATGCAGTTATTATCGATAGAACTGTAATAATTATACTTATTACTTATATAATTAGCACTATAACGTGCATTATTACCCATATAATGGAGTTATTATCGCTAGAACTGTAATAATTATACTTATTACTTATATTATTATCAATATAACATGCATTATTACCCATATAATGCAGTTATTATCGACAGAAGTATAATAAATATACATATTACTTTTATTATTATCAACATAACGGGCACTCTTAGCCATATTTTACTAGTATTATCATTAGAACTATAATAATTATACTTATTACTCCCGATATTATCAATATCACATGCATTATTACGCATACAATGCAGTTATTATCGCTAGAACTGTAATAAATATACTTACTACTTTCATTACCATCAATATAACATGCATTATTGCCCATATTATGCAGTTATTATCGATAGAACTATAATAAATCTACTTAATACTCCCGATATTATCAATATAACATGCATTATTACCCATATAATTGCAGTTACTATCGCTAGAATTGTAATAATTATACTTATTACTTATATTATTAGCAATAAAACATGCATTATTACGCATATTATGCAGTTATAATCGCTAGAACTATAATAAGTATACTTAGTACTTTTATTATCATCAATATAACATGCATTATTACGCATATAATGCAGTTATTATCGCTAGAACTGTAATAATTATACTTATTACTTATATTATTAGCAATATAACGTGCAATATTTCCCATGTTATGCAGTTATTATCGATAGAACTATAATAAATATACTTATTACTTTTATTATTATCAATATAACATGCATTATTACCCATATTATGCAGTTATTATCGCTAGAGCTGTAATAATTATACTCATTACTTATATTATTAGCAATATAACGCGCAATATTACCCATGTTATGCAGTTATTATCGATAGAACTATAATAAATATACTTATTACTTTTAGTATTATCAATATACCATGCATTATTACCCATATTATGCAGTTATTATCGCTAGAACTGTAATAATTATACTTATTACTTCCGATATATTCAATATAACATGGATTATTACGCATATAATGCAGTTATTATCGCTAGAACTATAATAAATATACGTATTACTTTTATTATCATCAATATAACATGCATTATTAGCCATATTATGCAGTTATTATCGATAGAAGTATAATAAATATACATATTACTTTTATTATTATCAACATAACGGGCACTCTTAGCCATATTTTACTAGTATTATCATTAGAACTATAATAATTATACTTATTACTCCCGATATTATCAATATCACATGCATTATTACGCATACAATGCAGTTATTATCGCTAGAACTGTAATAAATATACTTACTACTTTCATTACCATCAATATAACATGCATTATTGCCCATATTATGCAGTTATTATCGATAGAACTATAATAAATCTACTTAATACTCCCGATATTATCAATATAACATGCATTATTACCCATATAATTGCAGTTACTATCGCTAGAATTGTAATAATTATACTTATTACTTATATTATTAGCAATAAAACATGCATTATTACGCATATTATGCAGTTATAATCGCTAGAACTATAATAAGTATACTTAGTACTTTTATTATCATCAATATAACATGCATTATTACGCATATAATGCAGTTATTATCGCTAGAACTGTAATAATTATACTTATTACTTATATTATTAGCAATATAACGTGCAATATTTCCCATGTTATGCAGTTATTATCGATAGAACTATAATAAATATACTTATTACTTTTATTATTATCAATATAACATGCATTATTACCCATATTATGCAGTTATTATCGCTAGAGCTGTAATAATTATACTCATTACTTATATTATTAGCAATATAACGCGCAATATTACCCATGTTATGCAGTTATTATCGATAGAACTATAATAAATATACTTATTACTTTTAGTATTATCAATATACCATGCATTATTACCCATATTATGCAGTTATTATCGCTAGAACTGTAATAATTATACTTATTACTTCCGATATATTCAATATAACATGGATTATTACGCATATAATGCAGTTATTATCGCTAGAACTATAATAAATATACGTATTACTTTTATTATCATCAATATAACATGCATTATTAGCCATATTATGCAGTTATTATCGATAGAACTGTAATAATTATACTTATTACTTCCGATATATTCAATATAACATGGATTATTACGCATATAATGCAGTTATTATAGCTAGAACTGTAATAATTATACTTATTACTTATATTATTCTCAATATAACATGCATTGTTACCCATATTATGCAGTTATTATCGATAGAACTATAATAAATATACTTAGTAATTTTATTATCATCAATATAACATGCATTATTACCCATATAATGCAGGTATTATCGCTAGAACTGTAATAGTTATACGTATTACATTTATTATTATCAGTATAACAGGCACTCTTAGCCATATTTTACTAGTATTATCGCTAGAACTGTAATAATTATACTTATTACTCCCGATATTATCAATATAACATGGATTATTACGCATATAATGCAGTTATTATCGCTAGAACTATAATAAATATACGTATTACTTTTATTATCATCAATATAACATGCATTATTACCCATATTATGCCGTCATTATCGAAAGAACTGTAATAAATATACTTATTACTTCTATTATTATCAATATGACATGCACTATTCGCCATATTTTACTATTATTATCGTTAGAACTATAATAATTATACTTATTACTCCCGATATTATCAATATAACATGCATTATTACCCATATAATGCAGTTACTATCGCTAGAATTGTAATAATTATACTTATTGCTTATATTATTATCAATACAACATGCATTATTACCCATATTATGCAGTTATTATCGCTAGAACTATAATAATTATACTTATTACTCCCGATATTATCAATATAACATCCATTATTACCCATATAATGGAGTTATTATCGCTAAATCTGTAATAATTATACTTATTACATATATTATTATCAATATTATATGCATTATTACTCATATAATGCAGTTATTATACATAGAACTATAATAAATATAATTATTACTTTTATTATTGTCAATATAACATGCACTATTAGCCATATTTTACTATTATTATCGCTAGAACTATAATAATTATACTTATTACTCCCAATATTATCAATTTAACATGCATTATTATCCATATTATGCAGTTATTATCGCTAGAACTGTAATAATTATACTTATTACTTATATTATTATCAATATAACATGCATTATTACCCATATTATGCAGTTATTATCGCTAGAACTATAATAAATATACGTATTACTTTTATTATCATCAATATAACATGCATTATTACCCATATTATGCAGTTATTATCGATAGAACTGTAATAAATATACTTATTACTTTTATTATTATCAATATAACATGCATTATTAGCCATATTTTACTAGCATTATCGCTAGAACTGCAATAATTATACGTATTACTCCCGATATTATCAATATAACATCCATTATTACCCATATTATGCAGTTATTATCGATAGAACTATAATAAGTATACTTATTACTTTTATTATTATCAATATAACATGCATTATTACCCATATAATGCAGTTATTATCGCTAGAACTGTAATAATTATACTTATTACTTATACTATTAGCAATATAAGGTGAATTATTACCCATATAATGCAGTTATTATCGCCAGAATTGTAATAATTATACTTATTACTTATATTATTATCAATATAACATGCATTATTACCCATATTATGCAGTTATTATCGCTAGAACTATAATAAATATACGTATTACTTTTACTATCATCAATATAACATGCATTATTACCCATATTATGCAGTTATTATCGATAGAACTGTAATAAATATAGTTATTACTTTTATTATTATCAATATAACATGCACTATTAGCCATATTTTACTAGTATTATCGCTAGAACTGCAATAATTATACGTATTACTGCCGATATTATCAATATAACATCCATTATTACCCAAATAATGCAGTTATTATCGCTAGAACGGTAATAATTATACTTATTACTAGTATTATTATCAATATAACATGCATTATTACCCATATTATGCAGTTATTATCGCTAGAACTATAATAATTATACTTATTACTCCCGATATTATCAATATAACATCCATTATTACCCATATAATGGAGTTATTATCGCTAAATCTGTAATAATTATACTTATTACATATATTATTATCAATATTATATGCATTATTACTCATATAATGCAGTTATTATACATAGAACTATAATAAATATAATTATTACTTTTATTATTGTCAATATAACATGCACTATTAGCCATATTTTACTATTATTATCGCTAGAACTATAATTATTATACTTATTACTCCCGATATTATCAATATAACATCCATTATTACCCATATAATGCAGTTATTATCGCTATAACTGTAGTAATTATCCTTATTACTGATATTATTATCAATATAACATGCATTATTACCTATATTATGCAGTTATTATCGATAGAACTGTAATAAATATACTTATTACTTTTATTATTATCAATATAACATGCACTATTAGCCATATTTTACTAGCATTATCGCTAGAACTGCAATAATTATACGTATTACTCCCGATATTATCAATATAACATCCATTATTACCCATATTATGCAGTTATTATCGATAGAACTATAATAAGTATACTTATTACTTTTATTATTATCAATATAACATGCATTATTACCCATATAATGGAGTTATTATCGCTAGAACTGTAATAATTATACTTATTACTTATACTATTAGCAATATAACGTGAATTATTACCCATATAATGCAGTTATTATCGCCAGAATTGTAATAATTATACTTATTACTTATATTATTATCAATATAACATGCATTATTACCCATATTATGCAGTTATTATCGCTAGAACTATAATAAATATACGTATTACTTTTACTATCATCAATATAACATGCATTATTACCCATATTATGCAGTTATTATCGATAGAACTGTAATAAATATAGTTATTACTTTTATTATTATCAATATAACATGCACTATTAGCCATATTTTACTAGTATTATCGCTAGAACTGCAATAATTATACGTATTACTGCCGATATTATCAATATAACATCCATTATTACCCATATAATGGAGTTATTATCGCTAAATCTGTAATAATTATACTTATTACATATATTATTATCAATATTATATGCATTATTACTCATATAATGCAGTTATTATACATAGAACTATAATAAATATAATTATTACTTTTATTATTGTCAATATAACATGCACTATTAGCCATATTTTACTATTATTATCGCTAGAACTATAATTATTATACTTATTACTCCCGATATTATCAATATAACATCCATTATTACCCATATAATACAGTTATTATCGCTATAACTGTAGTAATTATCCTTATTACTGATATTATTATCAATATAACATGCATTATTACCTATATTATGCAGTTATTATCGATAGAACTGTAATAAATATACTTATTACTTTTATTATTATCCATATAACATGCACTATTAGCCATATTTTACTATTATTATCGCTAGAACTATAATGATTATACTTATTACGCCCAATATTATCAATATAACATGCATTATTACCCATATAATGCAGTTATTATCGCTAGAACTGTAATAAATTGTGACGAATACGTCACGCACCGTTTCACCGTGCCCCGTTAACCGCGCGCCGTCAACCGCGATCCGTCGATCACGCACCGTCAGCCGCGCACCGCGAGGTGGGGATCCCCCACCAAGACCACCCAGGGAGACGCGAGACTATTTAAGCAGCGATCGATCGCGAAATCGATTGAGTTAACTCGGGGCTTCGGCCCCGAGCAGGACTTCCTCGGAGGTCCGCTCCACGGCAGTAAGGCTTTCCTGGTCTGCGGTCAGGCCCGGGCTAGGAAGGCTGGAGGTCGGCAATGGTGTGTGCGGTTAGGCCACGCACCAGAGCTGACCGCGCCAACCCTCGACGACTCCGCCGCCAAGGAACTACGGTCAGGCCTGGTTCCACGGCAGGAGGAGACGCGAGCCAACGGTCAACCCGGCTTCGATTCCCTTGCGGCAAGGCCCGAGGAAAGAGAGGCAGGGGGTGGACAACGTGTCGTCGGTAAGGCCACGGCGCGAAGTCTACCGGACCGCCGGGAAGGAGCTAGCCATCCAGCTGGACTTCCTTGTGGCAAGGCCCGAGGAAGGGAAGCTGAGGGTGGACAACGTGTCGTCGGCAAGGCCACGACGCCAAGTCTACCTGGCCTCCAGGAGCAACGGTCATCCAGCTGGACTTTCTTGCGGCAAGGCCCGAGGAAGGGAAGCTGAGGGTGGACGACGCATCGTCGGCAAGGCCACGGCGCGGAAGCCACCTGACCGCCAGAGCAGCAACGGTCCGCCGGTATAGTTTCCTTGCGGCAAGGCCCGGGGGAACGAAGCCGAGGGCGGACAAGACGTCGTCGGCAAGGCCACGGCGTAGAATATACGAAGGTTCTTGGTTTTAATAAGAGCTACGCAAGGCCAGAAGTGGCCACTTTACCCTGTGGTTTATTACTCTCCTTCTCTCTCCTCCTCCTCTTGAGCGCGAACCCTAGTTCTAAGATCCGCGAACCGTTTCAGCCGTCCGATCCGCGAGCGCGAACCGCGAGCGTATTCCCCCGACCGACCGACCGACCGACCCGCGAATGCGTCTCCGCGATCCCGCCGCGAATACCGGCTGACCCGCGACCGAGCCCCGTGTCCGAACTGCGAGCGATATAGTCTGTAAGATATATTGTACGAGCGTTAGGTAAGCGTAGGTTATAAGATAGATTGTAAGCGTTAGGTAGGAAGCTAGTACATAAGTTTGCGCCGCCGCCGTTATGCGTATAAACTATAACCATGTCTTGTTAATTCTAGAAGTCAACCTGCGAGACCACCGTTCCACCAGGCCCGGCCGGAGCGACCCCGTCATCGTCGACCGCCGCGGAGAACCGCTAACCGATATATATATATACTTATTTCTATAGTACAATAAAACCTCATTTATATTTTCATACTACTCCATGCGTTCTCTCTCTCTACCTTGCGACCAGTTCCCTTCCGCACCGCGATCGGCTCCCTCGCGTCAACCCTGGCTCGCTGAAGCGTCCGGCACCAGGGGGCCCGCGAGTCGCGACTCCACCGCGTTGCCTGGCAACGCGGTTGGACAGAAAACGACTACGTTACAAAATATACTTATTACTTATATTATTATCACTATAACATGCATTATTACCCTATATTATGCAGTTATTATCGATAGAACTATAATAAATATACTTATTACTTTTATTATTATCAATGTAACATGCACTACTAGCCATATTTTACTATTATTATCGCTAGAACTAGAATAATTATACTTATTACGCCCAATATTATCAATATAACATGCATTATTACCCATATAATGCAGTTATTATCGCTAGAACTGTAATAAATATACTTATTACTTATATTATTATCAATATAACATGCACTATTAGCCATATTTTACAATTATTATCGCTAGAACTATAATAATTTTACTTATTACTACCGATATTATCAATTTAACATGCATTATTACCCATATAATGCAGTCATTATCGCTAGGACTGTAATAGTTCTACTTATTACTTATGTTATCATCAATATAACATGCATTATTACCCATATTATGCAGTTATTATCGCTAGAACTATAATAATTATACTTATTACTCCCGATATTATCAATATAACATCCATTATTACCCATATAATGGAGTTATTATCGCTAAAACTGTAATAATTATACTTATTACTTATATTATCATCAATATAACATGCATTATTACCCATATTATGCCGTTATTATCGCTAGAACTATAATAATTGTACTTATTACTTATATTATTATCAATATAACATGCATTATTACCCATATTATGCAGTTATTATCGCTAGAACTATAATAAATATACGTATTACTTTTATTATCATCAATATAACATGCATTATTACCCATATTATGCTGTTATTATCGATAGAACTGTAATAAATATACTTATTACTTTTATTATTATCAATATAACATGCACTATTAGCCATATTTTACTAGCATTATCACTAGAACTGCAATAATTATACGTATTACTCCCGATATTATCAATATAACATGCATTATTACCCATATAATGCAGTTATTATCGCCAGAATTGTAATAATTATACTTATTACTTATATTATTATCAATATAACATGCATTATTACCCATATTATGCAGTTATTATCGCTAGAACTATAATAAATATACGTATTACTTTTACTATCATCAATATAACATGCATTATTACCCATATTATGCAGTTATTATCGATAGAACTGTAATAAATATAGTTATTACTTTTATTATTATCAATATAACATGCATTATTACCCATATTATGCAGTTATTATCGCTAGAACTATAATAATTATACTTATTACTCCCGATATTATCAATATAACATCCATTATTACCCATATAATGGAAGTTATTATCGCTAAATCTGTAATAATTATACTTAATACATATATTATTATCAATATTATATGCATTATTACTCATATAATGCAGTTATTATACATAGAACTATAATAAATATAATTATTACTTTTATTATTGTCAATATAACATGCACTATTAGCCATATTTTACTATTATTATCGCTAGAACTATAATAATTATACTTATTACTCCCAATATTATCAATTTAACATGCATTATTACCCATATAATGCAGTCATTATCGCTAGGACTGTAATAATTATACTTATTACTTATGTTATCATCAATATAACATGCATTATTACCCATATTATGCAGTTATTATCGCTAGAACTATAATTATTATACTTATTACTCCCGATATTATCAATATAACATCCATTATTACCCATATAATGCAGTTATTATCGCTATAACTGTAGTAATTATCCTTATTACTGATATTATTATCAATATAACATGCACTATTAGCCATATTTTACTATTATTATCGCTAGAACTATAATGATTATACTTATTACGCCCAATATTATCAATATAACATGCATTATTACCCATATAATGCAGTTATTATCGCTAGAACTGTAATAAATATACTTATTACTTATATTATTATCACTATAACATGCATTATTACCCTATATTATGCAGTTATTATCGATAGAACTATAATAAATATACTTATTACTTTTATTATTGTCAATATAACATGCACTATTAGCCATATTTTACTATTATTATCGCTAGAACTATAATAATTATACTTATTACTCCCAATATTATCAATTTAACATGCATTATTACCCATATAATGCAGTCATTATCGCTAGGACTGTAATAGTTATACTTATTACTTATGTTATCATCAATATAACATGCATTATTACCCATATTATGCAGTTATTATCGCTAGAACTATAATAATTATACTTATTACTCCCGATATTATCAATATAACATCCATTATTACCCATATAATGGAGTTATTATCGCTAAAACTGTAATAATTATACTTATTACTTATATTATCATCAATATAACATGCATTATTACCCATATTATGCCGTTATTATCGCTAGAACTATAATAATTGTACTTATTACTTATATTATTATCAATATAACATGCATTATTACCCATATTATGCAGTTATTATCGCTAGAACTATAATAAATATACGTATTACTTTTATTATCATCAATATAACATGCATTATTACCCATATTATGCTGTTATTATCGATAGAACTGTAATAAATATACTTATTACTTTTATTATTATCAATATAACATGCACTATTAGCCATATTTTACTATTATTATCGCTAGAACTATAATAAATATAATTATTACTACCAATATTATGAATATAACATGCATTATTACCCATATTATGCAGTTATAATCGCTAGAACTATAATAAATATACGTATTACTTTTATTATCATCAATATAACATGCATTATTACCCATATTATGCAGTTATTATCGACAGAACTATAATAATTATACTTATTACTCCCAATATTATCAATATAACATGCATTATTACCCATATAATGCAGTTATTGTCGCTAGAACTGTAATGATTGTACTTATTACTTATATTATTATCAGTATAACATGCATTATTACCCATATAATGCAGTTATTATCGCTAGAACTGTAATAAATATACTTATTACTTATATTATTATCACTATAACATGCATTATTACCCTATATTATGCAGTTATTATCGATAGAACTATAATAAATATACTTATTACTTTTATTATTATCAATATAACATGCACTATTAGCCATATTTTACTATTATTATCGCTAGAAATAGAATAATTATACTTATTACTCCCAATATTATCAATATAACATGCATTATTACCCATATAATGGAGTTATTATCGCTAGAACTGTAATAATTATACTTATTACTTATATTATTATCAATATAACATGCATTATTACCCATATAATGCAGTTATTATCGACAGAAGTATAATAAATATACTTATTACTTTTATTATTATCAATATAACAGGCACTCTTAGCCATATTTTACTATTATTATCGCTAGAACTATAATAATTATACTTATTACTCCCAATATTATCAATTTAACATGCATTATTACCCATATAATGCAGTCATTATCGCTAGGACTGTAATAGTTATACTTATTACTTATGTTATCATCAATATAACATGCATTATTACCCATATTATGCAGTTATTATCGCTAGAACTATAATAATTATACTTATTACTCCCGATATTATCAATATAACATCCATTATTACCCATATAATGGAGTTATTATCGCTAAAACTGTAATAATTATACTTATTACTTATATTATCATCAATATAACATGCATTATTACCCATATTATGCCGTTATTATCGCTAGAACTATAATAATTGTACTTATTACTTATATTATTATCAATATAACATGCATTATTACCCATATTATGCAGTTATTATCGCTAGAACTATAATAAATATACGTATTACTTTTATTATCATCAATATAACATGCATTATTACCCATATTATGCTGTTATTATCGATAGAACTGTAATAAATATACTTATTACTTTTATTATTATCAATATAACATGCACTATTAGCCATATTTTACTAGCATTATCGCTAGAACTGCAATAATTATACGTATTACTCCCGATATTATCAATATAACATCCATTATTACCCATATTATGCAGTTATTATCGATAGAACTATAATAAGTATACTTATTACTTTTATTATTATCAATATAACATGCATTATTACCCATATAATGCAGTTATTATCGCTAGAACTGTAATAATTATACTTATTACTTATACTATTAGCGATATAACGTGAATTATTACCCATATAATGCAGTTATTATCGCCAGAATTGTAATAATTATACTTATTACTTATATTATTATCAATATAACATGCATTATTACCCATATTATGCAGTTATTATCGCTAGAACTATAATAAATATACGTATTACTTTTACTATCATCAATATAACATGCATTATTACCCATATTATGCAGTTATTATCGATAGAACTGTAATAAATATAGTTATTACTTTTATTATTATCAATATAACATGCACTATTAGCCATATTTTACTAGTATTATCGCTAGAACTATAATAATTATACTTATTACTCCCGATATTATCAATACAACATCCATTATTACCCATATAATGGAGTTATTATCGCTAAAACTGTAATAATTATACTTATTACTTATATTATCATCAATATAACATGCATTATTACCCATATTATGCCGTTATTATCGCTAGAACTATAATAATTGTACTTATTACTTATATTATTATCAATATAACATGCATTATTACCCATATTATGCAGTTATTATCGCTAGAACTATAATAAATATACGTATTACTTTTATTATCATCAATATAACATGCATTATTACCCATATTATGCTGTTATTATCGATAGAACTGTAATAAATATACTTATTACTTTTATTATTATCAATATAACATGCACTATTAGCCATATTTTACTATTATTATCGCTAGAACTATAATAAATATAATTATTACTACCAATATTATGAATATAACATGCATTATTACCCATATTATGCAGTTATAATCGCTAGAACTATAATAAATATACGTATTACTTTTATTATCATCAATATAACATGCATTATTACCCATATTATGCAGTTATTATCGACAGAACTATAATAATTATACTTATTACTCCCAATATTATCAATATAACATGCATTATTACCCATATAATGCAGTTATTGTCGCTAGAACTGTAATGATTGTACTTATTACTTATATTATTATCAGTATAACATGCATTATTACCCATATAATGCAGTTATTATCGCTAGAACTGTAATAAATATACTTATTACTTATATTATTATCACTATAACATGCATTATTACCCTATATTATGCAGTTATTATCGATAGAACTATAATAAATATACTTATTACTTTTATTATTATCAATATAACATGCACTATTAGCCATATTTTACTATTATTATCGCTAGAAATAGAATAATTATACTTATTACTCCCAATATTATCAATATAACATGCATTATTACCCATATAATGGAGTTATTATCGCTAGAACTGTAATAATTATACTTATTACTTATATTATTATCAATATAACATGCATTATTACCCATATAATGCAGTTATTATCGACAGAAGTATAATAAATATACTTATTACTTTTATTATTATCAATATAACAGGCACTCTTAGCCATATTTTACTAGTATTATCGTTCGAACTGTAATAATTATACTTATTACTCCCGATATTATCAATATAACATGGATTATTACGCATATAATGCAGTTATTATCGCTAGAACTATTATAAATATACGTATTACTTTTATTATCATCAATATAACATGCATTATTACTCATATTATGCCGTCATTATCGATAGAAGTGTGATAAATATACTTGTTACTTTTATTATTATCAATATGACATGCACTATTCGCCATATTTTACTATTATTATCGTTAGAACTATAATAATTATACTTATTACTCCCGATATTATCAATATAACATGCATTATTACGCATACAATGCAGTTATTATCGCTAGAACTGTAATAAATATACTTATTACTTTTATTATTAGCAATATAACGTGCATTATTACCCATATAATGCATTTATTATCGCCAGAACTGTAATAATCATACTTATTACTTATGTTATTATCAATGTAACATGCATTATTACCCATATTATGCAGTTATTATCGCTAGAACTATAATAAATATACGTATTACTTTTATTATCATCAATATAACATGCATTATTACCCATATTATGCAGTTATTATCGATAGAACTGTAATAAATATACTTGTTACTTTTATTATTATCAATATAACATGCACTATTAGCCATATTTTACTAGTATTATCGCTAGAACTGCAATAATTATACGTATTACTCCCGATATTATCAATATAACATCCATTATTACCCATATTATGCAGTTATTATCGGTAGAACTGTAATAATTATACTTACTACTCCCGATATTATCAATATAACATGCATTATTACCCATATAATGCAGTTACTATCGCTAGAATTGTAATAATTATACTTATTACTTATGTTATTATCAATATAACATGCATTATTACGCATACAATGCAGTTATTATCGCTAGAACTGTAATAAATATACTTATTACTTTTATTATTATCAATATAACATGCATTATTACCCATATTATGCAGTTATTATCGATAGAACTGTAATAAATATACTTGTTACTTTTATTATTATCAATATAACATGCACTATTAGCCATATTTTACTAGTATTATCGCTAGAACTGCAATAATTATACGTATTACTCCCGATATTATCAATATAACATCCATTATTACCCATATTATGCAGTTATTATCGGCAGAACTGTAATAATTATACTTACTACTCCCGATATTATCAATATAACATGCATTATTACCCATATAATGCAGTTACTATCGCTAGAATTGTAATAATTATACTTATTACTTATATTATTATCAATATAACATGCATTATTACGCATATTATGCAGTTATAATCGCTAGAACTCTAATAAATATACTTAGTACTTTTATTATCATCAATATAACATGCATTATTACCCTTATTATGCAGTTACTATCGATAGAACTATAATAAATATACTTATTACTTTTATTATTATCAATATAACATACACTATTAGCCATATTGTACTATTATTATCGCTAGAACTATAATAATTATACTTATTACGCCTGATATTATCAATATAACATGCATTATTACCCATATAATGCAGGTATTATCGCTAGAACTGTAATAGTTATACTTATTACTTATATTATTAGCAATATAACGTGCACTATTACCCATATAATGCAGTTATTATCGCCAGAACTGTAATCATTATACTTATTACTTATACTATTAGCAATATAACGTGCATTATTATCCATATTATGCAGTTATTATCGCTAGAACTGCAATAATTATACTTATTACTTATATTATTATCAATATAACATGCATTATTACCCATATTATGCAGTTATTATCGCTAGAACTATAATAAATATACGTATTACTTTTATTATCATCAATATAACATGCATTATTACCCATATTATGCAGTTATTATCGATAGAACTGTAATAAATATAGTTATTACTTTTATTATTATCAATATAACATGCACTATTAGCCATATTTTACTAGTATTATCGCTAGAACTGCAATAATTATACGTATTACTCCCGATATTATCAATATAACATCCATTATTACCCATATTATGCAGTTATTATCGGTAGAACTGTAATAATTATACTTACTACTCCCGATATTATCAATATAACATGCATTATTACCCATATAATGCAGTTACTATCGCTAGAATTGTAATAATTATACTTATTACTTATATTATTATCAATATAACATGCATTATTACGCATATTATGCAGTTATAATCGCTAGAACTCTAATAAATATACTTAGTACTTTTATTATCATCAATATAACATGCATTATTACCCTTATTATGCAGTTACTATCGATAGAACTATAATAAATATACTTATTACTTTTATTATTATCAATATAACATACACTATTAGCCATATTGTACTATTATTATCGCTAGAACTATAATAATTATACTTATTACGCCTGATATTATCAATATAACATGCATTATTACCCATATAATGCAGGTATTGTCGCTAGAACTGTAATAGTTACACTTATTACTTATATTATTAGCAATATAACGTGCACTATTACCCATATAATGCAGTTATTATCGCCAGAACTGTAATCATTATACTTATTACTTATACTATTAGCAATATAACGTGCATTATTATCCATATTATGCAGTTATTATCGCTAGAACTGTAATAATTATACTTATTACTTATATTATTATCAATATAACATGCATTATTACCCATATAAGGCAGTTATTATCGCTAGAACTGTAATAATTATACTTATTACTTATATTATTATCAATATAACATGCATTATTACCCATATTATGCAGTTATTATCGCTAGAACTATAATAAATATAGGCATTACTTTTATTATCATCAATATAACATGCATTATTACCCATATTATGCAGTTATTATCGATAGAACTGTAATAAATATACTTATTACTTTTATTATTATCAATATAACATGCACTATTAGCCATATTGTACTATTATTATCGCGAAAACTATAATAATTATACTTATTACTCCCGATATTATTAATATAACATGCATTATTACCCATATAATGCAGTTATTATCGCTAGAACTGTAATAATTATACTTACTACTTATACTATGAGCAATATAACGTGCATTATTACCCATATTATGCAATTATTATCGCTAGAACTGTAATAATTATACTTATTACTTATATTATTAGCAATATAACGTGCATTATTACCCATATAATGCATTTATTATCGTCGGAACTGTAATAATTATACTTATTACTTATGTTATTATCAATATAACATGCATTATTACCCATATTATGCACTTATAATCGTTAGAACTATAATAAATATACGTATTACTTTTATTATCATGAATATAACATGCATTATTACCCATATTATGCAGTTATTATCGATAGAACTGTAATAAATATACTTGTTACTTTTATTATTATCAATATAACGTGCACTATTAGCCATATTTTACTAGTATTATCGCTAGAACTGCAATAATTATACGTATTACTCCCGATATTATCAATATAACATCCATTATTACAGATATTTTGCAGTTATTATCGCTAGAACTGTAATAATTATACTTACTACTCCCGATATTATCAATATAACATGCATTATTACCCATATAATGCAGTTACTATCGCTAGAATTGTAATAATTATACTTATTACTTATATTATTATCAATATAACATGCATGATTACGCATATTATGCAGTTATAATCGCTAGAACTATAATAAATATACTTAGTACTTTTATTATCATCAATATAACATGCATTATTACCCATATTATGCAGTTACTATCGATAGAACTATAATAAATATACTTATTACTTTTATCATTATCAATATAACATACACTATTAGCCATATTGTACTATTATTATCGCTAGAACTATAATAATTATACTTATTACTCCTGATATTATCAATATAACATGCATTATTACCCATATAATGCAGGTATTATCGCTAGAACTGTAATAGTTATACTTATTACTTATATTATTAGCAATATAACATGCACTATTACCCATATAATGCAGTTATTATCGCTAGAACTGTAATAATTATACTTATTACTTATATTATTAGCAATATAACGTGCATTATTACCCATATAATGCATTTATTATCGTCGGAACTGTAATAACTATACTTATTACTTATGTTATTATCAATATAACATGCATTATTACCCATATTATGCAGTTATTATCGCTAGAACTATAATAAATATACGTATTACTTTTATTATCATCAATATAACATGCATTATTACCCATATTATGCAGTTATTATCGATAGAACTGTAATAAATATACTTGTTACTTTTATTATTATCAATATAACATGCACTATTAGCCATATTTTACTAGTATTATCGCTAGAACTGCAATAATTATACGTATTACTCCCGATATTATCAATATAACATCCATTATTACCCATATAATGGAGTTATTATCGCTAAATCTGTAATAATTATACTTATTACATATATTATTATCAACATTATATGCATTATTACTCATATAATGCAGTTATTATACATAGAACTATAATAAATATAATTATTACTTTTATTATTGTCAATATAACATGCACTATTAGCCATATTTTACTATTATTATCGCTAGAACTATAATGATTATACTTATTACGCCCAATATTATCAATATAACATGCATTATTACCCATATAATGCAGTTATTATCGCTAGAACTGTAATAAATATACTTATTACTTATATTATTATCACTATAACATGCACTATTACCCTATATTATGCAGTTATTATCGATAGAACTATAATAAATATACTTATTACTTTTATTATTATCAATGTAACATGCACTACTAGCCATATTTTACTATTATTATCGCTAGAACTATAATAATTATACTTATTACGCCCAATATTATCAATATAACATGCATTATTACCCATATAATGCAGTTATTATCGCTAGAACTGTAATAAATATACTTATTACTTATGTTATTATCAATATAACATGCATTATTACCCATATTATGCCATTATTATCGCTAGAACTATAATAAATATACGTATTACTTTTATTATCATCAATATAACATGCATTATTACCCATATTATGCAGTTATTATCGATAGAACTGTAATAAATATACTTGTTACTTTTATTATTATCAATATTACATGCACTATTAGCCATATTTTACTAGTATTATCGCTAGAACTGCAATAATTATACGTATTACTCCCGATATTATCAATATAACATCCATTATTACCCATATTATGCAGTTATTATCGCTAGAACTGTAATAATTATACTTACTACTCCCGATATTATCAATATAACATGCATTATTACCCATATAATGCAGTTACTATCGCTAGAATTGTAATAATTATACTTATTACTTATATTATTATCAATATAACATGCATTATTACGCATATTATGCAGTTATAATCGCTAGAACTATAATAAATATACTTAGTACTTTTATTATCATCAATATAACATGCATTATTACCCATATTATGCAGTTATTATCGCTAGAACTGTAATAAATATACTTATTACTTATGTTATTATCAATATAACATGCATTATTACCCATATTATGCCATTATTATCGCTAGAACTATAATAAATATACGTATTACTTTTATTATCATCAATATAACATGCATTATTACCCATATTATGCAGTTATTATCGATAGAACTGTAATAAATATACTTATTACTTTTATCATTATCAATATAACATACACTATTAGCCATATTGTACTATTATTATCGCTAGAACTATAATAATTATACTTATTACTCCTGATATTATCAATATAACATGCATTATTACCCATATAATGCAGGTATTATCGCTAGAACTGTAATAGTTATACTTATTACTTATATTATTAGCAATACAACGTGCATTATTACCCATATTATGCAGTTATTATCGCTAGAACTGTAATAATTATACCTATTACTTATATTATTATCAATATAGCATGCATTATTACCCATATAATGCAGTCATTGTCGCTAGGACTGTAATAATTATACTTATTACTTTTATTATTATCCATATAACATGCACTATTAGCCATATTTTACTATTATTATCGCTAGAACTATAATGATTATACTTATTACGCCCAATATTATCAATATAACATGCATTATTACCCATATAATGCAGTCATTATCGCTAGGACTGTAATAATTATACTTATTACTTTTATTATTATCCATATAACATGCACTATTAGCCATATTTTACTATTATTATCGCTAGAACTATAATAATTATACTTATTACTCCCAATATTATCAATTTAACATGCATTATTACCCATATAATGCAGTCATTATCGCTAGGACTGTAATAGTTATACTTATTACTTATGTTATCATCAATATAACATGCATTATTACCCATATTATGCAGTTATTATCGCTAGAACTATAATAATTATACTTATTACTCCCGATATTATCAATATAACATCCATTATTACCCATATAATGGAGTTATTATCGCTAAAACTGTAATAATTATACTTATTACTTATATTATCATCAATATAACATGCATTATTACCCATATTATGCCGTTATTATCGCTAAAACTATAATAATTGTACTTATTACTTATATTATTGTCAATATAACATGCATTATTACCCATATTATGCAGTTATTATCGCTAGAACTATAATAAATATACGTATTACTTTTATTATCATCAATATAACATGCATTATTACCCATATTATGCTGTTATTATCGATAGAACTGTAATAAATACACTTATTACTTTTATTATTATCAATATAACATGCACTATTAGCCATATTTTACTATTATTATCGCTAGAACTATAATAATTATAATTATTACTACCAATATTATGAATATAACATGCATTATTACCCATATTATGCCGTTATAATCGCTAGAACTATAATAAATATACGTATTACTTTTATTATCATCAATATAACATGCATTATTACCCATATTATGCAGTTATTATCGACAGAACTATAATAATTATACTTATTACTCCCAATATTATCAATATAACATGCATTATTACCCATATAATGCAGTTATTGTCGCTAGAACTGTAATGATTATACTTATTACTTATATTATTATCAGTATAACATGCATTATTACCCATATAATGCAGTTATTATCGCTAGAACTGTAATAATTATACTTACTACTCCCGATATTATCAATATAACATGCATTATTACCCATATAATGCAGTTACTATCGCTAGAATTGTAATAATTATACTTGTTACTTATATTATTATCAATATAACATGCATTATTACGCATATTATGCAGTTATAATCGCTAGAACTATAATAAATATACTTAGTACTTTTATTATCATCAATATAACATGCATTATTACCCATATTATGCAGTTACTATCGATAGAACTATAATAAATATACTTATTACTTTTATCATTATCAATATAACATACACTATTAGCCATATTGTACTATTATTATCGCTAGAACTATAATAATTATACTTATTACTCCTGATATTATCAATATAACATGCATTATTACCCATATAATGCAGGTATTATCGCTAGAACTGTAATAGTTATACTTATTACTTATATTATTAGCAATACAACGTGCATTATTACCCATATTATGCAGTTATTATCGCTAGAACTGTAATAATTATACCTATTACTTATATTATTATCAATATAGCATGCATTATTACCCATATAATGCAGTCATTATCGCTAGGACTGTAATAATTATACTTATTACTTATGTTATCATCAATATAACATGCATTATTACCCATATTATGCAGTTATTATCGCTAGAACTATAATAATTATACTTATTACTCCCGATATTATCAATATAACATCCATTATTACCCATATAATGGAGTTATTATCGCTAAATCTGTAATAATTATACTTATTACATATATTATTATCAATATTATATGCATTATTACTCATATAATGCAGTTATTATACATAGAACTATAATAAATATAATTATTACTTTTATTATTGTCAATATAACATGCACTATTAGCCATATTTTACTATTATTATCGCTAGAACTATAATAATTATACTTATTACACCCAATATTATCAATTTAACATGCATTATTACCCATATAATGCAGTCATTATCGCTAGGACTGTAATAATTATACTTATTACTTATGTTATCATCAATATAACATGCATTATTATCCATATTATGCAGTTATTATCGCTAGAACTATAATTATTATACTTATTACTCCCGATATTATCAATATAACATCCATTATTACCCATATAATGCAGTTATTATCGCTATAGCTGTAGTAATTATCCTTATTACTGATATTATTATCAATATAACATGCATTATTACCTATATTATGCAGTTATTATCGATAGAACTGTAATAAATATACTTATTACTTTTATTATTATCCATATAACATGCACTATTAGCCATATTTTACTATTATTATCGCTAGAACTATAATGATTATACTTATTACGCCCAATATTATCAATATAACATGCATTATTACCCATATAATGCAGTTATTATCGCTAGAACTGTAATAAATATACTTATTACTTATATTATTATCACTATAACATGCATTATTACCCTATATTATGCAGTTATTATCGATAGAACTATAATAAATATAATTATTACTTTTATTATTGTCAATATAACATGCACTATTAGCCATATTTTACTATTATTATCGCTAGAACTATAATAATTATACTTATTACTCCCAATATTATCAATTTAACATGTATTATTACCCATATAATGCAGTCATTATCGCTAGGACTCTAATAGTTATACTTATTACTTATGTTATCATCAATATAACATGCATTATTACCCATATTATGCAGTTATTATCGCTAGAACTATAATAATTATACTTATTACTCCCGATATTATCAATATAACATCCATTATTACCCATATAATGGAGTTATTATCGCTAAAACTGTAATAATTATACTTATTACTTATATTATCATCAATATAACATGCATTATTACCCATATTATGCCGTTATTATCGCTAGAACTATAATAATTGTACTTATTACTTATATTATTATCAATATAACATGCATTATTACCCATATTATGCAGTTATTATCGCTAGAACTATAATAAATATACGTATTACTTTTATTATCATCAATATAACATGCATTATTACCCATATTATGCTGTTATTATCGATAGAACTGTAATAAATACACTTATTACTTTTATTATTATCAATATAACATGCACTATTAGCCATATTTTACTATTATTATCGCTAGAACTATAATAATTATAATTATTACTACCAATATTATGAATATAACATGCATTATTACCCATATTATGCCGTTATAATCGCTAGAACTATAATAAATATACGTATTACTTTTATTATCATCAATATAACATGCATTATTACCCATATTATGCAGTTATTATCGACAGAACTATAATAATTATACTTATTACTCCCAATATTATCAATATAACATGCATTATTACCCATATAATGCAGTTATTGTCGCTAGAACTGTAATGATTATACTTATTACTTATATTATTATCAGTATAACATGCATTATTACCCATATAATGCAGTTATTATCGCTAGAACTGTAATAAATATACTTATTACTTATATTATTATCACTATAACATGCATTATTACCCTATATTATGCAGTTATTATCGATAGAACTATAATAAATATACTTATTACTTTTATTATTATCAATATAACATGCACTATTAGCCATATTTTACTGTTATTATCGCTAGAAATAGAATAATTATACTTATTACTCCCAATATTATCAATATAACATGCATTATTACCCATATAATGCAGTTATTATCGCTAGAACTGTAATAATTATACTTATTACTTATATAATTATCAATATAACATGCATTATTACCCATATAATGCAGTCATTATCGCTAGGACTGTAATAATTATACTTATTACTTATGTTATCATCAATATAACATGCATTATTACCCATATTATGCAGTTATTATCGCTAGAACTATAATAATTATACTTATTACTCCCGATATTATCAATATAACATCCATTATTACCCATATAATGCAGTTATTATCGCTATAACCGTAGTAATTATCCTTATTACTGGTTTTATTAGCAATATAACATGCATTATTACCTATATTATGCAGTTATAATCGATAGAACTGTAATAAATATACTTATTACTTTTATTATTATCCATATAACATGCACTAGTAGCCATATTTTACTATTATTATCGCTAGAACTATAATAATTATACTGATTACTCCCAATATTATCAATATAACATGCATTATTACATATATAATGCAGTTATTATCGCTAGAACTGTAATAATTATACTTATTACTTACATTATTATCAATATAACATGCATTATTACAGATATTATGCAGTTATAATCGCTAGAACTATAATAAATATACTTAGAATTTTTATTATCATCAATATAACATGCACTATTATCCATATTATGCAGTTATTATCGCTAGAACTGCAATAATTATTCTTATTACTTATATTATTATCAATATAACATGCATTATTACCCATATAATGGAGCTATTATCGCTAGAACTGTAATAATTATACTTATTACTTACATTATTATCAATATAACATGCATTATTACCCATATTATGCAGTTATAATCGCTAGAACTATAATGAATATACTTGTTCTTTATTATCATCAATATAACATGCATTTTTACCCATATTATGCAGTTATTATCGCTAGAACTGTAATAAATATACTTATTACTTTTATTATCATCAATACAACATGCATTATTACCCATATTATGCAGTTATTATCGCTAGAACTGTAATAAATATACTTATTACTTTTGTGATCTTCAATATAACATCCATTATTACCCATATAATGCTGTTATTATCGCTATCACTGTAATAAATATACTTATCACTTTTATTATTGTCAATATAACATGCATTGTTACCCATATTATGCAGTTATTATCGATAGAACTGTAATAAATATAATTATTACTTTTATTATTATCAATATAACATGCATTATTACCCATATTTTACTATTATTATCGCTAGAACTATAATAATTATACTTATTACTCCCGATATTATCAATATAACATGCATTATTACCCATATTATGCAGTTATTATCGCTAGAACTGTAATAATTATACTTATTACTTATATTATTATCTATATAACATGCATTATTACCCATATAATGGAGCTACAATCGCTAAAACTGTAATAATTATACTTATTACTTATATTATCATCAATATAACATTCATTATTACCCATATTATGCCGTTATTATCGCTAGAACTATAATAATTGTACTTATTACTTCCGATATTATCATTACAACATGCACTATTACCCATATAATGCAGTTATTATCGCTAGAACTGTAATAATTATACTTATTACATATATTATTAGCAATATAACGTGCATTATTACCCATATTATGCAGTTATTATTGATAGAACTATAATAAATATACTTATCACTTTCATTATTATCAATATTAGATGCATTATTACCTATGTTATGCAGTTATTATCGCTAGAACTGTAATAAATATACTTATTACTTTTATTATTATCAATATAACATGCATTATTGCCTATATCATGCAATTATTATCGCTAGAACTATAATAAATATACTTATTACTCCTGATATTATCAATATAACACCCATTATTACCCATATAATGCAGTTATTATCGCTAGAACTGTAACAATTGTACTTATTACTTATATTATTATCAATATAACATGCATTATTACCCATATTATGCAGTTATTATTTCTAGAACTATAATAAATATACGTATTACTTTTATTATCATTAATATAACATGCATTATTACCCATATTATGCAGTTATAATCGCTAGAACTATAATAATTATACTTATTACTTCCGATATTATCATTACAACATGCATTATTACCCATATAATGCAGTTATTATCGCTAGAACTGTAATAATTATACTTATTACATATATTATTAGCAATATAACGTGCATTATTACCCATATTATGCAGTTATTATTGATAGAACTATAATAAATATACTTATCACTTTCATTATTATCAATATTAGATGCATTATTACCTATGTTATGCAGTTATTATCGCTAGAACTATAATAAATATACTTATTACTCCCGATATTATCAATATAACATGCATTATTACATATATAATGCAGTTATTATCGCTAGAACTGTAATAATTATACTTATTACTTACATTATTATCAATATAACATGCATTATTACCCATATAATGGAGCTATTATCGCTAGAACTGTAATAATTATACTTATTACTTATATTATTATCAATATAACATGCATTATTAGCCATATTTTACTATTATTATCGCTAGAACTATAATAATTATACTTATTACTCCCAATATTATCAATATAACATGCATTACTACATATATAATGCAGTTATTATCGCTAGAACTGTAATAATTATACTTATTACTTTCATTATTATTAATATAACATGCATTATTACCCATATTATGCAGTTATAATCGCTAGAACTATAATGAATATACTTAGTTCTTTTATTATTATCAATATAACATGCATTATTACCCATATTATGCAGTTATTATCGCTAGAACTGTAATAAATATACTTATGACTTTTATTATCATCAATACAACATGCATTATTACCCATATTATGCAGTTATTAGCGCTAGAACTGTAATAATTATACTTATTACTTATATTGTTATCTATATAACATGCATTATTACCCATATAATGCAGTTATTATCGCTAGAACTGTAATAAATATACTTATTACTTTTATTATTATCCATATAACATGCACTATTAGCCATATTTTACTATTATTATCGCTAGAACTATAATGATTATACTTATTACGCCCAATATTATCAATATAACATGCATTATTACCCATATAATGCAGTTATTATCGCTAGAACTGTAATAAATATACTTATTACTTATATTATTATCACTATAACATGCATTATTACCCTATATTATGCAGTTATTATCGATAGAACTATAATAAATATACTTATTACTTTTATTATTATCAATGTAACATGCACTACTAGCCATATTTTACTATTATTATCGCTAGAACTAGAATAATTATACTTATTACGCCCAATATTATCAATATAACATGCATTATTACCCATATAATGCAGTTATTATCGCTAGAACTGTAATAAATATACTTATTACTTATATTATTATCAATATAACATGCACTATTAGCCATATTTTACAATTATTATCGCTAGAACTATAATAATTTTACTTATTACTACCGATATTATCAATATAACATGCATTATTACCCAGATAATGCAGTTATTAATGCTAGATCTGTAACAAGTATACTTATTACTTATATTATTATCAATATAACATGCATTATTACCCATATTATGCAGTTATTATACATAGAACTATAATAAATATAATTATTACTTTTATTATTGTCAATATAACATGCACTATTAGCCATATTTTACTATTATTATCGCTAGAACTATAATAATTATACTTATTACTCCCAATATTATCAATTTAACATGCATTATTACCCATATAATGCAGTCATTATCGCTAGGACTGTAATAGTTATACTTATTACTTATGTTATCATCAATATAACATGCATTATTACCCATATTATGCAGTTATTATCGCTAGAACTATAATAATTATACTTATTACTCCCGATATTATCAATATAACATCCATTATTACCCATATAATGGAGTTATTATCGCTAAAACTGTAATAATTATACTTATTACTTATATTATCATCAATATAACATGCATTATTACCCATATTATGCCGTTATTATCGCTAGAACTATAATAATTGTACTTATTACTTATATTATTATCAATATAACATGCATTATTACCCATATTATGCAGTTATTATCGCTAGAACTATAATAAATATACGTATTACTTTTATTATCATCAATATAACATGCATTATTACCCATATTATGCTGTTATTATCGATAGAACTGTAATAAATACACCTATTACTTTTATTATTATCAATATAACATGCACTATTAGCCATATTTTACTATTATTATCGCTAGAACTATAATAATTATAATTATTACTACCAATATTATGAATATAACATGCATTATTACCCATATTATGCCGTTATAATCGCTAGAACTATAATAAATATACGTATTACTTTTATTATCATCAATATAACATGCATTATTACCCATATTATGCAGTTATTATCGACAGAACTATAATAATTATACTTATTACTCCCAATATTATCAATATAACATGCATTATTACCCATATAATGCAGTTATTGTAGCTAGAACTGTAATGATTATACTTATTACTTATATTATTATCAGTATAACATGCATTATTACCCATATAATGCAGTTATTATCGCTAGAACTGTAATAAATATACTTATTACTTATATTATTATCACTATAACATGCATTATTACCCTATATTATGCAGTTATTATCGATAGAACTATAATAAATATACTTATTCCTTTTATTATTATCAATATAACATGCACTATTAGCCATATTTTACAATTATTATCGCTAGAACTATAATAATTTTACTTATTACTACCGATATTATCAATATAACATGCATTATTACCCAGATAATGCAGTTATTAATGCTAGATCTGTAACAAGTATACTTATTACTTATATTATTATCAATATAACATGCATTATTACCCATATTATGCAGTTATTATACATAGAACTATAATAAATATAATTATTACTTTTATTATTGTCAATATAACATGCACTATTAGCCATATTTTACTATTATTATCGCTAGAACTATAATAATTATACTTATTACTCCCAATATTATCAATTTAACATGCATTATTACCCATATAATGCAGTCATTATCGCTAGGACTGTAATAGTTATACTTATTACTTATGTTATCATCAATATAACATGCATTATTACCCATATTATGCAGTTATTATCGCTAGAACTATAATAATTATACTTATTACTCCCGATATTATCAATATAACATCCATTATTACCCATATAATGGAGTTATTATCGCTAAAACTGTAATAATTATACTTATTACTTATATTATCATCAATATAACATGCATTATTACCCATATTATGCCGTTATTATCGCTAGAACTATAATAATTGTACTTATTACTTATATTATTATCAATATAACATGCATTATTACCCATATTATGCAGTTATTATCGCTAGAACTATAATAAATATACGTATTACTTTTATTATCATCAATATAACATGCATTATTACCCATATTATGCTGTTATTATCGATAGAACTGTAATAAATACACCTATTACTTTTATTATTATCAATATAACATGCACTATTAGCCATATTTTACTATTATTATCGCTAGAACTATAATAATTATAATTATTACTACCAATATTATGAATATAACATGCATTATTACCCATATTATGCCGTTATAATCGCTAGAACTATAATAAATATACGTATTACTTTTATTATCATCAATATAACATGCATTATTACCCATATTATGCAGTTATTATCGACAGAACTATAATAATTATACTTATTACTCCCAATATTATCAATATAACATGCATTATTACCCATATAATGCAGTTATTGTCGCTAGAACTGTAATGATTATACTTATTACTTATATTATTATCAGTATAACATGCATTATTACCCATATAATGCAGTTATTATCGCTAGAACTGTAATAAATATACTTATTACTTATATTATTATCACTATAACATGCATTATTACCCTATATTATGCAGTTATTATCGATAGAACTATAATAAATATACTTATTACTTTTATTATTATCAATATAACATGCACTATTAGCCATATTTTACTATTATTATCGCTAGAAATAGAATAATTATACTTATTACTCCCAATATTATCAATATAACATGCATTATTACCCATATAATGCAGTTATTATCGCTAGAACTGTAATAATTATACTTATTACTTATATAATTATCAATATAACATGCATTATTACCCATATAATGCAGTTATTATCGCTAGAACTGTAATAAGTATACTTATTACTTATATTATTATCAATATTATATGCATTATTACTCATATAATGCAGTTATTATACATAGAACTATAATAAATATAATTATTACTTTTATTATTGTCAATATAACATGCACTATTAGCCATATTTTACTATTATTATCGCTAGAACTATAATAATTATACTTATTACTCCCGATATTATCAATATAACATCCATTATTACCCATATAATGGAGTTATTATCGCTAAAACTGTAATAATTATACTTATTACATATATTATTATCAATATTATGTGCATTATTACTCATATAATGCAGTTATTATACATAGAGCTATAATAAATATAATTATTACTTTTATTATTGTCAATATAACATGCACTATTAGCCATATTTTACTATTATTATCGCTAGAACTATAATAATTATACTTATTACTCCCAATATTATCAATTTAACATGCATTATTACCCATATAATGGAGTTATTATCGCTAAAACTGTAATAATTATACTTATTACATATATTATTATCAATATTATGTGCATTATTACTCATATAATGCAGTTATTATACATAGAGCTATAATAAATATAATTATTACTTTTATTATTGTCAATATAACATGCACTATTAGCCATATTTTACTATTATTATCGCTAGAACTATAATAATTATACTTATTACTCCCAATATTATCAATTTAACATGCATTATTACCCATATAATGCAGTCATTATCGCTAGGACTGTAATAATTATACTTATTACTTATGTTATCATCAATATAACATGCATTATTACCCATATTATGCAGTTATTATCGCTAGAACTATAATAATTATACTTATTACTCCCGATATTATCAATATAACATCCATTATTACCCATATAATGCAGTTATTATCGCTATAACCGTAGTAATTATCCTTATTACTGGTATTATTAGCAATATAACATGCATTATTACCTATATTATGCAGTTATAATCGATAGAACTGTAATAAATATACTTATTACTTTTATTATTATCCATATAACATGCACTAGTAGCCATATTTTACTATTATTATCGCTAGAACTATAATAATTATACTGATTACTCCCAATATTATCAATATAACATGCATTATTACATATATAATGCAGTTATTATCGCTAGAACTGTAATAATTATACTTATTACTTACATTATTATCAATATAACATGCATTATTACAGATATTATGCAGTTATAATCGCTAGAACTATAATAAATATACTTAGAATTTTTATTATCATCAATATAACATGCACTATTATCCATATTATGCAGTTATTATCGCTAGAACTGTAATAATTATACTTATTACTTATATTATTATCAATATAACATGCATTATTACCCATATAATGGAGCTATTATCGCTAGAACTGTAATAATTATACTTATTACTTACATTATTATCAATATAACATGCATTATTACCCATATTATGCAGTTATAATCGCTAGAACTATAATGAATATACTTGTTCTTTTATTATCATCAATATAACATGCATTATTACCCATATTATGCAGTTATTATCGCTAGAACTATAATAAATATACGTATTACTTTTATTATCATCAATATAACATGCATTATTACCCATATTATGCAGTTATAATCGCTAGAACTATAATAATTATACTTATTACTTCCGATATTATCATTACAACATGCATTATTACCCATATAATGCAGTTATTATCGCTAGAACTGTAATAATTATACTTATTACATATATTATTAGCAATATAACGTGCATTATTACCCATATTATGCAGTTATTATTGATAGAACTATAATAAATATACTTATCACTTTCATTATTATCAATATTAGATGCATTATTACCTATGTTATGCAGTTATTATCGCTAGAACTATAATAAATATACTTATTACTCCCGATATTATCAATATAACATGCATTATTACATATATAATGCAGTTATTATCGCTAGAACTGTAATAATTATACTTATTACTTACATTATTATCAATATAACATGCATTATTACCCATATAATGGAGCTATTATCGCTAGAACTGTAATAATTATACTTATAACTTATATTATTATCAATATAACATGCATTATTAGCCATATTTTACTATTATTATCGCTAGAACTATAATAATTATACTTATTACTCCCAATATTATCAATATAACATGCATTACTACATATATAATGCAGTTATTATCGCTAGAACTGTAATAATTATACTTATTACTTTCATTATTATTAATATAACATGCATTATTACCCATATTATGCAGTTATAATCGCTAGAACTATAATGAATATACTTAGTTCTTTTATTATTATCAATATAACATGCATTATTACCCATATTATGCAGTTATTATCGCTAGAACTGTAATAAATATACTTATTACTTTTACTATCATCAATACAACATGCATTATTACCCATATTATGCAGTTATTAGCGCTAGAACTGTAATAATTATACTTATTACTTATATTATTATCTATATAACATGCATTATTACCCATATAATGGAGCTATAATCGTTAAAACTGTAATAATTATACTTATTACTTATATTATCATCAATATAACATTCATTATTACCCATATTATGCCGTTATTATCGCTAGAACTATAATAATTGTACTTATTACTTCCGATATTATCATCACAACATGCATTATTACCCATATAATGCAGTTATTATCGCTAGAACTGTAATAAATATACTTATTACTTTTATTATTATCCATATAACATGCACTATTAGCCATATTTTACTATTATTATCGCTAGAACTATAATGATTATACTTATTACGCCCAATATTATCAATATAACATGCATTATTACCCATATAATGCAGTTATTATCGCTAGAACTGTAATAAATATACTTATTACTTATATTATTATCACTATAACATGCATTATTACCCTATATTATGCAGTTATTATCGATAGAACTATAATAAATATACTTATTACTTTTATTATTATCAATGTAACATGCACTACTAGCCATATTTTACTATTATTATCGCTAGAACTAGAATAATTATACTTATTACGCCCAATATTATCAATATAACATGCATTATTACCCATATTATGCAGTTATTATACATAGAACTATAATAAGTATAATTATTACTTTTATTATTGTCAATATAACATGCACTATTAGCCATATTTTACTATTATTATCGCGAGAACTATAATAATTATACTTATTACTCCCAATATTATCAATTTAACATGCATTATTACCCATATAATGCAGTCATTATCGCTAGGACTGTAATAGTTATACTTATTACTTATGTTATCATCAATATAACATGCATTATTACCCATATTATGCAGTTATTATCGCTAGAACTATAATAATTATACTTATTACTCCCGATATTATCAATATAACATCCATTATTACCCATATAATGGAGTTATTATCGCTAAAACTGTAATAATTATACTTATTACTTATATTATCATCAATATAACATGCATTATTACCCATATTATGCCGTTATTATCGCTAGAACTATAATAATTGTACTTATTACTTATATTATTATCAATATAACATGCATTATTACCCATATTATGCAGTTATTATCGCTAGAACTATAATAAATATACGTATTACTTTTATTATCATCAATATAACATGCATTATTACCCATATTATGCTGTTATTATCGATAGAACTGTAATAAATACACCTATTACTTTTATTATTATCAATATAACATGCACTATTAGCCATATTTTACTATTATTATCGCTAGAACTATAATAATTATAATTATTACTACCAATATTATGAATATAACATGCATTATTACCCATATTATGCCGTTATAATCGCTAGAACTATAATAAATATACGTATTACTTTTATTATCATCAATATAACATGCATTATTACCCATATTATGCAGTTATTATCGACAGAACTATAATAATTATCAATATAACATGCATTATTACCCATTATTACCCGTTATTATCGCTAGAACTGTAATAATTATACTTATTACTTATATTATTATCAATATAACATGCATTATTACCCATATAATGGAGCTATTATCGCTAGAACTGTAATAATTATACTTATTACTTACATTATTATCAATATAACATGCATTATTACCCATATTATGCAGTTATAATCGCTAGAACTATAATGAATATACTTGTTCTTTTATTATCATCAATATAACATGCATTATTACCCATATTATGCAGTTATTATCGCTAGAACTATAATAAATATACGTATTACTTTTATTATCATCAATATAACATGCATTATTACCCATATTATGCAGTTATAATCGCTAGAACTATAATAATTATACTTATTACTTCCGATATTATCATTACAACATGCATTATTACCCATATAATGCAGTTATTATCGCTAGAACTGTAATAATTATACTTATTACATATATTATTAGCAATATAACGTGCATTATTACCCATATTATGCAGTTATTATTGATAGAACTATAATAAATATACTTATCACTTTCATTATTATCAATATTAGATGCATTATTACCTATGTTATGCAGTTATTATCGCTAGAACTATAATAAATATACTTATTACTCCCGATATTATCAATATAACATGCATTATTACATATATAATGCAGTTATTATCGCTAGAACTGTAATAATTATACTTATTACTTACATTATTATCAATATAACATGCATTATTACCCATATAATGGAGCTATTATCGCTAGAACTGTAATAATTATACTTATTACTTATATTATTATCAATATAACATGCATTATTAGCCATATTTTACTATTATTATCGCTAGAACTATAATAATTATACTTATTACTCCCAATATTATCAATATAACATGCATTACTACATATATAATGCAGTTATTATCGCTAGAACTGTAATAATTATACTTATTACTTTCATTATTATTAATATAACATGCATTATTACCCATATTATGCAGTTATAATCGCTAGAACTATAATGAATATACTTAGTTCTTTTATTATTATCAATATAACATGCATTATTACCCATATTATGCAGTTATTATCGCTAGAACTGTAATAAATATACTTATTACTTTTATTATCATCAATACAACATGCATTATTACCCATATTATGCAGTTATTAGCGCTAGAACTGTAATAATTATACTTATTACTTATATTATTATCTATATAACATGCATTATTACCCATATAATGGAGCTATAATCGTTAAAACTGTAATAATTATACTTATTACTTATATTATCATCAATATAACATTCATTATTACCCATATTATGCCGTTATTATCGCTAGAACTATAATAATTGTACTTATTACTTCCGATATTATCATCACAACATGCATTATTACCCATATAATGCAGTTATTATCGCTAGAACTGTAATAAATATACTTATTACTTTTATTATTATCCATATAACATGCACTATTAGCCATATTTTACTATTATTATCGCTAGAACTATAATGATTATACTTATTACGCCCAATATTATCAATATAACATGCATTATTACCCATATAATGCAGTTATTATCGCTAGAACTGTAATAAATATACTTATTACTTATATTATTATCACTATAACATGCATTATTACCCTATATTATGCAGTTATTATCGATAGAACTATAATAAATATACTTATTACTTTTATTATTATCAATGTAACATGCACTACTAGCCATATTTTACTATTATTATCGCTAGAACTATAATAATTATACTTATTACGCCCAATATTATCAATATAACATGCATTATTACCCATATTATGCCGTTATAATCGCTAGAACTATAATAAATATACGTATTACTTTTATTATCATCAATATAACATGCATTATTACCCATATTATGCAGTTATTATCGACAGAACTATAATAATTATACTTATTACTCCCAATATTATCAATATAACATGCATTATTACCCATATAATGCAGTTATTGTCGCTAGAACTGTAATGATTATACTTATTACTTATATTATTATCAGTATAACATGCATTATTACCCATATAATGCAGTTATTATCGCTAGAACTGTAATAAATATACTTATTACTTATATTATTATCACTATAACATGCATTATTACCCTATATTATGCAGTTATTATCGATAGAACTATAATAAATATACTTATTACTTTTATTATTATCAATATAACATGCACTATTAGCCATATTTTACTATTATTATCGCTAGAAATAGAATAATTATACTTATTACTCCCAATATTATCAATATAACATGCATTATTACCCATATAATGCAGTTATTATCGCTAGAACTGTAATAATTATACTTATTACTTATATAATTATCAATATAACATGCATTATTACCCATATAATGCAGTTATTATCGCTAGAACTGTAATAAGTATACTTATTACTTATATTATTATCAATATTATATGCATTATTACTCATATAATGCAGTTATTATACATAGAACTATAATAAATATAATTATTACTTTTATTATTGTCAATATAACATGCACTATTAGCCATATTTTACTATTATTATCGCTAGAACTATAATAATTATACTTATTACTCCCGATATTATCAATATAACATCCATTATTACCCATATAATGGAGTTATTATCGCTAAAACTGTAATAATTATACTTATTACATATATTATTATCAATATTATGTGCATTATTACTCATATAATGCAGTTATTATACATAGAGCTATAATAAATATAATTATTACTTTTATTATTGTCAATATAACATGCACTATTAGCCATATTTTACAATTATTATCGCTAGAACTATAATAATTATACTTATTACTCCCAATATTATCAATTTAACATGCATTATTACCCATATAATGGAGTTATTATCGCTAAAACTGTAATAATTATACTTATTACATATATTATTATCAATATTATGTGCATTATTACTCATATAATGCAGTTATTATACATAGAGCTATAATAAATATAATTATTACTTTTATTATTGTCAATATAACATGCACTATTAGCCATATTTTACTATTATTATCGCTAGAACTATAATAATTATACTTATTACTCCCAATATTATCAATTTAACATGCATTATTACCCATATAATGCAGTCATTATCGCTAGGACTGTAATAATTATACTTATTACTTATGTTATCATCAATATAACATGCATTATTACCCATATTATGCAGTTATTATCGCTAGAACTATAATAATTATACTTATTACTCCCGATATTATCAATATAACATCCATTATTACCCATATAATGCAGTTATTATCGCTATAACCGTAGTAATTATCCTTATTACTGGTATTATTAGCAATATAACATGCATTATTACCTATATTATGCAGTTATAATCGATAGAACTGTAATAAATATACTTATTACTTTTATTATTATCCATATAACATGCACTAGTAGCCATATTTTACTATTATTATCGCTAGAACTATAATAATTATACTGATTACTCCCAATATTATCAATATAACATGCATTATTACATGTATAATGCAGTTATTATCGCTAGAACTGTAATAATTATACTTATTACTTACATGATTATCAATATAACATGCATTATTACAGATATTATGCAGTTATAATCGCTAGAACTATAATAAATATACTTAGAATTTTTATTATCATCAATATAACATGCACTATTATCCATATTATGCAGTTATTATCGCTAGAACTGTAATAATTATACTTATTACTTATATTATTATCAATATAACATGCATTATTACCCATATAATGGAGCTATTATCGCTAGAACTGTAATAATTATACTTATTACTTACATTATTATCAATATAAAATGCATTATTACCCATATTATGCAGTTATTATCGCCAGAACTGTAATAAATATACTTATTACTTTTATTATCATCAATACAACATGCATTATTACCCATATTATGCAGTTATTATCGCTAGAACTGTAATAAATATACTTATTACTTTTATTATCATCAATACAACATGCATTATTACCCATATTATGCAGTTATTATCGCTAGAACTGTAATAAATATAATTATTACTTTTATTATTATCAATATAACATGCATTATTACCCATATTTTACTATTATTATCGCTAGAACTATAATAATTATACTTATTACTCCCGATATTATCAATATAACATGCATTATTACCCATATTATGCAGTTATTATCGCTAGAACTGTAATAATTATACTTATTACTTATATTATTATCTATATAACATGCATTATTACCCATATAATGGAGCTACAATCGCTAAAACTGTAATAATTATACTTATTACTTATATTATCATCAATATAACATTCATTATTACCCATATTATGCCGTTATTATCGCTAGAACTATAATAATTGTACTTATTACTTCCGATATTATCATTACAACATGCATTATTACCCATATAATGCAGTTATTATCGCTAGAACTGTAATAATTATACTTATTACATATATTATTAGCAATATAACGTGCATTATTACCCATATTATGCAGTTATTATTGATAGAACTATAATAAATATACTTATCACTTTCATTATTATCAATATTAGATGCATTATTACCTATGTTATGCAGTTATTATCGCTAGAACTGTAATAAATATACTTATTACTTTTATTATTATCAATATAACATGCATTATTGCCTATATCATGCAATTATTATCGCTAGAACTATAATAAATATACTTATTACTCCTGATATTATCAATACAACACCCATTATTACCCATATAATGCAGTTATTATCGCTGGAACTGTAACAATTGTACTTATTACTTATATTATTATCAATATAACATGCATTATTACCCTTATTATGCAGTTATTATCGCTAGAACTATAATAAATATACGTATTACTTTTATTATCATCAATATAACATGCATTATTACCCATATTATGCAGTTATAATCGCTAGAACTATAATAATTATACTTATTACTTCCGATATTATCATTACAACATGCATTATTACCCATATAATGCAGTTATTATCGCTAGAACTGTAATAATTATACTTATTACATACATAATTAGCAATATAACGTGCATTATTACCCATATTATGCAGTTATTATTGATAGAACTATAATAAATATACTTATCACTTTCATTATTATCAATATTAGATGCATTATTACCTATGTTATGCAGTTATTATCGCTAGAACTATAATAAATATACTTATTACTCCCTATATTATCAATATAACATCCATTATTACCCATATAATGCAGTTATTATCGCTATAACTGTAGTCATTTTCCTTATTACTGATATTATTATCAATATAACATGCATTATTACCTATATTATGCAGTTATTATCGATAGAACTGTAATAAATATACTTATTACTTTTATTACCATCAATACAACATGCATTATTATCCATATTATGCAGTTATTATCGCTAGAACTGTAACAATTATACTTATTACTTGTATTATTATCAATATAACATGCATTATTACCCATATAATGGAGCTATTATCGCTAGAACTGTAATAATTATACTTATTACTTATATTATTATCAATATAACATGCACTATTAGCCATATTTTACTAGTATTATCGCTAGAACTGCAATAATTATACGTATTACTCCCGATATTATCAATATAACATCCATTATTACCCATATTATGCAGTTATTATCGCTAGAACTGTAATAATTATACTTACTACTCCCGATATTATCAATATAACATGCATTATTACCCATATAATGCAGTTACTATCGCTAGAATTGTAATAATTATACTTATTACTTATATTATTATCAATATAACATGCATTATTACGCATATTATGCAGTTATAATCGCTAGAACTATAATAAATATACATAGTACTTTTATTATCATCAATATAACATGCATTATTACCCATATTATGCAGTTACTATCGATAGAACTATAATAAATATACTTATTACTTTTATCATTATCAATATAACATACACTATTAGCCATATTGTACTATTATTATCGCTAGAACTATAATAATTATACTTATTACTCCTGATATTATCAACATAACATGCATTATTACCCATATAATGCAGGTATTATCGCTAGAACTGTAATAGTTATACTTATTACTTATATTATTAGCAATACAACGTGCATTATTACCCATATTATGCAGTTATTATCGCTAGAACTGTAATAATTATACCTATTACTTATATTATTATCAATATAGCATGCATTATTACCCATATAATGCAGTCATTATCGCTAGGACTATAATAATTATACTTATTACTCCCGATATTATCTATATAACATCCATTATTACCCATATAATGGAGTTATTATCGCTAAATCTGTAATAATTATACTTATTACATATATTATTATCAAAATTATATGCATTATTACTCATATAATGCAGTTATTATACATAGAACTATAATAAATATAATTATTACTTTTATTATTGTCAATATAACATGCACTATTAGCCATATTTTACTATTATTATCGCTAGAACTATAATAATTACACTTATTACTCCCAATATTATCAATTTAACATGCATTATTACCCATATAATGCAGTCATTATCGCTAGGACTGTAATAATTATACTTATTACTTATGTTATCATCAATATAACATGTATTATTACCCATATTATGCAGTTATTATCGCTAGAACTGTAATAATTATACTTACTACTCCCGATATTATCAATATAACATGCATTATTACCCATATAATGCAGTTACTATCGCTAGAATTGTAATAATTATACTTATTACTTATATTATTATCAATATAACATGCATTATTACTCATATTATGCAGTTATAATCGCTAGAACTATAATAAATATACTTAGTACTTTTATTATCATCAATATAACATGCATTATTACCCATATTATGCAGTTACTATCGATAGAACTATAATAAATATACTTATTACTTTTATCATTATCAATATAACATACACTATTAGCCATATTGTACTATTATTATCGCTAGAACTATAATAATTATACTTATTACTCCTGATATTATCAACATAACATGCATTATTACCCATATAATGCAGGTATTATCGCTAGAACTGTAATAGTTATACTTATTACTTATATTATTAGCAATACTACGTGCATTATTACCCATATTATGCAGATATTATCGCTAGAACTGTAATAATTATACCTATTACTTATATTATTATCAATATAGCATGCATTATTACCCATATAATGCAGTCATTATCGCTAGAACTATAATTATTATACGTATTACTCCCGATATTATCAATATAACATCCATTATTACCCATATTATGCAGTTATTATCGCTAGAACTGTAATAATTATACTTATTACTTATGTTATCATCAATATAACATGCATTATTACCCATATTATGCAGTTATTATCGCTAGAACTATAATAATTATACTTATTACTCCCGATATTATCAATATAACATCCATTATTACCCATATAATGGAGTTATTATCGCTAAATCTGTAATAATTATACTTATTACATATATTATTATCAATATTATATGCATTATTACTCATATAATGCAGTTATTATACATAGAACTATAATAAATATAATTATTACTTTTATTATTGTCAATATAACATGCACTATTAGCCATATTTTACTATTATTATCGCTAGAACTATAATAATTACACTTATTACTCCCAATATTATCAATTTAACATGCATTATTACCCATATAATGCAGTCATTATCGCTAGGACTGTAATAATTATACTTATTACTTATGTTATCATCAATATAACATGTATTATTACCCATATTATGCAGTTATTATCGCTAGAACTATAATGATTATACTTATTACGCCCAATATTATCAATATAACATGCATTATTACCCATATAATGCAGTTATTATCGCTAGAACTGTAATAAATATACTTATTACTTATATTATTATCACTATAACATGCATTATTACCCTATATTATGCAGTTATTATCGATAGAACTATAATAAATATACTTATTACTTTTATTATTATCAATGTAACATGCACTACTAGCCATATTTTACTATTATTATCGCTAGAACTATAATAATTATACTTATTACGCCCAATATTATCAATATAACATGCATTATTACCCATATTATGCCGTTATAATCGCTAGAACTATAATAAATATACGTATTACTTTTATTATCATCAATATAACATGCATTATTACCCATATTATGCAGTTATTATCGACAGAACTATAATAATTATACTTATTACTCCCAATATTATCAATATAACATGCATTATTACCCATATAATGCAGTTATTGTCGCTAGAACTGTAATGATTATACTTATTACTTATATTATTATCAGTATAACATGCATTATTACCCATATAATGCAGTTATTATCGCTAGAACTGTAATAAATATACTTATTACTTATATTATTATCACTATAACATGCATTATTACCCTATATTATGCAGTTATTATCGATAGAACTATAATAAATATACTTATTACTTTTATTATTATCAATATAACATGCACTATTAGCCATATTTTACTATTATTATCGCTAGAAATAGAATAATTATACTTATTACTCCCAATATTATCAATATAACATGCATTATTACCCATATAATGCAGTTATTATCGCTAGAACTGTAATAATTATACTTATTACTTATATAATTATCAATATAACATGCATTATTACCCATATAATGGAGTTATTATCGCTAAAACTGTAATAATTATACTTATTACATATATTATTATCAATATTATGTGCATTATTACTCATATAATGCAGTTATTATACATAGAGCTATAATAAATATAATTATTACTTTTATTATTGTCAATATAACATGCACTATTAGCCATATTTTACTATTATTATCGCTAGAACTATAATAATTATACTTATTACTCCCAATATTATCAATTTAACATGCATTATTACCCATATAATGCAGTCATTATCGCTAGGACTGTAATAATTATACTTATTACTTATGTTATCATCAATATAACATGCATTATTACCCATATTATGCAGTTATTATCGCTAGAACTATAATAATTATACTTATTACTCCCGATATTATCAATATAACATCCATTATTACCCATATAATGCAGTTATTATCGCTATAACCGTAGTAATTATCCTTATTACTGGTATTATTAGCAATATAACATGCATTATTACCTATATTATGCAGTTATAATCGATAGAACTGTAATAAATATACTTATTACTTTTATTATTATCCATATAACATGCACTAGTAGCCATATTTTACTATTATTATCGCTAGAACTATAATAATTATACTGATTACTCCCAATATTATCAATATAACATGCATTATTACATGTATAATGCAGTTATTATCGCTAGAACTGTAATAATTATACTTATTACTTACATGATTATCAATATAACATGCATTATTACAGATATTATGCAGTTATAATCGCTAGAACTATAATAAATATACTTAGAATTTTTATTATCATCAATATAACATGCACTATTATCCATATTATGCAGTTATTATCGCTAGAACTGTAATAATTATACTTATTACTTATATTATTATCAATATAACATGCATTATTACCCATATAATGGAGCTATTATCGCTAGAACTGTAATAATTATACTTATTACTTACATTATTATCAATATAAAATGCATTATTACCCATATTATGCAGTTATTATCGCTAGAACTGTAATAAATATACTTATTACTTTTATTATCATCAATACAACATGCATTATTACCCATATTATGCAGTTATTATCGCTAGAACTGTAATAAATATACTTATTACTTTTATTATCATCAATACAACATGCATTATTACCCATATTATGCAGTTATTATCGCTAGAACTGTAATAAATATAATTATTACTTTTATTATTATCAATATAACATGCATTATTACCCATATTTTACTATTATTATCGCTAGAACTATAATAATTATACTTATTACTCCCGATATTATCAATATAACATGCATTATTACCCATATTATGCAGTTATTATCGCTAGAACTGTAATAATTATACTTATTACTTATATTATTATCTATATAACATGCATTATTACCCATATAATGGAGCTACAATCGCTAAAACTGTAATAATTATACTTATTACTTATATTATCATCAATATAACATTCATTATTACCCATATTATGCCGTTATTATCGCTAGAACTATAATAATTGTACTTATTACTTCCGATATTATCATTACAACATGCATTATTACCCATATAATGCAGTTATTATCGCTAGAACTGTAATAATTATACTTATTACATATATTATTAGCAATATAACGTGCATTATTACCCATATTATGCAGTTATTATTGATAGAACTATAATAAATATACTTATCACTTTCATTATTATCAATATTAGATGCATTATTACCTATGTTATGCAGTTATTATCGCTAGAACTGTAATAAATATACTTATTACTTTTATTATTATCAATATAACATGCATTATTGCCTATATCATGCAATTATTATCGCTAGAACTATAATAAATATACTTATTACTCCTGATATTATCAATACAACACCCATTATTACCCATATAATGCAGTTATTATCGCTGGAACTGTAACAATTGTACTTATTACTTATATTATTATCAATATAACATGCATTATTACCCTTATTATGCAGTTATTATCGCTAGAACTATAATAAATATACGTATTACTTTTATTATCATCAATATAACATGCATTATTACCCATATTATGCAGTTATAATCGCTAGAACTATAATAATTATACTTATTACTTCCGATATTATCATTACAACATGCATTATTACCCATATAATGCAGTTATTATCGCTAGAACTGTAATAATTATACTTATTACATACATAATTAGCAATATAACGTGCATTATTACCCATATTATGCAGTTATTATTGATAGAACTATAATAAATATACTTATCACTTTCATTATTATCAATATTAGATGCATTATTACCTATGTTATGCAGTTATTATCGCTAGAACTATAATAAATATACTTATTACTCCCTATATTATCAATATAACATCCATTATTACCCATATAATGCAGTTATTATCGCTATAACTGTAGTCATTTTCCTTATTACTGATATTATTATCAATATAACATGCATTATTACCTATATTATGCAGTTATTATCGATAGAACTGTAATAAATATACTTATTACTTTTATTACCATCAATACAACATGCATTATTATCCATATTATGCAGTTATTATCGCTAGAACTGTAACAATTATACTTATTACTTGTATTATTATCAATATAACATGCATTATTACCCATATAATGGAGCTATTATCGCTAGAACTGTAATAATTATACTTATTACTTATATTATTATCAATATAACATGCACTATTAGCCATATTTTACTAGTATTATCGCTAGAACTGCAATAATTATACGTATTACTCCCGATATTATCAATATAACATCCATTATTACCCATATTATGCAGTTATTATCGCTAGAACTGTAATAATTATACTTACTACTCCCGATATTATCAATATAACATGCATTATTACCCATATAATGCAGTTACTATCGCTAGAATTGTAATAATTATACTTATTACTTATATTATTATCAATATAACATGCATTATTACGCATATTATGCAGTTATAATCGCTAGAACTATAATAAATATACATAGTACTTTTATTATCATCAATATAACATGCATTATTACCCATATTATGCAGTTACTATCGATAGAACTATAATAAATATACTTATTACTTTTATCATTATCAATATAACATACACTATTAGCCATATTGTACTATTATTATCGCTAGAACTATAATAATTATACTTATTACTCCTGATATTATCAACATAACATGCATTATTACCCATATAATGCAGGTATTATCGCTAGAACTGTAATAGTTATACTTATTACTTATATTATTAGCAATACAACGTGCATTATTACCCATATTATGCAGTTATTATCGCTAGAACTGTAATAATTATACCTATTACTTATATTATTATCAATATAGCATGCATTATTACCCATATAATGCAGTCATTATCGCTAGGACTATAATAATTATACTTATTACTCCCGATATTATCTATATAACATCCATTATTACCCATATAATGGAGTTATTATCGCTAAATCTGTAATAATTATACTTATTACATATATTATTATCAAAATTATATGCATTATTACTCATATAATGCAGTTATTATACATAGAACTATAATAAATATAATTATTACTTTTATTATTGTCAATATAACATGCACTATTAGCCATATTTTACTATTATTATCGCTAGAACTATAATAATTACACTTATTACTCCCAATATTATCAATTTAACATGCATTATTACCCATATAATGCAGTCATTATCGCTAGGACTGTAATAATTATACTTATTACTTATGTTATCATCAATATAACATGTATTATTACCCATATTATGCAGTTATTATCGCTAGAACTGTAATAATTATACTTACTACTCCCGATATTATCAATATAACATGCATTATTACCCATATAATGCAGTTACTATCGCTAGAATTGTAATAATTATACTTATTACTTATATTATTATCAATATAACATGCATTATTACTCATATTATGCAGTTATAATCGCTAGAACTATAATAAATATACTTAGTACTTTTATTATCATCAATATAACATGCATTATTACCCATATTATGCAGTTACTATCGATAGAACTATAATAAATATACTTATTACTTTTATCATTATCAATATAACATACACTATTAGCCATATTGTACTATTATTATCGCTAGAACTATAATAATTATACTTATTACTCCTGATATTATCAACATAACATGCATTATTACCCATATAATGCAGGTATTATCGCTAGAACTGTAATAGTTATACTTATTACTTATATTATTAGCAATACAACGTGCATTATTACCCATATTATGCAGATATTATCGCTAGAACTGTAATAATTATACCTATTACTTATATTATTATCAATATAGCATGCATTATTACCCATATAATGCAGTCATTATCGCTAGAACTATAATTATTATACGTATTACTCCCGATATTATCAATATAACATCCATTATTACCCATATTATGCAGTTATTATCGCTAGAACTGTAATAATTATACTTATTACTTATGTTATCATCAATATAACATGCATTATTACCCATATTATGCAGTTATTATCGCTAGAACTATAATAATTATACTTATTACTCCCGATATTATCAATATAACATCCATTATTACCCATATAATGGAGTTATTATCGCTAAATCTGTAATAATTATACTTATTACATATATTATTATCAATATTATATGCATTATTACTCATATAATGCAGTTATTATACATAGAACTATAATAAATATAATTATTACTTTTATTATTGTCAATATAACATGCACTATTAGCCATATTTTACTATTATTATCGCTAGAACTATAATAATTACACTTATTACTCCCAATATTATCAATTTAACATGCATTATTACCCATATAATGCAGTCATTATCGCTAGGACTGTAATAATTATACTTATTACTTATGTTATCATCAATATAACATGTATTATTACCCATATTATGCAGTTATTATCGCTAGAACTATAATTATTATACGTATTACTCCCGATATTATCAATATAACATCCATTATTACCCATATAATGCAGTTATTATCGCTATAACTGTAGTAATTATCCTTATTACTGATATTAATATCAATATAACATGCATTATTACCTATATTATGCAGTTATTATCGATAGAACTGTAATAAATATACTTATTACTTTTATTATTATCCATATAACATGCACTATTAGCCATATTTTACTATTATTATCGCTAGAACTATAATGATTATACTTATTACGCCCAATATTATCAATATAACATGCATTATTACCCATATAATGCAGTTATTATCGCTAGAACTGTAATAAATATACTTATTACTTATATTATTATCACTATAACATGCATTATTACCCTATATTATGCAGTTATTATCGATAGAACTATAATAAATATACTTATTACTTTTATTATTATCAATGTAACATGCACTACTAGCCATATTTTACTATTATTATCGCTAGAACTAGAATAATTATACTTATTACGCCCAATATTATCAATATAACATGCATTATTACCCATATAATGCAGTTATTATCGCTAGAACTGTAATAAATATACTTATTACTTATGTTATTATCAATATTATATGCATTATTACCTATATTATGCAGTTATTATCGACAGAACTATAATAATTATACTTATTACTCCCAATATTATCAATATAACATGCATTATTACCCATATAATGCAGTTATTGTCGCTAGAACTGTAATGATTATACTTATTACTTATATTATTATCAGTATAACATGCATTATTACCCATATAATGCAGTTATTATCGCTAGAACTGTAATAAATATACTTATTACTTATATTATTATCACTATAACATGCATTATTACCCTATATTATGCAGTTATTATCGATAGAACTATAATAAATATACTTATTACTTTTATTATTATCAATATAACATGCACTATTAGCCATATTTTACTATTATTATCGCTAGAAATAGAATAATTATACTTATTACTCCCAATATTATCAATATAACATGCATTATTACCCATATAATGCAGTTATTATCGCTAGAACTGTAATAATTATACTTATTACTTATATAATTATCAATATAACATGCATTATTACCCATATAATGCAGTTATTATCGCTAGAACTGTAATAAGTATACTTATTACTTATATTATTATCAATATTATATGCATTATTACTCATATAATGCAGTTATTATACATAGAACTATAATAAATATAATTATTACTTTTATTATTGTCAATATAACATGCACTATTAGCCATATTTTACTATTATTATCGCTAGAACTATAATAATTATACTTATTACTCCCGATATTATCAATATATTATCCATTATTACCCATATAATGGAGTTATTATCGCTAAAACTGTAATAATTATACTTATTACATATATTATTATCAATATTATGTGCATTATTACTCATATAATGCAGTTATTATACATAGAGCTATAATAAATATAATTATTACTTTTATTATTGTCAATATAACATGCACTATTAGCCATATTTTACTATTATTATCGCTAGAACTATAATAATTATACTTATTACTCCCAATATTATCAATTTAACATGCATTATTACCCATATAATGGAGTTATTAACGCTAAAACTGTAATAATTATACTTATTACATATATTATTATCAATATTATGTGCATTATTACTCATATAATGCAGTTATTATACATAGAGCTATAATAAATATAATTATTACTTTTATTATTGTCAATATAACATGCACTATTAGCCATATTTTACTATTATTATCGCTAGAACTATAATAATTATACTTATTACTCCCAATATTATCAATTTAACATGCATTATTACCCATATAATGCAGTCATTATCGCTAGGACTGTAATAATTATACTTATTACTTATGTTATCATCAATATAACATGCATTATTACCCATATTATGCAGTTATTATCGCTAGAACTATAATAATTATACTTATTACTCCCGATATTATCAATATAACATCCATTATTACCCATATAATGCAGTTATTATCGCTATAACCGTAGTAATTATCCTTATTACTTGTATTATTAGCAATATAACATGCATTATTACCTATATTATGCAGTTATAATCGATAGAACTGTAATAAATATACTTATTACTTTTATTATTATCCATATAACATGCACTAGTAGCCATATTTTACTATTATTATCGCTAGAACTATAATAATTATACTGATTACTCCCAATATTATCAATATAACATGCATTATTACATATATAATGCAGTTATTATCGCTAGAACTGTAATAATTATACTTATTACTTACATTATTATCAATATAACATGCATTATTACAGATATTATGCAGTTATAATCGCTAGAACTATAATAAATATACTTAGAATTTTTATTATCATCAATATAACATGCACTATTATCCATATTATGCAGTTATTATCGCTAGAACTGTAATAATTATACTTATTACATATATTATTAGCAATATAACGTGCATTATTACCCATATTATGCAGTTATTATTGATAGAACTATAATAAATATACTTATCACTTTCATTATTATCAATGTTAGATGCATTATTACCTATGTTATGCAGTTATTATCGCTAGAACTGTAATAAATATACTTATTACTTTTATTATTATCAATATAACATGCATTATTGCCTATATAATGGAGCTACAATCGCTAAAACTGTAATAATTATACTTATTACTTATATTATCATCAATATAACATTCATTATTACCCATATTATGCCGTTATTATCGCTAGAACTATAATAATTGTACTTATTACTTCCGATATTATCATTACAACATGCATTATTACCCATATAATGCAGTTATTATCGCTAGAACTGTAATAATTATACTTATTACATATATTATTAGCAATATAACGTGCATTATTACCCATATTATGCAGTTATTATTGATAGAACTATAATAAATATACTTATCACTTTCATTATTATCAATGTTAGATGCATTATTACCTATGTTATGCAGTTATTATCGCTAGAACTGTAATAAATATACTTATTACTTTTATTATTATCAATATAACATGCATTATTGCCTATATCATGCAATTATTATCGCTAGAACTATAATAAATATACTTATTACTCCTGATATTATCAATATAACACCCATTATTACCCATATAATGCAGTTATTATCGCTAGAACTGTAACAATTGTACTTATTACTTATATTATTATCAATATAACATGCATTATTACCCATATTATGCAGTTATTATTTCTAGAACTATAATAAATATACGTATTACTTTTATTATCATCAATATAACATGCATTATTACCCATATTATGCAGTTATAATCGCTAGAACTATAATAATTATACTCATTACTTCCGATATTATCATTACAACATGCATTATTACCCATATAATGCAGTTATTATCGCTAGAACTGTAATAATTATACTTATTACATATATTATTAGCAATATAACGTGCATTATTACCCATATTATGCAGTTATTATTGATAGAACTATAATAAATATACTTATCACTTTCATTATTATCAATATTAGATGCATTATTACCTATGTTATGCAGTTATTATCGCTAGAACTATAATAAATATACTTATTACTCCCGATATTATCAATATAACATGCATTATTACATATATAATGCAGTTATTATCGCTAGAACTGTAATAATTATACTTATTACTTACATTATTATCAATATAACATGCATTATTACCCATATAATGGAGCTATTATCGCTAGAACTGTAATAATTATACTTATTACTTATATTATTATCAATATAACATGCATTATTAGCCATATTTTACTATTATTATCGCTAGAACTATAATAATTATACTTATTACTCCCAATATTATCAATATAACATGCATTACTACATATATAATGCAGTTATTATCGCTAGAACTGTAATAATTATACTTATTACTTTCATTATTATTAATATAACATGCATTATTACCCATATTATGCAGTTATAATCGCTAGAACTATAATGAATATACTTAGTTCTTTTATTATTATCAATATAACATGCATTATTACCCATATTATGCAGTTATTATCGCTAGAACTGTAATAAATATACTTATTACTTTTATTATCATCAATACAACATGCATTATTACCCATATTATGCAGTTATTATCGCTAGAACTGTAATAATTGTACTTATTACTTATATTATTATCTAAATAACATGCATTATTACCCTTATTATGCAGTTATTATCGCTAGAACTATAATAAATATACGTATTACTTTTATTATCATCAATAAAACATGCATTATTACCCATATTATGCAGTTATAATCGCTAGAACTATAATAATTATACTTATTACTTCCGATATTATCATTACAACATGCATTATTACCCATATAATGCAGTTATTATCGCTAGAACTGTAATAATTATACTTATTACATACATAATTAGCAATATAACGTGCATTATTACCCATATTATGCAGTTATTATTGATAGAACTATAATAAATATACTTATCACTTTCATTATTATCAATATTAGATGCATTATTACCTATGTTATGCAGTTATTATCGCTAGAACTATAATAAATATACTTATTACTCCCTATATTATCAATATAACATCCATTATTACCCATATAATGCAGTTATTATCGCTATAACAGTAGTCATTTTCCTTATTACTGATATTATTATCAATATAACATGCATTATTACCTATATTATGCAGTTATTATCGATAGAACTGTAATAAATATACTTATTACTTTTATTACCATCAATACAACATGCATTATTATCCATATTATGCAGTTATTATCGCTAGAACTGTAACAATTATACTTATTACTTATATTATTATCAATATAACATGCATTATTACCCATATAATGGAGCTATTATCGCTAGAACTGTAATAATTATACTTATTACTTATATTATTATCAATATAACATGCATTATTAGCCATATTTTACTATTATTATCGCTAGAACTATAATAATTATACTTATTACTCCCGATATTATCAATATAACATGCATTATTACCCATATTATGCAATTATTATCGATAGAACTATAATAAATGTACTTATTACTTTTATTATCATCAATATAACATGCATTATTACCCATATAATGGAGCTATTATCGCTAGAACTGTAATAATTATACCTATTACTTATATTATTATCAATATAGCATGCATTATTACCCATATAATGGAGTTATTATCGCTAGAACTGTAATAATTATACTTATTACTTATATTATCATCAATATAACATGCATTATTACCCATATAATGCAGTTATTATCGACAGAAGTATAATAAATATACTTATTAGTTTTATTATTATCAATATAACATGCACTATTACCCATATAATGCAGTTATTATCGCTAGAACTGTAATAATTATACTTATTACTTATATTATTAGCAATATAACGTGCATTATTACCCATATAATGCATTTATTATCGCCAGAACTGTAATAATTATACTTATTACTTATGTTATTATCAATATAACATGCATTAATACCCATATTATGCAGTTATTATCGCTAGAACTATAATAAATATACGTATTACTTTTATTATCATCAATATAGCATGCATTATTACCCATATTATGCAGTTATTATCGATAGAACTGTAATAAATATACTAATTACTTTTATTATTATCAATATAACATGCACTATTAGCCATATTGTACTATTATTATCGCGAAAACTATAATAATTATACTTATTACTCCCGATATTATCAATATAACATGCATTATTACCCATATAATGCAGTTATTATCGCTAGAACTGTAATAATTATACTTACTACTTATACTATGAGCAATATAACGTGCATTATTACCCATATTATGCAATTATTATCGCTAGAACTGTAATAATTATACTTATTACTTATATTATTAGCAATATAACGTGCATTATTACCCATATAATGCATTTATTATCGTCGGAACTGTAATAATTATACTTATTACTTATGTTATTATCAATATAACATGCATTATTACCCATATTATGCAGTTATTATCGCTAGAACTATAATAAATATACGTATTACTTTTATTATCATCAATATAACATGCATTATTACCCATATTATGCAGTTATTATCGATAGAACTGTAATAAATATACTTGTTACTTTTATTATTATCAATATAACATGCACTATTAGCCATATTTTACTAGTATTGTCGCTAGAACTGCAATAATTATACGTATTACTCCCGATATTATCAATATAACATCCATTATTACCCATATTATGCAGTTATTATCGCTAGAACTGTAATAATTATACTTACTACTCCCGATATTATCAATATAACATGCATTATTACCCATATAATGCAGTTACTATCGCTAGAATTGTAATAATTATACTTATTACTTATATTATTATCAATATAACATGCATTATTACGCATATTATGCAGTTATAATCGCTAGAACTATAATAAATATACATAGTACTTTTATTGTCATCAATATAACATGCATTATTACCCATATTATGCAGTTACTATCGATAGAACTATAATAAATATACTTATTACTTTTATCATTATCAATATAACATACACTATTAGCCATATTGTACTATTATTATCGCTAGAACTATAATAATTATACTTATTACTCCTGATATTATCAACATAACATGCATTATTACCCATATAATGCAGGTATTATCGCTAGAACTGTAATAGTTATACTTATTACTTATATTATTAGCAATACAACGTGCATTATTACCCATATTATGCAGTTATTATCGCTAGAACTGTAATAATTATACCTATTACTTATATTATTATCAATATAGCATGCATTATTACCCATATAATGCAGTCATTATCGCTAGGACTATAATAATTATACTTATTACTCCCGATATTATCAATATAACATCCATTATTACCCATATAATGGAGTTATTATCGCTAAATCTGTAATAATTATACTTATTACATATATTATTATCAAAATTATATGCATTATTACTCATATAATGCAGTTATTATACATAGAACTATAATAAATATAATTATTACTTTTATTATTGTCAATATAACATGCACTATTAGCCATATTTTACTATTATTATCGCTAGAACTATAATAATTACACTTATTACTCCCAATATTATCAATTTAACATGCATTATTACCCATATAATGCAGTCATTATCGCTAGGACTGTAATAATTATACTTATTACTTATGTTATCATCAATATAACATGTATTATTACCCATATTATGCAGTTATTATCGCTAGAACTGTAATAATTATACTTACTACTCCCGATATTATCAATATAACATGCATTATTACCCATATAATGCAGTTACTATCGCTAGAATTGTAATAATTATACTTATTACTTATATTATTATCAATATAACATGCATTATTACGCATATTATGCAGTTATAATCGCTAGAACTATAATAAATATACTTAGTACTTTTATTATCATCAATATAACATGCATTATTACCCATATTATGCAGTTACTATCGATAGAACTATAATAAATATACTTATTACTTTTATCATTATCAATATAACATACACTATTAGCCATATTGTACTATTATTATCGCTAGAACTATAATAATTATACTTATTACTCCTGATATTATCAACATAACATGCATTATTACCCATATAATGCAGGTATTATCGCTAGAACTGTAATAGTTATACTTATTACTTATATTATTAGCAATACAACGTGCATTATTACCCATATTATGCAGATATTATCGCTAGAACTGTAATAATTATACCTATTACTTATATTATTATCAATATAGCATGCATTATTACCCATATAATGCAGTCATTATCGCTAGGACTGTAATAATTATACTTATTACTTATGTTATCATCAATATAACATGCATTATTACCCATATTATGCAGTTATTATCGCTAGAACTATAATAATTATACTTATTACTCCCGATATTATCAATATAACATCCATTATTACCCATATAATGGAGTTATTATCGCTAAATCTGTAATAATTATACTTATTACATATATTATTATCAATATTATATGCATTATTACTCATATAATGCAGTTATTATACATAGAACTATAATAAATATAATTATTACTTTTATTATTGTCAATATAACATGCACTATTAGCCATATTTTACTATTATTATCGCTAGAACTATAATAATTACACTTATTACTCCCAATATTATCAATTTAACATGCATTATTACCCATATAATGCAGTCATTATCGCTAGGACTGTAATAATTATACTTATTACTTATGTTATCATCAATATAACATGTATTATTACCCATATTATGCAGTTATTATCGCTAGAACTATAATTATTATACGTATTACTCCCGATATTATCAATATAACATCCATTATTACCCATATAATGCAGTTATTATCGCTATAACTGTAGTAATTATCCTTATTACTGATATTATTATCAATATAACATGCATTATTACCTATATTATGCAGTTATTATCGATAGAACTGTAATAAATATACTTATTACTTTTATTATTATCCATATAACATGCACTATTAGCCATATTTTACTATTATTATCGCTAGAACTATAATGATTATACTTATTACGCCCAATATTATCAATATAACATGCATTATTACCCATATAATGCAGTTATTATCGCTAGAACTGTAATAAATATACTTATTACTTATGTTATTATCAATATAACATGCATTATTACCCATATTATGCAGTTATTATCGCTAGAACTATAATAAATATACGTATTACTTTTATTATCATCAATATAACATGCATTATTACCCATATTATGCAGTTATTATCGATAGAACTGTAATAAATATACTTGCTACTTTTATTATTATCAATATTACATGCACTATTAGCCATATTTTACTAGTATTATCGCTAGAACTGCAATAATTATACGTATTACTCCCGATATTATCAATATAACATCCATTATTACCCATATTATGCAGTTATTATCGCTAGAACTGTAATAATTATACTTACTACTCCCGATATTATCAATTTAACATGCATTCTTACCCATATAATGCAGTTACTATCGCTAGAATTGTAATAATTATACTTATTACTTATATTATTATCAATATAACATGCATTATTACGCATATTATGCAGTTATAATCGCTAGAACTATAATAAATATACTTAGTACTTTTATTATCATCAATATAACATGCATTATTACCCATATTATGCAGTTACTATCGATAGAACTATAATAAATATACTTATTACTTTTATCATTATCAATATAACATACACTATTAGCCATATTGTACTATTATTATCGCTAGAACTATAATAATTATACTTATTACTCCTGATATTATCAATATAACATGCATTATTACCCATATAATGCAGGTATTATCGCTAGAACTGTAATAGTTATACTTATTACTTATATTATTAGCAATACAACGTGCATTATTACCCATATTATGCAGTTATTATCGCTAGAACTGTAATAATTATACCTATTACTTATATTATTATCAATATAGCATGAATTATTACCCATATAATGCAGTCATTATCGCTAGGACTGTAATAATTATACTTATTACTTTTATTATTATCCATATAACATGCACTATTAGCCATATTTTACTATTATTATCGCTAGAACTATAATGATTATACTTATTACGCCCAATATTATCAATATAACATGCATTATTACCCATATAATGCAGTTATTATCGCTAGAACTGTAATAAATATACTTATTACTTATATTATTATCACTATAACATGCATTATTACCCTATATTATGCAGTTATTATACATAGAACTATAATAAATATAATTATTACTTTTATTATTGTCAATATAACATGCACTATCAGCCATATTTTACTATTATTATCGCTAGAACTATAATAATTATACTTATTACTCCCAATATTATCAATTTAACATGCATTATTACACATATAATGCAGTCATTATCGCTAGGACTGTAATAGTTATACTTATTACTTATGTTATCATCAATATAACATGCATTATTTCCCATATTATGCAGTTATTATCGCTAGAACTATAATAATTATACTTATTACTCCCGATATTATCAATATAACATCCATTATTACCCATATAATGGAGTTATTATCGCTAAAACTGTAATAATTATACTTATTACTGATATTATCATCAATATAACATGCATTATTACCCATATTATGCCGTTATTATCGCTAGAACTATAATAATTGTACTTATTACTTATATTATTATCAATATAACATGCATTATTACCCATATTATGCAGTTACTATCGATAGAACTATAATAAATATACTTATTACTTTTATCATTATCAATATAACATACACTATTAGCCATATTGTACTATTATTATCGCTAGAACTATAATAATTATACTTATTACTCCTGATATTATCAACATAACATGCATTATTACCCATATAATGCAGGTATTATCGCTAGAACTGTAATAGTTATACTTATTACTTATATTATTAGCAATACAACGTGCATTATTACCCATATTATGCAGTTATTATCGCTAGAACTGTAATAATTATACCTATTACTTATATTATTATCAATATAGCATGCATTATTACCCATATAATGCAGTCATTATCGCTAGGACTGTAATAATTATACTTATTACTTATGTTATCATCAATATAACATGCATTATTACCCATATTATGCAGTTATAATCGCTAGAACTATAATAAATATACTTAGTACTTTTATTATCATCAATATAACATGCATTATTACCCATATTATGCAGTTACTATCGATAGAACTATAATAAATATACTTATTACTTTTATCATTATCAATATAACATACACTATTAGCCATATTGTACTATTATTATCGCTAGAACTATAATAATTATACTTATTACTCCTGATATTATCAATATAACATGCATTATTACCCATATAATGCAGGTATTATCGCTAGAACTGTAATAGTTATACTTATTACTTATATTATTAGCAATACAACGTGCATTATTACCCATATTATGCAGTTATTATCGCTAGAACTGTAATAATTATACCTATTACTTATATTATTATCAATGTAGCATGCATTATTACCCATATAATGCAGTCATTATCGCTAGGACTGTAATAATTATACTTATTACTTATGTTATCATCAATATAACATGCATTATTACCCATATTATGCAGTTATTATCGCTAGAACTATAATAATTATACTTATTACTCCCGATATTATCAATATAACATCCATTATTACCCATATAATGGAGTTATTATCGCTAAATCTGTAATAATTATACTTATTACATATATTATTATCAATATTATATGCATTATTACTCATATAATGCAGTTATTATACATAGAACTATAATAAATATAATTATTACTTTTATTATTGTCAATATAACATGCACTATTAGCCATATTTTACTATTATTATCGCTAGAACTATAATAATTATACTTATTACACCCAATATTATCAATTTAACATGCATTATTACCCATATAATGCAGTCATTATCGCTAGGACTGTAATAATTATACTTATTACTTATGTTATCATCAATATAACATGCATTATTACCCATATTATGCAGTTATTATCGCTAGAACTATAATTATTATACTTATTACTCCCGATATTATCAATATAACATCCATTATTACCCATATAATGCAGTTATTATCGCTATAACTGTAGTAATTATCCTTATTACTGATATTATTATCAATATAACATGCATTATTACCTATATTATGCAGTTATTATCGATAGAACTGTAATAAATATACTTATTACTTTTATTATTATCCATATAACATGCACTATTAGCCATATTTTACTATTATTATCGCTAGAACTATAATGATTATACTTATTACGCCCAATATTATCAATATAACATGCATTATTACCCATATAATGCAGTTATTATCGCTAGAACTGTAATAAATATACTTATTACTTATATTATTATCACTATAACATGCATTATTACCCTATATTATGCAGTTATTATCGATAGAACTATAATAAATATACTTATTACTTTTATTATTATCAATGTAACATGCACTACTAGCCATATTTTACTATTATTATCGCTAGAACTAGAATAATTATACTTATTACGCCCAATATTATCAATATAACATCCATTATTACCCATATTATGCAGTTATTATCGCTAGAACTGTAATAATTATACTTACTACTCCCGATATTATCAATATAACATGCATTATTACCCATATTATGCAGTTACTATCGATAGAACTATAATAAATATACTTATTACTTTTATCATTATCAATATAACATACACTATTAGCCATATTGTACTATTATTATCGCTAGAACTATAATAATTATACTTATTACTCCCAATATTATCAATTTAACATGCATTATTACCCATATAATGCAGTCATTATCGCTAGGACTGTAATAGTTATACTTATTACTTATGTTATCATCAATATAACATGCATTATTACCCATATTATGCAGTTATTATCGCTAGAACTATAATAATTATACTTATTACTCCCGATATTATCAATATAACATCCATTATTACCCATATAATGGAGTTATTATCGCTAAAACTGTAATAATTATACTTATTACTGATATTATCATCAATATAACATGCATTATTACCCATATTATGCCGTTATTATCGCTAGAACTATAATAATTGTACTTATTACTTATATGATTATCAATATAACATGCATTATTACCCATATTATGCAGTTATTATCGCTAGAACTATAATAAATATACGTATTACTTTTATTGTCATCAATATAACATGCATTATTACCCATATTATGCTGTTATTATCGATAGAACTGTAATAAATACACTTATTACTTTTATTATTATCAATATAACATGCACTATTAGCCATATTTTACTATTATTAGCGCTAGAACTATAATAATTATAATTATTACTACCAATATTATGAATATAACATGCATTATTACCCATATTATGCCGTTATAATCGCTAGAACTATAATAAATATACGTATTACTTTTATTATCATCAATATAACATGCATTATTACCCATATTATGCAGTTATTATCGACAGAACTATAATAATTATACTTATTACTCCCAATATTATCAATATAACATGCATTATTACCCATATAATGCAGTTATTATCGCTAGAACTGTAATAATTATACTTATTACTTATATAATTATCAATATAACATGCATTATTACCCATATAATGCAGTTATTATCGCTAGAACTGTAATAAGTATACTTATTACTTATATTATTATCAATATTATATGCATTATTACTCATATAATGCAGTTATTATACATAGAACTATAATAAATATAATTATTACTTTTATTATTGTCAATATAACATGCACTATTAGCCATATTTTACTATTATTATCGCTAGAACTATAATAATTATACTTATTACTCCCGATATTATCAATATAACATCCATTATTACCCATATAATGGAGTTATTATCGCTAAAACTGTAATAATTATACTTATTACTTATATTATTATCTATATAACATGCATTATTACCCATATAATGGAGCTACAATCGCTAAAACTGTAATAATTATACTTATTACTTATATTATCATCAATATAACATTCATTATTACCCATATTATGCCGTTATTATCGCTAGAACTATAATAATTGTACTTATTACTTCCGATATTATCATTACAACATGCATTATTACCCATATAATGCAGTTATTATCGCTAGAACTGTAATAATTATACTTATTACATATATTATTAGCAATATAACGTGCATTATTACCCATATTATGCAGTTATTATTGATAGAACTATAATAAATATACTTATCACTTTCATTATTATCAATATTAGATGCATTATTACCTATGTTATGCAGTTATTATCGCTAGAACTGTAATAAATATACTTATTACTTTTATTATTATCAATATAACATGCATTATTGCCTATATCATGCAATTATTATCGCTAGAACTATAATAAATATACTTATTACTCCTGATATTATCAATATAACACCCATTATTACCCATATAATGCAGTTATTATCGCTAGAACTGTAACAATTGTACTCATTACTTATATTATTATCAATATAACATGCATTATTACCCATATTATGCAGTTATTATTTCTAGAACTATAATAAATATACGTATTACTTTTATTATCATCAATATAACATGCATTATTACCCATATTATGCAGTTATAATCGCTAGAACTATAATAATTATACTTATTACTTCCGATATTATCATTACAACATGCATTATTACCCATATAATGCAGTTATAATCGCTAGAACTGTAATAATTATACTTATTACATATATTATTAGCAATATAACGTGCATTATTACCCATATTATGCAGTTATTATTGATAGAACTATAATAAATATACTTATCACTTTCATTATTATCAATATTAGATGCATTATTACCTATGTTATGCAGTTATTATCGCTAGAACTATAATAAATATACTTATTACTCCCGATATTATCAATATAACATGCATTATTACATATATAATGCAGTTATTATCGCTAGAACTGTAATAATTATACTTATTACTTACATTATTATCAATATAACATGCATTATTACCCATATAATGGAGCTATTATCGCTAGAACTGTAATAATTATACTTATTACTTATATTATAATCAATATAACATGCATTATTAGCCATATTTTACTATTATTATCGCTAGAACTATAATAATTATACTTATTACTCCCAATATTATCAATATAACATGCATTACTACATATATAATGCAGTTATTATCGCTAGAACTGTAATAATTATACTTATTACTTTCATTATTATTAATATAACATGCATTATTACCCATATTATGCAGTTATAATCGCTAGAACTATAATGAATATACTTAGTTCTTTTATTATTATCAATATAACATGCATTATTACCCATATTATGCAGTTATTATCGCTAGAACTGTAATAAATATACTTATTACTTTTATTATCATCAATACAACATGCATTATTACCCATATTATGCAGTTATTATCGCTAGAACTGTAATAATTATACTTATTACTTATATTATTATCTATATAACATGCATTATTACCCATATAATGGAGCTATAATCGTTAAAACTGTAATAATTATACTTATTACTTATATTATCATCAATATAACATTCATTATTACCCATATAATGCAGTTATTATCGCTAGAACTGTAATAATTATACTTATTACTTACATTATTATCAATATAACATGCATTATTACCCATATAATGGAGCTATTATCGCTAGAACTGTAATAAATATACTTATTACTTACATTATTATCAATATAACATGCACTATTAGCCATATTTTACAATTATTATCGCTAGAACTATAATAATTTTACTTATTACTACCGATATTATCAATATAACATGCATTATTACCCAGATAATGCAGTTATTAATGCTAGATCTGTAACAAGTATACTTATTACTTATATTATTATCAATATAACATGCATTATTACCCATATTATGCAGTTATTATACATAGAACTATAATAAATATAATTATTACTTTTATTATTGTCAATATAACATGCACTATTAGCCATATTTTACTATTATTATCGCTAGAACTATAATAATTATACTTATTACTCCCAATATTATCAATTTAACATGCATTATTACCCATATAATGCAGTCATTATCGCTAGGACTGTAATAGTTATACTTATTACTTATGTTATCATCAATATAACATGCATTATTACCCATATTATGCAGTTATTATCGCTAGAACTATAATAATTATACTTATTACTCCCGATATTATCAATATAACATCCATTATTACCCATATAATGGAGTTATTATCGCTAAAACTGTAATAATTATACTTATTACTTATATTATCATCAATATAACATGCATTATTACCCATATTATGCCGTTATTATCGCTAGAACTATAATAATTGTACTTATTACTTATATTATTATCAATATAACATGCATTATTACCCATATTATGCAGTTATTATCGCTAGAACTATAATAAATATACGTATTACTTTTATTATCATCAATATAACATGCATTATTACCCATATTATGCTGTTATTATCGATAGAACTGTAATAAATACACTTATTACTTTTATTATTATCAATATAACATGCACTATTAGCCATATTTTACTATTATTATCGCTAGAACTATAATAATTATAATTATTACTACCAATATTATGAATATAACATGCATTATTACCCATATAATGGAGTTATTATCGCTAAAACTATAATAATTATACTTATTACTTATATTATTATCTATATAACATGCATTATTACCCATATAATGGAGCTACAATCGCTAAAACTGTAATAATTATACTTATTACTTATATTATCATCAATATAACATTCATTATTACCCATATTATGCCGTTATTATCGCTAGAACTATAATAATTGTACTTATTACTTCCGATATTATCATTACAACATGCATTATTACCCATATAATGCAGTTATTATCGCTAGAACTGTAATAATTATACTTATTACATATATTATTAGCAATATAACGTGCATTATTACCCATATTATGCAGTTATTATTGATAGAACTATAATAAATATACTTATCACTTTCATTATTATCAATATTAGATGCATTATTACCTATGTTATGCAGTTATTATCGCTAGAACTGTAATAAATATACTTATTACTTTTATTATTATCAATATAACATGCATTATTGCCTATATCATGCAATTATTATCGCTAGAACTATAATAAATATACTTATTACTCCTGATATTATCAATATAACACCCATTATTACCCATATAATGCAGTTATTATCGCTAGAACTGTAACAATTGTACTTATTACTTATATTATTATCAATATAACATGCATTATTACCCATATAATGGAGCTATTATCGCTAGAACTGTAATAATTATACTTATTACTTTCATTATTATTAATATAACATGCATTATTACCCATATTATGCAGTTATAATCGCTAGAACTATAATGAATATACTTAGTTCTTTTATTATTATCAATATAACATGCATTATTACCCATATTATGCAGTTATTATCGCTAGAACTGTAATAAATATACTTATTACTTTTATTATCATCAATACAACATGCATTATTACCCATATTATGCAGTTATTATCGCTAGAACTGTAATAATTATACTTATTACTTATATTATTATCTATATAACATGCATTATTACCCATATAATGGAGCTATAATCGTTAAAACTGTAATAATTATACTTATTACTTATATTATCATCAATATAACATTCATTATTACCCATATTATGCCGTTATTATCGCTAGAACTATAATAATTGTACTTATTACTTCCGATATTATCATCACAACATGCATTATTACCCATATAATGCAGTTATTATCGCTAGAACTGTAATAAATATACTTATTACTTTTATTATTATCCATATAACATGCACTATTAGCCATATTTTACTATTATTATCGCTAGAACTATAATGATTATTCTTATTACGCCCAATATTATCAATATAACATGCATTATTACCCATATAATGCAGTTATTATCGCTAGAACTGTAATAAATATACTTATTACTTATATTATTATCACTATAACATGCATTATTACCCTATATTATGCAGTTATTATCGATAGAACTATAATAAATATACTTATTACTTTTATTATTATCAATGTAACATGCACTACTAGCCATATTTTACTATTATTATCGCTTGAACTAGAATAATTATACTTATTACGCCCAATATTATCAATATAACATGCATTATTACCCATATAATGCAGTTATTATCGCTAGAACTGTAATAAATATACTTATTACTTATATTATTATCAATATAACATGCACTATTAGCCATATTTTACAATTATTATCGCTAGAACTATAATAATTTTACTTATTACTACCGATATTATCAATATAACATGCATTATTACCCAGATAATGCAGTTATTAATGCTAGATCTGTAACAAGTATACTTATTACTTATATTATTATCAATATAACATGCATTATTACCCATATTATGCAGTTATTATACATAGAACTATAATAAATATAATTATTACTTTTATTATTGTCAATATAACATGCACTATTAGCCATATTTTACTATTATTATCGCTAGAACTATAATAATTATACTTATTACTCCCAATATTATCAATTTAACATGCATTATTACCCATATAATGCAGTCATTATCGCTAGGACTGTAATAGTTATACTTATTACTTATGTTATCATCAATATAACATGCATTATTACCCATATTATGCAGTTATTATCGCTAGAACTATAATAATTATACTTATTACTCCCGATATTATCAATATAACATCCATTATTACCCATATAATGGAGTTATTATCGCTAAAACTGTAATAATTATACTTATTACTTATATTATCATCAATATAACATGCATTATTACCCATATTATGCCGTTATTATCGCTAGAACTATAATAATTGTACTTATTACTTATATTATTATCAATATAACATGCATTATTACCCATATTATGCAGTTATTATCGCTAGAACTATAATAAATATACGTATTACTTTTATTATCATCAATATAACATGCATTATTACCCATATTATGCTGTTATTATCGATAGAACTGTAATAAATACACTTATTACTTTTATTATTATCAATATAACATGCACTATTAGCCATATTTTACTATTATTATCGCTAGAACTGTAATAATTATAATTATTACTACCAATATTATGAATATAACATGCATTATTACCCATATTATGCCGTTATAATCGCTAGAACTATAATAAATATACGTATTACTTTTATTATCATCAATATAACATGCATTATTACCCATATTATGCAGTTATTATCGACAGAACTATAATAATTATACTTATTACTCCCAATATTATCAATATAACATGCATTATTACCCATATAATGCAGTTATTGTCGCTAGAACTGTAATGATTATACTTATTACTTATATTATTATCAGTATAACATGCATAATTACCCATATAATGCAGTTATTATCGCTAGAACTGTAATAAATATACTTATTACTTATATTGTTATCACTATAACATGCATTATTACCCTATATTATGCAGTTATTATCGATAGAACTATAATAAATATACTTATTACTTTTATTATTATCAATATAACATGCACTATTAGCCATATTTTACTATTATTATCGCTAGAAATAGAATAATTATACTTATTACTCCCAATATTATCAATATAACATGCATTATTACGCATATAATGCAGTTATTATCGCTAGAACTGTAATAATTATACTTATTACTTATATAATTATCAATATAACATGCATTATTACCCATATAATGCAGTTATTATCGCTAGAACTGTAATAAGTATACTTATTACTTATATTATTATCAATATTATATGCATTATTACTCATATAATGCAGTTATTATACATAGAACTATAATAAATATAATTATTACTTTTATTATTGTCAATATAACATGCACTATTAGCCATATTTTACTATTATTATCGCTAGAACTATAATAATTATACTTATTACTCCCGATATTATCAATATAACATCCATTATTACCCATATAATGGAGTTATTATCGCTAAAACTGTAATAATTATACTTATTACATATATTATTATCAATATTATGTGCATTATTACTCATATAATGCAGTTATTATACATAGAGCTATAATAAATATAATTATTACTTTTATTATTGTCAATATAACATGCACTATTAGCCATATTTTACTATTATTATCGCTAGAACTATAATAATTATACTTATTACTCCCAATATTATCAATTTAACATGCATTATTACCCATATAATGCAGTCATTATCGCTAGGACTGTAATAATTATACTTATTACTTATGTTATCATCAATATAACATGCATTATTACCCATATTATGCAGTTATTATCGCTAGAACTATAATAATTATACTTATTACTCCCGATATTATCAATATAACATCCATTATTACCCATATAATGCAGTTATTATCGCTATAACCGTAGTAATTATCCTTATTACTGGTATTATTAGCAATATAACATGCATTATTACCTATATTATGCAGTTATAATCGATAGAACTGTAATAAATATACTTATTACTTTTATTATTATCCATATAACATGCACTAGTAGCCATATTTTACTATTATTATCGCTAGAACTATAATAATTATACTGATTACTCCCAATATTATCAATATAACATGCATTATTACATATATAATGCAGTTATTATCGCTAGAACTGTAATAATTATACTTATTACTTACATTATTATCAATATAACATGCATTATTACAGATATTATGCAGTTATAATCGCTAGAACTATAATAAATATACTTAGAATTTTTATTATCATCAATATAACATGCACTATTATCCATATTATGCAGTTATTAACGCTAGAACTGTAATAATTATACTTATTACTTATATTATTATCAATATAACATGCATTATTACCCATATAATGGAGCTATTATCGCTAGAACTGTAATAATTATACTTATTACTTACATTATTATCAATATAACATGCATTATTACCCATATTATGCAGTTATAATCGCTAGAACTATAATGAATATACTTGTTCTTTTATTATCATCAATATAACATGCATTATTACCCATATTATGCAGTTATTATCGCTAGAACTGTAATAAATATACTTATTACTTTTATTATCATCAATACAACATGCATTATTACCCATATTATGCAGTTATTATCGCTAGAACTGTAATAAATATACTTATCACTTGTATTATTGTCAATATAACATGCATTGTTACCCATATTATGCAGTTATTATCGATAGAACTGTAATAAATATAATTATTACTTTTATTATTATCAATATAACATGCATTATTACCCATATTTTACTATTATTATCGCTAGAACTATAATAATTATACTTATTACTCCCGATATTATCAATATAACATGCATTATTACCCATATTATGCAGTTATTATCGCTAGAACTGTAATAATTATACTTATTACTTATATTATTATCTATATAACATGCATTATTACCCATATAATGGAGCTACAATCGCTAAAACTGTAATAATTATACTTATTACTTATATTATCATCAATATAACATGCATTATTACCCATATTATGCCGTTATTATCGCTAGAACTATAATAATTGTACTTATTACTTCCGATATTATCATTACAACATGCATTATTACCCATATAATGCAGATATTATCGCTAGAACTGTAATAATTATACTTATTACATATATTATTAGCAATATAACGTGCACTATTACCCATATTATGCAGTTATTATTGATAGAACTATAATAAATATACTTATCACTTTCATTATTATCAATATTAGATGCATTATTACCTATGTTATGCAGTTATTATCGCTAGAACTGTAATAAATATACTTATTACTTTTATTATTATCAATATAACATGCATTATTGCCCATATCATGCAATTATTATCGCTAGAACTATAATAAATATACTTATTACTCCTGATATTATCAATATAACACCCATTATTACCCATATAATGCAGTTATTATCGCTAGAACTGCAATAATTGTACTTATTACTTATATTATTATCAATATAACGTGCATTATTACCCATATTATGCAGTTATTATCGCTAGAACTATAATAAATATACGTATTACTTTTATTATCATCAATATAACATGCATTATTACCCATATTATGCAGTTATTATCGACAGAACTATAATAATTATACTTATTACTCCCAATATTATCAATATAACATGCATTATTACCCATATAATGCAGTTATTGTCGCTAGAACTGTAATGATTATACTTATTACTTATATTATTATCAGTATAACATGCATTATTACCCATATAATGCAGTTATTATCGCTAGAACTGTAATAAATATACTTATTACTTATATTATTATCACTATAACATGCATTACTACCCATATTATGCAGTTATTATCGCCAGAACTATAATAATTATACTTATTACTACCAATATTATGAATATAACATGCATTATTACCCATATTATGCAGTTATAATCGCTAGAAATATTATAAATATACTTAGTACTTTTATTATCATCAATATAACATGCATTAATACCCATATTAAGCAGTTATTATCGATAGAACTATTACAAATATACTTTATACTATTAATATTATCAATATAACATGCACTATTAGCCATATTTTACTATTATTATCGCTGGAACTATAATGATTATACTTATTACGCCCAATATTATCAATATAACATGCATTATTACCCATATAATGCAGTTATTATCGCTAGAACTGTAATAAGTATACTTATTACTTATATTATTATCAATATAACATGCATTATTACCCATATTATGCAGTTATTATACATAGAACTATAATAAATATAATTATTACTTTTATTATTGTCAATATAACATGCACTATTAGCCATATTTTACTATTATTATCGCTAAATCTATAATAATTATACTTATTACTCCCAATATTATCAATGTAACATGCATTATTACCCATATAATGCAGTCATTATCGCTAGGACTGTAATTATTATACTTATTACATATATTATTATCATTATTATATGCATTATTACTCATATAATGCAGTTATTATACATAGAACTATAATAAATATAATTATTACTTTTATTATTGTCAATATAACATGCACTGTTAGCCATATTTTACTATTATTATCGCTAGAACTATAATAATTATACTTATTACTCCCAATATTATCAATTTAACATGCATTATTACCCATATAATGCAGTCATTATCGCTAGGACTGTAATAATTATACTTATTACTTATGTTATCATCAATATAACATGCATTATTACCCATATTATGCAGTTATTATCGCTAGAACTATAATAATTATACTTATTACTCCCGATATTATCAATATAACATCCATTATTACCCATATAATGGAGTTATTATCGCTAAAACTGTAATAATTATACTTATTACATATATTATTATCAATATTATGTGCATTATTACTCATATAATGCAGTTATTATACATAGAACTATAATAAATATAATTATTACTTTTATTATTGTCAATATAACATGCACTATTAGCCATATTTTACTATTATTATCGCTAGAACTATAATAATTATACTTATTACTCCCAATATTATCAATTTAACATGCATTATTACCCATATAATGCAGTCATTATCGCTAGGACTGTAATAATTATACTTATTACTTATGTTATCATCAATATAACATGCATTATTACCCATATTATGCAGTTATTATCGCTAGAACTATAATAATTATACTTATTACTCCCGATATTATCAATATAACATCCATTGTTACCCATATAATGCAGTTATTATCGCTATAACCGTAGTAATTATCCTTATTACTGGTATTATTATCAATATAACACGCATTATTACCTATATTATGCAGTTATAATCGATAGAACTGTAATAAATATACTTATTACTTTTATTATTATCCATATAACATGCACTATTAGCCATATTTTACTATTATTATCGCTAGAACTATAATAATTATACTGATTACTCCCAATATTATCAATATAACATGCATTATTACATATATAATGCAGTTATTATCGCTAGAACTGTAATAATTATACTTATTACTTCCGATATTATCATTACAACATGCATTATTACCCATATAATGCAGTTATTATCGCTAGAACTGTAATAATTATACTTATTACATATATTATTAGCAATATAACGTGCATTATTACCCATATTATGCAGTTATAATCGCTAGAACTATAATGAATATACTTAGTTCTTTTATTATCATCAATATAACATGCATTATTACCCATATTATGCAGTTATTATCGCTAGAACTGTAATAAATATACTTATTACTTTTATTATCATCAATACAACATGCATTATTACCCATATTATGCAGTTATTATCGCTATCACTGTAATAAATATACTTATCACTTTTATTATTGTCAATATAACATGCATTGTTACCCATATTATGCAGTTATTATCGATAGAACTGTAATAAATATAATTATTACTTTTATTATTATCAATATAACATGCATTATTACCCATATTTTACTATTATTATCGCTAGAACTATAATAATTATACTTATTACTCCCGATATTATCAATATAACATGCATTATTACCCATATTATGCAGTTATTATCGATAGAACTGTAATAAATATACTTGGTCCTTCTATTATTATCAATATAACATGCACTATTAGCCATATTTTACTAGTATTATCGCTAGAACTGCAATAATTATACGTATTACTCCCGATATTATCAATATAACATCAATTATTACCCATATTATGCAGTTATTATCGCTAGAACTGTAATAATTATACTTACTACTCCCGAATTATCAATATAACATGCATTATTACCCATATAATGCAGTTACTATCGCTAGAATTGTAATAATTATACTTATTACTTATATTATTATCAATATAACATGCATTATTACGCATATTATGCAGTTATAATCGCTAGAACTATAATAAATATACTTAGTACTTTTATTATCATCAATATAACATGCATTATTACCCATATTATGCAGTTACTATCGATAGAACTATAATAAATATACTTATTACTTTTATCATTATCAATATAACATACACTATTAGCCATATTGTACTATTATTATCGCTAGAACTATAATAATTATACTTATTACTCCTGATATTATCAATATAACATGCATTATTACCCATATAATGCAGGTATTATCGCTAGGACTGTAATAATTATACTTATTACTTATGTTATCATCAATATAACATGCATTATTACCCATATAATGCAGTCATTATCGCTAGGACTGTAATAATTATACTTATTACTTATGTTATCATCAATATAACATCCACTATTACCCATATAATGCAGTTATTATCGCTATAACTGTAGTAATTATCCTTATTACTGATATTATTATCAATATAACATGCATTATTACCTATATTATGCAGTTATTATCGATAGAACTGTAATAAATATGCTTATTACTTTTATTATTATCCATATAACATGCACTATTAGCCATATTTTACTATTATTATCGCTAGAACTATAATGATTATACTTATTACGCCCAATATTATCAATATAACATGCATTATTACCCATATAATGCAGTTATTATCGCTAGAACTATAATAATTATACTTATTACGCCCAATATTATCAATATAACATGCATTATTACCCATATAATGCAGTTATTATCGCTAGAACTGTAATAAATATACTTATTACTTATATTATTATCAATATAACATGCACTATTAGCCATATTTTACAATTATTATCGCTAGAGCTATAATAATTTTACTTATTACTACCGATATTATCAATATAACATGCATTATTACCCAGATAATGCAGTTATTAATGCTAGATCTGTAATAAGTATACTTATTACTTATATTATTATCAATATAACATGCATTATTACCCATATTATGCAGTTATTATACATAGAACTATAATAAATATAATTATTACTTTTATTATTGTCAATATAACATGCACTATTAGCCGTATTTTACTATTATTATCGCTAGAACTATAATAATTATACTTATTACTCCCAATATTATCAATTTAACATGCATTATTACCCATATAATGGAGTTATTATCGCTAGGACTGTAATAGTTATACTTATTACTTATGTTATCATCAATATAACATGCATTATTACCCATATTATGCAGTTATTATCGCTAGAACTATAATAATTATACTTATTACTCCCGATATTATCAATATAACATCCATTATTACCCATATAATGGAGTTATTATCGCTAAAACTGTAATAATTATACTTATTACTTATATTATCATCAATATAACATGCATTATTACCCATATTATGCCGTTATTATCGCTAGAACTATAATAATTGTACTTATTACTTATATTATTATCAATATAACATGCATTATTACCCATATTATGCAGTTATTATCGCTAGAACTATAATAAATATACGTATTACTTTTATTATCATCAATATAACATGCATTATTACCCATATTATGCTGTTATTATCGATAGAACTGTAATAAATACACTTATTACTTTTATTATTATCAATATAACATGCACTATTAGCCATATTTAACTATTATTATCGCTAGAACTATAATAATTATAATTATTACTACCAATATTATGAATATAACATGCATTATTACCCATATTATGCAGTTATAATCGCTAGAACTATAATAAATATACGTATTACTTTTATTATCATCAATATAACATGCATTATTACCCATATTATGCAGTTATTATCGACAGAACTATAATGATTATACTTATTACTCCCAATATTATCAATATAACATGCATTATTACCCATATAATGCAGTTATTGTCGCTAGAACTGTAATGATTATACTTATTACTTATATTATTATCAGTATAACATGCATTATTACCCATATAATGCAGTCATTATCGCTAGGACTGTAATAATTATACTTATTACATATATTATTATCAATATTATATGCATTATTACTCATATAATGCAGTTATTATACATAGAACTATAATAAATATAATTATTACTTTTATTATTGTCAATATAACATGCACTGTTAGCCATATTTTACTATTATTATCGCTAGAACTATAATAATTATACTTATTACTCCCAATATTATCAATTTAACATGCATTATTACCCTAATAATGCAGTCATTATCGCTAGGACTGTAATAATTATACTTATTACTTATGTTATCATCAATATAACATGCATTATTACCCATATTATGCAGTTATTATCGCTAGAACTATAATAATTATACTTATTACTCCCGATATTATCAATATAACATCCATTATTACCCATATAATGGAGTTATTATCGCTAAAACTGTAATAATTATACTTATTACATATATTATTATCAATATTATGTGCATTATTACTCATATAATGCAGTTATTATACATGGAACCATAATAAATATAATTATTACTTTTATTATTATCCATATAACATGCACTATTAGCCATATTTTACTATTATTATCGCTAGAACTATAATAATTATACTGATTACTCCCAATATTATCAATATAACATGCATTATTACATATATAATGCAGTTATAATCGCTAGAACTATAATAAATATACTTAGAATTTTTATTATCATCAATATAACATGCACTATTATCCATATTATGCAGTTATTATCGCTAGAACTGTAATAATTATACTTATTACTTATATTATTATCAATATAACATGCATTATTACCCATATAATGGAGCTATTATCGCTAGAACTGTAATAATTATACTTATTACTTATATTATTATCTATATAACATGCATTATTACCCATATAATGGAGCTACAATCGCTAAAACTGTAATAATTATACTTATTACTTATATTATCATCAATATACCATTCATTATTACCCATATTATGCCGTTATTATCGCTAGAACTATAATAATTATACTTATTACTTCCGATATTATCATTACAACATGCATTATTACCCATATAATGCAGTTATTATCGCTAGAACTGTAATAATTATACTTATTACATATATTATTAGCAATATAACGTGCATTATTACCCATATTATGCAGTTATTATTGATAGAACTATAATAAATATACTTATCACTTTCATTATTATCAATATTAGATGCATTATTACCTATGTTATGCAGTTATTATCGCTAGAACTGTAATAAATATACTTATTACTTTTATTATTATCAATATAACATGCATTATTGCCTATATCATGCAATTATTATCGCTAGAACTATAATAAATATACTTATTACTCCTGATATTATCAATATAACACCCATTATTACCCATATAATGCAGTTATTATCGCTAGAACTGTAACAATTGTACTTATTACTTATATTATTATCAATATAACATGCATTATTACCCATATTATGCAGTTATTATCGCTAGAACTATAATAAATATACGTATTACTTTTATTATCATCAATATAACATGCATTATTACCCATATTATGCAGTTATAATCGCTAGAACTATAATAATTATACTTATTACTTCCGATATTATCATTACAACATGCATTATTACCCATATAATGCAGTTATTATCGCTAGAACTGTAATAATTATACTTATTACATATATTATTAGCAATATAACATGCACTATTAGCCATATTGTACTATTATTATCGCGAAAAATATAATAATTATACTTATTACTCCCGATATTATCAATATAACATGCATTATTACCCATATAATGCAGTTATTATCGCTAGAACTGTAATAATTATACTTACTACTTATACTATGAGCAATATAACGTGCATTATTACCCATATTATGCAATTATTATCGCTAGAACTGTAATAATTATACTTATTACTTATATTATTAGCAATATAACGTGCATTATTACCCATATAATGCATTTATTATCGTCGGAACTGTAATAATTATACTTATTACTTATGTTATTATCAATATAACATGCATTATTACCCATATTATGCAGTTATTATCGCTAGAACTGTAATAATTATACTTATTTCTTGTATTATTATCAATATAACATGCATTATTACCTATATTATGCAGTTATTATCGATAGAACTGTAATAAATATACTTATTACTTTTATTATTATGCATATAACATGCACTATTAGCCATATTTTACTATTATTATCGCTAGAACTATAATGATTATGCTTATTACGCCCAATATTATCAATATAACATGCATTATTACCCATATAATGCAGTTATTATCGCTAGAACTGTAATAAATATACTTATTACTTATATTATTATCACTATAACATGCATTATTACCCTATATTATGCAGTTATTATCGATAGAACTATAATAAATATACATATTACTTTTATTATTATCAATGTAACATGCACTACTAGCCATATTTTACTATTATTATCGCTAGAACTAGAATAATTATACTTATTACGCCCAATATTATCAATATAACATGCATTATTACCCATATTTTACAATTATTATCGCTAGAACTATAATAATTTTACTTATTACTACCGATATTATCAATATAACATGCATTATTACCCAGATAATGCAGTTATTAATGCTAGATCTGTAATAAGTATACTTATTACTTATATTATTATCAATATAACATGCATTATTACCCATATTATGCAGTTATTATACATAGAACTATAATAAATATAATTATTACTTTTATTATTGTCAATATAACATGCATTATTACCCATATTATGCAGTTATTATCGCTAGAACTATAATAATTATACTTATTACTCCCGATATTATCAATATAACATCCATTATTACCCATATAATGGAGTTATTATCGCTAAAACTGTAATAATTATACTTATTACTTAGATTATCATCAATATAACATGCATTATTACCCATATTATGCCGTTATAATCGCTAGAACTATAATAATTGTACTTATTACTTATATTATTATCAATATAACATCCATTATTACCCATATTATGCGGTTATTATCGCTAGAACTATAATAAATATACGTATTACTTTTATTATCATCAATATAACATGCATTATTACCCATATTATGCAGTTATTATCGCTAGAACTATAATAAATATACGTATTACTTTTATTATCATCAATATAACATGCATTACTACCCATATTATGCAGTTATTATCGCCAGAACTATAATAATTATACTTATTACTACCAATATTATGAATATAACATGCATTATTACCCATATTATGCAGTTATAATCGCTAGAACTATAATAAATATACGTATTACTTTTATTACCATCAATATAACATGCATTATTACCCATATTATGCAGTTATTATCGACAGAACTATAATAATTATACTTATTACTCCCAATATTATCAATATAACATGCATTATTACCCATATAATGCAGTTATTGTCGCTAGAACTGTAATGATTATACTTATTACTTATATTCTTATCAGTATAACATGTATTATTACCCATATAATGCAGTTATTATCGCTAGAACTGTAATAAATATACTTATTACTTATATTATTATCACTATAACATGCATTATTACCCTATATTATGCAGTTATTATCGATAGAACTATAATAAATATACTTATTACTTTTATTATTATCAATATAAAATGCACTATTAGCCGTATTTTACTATTATTATCGCTAGAACTATAATAATTATACTTATTACTCCCAATATTATCAATTTAACATGCATTATTACCCATATAATGGAGTTATTATCGCTAGGACTGTAATAGTTATACTTATTACTTATGTTATCATCAATATAACATGCATTATTACCCATATTATGCAGTTATTATCGCTAGAACTATAATAATTATACTTATTACTCCCGATATTATCAATATAACATCCATTATTACCCATATAATGGAGTTATTATCGCTAAAACTGTAATAATTATACTTATTACTTATATTATCATCAATATAACATGCATTATTACCCATATTATGCCGTTATTATCGCTAGAACTATAATAATTGTACTTATTACTTATATTATTATCAATATAACATGCATTATTACCCATATTATGCAGTTATTATCGCTAGAACTATAATAAATATACGTATTACTTTTATTATCATCAATATAACATGCATTATTACCCATATTATGCTGTTATTATCGATAGAACTGTAATAAATACACTTATTACTTTTATTATTATCAATATAACATGCACTATTAGCCATATTTAACTATTATTATCGCTAGAACTATAATAATTATAATTATTACTACCAATATTATGAATATAACATGCATTATTACCCATATTATGCAGTTATAATCGCTAGAACTATAATAAATATACGTATTACTTTTATTATCATCAATATAACATGCATTATTACCCATATTATGCAGTTATTATCGACAGAACTATAATGATTATACTTATTACTCCCAATATTATCAATATAACATGCATTATTACCCATATAATGCAGTTATTGTCGCTAGAACTGTAATGATTATACTTATTACTTATATTATTATCAGTATAACATGCATTATTACCCATATAATGCAGTCATTATCGCTAGGACTGTAATAATTATACTTATTACATATATTATTATCAATATTATATGCATTATTACTCATATAATGCAGTTATTATACATAGAACTATAATAAATATAATTATTACTTTTATTATTGTCAATATAACATGCACTGTTAGCCATATTTTACTATTATTATCGCTAGAACTATAATAATTATACTTATTACTCCCAATATTATCAATTTAACATGCATTATTACCCTAATAATGCAGTCATTATCGCTAGGACTGTAATAATTATACTTATTACTTATGTTATCATCAATATAACATGCATTATTACCCATATTATGCAGTTATTATCGCTAGAACTATAATAATTATACTTATTACTCCCGATATTATCAATATAACATCCATTATTACCCATATAATGGAGTTATTATCGCTAAAACTGTAATAATTATACTTATTACATATATTATTATCAATATTATGTGCATTATTACTCATATAATGCAGTTATTATACATGGAACCATAATAAATATAATTATTACTTTTATTATTATCCATATAACATGCACTATTAGCCATATTTTACTATTATTATCGCTAGAACTATAATAATTATACTGATTACTCCCAATATTATCAATATAACATGCATTATTACATATATAATGCAGTTATAATCGCTAGAACTATAATAAATATACTTAGAATTTTTATTATCATCAATATAACATGCACTATTATCCATATTATGCAGTTATTATCGCTAGAACTGTAATAATTATACTTATTACTTATATTATTATCAATATAACATGCATTATTACCCATATAATGGAGCTATTATCGCTAGAACTGTAATAATTATACTTATTACTTATATTATTATCTATATAACATGCATTATTACCCATATAATGGAGCTACAATCGCTAAAACTGTAATAATTATACTTATTACTTATATTATCATCAATATACCATTCATTATTACCCATATTATGCCGTTATTATCGCTAGAACTATAATAATTATACTTATTACTTCCGATATTATCATTACAACATGCATTATTACCCATATAATGCAGTTATTATCGCTAGAACTGTAATAATTATACTTATTACATATATTATTAGCAATATAACGTGCATTATTACCCATATTATGCAGTTATTATTGATAGAACTATAATAAATATACTTATCACTTTCATTATTATCAATATTAGATGCATTATTACCTATGTTATGCAGTTATTATCGCTAGAACTGTAATAAATATACTTATTACTTTTATTATTATCAATATAACATGCATTATTGCCTATATCATGCAATTATTATCGCTAGAACTATAATAAATATACTTATTACTCCTGATATTATCAATATAACACCCATTATTACCCATATAATGCAGTTATTATCGCTAGAACTGTAACAATTGTACTTATTACTTATATTATTATCAATATAACATGCATTATTACCCATATTATGCAGTTATTATCGCTAGAACTATAATAAATATACGTATTACTTTTATTATCATCAATATAACATGCATTATTACCCATATTATGCAGTTATAATCGCTAGAACTATAATAATTATACTTATTACTTCCGATATTATCATTACAACATGCATTATTACCCATATAATGCAGTTATTATCGCTAGAACTGTAATAATTATACTTATTACATATATTATTAGCAATATAACATGCACTATTAGCCATATTGTACTATTATTATCGCGAAAAATATAATAATTATACTTATTACTCCCGATATTATCAATATAACATGCATTATTACCCATATAATGCAGTTATTATCGCTAGAACTGTAATAATTATACTTACTACTTATACTATGAGCAATATAACGTGCATTATTACCCATATTATGCAATTATTATCGCTAGAACTGTAATAATTATACTTATTACTTATATTATTAGCAATATAACGTGCATTATTACCCATATAATGCATTTATTATCGTCGGAACTGTAATAATTATACTTATTACTTATGTTATTATCAATATAACATGCATTATTACCCATATTATGCAGTTATTATCGCTAGAACTGTAATAATTATACTTATTTCTTGTATTATTATCAATATAACATGCATTATTACCTATATTATGCAGTTATTATCGATAGAACTGTAATAAATATACTTATTACTTTTATTATTATGCATATAACATGCACTATTAGCCATATTTTACTATTATTATCGCTAGAACTATAATGATTATGCTTATTACGCCCAATATTATCAATATAACATGCATTATTACCCATATAATGCAGTTATTATCGCTAGAACTGTAATAAATATACTTATTACTTATATTATTATCACTATAACATGCATTATTACCCTATATTATGCAGTTATTATCGATAGAACTATAATAAATATACATATTACTTTTATTATTATCAATGTAACATGCACTACTAGCCATATTTTACTATTATTATCGCTAGAACTAGAATAATTATACTTATTACGCCCAATATTATCAATATAACATGCATTATTACCCATATTTTACAATTATTATCGCTAGAACTATAATAATTTTACTTATTACTACCGATATTATCAATATAACATGCATTATTACCCAGATAATGCAGTTATTAATGCTAGATCTGTAATAAGTATACTTATTACTTATATTATTATCAATATAACATGCATTATTACCCATATTATGCAGTTATTATACATAGAACTATAATAAATATAATTATTACTTTTATTATTGTCAATATAACATGCATTATTACCCATATTATGCAGTTATTATCGCTAGAACTATAATAATTATACTTATTACTCCCGATATTATCAATATAACATCCATTATTACCCATATAATGGAGTTATTATCGCTAAAACTGTAATAATTATACTTATTACTTAGATTATCATCAATATAACATGCATTATTACCCATATTATGCCGTTATAATCGCTAGAACTATAATAATTGTACTTATTACTTATATTATTATCAATATAACATCCATTATTACCCATATTATGCGGTTATTATCGCTAGAACTATAATAAATATACGTATTACTTTTATTATCATCAATATAACATGCATTATTACCCATATTATGCAGTTATTATCGCTAGAACTATAATAAATATACGTATTACTTTTATTATCATCAATATAACATGCATTACTACCCATATTATGCAGTTATTATCGCCAGAACTATAATAATTATACTTATTACTACCAATATTATGAATATAACATGCATTATTACCCATATTATGCAGTTATAATCGCTAGAACTATAATAAATATACGTATTACTTTTATTACCATCAATATAACATGCATTATTACCCATATTATGCAGTTATTATCGACAGAACTATAATAATTATACTTATTACTCCCAATATTATCAATATAACATGCATTATTACCCATATAATGCAGTTATTGTCGCTAGAACTGTAATGATTATACTTATTACTTATATTCTTATCAGTATAACATGTATTATTACCCATATAATGCAGTTATTATCGCTAGAACTGTAATAAATATACTTATTACTTATATTATTATCACTATAACATGCATTATTACCCTATATTATGCAGTTATTATCGATAGAACTATAATAAATATACTTATTACTTTTATTATTATCAATATAAAATGCACTATTAGCCATATTTTACTATTATTATCGCTAGAAATAGAATAATTATACTTATTACTCCCAATATTATCAATATAACATGCATTATTACCCATATAATGCAGTTATTATCGCTAGAACTGTAATAATTATACTTATTACTTATATAATTATCAATATAACATGCATTATTACCCATATTATGCAGTTATAATCGCTAGAAATATTATAAATATACTTAGTACTTTTATTATCATCAATATAACATGCATTATTACCCATATTAAGCAGTTATTATCGATAGAACTATTACAAATATACTTTATACTATTAATATTATCAATATAACATGCACTATTAGCCATATTTTACTATTATTATCGCTAGAACTGTAATAAGTATACTTATTACTTATATTATTATCAATATAACATGCATTATTACCCATATTATGCAGTTATTATACATAGAACTATAATAAATATAATTATTACTTTTATTATTGTCAATATAACATGCACTATTAGCCATATTTTACTATTATTATCGCTAGAACTATAATAATTATACTTATTACCCCCAATATTATCAATTTAACATGCATTATTACCCATATAATGCAGTCATTATCGCTAGGACTGTAATAATTATACTTATTACTTATGTTATCATCAATATAACATGCATTATTACCCATATTATGCAGTTATTATCGCTAGAACTATAATAATTATACTTATTACTCCCGATATTATCAATATAACATCCATTATTACCCATATAATGGAGTTATTATCGCTAAAACTGTAATAATTATACTTATTACATATATTATTATCAATATTATGTGCATTATTACTCATATAATGCAGTTATTATACATAGAACTATAATAAATATAATTATTACTTTTATTATTGTCAATATAACATGCACTATTAGCCATATTTTACTATTATTATCGCTAGAACTATAATAATTATACTTATTACTCCCAATATTATCAATTTAACACGCATTATTACCCATATAATGCAGTCATTATCGCTAGGACTGTAATAATTATACTTATTACTTATGTTATCATCAATATAGCATGCATTATTACCCATATTATGCAGTTATTATCGCTAGAACTATAATAATTATACTTATTACTCCCGATATTATCAATATAACATCCATTATTACCCATATAATGCAGTTATTATCGCTATAACCGTAGTAATTATCCTTATTACTGGTATTATTATCAATATAACATGCATTATTACCTATATTATGCAGTTATAATCGATAGAACTGTAATAAATATACTTATTACTTTTATTATTATCCATATAACATGCACTATTAGCCATATTTTACTATTATTATCGCTAGAACTATAATAATTATACTGATTACTCCCAATATTATCAATATAACATGCATTATTACATATATAATGCAGTTATTATCGCTAGAACTGTAATAATTATACTTATTAGTTACATTATTATCAATATAACATGCATTATTACAGATATTATGCAGTTATAATCGCTAGAACTATAATAAATATACTTAGAATTTTTATTATCATCAATATAACATGCACTATTATCCATATTATGCAGTTATTATCGCTAGAACTGTAATAATTATACTTATTACTTATATTGTTATCAATATAACATGCATTATTACCCATATAATGGAGCTATTATCGCTAGAACTGTAATAATTATACTTATTATTTACATTATTATCAATATGACATGCATTATTACCCATATTATGCAGTTATAATCGCTAGAACTATAATGAATATACTTAGTTCTTTTATTATCATCAATATAACATGCATTATTACCCATATTATGCAGTTATTATCGCTAGAACTGTAATAAATATACTTATTACTTTTATTATCATCAATACAACATGCATTATTACCCATATTATGCAGTTATTATCGCTAGAACTGTAATAAATATACTTATTACTTTTGTGATCTTCAATATAACATCCATTATTACCCATATAATGCTGTTATTATCGCTATCACTGTAATAAATATACTTATCACTTTTATTATTGTCAATATAACATGCATTGTTACCCATATTATGCAGTTATTATCGATAGAACTGTAATAAATATAATTATTACTTTTATTATTATCAATATAACATGCATTATTACCCATATTTTACTATTATTATCGCTAGAACTATAATAATTATACTTATTACTCCCGATATTATCAATATAACATGCATTATTACCCATATAATGGAGCTATTATCGCTAGAACTGTAATAATTATACTTATTACTTACATTATTATCAATATGACATGCATTATTACCCATATTATGCAGTTATAATCGCTAGAACTATAATGAATATACTTAGTTCTTTTATTATCATCAATATAACATGCATTATTACCCATATTATGCAGTTATTATCGCTAGAACTGTAATAAATATACTTATCACTTTTATTATTGTCAATATAACATGCATTGTTACCCATATTATGCAGTTATTATCGATAGAACTGTAATAAATATAATTATTACTTTTATTATTATCAATATAACATGCATTATTACCCATATTTTACTATTATTATCGCTAGAACTATAATAATTATACTTATTACTCCCGATATTATCAATATAACATGCATTATTACCCATATTATGCAGTTATTATCGCTAGAACTGTAATAATTATACTTATTACTTACATTATTATCAATATAACATGCATTATTACAGATATTATGCAGTTATAATCGCTAGAACTATAATAAATATACTTAGAATTTTTATTATCATCAATATAACATGCACTATTATCCATATTATGCAGTTATTATCGCTAGAACTGTAATAATTATACTTATTACTTTTATTATCATCAATATAACATGCATTATTACCCATATTATGCAGTTATTATCGCTAGAACTGTAATAAATATACTTATTACTTTTATTATCATCAATACAACATGCATTATTACCCATATTATGCAGTTATTATCGCTAGAACTGTAATAAATATACTTATTACTTTTGTGATCTTCAATATAACATCCATTATTACCCATATAATGCTGTTATTATCGCTATCACTGTAATAAATATACTTATCACTTTTATTATTGTCAATATAACATGCATTGTTACCCATATTATGCAGTTATTATCGATAGAACTGTAATAAATATAATTATTACTTTTATTATTATCAATATAACATGCATTATTACCCATATTTTACTATTATTATCGCTAGAACTATAATAATTATACTTATTACTCCCGATATTATCAATATAACATGCATTATTACCCATATTATGCAGTTATTATCGCTAGAACTGTAATAATTATACTTATTACTTTTGTGATCATCAATATAGCATGCATTATTACCAATATTATGCAATTACTATCGATAGAACTATAATAAATATACTTATTACTTTTATTATTATCAATATAACATGCATTAATACCCATATTATGCAGTTATTATCGATAGAACTGTAATAAATATACTTATTACTTTTATTATTATCAATATAACATGCACTATTAGCCATATTTTACTATTATTATCGCTAGAACTATAACAATTATACTTATTACTCCCGATATTATCAATTTAACATGCATTATTAGCCATATTGTACTATTATTATCGCTAGAACTATAATAATTATACTTATTACTCCCGATATTATCAATATAACATGCATTATTACCCATATAATGCAGTTATTATCGCTAGAACTATAATAAATATACGTATTACTTTTATTATCAGCAATATAACATGCATCATTACCCATATTATGCAGTTATTATCGATAGAACTGTAATACATATACTTATTACTTTTATTATTATCAATAGAACATGCACTATTAGCCATATTTTACTATTATTATCGCTAGGACTATAATAATTATACTTATTACTCCCAATATTATCAATATAACATGCATTATTACCCATATAATGCAGTTATTATCGCTAGAACTGTAATACATATACTTACTACTTTCATTATCATCAATATAACATGCATTATTACCCATATTATGCAGTTATTATCCATAGAACTATAATAAATATACTTATTACTTTTATTACTATCAATATAACATGCATTATTACCCATATTATGCAGTTATTATCGATAGAACTGTACTAAATATACTTACTACTTTCATTATCATCAATATAACATGCATTATTACCCATATTATGCAGTTATTATCGATAGAACTATAATAAATATACTTATTACTTTTATTATTATCAATATAACATGCATTATTACCCATATACTGCAGTTAATATCGCCAGAACTGTAATAATTATACTTATTACATATATTATTATCAATATAACATGCATTATTACCCATATTATGCAGTTATCATCGATAGAACTGTAATAAATATACTTATTACTTTTATTATTATCAATATAACATGCACTATTAGCCATATTGTACTATTATTATCGCTAGAACTGCAATAATTATACTTATTACTCCCAATATTATCAATATAACATGCACTATTACCCATATTTTACGATTATCATCGCTAGAACTATAATAATTATACTTATTACTCCCGATATTATCAATATAACATGCATTATTACGCATATAATGCAGTGATTATCGCTAGAACTGTAATAATTATACTCATTACTTATATTATTCTCAATATAACATGCATTATTACCCATATTATGCAGTTATAGTCGCTAGAACTGTAATAAATATACTTATTTCTTTTATTATCATCAATATAACATGCATTATTACCCATATTATGCAGTTATTATCGATAGAACTGTAATAAATATACTTATTACTTTTATTATTATCAATATAACATGCACTATTAGCCATATTTTACTATTATTATCGCTAGAACTATAATAATTATACTTATTACTTATATTATTAGCAATATAACGTGCGTTATTACCCATATAATGCAGTTATTATCGCCAGAACTATAATAATTATACTTATTACTTATATTATTAGCAATATAACGTGCGTTATTACCCATATAATGCAGTTATTATCGCCAGAACTGTAATAATTATACTTATTACATATATTATTAGCAATATAACGTGCATTATTACCCATATTATGCAGTTATTATCGATAGAACTGTAATAAATATACTGATTACTTTTATTATTATCAATATAACATGCACTATTATCCATATTGTACTATTATTATCGCTAGAACTATAATAATTATACTTATTACTCCCGGTATTATCAATATAACATGCATTATTAGCCATATTGTGCTAGTATTATCGCTAGAACTAAAATAATTATACTTATTACTCCCGATATTATCAATAGAACATGCACTATTAGCCATATTTTACTATTATTATCGCTAGGACTATAATAATTATACTTATTACTCCCAATATTATCAATATAACATGCATTATTAGCCATATAATGCAGTTATTATCGCTAAAACTGTAATAATTATACTTATTACTTATATTATTGGCAATATAACGTGCATTATTACCCATATAATGTAGTTATTATCGCCAGAACTGTAATAATTATACTTATTACTTATACTATTATCAATATAACATGCATTATTACCCATATTAAGCAGTTATTATCGCTAGAACTATAATAAATATACGTATTACTTTTATTATCATCAATATAACATGCATTAATACCCATATTATGCAGTTATTATCGATAGAACTGTAATAAAAATACTTATTACTTTTATTATTATCAATATAACATGCACTATTAGCCATATTTTACTATTATTATCGCTAGAACTATAACAATTATACTTATTACTCCCGATATTATCAATATAACATGCATTATTAGCCATATTGTACTATTATTATCGCTAGAACTATAATAATTATACTTATTACTCCCGATATTATCAATATAACATGCATTATTACCCATATAATGCAGTTATTATCGCTAGAACTGTAATAATTATACTTATTACTTATATTGTTAGCAATATAACGTGCATTATTACCCATATTATGCAGTTATTACCGCTAGAACTGTAATAATTATACTTATTACTTATATTATTATCAATATAACATGCATTATTACCCATATTATGCAGGTATAATCGCTAGAACTATAATAAATATAGTTACTACTTTTATTATCATCAATATAACATGCATTAATACCCATATTATGCAGTTATTATCGATAGAACTGTAATAAATATACTTATTACTTTTATTATTATCAATATAACATGCACTATTAGCCATATTTTACTATTATTATCGCTAGAACTATAACAATTATACTTATTACTCCCGATATTATCAATTTAACATGCATTATTAGCCATATTGTACTATTATTATCGCTAGAACTATAATAATTATACTTATTACTCCCGATATTATCAATATAACATGCATTATTACCCATATAATGCAGTTATTATCGCTAGAACTGTAATAATTATACTTATTACTTATATTGTTAGCAATATAACGTGCATTATTACCCATATTATGCAGTTATTATCGCTAGAACTGTAATAATTATACTTATTACTTATATTATTATCAATATAACATGCATTATTACCCATATTATGCAGTTATTATCGCTAGAACTATAATAAATATACGTATTACTTTTATTATCATCAATATAACATGCATCATTACCCATATTATGCAGTTATTATCGATAGAACTGTAATACATATACTTATTACTTTTATTATTATCAATAGAACATGCACTATTAGCCATATTTTACTATTATTATCGCTAGGACTATAATAATTATACTTATTACTCCCAATATTATCAATATAACATGCATTATTACCCATATAATGCAGTTATTATCGCTAGAACTGTAATACATATACTTACTACTTTCATTATCATCAATATAACATGCATTATTACCCATATTATGCAGTTATTATCCATAGAACTATAATAAATATACTTATTACTTTTATTACTATCAATATAACATGCATTATTACCCATATTATGCAGTTATTATCGATAGAACTGTACTAAATATACTTACTACTTTCATTATCATCAATATAACATGCATTATTGCCCATATTATGCAGTTATTATCGATAGAACTATAATAAATATACTTATTACTTTTATTATTATCAATATAACATGCATTATTACCCATATACTGCAGTTAATATCGCCAGAACTGTAATAATTATACTTATTACATATATTATTATCAATATAACATGCATTATTACCCATATTATGCAGTTATCATCGATTGAACTGTAATAAATATACTTATTACTTTTATTATTATCAATATAACATGCACTATTAGCCATATTTTACTATTATTATCGCAAGAACTATAATACTTATACTTACTACTCCCGATATTATCAATATAACGTGCATTATTCGCCATATTGTACTATTATTATCGCTAGAACTGCAATAATTATACTTATTACTCCCAATATTATCAATATAACATGCACTATTACCCATATTTTACGATTATCATCGCTAGAACTATAATAATTATACTTATTACTCCCGATATTATCAATATAACATGCATTATTACGCATATAATGTAGATATTATCGCTAGAACAGTAATAAATATACTTACAACTTTCATTATCATCAATATAACATGCATTATTACCCATATTATGCAGTTATTATCGATAGAACTGTAATAAATATACTGATTACTTTTATTATTATCAATATAACATGCACTATTATCCATATTGTACTATTATTATCGCTAGAACTATAATAATTATACTTATTACTCCCGATATTATCAATATAACATGCATTATTAGCCATATTGTGCTAGTATTATCGCTAGAACTAAAATAATTATACTTATTACTCCCGATATTATCAATATAACGTGCATTATTACCCCTATTATGCAGTTATTATCGCTAGAACTGGAATAATTATACTTATTACTTATATTATTATCAATATAACATGCATTATTACCCATATAATGCAGTTATTATCGCTAGAACTGTAATAATTATACTTATTACTTATATTATTAGCAATATAACGTGCATTATTACCCTTATTATGCAGTTATTATCGCTAGAACTATAATAAATATACGTATTACTTTTATTATCATCAATATAACATGCATTATTACCCATATTATGCAGTTATAATCGCTAGAACTATAATAATTATACTTATTACTTCCGATATTATCATTACAACATGCATTATTACCCATATAATGCAGTTATTATCGCTAGAACTGTAATAATTATACTTATTACATACATAATTAGCAATATAACGTGCATTATTACCCATATTATGCAGTTATTATTGATAGAACTATAATAAATATACTTATCACTTTCATTATTATCAATATTAGATGCATTATTACCTATGTTATGCAGTTATTATCGCTAGAACTATAATAAATATACTTATTACTCCCTATATTATCAATATAACATCCATTATTACCCATATAATGCAGTTATTATCGCTATAACTGTAGTCATTTTCCTTATTACTGATATTATTACCAATATAACATGCATTATTACCTATATTATGCAGTTATTATCGATAGAACTGTAATAAATATACTTATTACTTTTATTACCATCAATACAACATGCATTATTATCCATATTATGCAGTTATTATCGCTAGAACTGTAACAATTATACTTATTACTTATATTATTATCAATATAACATGCATTATTACCCATATAATGGAGCTATTATCGCTAGAACTGTAATAATTATACTTATTACTTATATTATTATCAATATAACATGCATTATTAGCCATATTTTACTATTATTATCGCTAGAACTATAATAATTATACTTATTACTCCCGATATTATCAATATAACATGCATTATTACCCATATTATGCAATTATTATCGATAGAACTATAATAAATGTACTTATTACTTTTATTATCATCAATATAACATGCATTATTACCCATATTATGCAATTATTATCGATAGGACTATAATAAATGTACTTATTACTTTTATTATTGTGAATATAACATCCATTATTGCCCATATTATGCAGTTATTATCGATAGAACTGTAATAAATATACTTGTTACTTTTATTATTATCAATATAACATGCACTATTAGCCATATTTTACTAGTATTATCGCTAGAACTGCAATAACTATACGTATTACTCCCGATATTATCAATATAACATCCATTATTACCCATATTATGCAGTTATTATCGCTAGAACTGTAATAATTATACTTACTACTCCCGATATTATCAATATAACATGCATTATTACCCATATAATGCAGTTACTATCGCTAGAATTGTAATAATTATACTTATTACTCATATTATTATCAATATAACATGCATTATTACGCATATTATGCAGTTATAATCGCTAGAACTATAATAAATATACTTAGTACTTTTATTATCATCAATATAACATGCATTATTACCCATATTATGCAGTTACTATCGATAGAACTATAATAAATATACTTATTACTTTTATCATTATCAATATAACATACACTATTAGCCATATTGTACTATTATTATCGCTAGAACTATAATAATTATACTTATTACTCCTGATATTATCAATATAACATGCATTATTACCCATATAATGCAGGTATTATCGCTAGAACTGTAATAGTTATACTTATTACTTATATTATTATCAATATAGCATGCATTATTACCCATATAATGCAGTCATTATCGCTAGGACTGTAATAATTATACTTATTACTTATGTTATCATCAATATAACATGCATTATTACCCATATTATGCAGTTATTATCGCTAGAACTATAATAATTATACTTATTACTCCCGACATTATCAATATAACATCCATTATTACCCATATAATGGAGTTATTATCGCTAAATCTGTAATAATTATACTTATTACATATATTATTATCAATATTATATGCATTATTACTCATATAATGCAGTTATTATACATAGAACTATAATAAATATAATTATTACTTTTATTATTGTCAATATAACATGCACTATTAGCCATATTTTACTATTATTATCGCTAGAACTATAATAATTATACTTATTACTCCCAATATTATCAATATAACATGCATTATTACCCATATAATGCAGTTATTGTCGCTAGAACTGTAATGATTATACTTATTACTTATATTATTATCAGTATAACATGCATTATTACCCATATAATGCAGTTATTATCGCTAGAACTGTAATAAATATACTTATTACTTATATTATTATCACTATAACATGCATTATTACCCTATATTATGCAGTTATTATACATAGAACTATAATAAATATAATTATTACTTTTATTATTGTCAATATAACATGCACTATTAGCCATATTTTACTATTATTATCGCTAAATCTATAATAATTATACTATTACTCCCAATATTATCAATATAACATGCATTATTACCCATATAATGCAGTCATTATCGCTAGGACTGTAATAATTATACTTATTACATATATTATTATCAATATTATATGCATTATTACTCATATAATGCAGTTATTATACATAGAACTATAATAAATATAATTATTACTTTTATTATTGTCAATATAACATGCACTATTAGCCATATTTTACTATTATTATCGCTAGAACTATAATAATTATACTTATTACTCCCAATATTATCAATTTAACATGCATTATTACCCATATAATGCAGTCATTATCGCTAGGACTGTAATAATTATACTTATTACTTATGTTATCATCAATATAACATGCATTATTACCCATATTATGCAGTTATTATCGCTAGAACTATAATAATTATACTTATTACTCCCGATATTATCAATATAACATCCATTATTACCCATATAATGCAGTTATTATCGCTATAACTGTAGTAATTATCCTTATTACTTATATTATTATCAATATAACATGCATTATTACCCATATTATGCAGTTATTATACATAGAACTATAATAAATATAATTATTACTTTTATTATTGTCAATATAACATGCACTATTAGCCATATTTTACTATTATTATCGCTAGAACTATAATAATTATACTTATTACTCCCAATATTATCAATTTAACATGCATTATTACCCATATAATGCAGTCATTATCGCTAGGACTGTAATAATTATACTTATTACTTATGTTATCATCAATATAACATGCATTATTACCCATATTATGCAGTTATTATCGCTAGAACTATAATAATTATACTTATTACTCCCGATATTATCAATATAGCATGCATTATTACCCATATAATGCAGTCATTATCGCTAGGACTGTAATAATTATACTTATTACTTATGTTATCATCAATATAACATGCATTATTACCCATATTATGCAGTTATTATCGCTAGAACTATAATAATTATACTTATTACTCCCGACATTATCAATATAACATCCATTATTACCCATATAATGGAGTTATTATCGCTAAATCTGTAATAATTATACTTATTACATATATTATTATCAATATTATATGCATTATTACTCATATAATGCAGTTATTATACATAGAACTATAATAAATATAATTATTACTTTTATTATTGTCAATATAACATGCACTATTAGCCATATTTTACTATTATTATCGCTAGAACTATAATAATTATACTTATTACTCCCAATATTATCAATATAACATGCATTATTACCCATATAATGCAGTTATTGTCGCTAGAACTGTAATGATTATACTTATTACTTATATTATTATCAGTATAACATGCATTATTACCCATATAATGCAGTTATTATCGCTAGAACTGTAATAAATATACTTATTACTTATATTATTATCACTATAACATGCATTATTACCCTATATTATGCAGTTATTATACATAGAACTATAATAAATATAATTATTACTTTTATTATTGTCAATATAACATGCACTATTAGCCATATTTTACTATTATTATCGCTAAATCTATAATAATTATACTTATTACTCCCAATATTATCAATATAACATGCATTATTACCCATATAATGCAGTCATTATCGCTAGGACTGTAATAATTATACTTATTACATATATTATTATCAATATTATATGCATTATTACTCATATAATGCAGTTATTATACATAGAACTATAATAAATATAATTATTACTTTTATTATTGTCAATATAACATGCACTATTAGCCATATTTTACTATTATTATCGCTAGAACTATAATAAATATACGTATTACTTTTATTATCAGCAATATAACATGCATCATTACCCATATTATGCAGTTATTATCGATAGAACTGTAATACATATACTTATTACTTTTATTATTATCAATAGAACATGCACTATTAGCCATATTTTACTATTATTATCGCTAGGACTATAATAATTATACTTATTACTCCCAATATTATCAATATAACATGCATTATTACCCATATAATGCAGTTATTATCGCTAGAACTGTAATACATATACTTACTACTTTCATTATCATCAATATAACATGCATTATTACCCATATTATGCAGTTATTATCCATAGAACTATAATAAATATACTTATTACTTTTATTACTATCAATATAACATGCATTATTATCCATATTGTACTATTATTATCGCTAGAACTATAATAATTATACTTATTACTCCCGATATTATCAATAGAACATGCACTATTAGCCATATTTTACTATTATTATCGCTAGAACTATAATAATTATACTTATTACTTATATTATTAGCAATATAACGTGCGTTATTACCCATATAATGCAGTTATTATCGCCAGAACTATAATAATTATACTTATTACTTATATTATTAGCAATATAACGTGCGTTATTACCCATATAATGCAGTTATTATCGCCAGAACTGTAATAATTATACTTATTACTTATATTATTAGCAATATAACGTGCATTATTACCAATATTATGCAGTTATTATCGATAGAACTGTAATAAATATACTGATTACTTTTATTATTATCAATATAACATGCACTATTATCCATATTGTACTATTATTATCGCTAGAACTATAATAATTATACTTATTACTCCCGATATTATCAATAGAACATGCACTATTAGCCATATTTTACTATTATTATCGCTCGGACTATAATAATTATACTTATTACTCCCAATATTATCAATATAACATGCATTATTAGCCATATAATGCAGTTATTATCGCTAAAACTGTAATAATTATACTTATTACTTATATTATTGGCAATATAACGTGCATTATTACCCATATAATGCAGTTATTATCGCCAGAACTGTAATAATTATACTTATTACTTATACTATTATCAATATAACATGCATTATTACCCATATTAAGCAGTTATTATCGCTAGAACTATAATAAATATACGTATTACTTTTATTATCATCAATATAACATGCATTAATACCCATATTATGCAGTTATTATCGATAGAACTGTAATAAAAATACTTATTACTTTTATTATTATCAATATAACATGCACTATTAGCCATATTTTACTATTATTATCGCTAGAACTATAACAATTATACTTATTACTCCCGATATTATCAATATAACATGCATTATTAGCCATATTGTACTATTATTATCGCTAGAACTATAATAATTATACTTATTACTCCCGATATTATCAATATAACATGCATTATTACCCATATAATGCAGTTATTATCGCTAGAACTGTAATAATTATACTTATTACTTATATTGTTAGCAATATAACGTGCATTATTACCCATATTATGCAGTTATTACCGCTAGAACTGTAATAATTATACTTATTACTTATATTATTATCAATATAACATGCATTATTACCCATATTATGCAGGTATAATCGCTAGAACTATAATAAATATAGTTACTACTTTTATTATCATCAATATAACATGCATTAATACCCATATTATGCAGTTATTATCGATAGAACTGTAATAAATATACTTATTACTTTTATTATTATCAATATAACATGCACTATTAGCCATATTTTACTATTATTATCGCTAGAACTATAACAATTATACTTATTACTCCCGATATTATCAATTTAACATGCATTATTAGCCATATTGTACTATTATTATCGCTAGAACTATAATAATTATACTTATTACTCCCGATATTATCAATATAACATGCATTATTACCCATATAATGCAGTTATTATCGCTAGAACTGTAATAATTATACTTATTACTTATATTGTTAGCAATATAACGTGCATTATTACCCATATTATGCAGTTATTATCGCTAGAACTGTAATAATTATACTTATTACTTATATTATTATCAATATAACATGCATTATTACCCATATTATGCAGTTATTATCGCTAGAACTATAATAAATATACGTATTACTTTTATTATCATCAATATAACATGCATCATTACCCATATTATGCAGTTATTATCGATAGAACTGTAATACATATACTTATTACTTTTATTATTATCAATAGAACATGCACTATTAGCCATATTTTACTATTATTATCGCTAGGACTATAATAATTATACTTATTACTCCCAATATTATCAATATAACATGCATTATTACCCATATAATGCAGTTATTATCGCTAGAACTGTAATACATATACTTACTACTTTCATTATCATCAATATAACATGCATTATTACCCATATTATGCAGTTATTATCCATAGAACTATAATAAATATACTTATTACTTTTATTACTATCAATATAACATGCATTATTACCCATATTATGCAGTTATTATCGATAGAACTGTACTAAATATACTTACTACTTTCATTATCATCAATATAACATGCATTATTACCCATATTATGCAGTTATTATCGATAGAACTATAATAAATATACTTATTACTTTTATTATTATCAATATAACATGCATTATTACCCATATACTGCAGTTAATATCGCCAGAACTGTAATAATTATACTTATTACATATATTATTATCAATATAACATGCATTATTACCCATATTATGCAGTTATCATCGATTGAACTGTAATAAATATACTTATTACTTTTATTATTATCAATATAACATGCACTATTAGCCATATTTTACTATTATTATCGCAAGAACTATAATACTTATACTTACTACTCCCGATATTATCAATATAACGTGCATTATTCGCCATATTGTACTATTATTATCGCTAGAACTGCAATAATTATACTTATTACTCCCAATATTATCAATATAACATGCACTATTACCCATATTTTACGATTATCATCGCTAGAACTATAATAATTATACTTATTACTCCCGATATTATCAATATAACATGCATTATTACGCATATAATGCAGATATTATCGCTAGAACAGTAATAAATATACTTACAACTTTCATTATCATCAATATAACATGCATTATTACCCATATTATGCAGTTATTATCGATAGAACTGTAATAAATATACTGATTACTTTTATTATTATCAATATAACATGCACTATTATCCATATTGTACTATTATTATCGCTAGAACTATAATAATTATACTTATTACTCCCGATATTATCAATATAACATGCATTATTAGCCATATTGTGCTAGTATTATCGCTAGAACTAAAATAATTATACTTATTACTCCCGATATTATCAATATAACGTGCATTATTACCCCTATTATGCAGTTATTATCGCTAGAACTGGAATAATTATACTTATTACTTATATTATTATCAATATAACATGCATTATTACCCATATAATGCAGTTATTATCGCTAGAACTGTAATAATTATACTTATTACTTATATTATTAGCAATATAACGTGCATTATTACCCTTATTATGCAGTTATTATCGCTAGAACTATAATAAATATACGTATTACTTTTATTATCATCAATATAACATGCATTATTACCCATATTATGCAGTTATAATCGCTAGAACTATAATAATTATACTTATTACTTCCGATATTATCATTACAACATGCATTATTACCCATATAATGCAGTTATTATCGCTAGAACTGTAATAATTATACTTATTACATACATAATTAGCAATATAACGTGCATTATTACCCATATTATGCAGTTATTATTGATAGAACTATAATAAATATACTTATCACTTTCATTATTATCAATATTAGATGCATTATTACCTATGTTATGCAGTTATTATCGCTAGAACTATAATAAATATACTTATTACTCCCTATATTATCAATATAACATCCATTATTACCCATATAATGCAGTTATTATCGCTATAACTGTAGTCATTTTCCTTATTACTGATATTATTATCAATATAACATGCATTATTACCTATATTATGCAGTTATTATCGATAGAACTGTAATAAATATACTTATTACTTTTATTACCATCAATACAACATGCATTATTATCCATATTATGCAGTTATTATCGCTAGAACTGTAACAATTATACTTATTACTTATATTATTATCAATATAACATGCATTATTACCCATATAATGGAGCTATTATCGCTAGAACTGTAATAATTATACTTATTACTTATATTATTATCAATATAACATGCATTATTAGCCATATTTTACTATTATTATCGCTAGAACTATAATAATTATACTTATTACTCCCGATATTATCAATATAACATGCATTATTACCCATATTATGCAATTATTATCGATAGAACTATAATAAATGTACTTATTACTTTTATTATCATCAATATAACATGCATTATTACCCATATTATGCAATTATTATCGATAGGACTATAATAAATGTACTTATTACTTTTATTATTGTGAATATAACATCCATTATTGCCCATATTATGCAGTTATTATCGATAGAACTGTAATAAATATACTTGTTACTTTTATTATTATCAATATAACATGCACTATTAGCCATATTTTACTAGTATTATCGCTAGAACTGCAATAACTATACGTATTACTCCCGATATTATCAATATAACATCCATTATTACCCATATTATGCAGTTATTATCGCTAGAACTGTAATAATTATACTTACTACTCCCGATATTATCAATATAACATGCATTATTACCCATATAATGCAGTTACTATCGCTAGAATTGTAATAATTATACTTATTACTCATATTATTATCAATATAACATGCATTATTACGCATATTATGCAGTTATAATCGCTAGAACTATAATAAATATACTTAGTACTTTTATTATCATCAATATAACATGCATTATTACCCATATTATGCAGTTACTATCGATAGAACTATAATAAATATACTTATTACTTTTATCATTATCAATATAACATACACTATTAGCCATATTGTACTATTATTATCGCTAGAACTATAATAATTATACTTATTACTCCTGATATTATCAATATAACATGCATTATTACCCATATAATGCAGGTATTATCGCTAGAACTGTAATAGTTATACTTATTACTTATATTATTATCAATATAGCATGCATTATTACCCATATAATGCAGTCATTATCGCTAGGACTGTAATAATTATACTTATTACTTATGTTATCATCAATATAACATGCATTATTACCCATATTATGCAGTTATTATCGCTAGAACTATAATAATTATACTTATTACTCCCGACATTATCAATATAACATCCATTATTACCCATATAATGGAGTTATTATCGCTAAATCTGTAATAATTATACTTATTACATATATTATTATCAATATTATATGCATTATTACTCATATAATGCAGTTATTATACATAGAACTATAATAAATGTAATTATTACTTTTATTATTGTCAATATAACATGCACTATTAGCCATATTTTACTATTATTATCGCTAGAACTATAATAATTATACTTATTACTCCCAATATTATCAATATAACATGCATTATTACCCATATAATGCAGTTATTGTCGCTAGAACTGTAATGATTATACTTATTACTTATATTATTATCAGTATAACATGCATTATTACCCATATAATGCAGTTATTATCGCTAGAACTGTAATAAATATACTTATTACTTATATTATTATCACTATAACATGCATTATTACCCTATATTATGCAGTTATTATACATAGAACTATAATAAATATAATTATTACTTTTATTATTGTCAATATAACATGCACTATTAGCCATATTTTACTATTATTATCGCTAAATCTATAATAATTATACTATTACTCCCAATATTATCAATATAACATGCATTATTACCCATATAATGCAGTCATTATCGCTAGGACTGTAATAATTATACTTATTACATATATTATTATCAATATTATATGCATTATTACTCATATAATGCAGTTATTATACATAGAACTATAATAAATATAATTATTACTTTTATTATTGTCAATATAACATGCACTATTAGCCATATTTTACTATTATTATCGCTAGAACTATAATAATTATACTTATTACTCCCAATATTATCAATTTAACATGCATTATTACCCATATAATGCAGTCATTATCGCTAGGACTGTAATAATTATACTTATTACTTATGTTATCATCAATATAACATGCATTATTACCCATATTATGCAGTTATTATCGCTAGAACTATAATAATTATACTTATTACTCCCGATATTATCAATATAACATCCATTATTACCCATATAATGCAGTTATTATCGCTATAACTGTAGTAATTATCCTTATTACTTATATTATTATCAATATAACATGCATTATTACCCATATTATGCAGTTATTATACATAGAACTATAATAAATATAATTATTACTTTTATTATTGTCAATATAACATGCACTATTAGCCATATTTTACTATTATTATCGCTAGAACTATAATAATTATACTTATTACTCCCAATATTATCAATTTAACATGCATTATTACCCATATAATGCAGTCATTATCGCTAGGACTGTAATAATTATACTTATTACTTATGTTATCATCAATATAACATGCATTATTACCCATATTATGCAGTTATTATCGCTAGAAATATAATAATTATACTTATTACTCCCGATATTATCAATATAGCATGCATTATTACCCATATAATGCAGTCATTATCGCTAGGACTGTAATAATTATACTTATTACTTATGTTATCATCAATATAACATGCATTATTACCCATATTATGCAGTTATTATCGCTAGAACTATAATAATTATACTTATTACTCCCGACATTATCAATATAACATCCATTATTACCCATATAATGGAGTTATTATCGCTAAATCTGTAATAATTATACTTATTACATATATTATTATCAATATTATATGCATTATTACTCATATAATGCAGTTATTATACATAGAACTATAATAAATATAATTATTACTTTTATTATTGTCAATATAACATGCACTATTAGCCATATTTTACTATTATTATCGCTAGAACTATAATAATTATACTTATTACTCCCAATATTATCAATATAACATGCATTATTACCCATATAATGCAGTTATTGTCGCTAGAACTGTAATGATTATACTTATTACTTATATTATTATCAGTATAACATGCATTATTACCCATATAATGCAGTTATTATCGCTAGAACTGTAATAAATATACTTATTACTTATATTATTATCACTATAACATGCATTATTACCCTATATTATGCAGTTATTATACATAGAACTATAATAAATATAATTATTACTTTTATTATTGTCAATATAACATGCACTATTAGCCATATTTTACTATTATTATCGCTAAATCTATAATAATTATACTTATTACTCCCAATATTATCAATATAACATGCATTATTACCCATATAATGCAGTCATTATCGCTAGGACTGTAATAATTATACTTATTACATATATTATTATCAATATTATATGCATTATTACTCATATAATGCAGTTATTATACATAGAACTATAATAAATATAATTATTACTTTTATTATTGTCAATATAACATGCACTATTAGCCATATTTTACTATTATTATCGCTAGAACTATAATAATTATACTTATTACTCCCAATATTATCAATTTAACATGCATTATTACCCATATAATGCAGTCATTATCGCTAAGACTGTAATAATTATACTTATTACTTATGTTATCATCAATATAACATGCATTATTACCCATATTATGCAGTTATTATCGCTAGAACTATAATAATTATACTTATTACTCCCGATATTATCAATATAACATCCATTATTACCCATATAATGCAGTTATTATCGCTATAACTGTAGTAATTATCCTTATTACTGATATTATTATCAATATAACATGCATTATTACCTATATTATGCAGTTATTATCGATAGAACTATAATAAATATACTTATTACTTTTATTATTATCAATATAACATGCACTATTAGCCATATTTTACTATTATTATCGCTAGAAATAGAATAATTATACTTATTACTCCCAATATTATCAATATAACATGCATTATTACCCATATAATGCAGTTATTATCGCTAGAACTGCAATAATTGTACTTATTACTTATATTATTATCAATATAACATGCATTATTACCCATATTATGCAGTTATTATCGCTAGAACTATAATAAATATACGTATTACTTTTATTATCATCAATATAACATGCATTACTACCCATATTATGCAGTTATTATCGCTAGAACTATAATAATTATACTTATTACTCCCGATATTATCAATATAACATCCATTATTACCCATATAATGGAGTTATTATCGCTAAAACTGTAATAATTATACTTATTACTTATATTATCATCAATATAACATGCATTATTACCCATATTATGCCGTTATTATCGCTAGAACTATAATAATTGTACTTATTACTTCCGATATTATCATTACAACATGCATTATTACCCATATAATGCAGATATTATCGCTAGAACTGTAATAATTATACTTATTACATATATTATTAGCAATATAACGTGCACTATTACCCATATTATGCAGTTATTATTGATAGAACTATAATAAATATACTTATCACTTTCATTATTATCAATATTAGATGCATTATTACCTATGTTATGCAGTTATTATCGCTAGAACTGTAATAAATATACTTATTACTTTTATTATTATCAATATAACATGCATTATTGCCCATATCATGCAATTATTATCGCTAGAACTATAATAAATATACTTATTACTCCTGATATTATCAATATAACACCCATTATTACCCATATAATGCAGTTATTATCGCTAGAACTGCAATAATTGTACTTATTACTTATATTATTATCAATATAACGTGCATTATTACCCATATTATGCAGTTATTATCGCTAGAACTATAATAAATATACGTATTACTTTTATTATCATCAATATAACATGCATTATTACCCATATTATGCTGTTATTATCGATAGAACTGTAATAAATATACTTATTACTTTTATTATTATCAATATAACATGCACTATTAGCCATATTTTACTATTATTATCGCTAGAAATAGAATAATTATACTTATTACTCCCAATATTATCAATATAACATGCATTATTACCCATATAATGCAGTTATTATCGCTAGAACTGTAATAATTATACTTATTACTTATATAATTATCAATATAACATGCATTATTACCCATATTATGCAGTTATAATCGCTAGAAATATTATAAATATACTTAGTACTTTTATTATCATCAATATAACATGCATTATTACCCATATTAAGCAGTTACTATCGATAGAACTATTACAAATATACTTTATACTATTAATATTATCAATATAACATGCACTATTAGCCATATTTTACTATTATTATCGCTGGAACAATAATGATTATACTTATTACGCCCAATATTATCAATATAACATGCATTATTACCCATATAATGCAGTTATTATCGCTAGAACTGTAATAAGTATACTTATTACTTATATTATTATCAATATAACATGCATTATTACCCATATTATGCAGTTATTATACATAGAACTATAATAAATATAATTATTACTTTTATTATTGTCAATATAACATGCACTATTAGCCATATTTTACTATTATTATCGCTAAATCTATAATTATTATACTTATTACTCCCAATATTATCAATGTAACATGCATTATTACCCATATAATGCAGTCATTATCGCTAGGACTGTAATAATTATACTTATTACATATATTATTATCATTATTATATGCATTATTACTCATATAATGCAGTTATTATACATAGAACTATAATAAATATAATTATTACTTTTATTATTGTCAATATAACATGCACTGTTAGCCATATTTTACTATTATTATCGCTAGAACTATAATAATTATACTTATTACTCCCAATATTATCAATTTAACATGCATTATTACCCATATAATGCAGTCATTATCGCTAGGACTGTAATAATTATACTTATTACTTATGTTATCATCAATATAACATGCATTATTACCCATATTATGCAGTTATTATCGCTAGAACTATAATAATTATACTTATTACTCCCGATATTATCAATATAACATCCATTGTTACCCATATAATGCAGTTATTATCGCTATAACCGTAGTAATTATCCTTATTACTGGTATTATTATCAATATAACACGCATTATTACCTATATTATGCAGTTATAATCGATAGAACTGTAATAAATATACTTATTACTTTTATTATTATCCATATAACATGCACTATTAGCCATATTTTACTATTATTATCGCTAGAACTATAATAATTATACTGATTACTCCCAATATTATCAATATAACATGCATTATTACATATATAATGCAGTTATTATCGCTAGAACTGTAATAATTATACTTATTACTTCCGATATTATCATTACAACATGCATTATTACCCATATAATGCAGTTATTATCGCTAGAACTGTAATAATTATACTTATTACATATATTATTAGCAATATAACGTGCATTATTACCCATATTATGCAGTTATAATCGCTAGAACTATAATGAATATACTTAGTTCTTTTATTATCATTAATATAACATGCATTATTACCCATATTATGCAGTTATTATCGCTAGAACTGTAATAAATATACTTATTTCTTTTATTATCATCAATATAACATGCATTATTACCCATATTATGCAGTTATTATCGATAGAACTGTAATAAATATACTTATTACTTTTATTATTATCAATATAACATGCACTATTAGCCATATTTTACTATTATTATCGCTAGAACTATAATAATTATACTTATTACTTATATTATTAGCAATATAACGTGCGTTATTACCCATATAATGCAGTTATTATCGCCAGAACTATAATAATTATACTTATTACTTATATTATTAGCAATATAACGTGCGTTATTACCCATATAATGCAGTTATTATCGCCAGAACTGTAATAATTATACTTATTACTTATATTATTAGCAATATAACGTGCATTATTACCAATATTATGCAGTTATTATCGATAGAACTGTAATAAATATACTGATTACTTTTATTATTATCAATATAACATGCACTATTATCCATATTGTACTATTATTATCGCTAGAACTATAATAATTATACTTATTACTCCCGATATTATCAATAGAACATGCACTATTAGCCATATTTTACTATTATTATCGCTCGGACTATAATAATTATACTTATTACTCCCAATATTATCAATATAACATGCATTATTAGCCATATAATGCAGTTATTATCGCTAAAACTGTAATAATTATACTTATTACTTATATTATTGGCAATATAACGTGCATTATTACCCATATAATGCAGTTATTATCGCCAGAACTGTAATAATTATACTTATTACTTATACTATTATCAATATAACATGCATTATTACCCATATTAAGCAGTTATTATCGCTAGAACTATAATAAATATACGTATTACTTTTATTATCATCAATATAACATGCATTAATACCCATATTATGCAGTTATTATCGATAGAACTGTAATAAAAATACTTATTACTTTTATTATTATCAATATAACATGCACTATTAGCCATATTTTACTATTATTATCGCTAGAACTATAACAATTATACTTATTACTCCCGATATTATCAATATAACATGCATTATTAGCCATATTGTACTATTATTATCGCTAGAACTATAATAATTATACTTATTACTCCCGATATTATCAATATAACATGCATTATTACCCATATAATGCAGTTATTATCGCTAGAACTGTAATAATTATACTTATTACTTATATTGTTAGCAATATAACGTGCATTATTACCCATATTATGCAGTTATTACCGCTAGAACTGTAATAATTATACTTATTACTTATATTATTATCAATATAACATGCATTATTACCCATATTATGCAGGTATAATCGCTAGAACTATAATAAATATAGTTACTACTTTTATTATCATCAATATAACATGCATTAATACCCATATTATGCAGTTATTATCGATAGAACTGTAATAAATATACTTATTACTTTTATTATTATCAATATAACATGCACTATTAGCCATATTTTACTATTATTATCGCTAGAACTATAACAATTATACTTATTACTCCCGATATTATCAATTTAACATGCATTATTAGCCATATTGTACTATTATTATCGCTAGAACTATAATAATTATACTTATTACTCCCGATATTATCAATATAACATGCATTATTACCCATATAATGCAGTTATTATCGCTAGAACTGTAATAATTATACTTATTACTTATATTGTTAGCAATATAACGTGCATTATTACCCATATTATGCAGTTATTATCGCTAGAACTGTAATAATTATACTTATTACTTATATTATTATCAATATAACATGCATTATTACCCATATTATGCAGTTATTATCGCTAGAACTATAATAAATATACGTATTACTTTTATTATCATCAATATAACATGCATCATTACCCATATTATGCAGTTATTATCGATAGAACTGTAATACATATACTTATTACTTTTATTATTATCAATAGAACATGCACTATTAGCCATATTTTACTATTATTATCGCTAGGACTATAATAATTATACTTATTACTCCCAATATTATCAATATAACATGCATTATTACCCATATAATGCAGTTATTATCGCTAGAACTGTAATACATATACTTACTACTTTCATTATCATCAATATAACATGCATTATTACCCATATTATGCAGTTATTATCCATAGAACTATAATAAATATACTTATTACTTTTATTACTATCAATATAACATGCATTATTACCCATATTATGCAGTTATTATCGATAGAACTGTACTAAATATACTTACTACTTTCATTATCATCAATATAACATGCATTATTACCCATATTATGCAGTTATTATCGATAGAACTATAATAAATATACTTATTACTTTTATTATTATCAATATAACATGCATTATTACCCATATACTGCAGTTAATATCGCCAGAACTGTAATAATTATACTTATTACATATATTATTATCAATATAACATGCATTATTACCCATATTATGCAGTTATCATCGATTGAACTGTAATAAATATACTTATTACTTTTATTATTATCAATATAACATGCACTATTAGCCATATTTTACTATTATTATCGCAAGAACTATAATACTTATACTTACTACTCCCGATATTATCAATATAACGTGCATTATTCGCCATATTGTACTATTATTATCGCTAGAACTGCAATAATTATACTTATTACTCCCAATATTATCAATATAACATGCACTATTACCCATATTTTACGATTATCATCGCTAGAACTATAATAATTATACTTATTACTCCCGATATTATCAATATAACATGCATTATTACGCATATAATGCAGATATTATCGCTAGAACAGTAATAAATATACTTACAACTTTCATTATCATCAATATAACATGCATTATTACCCATATTATGCAGTTATTATCGATAGAACTGTAATAAATATACTGATTACTTTTATTATTATCAATATAACATGCACTATTATCCATATTGTACTATTATTATCGCTAGAACTATAATAATTATACTTATTACTCCCGATATTATCAATATAACATGCATTATTAGCCATATTGTGCTAGTATTATCGCTAGAACTAAAATAATTATACTTATTACTCCCGATATTATCAATATAACGTGCATTATTACCCCTATTATGCAGTTATTATCGCTAGAACTGGAATAATTATACTTATTACTTATATTATTATCAATATAACATGCATTATTACCCATATAATGCAGTTATTATCGCTAGAACTGTAATAATTATACTTATTACTTATATTATTAGCAATATAACGTGCATTATTACCCTTATTATGCAGTTATTATCGCTAGAACTATAATAAATATACGTATTACTTTTATTATCATCAATATAACATGCATTATTACCCATATTATGCAGTTATAATCGCTAGAACTATAATAATTATACTTATTACTTCCGATATTATCATTACAACATGCATTATTACCCATATAATGCAGTTATTATCGCTAGAACTGTAATAATTATACTTATTACATACATAATTAGCAATATAACGTGCATTATTACCCATATTATGCAGTTATTATTGATAGAACTATAATAAATATACTTATCACTTTCATTATTATCAATATTAGATGCATTATTACCTATGTTATGCAGTTATTATCGCTAGAACTATAATAAATATACTTATTACTCCCTATATTATCAATATAACATCCATTATTACCCATATAATGCAGTTATTATCGCTATAACTGTAGTCATTTTCCTTATTACTGATATTATTATCAATATAACATGCATTATTACCTATATTATGCAGTTATTATCGATAGAACTGTAATAAATATACTTATTACTTTTATTACCATCAATACAACATGCATTATTATCCATATTATGCAGTTATTATCGCTAGAACTGTAACAATTATACTTATTACTTATATTATTATCAATATAACATGCATTATTACCCATATAATGGAGCTATTATCGCTAGAACTGTAATAATTATACTTATTACTTATATTATTATCAATATAACATGCATTATTAGCCATATTTTACTATTATTATCGCTAGAACTATAATAATTATACTTATTACTCCCGATATTATCAATATAACATGCATTATTACCCATATTATGCAATTATTATCGATAGAACTATAATAAATGTACTTATTACTTTTATTATCATCAATATAACATGCATTATTACCCATATTATGCAATTATTATCGATAGGACTATAATAAATGTACTTATTACTTTTATTATTGTGAATATAACATCCATTATTGCCCATATTATGCAGTTATTATCGATAGAACTGTAATAAATATACTTGTTACTTTTATTATTATCAATATAACATGCACTATTAGCCATATTTTACTAGTATTATCGCTAGAACTGCAATAACTATACGTATTACTCCCGATATTATCAATATAACATCCATTATTACCCATATTATGCAGTTATTATCGCTAGAACTGTAATAATTATACTTACTACTCCCGATATTATCAATATAACATGCATTATTACCCATATAATGCAGTTACTATCGCTAGAATTGTAATAATTATACTTATTACTCATATTATTATCAATATAACATGCATTATTACGCATATTATGGAGTTATAATCGCTAGAACTATAATAAATATACTTAGTACTTTTATTATCATCAATATAACATGCATTATTACCCATATTATGCAGTTACTATCGATAGAACTATAATAAATATACTTATTACTTTTATCATTATCAATATAACATACACTATTAGCCATATTGTACTATTATTATCGCTAGAACTATAATAATTATACTTATTACTCCTGATATTATCAATATAACATGCATTATTACCCATATAATGCAGGTATTATCGCTAGAACTGTAATAGTTATACTTATTACTTATATTATTATCAATATAGCATGCATTATTACCCATATAATGCAGTCATTATCGCTAGGACTGTAATAATTATACTTATTACTTATGTTATCATCAATATAACATGCATTATTACCCATATTATGCAGTTATTATCGCTAGAACTATAATAATTATACTTATTACTCCCGACATTATCAATATAACATCCATTATTACCCATATAATGGAGTTATTATCGCTAAATCTGTAATAATTATACTTATTACATATATTATTATCAATATTATATGCATTATTACTCATATAATGCAGTTATTATACATAGAACTATAATAAATGTAATTATTACTTTTATTATTGTCAATATAACATGCACTATTAGCCATATTTTACTATTATTATCGCTAGAACTATAATAATTATACTTATTACTCCCAATATTATCAATATAACATGCATTATTACCCATATAATGCAGTTATTGTCGCTAGAACTGTAATGATTATACTTATTACTTATATTATTATCAGTATAACATGCATTATTACCCATATAATGCAGTTATTATCGCTAGAACTGTAATAAATATACTTATTACTTATATTATTATCACTATAACATGCATTATTACCCTATATTATGCAGTTATTATACATAGAACTATAATAAATATAATTATTACTTTTATTATTGTCAATATAACATGCACTATTAGCCATATTTTACTATTATTATCGCTAAATCTATAATAATTATACTATTACTCCCAATATTATCAATATAACATGCATTATTACCCATATAATGCAGTCATTATCGCTAGGACTGTAATAATTATACTTATTACATATATTATTATCAATATTATATGCATTATTACTCATATAATGCAGTTATTATACATAGAACTATAATAAATATAATTATTACTTTTATTATTGTCAATATAACATGCACTATTAGCCATATTTTACTATTATTATCGCTAGAACTATAATAATTATACTTATTACTCCCAATATTATCAATTTAACATGCATTATTACCCATATAATGCAGTCATTATCGCTAGGACTGTAATAATTATACTTATTACTTATGTTATCATCAATATAACATGCATTATTACCCATATTATGCAGTTATTATCGCTAGAACTATAATAATTATACTTATTACTCCCGATATTATCAATATAACATCCATTATTACCCATATAATGCAGTTATTATCGCTATAACTGTAGTAATTATCCTTATTACTTATATTATTATCAATATAACATGCATTATTACCCATATTATGCAGTTATTATACATAGAACTATAATAAATATAATTATTACTTTTATTATTGTCAATATAACATGCACTATTAGCCATATTTTACTATTATTATCGCTAGAACTATAATAATTATACTTATTACTCCCAATATTATCAATTTAACATGCATTATTACCCATATAATGCAGTCATTATCGCTAGGACTGTAATAATTATACTTATTACTTATGTTATCATCAATATAACATGCATTATTACCCATATTATGCAGTTATTATCGCTAGAACTATAATAATTATACTTATTACTCCCGATATTATCAATATAGCATGCATTATTACCCATATAATGCAGTCATTATCGCTAGGACTGTAATAATTATACTTATTACTTATGTTATCATCAATATAACATGCATTATTACCCATATTATGCAGTTATTATCGCTAGAACTATAATAATTATACTTATTACTCCCGACATTATCAATATAACATCCATTATTACCCATATAATGGAGTTATTATCGCTAAATCTGTAATAATTATACTTATTACATATATTATTATCAATATTATATGCATTATTACTCATATAATGCAGTTATTATACATAGAACTATAATAAATATAATTATTACTTTTATTATTGTCAATATAACATGCACTATTAGCCATATTTTACTATTATTATCGCTAGAACTATAATAATTATACTTATTACTCCCAATATTATCAATATAACATGCATTATTACCCATATAATGCAGTTATTGTCGCTAGAACTGTAATGATTATACTTATTACTTATATTATTATCAGTATAACATGCATTATTACCCATATAATGCAGTTATTATCGCTAGAACTGTAATAAATATACTTATTACTTATATTATTATCACTATAACATGCATTATTACCCTATATTATGCAGTTATTATACATAGAACTATAATAAATATAATTATTACTTTTATTATTGTCAATATAACATGCACTATTAGCCATATTTTACTATTATTATCGCTAAATCTATAATAATTATACTTATTACTCCCAATATTATCAATATAACATGCATTATTACCCATATAATGCAGTCATTATCGCTAGGACTGTAATAATTATACTTATTACATATATTATTATCAATATTATATGCATTATTACTCATATAATGCAGTTATTATACATAGAACTATAATAAATATAATTATTACTTTTATTATTGTCAATATAACATGCACTATTAGCCATATTTTACTATTATTATCGCTAGAACTATAATAATTATACTTATTACTCCCAATATTATCAATTTAACATGCATTATTACCCATATAATGCAGTCATTATCGCTAAGACTGTAATAATTATACTTATTACTTATGTTATCATCAATATAACATGCATTATTACCCATATTATGCAGTTATTATCGCTAGAACTATAATAATTATACTTATTACTCCCGATATTATCAATATAACATCCATTATTACCCATATAATGCAGTTATTATCGCTATAACTGTAGTAATTATCCTTATTACTGATATTATTATCAATATAACATGCATTATTACCTATATTATGCAGTTATTATCGATAGAACTATAATAAATATACTTATTACTTTTATTATTATCAATATAACATGCACTATTAGCCATATTTTACTATTATTATCGCTAGAAATAGAATAATTATACTTATTACTCCCAATATTATCAATATAACATGCATTATTACCCATATAATGCAGTTATTATCGCTAGAACTGCAATAATTGTACTTATTACTTATATTATTATCAATATAACATGCATTATTACCCATATTATGCAGTTATTATCGCTAGAACTATAATAAATATACGTATTACTTTTATTATCATCAATATAACATGCATTACTACCCATATTATGCAGTTATTATCGCTAGAACTATAATAATTATACTTATTACTCCCGATATTATCAATATAACATCCATTATTACCCATATAATGGAGTTATTATCGCTAAAACTGTAATAATTATACTTATTACTTATATTATCATCAATATAACATGCATTATTACCCATATTATGCCGTTATTATCGCTAGAACTATAATAATTGTACTTATTACTTCCGATATTATCATTACAACATGCATTATTACCCATATAATGCAGATATTATCGCTAGAACTGTAATAATTATACTTATTACATATATTATTAGCAATATAACGTGCACTATTACCCATATTATGCAGTTATTATTGATAGAACTATAATAAATATACTTATCACTTTCATTATTATCAATATTAGATGCATTATTACCTATGTTATGCAGTTATTATCGCTAGAACTGTAATAAATATACTTATTACTTTTATTATTATCAATATAACATGCATTATTGCCCATATCATGCAATTATTATCGCTAGAACTATAATAAATATACTTATTACTCCTGATATTATCAATATAACACCCATTATTACCCATATAATGCAGTTATTATCGCTAGAACTGCAATAATTGTACTTATTACTTATATTATTATCAATATAACGTGCATTATTACCCATATTATGCAGTTATTATCGCTAGAACTATAATAAATATACGTATTACTTTTATTATCATCAATATAACATGCATTATTACCCATATTATGCTGTTATTATCGATAGAACTGTAATAAATATACTTATTACTTTTATTATTATCAATATAACATGCACTATTAGCCATATTTTACTATTATTATCGCTAGAAATAGAATAATTATACTTATTACTCCCAATATTATCAATATAACATGCATTATTACCCATATAATGCAGTTATTATCGCTAGAACTGTAATAATTATACTTATTACTTATATAATTATCAATATAACATGCATTATTACCCATATTATGCAGTTATAATCGCTAGAAATATTATAAATATACTTAGTACTTTTATTATCATCAATATAACATGCATTATTACCCATATTAAGCAGTTACTATCGATAGAACTATTACAAATATACTTTATACTATTAATATTATCAATATAACATGCACTATTAGCCATATTTTACTATTATTATCGCTGGAACAATAATGATTATACTTATTACGCCCAATATTATCAATATAACATGCATTATTACCCATATAATGCAGTTATTATCGCTAGAACTGTAATAAGTATACTTATTACTTATATTATTATCAATATAACATGCATTATTACCCATATTATGCAGTTATTATACATAGAACTATAATAAATATAATTATTACTTTTATTATTGTCAATATAACATGCACTATTAGCCATATTTTACTATTATTATCGCTAAATCTATAATTATTATACTTATTACTCCCAATATTATCAATGTAACATGCATTATTACCCATATAATGCAGTCATTATCGCTAGGACTGTAATAATTATACTTATTACATATATTATTATCATTATTATATGCATTATTACTCATATAATGCAGTTATTATACATAGAACTATAATAAATATAATTATTACTTTTATTATTGTCAATATAACATGCACTGTTAGCCATATTTTACTATTATTATCGCTAGAACTATAATAATTATACTTATTACTCCCAATATTATCAATTTAACATGCATTATTACCCATATAATGCAGTCATTATCGCTAGGACTGTAATAATTATACTTATTACTTATGTTATCATCAATATAACATGCATTATTACCCATATTATGCAGTTATTATCGCTAGAACTATAATAATTATACTTATTACTCCCGATATTATCAATATAACATCCATTGTTACCCATATAATGCAGTTATTATCGCTATAACCGTAGTAATTATCCTTATTACTGGTATTATTATCAATATAACACGCATTATTACCTATATTATGCAGTTATAATCGATAGAACTGTAATAAATATACTTATTACTTTTATTATTATCCATATAACATGCACTATTAGCCATATTTTACTATTATTATCGCTAGAACTATAATAATTATACTGATTACTCCCAATATTATCAATATAACATGCATTATTACATATATAATGCAGTTATTATCGCTAGAACTGTAATAATTATACTTATTACTTCCGATATTATCATTACAACATGCATTATTACCCATATAATGCAGTTATTATCGCTAGAACTGTAATAATTATACTTATTACATATATTATTAGCAATATAACGTGCATTATTACCCATATTATGCAGTTATAATCGCTAGAACTATAATGAATATACTTAGTTCTTTTATTATCATTAATATAACATGCATTATTACCCATATTATGCAGTTATTATCGCTAGAACTGTAATAAATATACTTATTACTTTTATTATCATCAATACAACATGCATTATTACCCATATTATGCAGTTATTATCGCTATCACTGTAATAAATATACTTATCACTTTTATTATTGTCAATATAACATGCATTGTTACCCATATTATGCAGTTATTATCGATAGAACTGTAATAAATATAATTATTACTTTTATTATTATCAATATAACATGCATTATTACCCATATTTTACTATTATTATCGCTAGAACTATAATAATTATACTTATTACTCCCGATATTATCAATATAACATGCATTATTACCCATATTATGCAGTTATTATCGATAGAACTGTAATAAATATACTTGGTCCTTCTATTATTATCAATATAACATGCACTATTAGCCATATTTTACTAGTATTATCGCTAGAACTGCAATAATTATACGTATTACTCCCGATATTATCAATATAACATCCATTATTACCCATATTATGCAGTTATTATCGCTAGAACTGTAATAATTATACTTACTACTCCCGAATTATCAATATAACATGCATTATTACCCATATAATGCAGTTACTATCGCTAGAATTGTAATAATTATACTTATTACTTATATTATTATCAATATAACATGCATTATTACGCATATTATGCAGTTATAATCGCTAGAACTATAATAAATATACTTAGTACTTTTATTATCATCAATATAACATGCATTATTACCCATATTATGCAGTTACTATCGATAGAACTATAATAAATATACTTATTACTTTTATCATTATCAATATAACATACACTATTAGCCATATTGTACTATTATTATCGCTAGAACTATAATAATTATACTTATTACTCCTGATATTATCAATATAACATGCATTATTACCCATATAATGCAGGTATTATCGCTAGGACTGTAATAATTATACTTATTACTTATGTTATCATCAATATAACATGCATTATTACCCATATAATGCAGTCATTATCGCTAGGACTGTAATAATTATACTTATTACTTATGTTATCATCAATATAACATCCACTATTACCCATATAATGCAGTTATTATCGCTATAACTGTAGTAATTATCCTTATTACTGATATTATTATCAATATAACATGCATTATTACCTATATTATGCAGTTATTATCGATAGAACTGTAATAAATATGCTTATTACTTTTATTATTATCCATATAACATGCACTATTAGCCATATTTTACTATTATTATCGCTAGAACTATAATGATTATACTTATTACGCCCAATATTATCAATATAACATGCATTATTACCCATATAATGCAGTTATTATCGCTAGAACTGTAATAAATATACTTATTACTTGTATTATTATCACTATAACATGCATTATTACCCTATATTATGCAGTTATTATCGATAGAACTATAATAAATATACTTATTACTTTTATTATTATCAATGTAACATGCACTACTAGCCATATTTTACTATTATTATCGCTAGAACTAGAATAATTATACTTATTACGCCCAATATTATCAATATAACATGCATTATTACCCATATAATGCAGTTATTATCGCTAGAACTGTAATAAATATACTTATTACTTATATTATTATCAATATAACATGCACTATTAGCCATATTTTACAATTATTATCGCTAGAACTATAATAATTTTACTTATTACTACCGATATTATCAATATAACATGCATTATTACCCAGATAATGCAGTTATTAATGCTAGATCTGTAATAAGTATACTTATTACTTATATTATTATCAATATAACATGCATTATTACCCATATTATGCAGTTATTATACATAGAACTATAATAAATATAATTATTACTTTTATTATTGTCAATATAACATGCACTATTAGCCGTATTTTACTATTATTATCGCTAGAACTATAATAATTATACTTATTACTCCCAATATTATCAATTTAACATGCATTATTACCCATATAATGGAGTTATTATCGCTAGGACTGTAATAGTTATACTTATTACTTATGTTATCATCAATATAACATGCATTATTACCCATATTATGCAGTTATTATCGCTAGAACTATAATAATTATACTTATTACTCCCGATATTATCAATATAACATCCATTATTACCCATATAATGGAGTTATTATCGCTAAAACTGTAATAATTATACTTATTACTTATATTATCATCAATATAACATGCATTATTACCCATATTATGCCGTTATTATCGCTAGAACTATAATAATTGTACTTATTACTTATATTATTATCAATATAACATGCATTATTACCCATATTATGCAGTTATTATCGCTAGAACTATAATAAATATACGTATTACTTTTATTATCATCAATATAACATGCATTATTACCCATATTATGCTGTTATTATCGATAGAACTGTAATAAATACACTTATTACTTTTATTATTATCAATATAACATGCACTATTAGCCATATTTAACTATTATTATCGCTAGAACTATAATAATTATAATTATTACTACCAATATTATGAATATAACATGCATTATTACCCATATTATGCAGTTATAATCGCTAGAACTATAATAAATATACGTATTACTTTTATTATCATCAATATAACATGCATTATTACCCATATTATGCAGTTATTATCGACAGAACTATAATGATTATACTTATTACTCCCAATATTATCAATATAACATGCATTATTACCCATATAATGCAGTTATTGTCGCTAGAACTGTAATGATTATACTTATTACTTATATTATTATCAGTATAACATGCATTATTACCCATATAATGCAGTCATTATCGCTAGGACTGTAATAATTATACTTATTACATATATTATTATCAATATTATATGCATTATTACTCATATAATGCAGTTATTATACATAGAACTATAATAAATATAATTATTACTTTTATTATTGTCAATATAACATGCACTGTTAGCCATATTTTACTATTATTATCGCTAGAACTATAATAATTATACTTATTACTCCCAATATTATCAATTTAACATGCATTATTACCCATATAATGCAGTCATTATCGCTAGGACTGTAATAATTATACTTATTACTTATGTTATCATCAATATAACATGCATTATTACCCATATTATGCAGTTATTATCGCTAGAACTATAATAATTATACTTATTACTCCCGATATTATCAATATAACATCCATTATTACCCATATAATGGAGTTATTATCGCTAAAACTGTAATAATTATACTTATTACATATATTATTATCAATATTATGTGCATTATTACTCATATAATGCAGTTATTATACATAGAACTATAATAAATATAATTATTACTTTTATTATTATCCATATAACATGCACTATTAGCCATATTTTACTATTATTATCGCTAGAACTATAATAATTATACTGATTACTCCCAATATTATCAATATAACATGCATTATTACATATATAATGCAGTTATTATCGCTAGAACTGTAATAATTATACTTATTAATTACATTATTATCAATATAACATGCATTATTACAGATATTATGCAGTTATAATCGCTAGAACTATAATAAATATACTTAGAATTTTTATTATCATCAATATAACATGCACTATTATCCATATTATGCAGTTATTATCGCTAGAACTGTAATAATTATACTTATTACTTATATTATTATCAATATAACATGCATTATTACCCTATATTATGCAGTTATTATCGATAGAACTATAATAAATATACTTATTACTTTTATTATTATCAATATAAAATGCACTATTAGCCATATTTTACTATTATTATCGCTAGAAATAGAATAATTATACTTATTACTCCCAATATTATCAATATAACATGCATTATTACCCATATAATGCAGTTATTATCGCTAGAACTGTAATAATTATACTTATTACTTATATAATTATCAATATAACATGCATTATTACCCATATTATGCAGTTATAATCGCTAGAAATATTATAAATATACTTAGTACTTTTATTATCATCAATATAACATGCATTATTACCCATATTAAGCAGTTATTATCGATAGAACTATTACAAATATACTTTATACTATTAATATTATCAATATAACATGCACTATTAGCCATATTTTACTATTATTATCGCTAGAACTGTAATAAGTATACTTATTACTTATATTATTATCAATATAACATGCATTATTACCCATATTATGCAGTTATTATACATAGAACTATAATAAATATAATTATTACTTTTATTATTGTCAATATAACATGCACTATTAGCCATATTTTACTATTATTATCGCTAGAACTATAATAATTATACTTATTACTCCCAATATTATCAATTTAACATGCATTATTACCCATATAATGCAGTTATTATCGCTAGAACTGTAATACATATACTTACTACTTTCATTATCATCAATATAACATGCATTATTACCCATATTATGCAGTTATTATCCATAGAACTATAATAAATATACTTATTACTTTTATTACTATCAATATAACATGCATTATTACCCATATTATGCAGTTATTATCGATAGAACTGTACTAAATATACTTACTACTTTCATTATCATCAATATAACATGCATTATTACCCATATTATGCAGTTATTATCGATAGAACTATAATAAATATACTTATTACTTTTATTATTATCAATATAACATGCATTATTACCCATATACTGCAGTTAATATCGCCAGAACTGTAATAATTATACTTATTACATATATTATTATCAATATAACATGCATTATTACCCATATTATGCAGTTATCATCGATTGAACTGTAATAAATATACTTATTACTTTTATTATTATCAATATAACATGCACTATTAGCCATATTTTACTATTATTATCGCAAGAACTATAATACTTATACTTACTACTCCCGATATTATCAATATAACGTGCATTATTCGCCATATTGTACTATTATTATCGCTAGAACTGCAATAATTATACTTATTACTCCCAATATTATCAATATAACATGCACTATTACCCATATTTTACGATTATCATCGCTAGAACTATAATAATTATACTTATTACTCCCGATATTATCAATATAACATGCATTATTACGCATATAATGCAGATATTATCGCTAGAACAGTAAGAAATATACTTACAACTTTCATTATCATCAATATAACATGCATTATTACCCATATTATGCAGTTATTATCGATAGAACTGTAATAAATATACTGATTACTTTTATTATTATCAATATAACATGCACTATTATCCATATTGTACTATTATTATCGCTAGAACTATAATAATTATACTTATTACTCCCGATATTATCAATATAACATGCATTATTAGCCATATTGTGCTAGTATTATCGCTAGAACTAAAATAATTATACTTATTACTCCCGATATTATCAATATAACGTGCATTATTACCCCTATTATGCAGTTATTATCGCTAGAACTGGAATAATTATACTTATTACTTATATTATTATCAATATAACATGCATTATTACCCATATAATGCAGTTATTATCGCTAGAACTGTAATAATTATGCTTATTACTTATATTATTAGCAATATAACGTGCATTATTACCCATATAATGCAGTGATTATCGCTAGAACTGTAATAATTATACTCATTACTTATATTATTCTCAATATAACATGCATTATTACCCATATTATGCAGTTATAGTCGCTAGAACTGTAATAAATATACTTATTTCTTTTATTATCATCAATATAACATGCATTATTACCCATATTATGCAGTTATTATCGATAGAACTGTAATAAATATACTTATTACTTTTATTATTATCAATATAACATGCACTATTAGCCATATTTTACTATTATTATCGCTAGAACTATAATAATTATACTTATTACTTATATTATTAGCAATATAACGTGCGTTATTACCCATATAATGCAGTTATTATCGCCAGAACTATAATAATTATACTTATTACTTATATTATTAGCAATATAACGTGCGTTATTACCCATATAATGCAGTTATTATCGCCAGAACTGTAATAATTATACTTATTACTTATATTATTAGCAATATAACGTGCATTATTACCCATATAATGCAGTTATTATCGCTAGAACTGTAATAATTATACTTATTACTTATATTATTATCAATATAACATGTATTATTAGCCATATAATGCAGTTATTATCGCTAATACTGTAATAATTATACTTATTACTTATATTATTGGCAATATAACGTGCATTATTACCCATATAATGCAGTTATTATCGCCAGAACTGTAATAATTATACTTATTACTTATATTATTATCAATATAACATGCATTATTACCCATATTATGAAGTTATTATCGATAGAACTGTAATACATATACTTATTACTTTTATTATTATCAATAGAACATGCACTATTAGCCATATTTTACTATTATTATCGCTAGGACTATAATAATTATACTTATTACTCCCAATATTATCAATATAACATGCATTATTACCCATATAATGCAGTTATTATCGCTAGAACTGTAATAAATATACTTACTACTTTCATTATCATCAATATAACATGCATTATTACCCATATTATGCAGTTATTATCCATAGAACTATAATAAATATACTTATTACTTTTATTATTATCAATATAACATGCATTATTACCCATATTATGCAGTTATTATCGATAGAAGTATAATAAATATACTTATTACTTTTATTATTATCAATATAACAGGCACTCTTAGCCATATTTTACTATTATTATCGCTAGAACTATAATAATTATACTTATTACTTTTATTATTATCAATATAACATGCACTATTAGGCATATTGTACTATTATTATCGCTGGAACTGTAATAATTGTACTTATTACTCCCGATATTATCAATATAACATCCATTATTACCCAAATAATGCAGTTATTATCGCTAGAACTGTAATAATTATACTTATTACTTATATTATTCTCAATATAACATGCATTATTACCCATATTATGCAGTTATAATCGCTAGAACTATAATAAATATAGTTACTACTTTTATTATCATCAATATAACATGCATTATTACCCATATTATGCAGTTATTATCGATAGAACTATAATAAATATACTTATTACATTTATTATTATCAATATAACATGCACTATTAGCCATATTTTACTATTATTATCGCTAGAATTATAATAATTATACTTATTACTTATATTATTGGCAATATAACGTGCATTATTACCCATATAATGCAGTTATTATCGCCAGAACTGTAATAATTATACTTATTACTTATATTATTATTAATATAACATGCATTATTACCAATATTATGCAGTTATTATCGCTAGAACTATAATAAATATACGTATTACTTTTATTATCATCAATATAACATGCATCATTACCCATATTATGCAGTTATTATCGATAGAACTGTAATACATATACTTATTACTTTTATTATTATCAATATAACATGCACTATTAGCCATATTTTACTATTATTATCGCTAGAACTATAACAATTATACTTATTACTCCCGATATTATCAATTTAACATGCATTATTAGCCATATTGTACTATTATTATCGCTAGAACTATAATAATTATACTTATTACTCCCGATATTATCAATATAACATGCATTATTACCCATATAATGCAGTTATTATCGCTAGAACTGTAATAATTATACTTATTACTTATATTGTTAGCAATATAACGTGCATTATTACCCATATTATGCAGTTATTATCGCTAGAACTGTAATAATTATACTTATTACTTATATTATTATCAATATAACATGCATTATTACCCATATTATGCAGTTATTATCGCTAGAACTATAATAAATATACGTATTACTTTTATTATCATCAATATAACATGCATCATTACCCATATTGTGCAGTTATTATCGATAGAACTGTAATACATATACTTATTACTTTTATTATTATCAATAGAACATGCACTATTAGCCATATTTTACTATTATTATCGCTAGGACTATAATAATTATACTTATTACTCCCAATATTATCAATATAACATGCATTATTACCCATATAATGCAGTTATTATCGCTAGAACTGTAATACATATACTTACTACTTTCATTATCATCAATATAACATGCATTATTACCCATATTATGCAGTTATTATCCATAGAACTATAATAAATATACTTATTACTTTTATTACTATCAATATAACATGCATTATTACCCATATTATGCAGTTATTATCGATAGAACTGTACTAAATATACTTACTACTTTCATTATCATCAATATAACATGCATTATTACCCATATTATGCAGTTATTATCGATAGAACTATAATAAATATACTTATTACTTTTATTATTATCAATATAACATGCATTATTACCCATATACTGCAGTTAATATCGCCAGAACTGTAATAATTATACTTATTACATATATTATTATCAATATAACATGCATTATTACCCATATTATGCAGTTATCATCGATTGAACTGTAATAAATATACTTATTACTTTTATTATTATCAATATAACATGCACTATTAGCCATATTTTACTATTATTATCGCAAGAACTATAATACTTATACTTACTACTCCCGATATTATCAATATAACGTGCATTATTCGCCATATTGTACTATTATTATCGCTAGAACTGCAATAATTATACTTATTACTCCCAATATTATCAATATAACATGCACTATTACCCATATTTTACGATTATCATCGCTAGAACTATAATAATTATACTTATTACTCCCGATATTATCAATATAACATGCATTATTACGCATATAATGCAGATATTATCGCTAGAACAGTAAGAAATATACTTACAACTTTCATTATCATCAATATAACATGCATTATTACCCATATTATGCAGTTATTATCGATAGAACTGTAATAAATATACTGATTACTTTTATTATTATCAATATAACATGCACTATTATCCATATTGTACTATTATTATCGCTAGAACTATAATAATTATACTTATTACTCCCGATATTATCAATATAACATGCATTATTAGCCATATTGTGCTAGTATTATCGCTAGAACTAAAATAATTATACTTATTACTCCCGATATTATCAATATAACGTGCATTATTACCCCTATTATGCAGTTATTATCGCTAGAACTGGAATAATTATACTTATTACTTATATTATTATCGATATAACATGCATTATTACCCATATAATGCAGTTATTATCGCTAGAACTGTAATAATTATGCTTATTACTTATATTATTAGCAATATAACGTGCATTATTACCCATATAATGCAGTGATTATCGCTAGAACTGTAATAATTATACTCATTACTTATATTATTCTCAATATAACATGCATTATTACCCATATTATGCAGTTATAGTCGCTAGAACTGTAATAAATATACTTATTTCTTTTATTATCATCAATATAACATGCATTATTACCCATATTATGCAGTTATTATCGATAGAACTGTAATAAATATACTTATTACTTTTATTATTATCAATATAACATGCACTATTAGCCATATTTTACTATTATTATCGCTAGAACTATAATAATTATACTTATTACTTATATTATTAGCAATATAACGTGCGTTATTACCCATATAATGCAGTTATTATCGCCAGAACTATAATAATTATACTTATTACTTATATTATTAGCAATATAACGTGCGTTATTACCCATATAATGCAGTTATTATCGCCAGAACTGTAATAATTATACTTATTACTTATATTATTAGCAATATTACGTGCATTATTACCCATATAATGCAGTTATTATCGCTAGAACTGTAATAATTATACTTATTACTTATATTATTATCAATATAACATGTATTATTAGCCATATAATGCAGTTATTATCGCTAATACTGTAATAATTATACTTATTACTTATATTATTGGCAATATAACGTGCATTATTACCCATATAATGCAGTTATTATCGCCAGAACTGTAATAATTATACTTATTACTTATATTATTATCAATATAACATGCATTATTACCCATATTATGAAGTTATTATCGATAGAACTGTAATACATATACTTATTACTTTTATTATTATCAATAGAACATGCACTATTAGCCATATTTTACTATTATTATCGCTAGGACTATAATAATTATACTTATTACTCCCAATATTATCAATATAACATGCATTATTACCCATATAATGCAGTTATTATCGCTAGAACTGTAATAAATATACTTACTACTTTCATTATCATCAATATAACATGCATTATTACCCATATTATGCAGTTATTATCCATAGAACTATAATAAATATACTTATTACTTTTATTATTATCAATATAACATGCATTATTACCCATATTATGCAGTTATTATCGATAGAAGTATAATAAATATACTTATTACTTTTATTATTATCAATATAACAGGCACTCTTAGCCATATTTTACTATTATTATCGCTAGAACTATAATAATTATACTTATTACTTTTATTATTATCAATATAACATGCACTATTAGGCATATTGTACTATTATTATCGCTGGAACTGTAATAATTGTACTTATTACTCCCGATATTATCAATATAACATCCATTATTACCCAAATAATGCAGTTATTATCGCTAGAACTGTAATAATTATACTTATTACTTATATTATTCTCAATATAACATGCATTATTACCCATATTATGCAGTTATAATCGCTAGAACTATAATAAATATAGTTACTACTTTTATTATCATCAATATAACATGCATTATTACCCATATTATGCAGTTATTATCGATAGAACTATAATAAATATACTTATTACATTTATTATTATCAATATAACATGCACTATTAGCCATATTTTACTATTATTATCGCTAGAATTATAATAATTATACTTATTACTTATATTATTGGCAATATAACGTGCATTATTACCCATATAATGCAGTTATTATCGCCAGAACTGTAATAATTATACTTATTACTTATATTATTATTAATATAACATGCATTATTACCAATATTATGCAGTTATTATCGCTAGAACTATAATAAATATACGTATTACTTTTATTATCATCAATATAACATGCATCATTACCCATATTATGCAGTTATTATCGATAGAACTGTAATACATATACTTATTACTTTTATTATTATCAATATAACATGCACTATTAGCCATATTTTACTATTATTATCGCTAGAACTATAACAATTATACTTATTACTCCCGATATTATCAATTTAACATGCATTATTAGCCATATTGTACTATTATTATCGCTAGAACTATAATAATTATACTTATTACTCCCGATATTATCAATATAACATGCATTATTACCCATATAATGCAGTTATTATCGCTAGAACTGTAATAATTATACTTATTACTTATATTGTTAGCAATATAACGTGCATTATTACCCATATTATGCAGTTATTATCGCTAGAACTGTAATAATTATACTTATTACTTATATTATTATCAATATAACATGCATTATTACCCATATTATGCAGTTATTATCGCTAGAACTATAATAAATATACGTATTACTTTTATTATCATCAATATAACATGCATCATTACCCATATTGTGCAGTTATTATCGATAGAACTGTAATACATATACTTATTACTTTTATTATTATCAATAGAACATGCACTATTAGCCATATTTTACTATTATTATCGCTAGGACTATAATAATTATACTTATTACTCCCAATATTATCAATATAACATGCATTATTACCCATATAATGCAGTTATTATCGCTAGAACTGTAATACATATACTTACTACTTTCATTATCATCAATATAACATGCATTATTACCCATATTATGCAGTTATTATCCATAGAACTATAATAAATATACTTATTACTTTTATTACTATCAATATAACATGCATTATTACCCATATTATGCAGTTATTATCGATAGAACTGTACTAAATATACTTACTACTTTCATTATCATCAATATAACATGCATTATTACCCATATTATGCAGTTATTATCGATAGAACTATAATAAATATACTTATTACTTTTATTATTATCAATATAACATGCATTATTACCCATATACTGCAGTTAATATCGCCAGAACTGTAATAATTATACTTATTACATATATTATTATCAATATAACATGCATTATTACCCATATTATGCAGTTATCATCGATTGAACTGTAATAAATATACTTATTACTTTTATTATTATCAATATAACATGCACTATTAGCCATATTTTACTATTATTATCGCAAGAACTATAATACTTATACTTACTACTCCCGATATTATCAATATAACGTGCATTATTCGCCATATTGTACTATTATTATCGCTAGAACTGCAATAATTATACTTATTACTCCCAATATTATCAATATAACATGCACTATTACCCATATTTTACGATTATCATCGCTAGAACTATAATAATTATACTTATTACTCCCGATATTATCAATATAACATGCATTATTACGCATATAATGCAGATATTATCGCTAGAACAGTAAGAAATATACTTACAACTTTCATTATCATCAATATAACATGCATTATTACCCATATTATGCAGTTATTATCGATAGAACTGTAATAAATATACTGATTACTTTTATTATTATCAATATAACATGCACTATTATCCATATTGTACTATTATTATCGCTAGAACTATAATAATTATACTTATTACTCCCGATATTATCAATATAACATGCATTATTAGCCATATTGTGCTAGTATTATCGCTAGAACTAAAATAATTATACTTATTACTCCCGATATTATCAATATAACGTGCATTATTACCCCTATTATGCAGTTATTATCGCTAGAACTGGAATAATTATACTTATTACTTATATTATTATCAATATAACATGCATTATTACCCATATAATGCAGTTATTATCGCTAGAACTGTAATAATTATGCTTATTACTTATATTATTAGCAATATAACGTGCATTATTACCCATATAATGCAGTGATTATCGCTAGAACTGTAATAATTATACTCATTACTTATATTATTCTCAATATAACATGCATTATTACCCATATTATGCAGTTATAGTCGCTAGAACTGTAATAAATATACTTATTTCTTTTATTATCATCAATATAACATGCATTATTACCCATATTATGCAGTTATTATCGATAGAACTGTAATAAATATACTTATTACTTTTATTATTATCAATATAACATGCACTATTAGCCATATTTTACTATTATTATCGCTAGAACTATAATAATTATACTTATTACTTATATTATTAGCAATATAACGTGCGTTATTACCCATATAATGCAGTTATTATCGCCAGAACTATAATAATTATACTTATTACTTATATTATTAGCAATATAACGTGCGTTATTACCCATATAATGCAGTTATTATCGCCAGAACTGTAATAATTATACTTATTACTTATATTATTAGCAATATAACGTGCATTATTACCCATATTATGCAGTTATTATCGATAGAACTGTAATAAATATACTGATTACTTTTATTATTATCAATATAACATGCACTATTATCCATATTGTACTATTATTATCGCTAGAACTATAATAATTATACTTATTACTCCCGATATTATCAATATAACATGCATTATTAGCCATATTGTGCTAGTATTATCGCTAGAACTATAATAATTATACTTATTACTCCCGATATTATCAATATAACGTGCATTATTACCCCTATTATGCAGTTATTATCGCTAGAACTGTAATAATTATACTTATTACTTATATTATTATCAATATAACATGCATTATTACCCATATAATGCAGTTATTATCGCTAGAACTGTAATAATTATACTTATTACTTATATTATTAGCAATATAACGTGCATTATTACCCATATAATGCAGTGATTATCGCTAGAACTGTAATAATTATACTCATTACTTATATTATTCTCAATATAACATGCATTATTACCCATATTATGCAGTTATTATCGCCAGAACTGTAATAATTATACTTATTACTTATATTATTAGCAATATAACATGCATTATTACCCATATTATGCAGTTATTATCCATAGAACTATAATAAATATACTTATTACTTTTATTATTATCAATATAACATGCATTATTACCCATATTATGCAGTTATTATCGATAGAAGTATAATAAATATACTTATTACTTTTATTATTATCAATATAACATGCACTATTAGGCATATTGTACTATTATTATCGCTGGAACTGTAATAATTGTACTTATTACTCCCGATATTATCAATATAACATCCATTATTACCCAAATAATGCAGTTATTATCGCTAGAACTGTAATAAATATACTTACTACTTTCATTATCATCAATATAACATGCATTATTACCCATATTATGCAGTTATTATCCGTAGAACTATAATAAATATACTTATTACTTTTATTATTATCAATATAACATGCATTATTACCCATATTATGCAGTTATTATCGATAGAAGTATAATAAATATACTTATTACTTTTATTATTATCAATATAACAGGCACTCTTAGCCATATTTTACTATTATTATCGCTAGAACTATAATAATTATACTTATTACTTTTATTATTATCAATATAACATGCACTATTAGGCATATTGTACTATTATTATCGCTGGAACTGTAATAATTGTACTTATTACTCCCGATATTATCAATATAACATCCATTATTACCCAAATAATGCAGTTATTATCGCTAGAACTGTAATAATTATACTTATTACTTATATTATTCTCAATATAACATGCATTATTACCCATATTATGCAGTTATAATCGCTAGAACTATAATAAATATAGTTACTACTTTTATTATCATCAATATAACATGCATTATTACCCATATTATGCAGTTATTATCGATAGAACTATAATAAATATACTTATTACATTTATTATTATCAATATAACATGCACTATTAGCCATATTTTACTATTATTATCGCTAGAATTATAATAATTATACTTATTACTTATATTATTAGCAATATAACGTGCATTATTACCCATATAATGCAGTTATTATCGACAGAACTGTAATAATTATACTTATTACTTATACTATTATCAATATAACTTGCATTATTACCCATATTATGCAGTTATTATCGCTAGAAGTATAATAAATATACGTATTACTTTTATTATCATCAATATAACATGCATTAATACCCATATTATGCAGTTATTATCGATAGAACTATAATAATTATACTTATTACTTATATTATTAGCAATATAACGTGCGTTATTACCCATATAATGCAGTTATTATCGCCAGAACTGTAATAATTATACTTATTACTTATATTATTAGCAATATAACGTGCATTATTACCCATATTATGCAGTTATTATCGATAGAACTGTAATAAATATACTGATTACTTTTATTATTATCAATATAACATGCACTATTATCCATATTGTACTATTATTATCGCTAGAACTATAATAATTATACTTATTACTCCCGATATTATCAATATAACATGCATTATTAGCCATATTGTGCTAGTATTATCGCTAGAACTATAATAATTATACTTATTACTCCCGATATTATCAATATAACGTGCATTATTACCCCTATTATGCAGTTATTATCGCTAGAACTGTAATAATTATACTTATTACTTATGTTATTATCAATATAACATGCATTATTACCCATATAATGCAGTTATTATCGCTAGAACTGTAATAATTATACTTATTACTTATATTATTAGCAATATAACGTGCATTATTACCCATATAATGCAGTGATTATCGCTAGAACTGTAATAATTGTACTCATTACTTATATTATTCTCAATATAACATGCATTATTACCCATATTATGCAGTTATAGTCGCTAGAACTATAATAAATATACTTATTACTCCCGATATTATCAATATAACATCCATAATTACCCAAATAATGCAGTTATTATCGCTAGAACTGTAATAATTATACTTATTACTTATATTATTCTGAATATAACATGCATTATTACCCATATTATGCAGTTATAATCGCTAGAACTATAATAAATATAGTTACTACTTTTATTATCATCAATATAACATGCATTATTACCCATATTATGCAGTTATTATCGATAGAACTGTAATAAATATACTTATTACTTTTATTATTATCAATATAACATGCACTATTAGCCATATTTTACTATTATTATCGCTAGAACTATAATAATTATACTTATTACTTATATTATTAGCAATATAACGTGCGTTATTACCCATATAATGCAGTTATTATCGCCAGAACTGTAATAATTATACTTATTACTTATATTAGTAGCAATATAACGTGCATTATTACCCATATTATGCAGTTATTATCGCTAGAACTCTAATAATTATACTTATTACTTATATTATTATCAATATAACATGCAATATTAGCCATATAATGCAGTTATTATCGCTAAAACTGTAATAATTATACTTATTACTTATATTATTGGCAATATAACGTGCATTATTACCCATATAATGCAGTTATTATCGCCAGAACTGTAATAATTATACTTATTACTTATATTATTATCAATATAACATGCATTATTACCCATATTATGCAGTTATTATCGCTAGAACTATAATAAATATACGTATTACTTTTATTATCATCAATATAACATGCATCATTACCCATATTATGCAGTTATTATCGATAGAACTGTAATACATATACTTATTACTTTTGTTATTATCAATAGAACATGCACTATTAGCCATATTTTACTATTATTATCGCTAGGACTATAATAATTATACTTATTACTCCCAATATTATCAATATAACATGCATTATTACCCATATAATGCAGTTATTATCGCTATAACTGTAATAAATATACTTACTACTTTCATTATCATCAATATAACATGCATTATTACCCATATTATGCAGTTATTATCCATAGAACTATAATAAATATACTTATTACTTTTATTATTATCAATATAACATGCATTATTACCCATATTATGCAGTTATTATCGATAGAAGTATAATAAATATACTTATTACTTTTATTATTATCAATATAACATGCACTATTAGGCATATTGTACTATTATTATCGCTGGAACTGTAATAATTGTACTTATTACTCCCGATATTATCAATATAACATCCATTATTACCCAAATAATGCAGTTATTATCGCCAGAACTGTAATAATTACACTTATTACTTATACTATTATCAATATAACATGCATTATTACCCATATTATGCAGTTATTATCGCTAGAACTATAATAAATATACGTATTACTTTTATTATCATCAATATAACATGCATTAATACCCATATTATGCAGTTATTATCGATAGAACTGTAATAAATATACTTACTACTTTTATTATTATCAATATAACATGCACTATTAGCCATATTTTACTATTATTATCGCTAGAACTATAACAATTATACTTATTACTCCCGATATTATCAATATGACATGCATTATTAGCCATATTGTGCTAGTATTATCGCTAGAACTATAATAATTATACTTATTACTCCCGATATTATCAATATAACGTGCATTATTACCCCTATTATGCAGTTATTATCGCTAGAACTGTAATAATTATACTTATTTCTTATATTATTATCAATATAACATGCATTATTACCCATATAATGCAGTTATTATCGCTAGAACTGTAATAATTATACTTATTACTTATATTATTAGCAATATAACGTGCATTACTACCCATATAATGCAGTGATTATCGCTAGAACTGTAATAATTATACTCATTACTTATATTATTCTCAATATAACATGCATTATTACCCATATTATGCAGTTATAGTCGCTAGAACTATAATAAATATACTTATTACTCCCGATATTATCAATATAACATGCATTATTACCCATATAATGCAGTTATTATCGCTATAACTGTAATAAATATACTTACTACTTTCATTATCATCAATATAACATGCATTATTACCCATATTATGCAGTTATTATCCATAGAACTATAATAAATATACTTATTACTTTTATTATTATCAATATAACATGCATTATTACCCATATTATGCAGTTATTATCGATAGAAGTATAATAAATATACTTATTACTTTTATTATTATCAATATAACATGCACTATTAGGCATATTGTACTATTATTATCGCTGGAACTGTAATAATTGTACTTATTACTCCCGATATTATCAATATAACATCCATTATTACCCAAATAATGCAGTTATTATCGCTAGAACTGTAATAATTATACTTATTACTTATATTATTCTCAATATAACATGCATTATTACCCATATTATGCAGTTATAATCGCTAGAACTATAATAAATATAGTTACTACTTTTATTATCATCAATATAACATGCATTATTACCCATATTATGCAGTTATTATCGATAGAACTATAATAAATATACTTATTACATTTATTATTATCAATATAACATGCACTATTAGCCATATTTTACTATTATTATCGCTAGAATTATAATAATTATACCTATTACTTATATTATTAGCAATATAACGTGCATTATTACCCATATAATGCAGTTATTATCGCCAGAACTGTAATAATTATACTTATTACTTATACTATTATCAATATAACATGCATTATTACCCATATTATGCAGTTATTATCGCTAGAACTATAATAAATATACGTATTACTTTTATTATCATCAATATAACATGCATTAATACCCATATTATGCAGTTATTATCGATAGAACTGTAATAAATATACTTATTACTTTTATTATTATCAATATAACATGCACTATTAGCCATATTTTACTATTATTATCGCTAGAACTATAACAATTATACTTATTACTCCCGATATTATCAATATGACATGCATTATTAGCCATATTGTGCTAGTATTATCGCTAGAACTATAATAATTATACTTATTACTCCCGATATTATCAATATAACGTGCATTATTACCCCTATTATGCAGTTATTATCGCTAGAACTGTAATAATTATACTTATTACTTATATTATTATCAATATAACATGCATTATTACCCATATAATGCAGTTATTATCGCTAGAACTGTAATAATTATACTTATTACTTATATTATTAGCAATATAACGTGCATTATTACCCATATAATGCAGTGATTATCGCTAGAACTGTAATAATTATACTCATTACTTATATTATTCTCAATATAACATGCATTATTACCCATATTATGCAGTTATAGTCGCTAGAACTATAATAAATATACTTATTACTCCCGATATTATCAATTTAACATCCATTATTACCCAAATAATGCAGTTATTATCGCTAGAACTGTAATAATTATACTTATTACTTATATTATTCTGAATATAACATGCATTATTACCCATATTATGCAGTTATAATCGCTAGAACTATAATAAATATAGTTACTACTTTTATTAAAATCAATATAACACGCATTATTACCCATATTATGCAGTTATTATCGATAGAACTGTAATAATTATACTTATTACTTATATTAGTATCAATATAACATGCATTATTAGCCATATAATGCAGTTATTATCGCTAAAACTGTAATAATTATACTTATTACTTATATTATTGGCAATATAACGTGCATTATTACCCATATAATGCAGTTATTATCGCCAGAACTGTAATAATTATACTTATTACTTATATTATTATCAATATAACATGCATTATTACCCATATTATGCAGTTATTATCGCTAGAACTATAATAAATATACGTATTACTTTTATTATCATCAATATAACATGCATCATTACCCATATTATGCAGTTATTATCGATAGAACTGTAATACATATACTTATTACTTTTATTATTATCAATAGAACATGCACTATTAGCCATATTTTACTATTATTATCGCTAGGACTATAATAATTATACTTATTACTCCCAATATTATCAATATAACATGCATTATTACCCATATAATGCAGTTATTATCGCTAGAACTGTAATAAATATACTTACTACTTTCATTATCATCAATATAACATGCATTATTACCCATATTATGCAGTTATTATCCATAGAACTATAATAAATATACTTATTACTTTTATTATTATCAATATAACATGCATTATTACCCATATTATGCAGTTATTACCGATAGAAGTATAATAAATATACTTATTACTTTTATTATTATCAATATAACATGCATTATTACCCATATACTGCAGTTAATATCGCCAGAACTGTAATAATTATACTTATTACTTATATTATTATCAATATAACATGCATTATTACCCATATTATGCAGTTATCATCGATAGAACTGTAATAAATATACTTATTACTTTTATTATTATCAATATAACATGCACTATTAGCCATATTTTACTATTATTATCGCAAGAACTATAATACTTATACTTACTACTCCCGATATTATCAATATAACGTGCATTATTCGCCATATTGTACTATTATTATCGCTAGAACTGTAATAATTATACTTATTACTTAAATTATTCTCAATGTAACATGCATTATTACCCATATTATGCAGTTATAATCGCTAGAACTATAATAAATATAGTTACTACTTTTATTATCATCAATATAACATGCATTATTACCCATATTATGCGGTTATTATCGATAGAACTATAATAAATATACTGATTACTTTTATTATTATCAATATAACATGCACTATTATCCATATTTTACTATTATTATCGCTAGAATTATAATAATTATACTTATTGCTTATATTATTAGCAATATAACGTGCATTATTACCCATATAATGCAGTTATTATCGCCAGAACTGTAATAATTATACTTATTACTTATACTATTATCAATATAACATGCATTATTACCCATATTACGCAGTTATTATCGCTAGAACTATAATAAATATACGTATTACTTTTATTATCATCAATATAACATGCATCATTACCCATATTATGCAGTTATTATCGCTAGAACTGTAATAATTATACTTATTACTTATATTATTAGCAATATAACGTGCGTTATTACCCATATAATGCAGTTATTATCGCCAGAACTGTAATAATTATACTTATTACTTATATTGTTAGCAATATAACGTGCATTATTACCCATATAATGCAGTTATTATCGCCAGAACTGTAATAATTATACTTATTATTTATATTATTATCAATATAACATGCATTATTACCCATATTATGCAGTTATTATCGCTAGAACTATAATAAAAATACGTATTACTTTTATTATCATCAGTATAACATGCATCATTACCCATATTATGCAGTTATTATCGATAGAACTGTAATAAATATACTTATTACTTTTATTATTATCAATAGAACATGCACTATTAGCCCTTTTTTACTATTACTATCGCTGGGACTATAATAATTATACTTATTACTCCCAATATTATCAATATAACGTGCATTATTACCCCTATTATGCAGTTATTATCGCTAGAACTGTAATAATTATACTTATTACTTATATTATTATCAATATAACATGCATTATTACCCATATAATGCAGTTATTATCGCTAGAACTGTAATAATTATACCCATTACTTATATTATTCTCTATATAACATGCATTATTAGCCATATAATGCAGTTATAGTCGCTAGAACTATAATAAATATACTTATTACTTTTATTATCATCAATATAACATGCATTATTACCCATATTATGCAGTTATTATCGATAGAACTGTAATAAATATACTTATTACTTTTATTATTATTAATATAACATGCACTATTAGCCATATTTTTCTATTATTATCGCTAGAACTATAATAATTATACTTATTACTTATATTATTAGCAATATAAGGTGCGTTATTACCCATATAATGCAGATATTATCGCCAGAACTATAATAATTATACTTATTACTTATATTATTAGCAATATAACGTGCATTATTACCCATATAATGCAGTTATTATCGCTAGAACTGTAATAATTATACTTATTATTTATATTATTATCAATATAACATGCATTATTACCCATATTATGCAGTTATTATCGCTAGAACTATAATAAATATACGTATTACTTTTATTATCATCAATATAACATGCATCATTACCCATATTATGCAGTTATTATCGCTAGAACTGTAATAATTATACTTATTACTTATATTATTAGCAATATAACGTGCATTATTACCCATATTATGCAGTTATTAACGCTAGAACTGTAATATTTATACTTATTACTTATATTATTATCAATATAACATGCATTATTACCCATATAATGCAGTTATTATCGCTACAACTGTAATAATTATACTTATTACTTATATTATTATCAATATAACATGCATTATTACCCATATTATGCAGTTATTATCGATAGAACTGTAATAATTATACTTATTACTTATATTATTATCAATATAACATGCACTATTACCCATATTTTACTATTATTATCGATAGAACTATAATAAATATACTTATTACTATTATTATTATCAATATAACATGCATTATTGCCCATATTATGCAGTTATTATCGCTAGAACTGTAATAATTATACTTATTACTCCCGATATTAACAATATAACATGCATTATTACCCTTATAATGCAGTTATTATCGCTGGAACTGTAATAATTATACTTATTACTTATATTATTATCAATATAACATGCATTATTACCCATATAATGGAGTTATTATCGCTAGAACTGTAGTAATTATACTTATTACTTGTATTATTATCAATATAACATGCATTATTACCCATATAATGCAGTTATTATCGACAGAAGTATAATAAATATACTTATTACTTGTATTGTTATCAATGTAACAGACACTCTTAGCCATATTTTACTATTATTATCGCTAGAACTATAATAATTATACTTATTACTTTTAATATTATCAATATAACATGCACTATTAGCCATATTGTACTATTATTATCGCTAGAACTATAATAATTACACTTATTACTCCCGATATTATGAATATAACATGCATTATTACGCATATAATGCAGTTATTATCGCTAGAACTGTAATAATTATACTTATTACTTTCATTATTCTCAATATAACATGCATTATTACCCATATTATGCAGTTATATTCGCTAGAACTATAATAAATATAGTTACTACTTTTATTATTATGCAGCTATTATCGATAGAACTATAATAAATATACTTATTACTTTTATTATTATCAATATAACATGCATTATTACCCATATTATGCAGTTATTATCGATAGAACTGTAATAAATATACTTATTACTTCTATTATTATCAATATAACATGCACTATTACCCATATTTTACTATTATTATCGCTAGAACTATAATAATTACACTTATTACTCCCGATATTATCAATATAACATGCATTATTACGCATATAATGCAGTTATTATCGCTAGAGCTGTAATAAATATACTTACAGCTTCCATTATCATCAATATAACATGCATTATTACCCATATTATGCAGTTATTATCGATAGAACTATAATAAATATACTTATTACTATTATTATTATCAATATAACATGCATTATTACCCATATTATGCAGTTATTATCGCTAGAACTGTAATATTTATACTTATTATTTATATTATTATCAATGTAACATGCATTTTTACCCATATTATGCAGTTATTATCGCTAGAACTATAATAAATATACGTATTACTTATATTATCATCAATATAACATGCATCATTACCCATATTATGCAGTTATTATCGATAGAACTGTAATAAATATACTTATTACTTTTATTATTATCAACAGAACATGCACTATTATCCATATTGTACTATTATTATCGCTAGAACTATAATAATTATACTTATTACTCCCGATATTATCAATATAACATGCATTATTACGCATATAATGCAGTTATTATCGCTAGAACTGTAATAATTATACTTATTACTTATATTATTAGCAATATAGCGTGCACTATTACCCATATAATGCAGTTATTATCGCCAGAACTGTAATAATTATACTTATTATTTATATTATTATCAATGTAACATGCATTTTTACCCATATTATGCAGTTATTATCGCTAGAACTATAATAAATATACGTATTACTTATATTATCATCAATATAACATGCATCATTACCCATATTATGCAGTTATTATCGATAGAACTGTAATAAATATACTTATTACTTTTATTATTATCAATAGAACATGCACTATTATCCATATTGTACTATTATTATCGCTAGAACTATAATAATTATACCTATTACTCCCGATATTATCAATATAACATGCATTATTACGCATATAATGCAGTTATTATCGCTAGAACTGTAATAATTATACTTATTACTTTCATTATTCTCAATATAACATGCATTATTACCCATATTATGCAGTTATAATCGCTGGAACTATAATAAATATAGTTACTACTTTTATTATCATCAATATAACATGCATTATTACCCATATTATGCAGCTATTATCGATAGAACTATAATAAATATACTTATTACTTTTATTATTATCAATATAACATGCATTATTACCCATATTATGCAGTTATTATCGATAGAACTGTAATAAATATACTTATTACTTTTATTATTATCAATATAACATGCATTATTACCCATATTATGCAGTTATTATCGCTAGAACTGTAATAATTATACTTATTACTTATATTATTATCAATATAACATGCATTAGTAGCCATATAATGCAGTTATTATCGCTAGAACTATAATAAATATACGTATTACTTATATTATCATCAATATAACATGCATCATTACCCATATTATGCAGTTATTATCGATAGAACTGTAATAAATATACTTATTACTTTTATTATTATCAATAGAACATGCACTATTATCCATATTGTACTATTATTATCGCTAGAACTATAATAATTATACCTATTACTCCCGATATTATCAATATAACATGCATTATTACGCATATAATGCAGTTATTATCGCTAGAACTGTAATAATTATACTTATTACTTTCATTATTCTCAATATAACATGCATTATTACCCATATTATGCAGTTATAATCGCTGGAACTATAATAAATATAGTTACTACTTTTATTATCATCAATATAACATGCATTATTACCCATATTATGCAGCTATTATCGATAGAACTATAATAAATATACTTATTACTTTTATTATTATCAATATAACATGCATTATTACCCATATTATGCAGTTATTATCGATAGAACTGTAATAAATATACTTATTACTTTTATTATTATCAATATAACATGCATTATTACCCATATTATGCAGTTATTATCGCTAGAACTGTAATAATTATACTTATTACTTATATTATTATCAATATAACATGCATTAGTAGCCATATAATGCAGTTATTATCGCTAGAACTGTAATAATCATACTTGTTACTTATATTATTGGCAATATAACGTGCATTATTACCCATATAATGCAGTTATTATCGCCAGAACTGTAATAATTATACTTATTACTTATATTATTATCAATATAACATGCATTATTAGCCATATTGTACTATTATTATCGCTAGAACTATAATAATTATACTTATTACTCCCGATATTATCAATATAACATGCATTATTACCCATATAATGCAGTTATTATCGCTAGAACTGTAATAATTATACTTATTACTTATATTGTTAGCAGTATAACGTGCATTATTACCCATATTATGCAGTTATTATCGCTAGAACTGTAATAATTATACTTATTACTTATATTATTATCAATATAACATGCATTAGTAGCCATATAATGCAGTTATTATCGCTAGAACTGTAATAATCATACTTGTTACTTATATTATTGGCAATATAACGTGCATTATTACCCATATAATGCAGTTATTATCGCCAGAACTGTAATAATTATACTTATTACTTATATTATTATCAATATAACATGCATTATTAGCCATATTGTACTATTATTATCGCTAGAACTATAACAATTATACTTACTACTCCCGATATTATCAATATAACATGCATTATTAGCCATATTGTACTATTATTATCGCTAGAACTATAATAATTATACTTATTACTCCCGATATTATCAATATAACATGCACTATTAGCCATATTGTACTATTATTATCGCTAGAACTATAATAATTACACTTATTACTCCCGATATTATGAATATAACATGCATTATTACGCATATAATGCAGTTATTATCGCTAGAACTGTAATAATTATACTTATTACTTTCATTATTCTCAATATAACATGCATTATTACCCATATTATGCAGTTATTATCGCTAGAACTATAATAAATATACGTATTACTTTTATTATCATCAATATAACATGATTCATTACCCATATTATGCAGTTATTATCGATAGAACTGTAATACATATACTTATTACTTTTATCATTATCAATATAACATGCACTATTAGCCATATTTTACTATTATTATCGCTAGTATTATAATAATTGTACTTATTGCTTATATTATTAGCAATATAACGTGCATTATTACCCATATAATGCAGTTATTATCGCCAGAACTGTAATAATTATACTTATTACTTATATTATTATGAATATAACATGCATTATTACCCATATAATGCAGTTATTATCGCTAGAACTGTAATAATTATACTTATTATTTATATTATTATCAATATAACATGCATTATTACCCATATTATGCAGTTATTATCGCTAGAACTATAATAAATATACGTATTACTTTTATTATCATCAATATAACATGCATCATTACCCATATTATGCAGTTATTATCGCTAGAACTGTAATAATTATACTTATTACTTATATTATTAGCAATATAACGTGCATTATTACCCATATTATGCAGTTATTAACGCTAGAACTGTAATATTTATACTTATTACTTATATTATTATCAATATAACATGCATTATTACCCATATAATGCAGTTATTATCGCTACAACTGTAATAATTATACTTATTACTTATATTATTATCAATATAACATGCATTATTACCCATATTATGCAGTTATTATCGATAGAACTGTAATAATTATACTTATTACTTATATTATTATCAATATAACATGCACTATTACCCATATTTTACTATTATTATCGATAGAACTATAATAAATATACTTATTACTATTATTATTATCAATATAACATGCATTATTGCCCATATTATGCAGTTATTATCGCTAGAACTGTAATAATTATACTTATTACTCCCGATATTAACAATATAACATGCATTATTACCCTTATAATGCAGTTATTATCGCTGGAACTGTAATAATTATACTTATTACTTATATTATTATCAATATAACATGCATTATTACCCATATAATGGAGTTATTATCGCTAGAACTGTAGTAATTATACTTATTACTTGTATTATTATCAATATAACATGCATTATTACCCATATAATGCAGTTATTATCGACAGAAGTATAATAAATATACTTATTACTTGTATTGTTATCAATGTAACAGACACTCTTAGCCATATTTTACTATTATTATCGCTAGAACTATAATAATTATACTTATTACTTTTAATATTATCAATATAACATGCACTATTAGCCATATTGTACTATTATTATCGCTAGAACTATAATAATTACACTTATTACTCCCGATATTATGAATATAACATGCATTATTACGCATATAATGCAGTTATTATCGCTAGAACTGTAATAATTATACTTATTACTTTCATTATTCTCAATATAACATGCATTATTACCCATATTATGCAGTTATATTCGCTAGAACTATAATAAATATAGTTACTACTTTTATTATTATGCAGCTATTATCGATAGAACTATAATAAATATACTTATTACTTTTATTATTATCAATATAACATGCATTATTACCCATATTATGCAGTTATTATCGATAGAACTGTAATAAATATACTTATTACTTCTATTATTATCAATATAACATGCACTATTACCCATATTTTACTATTATTATCGCTAGAACTATAATAATTACACCTATTACTCCCGATATTATCAATATAACATGCATTATTACGCATATAATGCAGTTATTATCGCTAGAGCTGTAATAAATATACTTACAGCTTCCATTATCATCAATATAACATGCATTATTACCCATATTATGCAGTTATTATCGATAGAACTATAATAAATATACTTATTACTATTATTATTATCAATGTAACATGCATTTTTACCCATATTATGCAGTTATTATCGCTAGAACTATAATAAATATACGTATTACTTATATTATCATCAATATAACATGCATCATTACCCATATTATGCAGTTATTATCGATAGAACTGTAATAAATATACTTATTACTTTTATTATTATCAACAGAACATGCACTATTATCCATATTGTACTATTATTATCGCTAGAACTATAATAATTATACTTATTACTCCCGATATTATCAATATAACATGCATTATTACGCATATAATGCAGTTATTATCGCTAGAACTGTAATAATTATACTTATTACTTATATTATTAGCAATATAGCGTGCACTATTACCCATATAATGCAGTTATTATCGCCAGAACTGTAATAATTATACTCATTATTTATATTATTATCAATGTAACATGCATTTTTACCCATATTATGCAGTTATTATCGCTAGAACTATAATAAATATACGTATTACTTATATTATCATCAATATAACATGCATCATTACCCATATTATGCAGTTATTATCGATAGAACTGTAATAAATATACTTATTACTTTTATTATTATCAATAGAACATGCACTATTATCCATATTGTACTATTATTATCGCTAGAACTATAATAATTATACCTATTACTCCCGATATTATCAATATAACATGCATTATTACGCATATAATGCAGTTATTATCGCTAGAACTGTAATAATTATACTTATTACTTTCATTATTCTCAATATAACATGCATTATTACCCATATTATGCAGTTATAATCGCTGGAACTATAATAAATATAGTTACTACTTTTATTATCATCAATATAACATGCATTATTACCCATATTATGCAGCAATTATCGATAGAACTATAATAAATATACTTATTACTTTTATTATTATCAATATAACATGCATTATTACCCATATTATGCAGTTATTATCGATAGAACTGTAATAAATATACTTATTACTTTTATTATTATCAATATAACATGCATTATTACCCATATTATGCAGTTATTATCGCTAGAACTGTAATAATTATACTTATTACTTATATTATTATCAATATAACATGCATTAGTAGCCATATAATGCAGTTATTATCGCTAGAACTATAATAAATATACGTATTACTTATATTATCATCAATATAACATGCATCATTACCCATATTATGCAGTTATTATCGATAGAACTGTAATAAATATACTTATTACTTTTATTATTATCAATAGAACATGCACTATTATCCATATTGTACTATTATTATCGCTAGAACTATAATAATTATACCTATTACTCCCGATATTATCAATATAACATGCATTATTACGCATATAATGCAGTTATTATCGCTAGAACTGTAATAATTATACTTATTACTTTCATTATTCTCAATATAACATGCATTATTACCCATATTATGCAGTTATAATCGCTGGAACTATAATAAATATAGTTACTACTTTTATTATCATCAATATAACATGCATTATTACCCATATTATGCAGCTATTATCGATAGAACTATAATAAATATACTTATTACTTTTATTATTATCAATATAACATGCATTATTACCCATATTATGCAGTTATTATCGATAGAACTGTAATAAATATACTTATTACTTTTATTATTATCAATATAACATGCATTATTACCCATATTATGCAGTTATTATCGCTAGAACTGTAATAATTATACTTATTACTTATATTATTATCAATATAACATGCATTAGTAGCCATATAATGCAGTTATTATCGCTAGAACTGTAATAATCATACTTGTTACTTATATTATTGGCAATATAACGTGCATTATTACCCATATAATGCAGTTATTATCGCCAGAACTGTAATAATTATACTTATTACTTATATTATTATCAATATAACATGCATTATTAGCCATATTGTACTATTATTATCGCTAGAACTATAATAACTATACTTATTACTCCCGATATTATCAATATAACATGCATTATTACCCATATAATGCAGTTATTATCGCTAGAACTGTAATAATTATACTTATTACTTATATTGTTAGCAGTATAACGTGCATTATTACCCATATTATGCAGTTATTATCGCTAGAACTGTAATAATTATACTTATTACTTATATTATTATCAATATAACATGCATTAGTAGCCATATAATGCAGTTATTATCGCTAGAACTGTAATAATCATACTTGTTACTTATATTATTGGCAATATAACGTGCATTATTACCCATATAATGCAATTATTATCGCCAGAACTGTAATAATTATACTTATTACTTATATTATTATCAATATAACATGCATTATTACCCGTATTATGCAGTTATTATCGCTAGAACTATAATAAATATACGTATTACTTTTATTATCATCAATATAACATGCATCATTACCCATATTATGCAGTTATTACCGATAGAACTGTAATACATATACTTATTACTTTTATTATTATCAATAGAACATGCACTATTAGCCATATTTTACTATTATTATCGCTAGGACTATAATAATTATACTTATTACTCCCAATATTATCAATATGACATGCATTATTACCCATATTATGCAGTTATTATCGATAGATGTATAATAAATATACTTATTACTTTTATTATTATCAATATAACAGGCACTCTTAGCTATATTTTACTATTATTATCGCTAGAACTATAAGAATTATACTTATTACTTTTATTATTATCAATATAACATGCACTATTAGGCATATTGTACTATTATTATCGCTGGAACTATAATAATTATACTTATTACTCCCGATATTATCAATACAACATGCATTATTACCAACATAATGCAGTTATAATCGCTAGAACTATAATAAATATACGTATTACTTTTATTATCATCAATATAACATGCATTATTACCCATATTATGCAATTATTATCGATTGAACTGTAATAAATATACTTATTACTTTTATTATTATCAATATAACATGCACTATTAGCCATATTTTACTATTATTATCGCTAGAACTATAACAATTATACTTATTACTCCCGATATTATCAATATAACATGCATTATTAGCCATATTGTACTATTATTATCGCTAGAACTATAATAATTATACTTATTACTCCCGATATTATCAATATAACATGCATTATTACGCATATAATGCAGTTATTATCGCTAGAACTGTAATAATTATACTTATTACTTATATTATTAGCAATATAGCGTGCACTATTACCCATATAATGCAGTTATTATCGCCAGAACTGTAATAATTATACTTATTATTTATATTATTATCAATGTAACATGCATTTTTACCCATATTATGCAGTTATTATCGCTAGAACTATAATAAATATACGTATTACTTATATTATCATCAATATAACATGCATCATTACCCATATTATGCAGTTATTATCGATAGAACTGTAATAAATATACTTATTACTTTTATTATTATCAATAGAACATGCACAATTAGCCATATTTTACTATTATTATCGCTAGAACTATAATAATTATACTTATTACTCCCGATATTATCAATATAACATGCATTATTACCCATATAATGCAGTTATTATCGTTAGAACTGTAATAATTATACTTATTACTTATATTGTTAGCAGTATAACGTGCATTATTACCCATATTATGCAGTTATTATCGCTAGAACTGTAATAATTATACTTATTACTTATATTATTATCAATATAACATGCATTAGTAGCCATATAATGCAGTTATTATCGCTAGAACTGTAATAATCATACTTGTTACTTATATTATTGGCAATATAACGTGCATTATTACCCATATAATGCAGTTATTATCGCCAGAACTGTAATAATTATACTTATTACTTATATTATTATCAATATAACATGCATTATTACCCGTATTATGCAGTTATTATCGCTAGAACTATAATAAATATACGTATTACTTTTATTATCATCAATATAACATGCATCATTACCCATATTATGCAGTTATTACCGATAGAACTGTAATACATATACTTATTACTTTTATTATTATCAATAGAACATGCACTATTAGCCATATTTTACTATTATTATCGCTAGGACTATAATAATTATACTTATTACTCCCAATATTATCAATATGACATGCATTATTACCCATATTATGCAGTTATTATCGATAGATGTATAATAAATATACTTATTACTTTTATTATTATCAATATAACAGGCACTCTTAGCTATATTTTACTATTATTATCGCTAGAACTATAAGAATTATACTTATTACTTTTATTATTATCAATATAACATGCACTATTAGGCATATTGTACTATTATTATCGCTGGAACTATAATAATTATACTTATTACTCCCGATATTATCAATATAACATGCATTATTACCAACATAATGCAGTTATAATCGCTAGAACTATAATAAATATACGTATTACTTTTATTATCATCAATATAACATGCATTATTACCCATATTATGCAATTATTATCGATTGAACTGTAATAAATATACTTATTACTTTTATTATTATCAATATAACATGCACTATTAGCCATATTTTACTATTATTATCGCTAGAACTATAACAATTATACTTATTACTCCCGATATTATCAATATAACATGCATTATTAGCCATATTGTACTATTATTATCGCTAGAACTATAATAATTATACTTATTACTCCCGATATTATCAATATAACATGCATTATTACCCATATAATGCAGTTATTATCGCTAGAACTGTAATAATCATACTTGTTACTTATATTATTATCAACAGAACATGCACTATTATCCATATTGTACTATTATTATCGCTAGAACTATAATAATTATACTTATTACTCCCGATATTATCAATATAACATGCATTATTACGCATATAATGCAGTTATTATCGCTAGAACTGTAATAATTATACTTATTACTTATATTATTAGCAATATAGCGTGCACTATTACCCATATAATGCAGTTATTATCGCCAGAACTGTAATAATTATACTTATTATTTATATTATTATCAATGTAACATGCGTTTTTACCCATATTATGCAGTTATTATCGCTAGAACTATAATAAATATACGTATTACTTATATTATCATCAATATAACATGCATCATTACCCATATTATGCAGTTATTATCGATAGAACTGTAATAAATATACTTATTACTTTTATTATTATCAATAGAACATGCACAATTAGCCATATTTTACTATTATTATCGCTAGAACTATAACAATTATACTTATTACTCCCGATATTATCAATATAACGTGCATTATTAGCCATATTGTACTATTATTATCGCTAGAACTATAATAATTATACTTATTACTCCCGATATTATCAATATAACATGCATTATTACCCATATAATGCAGTTATTATCGCTAGAACTGTAATAATCATACTTGTTACTTATATTATTATCAACAGAACATGCACTATTATCCATATTGTACTATTATTATCGCTAGAACTATAATAATTATACTTATTACTCCCGATATTATCAATATAACATGCATTATTACGCATATAATGCAGTTATTATCGCTAGAACTGTAATAATTATACTTATTACTTATATTATTAGCAATATAGCGTGCACTATTACCCATATAATGCAGTTATTATCGCCAGAACTGTAATAATTATACTTATTATTTATATTATTATCAATGTAACATGCGTTTTTACCCATATTATGCAGTTATTATCGCTAGAACTATAATAAATATACGTATTACTTATATTATCATCAATATAACATGCATCATTACCCATATTATGCAGTTATTATCGATAGAACTGTAATAAATATACTTATTACTTTTATTATTATCAATAGAACATGCACAATTAGCCATATTTTACTATTATTATCGCTAGAACTATAACAATTATACTTATTACTCCCGATATTATCAATATAACGTGCATTATTAGCCATATTGTACTATTATTATCGCTAGAACTATAATAATTATACTTATTACTCCCGATATTATCAATATAACATGCATTATTACCCATATAATGCAGTTATTATCGCTAGAACTGTAATAATTATACTTATTACTTATATTGTTAGCAGTATAACGTGCATTATTACCCATATTATGCAGTTATTATCGCTAGAACTGTAATAATTATACTTATTACTTATATTATTATCAATATAACATGCATTAGTAGCCATATAATGCAGTTATTATCGCTAGAACTGTAATAATCATACTTGTTACTTATATTATTGGCAATATAACGTGCATTATTACCCATATAATGCATTTATTATCGCCAGAACTGTAATAATTATACTTATTACTTATATTATTATCAATATAACATGCATTATTACCCGTATTATGCAGTTATTATCGCTAGAACTATAATAAATATACGTATTACTTTTATTATCATCAATATAACATGCATCATTACCCATATTATGCAGTTATTACCGATAGAACTGTAATACATATACTTATTACTTTTATTATTATCAATAGAACATGCACTATTAGCCATATTTTACTATTATTATCGCTAGGACTATAATAATTATACTTATTACTCCCAATATTATCAATATGACATGCATTATTACCCATATTATGCAGTTATTATCGATAGATGTATAATAAATATACTTATTACTTTTATTATTATCAATATAACAGGCACTCTTAGCTATATTTTACTATTATTATCGCTAGAACTATAAGAATTATACTTATTACTTTTATTATTATCAATATAACATGCACTATTAGGCATATTGTACTATTATTATCGCTGGAACTATAATAATTATACTTATTACTCCCGATATTATCAATATAACATGCATTATTACCAACATAATGCAGTTATAATCGCTAGAACTATAATAAATATACGTATTACTTTTATTATCATCAATATAACATGCATTATTACCCATATTATGCAATTATTATCGATTGAACTGTAATAAATATACTTATTACTTTTATTATTATCAATATAACATGCACTATTAGCCATATTTTACTATTATTATCGCTAGAACTATAACAATTATACTTATTACTCCCGATATTATCAATATAACATGCATTATTAGCCATATTGTACTATTATTATCGCTAGAACTATAATAATTATACTTATTACTCCCGATATTATCAATATAACATGCATTATTACCCATATAATGCAGTTATTATCGCTAGAACTGTAATAATCATACTTGTTACTTATATTATTATCAACAGAACATGCACTATTATCCATATTGTACTATTATTATCGCTAGAACTATAATAATTATACTTATTACTCCCGATATTATCAATATAACATGCATTATTACGCATATAATGCAGTTATTATCGCTAGAACTGTAATAATTATACTTATTACTTATATTATTAGCAATATAGCGTGCACTATTACCCATATAATGCTGTTATTATCGCCAGAACTGTAATAATTATACTTATTATTTATATTATTATCAATGTAACATGCATTTTTACCCATATTATGCAGTTATTATCGCTAGAACTATAATAAATATACGTATTACTTATATTATCATCAATATAACATGCATCATTACCCATATTATGCAGTTATTATCGATAGAACTGTAATAAATATACTTATTACTTTTATTATTATCAATAGAACATGCACAATTAGCCATATTTTACTATTATTATCGCTAGAACTATAACAATTATACTTATTACTCCCGATATTATCAATATAACGTGCATTATTAGCCATATTGTACTATTATTATCGCTAGAACTATAATAATTATACTTATTACTCCCGATATTATCAATATAACATGCATTATTACCCATATAATGCAGTTATTATCGCTAGAACTGTAATAATTATACTTATTACTTATATTGTTAGCAGTATAACGTGCATTATTACCCATATTATGCAGTTATTATCGCTAGAACTGTAATAATTATACTTATTACTTATATTATTATCAATATAACATGCATTAGTAGCCATGTAATGCAGTTATTATCGCTAGAACTGTAATAATCATACTTGTTACTTATATTATTGGCAATATAACGTGCATTATTACCCATATAATGCAGTTATTATCGCCAGAACTGTAATAATTATACTTATTACTTATATTATTATCAATATAACATGCATTATTACCCGTATTATGCAGTTATTATCGCTAGAACTATAATAAATATACGTATTACTTTTATTATCATCAATATAACATGCATCATTACCCATATTATGCAGTTATTACCGATAGAACTGTAATACATATACTTATTACTTTTATTATTATCAATAGAACATGCACTATTAGCCATATTTTACTATTATTATCGCTAGGACTATAATAATTATACTTATTACTCCCAATATTATCAATATAACATGCATCATTACCCACATTATGCAGTTATTATCGATAGAACTATAATAAATATACTTATTACTGTTATTAATATCAATATAACATGCATTATTACCCATATAATGCAGTTATTATCGCTAGAACTGTAATAATTATACTTATTACTTATATTGTTAGCAGTATAACGTGCATTATTACCCATATTATGCAGTTATTATCGCTAGAACTGTAATAATTATACTTATTACTTATATTATTATCAATATAACATGCATTAGTAGCCATATAATGCAGTTATTATCGCTAGAACTGTAATAATCATACTTGTTACTTATATTATTGGCAATATAACGTGCATTATTACCCATATAATGCAGTTATTATCGCCAGAACTGTAATAATTATACTTATTACTTATATTATTATCAATATAACATGCATTATTACCCGTATTATGCAGTTATTATCGCTAGAACTATAATAAATATACGTATTACTTTTATTATCATCAATATAACATGCATCATTACCCATATTATGCAGTTATTACCGATAGAACTGTAATACATATACTTATTACTTTTATTATTATCAATAGAACATGCACTATTAGCCATATTTTACTATTATTATCGCTAGGACTATAATAATTATACTTATTACTCCCAATATTATCAATATGACATGCATTATTACCCATATTATGCAGTTATTATCGATAGATGTATAATAAATATACTTATTACTTTTATTATTATCAATATAACAGGCACTCTTAGCTATATTTTACTATTATTATCGCTAGAACTATAAGAATTATACTTATTACTCCCGATATTATCAATATAACATGCATTATTACCAACATAATGCAGTTATAATCGCTAGAACTATAATAAATATACGTATTACTTTTATTATCATCAATATAACATGCATTATTACCCATATTATGCAATTATTATCGATTGAACTGTAATAAATATACTTATTACTTTTATTATTATCAATATAACATGCACTATTAGCCATATTTTACTATTATTATCGCTAGAACTATAACAATTATACTTATTACTCCCGATATTATCAATATAACATGCATTATTAGCCATATTGTACTATTATTATCGCTAGAACTATAATAATTATACTTATTACTCCCGATATTATCAATATAACATGCATTATTACCCATATAATGCAGTTATTATCGCTAGAACTGTAATAATCATACTTGTTACTTATATTATTATCAACAGAACATGCACTATTATCCATATTGTACTATTATTATCGCTAGAACTATAATAATTATACTTATTACTCCCGATATTATCAATATAACATGCATTATTACGCATATAATGCAGTTATTATCGCTAGAACTGTAATAATTATACTTATTACTTATATTATTAGCAATATAGCGTGCACTATTACCCATATAATGCAGTTATTATCGCCAGAACTGTAATAATTATACTTATTATTTATATTATTATCAATGTAACATGCATTTTTACCCATATTATGCAGTTATTATCGCTAGAACTATAATAAATGTACGTATTACTTATATTATCATCAATATAACATGCATCATTACCCATATTATGCAGTTATTATCGATAGAACTGTAATAAATATACTTATTACTTTTATTATTATCAATAGAACATGCACAATTAGCCATATTTTACTATTATTATCGCTAGAACTATAACAATTATACTTATTACTCCCGATATTATCAATATAACGTGCATTATTAGCCATATTGTACTATTATTATCGCTAGAACTATAATAATTATACTTATTACTCCCGATATTATCAATATAACATGCATTATTACCCATATAATGCAGTTATTATCGCTAGAACTGTAATAATTATACTTATTACTTATATTGTTAGCAGTATAACGTGCATTATTACCCATATTATGCAGTTATTATCGCTAGAACTGTAATAATTATACTTATTACTTATATTATTCTCAATATAACATGCATTATAACTTATATTATGCAGTTATAATCGCTAGAACTATAATAAATATACTTATTACTTTTATTATTATCAATATAACATGCACTATTAGCCATATTTTACTATTATTACCGCTAGAACTATAAAAATTATACTCATTACTCCCGATATTATCAATATAACATGCATTATTAGCCATATTGTACTATTATTATCGCTAGAACTATAATAATTATACTTATTACTCCCGATATTATCAATATAACATGCATTATTACCCATATAATGCAGTTATTATCACTAGAACTGTAATAATTATACTTATTACTTATATTATTAGCAGTATAACGTGCATTATTACCCATATTATGCAGTTATTATCGCTAGAACTGTAATATTTATACTTATTATTTATATTATTATCAATGTAACATGCATTTTTACCCATATTATGCAGTTATTATCGCTAGAACTATAATAAATATACGTATTACTTATATTATCATCAATATAACATGCATCATTACCCATATTATGCAGTTATTATCGATAGAACTGTAATAAATATACTTATTACTTTTATTATTATCAACAGAACATGCACTATTATCCATATTGTACTATTATTATCGCTAGAACTATAATAATTATACTTATTACTCCCGATATTATCAATATAACATGCATTATTACGCATATAATGCAGTTATTATCGCTAGAACTGTAATAATTATACTTATTACTTATATTATTAGCAATATAGCGTGCACTATTACCCATATAATGCAGTTATTATCGCCAGAACTGTAATAATTATACTTATTATTTATATTATTATCAATGTAACATGCATTTTTACCCATATTATGCAGTTATTATCGCTAGAACTATAATAAATATACGTATTACTTATATTATCATCAATATAACATGCATCATTACCCATATTATGCAGTTATTATCGATAGAACTGTAATAAATATACTTATTACTTTTATTATTATCAATAGAACATGCACTATTATCCATATTGTACTATTATTATCGCTAGAACTATAATAATTATACCTATTACTCCCGATATTATCAATATAACATGCATTATTACGCATATAATGCAGTTATTATCGCTAGAACTGTAACAATTATACTTATTACTTTCATTATTCTCAATATAACATGCATTATTACCCATATTATGCAGTTATAATCGCTGGAACTATAATAAATATAGTTACTACTTTTATTATCATCAATATAACATGCATTATTACCCATATTATGCAGCTATTATCGATAGAACTATAATAAATATACTTATTACTTTTATTATTATCAATATAACATGCATTATTACCCATATTATGCAGTTATTATCGATAGAACTGTAATAAATATACTTATTACTTTTATTATTATCAATATAACATGCATTATTACCCATATTATGCAGTTATTATCGCTAGAACTGTAATAATTATACTTATTACTTATATTATTCTCAATATAACATGCATTATAACCCATATTATGCAGTTATAATCGCTAGAACTATAATAAATATACTTATTACTTTTATTATTATCAATATAACATGCATTATTACCCATATTATGCAGTTATTATTGCTAGAACTGTAATAATTATACTTACTACTTATATTATTATCAATATAACATGCATTATTACCCATATGATGCAGTTATTATCGCTAGAACTGTAATAAATATACTTACTGTTTTCATTGTAATCAATATAACATGCATTATTACCCATATTATGCAGTTATTATCGCTAGAACTATAATAAATGTACTTACTACTTTTATTATCATCAATATAACATGCATTATTACCCACATTATGCAGTTATTATCGATAGAACTATAATAAATATACTTATTACTTTTATTATTATCAATATAACATGCATTATTACCCATATAATGCAGTTATTATCGATAGAACTGTAATACATATACTTATTACTTTTGTTATTATCAATAGAACATGCACTATTAGCCATATTTTACTATTATTATCGCTAGGACTATAATAATTATACTTATTACTCCCAATATTATCAATATAACATGCATTATTACCCATATAATGCAGTTATTATCGCTATAACTGTAATAAATATACTTACTACTTTCATTATCATCAATATAACATGCATTATTACCCATATTATGCAGTTATTATCCATAGAACTATAATAAATATACTTATTACTTTTATTATTATCAATATAACATGCATTATTACCCATATTATGCAGTTATTATCGATAGAAGTATAATAAATATACTTATTACTTTTATTATTATCAATATAACATGCACTATTAGGCATATTGTACTATTATTATCGCTGGAACTGTAATAATTGTACTTATTACTCCCGATATTATCAATATAACATCCATTATTACCCAAATAATGCAGTTATTATCGCCAGAACTGTAATAATTACACTTATTACTTATACTATTATCAATATAACATGCATTATTACCCATATTATGCAGTTATTATCGTTAGAACTATAATAAATATACGTATTACTTTTATTATCATCAATATAACATGCATTAATACCCATATTATGCAGTTATTATCGATAGAACTGTAATAAATATACTTACTACTTTTATTATTATCAATATAACATGCACTATTAGGCATATTGTACTATTATTATCGCTGGAACTGTAATAATTGTACTTATTACTCCCGATATTATCAATATAACATCCATTATTACCCAAATAATGCAGTTATTATCGCCAGAACTGTAATAATTACACTTATTACTTATACTATTATCAATATAACATGCATTATTACCCATATTATGCAGTTATTATCGTTAGAACTATAATAAATATACGTATTACTTTTATTATCATCAATATAACATGCATTAATACCCATATTATGCAGTTATTATCGATAGAACTGTAATAAATATACTTACTACTTTTATTATTATCAATATAACATGCACTATTAGCCATATTTTACTATTATTATCGCTAGAACTATAACAATTATACTTATTACTCCCGATATTATCAATATGACATGCATTATTAGCCATATTGTGCTAGTATTATCGCTAGAACTATAATAATTATACTTATTACTCCCGATATTATCAATATAACGTGCATTATTACCCCTATTATGCAGTTATTATCGCTAGAACTGTAATAATTATACTTATTTCTTATATTATTATCAATATAACATGCATTATTACCCATATAATGCAGTTATTATCGCTAGAACTGTAATAATTATACTTATTACTTATATTATTAGCAATATAACGTGCATTACTACCCATATAATGCAGTGATTATCGCTAGAACTGTAATAATTATACTCATTACTTATATTATTCTCAATATAACATGCATTATTACCCATATTATGCAGTTATAGTCGCTAGAACTATAATAAATATACTTATTACTCCCGATATTATCAATTTAACATCCATTATTACCCAAATAATGCAGTTATTATCGCTAGAACTGTAATAATTATACTTATTACTTATATTATTCTGAATATAACATGCATTATTACCCATATTATGCAGTTATAATCGCTAGAACTATAATAAATATAGTTACTACTTTTATTAAAATCAATATAACATGCATTATTACCCATATTATGCAGTTATTATCGATAGAACTGTAATAAATATACTTATTACTTTTATTATTATCAATATGACATGCACTATTAGCCATATTTTACTATTATTATCGCTAGAACTATAATAATTATACTTATTACTTATATTATTAGCAATATAACGTGCGTTATTACCCATATAATGCAGTTATTATCGCCAGAACTGTAATAATTATACTTATTACTTATATTAGTAGCAATATAACGTGCATTATTACCCATATAATGCAGTTATTATCGCTAGAACTGTAATAATCATACTTGTTACTTATATTATTATCAACAGAACATGCACTATTATCCATATTGTACTATTATTATCGCTAGAACTATAATAATTATACTTATTACTCCCGATATTATCAATATAACATGCATTATTACGCATATAATGCAGTTATTATCGCTAGAACTGTAATAATTATACTTATTACTTATATTATTAGCAATATAGCGTGCACTATTACCCATATAATGCAGTTATTATCGCCAGAACTGTAATAATTATACTTATTATTTATATTATTATCAATGTAACATGCATTTTTACCCATATTATGCAGTTATTATCGCTAGAACTATAATAAATATACGTATTACTTATATTATCATCAATATAACATGCATCATTACCCATATTATGCAGTTATTATCGATAGAACTGTAATAAATATACTTATTACTTTTATTATTATCAATAGAACATGCACAATTAGCCATATTTTACTATTATTATCGCTAGAACTATAACAATTATACTTATTACTCCCGATATTATCAATATAACGTGCATTATTAGCCATATTGTACTATTATTATCGCTAGAACTATAATAATTATACTTATTACTCCCGATATTATCAATATAACATGCATTATTACCCATATAATGCAGTTATTATCGCTAGAACTGTAATAATTATACTTATTACTTATATTGTTAGCAGTATAACGTGCATTATTACCCATATTATGCAGTTATTATCGCTAGAACTGTAATAATTATACTTATTACTTATATTATTATCAATATAACATGCATTAGTAGCCATGTAATGCAGTTATTATCGCTAGAACTGTAATAATCATACTTGTTACTTATATTATTGGCAATATAACGTGCATTATTACCCATATAATGCAGTTATTATCGCCAGAACTGTAATAATTATACTTATTACTTATATTATTATCAATATAACATGCATTATTACCCGTATTATGCAGTTATTATCGCTAGAACTATAATAAATATACGTATTACTTTTATTATCATCAATATAACATGCATCATTACCCATATTATGCAGTTATTACCGATAGAACTGTAATACATATACTTATTACTTTTATTATTATCAATAGAACATGCACTATTAGCCATATTTTACTATTATTATCGCTAGGACTATAATAATTATACTTATTACTCCCAATATTATCAATATAACATGCATCATTACCCACATTATGCAGTTATTATCGATAGAACTATAATAAATATACTTATTACTGTTATTAATATCAATATAACATGCATTATTACCCATATAATGCAGTTATTATCGCTAGAACTGTAATAATTATACTTATTACTTATATTGTTAGCAGTATAACGTGCATTATTACCCATATTATGCAGTTATTATCGCTAGAACTGTAATAATTATACTTATTACTTATATTATTATCAATATAACATGCATTAGTAGCCATATAATGCAGTTATTATCGCTAGAACTGTAATAATCATACTTGTTACTTATATTATTGGCAATATAACGTGCATTATTACCCATATAATGCAGTTATTATCGCCAGAACTGTAATAATTATACTTATTACTTATATTATTATCAATATAACATGCATTATTACCCGTATTATGCAGTTATTATCGCTAGAACTATAATAAATATACGTATTACTTTTATTATCATCAATATAACATGCATCATTACCCATATTATGCAGTTATTACCGATAGAACTGTAATACATATACTTATTACTTTTATTATTATCAATAGAACATGCACTATTAGCCATATTTTACTATTATTATCGCTAGGACTATAATAATTATACTTATTACTCCCAATATTATCAATATGACATGCATTATTACCCATATTATGCAGTTATTATCGATAGATGTATAATAAATATACTTATTACTTTTATTATTATCAATATAACAGGCACTCTTAGCTATATTTTACTATTATTATCGCTAGAACTATAAGAATTATACTTATTACTCCCGATATTATCAATATAACATGCATTATTACCAACATAATGCAGTTATAATCGCTAGAACTATAATAAATATACGTATTACTTTTATTATCATCAATATAACATGCATTATTACCCATATTATGCAATTATTATCGATTGAACTGTAATAAATATACTTATTACTTTTATTATTATCAATATAACATGCACTATTAGCCATATTTTACTATTATTATCGCTAGAACTATAACAATTATACTTATTACTCCCGATATTATCAATATAACATGCATTATTAGCCATATTGTACTATTATTATCGCTAGAACTATAATAATTATACTTATTACTCCCGATATTATCAATATAACATGCATTATTACCCATATAATGCAGTTATTATCGCTAGAACTGTAATAATCATACTTGTTACTTATATTATTATCAACAGAACATGCACTATTATCCATATTGTACTATTATTATCGCTAGAACTATAATAATTATACTTATTACTCCCGATATTATCAATATAACATGCATTATTACGCATATAATGCAGTTATTATCGCTAGAACTGTAATAATTATACTTATTACTTATATTATTAGCAATATAGCGTGCACTATTACCCATATAATGCAGTTATTATCGCCAGAACTGTAATAATTATACTTATTATTTATATTATTATCAATGTAACATGCATTTTTACCCATATTATGCAGTTATTATCGCTAGAACTATAATAAATGTACGTATTACTTATATTATCATCAATATAACATGCATCATTACCCATATTATGCAGTTATTATCGATAGAACTGTAATAAATATACTTATTACTTTTATTATTATCAATAGAACATGCACAATTAGCCATATTTTACTATTATTATCGCTAGAACTATAACAATTATACTTATTACTCCCGATATTATCAATATAACGTGCATTATTAGCCATATTGTACTATTATTATCGCTAGAACTATAATAATTATACTTATTACTCCCGATATTATCAATATAACATGCATTATTACCCATATAATGCAGTTATTATCGCTAGAACTGTAATAATTATACTTATTACTTATATTGTTAGCAGTATAACGTGCATTATTACCCATATTATGCAGTTATTATCGCTAGAACTGTAATAATTATACTTATTACTTATATTATTCTCAATATAACATGCATTATAACTTATATTATGCAGTTATAATCGCTAGAACTATAATAAATATACTTATTACTTTTATTATTATCAATATAACATGCACTATTAGCCATATTTTACTATTATTACCGCTAGAACTATAAAAATTATACTCATTACTCCCGATATTATCAATATAACATGCATTATTAGCCATATTGTACTATTATTATCGCTAGAACTATAATAATTATACTTATTACTCCCGATATTATCAATATAACATGCATTATTACCCATATAATGCAGTTATTATCACTAGAACTGTAATAATTATACTTATTACTTATATTATTAGCAGTATAACGTGCATTATTACCCATATTATGCAGTTATTATCGCTAGAACTGTAATATTTATACTTATTATTTATATTATTATCAATGTAACATGCATTTTTACCCATATTATGCAGTTATTATCGCTAGAACTATAATAAATATACGTATTACTTATATTATCATCAATATAACATGCATCATTACCCATATTATGCAGTTATTATCGATAGAACTGTAATAAATATACTTATTACTTTTATTATTATCAACAGAACATGCACTATTATCCATATTGTACTATTATTATCGCTAGAACTATAATAATTATACTTATTACTCCCGATATTATCAATATAACATGCATTATTACGCATATAATGCAGTTATTATCGCTAGAACTGTAATAATTATACTTATTACTTATATTATTAGCAATATAGCGTGCACTATTACCCATATAATGCAGTTATTATCGCCAGAACTGTAATAATTATACTTATTATTTATATTATTATCAATGTAACATGCATTTTTACCCATATTATGCAGTTATTATCGCTAGAACTATAATAAATATACGTATTACTTATATTATCATCAATATAACATGCATCATTACCCATATTATGCAGTTATTATCGATAGAACTGTAATAAATATACTTATTACTTTTATTATTATCAATAGAACATGCACTATTATCCATATTGTACTATTATTATCGCTAGAACTATAATAATTATACCTATTACTCCCGATATTATCAATATAACATGCATTATTACGCATATAATGCAGTTATTATCGCTAGAACTGTAACAATTATACTTATTACTTTCATTATTCTCAATATAACATGCATTATTACCCATATTATGCAGTTATAATCGCTGGAACTATAATAAATATAGTTACTACTTTTATTATCATCAATATAACATGCATTATTACCCATATTATGCAGCTATTATCGATAGAACTATAATAAATATACTTATTACTTTTATTATTATCAATATAACATGCATTATTACCCATATTATGCAGTTATTATCGATAGAACTGTAATAAATATACTTATTACTTTTATTATTATCAATATAACATGCATTATTACCCATATTATGCAGTTATTATCGCTAGAACTGTAATAATTATACTTATTACTTATATTATTCTCAATATAACATGCATTATAACCCATATTATGCAGTTATAATCGCTAGAACTATAATAAATATACTTATTACTTTTATTATTATCAATATAACATGCATTATTACCCATATTATGCAGTTATTATTGCTAGAACTGTAATAATTATACTTACTACTTATATTATTATCAATATAACATGCATTATTACCCATATGATGCAGTTATTATCGCTAGAACTGTAATAAATATACTTACTGTTTTCATTGTAATCAATATAACATGCATTATTACCCATATTATGCAGTTATTATCGCTAGAACTATAATAAATGTACTTACTACTTTTATTATCATCAATATAACATGCATTATTACCCACATTATGCAGTTATTATCGATAGAACTATAATAAATATACTTATTACTTTTATTATTATCAATATAACATGCATTATTACCCATATAATGCAGTTATTATCGATAGAACTGTAATACATATACTTATTACTTTTGTTATTATCAATAGAACATGCACTATTAGCCATATTTTACTATTATTATCGCTAGGACTATAATAATTATACTTATTACTCCCAATATTATCAATATAACATGCATTATTACCCATATAATGCAGTTATTATCGCTATAACTGTAATAAATATACTTACTACTTTCATTATCATCAATATAACATGCATTATTACCCATATTATGCAGTTATTATCCATAGAACTATAATAAATATACTTATTACTTTTATTATTATCAATATAACATGCATTATTACCCATATTATGCAGTTATTATCGATAGAAGTATAATAAATATACTTATTACTTTTATTATTATCAATATAACATGCACTATTAGGCATATTGTACTATTATTATCGCTGGAACTGTAATAATTGTACTTATTACTCCCGATATTATCAATATAACATCCATTATTACCCAAATAATGCAGTTATTATCGCCAGAACTGTAATAATTACACTTATTACTTATACTATTATCAATATAACATGCATTATTACCCATATTATGCAGTTATTATCGTTAGAACTATAATAAATATACGTATTACTTTTATTATCATCAATATAACATGCATTAATACCCATATTATGCAGTTATTATCGATAGAACTGTAATAAATATACTTACTACTTTTATTATTATCAATATAACATGCACTATTAGGCATATTGTACTATTATTATCGCTGGAACTGTAATAATTGTACTTATTACTCCCGATATTATCAATATAACATCCATTATTACCCAAATAATGCAGTTATTATCGCCAGAACTGTAATAATTACACTTATTACTTATACTATTATCAATATAACATGCATTATTACCCATATTATGCAGTTATTATCGTTAGAACTATAATAAATATACGTATTACTTTTATTATCATCAATATAACATGCATTAATACCCATATTATGCAGTTATTATCGATAGAACTGTAATAAATATACTTACTACTTTTATTATTATCAATATAACATGCACTATTAGCCATATTTTACTATTATTATCGCTAGAACTATAACAATTATACTTATTACTCCCGATATTATCAATATGACATGCATTATTAGCCATATTGTGCTAGTATTATCGCTAGAACTATAATAATTATACTTATTACTCCCGATATTATCAATATAACGTGCATTATTACCCCTATTATGCAGTTATTATCGCTAGAACTGTAATAATTATACTTATTTCTTATATTATTATCAATATAACATGCATTATTACCCATATAATGCAGTTATTATCGCTAGAACTGTAATAATTATACTTATTACTTATATTATTAGCAATATAACGTGCATTACTACCCATATAATGCAGTGATTATCGCTAGAACTGTAATAATTATACTCATTACTTATATTATTCTCAATATAACATGCATTATTACCCATATTATGCAGTTATAGTCGCTAGAACTATAATAAATATACTTATTACTCCCGATATTATCAATTTAACATCCATTATTACCCAAATAATGCAGTTATTATCGCTAGAACTGTAATAATTATACTTATTACTTATATTATTCTGAATATAACATGCATTATTACCCATATTATGCAGTTATAATCGCTAGAACTATAATAAATATAGTTACTACTTTTATTAAAATCAATATAACATGCATTATTACCCATATTATGCAGTTATTATCGATAGAACTGTAATAAATATACTTATTACTTTTATTATTATCAATATGACATGCACTATTAGCCATATTTTACTATTATTATCGCTAGAACTATAATAATTATACTTATTACTTATATTATTAGCAATATAACGTGCGTTATTACCCATATAATGCAGTTATTATCGCCAGAACTGTAATAATTATACTTATTACTTATATTAGTAGCAATATAACGTGCATTATTACCCATATTATGCAGTTATTATCGCTAGAACTGTAATAATTATACTTATTACTTATATTAGTATCAATATAACATGCATTATTAGCCATATAATGCAGTTATTATCGCTAAAACTGTAAAAATTATACTTATTACTTATATTATTGGCAATATAACGTGCATTATTACCCATATAATGCAGTTATTATCGCCAGAACTGTAATAATTATACTTATTACTTATATTATTATCAATATAACATGCATTATTACCCATATTATGCAGTTATTATCGCTAGAACTATAATAAATATACGTATTACTTTTATTATCATCAATATAACATGCATCATTACCCATATTATGCAGTTATTATCGATAGAACTGTAATACATATACTTATTACTTTTATTATTATCAATAGAACATGCACTATTAGCCATATTTTACTATTATTATCGCTAGGACTATAATAATTATACTTATTACTCCCAATATTATCAATATAACATGCATTATTACCCATATAATGCAGTTATTATCGCTAGAACTGTAATAAATATACTTACTACTTTCATTATCATCAATATAACATGCATTATTACCCATATTATGCAGTTATTATCCATAGAACTATAATAAATATACTTATTACTTTTATTATTATCAATATAACATGCATTATTACCCATATTATGCAGTTATTACCGATAGAAGTATAATAAATATACTTATTACTTTTATTATTATCAATATAACATGCATTATTACCCATATACTGCAGTTAATATCGCCAGAACTGTAATAATTATACTTATTACTTATATTATTATCAATATAACATGCATTATTACCCATATTATGCAGTTATCATCGATAGAACTGTAATAAATATACTTATTACTTTTATTATTATCAATATAACATGCACTATTAGCCATATTTTACTATTATTATCGCAAGAACTATAATACTGATACTTATTACTCCCGATATTATCAATATAACGTGCATTATTCGCCATATTGTACTATTATTATCGCTAGAACTGTAATAATTATACTTATTACTTATATTATTCTCAATGTAACATGCATTATTACCCATATTATGCAGTTATAATCGCTAGAACTATAATAAATATAGTTACTACTTTTATTATCATCAATATAACATGCATTATTACCCATATTATGCGGTTATTATCGATAGAACTATAATAAATATACTGATTACTTTTATTATTATCAATATAACATGCACTATTATCCATATTTTACTATTATTATCGCTAGAATTATAATAATTATACTTATTGCTTATATTATTAGCAATATAACGTGCATTATTACCCATATAATGCAGTTATTATCGCCAGAACTGTAATAATTATACTTATTACTTATACTATTATCAATATAACATGCATTATTACCCATATTATGCAGTTATTATCGCTAGAACTATAATAAATATACGTATTACTTTTATTATCATCAATATAACATGCATCATTACCCATATTATGCAGTTATTATCGCTAGAACTGTAATAATTATACTTATTACTTATATTATTAGCAATATAACGTGCGTTATTACCCATATAATGCAGTTATTATCGCCAGAACTGTAATAATTATACTTATTACTTATATTGTTAGCAATATAACGTGCATTATTACCCATATAATGCAGTTATTATCGCCAGAACTGTAATAATTATACTTATTATTTATATTATTATCAATATAACATGCATTATTACCCATATTATGCAGTTATTATCGCTAGAACTATAATAAAAATACGTATTACTTTTATTATCATCAATATAACATGCATCATTACCCATATTATGCAGTTATTATCGATAGAACTGTAATAAATATACTTATTACTTTTATTATTATCAATAGAACATGCACTATTAGCCCTTTTTTACTATTACTATCGCTGGGACTATAATAATTATACTTATTACTCCCAATATTATCAATATAACGTGCATTATTACCCCTATTATGCAGTTATTATCGCTAGAACTGTAATAATTATACTTATTACTTATATTATTATCAATATAACATGCATTATTACCCATATAATGCAGTTATTATCGCTAGAACTGTAATAATTATACCCATTACTTATATTATTCTCTATATAACATGCATTATTACCCATATAATGCAGTTATAGTCGCTAGAACTATAATAAATATACTTATTACTTTTATTATCATCAATATAACATGCATTATTACCCATATTATGCAGTTATTATCGATAGAACTGTAATAAATATACTTATTACTTTTATTATTATTAATATAACATGCACTATTAGCCATATTTTTCTATTATTATCGCTAGAACTATAATAATTATACTTATTACTTATATTATTAGCAATATAAGGTGCGTTATTACCCATATAATGCAGATATTATCGCCAGAACTATAATAATTATACTTATTACTTATATTATTAGCAATATAACGTGCGTTATTACCCATATAATGCAGTTATTATCGCCAGAACTGTAATAATTATACTTATTACTTATATTATTAGCAATATAACGTGCATTATTACCCATATTATGCAGTTATTATCGCTAGAACTGTAATAATTATACTTATCACTTATATTATTATCAATATAACATGCATTATTAGCCATATAATGCAGTTATTATCGCTAGAACTGTAATAATTATACTTATTACTTATATTATTGGCAATATAACGTGCATTATTACCCATATAATGCAGTTATTATCGCCAGAACTGTAATAATTATACTTATTACTTATATTATTATCAATATAACATGCACTATTACCCATATTTTACTATTATTATCGCTAGAACTACAATAATTATACTTATTACTCCCGATATTATCAATATAACATGCATTATTACGCATATAATGCAGTTATTATAGCTAGAACTGTAATAAATATACTTGCAACTTTCATTATCATCAATATAACATGCATTATTACCCATATTACGCAGTTATTATCGATAGAACTGTAATAAATATACTTATTACTTTTATTATTATCAATAGAGCATGCACTTTTAGCCATATTTTACTATTACTATCGCTAGGATTATAATAATTATACTTATTACTCCCAATATTATCAATATAACATGCATTATGACCCATATAATGCAGTTATTATCGCTAGAACTGTAATAATTATACTTATTACTTATATTATTAGCAATATAACGTGCATTATTACCCATATAATGCAGTTATTATCGCCAGAACTGTAATAATTATACTTATTATTTATATTATTATCAATATAACATGCATTATTATCCATATTATGCAGTTATTATCGCTAGAACTATAAAAAATATACGTATTACTTTTATTATCATCAATATAACATGCATCATTACCCATATTATGCAGTTATTATCGATAGAACTGTAATAAATATACTTATTACTTTTATTAATATCAATAGAACATGCACTATTAGCCATATTTTACTATTACTATCGTTGGGACTATAATAATTATACTTATTACTCCCAATATTAACAATATAACATGCATTATGTCCCATATAATGCAGTTATTATCGCTAGAACTGTAATAATTATACTTATTCCTTATATTATTATCAATATAACATGCATTATTACCCATATTATGCAGTTACTATCGCTAGAACTATAATAAATATACGTATTACTTTTATTATCATCAATATAACATGCATCATTACCCATATTATGCAGTTATTATGGATAGAACTGTAATACATATACTTACTACTTTCATTATCATCAATATAACATGCATTATTACCCACATTATGCAGTTATTATCCATAGAACTATAATAAATATACTTATTACTTTTATTATCATCAATATAACATGCATTATTACCCATATTATGCGGTTATTATCGATAGAACTATAATAAATATACTTATTACTTTTATTATTATCAATATAACATGCACTATTATCCATGTTTTACTATTATTATCGCTAGAATTATAATAATTATACTTATTGCTTATATTATTAGCAATATAACGTGCATTATTACCCATATAATGCAGTTATTATCGCCAGAACTGTAATAATTATACTTATTACTTATACTATTATCAATATAACATGCATTATTACCCATATTATGCAGTTATTATCGCTAGAACTATAATAAATATACGTATTACTTTTATTATCATCAATATAACATGCATTATTACCCATATTATGCAGTTGTTATCGATAGAACTGTAATAAATATACTTATTACTTTTATTATTATCAATATAACATGCACTATTAGCCATATTTTACTATTATTATCGCTAGAACTATAACAATTATACTTACTACTCCCGATATTATCAATATAACATGCATTATTAGCCATATTGTACTATTATTATCGCTAGAACTATAATAATTATACTTATTACTCCCGATATTATCAATATAACATGCACTATTAGCCATATTGTACTATTATTATCGCTAGAACTATAATAATTACACTTATTACTCCCGATATTATGAATATAACATGCATTATTACGCATATAATGCAGTTATTATCGCTAGAACTGTAATAATTATACTTATTACTTTCATTATTCTCAATATAACATGCATTATTACCCATATTATGCAGTTATTATCGCTAGAACTATAATAAATATACGTATTACTTTTATTATCATCAATATAACATGCATCATTACCCATATTATGCAGTTATTATCGATAGAACTGTAATACATATACTTATTACTTTTATCATTATCAATATAACATGCACTATTAGCCATATTTTGCTATTATTATCGCTAGTATTATAATAATTGTACTTATTGCTTATATTATTAGCAATATAACGTGCATTATTACCCATATAATGCAGTTATTATCGCCAGAACTGTAATAATTATACTTATTACTTATATTATTATCAATATAACATGCATTATTACCCATATAATGCAGTTATTATCGCTAGAACTGTAATAATTATACTTATTACTTATATTATTAGCAATATAACGTGCATTATTGCCCATATAATGCAGTTATTATCGCCAGAACTGTAATAATTATACTTATTACTTTTAATTATTAGCAATATAACGTGCATTATTACCCATATAATGCAGTTATTATCGCCAGAACTGTAATAATTATACTTATTATTTATATTATTATCAATATAACATGCATTATTACCCATATTATGCAGTTATTATCGCTAGAGCTATAATAAATATACGTATTACTTTTATTATCATCAATATAACATGCATCATTACCCATATTATGCAGTTATTATCGATAGAACTGTAATAAATATACTTATTACTTTTATTATTATCAATATAACATGCACTATTAGCCATATTTTACTATTATTATCGCTAGAACTATAATAATTATACTTATTACTTATATTATTAGCAATATAACGTGCGCTATTACCCATATAATGCAGTTATTATCGCCAGAACTGTAATAATTATACTTATTACTTATATTATTATCAATATAACATGCATTATTACCCATATTATGCAGTTATTATCGCTAGAACTATAATAAATATACGTATTACTTTTATTATCATCAATATAACATGCATCATTACCCATATTATGCAGTTATTATCGATAGAACTGTAATACATATACTTATTACTTTTATCATTATCAATATAACATGCACTATTAGCCATATTTTACTATTATTATCGCTAGTATTATAATAATTGTACTTATTGCTTATATTATTAGCAATATAGCGTGCATTATTACCCATATAATGCAGTTATTATCGCCAGAACTGTAATAATTATACTTATTATTTATATTATTATCAATGTAACATGCATTATTACCCATATTATGCAGCCGTTATCGATAGAACTATAATAAATATACTTATTACTATTATTATTATCAATATAACATGCATTATTACCCATATTATGCAGTTATTATCGCTAGAACTGTAATAATTATACTTATTACTTATATTATTCTCAATATAACATGCATTATAACTTATATTATGCAGTTATAATCGCTAGAACTATAATAAATATACTTATTACTTTTATTATTATCAATATAACATGCATTATTACCCACATTATGCAGTTATTATCGCTAGAACTGTAATATTTATACTTATTACTTATATTATTATCAATATAACATGCATTATTACCCATATAATGCAGTTATTATCGCTACAACTCTAATAATTATACTTATTACTTATATTATTATCAATATAACATGCATTATTACCCATATTATGCAATTATTATCGATAGAACTGTAATAATTATACTTATTACTTATATTATTAGCAATATAGCGTGCATTATTACCCATATAATGCAGTTATTATCGCCAGAACTGTAATAATTATACTTATTATTTATATTATTATCAATGTAACATGCATTATTACCCATATTATGCAGTTATAATCGCTGGAACTATAATAAATATAGTTACTACTTTTATTATCATCAATATAACATGCATTATTACCCATATTATGCAGCCGTTATCGATAGAACTATAATAAATATACTTATTACTATTATTATTATCAATATAACATGCATTATTACCCATATTATGCAGTTATTATCGCTAGAACTGTAATAATTATACTTATTACTTATATTATTCTCAATATAACATGCATTATAACTTATATTATGCAGTTATAATCGCTAGAACTATAATAAATATACTTATTACTTTTATTATTATCAATATAACATGCATTATTACCCATATTATGCAGTTATTATCGCTAGAACTGTAGTAATTATACTTACTACTTATATTATTATCAATATAACATGCATTATTACCCATATAATGCAGTTATTATCGGTAGAACTGTAATAATTATACTTATTACTTATATTATTCTCAATATAACATGCATTATAACCCATATTATGCAGTTATAATCGCTAGAACTATAATAAATATACTTATTACTTTTATTATTATCAATATAACATGCATTATTACCCATATTATGCAGTTATTATCGCTAGAACTGTAATAATTATACTTACTACTTATATTATTATCAATATAACATGCATTATTACCCATATGATGCAATTATTATCGCTAGAACTGTAATAAATATACTTACTGTTTTCATTGTAATCAATATAACATGCATTCATACCCATATTATGCAGTTATTATCGATAGAACTATAATAAATATACTTATTACTTTTATTATTATCAATATAACGTGCATTATTACCCATATAATGCAGTTATTATCGCCAGAACTGTAATAATTATACTTATTACTTATACTATTATCAATATAACATGCATTATTACCCATATTACGCAGTTATTATCGCTAGAACTATAATAAATATACGTATTACTTTTATTATCATCAATATAACATGCATTATTACCCATATTATGCAGTTATTATCGATAGAACTGTAATAAATATACTTATTACTTTTATTATTATCAATAGAACATGCACTATTAGCCATATTTTACTATTATTATCGCTAGAACTATAACAATTATACTTATTACTCCCGATATTATCAATATAACATGCATTATTAGCCATATTGTGCTATTATTATCGCTAGAACTATAATAATTATACTTATTACTCCCGATATTATCAATATAACATGCATTATTACCCATATAATGCAGTTATTATCGCTAGAACTGTAATAATTATACTTACTGTTTTCATTGTAATCAATATAACATGCATTATTACCCATATTATGCAATTATTATCGATAGAACTATAATAAATATACTTATTACTTTTATTATTATCAATATAACGTGCATTATTACCCATATAATGCAGTTATTATCGCTAGAACTGTAATAATTATACTTATTACTTATATGATTAGCAATATAACGTGCATTATTACCCATATAATGCAGTTATTATCGCCAGAACTGTAATAATTATACTTATTACTTATACTATTATCAATATAACATGCATTATTACCCATATTATGCAGTTATTATCGCTAGAACTATAATAAATATACGTATTACTTTTATTATCATCAATATAACATGCATTATTACCCATATTATGCAGTTATTATCGATAGAACTGTAATAAATATACTTATTACTTTTATTATTATCAATAGAACATGCACAATTAGCCATATTTTACTATTATTATCGCTAGAACTATAACAATTATACTTATTACTCCCGATATTATCAATATAACGTGCATTATTACCCATATTATGCAGTTATTATCGCTAGAGCTATAATAAATATACGTATTACTTTTATTATCATCAATATAACATGCATCATTACCCATATTATGCAGTTATTATCGATAGAACTGTAATAAATATACTTATTACTTTTATTATTATCAATATAACATGCACTATTATCCATATTGTACTATTATTATCGCTAGAACTATAATAATTATACCTATTACTCCCGATATTATCAATATAACATGCATTATTACGCATATAATGCAGTTATTATCGCTAGAACTGTAATAATTATACTTATTACTTTCATTATTCTCAATATAACATGCATTATTACCCATATTATGCAGTTATATTCGCTAGAACTATAATAAATATAGTTACTACTTTTATTATTATGCAGCTATTATCGATAGAACTATAATAAATATACTTATTACTTTTATTATTATCAATATAACATGCATTATTACCCATATTATGCAGTTATTATCGATAGAACTGTAATAAATATACTTATTACTTTTATTATTAGCAATATAACGTGCATTATTACCCATATAATGCAGTTATTATCGCTAGAACTGTAATAATTATACTTATTACTTATATTATTATCAATATAACATGCATTATTACCCATATTATGCAGTTATTATCGCTAGAACTATAATAAATGTACTTACTACTTTTATTATCATCAATATAACATGCATTATTACCCACATTATGCAGTTATTATCGATAGAACTATAATAAATATACTTATTACTTTTATTATTATCAATATAACATGCATTATTACCCATATAATGCAGTTATTATCGCTAGAACTGTAATAATTATACTTATTACTTATATTATTAGCAATATAACGTGCATTATTACCCATATAATGCAGTTATTACCGCCAGAACTGTAATAATTATACTTATTACTTATATTATTATCAATATAACATGCATTATTAGCCATATAATGCAGTTATTATCGCTAGAACTATAATAAATATACGTATTACTTTTATTATCATCAATATAACATGCATTATTACCCATATAATGCAGTTATTATCGCTAGAACTGTAATTAATATACTTACTATTTTCATTATCATCAATATAACATGCATTATTACCCATATTATGCAGTTATTATCCATAGAACTATAATAAATATACTTATTACTTTTATTATTATCAATATAACATGCATCATTACCCATATTATGCAGTTATTATCGATAGAACTGTAATACATATACTTATTACTTTTATTATTATCAATAGAACATGCACTATTAGCCATATTTTACTATTATTATCGCTAGGACTATAATAATTATACTTATTACTCCCAATATTATCAATATAACATGCATTATTAGCCATATAATGCAGTTATAATCGCTAGAACTGTAATAAATATATTTACTACTTTCATTATCATCAATATAACATGCATTATTACCCATATTATGCAGTTATTATCGCTAGAACTATAATAAATATACGTATTACTTTTATTATCATCAATATAACATGCATGATTACCCATATAATGCAGTTATTATCGATAGAACTGTAATACATATACTTATTACTTTTATTATTATCAATAGAACATGCACTATTAGCCATATTTTACTATTATTATCGCTAGGACTATAATAATTATACTTATTACTTTTATTATTATCAATATAACATGCACTATTAGGCATATTGTACTATTATTATCGCTGGAACTATAATAATTATACTTATTACTCCCGATATTATCAATATAACATGCATTATTACCCATATAATGCAGTTATAATCGCTAGAACTATAATAAATATACGTATTTCTTTTATTATCATCAATATAACATGCATTATTACCCATATTATGCAGTTATTATCGATAGAAGTATAATAAATATACTTATTACTTTTATTATTATCAATATAACAGGCACTCTTAGCCATATTTTACTATTATTATCGCTAGAACTATAATAATTATACTTATTACTTTTATTATTATCAATATAACATGCACTATTAGGCATATTGTACTATTATTATCGCTGGAACTGTAATAATTGTACTTATTACTCCCGATATTATCAATATAACATCCATTATTACCCAAATAATGCAGTTATTATCGCTAGAACTGTAATAATTATACTTATTACTTATATTATTCTCAATATAACATGCATTATTACCCATATTATGCAGTTATAATCGCTAGAACTATAATAAATATAGTTACTACTTTTATTATCATCAATATAACATACACTATTACCCATATTTTACGATTATCATCGCTAGAACTATAATAATTATACTTATTACTCCCGATGTTATCAATATAACATGCATTAATACGCATATAATGCAGATATTATCGCTAGAACAGTAATAAATATACTTACAACTTTCATTATCATCAATATAACATGCATTATTACCCATATTATGCAGTTATTATCGATAGAACTGTAATAAATATACTGATTACTTTTATTATTATCAATATAACATGCACTATTATCCATATTGTACTATTATTATCGCTAGAACTATAATAATTATACTTATTACTCCCGATATTATCAATATAACATGCATTATTAGCCATATTGTGCTAGTATTATCGCTAGAACTATAATAATTATACTTATTACTCCCGATATTATCAATATAACGTGCATTATTACCCCCATTATGCAGTTATTATCGCTAGAACTGTAATAATAATACTTATTACTTATATTATTATTAATATAACATGCATTATTACCCATATAATGCAGTTATTATCGCTAGAACTGTAATAATTTTACTTATTACTTATATTATTAGCAATATAACGTGCATTATTACCCATATAATGCAGTTATTATCGCCAGAACTGTAATAATTATACTTATTACTTATATTATTAGCAATATAACGTGCATTATTACCCATATTATGCAGTTATTATCGATAGAACTGTAATAAATATACTGATTACTTTTATTATTATCAATATAACATGCACTATAATCCATATTGTACTATTATTATCGCTAGAACTATAATAATTATACTTATTACTCCCGATATTATCAATATAACATGCATTATTAGCCATATTGTGCTAGTATTATCGCTAGAACTATAATAATTATACTTATTACTCCCGATATTATCAATATAACATGCATTATTACCCCTATTATGCAGTTATTATCGCTAGAACTGTAATAATTATACTTATTACTTATATTATTATCAATATAACATGCATTATTACCCATATAATGCAGTTATTGTCGCTAGAACTGTAATAATTATACTTATTACTTATATTGTTAGCAATATAACGTGCATTATTACCCATATAATGCAGTGATTATCGCTAGAACTGTAATAATTATACTCATTACTTATATTATTCTCAATATAACATGCATTATTACCCATATTATGCAGTTATAGTCGCTAGAACTATAATAAATATACTTATTACTTTTATTATCATCAATATAACATGCATTATTACCCACATTATGCAGTTATTATCGATAGAACTGTAATAAATATACTTATTACTTTTATTATTATCAATAGAACATGCACTATTAGCCATATTTTACTATTATTATCGCTAGGACTACAATAATTATACTTATTACTCCCAATATTATCCATATAACATGCATTATTACCCATATAATGCAGTTATTATCGCTAGAACTGTACTAAATATACTTACTACTTTCATTATCATCAATATAACATGCATTATTACCCATATTATGCAGTTATTATCCATAGAACTATAATAAATATACTTATTACTTTTATTATTATCAATATAACATGCATTATTACCCATATTATGCAGTTATTATCGATAGAACTGTACTAAATATACTTACTACTTTCATTATCATCAATATAACATGCATTATTACCCATATTATGCAGTTATTATCGATAGAACTATAATAAATATACTTATTACTTTTATTTTTATCAATATAACATGCATTATTACCCATATACTGCAGTTAATATCGCCAGAACTGTAATAATTATACTTATTACTTATATTATTATCAATATAACATGCATTATTACCCATATTATGCAGTTATCATCGATAGAACTGTAATAAATATACTTATTACTTTTATTATTATCAATATAACATGCACTATTAGCCATATTTTACTATTATTATCGCAAGAACTATAATACTTATACTTACTACTCCCGATATTATCAATATAACGTGCATTATTCGCCATATTGTACTATTATTATCGCTAGAACTGTAATAATTATACTTATTACTTATATTATTCTCAATATAACATGCATTATTACCCATATTATGCAGTTATAATCGCTAGAACTATAATAAATATAGTTACTACTTTTATTATCATCAATATAACATGCATTATTACCCATATAATGCAGTTATTATCGCTAGAACTGTAATAATTATACTTATTACTTATATTATTAGCAATATAACGTGCATTATTACCCATATAATGCAGTGATTATCGCTAGAACTGTAATAATTATACTCATTACTTATATTATTCTCAATATAACATGCATTATTACCCATATTATGCAGTTATAGTCGCTAGAACTATAATAAATATACTTATTACTCCCGATATTATCAATATAACATCCATTATTACCCAAATAATGCAGTTATTATCGCTAGAACTGTAATAATTATACTTATTACTTATATTATTCTCAATATAACATGCATTATTACCCATATTATGCAGTTATAATCGCTAGGACTATAATAAATATAGTAACTACTTTTATTATCATCAATATAACATGCATTATTACCCATATTATGCAGTTATTATCGCTAGAACTGTAATAATTATACTTATTACTTATATTATTATCAATATAACATGCATTATTACCCATATTATGCAGTTATTATCGCTAGAACTATAATAAATATACGTATTACTTTTATTATCATCAATATAACATGCATCATTACCCATATTATGGAGTTATTATCGATAGAACTGTAATACATATACTTATTACTTTTATTATTATCAATAGAACATGCACTATTAGCCATATTTTACTATTATTATCGCTAGGACTATAATAATTATACTTATTACTCCCAATATTATCAATATAACATGCATTATTACCCATATAATGCAGTTATTATCGCTAGAACTGTACTAAATATACTTACTACTTTCATTATCATCAATATAACATGCATTATTACCCATATTATGCAGTTATTATCCATAGAACTATAATAAATATACTTATTACTTTTATTATTATCAATATAACATGCATTATTACCCATATTATGCAGTTATTATCGATAGAACTGTACTAAATATACTTACTACTTTCATTATCATCAATATAACATGCATTATTACCCATATTATGCAGTTATTATCGATAGAACTATAATAAATATACTTGCTACTTTTATTATTATCAATATAACATGCATTATTACCCATATTATGCAGTTATTATCGATAGAAGTATAATAAATATACTTATTACTTTTATTATTATCAATATAACAGGCACTCTTAGCCATATTTTACTATTATTATCGCTAGAACTATAATAATTATACTTATTACTTTTATTATTATCAATATAACATTCACTATTAGGCGTATTGTACTATTATTATCGCTGGAACTGTAATAATTGTACTTATTACTCCCGATATTATCAATATAATATCCATTATTACCCAAATAATGCAGTTATTATCGCTAGAACTCTAATAATTATACTTATTACTTATATTATTCTCAATATAACATGCATTATTACCCATATTATGCAGTTATAATCGCTAGGACTATAATAAATATAGTTACTACTTTTATTATCATCAATATAACATGCATTATTACCCATATTATGCAGTTATTATCGCTAGAACTGTAATAATTATACTTATTACTTATATTATTATCAATATAACATGCATTATTACCCATATAATGCAGTCATTATCGCCAGAACTGTAATAATTATACTTATTACTTATATTAGTAGCAATATAACGTGCATTATTACCCATATTATGCAGCTATTATCGATAGAACTGTAATACATATACTTATTACTTTTATTATTATCAATAGAACATGCACTATTAGCCATATTTTACTATTATTATCGCTAGGACTATAATAATTATACTTATTACTCCCAATATTATCCATATAACATGCATTATTACCCATATAATGCAGTTATTATCGCTAGAACTGTACTAAATATACTTACTACTTTCATTATCATCAATATAACATGCATTATTACCCATATTATGCAGTTATTATCCATAGTACTATAATATATATACTTATTACTTTTATTATTATCAATATAACATGCATTATTACCCATATTATGCAGTTATTATCGCTAGAACTGTAATAATTATACTTATTACTTATATTATTATCAATATAACACGCATTAGTAGCCATATAATGCAGTTATTATCGCTAGAACTGTAATAATCATACTTGTTACTTATATTATTGGCAATATAACGTGCATTATTACCCATATAATGCAGTTATTATCGCCAGAAATGTAATAAATATACTTGCAACTTTCATTATCATCAATATAACATGCATTATTACCCATATTACGCAGTTATTATCGATAGAACTGTAATAAATATACTTATTACTTTTATTATTATCAATATAACATGCATTATTACCCATATAATGCAGTTATTATCGCTAGAACTGTAATAATTATACTTATTACTTTTAATTATTAGCAATATAACGTGCATTATTACCCATATAATGCAGTTATTATCGCCAGAACTGTAATAATTATACTTATTATTTATATTATTATCAATATAACATGCATTATTACCCATATTATGCAGTTATTATCGCTAGAGCTATAATAAATATACGTATTACTTTTATTATCATCAATATAACATGCATCATTACCCATATTATGCAGTTATTATCGATAGAACTGTAATAAATATACTTATTACTTTTATTATTATCAATATAACATGCACTATTAGCCATATTTTACTATTATTATCGCTAGAACTATAATAATTATACTTATTACTTATATTATTAGCAATATAACGTGCGCTATTACCCATATAATGCAGTTATTATCGCCAGAACTGTAATAATTATACTTATTACTTTCATTATCATCAATATAACATGCATTATTACCCATATTATGCAGTTATTATCGATAGAAGTATAATAAATATACTTATTACTTTTATTATTATCAATAGAACATGCACTATTAGCCATATTTTACTATTATTATCGCTAGGACTATAATAATTATACTTATTACTTTTATTATTATCAATATAACATGCACTATTAGGCATATTGTACTATTATTATCGCTGGAACTATAATAATTATACTTATTACTCCCGATATTATCAATATAACATGCATTATTACCCCTATTATGCAGTTATTATCGCTAGAACTGTAATAATTATACTTATTACTTATATTATTATCAATATAACATGCATTATTACCCATATAATGCAGTTATTGTCGCTAGAACTGTAATAATTATACTTATTACTTATATTGTTAGCAATATAACGTGCATTATTACCCATATAATGCAGTGATTATCGCTAGAACTGTAATAATTATACTCATTACTTATATTATTCTCAATATAACATGCATTATTACCCATATTATGCAGTTATAGTCGCTAGAACTATAATAAATATACTTATTACTTTTATTATCATCAATATAACATGCATTATTACCCACATTATGCAGTTATTATCGATAGAACTGTAATAAATATACTTATTACTTTTATTATTATCAATAGAACATGCACTATTAGCCATATTTTACTATTATTATCGCTAGGACTACAATAATTATACTTATTACTCCCAATATTATCCATATAACATGCATTATTACCCATATAATGCAGTTATTATCGCTAGAACTGTACTAAATATACTTACTACTTTCATTATCATCAATATAACATGCATTATTACCCATATTATGCAGTTATTATCCATAGAACTATAATAAATATACTTATTACTTTTATTATTATCAATATAACATGCATTATTACCCATATTATGCAGTTATTATCGATAGAACTGTACTAAATATACTTACTACTTTCATTATCATCAATATAACATGCATTATTACCCATATTATGCAGTTATTATCGATAGAACTATAATAAATATACTTATTACTTTTATTTTTATCAATATAACATGCATTATTACCCATATACTGCAGTTAATATCGCCAGAACTGTAATAATTATACTTATTACTTATATTATTATCAATATAACATGCATTATTACCCATATTATGCAGTTATCATCGATAGAACTGTAATAAATATACTTATTACTTTTATTATTATCAATATAACATGCACTATTAGCCATATTTTACTATTATTATCGCAAGAACTATAATACTTATACTTACTACTCCCGATATTATCAATATAACGTGCATTATTCGCCATATTGTACTATTATTATCGCTAGAACTGTAATAATTATACTTATTACTTATATTATTCTCAATATAACATGCATTATTACCCATATTATGCAGTTATAATCGCTAGAACTATAATAAATATAGTTACTACTTTTATTATCATCAATATAACATGCATTATTACCCATATAATGCAGTTATTATCGCTAGAACTGTAATAATTATACTTATTACTTATATTATTAGCAATATAACGTGCATTATTACCCATATAATGCAGTGATTATCGCTAGAACTGTAATAATTATACTCATTACTTATATTATTCTCAATATAACATGCATTATTACCCATATTATGCAGTTATAGTCGCTAGAACTATAATAAATATACTTATTACTCCCGATATTATCAATATAACATCCATTATTACCCAAATAATGCAGTTATTATCGCTAGAACTGTAATAATTATACTTATTACTTATATTATTCTCAATATAACATGCATTATTACCCATATTATGCAGTTATAATCGCTAGGACTATAATAAATATAGTAACTACTTTTATTATCATCAATATAACATGCATTATTACCCATATTATGCAGTTATTATCGCTAGAACTGTAATAATTATACTTATTACTTATATTATTATCAATATAACATGCATTATTACCCATATTATGCAGTTATTATCGCTAGAACTATAACAAATATACGTATTACTTTTATTATCATCAATATAACATGCATCATTACCCATATTATGGAGTTATTATCGATAGAACTGTAATACATATACTTATTACTTTTATTATTATCAATAGAACATGCACTATTAGCCATATTTTACTATTATTATCGCTAGGACTATAATAATTATACTTATTACTCCCAATATTATCAATATAACATGCATTATTACCCATATAATGCAGTTATTATCGCTAGAACTGTACTAAATATACTTACTACTTTCATTATCATCAATATAACATGCATTATTACCCATATTATGCAGTTATTATCCATAGAACTATAATAAATATACTTATTACTTTTATTATTATCAATATAACATGCATTATTACCCATATTATGCAGTTATTATCGATAGAACTGTACTAAATATACTTACTACTTTCATTATCATCAATATAACATGCATTATTACCCATATTATGCAGTTATTATCGATAGAACTATAATAAATATACTTGCTACTTTTATTATTATCAATATAACATGCATTATTACCCATATTATGCAGTTATTATCGATAGAAGTATAATAAATATACTTATTACTTTTATTATTATCAATATAACAGGCACTCTTAGCCATATTTTACTATTATTATCGCTAGAACTATAATAATTATACTTATTACTTTTATTATTATCAATATAACATGCACTATTAGGCGTATTGTACTATTATTATCGCTGGAACTGTAATAATTGTACTTATTACTCCCGATATTATCAATATAACATCCATTATTACCCAAATAATGCAGTTATTATCGCTAGAACTCTAATAATTATACTTATTACTTATATTATTCTCAATATAACATGCATTATTACCCATATTATGCAGTTATAATCGCTAGGACTATAATAAATATAGTTACTACTTTTATTATCATCAATATAACATGCATTATTACCCATATTATGCAGTTATTATCGCTAGAACTGTAATAATTATACTTATTACTTATATTATTATCAATATAACATGCATTATTACCCATATAATGCAGTCATTATCGCCAGAACTGTAATAATTATACTTATTACTTATATTAGTAGCAATATAACGTGCATTATTACCCATATTATGCAGCTATTATCGATAGAACTGTAATACATATACTTATTACTTTTATTATTATCAATAGAACATGCACTATTAGCCATATTTTACTATTATTATCGCTAGGACTATAATAATTATACTTATTACTCCCAATATTATCCATATAACATGCATTATTACCCATATAATGCAGTTATTATCGCTAGAACTGTACTAAATATACTTACTACTTTCATTATCATCAATATAACATGCATTATTACCCATATTATGCAGTTATTATCCATAGTACTATAATATATATACTTATTACTTTTATTATTATCAATATAACATGCATTATTACCCATATTATGCAGTTATTATCGCTAGAACTGTAATAATTATACTTATTACTTATATTATTATCAATATAACACGCATTAGTAGCCATATAATGCAGTTATTATCGCTAGAACTGTAATAATCATACTTGTTACTTATATTATTGGCAATATAACGTGCATTATTACCCATATAATGCAGTTATTATCGCCAGAAATGTAATAAATATACTTGCAACTTTCATTATCATCAATATAACATGCATTATTACCCATATTACGCAGTTATTATCGATAGAACTGTAATAAATATACTTATTACTTTTATTATTATCAATATAACATGCATTATTACCCATATAATGCAGTTATTATCGCTAGAACTGTAATAATTATACTTATTACTTTTAATTATTAGCAATATAACGTGCATTATTACCCATATAATGCAGTTATTATCGCCAGAACTGTAATAATTATACTTATTATTTATATTATTATCAATATAACATGCATTATTACCCATATTATGCAGTTATTATCGCTAGAGCTATAATAAATATACGTATTACTTTTATTATCATCAATATAACATGCATCATTACCCATATTATGCAGTTATTATCGATAGAACTGTAATAAATATACTTATTACTTTTATTATTATCAATATAACATGCACTATTAGCCATATTTTACTATTATTATCGCTAGAACTATAATAATTATACTTATTACTTATATTATTAGCAATATACCGTGCGCTATTACCCATATAATGCAGTTATTATCGCCAGAACTGTAATAATTATACTTATTACTTATATTATTATAAATATAACATGCATTATTACCCATATTATGCAGTTATTATCGCTAGAACTATAATAAATATACGTATTACTTTTATTATCATCAATATAACATGCATTATTACCCATATTATGCAGTTATTATCGATAGAACTGTAATACATATACTTATTACTTTTATTATTATCAATAGAACATGCACTATTAGCCATATTTTACTATTATTATCGCTAGGACTATAATAATTATACTTATTACTCCCAATATTATCAATATAACATGCATTATTACCCATATAATGCAGTTATAATCGCTAGAACTGTAATAAATATATTTACTACTTTCATTATCATCAATATAACATGCATTATTACCCATATTATGCAGTTATTATCGATAGAAGTATAATAAATATACTTATTACTTTTATTATTATCAATAGAACATGCACTATTAGCCATATTTTACTATTATTATCGCTAGGACTATAATAATTATACTTATTACTTTTATTATTATCAATATAACATGCACTATTAGGCATATTGTACTATTATTATCGCTGGAACTATAATAATTATACTTATTACTCCCGATATTATCAATATAACATCCATTATTACCAACATAATGCAGTTATAATCGCTAGAACTATAATAAATATACGTATTACATTTATTATCATCAATATAACATGCATTCTTACCCATATTATGCAGTTATTTTCGATAGAACTGTAATACATATACTTATTACTTTTATAATTATCAATAGAACATACACTATTAGCCATATTTTACTATTATTATCGCTAGGACTATAATAATTATACTTATTACTCCTAATATTATCAATATAACATGCATTATTACCCATATAATGCAGTTATTATCGCTAGATCTGTAATAAATATACTTACTACTTTCAATATCACCAATATAACATGCATTATTACCCATATTATGCAGTTATTATCGCTAGAACTATAATAAATATACGTATTACTTTTATTATCATCAATATAACATGCATCATTACCCATATTATGCAGTTATTATCGCTAGAACTGTAATAATTATACTTATTACTTATATTATTATCAATATAACATGCATTATTACCCATATTATGCAGTTATTATCGCTAGAACTGTAATAATTATACTTATTACTTATATTATTATCAATATAACACGCATTAGTAGCCATATAATGCAGTTATTATCGCTAGAACTGTAATAATCATACTTGTTACTTATATTATTGGCAATATAACGTGCATTATTACCCATATAATGCAGTTATTATCGCCAGAACTGTAATAATTATACTTATTACTTATATTATTATCAATATAACATGCATTATTAGCCATATTGTACTATTATTATCGCTAGAACTATAATAATTATACTTATTACTCCCGATATTATCAATATAACATGCATTATTACCCATATAATGCAGTTATTATCGCTAGAACTGTAATAATTATACTTATTACTTATATTGTTAGCAGTATAACGTGCATTATTACCCATATTATGCAGTTATTATCGCTAGAACTGTAATAATTATACTTATTACTTATATTATTATCAATATAACATGCATTAGTAGCCATATAATGCAGTTATTATCGCTAGAACTGTAATAATCATACTTGTTACTTATATTATTGGCAATATAACGTGCATTATTACCCATATAATGCAGTTATTATCGCTAGAACTGTAATAATTATACTTATTACTTATATTATTAGCAATATAACGTGCATTATTACCCATATAATGCAGTTATTATCGCCAGAACTGTAATAATTATACTTATTATTTATATTATTATCAATATAACATGCATTATTACCCATATTATGCAGTTATTATCGCTAGAACTATAATAAATATACGTATTACTTTTATTATCATCAATATAACATGCATTATTACCCATATTATGCAGTTATTATCGCTAGAGCTATAATAAATATACGTATTACTTTTATTATCATCAATATAACATGCATCATTACCCATATTATGCAGTTATTATCGATAGAACTGTAATAAATATACTTATTACTTTTATAATTATCAATAGAACATACACTATTAGCCATATTTTACTATTATTATCGCTAGGACTATAATAATTATACTTATTACTCCTAATATTATCAATATAACATGCATTATTACCCATATAATGCAGTTATTATCGCTAGATCTGTAATAAATATACTTACTACTTTCAATATCACCAATATAACATGCATTATTACCCATATTATGCAGTTATTATCGCTAGAACTATAATAAATATACGTATTACTTTTATTATCATCAATATAACATGCATCATTACCCATATTATGCAGTTATTATCGCTAGAACTGTAATAATTATACTTATTACTTATATTATTATCAATATAACATGCATTATTACCCATATTATGCAGTTATTATCGCTAGAACTGTAATAATTATACTTATTACTTATATTATTATCAATATAACACGCATTAGTAGCCATATAATGCAGTTATTATCGCTAGAACTGTAATAATCATACTTGTTACTTATATTATTGGCAATATAACGTGCATTATTACCCATATAATGCAGTTATTATCGCCAGAACTGTAATAATTATACTTATTACTTATATTATTATCAATATAACATGCATTATTAGCCATATTGTACTATTATTATCGCTAGAACTATAATAATTATACTTATTACTCCCGATATTATCAATATAACATGCATTATTACCCATATAATGCAGTTATTATCGCTAGAACTGTAATAATTATACTTATTACTTATATTGTTAGCAGTATAACGTGCATTATTACCCATATTATGCAGTTATTATCGCTAGAACTGTAATAATTATACTTATTACTTATATTATTATCAATATAACATGCATTAGTAGCCATATAATGCAGTTATTATCGCTAGAACTGTAATAATCATACTTGTTACTTATATTATTGGCAATATAACGTGCATTATTACCCATATAATGCAGTTATTATCGCTAGAACTGTAATAATTATACTTATTACTTATATTATTAGCAATATAACGTGCATTATTACCCATATAATGCAGTTATTATCGCCAGAACTGTAATAATTATACTTATTATTTATATTATTATCAATATAACATGCATTATTACCCATATTATGCAGTTATTATCGCTAGAACTATAATAAATATACGTATTACTTTTATTATCATCAATATAACATGCATCATTACCCATATTATGCAGTTATTCTCGCTAGAACTGTAATAATTATACTTATTACTTATATTATTATCAATATAACATGCATTAGTAGCCATATAATGCAGTTATTATCGCTAGAACTGTAATAATTATACTTATTACTTATATTATTATCAATATAACATGCATTATTACCCATATTATGCAGTTATTATCGCTAGAACTGTAATAATCATACTTGTTACTTATATTATTGGCAATATAACGTGCATTATTACCCATATAATGCAGTTATTATCGCCAGAACTGTAATAATTATACTTATTACTTATATTATTATCAATATAACATGCATTATTACCCGTATTATGCAGTTATTATCGCTAGAACTATAATAAATATACGTATTACTTTTATTATCATCAATATAACATGCATCATTACCCATATTATGCAGTTATTATCGATAGAACTGTAATACATATACTTATTACTTTTATTATTATCAATAGAACATGCACTATTAGCCATATTTTACTATTATTATCGCTAGGACTATAATAATTATACTTATTACTCCCAATATTATCAATATAACATGCATCATTACCCATATTATGCAGTTATTATCGATAGAAATGTAATAAATATACTTATTACTTATATTATTAGCAATATAACGTGCATTATTACCCATATAATGCAGTTATTATCGCTAGAACTGTAATAATTATACTTATTACTTATATTATTATCAATATAACATGCATTATTACCCATATTATGCAGTTATTATCGCTAGAACTATAATAAATGTACTTACTACTTTTATTATCATCAATATAACATGCATTATTACCCACATTATGCAGTTATTATCGATAGAACTATAATAAATATACTTATTACTTTTATTATTATCAATATAACATGCATTATTACCCATATAATGCAGTTATTATCGCTAGAACTGTAATAATTATACTTATTACTTATATTATTAGCAATATAACGTGCATTATTACCCATATAATGCAGTTATTACCGCCAGAATTGTAATAATTATACTTATTACTTATATTATTATCAATATAACATGCATTATTAGCCATATAATGCAGTTATTATCGCTAGAACTATAATAAATATACGTATTACTTTTATTATCATCAATATAACATGCATTATTACCCATATAATGCAGTTATTATCGCTAGAACTGTAATAAATATACTTACTATTTTCATTATCATCAATATAACATGCATTATTACCCATATAATGCAGTTATAATCGCTAGAACTGTAATAAACATATTTACTACTTTCATTATCATCAATATAACATGCATTATTACCCATATTATGCAGTTATTATCGCTAGAACTATAATAAATATACGTATTACTTTTATTATCATCAATATAACATGCATGATTACCCATATAATGCAGTTATTATCGATAGAACTGTAATACATATACTTATTACTTTTATTATTATCAATAGAACATGCACTATTAGCCATATTTTACTATTATTATCGCTAGGACTATAATAATTATACTTATTACTTTTATTATTATCAATATAACATGCACTATTAGGCATATTGTACTATTATTATCGCTGGAACTATAATAATTATACTTATTACTCCCGATATTATCAATATAACATGCATTATTACCCATATAATGCAGTTATAATCGCTAGAACTATAATAAATATACGTATTACTTTTATTATCATCAATATAACATGCATTATTACCCATATTATGCAGTTATTATCGATAGAAGTATAATAAATATACTTATTACTTTTATTATTATCAATATAACAGGCACTCTTAGCCATATTTTACTATTATTATCGCTAGAACTATAATAATTATACTTATTACTTTTATTATTATCAATATAACATGCACTATTAGGCATATTGTACTATTATTATCGCTGGAACTGTAATAATTGTACTTATTACTCCCGATATTATCAATATAACATCCATTATTACCCAAATAATGCAGTTATTATCGCTAGAACTGTAATAATTATACTTATTACTTATATTATTCTCAATATAACATGCATTATTACCCATATTATGCAGTTATAATCGCTAGAACTATAATAAATATAGTTACTACTTTTATTATCATCAATATAACATACACTATTACCCATATTTTACGATTATCATCGCTAGAACTATAATAATTATACTTATTACTCCCGATGTTATCAATATAACATGCATTAATACGCATATAATGCAGATATTATCGCTAGAACAGTAATAAATATACTTACAACTTTCATTATCATCAATATAACATGCATTATTACCCATATTATGCAGTTATTATCGATAGAACTGTAATAAATATACTGATTACTTTTATTATTATCAATATAACATGCACTATTATCCATATTGTACTATTATTATCGCTAGAACTATAATAATTATACTTATTACTCCCGATATTATCAATATAACATGCATTATTAGCCATATTGTGCTAGTATTATCGCTAGAACTATAATAATTATACTTATTACTCCCGATATTATCAATATAACGTGCATTATTACCCCTATTATGCAGTTATTATCGCTAGAACTGTAATAATAATACTCATTACTTATATTATTCTCAATATAACATGCATTATTACCCATATTATGCAGTTATAGTCGCTAGAACTATAATAAATATACTTATTACTCCCGATATTATCAATATAACATCCATTATTACCCAAATAATGCAGTTATTATCGCTAGAACTGTAATAATTATACTTATTACTTATATTATTCTCAATATAACATGCATTATTACCCATATTATGCAGTTATAATCGCTAGGACTATAATAAATATAGTAACTACTTTTATTATCATCAATATAACATGCATTATTACCCATATTATGCAGTTATTATCGCTAGAACTGTAATAATTATACTTATTACTTATATTATTATCAATATAACATGCATTATTACCCATATAATGCAGTTATTATCGCCAGAACTGTAATAATTATACTTATTACTTATATTATTAGCAATATAACGTGCATTATTACCCATATTATGCAGTTATTATCGATAGAACTGTAATAAATATACTGATTACTTTTATTATTATCAATATAACATGCACTATAATCCATATTGTACTATTATTATCGCTAGAACTATAATAATTATACTTATTACTCCCGATATTATCAATATAACATGCATTATTAGCCATATTGTGCTAGTATTATCGCTAGAACTATAATAATTATACTTATTACTCCCGATATTATCAATATAACATGCATTATTACCCCTATTATGCAGTTATTATCGCTAGAACTGTAATAATTATACTTATTACTTATATTATTATCAATATAACATGCATTATTACCCATATAATGCAGTTATTGTCGCTAGAACTGTAATAATTATACTTATTACTTATATTGTTAGCAATATAACGTGCATTATTACCCATATAATGCAGTGATTATCGCTAGAACTGTAATAATTATACTCATTACTTATATTATTCTCAATATAACATGCATTATTACCCATATTATGCAGTTATAGTCGCTAGAACTATAATAAATATACTTATTACTTTTATTATCATCAATATAACATGCATTATTACCCACATTATGCAGTTATTATCGATAGAACTGTAATAAATATACTTATTACTTTTATTATTATCAATAGAACATGCACTATTAGCCATATTTTACTATTATTATCGCTAGGACTACAATAATTATACTTATTACTCCCAATATTATCCATATAACATGCATTATTACCCATATAATGCAGTTATTATCGCTAGAACTGTAATAATTATACTCATTACTTATATTATTCTCAATATAACATGCATTATTACCCATATTATGCAGTTATAGTCGCTAGAACTATAATAAATATACTTATTACTCCCGATATTATCAATATAACATCCATTATTACCCAAATAATGCAGTTATTATCGCTAGAACTGTAATAATTATACTTATTACTTATATTATTCTCAATATAACATGCATTATTACCCATATTATGCAGTTATAATCGCTAGGACTATAATAAATATAGTAACTACTTTTATTATCATCAATATAACATGCATTATTACCCATATTATGCAGTTATTATCGCTAGAACTGTAATAATTATACTTATTACTTATATTATTATCAATATAACATGCATTATTACCCATATTATGCAGTTATTATCGCTAGAACTATAATAAATATACGTATTACTTTTATTATCATCAATATAACATGCATCATTACCCATATTATGGAGTTATTATCGATAGAACTGTAATACATATACTTATTACTTTTATTATTATCAATAGAACATGCACTATTAGCCATATTTTACTATTATTATCGCTAGGACTATAATAATTATACTTATTACTCCCAATATTATCAATATAACATGCATTATTACCCATATAATGCAGTTATTATCGCTAGAACTGTACTAAATATACTTACTACTTTCATTATCATCAATATAACATGCATTATTACCCATATTATGCAGTTATTATCCATAGAACTATAATAAATATACTTATTACTTTTATTATTATCAATATAACATGCATTATTACCCATATTATGCAGTTATTATCGATAGAACTGTACTAAATATACTTACTACTTTCATTATCATCAATATAACATGCATTATTACCCATATTATGCAGTTATTATCGATAGAACTATAATAAATATACTTGCTACTTTTATTATTATCAATATAACATGCATTATTACCCATATTATGCAGTTATTATCGATAGAAGTATAATAAATATACTTATTACTTTTATTATTATCAATATAACAGGCACTCTTAGCCATATTTTACTATTATTATCGCTAGAACTATAATAATTATACTTATTACTTTTATTATTATCAATATAACATGCACTATTAGGCGTATTGTACTATTATTATCGCTGGAACTGTAATAATTGTACTTATTACTCCCGATATTATCAATATAACATCCATTATTACCCAAATAATGCAGTTATTATCGCTAGAACTCTAATAATTATACTTATTACTTATATTATTCTCAATATAACATGCATTATTACCCATATTATGCAGTTATAATCGCTAGGACTATAATAAATATAGTTACTACTTTTATTATCATCAATATAACATGCATTATTACCCATATTATGCAGTTATTATCGCTAGAACTGTAATAATTATACTTATTACTTATATTATTATCAATATAACATGCATTATTACCCATATAATGCAGTCATTATCGCCAGAACTGTAATAATTATACTTATTACTTATATTAGTAGCAATATAACGTGCATTATTACCCATATTATGCAGCTATTATCGATAGAACTGTAATACATATACTTATTACTTTTATTATTATCAATAGAACATGCACTATTAGCCATATTTTACTATTATTATCGCTAGGACTATAATAATTATACTTATTACTCCCAATATTATCCATATAACATGCATTATTACCCATATAATGCAGTTATTATCGCTAGAACTGTACTAAATATACTTACTACTTTCATTATCATCAATATAACATGCATTATTACCCATATTATGCAGTTATTATCCATAGTACTATAATATATATACTTATTACTTTTATTATTATCAATATAACATGCATTATTACCCATATTATGCAGTTATTATCGATAGAACTGTACTAAATATACTTACTACTTTCATTATCATCAATATAACATGCATTATTACCCATATTATGCAGTTATTATCGATAGAACTATAATAAATATACTTATTACTTTTATTATTATCAATATAACATGCATTATTACCCATATACTGCAGTTAATATCGCCAGAACTGTAATAATTATACTTATTACTTATATTATTATCAATATAACATGCATTATTACCCATATTATGCAGTTATCATCGATAGAACTGTAATAAATATACTTATTACTTTTATTATTATCAATATAACATGCACTATTAGCCATATTTTACTATTATTATCGCAAGAACTATAATACTTATACTTACTACTCCCGATATTATCAATATAACGTGCATTATTCGCCATATTGTACTATTATTATCGCTAGAACTGTAATAATTATACTTATTACTTATATTATTCTCAATATAACATGCATTATTACCCATATTATGCAGTTACAATCGCTAGAACTATAATAAATATAGTTACTACTTTTATTATCATCAATATAACATGCATTATTACCCATATAATGCAGTTATTATCGCTAGAACTGTAATAATTATACTTATTACTTATATTATTAGCAATATAACGTGCATTATTACCCATATAATGCAGTGATTATCGCTAGAACTGTAATAATTATACTCATTACTTATATTATTCTCAATATAACATGCATTATTACCCATTTTATGCAGTTATAGTCGCTAGAACTATAATAAATATACTTATTACTCCCGATATTATCAATATAACATCCATTATTACCCAAATAATGCAGTTATTATCGCTAGAACTGTAATAATTATACTTATTACTTATATTATTCTCAATATAACATGCATTATTACCCATATTATGCAGTTATAATCGCTAGGACTATAATAAATATAGTTACTACTTTTATTATCATCAATATAACATGCATTATTACCCATATTATGCAGTTATTATCGCTAGAACTGTAATAATTATACTTATTACTTATATTATTATCATTATAACATGCATTATTAGCCATATAATGCAGTTATTATCGCTAAAACTGTAATAATTATACTTATTACTTATATTATTGGCAATATAACGTGCATTATTACCCAAATAATGCAGTTATTATCGCTAGAACTCTAATAATTATACTTATTACTTATATTATTCTCAATATAACATGCATTATTACCCATATTATGCAGTTATAATCGCTAGGACTATAATAAATATAGTTACTACTTTTATTATCATCAATATAACATGCATTATTACCCATATTATGCAGTTATTATCGCTAGAACTGTAATAATTATACTTATTACTTATATTATTATCAATATAACATGCATTATTACCCATATAATGCAGTCATTATCGCCAGAACTGTAATAATTATACTTATTACTTATATTAGTAGCAATATAACGTGCATTATTACCCATATTATGCAGCTATTATCGATAGAACTGTAATACATATACTTATTACTTTTATTATTATCAATAGAACATGCACTATTAGCCATATTTTACTATTATTATCGCTAGGACTATAATAATTATACTTATTACTCCCAATATTATCCATATAACATGCATTATTACCCATATAATGCAGTTATTATCGCTAGAACTGTACTAAATATACTTACTACTTTCATTATCATCAATATAACATGCATTATTACCCATATTATGCAGTTATTATCCATAGTACTATAATATATATACTTATTACTTTTATTATTATCAATATAACATGCATTATTACCCATATTATGCAGTTATTATCGATAGAACTGTACTAAATATACTTACTACTTTCATTATCATCAATATAACATGCATTATTACCCATATTATGCAGTTATTATCGATAGAACTATAATAAATATACTTATTACTTTTATTATTATCAATATAACATGCATTATTACCCATATACTGCAGTTAATATCGCCAGAACTGTAATAATTATACTTATTACTTATATTATTATCAATATAACATGCATTATTACCCATATTATGCAGTTATCATCGATAGAACTGTAATAAATATACTTATTACTTTTATTATTATCAATATAACATGCACTATTAGCCATATTTTACTATTATTATCGCAAGAACTATAATACTTATACTTACTACTCCCGATATTATCAATATAACGTGCATTATTCGCCATATTGTACTATTATTATCGCTAGAACTGTAATAATTATACTTATTACTTATATTATTCTCAATATAACATGCATTATTACCCATATTATGCAGTTATAATCGCTAGAACTATAATAAATATAGTTACTACTTTTATTATCATCAATATAACATGCATTATTACCCATATAATGCAGTTATTATCGCTAGAACTGTAATAATTATACTTATTACTTATATTATTAGCAATATAACGTGCATTATTACCCATATAATGCAGTGATTATCGCTAGAACTGTAATAATTATACTCATTACTTATATTATTCTCAATATAACATGCATTATTACCCATTTTATGCAGTTATAGTCGCTAGAACTATAATAAATATACTTATTACTCCCGATATTATCAATATAACATCCATTATTACCCAAATAATGCAGTTATTATCGCTAGAACTGTAATAATTATACTTATTACTTATATTATTCTCAATATAACATGCATTATTACCCATATTATGCAGTTATAATCGCTAGGACTATAATAAATATAGTTACTACTTTTATTATCATCAATATAACATGCATTATTACCCATATTATGCAGTTATTATCGCTAGAACTGTAATAATTATACTTATTACTTATATTATTATCATTATAACATGCATTATTAGCCATATAATGCAGTTATTATCGCTAAAACTGTAATAATTATACTTATTACTTATATTATTGGCAATATAACGTGCATTATTACCCATATAATGCAGTTATTATCGCCAGAACTGTAATAATTATACTTATTACTTATATTATTAGCAATATAACGTGCATTATTACCCATATAATGCAGTGATTATCGCTAGAACTGTAATAATTATACTCATTACTTATATTATTCTCAATATAACATGCATTATTACCCATATTATGCAGTTATAGTCGCTAGAACTATAATAAATATACTTATTACTCCCGATATTATCAATATAACATCCATTATTACCCAAATAATGCAGTTATTATCGCTAGAACTGTAATAATTATACTTATTACTTATATTATTCTCAATATAACATGCATTATTACCCATATTATGCAGTTATAATCGCTAGGACTATAATAAATATAGTTACTACTTTTATTATCATCAATATAACATGCATTATTACCCATATTATGCATTTATTATCGCTAGAACTGTAATAATTATACTTATTACTTATATTATTATCAATATAACATGCATTATTAGCCATATAATGCAGTTATTATCGCTAAAACTGTAATAATTATACTTATTACTTATATTATTGGCAATATAACGTGCATTATTTCCCATATAATGCAGTTATTATCGCCAGAACTGTAATAATTATACTTATTACTTATATTATTAGCAATATAACGTGCATTATTACCCATATAATGCAGTGATTATCGCTAGAACTGTAATAATTATACTCATTACTTATATTATTCTCAATATAACATGCATTATTACCCATATTATGCAGTTATAGTCGCTAGAACTATAATAAATATACTTATTACTCCCGATATTATCAATATAACATCCATTATTACCCAAATAATGCAGTTATTATCGCTAGAACTGTAATAATTATACTTATTACTTATATTATTATCAATATAACATGCATTATTAGCCATATAATGCAGTTATTATCGCTAAAACTGTAATAATTATACTTATTACTTATATTATTGGCAATATAACGTGCATTATTACCCATATAATGCAGTTATTATCGCCAGAACTGTAATAATTATACTTATTACTTATATTATTAGCAATATAACGTGCATTATTACCCATATAATGCAGTGATTATCGCTAGAACTGTAATAATTATACTCATTACTTATATTATTCTCAATATAACATGCATTATTACCCATATTATGCAGTTATTATCGCTAGAACTCTAATAAATGTACGTATTACTTTTATTATCATCAATATAACATGCATTAATACCCATATTATGCAGTTATTATCGATAGAACTGTAATAAATATACTTATTACTTTTATTATTATCAATATAACATGCACTATTAGCCATATTTTACTATTATTATCGCTAGAACTATAATAATTATACCTATTACTCCCGATATTATCAATATAACATGCATTATTACCCATATAATGCAGTTATAATCGCTAGAACTATAATAAATATACGTATTACTTTTATTATCATCAATATGACATGCATTATTACCCATATTATGCAGTTATTATCGATAGAACTGTAATAAATATACTTATTACTATTATTATTATCAATATAACATGCACTATTAGCCATATTTTACTATTATTATCGCTAGAACTATAACAATTATACTTATTACTCCCGATATTATCAATATAACATGCATTATTAGCCATATTGTACTATTATTATCGCTAGAACTGTAATAATTATACTTATTACTCCCGATATTATCAATATAACATGCATTATTACCCATATAATGCAGTTATAATCGCTAGAACTATAATAAATATACGTATTACTTTTATTATCATCAATATAACATGCATTATTACCCATATTATGCAGTTATTATCGATAGAACTGTAATACATATACTTATTACTTTTATTATTATCAATAGAACATGCACTATTAGCCATATTTTACTATTATTATCGCTAGGACTATAATAATTATACTTATTACTCCCAATATTATCAATATAACATGCATTATTACCCATATAATGCAGTTATTATCGCTGGAACTGTACTAAATATACTTACTACTTTCATTATCATCAATATAACATGCATTATTACCCATATTATGCAGTTATTATTCATAGAACTATAATAAATATACATATTACTTTTATTATTATCAATATAACATGCATTATTACCCATATTATGCAGTTATTATCGATAGAACTGTACTAAATATACTTACTACTTTCATTATCATCAATATAACATGCATTATTACCCATATACTGCAGTTAATATCGCCAGAACTGTAATAATTATACTTATTACTTATATTATTATCAATATAACATGCATTATTACCCATATTATGCAGTTATCATCGATAGAACTGTAATAATTATACTTATTACTTATATTATTCTCAATATAACATGCATTATTACCCATATTATGCAGTTATAATCGCTAGGACTATAATAAATATAGTTACTACTTTTATTATCATCAATATAACATGCATTATTACCCATATTATGCAGTTATTATCGCTAGAACTGTAATAATTATACTTATTACTTATATTATTATCAATATAACATGCATTATTAGCCATATAATGCAGTTATTATCGCTAAAACTGTAATAATTATACTTATTACTTATATTATTGGCAATATAACGTGCATTATTACCCATATAATGCAGTTATTATCGCCAGAACTGTAATAATTATACTTATTACTTATATTATTATCAATATAACATGCATTATTACCCATATTATGCAGTTATTATCGCTAGAACTATAATAAATATACGTATTACTTTTATTATCATCAACATAACATGCATCATTACCCATATTATGCAGTTATTATCGAAAGAACTGTAATACACATACTTATTACTTTTATTATTATCAATAGAACATGCACTATTAGCCATATTTTACTATTATTATCGCTAGGACTATAATAATTATACTTATTACTCCCAATATTATCAATATAACATGCATTATTACCCATATAATGCAGTTATTATCGCTAGAACTGTAATAAATATACTTACTACTTTCATTATCATCAATATAACATGCATTATTACCCATATTATGCAGTTATTATCGATAGAACTATAATAAATATACTTATTACATTTATTATTATCAATATAACATGCACTATTAGCCATATTTTACTATTATTATCGCTAGAATTATAATAATTATACTTATTACTCCCAATATTATCAATATAACATGCATTATTAGCCATATAATGCAGTTATTATCGCTAGAACTCTAATAAATATACTTACTACTTTCATTATCATCAATATAACATGCATTATTACCCATATTATGCAGTTATTATCGCTAGAACTATGATAAATATACGTATTACTTTTATTATCATCAGTATAACATGCATTAATACCCTTATTATGCAGTTATTATCGATAGAACTGTAATAAATATACTTATTACTTTTATTATTATCAATATAACATGCACTATTAGCCATATTTTACTATTATTATCGCTAGAACTATAACAATTATACTTATTACTCCCGATATTATCAATATAACATGCATTATTAGCCATATTGTACTATTATTATCGCTAGAACTATAATAATTATACTTATTACTCCCGATATTATCAATATAACATGCATTATTACCCATATAATGCAGTTATTATCGCTAGAACTGTAATAATTATACTTATTACTTATATTGTTAGCAATATAACGTGCATTATTACCCATATTATGCAGTTATTATCGCTAGAACTGTAATAATTATACTTATTACTTATATTATTATCAATATAACATGCATTATTACCCATATTATGCTGTTATTATCGCTAGAACTATAATAAATATACGTATTACTTTTATTATCATCAATATAACATGCATCATTACCCATATTATGCAGTTATTATCGATAGAACTGTAATACATATACTTATTACTTTTATTATTATCAATAGAACATGCACTATTAGCCATATTTTACTATTATTATCGCTAGGACTATAATAATTATACTTATTACTCCCAATATTATCAATATAACATGCATTATTACCCATATAATGCAGTTATTATCGCTAGAACTGTAATACATATACTTACTACTTTCATTATCATCAATATAACATGCATTATTACCCATATTATGCAGTTATTATCCATAGAACTATAATAAATATACTTATTACTTTTATTATTATCAATATAACATGCATTATTACCCATATTATGCAGTTATCATCGATAGAACTGTAATAAATATACTTATTACTTTTATTATTATCAATATAACATGCATTATTAGCCATATTGTGCTAGTATTATCGCTAGAACTATAATAATTATACTTATTACTTTTATTATTATCAATAGAACATGCACTATTAGCCATATTTTACTATTATTATCGCTAGGACTATAATAATTATACTTATTACTCCCAATATTATCAATATAACATGCATTATTACCCATATAATGCAGTTATTATCGCTAGAACTGTACTAAATATACTTACTACTTTCATTATCATCAATATAACATGCATTATTACCCATATTATGCAGTTATTATTCATAGAACTATAATAAATATACTTATTACTTTTATTATTATCAATATAAGATGCATTATTACCCATATTATGCAGTTATTATCGATAGAACTGTACTAAATATACTTACTACTTTCATTATCATCAATATAACATGCATTATTACCCATATTATGCAGTTATTATCGATAGAACTATAATAAATATACTTATTACTTTTATTATTATCAATATAACATGCATTATTACCCATATACTGCAGTTATTATCGCCAGAACTGTAATAATTATACTTATTACTTATATTATTATCAATATAACATGCATTATTACCCATATTATGCAGTTATTATCGATAGAACTGTAATAAATATACTTACTACTTTTACTATTATCAATATAACATGCACTATTAGCCATATTTTACTATTATTATCGCTAGAACTTTAATAATTGTACTTATTACTCCCGATATTATCAATATAACGTGCATTATTCGCCATATTGTACTATTATTATCGCTAGAACTATAATAATTATACTTATTACTCCCAATATTATCAATATAACATGCATTTTTAACCATATAATGCAGTTATTATCGCTGGATCTGTAATAATTATACTTGTTACTTATATTATTATCAATATAACATGCACTATTACCCATATTATGCAGTTATAATCGCTAGAACTATAATAAATATACTTATTACTTTTATTATTATCAATATAACATGCATTATTACCCATATTATGCAGTTATTATCGCTAGAACTATAATAAATATACTTATTACTTTTATTATTATCAATATAACATGCATTATTACCCATATACTGCAGTTATTATCGCCAGAACTGTAATAATTATACTTATTACTTATATTATTAGCAATATAACGTGCATTATTACCCATATAATGCAGTTATTATCGCCAGAACTGTAATAATTACACTTATTATTTATATTATTATCAATATAACATGCATTATTACCCATATTATGCAGTTATTATCGCTAGAACTATAATAAATGTACTTACTACTTTTATTATCATCAATATAACATGCATTATTACCCATATTATGCAGTTATTATCGATAGAACTGTAATAAATGTACTTATTACCCTTATTATTATCAATATAACATGCACTATCAGCCATATTTTACTATTATTATCGCTAGAACTATAATAATTATACTTATTACTCCCGATATTATCAATATAACATGCATTATTAGCCATATTGTGCTAGTATTATCGCTAGAACTATAATAATTATACTTATTACTCCCGATATTATCAATATAACGTGCATTATTACCCCTATTATGCAGTTATTATCGCTAGAACTGTAATAATTATACTTATTACTTATATTATTATCAATATAACATGCATTATTACCCATATAATGCAGTTATTATCGCCAGAACTGTAATAATTATACTTGTTACTTATATTATTATCAATATAACATGCATTATTTCCCATATTATGCAGTTATTATCGATAGAACTGCAATAAATATACTTATTACTTTTATTATTATCAATATAACATGCACTATTAGCCATATTTTACTATTATTATCGCTAGAACTTTAATAATTATACTTATTACTCCCGATATTATCAATATAACGTGTATTATTCGCCATATTGTACTATTATTATCGCTAGAACTATAATAATTATACTTATTACTCCCAATATTATCAATATAACATGCATTTTTAACCATATAATGCAGTTATTATCGCTAGAATCTGTAATAATTATACTTGTTACTTATATTATTATCAATATAACATGCATTATTACCCATATTATGCAGTTATAATCGCTAGAACTATAATAAATATACTTATTACTTTTATTATTATCAATATAACATGCACTATTAGCCATATTTTACTATTACTATCGCCAGAACTGTAATAATTATACTTATTACTTATATTATTATCAATATAACATGCATTATTACCCATATAATGCAGTTATTATCGACAGAAGTATAATAAATATACTTATTACTTTTATTATTAGCAATATAACGTGCGTAATTACCCATATAATGCAGTTATTATCGCCAGAACTGTAATAATTATACTTATTACTTATATTATTAGCAATATAACGTGCATTATTACCCATATAATGCAGTTATTATCGCTAGAACTGTAATACATATACTTACTACTTTCATTATCATCAATATAACATGCATTATTACGCATATTATGCAGTTATTATCCATAGAACTATAATAAATATACTTATTACTTTTATTATTATCAATATAACATGCATTATTACCCATATAATGCAGTTATTATCGCTAGAACTGTAATAAATATACTTACTACTTTCATTATCGTCAATATAACATGCATTATTACCCATATTATGCAGTTATTATCCATAGAACTATAATAATTATACTTATTACTTATATTATTATCAATATAACATGCATTATTACTCATATTATGCAGTTATTATCGATAGAACTGTAATAAATATACTTATTACTTTTATTATTATCAATATAACATGCACTATTAGCCATATTTTACTATTATTATCGCTAGAACTTTAATAATTATACTTATTACTCCCGATAGTATCAATATAACGTGCATTATTCGCCATATTGTACTATTATTATCGCTAGAACTATAATAATTATACTTATTACTCCCAATATTATCAATATAACATGCATTTTTAACCATATAATGCAGTTATTATCGCTGGATCTATAATAAGTATACTTGTTACTTATATTATTATCAATATAACATGCATTATTACCCATATTATGCAGTTATAATCGCTAGAACTATAATAAATATACTTATTACTTTTATTATTATCAATATAACATGCATTATTACCCATATTATGCAGTTATTATCGCTAGAACTATAATAAATATACTTATTACTTTTATTATTATCAATATAACATGCATTATTACCCATATACTGCAGTTATTATCGCCAGAACTGTAATAATTATACTTATTACTTATATTGTTATCAATATAACATGCATTATTACCCATATAATGCAGTTATTATCGACAGAAGTATAATAAATATACTTATTACTTTTACTATTATCAATATAACATGCATTATTACCCATATTATGCAGTTCTTATCGATAGAACTGTACTAAATATACTTACTACTTTCATTATCATCAATATAACATGCATTATTACCCATATTATGCAGTTATTATCGATAGAACTGTAATAAATATACTTATTACTTTTATTATTATCAATATAACATGCACTATTAGCCATATTTTACTATTATTATCGCTAGAACTTTAATAATTGTACTTATTACTCCCGATATTATCAATATAACGTGCATTATTCGCCATATTGTACTATTATTATCGCTAGAACTATAATAATTATACTTATTACTCCCAATATTATCAATATAACATGCATTTTTAACCATATAATGCAGTTATTATCGCTGGATCTGTAATAATTATACTTGTTACTTATATTATTATCAATATATCATGCATTATTACCCATATTATGCAGTTATAATCGCTAGAACTATAATAAATATACTTATTACTTTTATTATTATCAGTATAACATGCATTATTACCCATATTATGCAGTTATTATCGCTAGAACTATAATAAATATACTTATTACTTTTATTATTATCAATATAACATGCATTATTACCCATATACTGCAGTTATTATCGCCAGAACTGTAATAATTATACTTATTACTTATATTATTAGCAATATAACGTGCATTATTACCCATATAATGCAGTTATTATCGCCAGAACTGTAATAATTATACTTATTATTTATATTATTATCAATATAACATGCATTATTACCCATATTATGCAGTTATTATCGCTAGAACTATAATAAATGTACTTACTACTTTTATTATCATCAATATAACATGCATTATTACCCATATTATGCAGTTATTATCGATAGAACTGTAATAAATGTACTTATTACCCTTATTATTATCAATATAACATGCACTATTAGCCATATTTTACTATTATTATCGCTAGAACTTTAATAATTATACTTATTACTCCCGATATTATCAATATAACGTGTATTATTCGCCATATTGTACTATTATTATCGCTAGAACTATAATAATTATACTTATTACTCCCAATATTATCAATATAACATGCATTTTTAACCATATAATGCAGTTATTATCGCTAGAATCTGTAATAATTATACTTGTTACTTATATTATTATCAATATAACATGCATTATTACCCATATTATGCAGTTATAATCGCTAGAACTATAATAAATATACTTATTACTTTTATTATTATCAATATAACATGCACTATTAGCCATATTTTACTATTATTATCGCCAGAACTGTAATAATTATACTTATTACTTATATTATTATCAATATAACATGCATTATTACCCATATAATGCAGTTATTATCGACAGAAGTATAATAAATATACTTATTACTTTTATTATTAGCAATATAACGTGCGTTATTACCCATATAATGCAGTTATTATCGCCAGAACTGTAATAATTATACTTATTACTTATATTATTAGCAATATAACGTGCATTATTACCCATATAATGCAGTTATTATCGCCAGAACTGTAATAATTATACTTATTACTTATATTATTATCAATATAACATGCATTATTACCCATATTATGCAGTTATTATCGCTAGAACTATAATAAATATACGTATTACTTTTATTATCATCAATATAACATGAATCATTACCCATATTATGCAGTTATTATCGATAGAACTGTAATGAATATACTTATTACTTTTATTATTATCAATATAACATGCACTATTAGCCATATTTTACTATTATTATCGCTAGAACTTTAATAATTATACTTATTACTCCCGATAGTATCAATATAACGTGCATTATTCGCCATATTGTACTATTATTATCGCTAGAACTATAATAATTATACTTATTACTCCCAATATTATCAATATAACATGCATTATTACCCATATAATGCAGTTATTATCGCTAGAACTGTAATACATATACTTACTACTTTCATTATCATCAATATAACATGCATTATTACGCATATTATGCAGTTATTATCCATAGAACTATAATAAATATACTTATTACTTTTATTATTATCAATATAACATGCATTATTACCCATATAATGCAGTTATTATCGCTAGAACTGTAATAAATATACTTACTACTTTCATTATCATCAATATAACATGCATTATTACCCATATTATGCAGTTATTATCCATAGAACTATAATAATTATACTTATTACTTATATTATTATCAATATAACATGCATTATTACTCATATTATGCAGTTATTATCGATAGAACTGTAATAAATATACTTATTACTTTTATTATTATCAATATAACATGCACTATTAGCCATATTTTACTATTATTATCGCTAGAACTTTAATAATTATACTTATTACTCCCGATAGTATCAATATAACGTGCATTATTCGCCATATTGTACTATTATTATCGCTAGAACTATAATAATTATACTTATTACTCCCAATATTATCAATATAACATGCATTTTTAACCATATAATGCAGTTATTATCGCTGGATCTATAATAAGTATACTTGTTACTTATATTATTATCAATATAACATGCATTATTACCCATATTATGCAGTTATAATCGCTAGAACTATAATAAATATACTTATTACTTTTATTATTATCAATATAACATGCATTATTACCCATATTATGCAGTTATTATCGCTAGAACTATAATAAATATACTTATTACTTTTATTATTATCAATATAACATGCATTATTACCCATATACTGCAGTTATTATCGCCAGAACTGTAATAATTATACTTATTACTTATATTGTTATCAATATAACATGCATTATTACCCATATAATGCAGTTATTATCGACAGAAGTATAATAAATATACTTATTACTTTTACTATTATCAATATAACATGCATTATTACCCATATTATGCAGTTCTTATCGATAGAACTGTACTAAATATACTTACTACTTTCATTATCATCAATATAACATGCATTATTACCCATATTATGCAGTTATTATCGATAGAACTGTAATAAATATACTTATTACTTTTATTATTATCAATATAACATGCACTATTAGCCATATTTTACTATTATTATCGCTAGAACTTTAATAATTGTACTTATTACTCCCGATATTATCAATATAACGTGCATTATTCGCCATATTGTACTATTATTATCGCTAGAACTATAATAATTATACTTATTACTCCCAATATTATCAATATAACATGCATTTTTAACCATATAATGCAGTTATTATCGCTGGATCTGTAATAATTATACTTGTTACTTATATTATTATCAATATAACATGCATTATTACCCATATTATGCAGTTATAATCGCTAGAACTATAATAAATATACTTATTACTTTTATTATTATCAATATAACATGCATTATTACCCATATTATGCAGTTATTATCGCTAGAACTATAATAAATATACTTATTACTTTTATTATTATCAATATAACATGCATTATTACCCATATACTGCAGTTATTATCGCCAGAACTGTAACAATTATACTTATTACTTATATTATTAGCAATATAACGTGCATTATTACCCATATAATGCAGTTATTATCGCCAGAACTGTAATAATTATACTTATTATTTATATTATTATCAATATAACATGCATTATTACCCATATTATGCAGTTATTATCGCTAGAACTATAATAAATATACGTATTACTTTTATTATCATCAATATAACATGCATCATTACCCATATTATGCAGTTATTATCGATAGAACTGTAATAAATATACTTATTACTTTTATTATTATCAATATAACATGCACTATTAGCAATATTTTACTATTATTATCGCTAGAACTATAATAATTATACTTATTACTTATATTATTAGCAATATAACGTGCGTTATTACCCATATAATGCAGTTATTATCGCCAGAACTGTAATAATTATACTTATTACTCCCGATATTATCAATATAACATGCATTATTACCCATATAATGCAGTTATTATCGCTAGAACTGTAATAATTATACTTATTACTTATATTGTTAGCAGTATAACGTGCATTATTACCCATATTATGCAGTTATTATCGCTAGAACTGTAATAATTATACTTATTACTTATATTATTATCAATATAACATGCATTAGTAGCCATATAATGCAGTTATTATCGCTAGAACTGTAATAATCATACTTATTACTTATATTATTGGCAATATAACGTGCATTATTACCCATATAATGCAGTTATTATCGCCAGAACTGTAATAATTATACTTATTACTTATATTATTAGCAATATAACGTGCATTATTACCCATATAATGCAGTTGTTATCGCTAGAACTGTAATAATTATACTCATTACTTATATTATTATCAATATAACATGCATTATTACCCATATTATGCAGTTATTATCGCTAGAACTATAATAAATGTACTTACTACTTTTATTATCATCAATATAACATGCATTATTACCCATATTATGCAGTTATTATCGATAGAACTGTAATAAATGTACTTATTACCCTTATTATTATCAATATAACATGCACTATCAGCCATATTTTACTATTATTATCGCTAGAACTATAATAATTATACTTATTACTCCCGATATTATCAATATAACATGCATTATTAGCCATATTGTGGTAGTATTATCGCTAGAACTATAATAATTATACTTATTACTCCCGATATTATCAATATAACGTGCATTATTACCCCTATTATGCAGTTATTATCGCTAGAACTGTAATAATTATACTTATTACTTATATTATTATCAATATAACATGCATTATTACCCATATAATGCAGTTATTATCGCCAGAACTGTAATAATTATACTTGTTACTTATATTATTATCAATATAACATGCATTATTTCCCATATTATGCAGTTATTATCGATAGAACTGTAATAAATATACTTATTACTTTTATTATTATCAATATAACATGCACTATTAGCCATATTTTACTATTATTATCGCTAGAACTTTAATAATTATACTTATTACTCCCGATATTATCAATATAACGTGCATTATTCGCCATATTGTACTATTATTATCGCTAGAACTATAATAATTATACTTATTACTCCCAATATTATCAATATAACATGCATTTTTAACCATATAATGCAGTTATTATCGCTAGAATCTGTAATAATTATACTTGTTACTTATATTATTATCAATATAACATGCATTATTACCCATATAATGCAGTTATTATCGACAGAAGTATAATAAATATACTTATTACTTTTATTATTATCAATATAACAGGCACTCTTAGCCATATTTTACTATTATTATCGCTAGAACTATAATAATTATACTTATTACTTTTATTATTATCAATATAACATGCACTATTAGCCATATTTTACTATTATTATCGCTAGAACTATAACAATTATACTTATTACTCCCGATATTATCAATATAACATGCATTATTAGCCATATTGTACTATTATTATCGCTAGAACTATAATAATTATACTTATTACTCCCGATATTATCAATATAACATGCATTATTACCCATATAATGCAGTTATAATCGCTAGAACTATAATAAATATACTTATTACTTTTATTATTATCAATATAACATGCATTATTACCCATATTATGCAGTTATTATCGCTAGAACTATAATAAATATACTTATTACTTTTATTATTATCAATATAACATGCATTATTACCCATATACTGCAGTTATTATCGCCAGAACTGTAATAATTATACTTATTACTTATATTATTAGCAATATAACGTGCATTATTACCCATATAATGCAGTTATTATCGCCAGAACTGTAATAATTATACTTATTATTTATATTATTATCAATATAACATGCATTATTTCCCATATTATGCAGTTATTATCGCTAGAACTATAATAAATATACGTATTACTTTTATTATCATCAATATAACATGCATCATTACCCATATTATGCAGTTATTATCGATAGAACTGTAATAAATATACTTATTACTGTTATTATTATCAATATAACATGCACTATTAGCCATATTTTACTATTATTATCGCTAGAACTATAATAATTATACTTATTACTTATATTATTAGCAATATAACGTGCGTTATTACCCATATAATGCAGTTATTATCGCCAGAACTGTAATAATTATACTTATTACTCCCGATATTATCAATATAACATGCATTATTACCCATATAATGCAGTTATTATCGCTAGAACTGTAATAATTATACTTGTTACTTATATTGTTAGCAGTATAACGTGCATTATTACCCATATTATGCAGTTATTATCGCTAGAACTGTAATAATTATACTTATTACTTATATTATTATCAATATAACATGCATTAGTAGCCATATAATGCAGTTATTATCGCTAGAACTGTAATAATCATACTTATTACTTATATTATTGGCAATATAACGTGCATTATTACCCATATAATGCAGTTATTATCGCCAGAACTGTAATAATTATACTTATTACTTATATTATTAGCAATATAACGTGCATTATTACCCATATAATGCAGTTGTTATCGCTAGAACTGTAATAATTATACTCATTACTTATATTATTATCAATATAACATGCATTATTACCCATATTATGCAGTTATTATCGCTAGAACTATAATAAATGTACTTACTACTTTTATTATCATCAATATAACATGCATTATTACCCATATTATGCAGTTATTATCGATAGAACTGTAATAAATGTACTTATTACCCTTATTATTATCAATATAACATGCACTATCAGCCATATTTTACTATTATTATCGCTAGAACTATAATAATTATACTTATTACTCCCGATATTATCAATATAACATGCATTATTAGCCATATTGTGCTAGTATTATCGCTAGAACTATAATAATTATACTTATTACTCCCGATATTATCAATATAACGTGCATTATTACCCCTATTATGCAGTTATTATCCCTAGAACTGTAATAATTATACTTATTACTTATATTATTATCAATATAACATGCATTATTACCCATATAATGCAGTTATTATCGCCAGAACTGTAATAATTATACTTGTTACTTACATTATTATCAATATAACATGCATTATTTCCCATATTATGCAGTTATTATCGATAGAACTGTAATAAATATACTTATTGCTTTTATTATTATCAATATAACATGCACTATTAGCCATATTTTACTATTACTATCGCTAGAACTTTAATAATTATACTTATTACTCCCGATATTATCAATATAACGTGCATTATTCGCCATATTGTACTATTATTATCGCTAGAACTATAATAATTATACTTATTACTCCCAATATTATCAATATAACATGCATTTTTAACCATATAATGCAGTTATTATCGCTAGAATCTGTAATAATTATACTTGTTACTTATATTATTATCAATATAACATGCATTATTACCCATATTATGCAGTTATAATCGCTAGAGCTATAATAAATATACTTATTACTTTTATTATTATCAATATAACATGCACTATTAGCCATATTTTACTATTATTATCGCCAGAACTGTAATAATTATACTTATTACTTATATTATTATCAATATAACATGCATTATTACCCATATAATGCAGTTATTATCGACAGAAGTATAATAAATATACTTATTACTTTTATTATTATCAATATAACAGGCACTCTTAGCCATATTTTACTATTATTATCGCTAGAACTATAATAATTATACTTATTACTTTTATTATTATCAATATAACATGCACTATTAGGCATATTGTACTATTATTATCGCTGGAACTATAATAATTATACTTATTACTCCCGATATTATCAATATAACATGCATTATTACCCATATAATGCAGTTATAATCGCTAGAACTATAATAAATCTACGTATTACTTTTATTATCATCAATATAACATGCATTATTACCCATATTATGCAGTTATTATCGATAGAACTGTAATAAATATACTTATTACTTTTATTATTATCAATATAACATGCACTATTAGCCATATTTTACTATTATTATCGCTAGAACTATAACAATTATACTTATTACTCCCGATATTATCAATATAACATGCATTATTAGCCATATTGTACTATTATTATCGCTAGAACTATAATAATTATACTTATTACTCCCGATATTATCAATATAACATGCATTATTACCCATATAATGCAGTTATTATCGCTAGAACTGTAATAATTATACTTATTACTTATATTGTTAGCAGTATAACGTGCATTATTACCCATATTATGCAGTTATTATCGCTAGAACTGTAATAATTATACTTATTACTTATATTATTATCAATATAACATGCATTAGTAGCCATATAATGCAGTTATTATCGCTAGAACTGTAATAATCATACTTGTTACTTATATTATTGGCAATATAACGTGCATTATTACCCATATAATGCAGTTATTATCGCCAGACCTGTAATAATTATACTTATTACTTATATTATTATCAATATAACATGCATTATTACCCGTATTATGCAGTTATTATCGCTAGAACTATAATAAATATACGTATTACTTTTATTATCATCAATATAACATGCATCATTACCCATATTATGCAGTTATTATCGATAGAACTGTAATACATATACTTATTACTTTTATTATTATCAATAGAACATGCACTATTAGCCATATTTTACTATTATTATCGCTAGGACTATAATAATTATACTTATTACTCCCAATATTATCAATATAACATGCATTATTACCCATATAATGCAGTTATTATCGCTAGAACTGTAATAAATATATTTACTACTTTCATTATCATCAATATAACATGCATTATTACCCATATTATGCAGTTATTATCGCTAGAACTATAATAAATATACTTATTACTTTTATTATTATCAATATAACATGCATTATTACCCATATACTGCAGTTATTATCGCCAGAACTGTAATAATTATACTTATTACTTATATTATTAGCAATATAACGTGCATTATTACCCATATAATGCAGTTATTATCGCCAGAACTGTAATAATTATACTTATTATTTATATTATTATCAATATAACATGCATTATTACCCATATTATGCAGTTATTATCGCTAGAACTATAATAAATATACGTATTACTTTTATTATCATCAATATAACATGCATCATTACCCATATTATGCAGTTATTATCGATAGAACTGTAATAAATATACTTATTACTTATATTATTATCAATATAACATGCATTATTACCCGTTTTATGCAGTTATTATCGCTAGAACTATAATAAATATAGGTATTACTTTTATTATCATCAATATAACATGCATCATTACCCATATTATGCAGTTATTATCGCTAGAACTGTAATAAATATACTTACGACTTTCATTATCATCAATATAACATGCATTATTACCCATATTATGCAGTTATTATCGATAGAACTGTACTAAATATACTTACTACTTTCATTATCATCAATATAACATGCATTATTACCCATATTATGCAGTTATTATCGATAGAACTATAATAAATATACTTATTACTTTTATTATTATCAATATAACATGCATTATTACCCATATAATGCAGTTATTATCGCCAGAACTGTAATAATTATACTTATTACTTATATTATTATCAATATAACATGCATTATTACCCATATAATGCAGTTATTATCGCTAGAACTGTAATAATTATACTTATTACTTATATTATTATAAATATAACATGCATTATTACCCATATTATGCAGTTATTATCGCTAGAACCATAATAAATATACGTATTACTTTTATTATCATCAATATAACATGCATTATTACCCATATTATGCAGTTATTATCGATAGAACTATAATAAATATACTTATTACTTTTATTATTATCAATATAACATGCATTATTACCCATATAATGCAGTTATTATCGCTAGAACTGTAATAATTATACTTATTACTTATATTATTAGCAATATAACGTGCATTATTACCCATATAATGCAGTTATTACCGCCAGAACTGTAATAATTATACTTATTACTTATATTATTATCAATATAACATGCATTATTAGCCATATAATGCAGTTATTATCGCTAGAACTATAATAAATATACGTATTACTTTTATTATCATCAATATAACATGCATTATTACCCATATAATGCAGTTATTATCGCTAGAACTGTAATAAATATACTTACTATTTTCATTATCATCAATATAACATGCATTATTACCCATATTATGCAGTTATTATCCATAGAACTATAATAAATATACTTATTACTTTTATTATTATCAATATAACATGCATTATTACCCATATTACGCAGTTATAATCGATAGAACTGTAATAAATATACTTATTACTTTTATTATTATCAATATAACATGCATTATTACGAATATAATGCAGTTATTATCGCCAGAACTGTAATAATTATACTTATTACTTATATTATTAGCAATATAACGTGCATTATTACCCATATAATGCAGTTATTATCGCCAGAACTGTAATAATTATACTTATTATTTATATTATTGTCAATATAACATGCATTATTACCCATATTATGCAGTTATTATCGCTAGAACTATAATAAATATACGTATTACTTTTATTATCATCAATATAACATGCATCATTACCCATATTATGCAGTTATTATCGATAGAACTGTAATAAATATACTTATTACTTTTATTATTATCAATATAACATGCACTATTAGCCATATTTTACTATTATTATCGCTAGAACTATAATAATTATACTTATTACTTATATTATTAGCAATATAACGTGCGTTATTACCCATATAATGCAGTTATTATCGCCAGAACTGTAATAATTATACTTATTACTTATATTATTATAAATATAACATGCATTATTACCCATATTATGCAGTTATTATCGATAGAACTGTAATAAATATACTTATTACTTTTATTATTATCAATATAACATGCACTATTAGCCATATTTTACTAATATAATCGCCAGAACTGTAATAATTATACTTATTACTCCCGATATTATCAATATAACATCCATTATTACCCAAAAATTGCAGTTATTATCGCTAGAACTGTAATAATTATACTTATTACTTATTTTATTAGCAATATAACGTGCAATATTACCCATATAATGCAGTGATTATCGCTAGAACTATAATAAATATAGTTACTACTTCTATTATCATCAATATAACATGCATTATTACCCATATTATGCGGTTATTATCGATAGAACTATAATAAATATACTTATTACTTTTATTATTATCAATATAACATGCACTATTAGCCATATTTTACTATTATTATCGCTAGAATTATAATAATTATACTTATTGCTTATATTATTAGCAATATAACGTGCATTATTACCCATATAATGCAGTTATAATCGCTAGAACTATAATAAATCTACGTATTACTTTTATTATCATCAATATAACATGCATTATTACCCATATTATGCAGTTATTATCGATAGAACTGTAATAAATATACTTATTACTTTTATTATTATCAATATAACATGCACTATTAGCCATATTTTACTAATATAATCGCCAGAACTGTAATAATTATACTTATTACTCCCGATATTATCAATATAACATCCATTATTACCCAAATAATGCAGTTATTATCGCTAGAACTGTAATAATTATACTTATTACTTATATTGTTAGCAATATAACGTGCATTATTACCCATATAATGCAGTGATTATCGCTAGAACTATAATAAATATAGTTACTACTTTTATTATCATCAATATAACATGCATTATTACCCATATTATGCGGTTATTATCGATAGAACTATAATAAATATACTTATTACTTTTATTATTATCAATATAACATGCACTATTAGCCATATTTTACTAATATAATCGCCAGAATTCTAATAATTATACTTATTACTCCCGATATTATCAATATAACATCCATTATTACCCAAATAATGTAGTTATTATCGCCAGAACTGTAATAATTATACTTACTACTTATATTATTATCAATATAACATGCATTATTACCCATATAATGCAGTTATTATCGCTAGAACTGTAATAATTATACTTATTACTTATATTATTAGCAATATAACGTGCATTATTACCCATATAATGCAGTTATTATCGCCAGAACTGTAATAATTATACTTATTATTTATATTATTATCAATGTAACATGCATTATTACCCATATTATGCAGTTATTATCGCTAGAACTATAATAAATATACGTATTACTTTTATTATCATCAATATAACATGCATCATTACCAATATTATGCAGTTATTATCGATAGAAATGTAATAAATATACTTATTACTTATATTATTAGCAATATAACGTGCATTATTACCCATATAATGCAGTTATTATCGCTAGAACTGTAATAATTATACTTATTACTTATATTATTATCAATATAACATGCATTATTACCCATATTATGCAGTTATTATCGCTAGAACTATAATAAATGTACTTACTACTTTTATTATCATCAATATAACATGCATTATTACCCACATTATGCAGTTATTATCGATAGAACTATAATAAATATACTTATTACTTTTATTATTATCAATATAACATGCATTATTACCCATATAATGCAGTTATTATCGCTAGAACTGTAATAATTATACTTATTACTTATATTATTAGCAATATATTGTGCATTATTACCCATATAATGCAGTTATTACCGCCAGAACTGTAATAATTATACTTATTACTTATATTATTAGCAATATAACGTGCATTATTACCCATATAATGCAGTTATTATCGCCAGAACTGTAATAATTATACTTATTATTTATATTATTATCAATATAACATGCATTATTACCCATATTATGCAGTTATTATCGCTAGAACTATAATAAATATACGTATTACTTTTATTATCATCAATATAACATGCATCATTACCCATATTATGCAGTTATTATCGCTAGAACTGTAATAAATATACTTATTACTTTTATTATTATCAATATAACATGCACTATTAGCCATATTTTACTATTATTATCGCTAGAACTATAATAAATATACTTATTACTTTTATTATTATCAATATAACATGCATTATTACCCATATAATGCAGTTATTATCGCTAGAACTGTAATAATTATACTTATTACTTATATTATTAGCAATATAACGTGCATTATTACCCATATAATGCAGTTATTACCGCCAGAACTGTAATAATTATACTTATTACTTATATTATTATCAATATAACATGCATTATTAGCCATATAATGCAGTTATTATCGCTAGAACTATAATAAATATACGTATTACTTTTATTATCATCAATATAACATGCATTATTACCCATATAATGCAGTTATTATCGCTAGAACTGTAATAAATATACTTACTATTTTCATTATCATCAATATAACATGCATTATTACCCATATTATGCAGTTATTATCCATAGAACTATAATAAATATACTTATTACTTTTATTATTATCAATATAACATGCATTATTACCCATATTACGCAGTTATAATCGATAGAACTGTAATAAATATACTTATTACTTTTATTATTATCAATATAACATGCATTATTACGAATATAATGCAGTTATTATCGCTAGAACTGTAATAATTATACTTATTACTTATATTATTAGCAATATAACGTGCATTATTACCCATATAATGCAGTTATTATCGCCAGAACTGTAATAATTATACTTATTATTTATATTATTATCAATATAACATGCATTATTACCCATATTATGCAGTTATTATCGCTAGAACTATAATAAATATACGTATTACTTTTATTATCATCAATATAACATGCATCATTACCCATATTATGCAGTTATTATCGATAGAACTGTAATAAATATACTTATTACTTTTATTATTATCAATATAACATGCACTATTAGCCATATTTTACTATTATTATCGCTAGAACTATAATAATTATACTTATTACTTATATTATTAGCAATATAACGTGCGTTATTACCCATATAATGCAGTTATTATCGCCAGAACTGTAATAATTATACTTATTACTTATATTATTATAAATATAACATGCATTATTACCCATATTATGCAGTTATTATCGCTAGAACTATAATAAATATACGTATTACTTTTATTATCATCAATATAACATGCATTATTACCCATATTATGCAGTTATTATCGATAGAACTGTAATAAATATACTTATTACTTTTATTATTATCAATATAACATGCACTATTAGCCATATTTTACTATTATTATCGCTAGGACTATAATAATTATACTTATTACTCCCAATATTACCAATATAACATGCATTATTACCCATATAATGCAGTTATTATCGCTAGATCTGTAATAAATATACTTACTACTTTCATTATCACCAATATAACATGCATTATTACCCATATTATGCAGTTATTATCCATAGAACTATAATAAATATACTTATTACTTTTATTATTATCAATATAACATGCATTATTACCCATATAATGCAGTTATTATCGCTAGAACTGTAATAAATATACTTACTACTTTCATTATCATCAATATAACATGCATTATTACCCATATTATGCAGTTATTATCCATAGAACTATAATAAATATACTTATTACTTTTACTATTATCAATATAACATGCATTATTACCCATATTATGCAGTTATTATCGATAGAACTGTACTAAATATACTTACTACTTTCATTATCATCAATATAACATGCATTATTACCCATATTATGCAGTTATTATCGATAGAACTATAATAAATATACTTATTACTTTTATTATTATCAATATAACATGCATTATTACCCATATACTCCAGTTATTATCGCCAGAACTGTAATAATTATACTTATTACTTATATTATTATCAATATAACATGCATTATTACCCATATTATGCAGTTATTATCGATAGAACTGTAATAAATATACTTATTACTTTTATTATTATCAATATAACATGCACTATTAGCCATATTTTACTAATATAATCGCCAGAACTGTAATAATTATACTTATTACTCCCGATATTATCAATATAACATCCATTATTACCCAAAAATTGCAGTTATTATCGCTAGAACTGTAATAATTATACTTATTACTTATATTATTAGCAATATAACGTGCAATATTACCCATATAATGCAGTGATTATCGCTAGAACTATAATAAATATAGTTACTACTTCTATTATCATCAATATAACATGCATTATTACCCATATTATGCGGTTATTATCGATAGAACTATAATAAATATACTTATTACTTTTATTATTATCAATATAACATGCACTATTAGCCATATTTTACTATTATTATCGCTAGAATTATAATAATTATACTTATTGCTTATATTATTAGCAATATAACGTGCATTATTACCCATATAATGCAGTTATAATCGCTAGAACTATAATAAATCTACGTATTACTTTCATTATCATCAATATAACATGCATTATTACCCATATTATGCAGTTATTATCGATAGAACTGTAATAAATATACTTATTACTTTTATTATTATCAATATAACATGCACTATTAGCCATATTTTACTAATATAATCGCCAGAACTGTAATAATTATACTTATTACTCCCGATATTATCAATATAACATCCATTATTACCCAAATAATGCAGTTATTATCGCTAGAACTGTAATAATTATACTTATTACTTATATTATTAGCAATATAACGTGCATTATTACCCATATAATGCAGTGATTATCGCTAGAACTATAATAAATATAGTTACTACTTTTATTATCATCAATATAACATGCATTATTACCCATATTATGCGGTTATTATCGATAGAACTATAATAAATATACTTATTACTTTTATTATTATCAATATAACATGCACTATTAGCCATATTTTACTAATATAATCGCCAGAACTGTAATAATTATACTTATTACTCCCGATATTATCAATATAACATCCATTATTACCCAAATAATGTAGTTATTATCGCCAGAACTGTAATAATTATACTTACTACTTATATTATTATCAATATAACATGCATTATTACCCATATAATGCAGTTATTATCGCTAGAACTGTAATAAATATACTTATTACTTATATTATTAGCAATATATTGTGCATTATTACCCATATAATGCAGTTATTACCGCCAGAACTGTAATAATTATACTTATTACTTATATTATTATCAATATAACATGCATTATTAGCCATATAATGCAGTTATTATCGCTAGAACTATAATAAATATACGTATTACTTTTATTATCATCAATATAACATGCATTATTACCCATATAATGCAGTTATTATCGCTGGAACTGTAATAAATATACTTACTATTTTCATTATCATCAATATAACATGCATTATTACCCATATTATGCAGTTATTATCCATAGAACTATAATAAATATACTTATTACTTTTATTATTATCAATATAACATGCATTATTACCCATATTACGCAGTTATAATCGATAGAACTGTAATAAATACACTTATTACTTTTATTATTATCAATATAACATGCATTATTACCCATATAATGCAGTTATTATCGCTAGAACTGTAATAATTATACTTATTACTTATATTATTAGCAATATAACGTGCATTATTACCCATATAATGCAGTTATTATCGCCAGAACTGTAATAATTATACTTATTATTTATATTATTATCAATATAACATGCATTATTACCCATATTATGCAGTTATTATCGCTAGAACTATAATAAATATACGTATTACTTTTATTATCATCAATATAACATGCATCATTACCCATATTATGCAGTTATTATCGCTAGAACTGTAATAAATATACTTATTACTTTTATTATTATCAATATAACATGCACTATTAGCCATATTTTACTATTATTATCGCTAGAACTATAATAATTATACTTATTACTTATATTATTAGCAATATAACGTGCGTTATTACCCATATAATGCAGTTATTATCGTAAGAACTGTAATAATTATACTTATTACTTATATTATTATAAATATAACATGCATTATTACCCATATTATGCAGTTATTATCGCTAGAACTATAATAAATATACGTATTACTTTTATTATCATCAATATAACATGCATTATTACCCATATTATGCAGTTATTATCGATAGAACTGTAATAAATATACTTATTACTTTTATTATTATCAATATAACATGCACTCTTAGCCATATTTTACTATTATTATCGCTAGGACTATAATAATTATACTTATTACTCCCAATATTACCAATATAACATGCATTATTACCCATATAATGCAGTTATTATCGCTAGATCTGTAATAAATATACTTACTACTTTCATTATCACCAATATAACATGCATTATTACCCATATTATGCAGTTATTATCCATAGAACTATAATAAATATACTTATTACTTTTATTATTATCAATATAACATGCATTATTACCCATATAATGCAGTTATTATCGCTAGAACTGTAATAAATATACTTACTACTTTCATTATCATCAATATAACATGCATTATTACCCATATTATGCAGTTATTATCCATAGAACTATAATAAATATACTTATTACTTTTACTATTATCAATATAACATGCATTATTACCCATATTATGCAGTTATTATCGATAGAACTGTACTAAATATACTTACTACTTTCATTATCATCAATATAACATGCACTATTAGCCATATTTTACTAATATAATCGCCAGAACTGTAATAATTATACTTATTACTCCCGATATTATCAATATAACATCCATTATTACCCAAATAATGCAGTTATTATCGCTAGAACTGTAATAATTATACTTATTACTTATATTATTAGCAATATAACGTGCATTATTACCCATATAATGCCGTGATTATCGCTAGAACTATAATAAATATAGTTACTACTTCTATTATCATCAATATAACATGCATTATTACCCATATTATGCGGTTATTATCGATAGAACTATAATAAATATACTTATTACTTTTATTATTATCAATATAACATGCACTATTAGCCATATTTTACTATTATTATCGCTAGAATTATAATAATTATACTTATTGCTTATATTATTAGCAATATAACGTGCATTATTACCCATATAATGCAGTTATAATCGCTAGAACTATAATAAATCTACGTATTACTTTTATTATCATCAATATAACATGCATTATTACCCATATTATGCAGTTATTATCGATAGAACTGTAATAAATATACTTATTACTTTTATTATTATCAATATAACATGCACTATTAGCCATATTTTACTAATATAATCGCCAGAACTGTAATAATTATACTTATTACTCCCGATATTATCATTATAACATCCATTATTACCCAAATAATGCAGTTATTATCGCTAGAACTGTAATAATTATACTTATTACTTATATTATTAGCAATATAACGTGCATTATTACCCACATAATGCAGTGATTATCGCTAGAACTATAATAAATATAGTTACTACTTTTATTATCATCAATATAACATGCATTATTACCCATATTATGCGGTTATTATCGATAGAACTATAATAAATATACTTATTACTTTTATTATTATCAATATAACATGCACTATTAGCCATATTTTACTAATATAATCGCCAGAACTGTAATAATTATACTTATTACTCCCGATATTATCAATATAACACCCATTATTACCCAAATAATGCAGTTATTATCGCCAGAACTGTAATAATTATACTTATTACTTATATTATTATCAATATAACATGCATTATTACCCATATAATGCAGTTATTATCGCTAGAACTGTAATAAATATAGTTACTACTTTTATTATCATCAATATAATATGCATTATTACCCATATTATGCGGTTATTATCGATAGAACTATAATAAATATACTTATTACTTTTATTATTATCAATATAACATGCACTATTAGCCATATTTTACTAATATAATCGCCAGAACTGTAATAATTATACTTATTACTCCCGATATTATCAATATAACACCCATTATTACCCAAATAATGCAGTTATTATCGCCAGAACTGTAATAATTATACTTATTACTTATATTATTATCAATATAACATGCATTATTACCCATATAATGCAGTTATTATCGCTAGAACTGTAATAATTATACTTATTACTTATATTATTAGCAATATAACGTGCATTATTACCCATATAATGCAGTTATTATCGCCAGAACTATAATAAATGTACTTACTACTTTTATTATCATCAATATAACATGCATTATTACCCACATTATGCAGTTATTATCGATAGAACTATAATAAATATACTTATTACTTTTATTATCATCAATATAACATGCATCATTACCCATATTATGCAGTTATTATCGATAGAAATGTAATAAATATACTTATTACTTATATTATTAGCAATATAACGCGCATTATTACCCATATAATGCAGTTATTATCGCTAGAACTGTAATAATTATACTTATTACTTATATTATTATCAATATAACATGCATTATTACCCATATTATGCAGTTATTATCGCTAGAACTATAATAAATGTACTTACTACTTTTATTATCATCAATATAACATGCATTATTACCCACATTATGCAGTTATTATCGATAGAACTATAATAAATATACTTATTACTTTTATTATTATCAATATAACATGCATTATTACCCATATAATGCAGTTATTATCGCCAGAACTGTAATAATTATACTTATTACTTATATTATTAGCAATATATTGTGCATTATTACCCATATAATGCAGTTATTACCGCCAGAACTGTAATAATTATACTTATTACTTATATTATTATCAATGTAACATGCATTATTAGCCATATAATGCAGTTATTATCGCTAGAACTATAATAAATATACGTATTACTTTTATTATCATCAATATAACATGCATTATTACCCATATAATGCAGTTATTATCGCTAGAACTGTAATAAATATACTTACTATTTTCATTATCATCAATATAGCATGCATTATTACCCATATTATGCAGTTATTATCCATAGAACTATAATAAATATACTTATTACTTTTATTATTATCAATATAACATGCATTATTACGCATATAATGCAGTTATTATCGCTAGAAATGTAATAAATATACCTGCAACTTTCATTATCATCAACATAACATGCATTATTACCAATATTACGCAGTTATTATCGACAGAACTGTAATAAATATACTTATTACTTTTATTATTATCAATATAACATGCATTATTACCCATATTATGCAGTTATTATCGATAGAACTATAATAAATATACTTATTACTTTTATTATTATCAATATAACATGCACTATTAGCCATATTTTACTAATATAATCGCCAGAACTGTAATAATTATACTTATTACTCCCGATATTATCAATATAACATCCATTATTACCCAAATAATGCAGTTATTATCGCTAGAACTGTAATAATTATACTTATTACTTATATTATTAGCAATATAACGTGCATTATTACCCATATAATGCCGTGATTATCGCTAGAACTATAATAAATATAGTTACTACTTCTATTATCATCAATATAACATGCATTATTACCCATATTATGCGGTTATTATCGATAGAACTATAATAAATATACTTATTACTTTTATTATTATCAATATAACATGCACTATTAGCCATATTTTACTAATATAATCGCCAGAACTGTAATAATTATACTTATTACTCCCGATATTATCAATATAACACCCATTATTACCCAAATAATGCAGTTATTATCGCCAGAACTGTAATAATTATACTTATTACTTATATTATTATCAATATAACATGCATTATTACCCATATAATGCAGTTATTATCGCTAGAACTGTAATAATTATACTTATTACTTATATTATTAGCAATATAACGTGCATTATTACCCATATAATGCAGTTATTATCGCCAGAACTGTAATAATTATACTTATTATTTATATTATTATCAATGTAACATGCATTATTACCCATATTATGCAGTTATTATCGCTAGAACTATAATAAATATACGTATTACTTTTATTATCATCAATATAACATGCATCATTACCCATATTATGCAGTTATTATCGATAGAAATGTAATAAATATACTTATTACTTATATTATTAGCAATATAACGTGCATTATTACCCATATAATGCAGTTATTATCGCTAGAACTGTAATAATTATACTTATTACTTATATTATTATCAATATAACATGCATTATTACCCATATTATGCAGTTATTATCGCTAGAACTATAATAAATGTACTTACTACTTTTATTATCATCAATATAACATGCATTATTACCCACATTATGCAGTTATTATCGATAGAACTATAATAAATATACTTATTACTTTTATTATTATCAATATAACATGCATTATTACCCATATAATGCAGTTATTATCGCTAGAACTGTAATAATTATACTTATTACTTATATTATTAGCAATATATTGTGCATTATTACCCATATAATGCAGTTATTACCGCCAGAACTGTAATAATTATACTTATTACTTATATTATTATCAATGTAACAAGCATTATTAGCCATATAATGCAGTTATTATCGCTAGAACTGTAATAAATATACTTACTATTTTCATTATCATCAATATAACATGCATTATTACCCATATTATGCAGTTATTATCCATAGAACTATAATAAATATACTTATTACTTTTATTATTATCAATATAACATGCATTATTATGCATATAATGCAGTTATTATCGCTAGAAATGTAATAAATATACCTGCAACTTTCATTATCATCAACATAACATGCATTATTACCAATATTACGCAGTTATTATCGATAGAACTGTAATAAATATACTTATTACTTTTATTATTATCAATATAACATGCATTATTACCCATATAATGCAGTTATTATCGCTAGAACTGTAATAATTATACTTATTACTTATATTATTAGCAATATAACGTGCATTATTACCCATATAATGCAGTTATTATCGCCAGAACTGTAATAATTATACTTATTATTTATATTATTATCAATATAACATGCATTATTACCCATATTATGCAGTTATTATCGCTAGAACTATAATAAATATACGTATTACTTTTATTATCATCAATATAACATGCATCATTACCCATATTATGCAGTTATTATCGATAGAACTGTAATAAATATACTTATTACTTTTATTATTATCAATATAACATGCACTATTAGCCATATTTTAACATTATTATCGCTAGAACTATAATAATTATACTTATTACTTATATTATTAGCAATATAACGTGCACTATTACCCATATAATGCAGTTATTATCGCCAGAACTGTAATAATTATACTTATTACTTATATTATTATAAATATAACATGCATTATTACCCATATTATGCAGTTATTATCGCTAGAACTATAATAAATATACGTATTACTTTTATTATCATCAATATAACATGCATTATTACCCATATTATGCAGTTATTATCGATAGAACTGTAATACATATACTTATTACTTTTATTATTATTAATAGAACATACACTATTAGCCATATTTTACTATTATTATTGCTAGGACTATAATAATTATACTTATTACTCCCAATATTATCAATATAACATGCATTATTACCCATATAATGCAGTTATTATCGCTAGATCTGTAATAAATATACTTACTACTTTCATTATCACCAATATAACATGCATTATTACCCATATTATGCAGTTATTATCCATAGAACTATAATAAATATACTTATTACTTTTATTATTATCAATATAACATGCATTATTACCCATATAATGCAGTTATTATCGCTAGAACTGTAATAAATATACTTACTACTTTCATTATCATCAATATAACATGCATTATTACCCATATTATGTAGTTATTATCCATAGAACTATAATAAATATACTTATTACTTTTACTATTATCAATATAACATGCATTATTACCCATATTATGCAGTTATTATCGATAGAACTGTACTAAATATACTTACTACTTTTATTATTATCAATATATCATGCACTATTAGCCATATTTTACTACTATTATCGCTAGAACTTTAATAATTATACTTATTACTCCTGATATTATCAATATAACGTGCATTATTCGCCATATTGTACTATTATTATCGCTAGAACTATAATAATTATACTTATTACTCCCAATATTATCAATATAACATGCATTTTTAACCATATAATGCAGTTATTATCGCTGGATCTGTAATAATTATACTTGTTACTTATATTATTATCAATATAACATGCATTATTACCCATATTATGCAGTTATAATCGCTAGAACTATAATAAATATACTTATTACTTTTATTATTATCAATATAACATGCATTATTACCCATATTATGCAGTTATTATCGCTAGAACTTTAATAAATATACTTATTACTTTTATTATTATCAATATAACATGCATTATTACCCATATACTGCAGTTATTATCGCCAGAACTGTAATAATTATACTTATTACTTATATTATTAGCAATATAACGTGCATTATTACCCATATAATGCAGTTATTATCGCCAGAACTGTAATAATTATACTTATTATTTATATTATTATCAATATAACATGCATTATTGCCCATATTATGCAGTTATTATCGCTAGAACTATAATAAATATACGTATTACTTTTATTATCATCAATATAACATGCATCATTACCCATATTATGCAGTTATTATCGATAGAACTGTAATAAATATACTTATTACTTTTATTATTATCAATATAACATGCACTATTAGCCATATTTTACTATTATTATCGCTAGAACTATAATAATTATACTTATTACTTATATTATTAGCAATATAACGTGCGTTATTACCCATATAATGCAGTTATTATCGCCAGAACTGTAATAATTGTACTTATTACTCCCGATATTATCAATATAACATGCATTATTACCCATATAATGCAGTTATTATCGCTAGAACTGTAATAATTATACTTATTACTTATATTGTTAGCAGTATAACGTGCATTATTACCCATATTATGCAGTTATTATCGCTAGAACTGTAATAATTATACTTATTACTTATATTATTATCAATATAACATGCATTAGTAACCATATAATGCAGTTATTATCGCTAGAACTGTAATAATCATACTTATTACTTATATTATTGGCAATATAACGTGCATTATTACCCATATAATGCAGTTATTATCGCCAGAACTGTAATAACTATACTTATTACTTATATTATTAGCAATATAACGTGCATTATTACCCATATAATGCAGTTGTTATCGCTAGAACTGTAATAATTATGCTCATTACTTATATTATTATCAATATAACATGCATTATTACCCATATTATGCAGTTATTATCGCTAGAACTATAATAAATGTACTTACTACTTTTATTATCATCAATATAACATGCATTATTACCCATATTATGCAGTTATTATCGATAGAACTGTAATAATTACACTTATTACTTATATTGTTAGCAGTATAACGTGCATTATTACCCATATTATGCAGTTATTATCGCTAGAACTGTAATAATTATACTTATTACTTATATTATTATCAATATAACATGCATTAGTAGCCATATAATGCAGTTATTATCGCTAGAACTGTAATAATCATACTTGTTACTTATATTATTGGCAATATAACGTGCATTATTACCCATATAATGCAGTTATTATCGCCAGAACTGTAATAATTATACTTATTACTTATATTATTATCAATATAACATGCATTATTACCCGTATTATGCAGTTATTATCGCTAGAACTATAATAAATATACGTACTACTTTTATTATCATCAATATAACATGCATCATTACCCATATTATGCAGTTATTATCGATAGAACTGTAATACATATACTTATTACTTTTATTATTATCAATAGAACATGCACTATTAGCCATATTCTACTATTATTATCGCTAGGACTATAATAATTATACTTATTACTCCCAATATTATCAATATAACATGCATTATTACCCATATAATGCAGTTATTATCGCTAGAACTGTAATAAATATATTTACTACTTTCATTATCATCACTATAACATGCATTATTACCCATATTATGCAGTTATTATCGCTAGAACTATAATAAATATACGTATTACTTTTACTATCATCAATATAACATGCATGATTACCCATATTGTGCAGTTATTATCGATAGAACTGTAATACATATACTTATTACTTTTATTATTATCAATAGAACATGCACTATTAGCCATATTTTACTATTATTATCGCTAGGACTATAATAATTATACTTATTACTCCCAATATTATCAATATAACATGCATTATTACCCATATAATGCAGTTATTATCGCTAGAACTGTAATAAATATACTTACTTCTTTCATTATCATCAATATAACATGCATTATTACCCATATTATGCAGTTATTATCGATAGAACTGTACTAAATATACTTACTACTTTCATTATCATCAATATAACATGCATTATTACCCATATTATGCAGTTATTATCGACAGAACTATAATAAATATACTTATTACTTTTATTATTATCAATATAACAGGCACTCTTAGCCATATTTTACTATTATTATCGCTAGAACTATAATAATTATACTTATTACTTTTATTATTATCAATATAACATGCACTATTAGGCATATGGTACTATTATTATCGCTGGAACTATAATAATTATACTTATTACTCCCGATATTATCAATATAACATGCATTATTACCCATATAATGCAGTTGTTATCGCTAGAACTGTAATAATTATACTCATTACTTATATTATTATCAATATAACATGCATTATTACCCATATTATGCAGTTATTATCGCTAGAACTATAATAAATATACGTATTACTTTTATTATCATGAATATAACATGCATGATTACCCATATTATGCAGTTATTATCGATAGAACTGTAATACATATACTTATTACTTTTATTATTATCAATAGAACATGCACTATTAGCCATATTTTACTATTATTATCGCTAGGACTATAATAATTATACTTATTACTCCCAATATTATCAATATAACATGCATAATTACCCATATAATGCAGTTATTATCGCTAGAACTGTAATAAATATACTTACTACTTTCATTATCATCAATATAACATGCATTATTACCCATATTATGCAGTTATTATCGATAGAACTGTACTAAATATACTTACTACTTTCATTATCATCAATATAACATGCATTATTACCCATATTATGCAGTTATTATCGATAGAACTGTAATAAATATACTTATTACTTTTATTATTATCAATATAACATGCACTATTAGCCATATTTTACTAATATAATCGCCAGAACTGTAATAATTATACTTATTACTCCCGATATTATCAATATAACATCCATTATTACCCAAATAATGCAGTTATTATCGCTAGAACTGTAATAATTATACTTATTACTTATATTATTAGCAATTTAACGTGCATTATTACCCATATAATGCAGTGATTATCGCTAGAACTATAATAAATATAGTTACTACTTTTATTATCATCAATATAACATGCATTATTACCCATATTATGCGGTTATTATCGATAGAACTATAATAAATATACTTATTACTTTTATTATTATCAATATAACATGCACTATTAGCCATATTTTACTATTATTATCGCTAGAATTATAATAATTATACTTATTGCTTATATTATTAGCAATATAACGTGCATTATTACGCATATAATGCAGTTATTATAGCTAGAAATGTAATAAATATACTTGCAACGTTCATTATTATCAATATAACATGCATTATTACCCATATTATGCAGTTATAATCGCTAGAACTATAATAAATATACTTATTACTTTTATTATTATCAATATAACATGCATTATTACCCATATTATGCAGTTATTATCGCTAGAACTATAATAAATATACTTATTACTCCCAATATTATCAATATAACATGCATTATGACCCATATAATGCAGTTATTATCGCTAGAACTGTAATAATTATACGTATTACTTATATTATTATCAATATAACATGCATTATTACCCATATAATGCAGTTATTATCGCTAGAACTGTAATAATTATACTTATTACTTATATTATTAGCAATATAACGTGCATTATTACCCATATAATGCAGTTATTATCGCCAGAACTGTAATAATTATACTTATTATTTATATTATTATCAATATAACATGCATTATTACCCATATTATGCAGTTATTATCGCTAGAACTATAATAAATATACGTATTACATTTATTATCATCAATATAACATGCATCATTACCCATATTATGCAGTTATTATCGATAGAACTGTAATAAATATACTTATTACTTTAATTATTATCAATGTAACATGCACTATTAGCCATATTTTACTATTATTATCGCTAGAACTATAATAATTATACTTATTACTTATATTGTTAGCAGTATAACGTGCATTATTACCCATATTATGCAGTTATTATCGCTAGAACTGTAATAATTATACTTATTACTTATATTATTATCAATATAACATGCATTAGTAGCCATATAATGCAGTTATTATCGCTAGAACTGTAATAATCATACTTATTACTTATATTATTGGCAATATAACGTGCATTATTACCCATATAATGCAGTTATTATCGCCAGAACTGTAATAATTATACTTATTACTTATATTATTAGCAATATAACGTGCATTATTACGCATATAATGCAGTTATTATAGCTAGAAATGTAATAAATATACTTGCAACGTTCATTATTATCAATATAACATGCATTATTACCCATATTACGCAGTTATTATCGATAGAACTGTAATAAATATACTTATTACTTTTATTATTATCAATAGAACATGCACTATTAGCCATATTTTACTATTACTATCGCTAGGACTATAATAATTATACCTATTACTCCCAATATTATCAATATAACATGCATTATGACCTATATAATGCAGTTATTATCGCTAGAACTGTAATAATTATACGTATTACTTATATTATTATCAATATAACATGCATTATTACCCATATAATGCAGTTATTATCGCTAGAACTGTAATAATTATACTTATTACTTATATTATTAGCAATATAACGTGCATTATTACCCATATAATGCAGTTATTATCGCCAGAACTGTAATAATTATACTTATTATTTATATTATTATCAATATAACATGCATTATTACCCATATTATGCAGTTATTATCGCTAGAACTATAATAAATATACGTATTACTTTTATTATCATCAATATAACATGCATCATTACCCATATTATGCAGTTATTATCGATAGAACTGTAATAAATATACTTATTACTTTAATTATTATCAATATAACATGCACTATTAGCCATATTTTACTATTATTATCGCTAGAACTATAATAATTATACTTATTACTTATATTGTTAGCAGTATAACGTGCATTATTACCCATATTATGCAGTTATTATCGCTAGAACTGTAATAATTATACTTATTACTTATATTATTATCAATATAACATGCATTAGTAGCCATATAATGCAGTTATTATCGCTAGAACTGTAATAATCATACTTATTACTTATATTATTGGCAATATAACGTGCATTATTACCCATATAATGCAGTTATTATCGCCAGAACTGTAATAATTATACTTATTACTTATATTATTAGCAATATAACGTGCATTATTACCCATATAATGCAGTGATTATCGCTAGAACTGTAATAATTATACTCATTACTTATATTATTCTCAATATAACATGCATTATTACCCATATTATGCAGTTATTATCCATAGAACTATAATAAATATACTTATTACTTTTACTATTATCAATATAACATGCATTATTACCCATATTATGCAGTTATTATCGATAGAACTGTACTAAATATACTTACTACTTTCATTATCATCAATATAACATGCATTATTACCCATATTATGCAGTTATTATCGATAGAACTATAATAAATATACTTATTACTTTTATTATTATCAATATAACATGCATTATTACCCATATACTGCAGTTATTATCGCCAGAACTGTAATAATTATACTTATTACTTATATTATTATCAATATAACATGCATTATTACCCATATTATGCAGTTATTATCGATAGAACTGTAATAAATATACTTATTACTTTTGTTATTATCAATATAACGTGCACTATTAGCCATATTTTACTATTATTATCGCTAGAACTTTAATAATTATACTTATTACTCCCGATATTATCAATATAACGTGCATTATTCGCCATATTGTACTATTATTATCGCTAGAACTATAATAATTATACTTATTACTCCCAATATTATCAATATAACATGCATTTTTAACCATATAATGCAGTTACTATCGCTGGATCTGTAATAATTATACTTGTTACTTATATTATTATCAATATAACATGCATTATTACCCATATTATGCAGTTATAATCGCTACAACTATAATAAATATACTTATTACTTTTATTATTATCAATATAACATGCATTATTACCCATATTATGCAGTTATTATCGCTAGAACTATAATAAATATACTTATTACTTTTATTATTATCAATATAACATGCATTATTACCCATATACTGCAGTTATTATCGCCAGAACTGTAATAATGATACTTATTACTTATATTATTAGCAATATAACGTGCATTATTACCCATATAATGCAGTTATTATCGCCAGAACTGTAATAATTATACTTATTATTTATATTATTATCAATATAACATGCATTATTACCCATATTATGCAGTTATTATCGCTAGAACTATAATAAATATACGTATTACTTTTATTATCATCAATATAACATGCATCATTACCCATATTATGCAGTTATTATCGATAGAACTGTAATAAATATACTTATTACTTTTATTATTATCAATATAACATGCACTATTAGCCATATTTTACTATTATTATCGCTAGAACTATAATAATTATACTTATTACTTATATTATTAGCAATATAACGTGCGTTATTACCCATATAATGCAGTTATTATCGCCAGAACTGTAATAATTATACTTATTACTTATATTATTAGCAATATAACGTGCATTATTACCCATATAATGCAGTTGTTATCGCTAGAACTGTAATAATTATACTCATTACTTATATTATTATCAATATAACATGCATTATTACCAATATTATGCAGTTATTATCGCTAGAACTGTAATAATTACACTTACTACTTATATTATTATCAATATAACATGCATTATTACCCATATAATGCAGTTATTATCGCTAGAACTGTAATAATTATACTTATTACTTATATTATTCTTAATATAACATGCATTATAACCCATATTATGCAGTTATAATCGCTAGAACTATAATAAATATACGTATTACTTTTATTATTATCAATATAACATGCATTATTACCCATATTATGCAGTTATTATCGCTAGAACTGTAATAATTATACTTATTACTTATATTATTATCAATATAACAAGCATTATTACCCATGTTATGCAGTTATTATCGCTAGAACTATAATAAATATACGTACTACTTTTATTATCATCAATATAACATGCATTATTACCAATATTATGCAGTTATTATCGATAGAACTGTAATAAATATACTTATTACTTTTATTATTATCAATATAACATGCATTATTACCAATATTATGCAGTTATTATCGATAGAACTGTAATAATTATACTTATTACCTATATTATTATCAATATGACATGCATTATTACCCATATTATGCAGTTATTATCGATAGAACTATAATAAATATACGTATTACTTTTATTATCATCAATAAAACATGCATTATTACCAACATTATGCAGTTATTATCGATAGAACTGTAATAAATATACTTATTACTTTTATTATTATCAATATAACATGCACTATTAGCCATATTTTACTATTATTATCGCTAGAACTATAATAATTACACTTATTACTCCCGATATTATCAATATAACATGCATTATTACGCATATAATGCAGTTATTATCGCTAGAACTGTAATAATTATACTTATTACTTTCATTATTCTCAATATAACATGCATTATTACCCATATTATGCAGTTATAATCGCTAGAACTATAATAAATATAGTTACTACTTTTATTATTATGCAGCTATTATCGATAGAACTATAATAAATATACTTATTACTTTTATTATTATCAATATAACATGCATTATTACCCATATTATGCAGTTATTATCGATAGAACTGTAATAAATATACTTATTACTTTTATTATTATCAATATAACATGCACTATTACCCATATAATGCAGTTATTATCGCTAGAACTGTAATAATTATACTTATTACTTATATTATTAGCAATATAACGTGCATTATTACCCATATAATGCAGTTATTATCGCCAGAACTGTAATAATTATACTTATTATTTATATTATTATCAATATAACATGCATTATTACCCATATTATGCAGTTATTATCGCTAGAACTATAATAAATATACGTATTACTTTTATTATCATCAATATAACATGCATCATTACCCATATTATGCAGTTATTATCGATAGAACTGTAATAAATATACTTATTACTTTAATTATTATCAATATAACATGCACTATTAGCCATATTTTACTATTATTATCGCTAGAACTATAATAATTATACTTATTACTTATATTGTTAGCAGTATAACGTGCATTATTACCCATATTATGCAGTTATTATCGCTAGAACTGTAATAATTATACTTATTACTTATATTATTATCAATATAACATGCATTAGTAGCCATATAATGCAGTTATTATCGCTAGAACTGTAATAATCATACTTATTACTTATATTATTGGCAATATAACGTGCATTATTACCCATATAATGCAGTTATTATCGCCAGAACTGTAATAATTATACTTATTACTTATATTATTAGCAATATAACGTGCATTATTACCCATATAATGCAGTGATTATCGCTAGAACTGTAATAATTATACTCATTACTTATATTATTCTCAATATAACATGCATTATTACCCATATTATGCAGTTATTATCCATAGAACTATAATAAATATACTTATTACTTTTACTATTATCAATATAACATGCATTATTACCCATATTATGCAGTTATTATCGATAGAACTGTACTAAATATACTTACTACTTTCATTATCATCAATATAACATGCATTATTACCCATATTATGCAGTTATTATCGATAGAACTATAATAAATATACTTATTACTTTTATTATTATCAATATAACATGCATTATTACCCATATACTGCAGTTATTATCGCCAGAACTGTAATAATTATACTTATTACTTATATTATTATCAATATAACATGCATTATTACCCATATTATGCAGTTATTATCGATAGAACTGTAATAAATATACTTATTACTTTTGTTATTATCAATATAACGTGCACTATTAGCCATATTTTACTATTATTATCGCTAGAACTTTAATAATTATACTTATTACTCCCGATATTATCAATATAACGTGCATTATTCGCCATATTGTACTATTATTATCGCTAGAACTATAATAATTATACTTATTACTCCCAATATTATCAATATAACATGCATTTTTAACCATATAATGCAGTTACTATCGCTGGATCTGTAATAATTATACTTGTTACTTATATTATTATCAATATAACATGCATTATTACCCATATTATGCAGTTATAATCGCTACAACTATAATAAATATACTTATTACTTTTATTATTATCAATATAACATGCATTATTACCCATATTATGCAGTTATTATCGCTAGAACTATAATAAATATACTTATTACTTTTATTATTATCAATATAACATGCATTATTACCCATATACTGCAGTTATTATCGCCAGAACTGTAATAATGATACTTATTACTTATATTATTAGCAATATAACGTGCATTATTACCCATATAATGCAGTTATTATCGCCAGAACTGTAATAATTATACTTATTATTTATATTATTATCAATATAACATGCATTATTACCCATATTATGCAGTTATTATCGCTAGAACTATAATAAATATACGTATTACTTTTATTATCATCAATATAACATGCATCATTACCCATATTATGCAGTTATTATCGATAGAACTGTAATAAATATACTTATTACTTTTATTATTATCAATATAACATGCACTATTAGCCATATTTTACTATTATTATCGCTAGAACTATAATAATTATACTTATTACTTATATTATTAGCAATATAACGTGCGTTATTACCCATATAATGCAGTTATTATCGCCAGAACTGTAATAATTATACTTATTACTTATATTATTAGCAATATAACGTGCATTATTACCCATATAATGCAGTTGTTATCGCTAGAACTGTAATAATTATACTCATTACTTATATTATTATCAATATAACATGCATTATTACCAATATTATGCAGTTATTATCGCTAGAACTGTAATAATTACACTTACTACTTATATTATTATCAATATAACATGCATTATTACCCATATAATGCAGTTATTATCGCTAGAACTGTAATAATTATACTTATTACTTATATTATTCTTAATATAACATGCATTATAACCCATATTATGCAGTTATAATCGCTAGAACTATAATAAATATACGTATTACTTTTATTATTATCAATATAACATGCATTATTACCCATATTATGCAGTTATTATCGCTAGAACTGTAATAATTATACTTATTACTTATATTATTATCAATATAACAAGCATTATTACCCATGTTATGCAGTTATTATCGCTAGAACTATAATAAATATACGTACTACTTTTATTATCATCAATATAACATGCATTATTACCAATATTATGCAGTTATTATCGATAGAACTGTAATAAATATACTTATTACTTTTATTATTATCAATATAACATGCATTGTTACCAATATTATGCAGTTATTATCGATAGAACTGTAATAATTATACTTATTACCTATATTATTATCAATATGACATGCATTATTACCCATATTATGCAGTTATTATCGATAGAACTATAATAAATATACGTATTACTTTTATTATCATCAATAAAACATGCATTATTACCAACATTATGCAGTTATTATCGATAGAACTGTAATAAATATACTTATTACTTTTATTATTATCAATATAACATGCACTATTAGCCATATTTTACTATTATTATCGCTAGAACTATAATAATTACACTTATTACTCCCGATATTATCAATATAACATGCATTATTACGCATATAATGCAGTTATTATCGCTAGAACTGTAATAATTATACTTATTACTTTCATTATTCTCAATATAACATGCATTATTACCCATATTATGCAGTTATAATCGCTAGAACTATAATAAATATAGTTACTACTTTTATTATTATGCAGCTATTATCGATAGAACTATAATAAATATACTTATTACTTTTATTATTATCAATATAACATGCATTATTACCCATATTATGCAGTTATTATCGATAGAACTGTAATAAATATACTTATTACTTTTATTATTATCAATATAACATGCACTATTACCCATATTTTACTATTATTATCGCTAGAACTATAATAATTATACTTATTACTCCCGATATTATCAATATAACATGCATTATTACGCATATAATGCAGTTATTATCGCTAGAGCTGTAATAAATATACTTACAGCTTTCATTATCATCAATATAACATGCATTATTACCCATATTATGCAGTTATTATCGATAGAACTATAATAAATATACTTATTACTATTATTATTATCAATATAACATGCATTATTACCCATATTATGCAGTTATTATCGCTAGAACTCTAATAATTATACTTACTACTTATATTATTATCAATATAACATGCATTATTACCCATATAATGCAGTTATTATCGCTAGAACTATAATAAATATACGTACTACTTTTATTATCATCAATATAACATGCATTGTTACCAATATTATGCAGTTATTATCGATAGAACTGTAATAAATATACTTATTACTTTTATTATTATCAATATAACATGCATTATTACCAATATTATGCAGTTATTATCGATAGAACTGTAATAATTATACTTATTACTTATATTATTATCAATATGACATGCATTATTACCCATATTATGCAGTTATTATCGATAGAACTATAATAAATATACGTATTACTTTTATTATCATCAATAAAACATGCATTATTACCAACATTATGCAGTTATTATCGATAGAACTGTAATAAATATACTTATTACTTTTATTATTATCAATATAACATGCACTATTAGCCATACTTTACTATTATTATCGCTAGAACTATAATAATTACACTTATTACTCCCGATATTATCAATATAACATGCATTATTACGCATATAATGCAGTTATTATCGCTAGAACTGTAATAATTATACTTATTACTTTCATTATTCTCAATATAACATGCATTATTACCCATATTATGCAGTTATTATCGCTAGAACTCTAATAATTATACTTACTACTTATATTATTATCAATATAACATGCATTATTACCCATATAATGCAGTTATTATCGCTAGAACTGTAATACTTATACTTATTACTTATATTATTCTCAATATAACATGCATTATAACTTATATTATGCAGTTATAATCGCTAGAACTATAATAAATATACTTATTACTTTTATTATTATCAATATAACATGCACTATTAGCCATATTTTACTATTATTACCGCTAGAACTATAAAAATTATACTTATTACTCCCGATATTATCAATATAACATGCATTATTAGCCATATTGTACTATTATTATCGCTAGAACTATAATAATTATACTTATTACTCCCGATATTATCAATATAACATGCATTATTACCCATATAATGCAGTTATTATCACCAGAACTGTAATAATTATACTTATTGCTTATATTATTAGCAGTATAACGTGCATTATTACCCATATTATGCAGTTATTATCGCTAGAACTGTAATATTTATACTTATTACTTATATTATTATCAATATAACATGCATTATTACCCATATAATGCAGTTATTATCGCTACAACTGTAATAATTATACTTATTACTTATATTATTAGCAATATAACGTGCATTATTGCCCATATAATGCAGTTATTATCGCCAGAACTGTAATAATTATAATTATTATTTATATTATTATCAATATAACATGCATTATTACCCATATTATGCGGTTATTATCGATAGAACTATAATAAATATACTTATTACTTTTATTATTATCAATATAACATGCACTATTAGCCATATTTTACTATTATTATCGCTAGAATTATAATAATTATACTTATTGCTTATATTATTAGCAATATAACGTGCATTATTACGCATATAATGCAGTTATTATAGCTAGAAATGTAATAAATATACTTGCAACGTTCATTATTATCAATATAACATGCATTATTACCCATATTATGCAGTTATAATCGCTAGAACTATAATAAATATACTTATTACTTTTATTATTATCAATATAACATGCATTATTACCCATATTATGCAGTTATTATCGCTAGAACTATAATAAATATACTTATTACTCCCAATATTATCAATATAACATGCATTATGACCCATATAATGCAGTTATTATCGCTAGAACTGTAATAATTATACGTATTACTTATATTATTATCAATATAACATGCATTATTACCCATATAATGCAGTTATTATCGCTAGAACTGTAATAATTATACTTATTACTTATATTATTAGCAATATAACGTGCATTATTACCCATATAATGCAGTTATTATCGCCAGAACTGTAATAATTATACTTATTATTTATATTATTATCAATATAACATGCATTATTACCCATATTATGCAGTTATTATCGCTAGAACTATAATAAATATACGTATTACATTTATTATCATCAATATAACATGCATCATTACCCATATTATGCAGTTATTATCGATAGAACTGTAATAAATATACTTATTACTTTAATTATTATCAATGTAACATGCACTATTAGCCATATTTTACTATTATTATCGCTAGAACTATAATAATTATACTTATTACTTATATTGTTAGCAGTATAACGTGCATTATTACCCATATTATGCAGTTATTATCGCTAGAACTGTAATAATTATACTTATTACTTATATTATTATCAATATAACATGCATTAGTAGCCATATAATGCAGTTATTATCGCTAGAACTGTAATAATCATACTTATTACTTATATTATTGGCAATATAACGTGCATTATTACCCATATAATGCAGTTATTATCGCCAGAACTGTAATAATTATACTTATTACTTATATTATTAGCAATATAACGTGCATTATTACGCATATAATGCAGTTATTATAGCTAGAAATGTAATAAATATACTTGCAACGTTCATTATTATCAATATAACATGCATTATTACCCATATTACGCAGTTATTATCGATAGAACTGTAATAAATATACTTATTACTTTTATTATTATCAATAGAACATGCACTATTAGCCATATTTTACTATTACTATCGCTAGGACTATAATAATTATACCTATTACTCCCAATATTATCAATATAACATGCATTATGACCTATATAATGCAGTTATTATCGCTAGAACTGTAATAATTATACGTATTACTTATATTATTATCAATATAACATGCATTATTACCCATATAATGCAGTTATTATCGCTAGAACTGTAATAATTATACTTATTACTTATATTATTAGCAATATAACGTGCATTATTACCCATATAATGCAGTTATTATCGCCAGAACTGTAATAATTATACTTATTATTTATATTATTATCAATATAACATGCATTATTACCCATATTATGCAGTTATTATCGCTAGAACTATAATAAATATACGTATTACTTTTATTATCATCAATATAACATGCATCATTACCCATATTATGCAGTTATTATCGATAGAACTGTAATAAATATACTTATTACTTTAATTATTATCAATATAACATGCACTATTAGCCATATTTTACTATTATTATCGCTAGAACTATAATAATTATACTTATTACTTATATTGTTAGCAGTATAACGTGCATTATTACCCATATTATGCAGTTATTATCGCTAGAACTGTAATAATTATACTTATTACTTATATTATTATCAATATAACATGCATTAGTAGCCATATAATGCAGTTATTATCGCTAGAACTGTAATAATCATACTTATTACTTATATTATTGGCAATATAACGTGCATTATTACCCATATAATGCAGTTATTATCGCCAGAACTGTAATAATTATACTTATTACTTATATTATTAGCAATATAACGTGCATTATTACCCATATAATGCAGTGATTATCGCTAGAACTGTAATAATTATACTCATTACTTATATTATTCTCAATATAACATGCATTATTACCCATATTATGCAGTTATTATCCATAGAACTATAATAAATATACTTATTACTTTTACTATTATCAATATAACATGCATTATTACCCATATTATGCAGTTATTATCGATAGAACTGTACTAAATATACTTACTACTTTCATTATCATCAATATAACATGCATTATTACCCATATTATGCAGTTATTATCGATAGAACTATAATAAATATACTTATTACTTTTATTATTATCAATATAACATGCATTATTACCCATATACTGCAGTTATTATCGCCAGAACTGTAATAATTATACTTATTACTTATATTATTATCAATATAACATGCATTATTACCCATATTATGCAGTTATTATCGATAGAACTGTAATAAATATACTTATTACTTTTGTTATTATCAATATAACGTGCACTATTAGCCATATTTTACTATTATTATCGCTAGAACTTTAATAATTATACTTATTACTCCCGATATTATCAATATAACGTGCATTATTCGCCATATTGTACTATTATTATCGCTAGAACTATAATAATTATACTTATTACTCCCAATATTATCAATATAACATGCATTTTTAACCATATAATGCAGTTACTATCGCTGGATCTGTAATAATTATACTTGTTACTTATATTATTATCAATATAACATGCATTATTACCCATATTATGCAGTTATAATCGCTACAACTATAATAAATATACTTATTACTTTTATTATTATCAATATAACATGCATTATTACCCATATTATGCAGTTATTATCGCTAGAACTATAATAAATATACTTATTACTTTTATTATTATCAATATAACATGCATTATTACCCATATACTGCAGTTATTATCGCCAGAACTGTAATAATGATACTTATTACTTATATTATTAGCAATATAACGTGCATTATTACCCATATAATGCAGTTATTATCGCCAGAACTGTAATAATTATACTTATTATTTATATTATTATCAATATAACATGCATTATTACCCATATTATGCAGTTATTATCGCTAGAACTATAATAAATATACGTATTACTTTTATTATCATCAATATAACATGCATCATTACCCATATTATGCAGTTATTATCGATAGAACTGTAATAAATATACTTATTACTTTTATTATTATCAATATAACATGCACTATTAGCCATATTTTACTATTATTATCGCTAGAACTATAATAATTATACTTATTACTTATATTATTAGCAATATAACGTGCGTTATTACCCATATAATGCAGTTATTATCGCCAGAACTGTAATAATTATACTTATTACTTATATTATTAGCAATATAACGTGCATTATTACCCATATAATGCAGTTGTTATCGCTAGAACTGTAATAATTATACTCATTACTTATATTATTATCAATATAACATGCATTATTACCAATATTATGCAGTTATTATCGCTAGAACTGTAATAATTACACTTACTACTTATATTATTATCAATATAACATGCATTATTACCCATATAATGCAGTTATTATCGCTAGAACTGTAATAATTATACTTATTACTTATATTATTCTTAATATAACATGCATTATAACCCATATTATGCAGTTATAATCGCTAGAACTATAATAAATATACGTATTACTTTTATTATTATCAATATAACATGCATTATTACCCATATTATGCAGTTATTATCGCTAGAACTGTAATAATTATACTTATTACTTATATTATTATCAATATAACAAGCATTATTACCCATGTTATGCAGTTATTATCGCTAGAACTATAATAAATATACGTACTACTTTTATTATCATCAATATAACATGCATTATTACCAATATTATGCAGTTATTATCGATAGAACTGTAATAAATATACTTATTACTTTTATTATTATCAATATAACATGAATTATTACCAATATTATGCAGTTATTATCGATAGAACTGTAATAATTATACTTATTACCTATATTATTATCAATATGACATGCATTATTACCCATATTATGCAGTTATTATCGATAGAACTATAATAAATATACGTATTACTTTTATTATCATCAATAAAACATGCATTATTACCAACATTATGCAGTTATTATCGATAGAACTGTAATAAATATACTTATTACTTTTATTATTATCAATATAACATGCACTATTAGCCATATTTTACTATTATTATCGCTAGAACTATAATAATTACACTTATTACTCCCGATATTATCAATATAACATGCATTATTACGCATATAATGCAGTTATTATCGCTAGAACTGTAATAATTATACTTATTACTTTCATTATTCTCAATATAACATGCATTATTACCCATATTATGCAGTTATAATCGCTAGAACTATAATAAATATAGTTACTACTTTTATTATTATGCAGCTATTATCGATAGAACTATAATAAATATACTTATTACTTTTATTATTATCAATATAACATGCATTATTACCCATATTATGCAGTTATTATCGATAGAACTGTAATAAATATACTTATTACTTTTATTATTATCAATATAACATGCACTATTACCCATATTTTACTATTATTATCGCTAGAACTATAATAATTATACTTATTACTCCCGATATTATCAATATAACATGCATTATTACGCATATAATGCAGTTATTATCGCTAGAGCTGTAATAAATATACTTACAGCTTTCATTATCATCAATATAACATGCATTATTACCCATATTATGCAGTTATTATCGATAGAACTATAATAAATATACTTATTACTATTATTATTATCAATATAACATGCATTATTACCCATATTATGCAGTTATTATCGCTAGAACTCTAATAATTATACTTACTACTTATATTATTATCAATATAACATGCATTATTACCCATATAATGCAGTTATTATCGCTAGAACTATAATAAATATACGTACTACTTTTATTATCATCAATATAACATGCATTGTTACCAATATTATGCAGTTATTATCGATAGAACTGTAATAAATATACTTATTACTTTTATTATTATCAATATAACATGCATTATTACCAATATTATGCAGTTATTATCGATAGAACTGTAATAATTATACTTATTACTTATATTATTATCAATATGACATGCATTATTACCCATATTATGCAGTTATTATCGATAGAACTATAATAAATATACGTATTACTTTTATTATCATCAATAAAACATGCATTATTACCAACATTATGCAGTTATTATCGATAGAACTGTAATAAATATACTTATTACTTTTATTATTATCAATATAACATGCACTATTAGCCATACTTTACTATTATTATCGCTAGAACTATAATAATTACACTTATTACTCCCGATATTATCAATATAACATGCATTATTACGCATATAATGCAGTTATTATCGCTAGAACTGTAATAATTATACTTATTACTTTCATTATTCTCAATATAACATGCATTATTACCCATATTATGCAGTTATTATCGCTAGAACTCTAATAATTATACTTACTACTTATATTATTATCAATATAACATGCATTATTACCCATATAATGCAGTTATTATCGCTAGAACTGTAATACTTATACTTATTACTTATATTATTCTCAATATAACATGCATTATAACTTATATTATGCAGTTATAATCGCTAGAACTATAATAAATATACTTATTACTTTTATTATTATCAATATAACATGCACTATTAGCCATATTTTACTATTATTACCGCTAGAACTATAAAAATTATACTTATTACTCCCGATATTATCAATATAACATGCATTATTAGCCATATTGTACTATTATTATCGCTAGAACTATAATAATTATACTTATTACTCCCGATATTATCAATATAACATGCATTATTACCCATATAATGCAGTTATTATCACCAGAACTGTAATAATTATACTTATTACTTATATTATTAGCAGTATAACGTGCATTATTACCCATATTATGCAGTTATTATCGCTAGAACTGTAATATTTATACTTATTACTTATATTATTATCAATATAACATGCATTATTACCCATATAATGCAGTTATTATCGCTACAACTGTAATAATTATACTTATTACTTATATTATTAGCAATATAACATGCATTATGACCCATATAATGCAGTTATTATCGCTAGAACTGTAATAATTATACTTATTACTTATATTATTATCAATATAACATGCACTATTACCCATATTTTACTATTATTATCGCTAGAACTATAATAAATATACTTATTACTATTATTATTATCAATATAACATGCATTATTGCCCATATTATGCAGTTATTATCGATAGAACTGTAATAAATATACTCATTACTTTTATTATTATCAATATAACATGCACTATTATCCATATTGTACTATTATTATCGCTAGAACTATAATAATTATACTTATTACTCCCGATATTATCAATATAACATGCATTATTACCCATATTATGCAGTTATTATCGATAGATCTATAATATATATACGTACTACTTTCATTATCATCAATAAGACATGCATTATTACCAACATTATGCAGTTATTATCGATAGAACTGTAATAAATATACTTATTACTTTTACTGTTATCAATATAACATGCATTATTACCCATATTATGCAGTTATTATCGCTAGAACTGTAATAATTATACTTATTACTTATATTATTATCAATATAACATGCATTATTACCCATGTTATGCAGTTATTATTGCTAGAACTATAATAAATATACGTACTACTTTTATTATCATCAATATAACATGCATTATTACCAATATTATGCAGTTATTATCGCTAGAACTGTAATAATTATACTTACTACTTATATTATTATCAATATAACATGCATTATTACCCATATAATGCAGTTATTATCGCTAGAACTGTAATAATGATACTTATTACTTATATTATTCTCAATATAACATGCATTATAACCCATATTATGCAGTTATAATCGCTAGAACTATAATAAATATACTTATTACTTTTATTATTATCAATATAACATGCATTATTACCCATATTATGCAGTTATTATCGCTAGAACTGTAATAATTATACTTATTACTTATATTATTATCAATATAACATGCATTATTACCCGTATTATGCAGTTATTATCGCTAGAACTATAATAAATATACGTATTACTTTTATTATCATCAATATAACATGCATCATTACCCATATTATGCAGTTATTATCGATAGAACTGTAATACATATACTTATTACTTTTATTATTATCAATAGAACATGCACTATTAGCCATATTTTACTATTATTATCGCTAGGACTATAATAATTATACTTATTACTCCCAATATTATCAATATAACATGCATTATTACCCATATAATGCAATTATTATCGCTAGCACTGTAATAAATATATTTACTACTTTCATTATCATCAATATAACATGCATTATTACCCATATTATGCAGTTATTATCGCTAGAACTATAATAAATATACGTATTACTTTTATTATCATCAATATAACATGCATTATTACCCATATTATGCAGTTATTATCGATAGAACTGTAATACATATACTTATTACTTTTATTATTATCAATAGAACATACACTATTAGCCATATTTTACTATTACTATCGCTAGGACTATAATAATTATACTTATTACTCCCAATATTATCAATATAACATGCATTACGACCCATATAATGCAGTTATTATCGATAGAACTATAATAAATATACTTATTACTTTTATTATTATCAATATAACATGCATTATTACCAATATTATGCAGTTATTATCGCTAGAACTGTAATAATCATACTTATTACTTATATTATTAGCAATATAGCGTGCATTATTACCCATATAATGCAGTAATTATCGCCAGAACTGTAATAATTATACTTATTATTTATATTATTATCAATATAACATGCATTATTACCCATATTATGCAGTTATTATCGCTAGAACTATAATAAATATACGTATTACTTTTATTATCATCAATATAACATGCATCATTACCCATATTATGCAGTTATTATCTCTAGAACTGTAATAATTATACTTACTACTTATATTATTATCAATATAACATGCATTATTACCCATATTATGCAGTTATTATCGCTAGAACTCTAATAATTATACTTACTACTTATATTATTACCAATATAACATGCATTATTACCCATATAATGCAGTTATTATCGCTAGAACTGTAATAATTATACTTATTACTTATATTATTCCCAATATAACATGCATTATAACTTATATTATGCAGTTATAATCGCTAGAACTATAATAAATATACTTATTACTTTTATTATTATCAATATAACATGCATTATTACCCATATTATGCAGTTATTATCGCTAGAACTGTAATAATTATACTTACTACTTATATTATTATCAATATAACATGCATTATTACCCATATAATGCAGTTATTATCGCTAGAACTGTAATACTTATACTTATTACTTATATTATTCTCAATATAACATGCATTATAACTTATATTATGCAGTTATAATCGCTAGAACTATAATAAATATACTTATTACTTTTATTATTATCAATATAACATGCACTATTAGCCATATTTTACTATTATTACCGCTAGAACTACAAAAATTATACTTATTACTCCCGATATTATCAATATAACATGCATTATTAGCCATATTGTACTATTATTATCGCTAGAACTATAATAATTATACTTATTACTCCCGATATTATCAATATAACATGCATTATTACCCATATAATGCAGTTATTATCACCAGAACTGTAATAATTTTACTTATTACTTATATTATTAGCAGTATAACGTGCATTATTACCCATATTATGCAGTTATTATCGCTAGAACTGTAATATTTATACTTATTACTTATATTATTATCAATATAACATGCATTATTACCTATATAATGCAGTTATTATCGCTACAACTGTAATAATTATACTTATTACTTATATTATTAGCAATATAACGTGCATTATTGCCCATATAATGCAGTTATTATCGCCAGAACTGTAATAATTATAATTATTATTTATATTATTATCAATATAACATGCATTATTACCCATATTATGCAGTTATTATCGCTAGAACTATAATAAATATACGTATTACTTTTATTGTCATCAATATAACATGCATCATTACCCATATTATGGGGGGTGTCCCACTTGGACGTCGACCGATTGGACGCGTTCCGTTTGGACGGTCCCGATTCGACGCGTTCCAATTCGAAGCGGTGCCGATTGGACGCGTCCCAATTCGAAGAGTTTAGATTTGGTTAGGTTAGGTTCTATAAGCCCTGCTTAGAATTGGAACGCGTCCAATCGGCACCGCTTCGAATTGGAACGAGTCGAATCGGGACCGTCCAATCGGGACGCGTCCAAGCGGTCGGCGTCCAAGTGGGCATCACTCTATTATGCAGTTATTATCGCTAGAACTATAATAAATATACGTATTACTTTTATTGTCATCAATATAACATGCATCATTACCCATATTATGCAGTTATTATCGATAGAACTGTAATAAATATACTTATTACTTTTATTATTATCAATAGAACATGCACTATTAGCCATATTTTACTATTACTATCGCTAGGACTATAATAATTATACTTATTACTCCCAATATTATCAATATAACATGCATTATGACCCATATAATGCAGTTATTATCGCTAGAACTGTAATAATTATACTTATTACTTATATTATTAGCAATATAACGTGCATTATTACCCATATAATGCAGTTATTATCGCCAGAGCTGTAATAATTATACTTATTATTTATATTATTATCAATAAAACATGCATTATTACCCATATTATGCAGTTATTATCGCTAGAACTATAATAAATATACGTATTCCTTTTATTATCATCAATATAACATGCATCATTACCCATATTATGCAGTTATTATCGATAGAACTGTAATAAATATACTTATTACTTATATTATTAGCAATATAACGTGCATTATTACCCATATAATGCAGTTATTATCGCTAGAACTGTAATAATTATACTTATTACTTATATGATTATCAATATAACATGCATTATTACCCGTATTATGCAGTTATTATCGCTGGAACTATAATAAATGTACTTACTACTTTTATTATCATCAATATAACATGCATTATTACCCACATTATGCAGTTATTATCGATAGAACTATTATAAATTTACTTATTACTTTTATTATTATCAATAGAACATGCACTATTAGCCATATTTTACTATTACTATCGCTAGGACTATAATAATTATACTTATTACTCCCGATATTATCAATATAACATGCATTACGACCCATATAATGCAGTTATTATCGATAGAACTATAATAAATATACTTATTACTTTTAGTATTATCAATATAACATGCATTATTACCCATATTATGCAGTTATTATCGATAGAACTGTACTAAATATACTTACTACTTTCATTATCATCAATATAACATGCATTATTACCCATATTATGCAGTTATTATCGATAGAACTATAATAAATATACTTATTACTTTTATTATTATCAATATAACATGCATTATTACCCATATACTGCAGTTATTATCGCCAGAACTGTAATAATTATACTTATTACTTATATTATTATCAATATAACATGCATTATTACCCATATTATGCAGTTATTATCGATAGAACTGTAATAAATATACTTATTACTTTTGTTATTATCAATATAACGTGCACTATTAGCCATATTTTACTATTATTATCGCTAGAACTTTAATAATTATACTTATTACTCCCGATATTATCAATATAACGTGCATTATTCGCCATATTGTACTATTATTATCGCTAGAACTATAATAATTATACTTATTACTCCCAATATTATCAATATAACATGCATTTTTAACCATATAATGCAGTTACTATCGCTGGATCTGTAATAATTATACTTGTTACTTATATTATTATCAATATAACATGCATTATTACCCATATTATGCAGTTATAATCGCTACAACTATAATAAATATACTTATTACTTTTATTATTATCAATATAACATGCATTATGACCCATATAATGCAGTTATTATCGCTAGAACTGTAATAATTATACTTATTACTTATATTATTAGCAATATAACGTGCATTATTACCCATATAATGCAGTTATTATCGCCAGAGCTGTAATAATTATACTTATTATTTATATTATTATCAATAAAACATGCATTATTACCCATATTATGCAGTTATTATCGCTAGAACTATAATAAATATACGTATTCCTTTTATTATCATCAATATAACATGCATCATTACCCATATTATGCAGTTATTATCGATAGAACTGTAATAAATATACTTATTACTTATATTATTAGCAATATAACGTGCATTATTACCCATATAATGCAGTTATTATCGCTAGAACTGTAATAATTATACTTATTACTTATATGATTATCAATATAACATGCATTATTACCCGTATTATGCAGTTATTATCGCTGGAACTATAATAAATGTACTTACTACTTTTATTATCATCAATATAACATGCATTATTACCCACATTATGCAGTTATTATCGATAGAACTATTATAAATTTACTTATTACTTTTATTATTATCAATAGAACATGCACTATTAGCCATATTTTACTATTACTATCGCTAGGACTATAATAATTATACTTATTACTCCCGATATTATCAATATAACATGCATTACGACCCATATAATGCAGTTATTATCGATAGAACTATAATAAATATACTTATTACTTTTAGTATTATCAATATAACATGCATTATTACCCATATTATGCAGTTATTATCGATAGAACTGTACTAAATATACTTACTACTTTCATTATCATCAATATAACATGCATTATTACCCATATTATGCAGTTATTATCGATAGAACTATAATAAATATACTTATTACTTTTATTATTATCAATATAACATGCATTATTACCCATATACTGCAGTTATTATCGCCAGAACTGTAATAATTATACTTATTACTTATATTATTATCAATATAACATGCATTATTACCCATATTATGCAGTTATTATCGATAGAACTGTAATAAATATACTTATTACTTTTGTTATTATCAATATAACGTGCACTATTAGCCATATTTTACTATTATTATCGCTAGAACTTTAATAATTATACTTATTACTCCCGATATTATCAATATAACGTGCATTATTCGCCATATTGTACTATTATTATCGCTAGAACTATAATAATTATACTTATTACTCCCAATATTATCAATATAACATGCATTTTTAACCATATAATGCAGTTACTATCGCTGGATCTGTAATAATTATACTTGTTACTTATATTATTATCAATATAACATGCATTATTACCCATATTATGCAGTTATAATCGCTACAACTATAATAAATATACTTATTACTTTTATTATTATCAATATAACATGCATTATTACCCATATTATGCAGTTATTATCGCTAGAACTATAATAAATATACTTATTACTTTTATTATTATCAATATAACATGCATTATTACCCATATACTGCAGTTATTATCGCCAGAACTGTAATAATGATACTTATTACTTATATTATTAGCAATATAACGTGCATTATTACCCATATAATGCAGTTATTATCGCCAGAACTGTAATAATTATACTTATTATTTATATTATTATCAATATAACATGCATTATTACCCATATTATGCAGTTATTATCGCTAGAACTATAATAAATATACGTATTACTTTTATTATCATCAATATAACATGCATCATTACCCATATTATGCAGTTATTATCGATAGAACTGTAATAAATATACTTATTACTTTTATTATTATCAATATAACATGCACTATTAGCCATATTTTACTATTATTATCGCTAGAACTATAATAATTATACTTATTACTTATATTATTAGCAATATAACGTGCGTTATTACCCATATAATGCAGTTATTATCGCCAGAACTGTAATAATTATACTTATTACTTATATTATTAGCAATATAACGTGCATTATTACCCATATAATGCAGTTGTTATCGCTAGAACTGTAATAATTATACTCATTACTTATATTATTATCAATATAACATGCATTATTACCAATATTATGCAGTTATTATCGCTAGAACTGTAATAATTACACTTACTACTTATATTATTATCAATATAACATGCATTATTACCCATATAATGCAGTTATTATCGCTAGAACTGTAATAATTATACTTATTACTTATATTATTCTTAATATAACATGCATTATAACCCATATTATGCAGTTATAATCGCTAGAACTATAATAAATATACGTATTACTTTTATTATTATCAATATAACATGCATTATTACCCATATTATGCAGTTATTATCGCTAGAACTGTAATAATTATACTTATTACTTATATTATTATCAATATAACAAGCATTATTACCCATGTTAAGCAGTTATTATCGCTAGAACTATAATAAATATACGTACTACTTTTATTATCATCAATATAACATGCATTATTACCAATATTATGCAGTTATTATCGATAGAACTGTAATAAATATACTTATTACTTTTATTATTATCAATATAACATGCACTATTAGCCATATTTTACTATTATTATCGCTAGAACTATAATAATTACACTTATTACTCCCGATATTATCAATATAACATGCATTATTACGCATATAATGCAGTTATTATCGCTAGAACTGTAATAATTATACTTATTACTTTCATTATTCTCAATATAACATGCATTATTACCCATATTATGCAGTTATAATCGCTAGAACTATAATAAATATAGTTACTACTTTTATTATTATGCAGCTATTATCGATAGAACTATAATAAATATACTTATTACTTTTATTATTATCAATATAACATGCATTATTACCCATATTATGCAGTTATTATCGATAGAACTGTAATAAATATACTTATTACTTTTATTATTATCAATATAACATGCACTATTACCCATATTTTACTATTATTATCGCTAGAACTATAATAATTATACTTATTACTCCCGATATTATCAATATAACATGCATTATTACGCATATAATGCAGTTATTATCGCTAGAGCTGTAATAAATATACTTACAGCTTTCATTATCATCAATATAACATGCATTATTACCCATATTATGCAGTTATTATCGATAGAACTATAATAAATATACTTATTACTATTATTATTATCAATATAACATGCATTATTACCCATATTATGCAGTTATTATCGAAAGAACTCTAATAATTATACTTACTACTTATATTATTATCAATATAACATGCATTATTACCCATATAATGCAGTTATTATCGCTAGAACTATAATAAATATACGTACTACTTTTATTATCATCAATATAACATGCATTGTTACCAATATTATGCAGTTATTATCGATAGAACTGTAATAAATATACTTATTACTTTTATTATTATCAATATAACATGCATTATTACCAATATTATGCAGTTATTATCGATAGAACTGTAATAATTATACTTATTACTTATATTATTATCAATATGACATGCATTATTACCCATATTATGCAGTTATTATCGATAGAACTATAATAAATATACGTATTACTTTTATTATCATCAATAAAACATGCATTATTACCAACATTATGCAGTTATTATCGATAGAACTGTAATAAATATACTTATTACTTTTATTATTATCAATATAACATGCACTATTAGCCATATTTTACTATTATTATCGCTAGAACTATAATAATTACACTTATTACTCCCGATATTATCAATATAACATGCATTATTACGCATATAATGCAGTTATTATCGCTAGAACTGTAATAATTATACTTATTACTTTCATTATTCTCAATATAACATGCATTATTACCCATATTATGCAGTTATTATCGCTAGAACTCTAATAATTATACTTACTACTTATATTATTATCAATATAACATGCATTATTACCCATATAATGCAGTTATTATCGCTAGAACTGTAATACTTATACTTATTACTTATATTATTCTCAATATAACATGCATTATAACTTATATTATGCAGTTATAATCGCTAGAACTATAATAAATATACTTATTACTTTTATTATTATCAATATAACATGCACTATTAGCCATATTTTACTATTATTACCGCTAGAACTATAAAAATTATACTTATTACTCCCGATATTATCAATATAACATGCATTATTAGCCATATTGTACTATTATTATCGCTAGAACTATAATAATTATACTTATTACTCCCGATATTATCAATATAACATGCATTATTACCCATATAATGCAGTTATTATCACCAGAACTGTAATAATTATACTTATTACTTATATTATTAGCAGTATAACGTGCATTATTACCCATATTATGCAGTTATTATCGCTAGAACTGTAATATTTATACTTATTACTTATATTATTATCAATATAACATGCATTATTACCCATATAATGCAGTTATTATCGCTACAACTGTAATAATTATACTTATTACTTATATTATTATCAATATAACATGCATTATTACCCATATTATGCAGTTATTATCGATAGAACTGTAATACATATACTTATTACTTTTATTATTATCAATAGAACATACACTATTAGCCATATTTTACTATTACTATCGCTAGGACTATAATAATTATACTTATTACTCCCAATATTATCAATATAACATGCATTACGACCCATATAATGCAGTTATTATCGATAGAACTATAATAAATATACTTATTACTTTTATTATTATCAATATAACATGCATTATTACCAATATTATGCAGTTATTATCGCTAGAACTGTAATAATTATACTTATTACTTATATTATTAGCAATATAGCGTGCATTATTACCCATATAATGCAGTAATTATCGCCAGAACTGTAATAATTATACTTATTATTTATATTATTATCAATATAACATGCATTATTACCCATATTATGCAGTTATTATCGCTAGAACTATAATAAATATACGTATTACTTTTATTATCATCAATATAACATGCATCATTACCCATATTATGCAGTTATTATCTCTAGAACTGTAATAATTATACTTACTACTTATATTATTATCAATATAACATGCATTATTACCCATATTATGCAGTTATTATCGCTAGAACTCTAATAATTATACTTACTACTTATATTATTATCAATATAACATGCATTATTACCCATATAATGCAGTTATTATCGCTAGAACTGTAATAATTATACTTATTACTTATATTATTCCCAATATAACATGCATTATAACTTATATTATGCAGTTATAATCGCTAGAACTATAATAAATATACTTATTACTTTTATTATTATCAATATAACATGCATTATTACCCATATTATGCAGTTATTATCGCTAGAACTGTAATAATTATACTTATTACTTATATTATTATCAATATAACATGCATTATTACCCATGTTATGCAGTTATTATCGCTAGAACTATAATAAATATACTTATTACTTTTACTATTATCAATATAACATGCACTCTTAGCCATATTTTACTATTATTATCGCTAGAACTATAATAATTATACTTATTACTTTTATTATTATCAATATAACATGCACTATTAGGCATATTGTACTATTATTATCGCTGGAACTATAATAATTATACTTATTACTCCCGATATTATCAATATAACATGCATTATTACCCATATAATGCAGTTATAATCGCTAGAATTATAATAAATATACGTATTACTTTTATTATCATCAATATAACATGCATTATTACCCATATTATGCAGTTATTATCGATAGAACTGTAATAAATATACTTATTACTTTTATTATTATCAATAGACCATGCACTATTAGCCATATTTTACTATTACTATCGCTAGGACTATAATAATTATACTTATTACTCCCAATATTATCAATATAACATGCATTATGACCCATATAATGCAGTTATTATCGCTAGAACTGTAATAATTATACTTATTACTTATATTATTAGCAATATAACGTGCATTATTACCCATATAATGCAGTTATTATCGCCAGAGCTGTAATAATTATACTTATTATTTATATTATTATCAATAAAACATGCATTATTACCCATATTATGCAGTTATTATCGCTAGAACTATAATAAATATACGTATTCCTTTTATTATCATCAATATAACATGCATCATTACCCATATTATGCAGTTATTATCGATAGAACTGTAATAAATATACTTATTACTTATATTATTAGCAATATAACGTGCATTATTACCCATATAATGCAGTTATTATCGCTAGAACTGTAATAATTATACTTATTACTTATATGATTATCAATATAACATGCATTATTACCCGTATTATGCAGTTATTATCGCTAGAACTATAATAAATGTACTTACTACTTTTATTATCATCAATATAACATGCATTATTACCCACATTATGCAGTTATTATCGATAGAACTATTATAAATTTACTTATTACTTTTATTATTATCAATAGAACATGCACTATTAGCCATATTTTACTATTACTATCGCTAGGACTATAATAATTATACTTATTACTCCCGATATTATCAATATAACATGCATTACGACCCATATAATGCAGTTATTATCGATAGAACTATAATAAATATACTTATTACTTTTATTATTATCAATATAACATGCATTATTACCCATATTACGCAGTTATTATCGATAGAACTGTAATAAATATACTTATTACTTTTATTATTATCAATAGAACATGCACTATTAGCCATATTTTACTATTACTATCGCTAGGACTATAATAATTATACTTATTACTCCCAATATTATCAATATAACATGCATTACGACCCATATAATGCAGTTATTATCGATAGAACTATAATAAATATACTTATTACTTTTATTATTATCAATATAACATGCATTATTACCCATATAATGCAGTTATTATCGCTAGAACTGTAATAAGTATACTTATTACTTATATTATTAGCAATATAACCTGCATTATTACCCATATAATGCAGTTATTACCGCCAGAACTGTAATAATTATACTTATTACATATATTATTATCAATATAACATGCATTATTAGCCATATAATGCAGTTATTATCGCTAGAACTATAATAAATAAGCGTATTACTTTTATTATCATCAATATAACATGCATTATTACCCATATAATGCAGTTATTATCGCTAGAACTCTAATAAATATACTTACTATTTTCATTATCATCAATATAACATGCATTATTACCCATATTATGCAGTTATTATCCATGGAACTATAATAAATATACTTATTACTTTTATTATTATCAATATAACATGCATTATTACGCATATAATGCAGTTATTATCGCTAGAAATGTAATAAATATACTTGCAACTTTCATTATCATCAATATAACATGCATTATTACCCATATTACGCAGTTATTATCGATAGAACTGTAATAAATATACTTATTACTTTTATTATTATCAATAGAACATGCACTATTAGCCATATTTTACTATTACTATCGCTAGGACTATAATAGTTATACTTATTACTCCCAATATTATCAATATAACATGCATTACGACCCATATAATGCAGTTATTATCGATAGAACTATAATAAATATACTTATTACTTTTATTATTATCAATATAACATGCATTATTACCAATATTATGCAGTTATTATCGCTAGAACTGTAATAATTATACTTATTACTTATATTATTAGCAATATAGCGTGCATTATTACCCATATAATGCAGTAATTATCGCCAGAACTGTAATAATTATACTTATTATTTATATTATTATCAATATAACATGCATTATTACCCATATTATGCAGTTATTATCGCTAGAACTATAATAAATATACGTATTACTTTTATTATCATCAATATAACATGCATCATTACCCATATTATGCAGTTATTATCTCTAGAACTGTAATAATTATACTTACTACTTATATTATTATCAATATAACATGCATTATTACCCATATTATGCAGTTATTATCGCTAGAACTCTAATAATTATACTTACTACTTATATTATTATCAATATAACATGCATTATTACCCATATAATGCAGTTATTATCGCTAGAACTGTAATAATTATACTTATTACTTATATTATTCCCAATATAACATGCATTATAACTTATATTATGCAGTTATAATCGCTAGAACTATAATAAATATACTTATTACTTTTATTATTATCAATATAACATGCATTATTACCCATATTATGCAGTTATTATCGCTAGAACTGTAATAATTATACTTATTACTTATATTATTATCAATATAACATGCATTATTACCCATGTTATGCAGTTATTATCGCTAGAACTATAATAAAAATACATACTACTTTTATTATCATCAATATAACATGCACTATTACCCATATTTTACTATTATTATCGCTAGAACTATAATAATTACACTTATTACTCCCGATATTATCAATATAACATGCATTATTACGCATATAATGCAGTTATTATCGCTAGAACTGTAATAATTATACTTATTACTTTCATTATTCTCAATATAACATGCATTATTACCCATATTATGCAGTTATAATCGCTAGAACTATAATAAATATAGTTACTACTTTTATTATTATGCAGCTATTATCGATAGAACTATAATAAATATACTTATTACTTTTATTATTATCAATATAACATGCACTATTACCCATATTTTACTATTATTATCGCTAGAACTATAATAATTATACTTATTACTCCCGATATTATCAATATAACATGCATTATTACGCATATAATGCAGTTATTATCGCTAGAGCTGTAATAAATATACTTACAGCTTTCATTATCATCAATATAACATGCATTATTACCCATATTATGCAGTTATTATCGATAGAACTATAATAAATATACTTATTACTATTATTATTATCAATATAACATGCATTATTACCCATATAATGCAGTTATTATCGCTAGAACTGTAATACTTATACTTATTACTTATATTATTCTCAATATAACATGCATTATAACTTATATTATGCAGTTATAATCGCTAGAACTATAATAAATATACTTATTACTTTTATTATTATCAATATAACATGCACTATTAGCCATATTTTACTATTATTACCGCTAGAACTACAAAAATTATACTTATTACTCCCGATATTATCAATAGAACATGCACTATTAGCCATATTTTACTATTACTATCGCTAGGACTATAATAATTATACTTATTACTCCCAATATTATCAATATAACATGCATTATTACCCATATAATGCAGTTATTATCGCTAGAACTGTAATAAATATATTTACTACTTTCATTATCATCAATATAACATGCATTATTACCCATATTATGCAGTTATTATCGCTAGAACTATAATAAATATACGTATTACTTTTATTATCATCAATATAACATGCATTATTACCCATATTATGCAGTTATTATCGATAGAACTGTAATACATATACTTATTACTTTTATTATTATCAATAGAACATACACTATTAGCCATATTTTACTATTATTATCGCTAGGACTATACTAATTATACTTATTACTCCCAATATTATCAATATAACATGCATTATTACCCATATAATGCAGTTATTATCGCTAGATCTGTAATAAATATACTTACTACTTTCATTATCACCAATATAACATGCATTATTACCCATATTATGCAGTTATTATCCATAGAACTATAATAAATATACTTATTACTTTTATTATTATCAATATAACATGCATTATTACCCATATAATGCAGTTATTATCGCTAGAACTGTAATAAATATACTTACTACTTTCATTATCATCAATATAACATGCATTATTACCCATATTATGCAGTTATTATCCATAGAACTATAATAAATATACTTATTACTTTTACTATTATCAATATAACATGCACTCTTAGCCATATTTTACTATTATTATCGCTAGAACTATAATAATTATACTTATTACTTTTATTATTGTCAATATAACATGCACTATTAGGCATATTGTACTATTATTATCGCTGGAACTATAATAATTATACTTATTACTCCCGATATTATCAATATAACGTGCATTATTACCCATATAATGCAGTTATAATCGCTAGAATTATAATAAATATACGTATTACTTTTATTATCATCAATATAACATGCATTATTACCCATATTATGCAGTTATTATCGATAGAACTGTAATAAATATACTTATTACTTTTATTATTATCAATAGACCATGCACTATTAGCCATATTTTACTATTACTATCGCTAGGACTATAATAATTATACTTATTACTCCCAATATTATCAATATAACATGCATTATGACCCATATAATGCAGTTATTATCGCTAGAACTGTAATAATTATACTTATTACTTATATTATTAGCAATATAACGTGCATTATTACCCATATAATGCAGTTATTATCGCCAGAGCTGTAATAATTATACTTATTATTTATATTATTATCAATAAAACATGCATTATTACCCATATTATGCAGTTATTATCGCTAGAACTATAATAAATATACGTATTCCTTTTATTATCATCAATATAACATGCATCATTACCCATATTATGCAGTTATTATCGATAGAACTGTAATAAATATACTTATTACTTATATTATTAGCAATATAACGTGCATTATTACCCATATAATGCAGTTATTATCGCTAGAACTGTAATAATTATACTTATTACTTATATGATTATCAATATAACATGCATTATTACCCGTATTATGCAGTTATTATCGCTAGAACTATAATAAATGTACTTACTACTTTTATTATCATCAATATAACATGCATTATTACCCACATTATGCAGTTATTATCGATAGAACTATTATAAATTTACTTATTACTTTTATTATTATCAATAGAACATGCACTATTAGCCATATTTTACTATTACTATCGCTAGGACTATAATAATTATACTTATTACTCCCGATATTATCAATATAACATGCATTACGACCCATATAATGCAGTTATTATCGATAGAACTATAATAAATATACTTATTACTTTTATTATTATCAATATAACATGCATTATTACCCATATTACGCAGTTATTATCGATAGAACTGTAATAAATATACTTATTACTTTTATTATTATCAATAGAACATGCACTATTAGCCATATTTTACTATTACTATCGCTAGGACTATAATAATTATACTTATTACTCCCAATATTATCAATATAACATGCATTACGACCCATATAATGCAGTTATTATCGATAGAACTATAATAAATATACTTATTACTTTTATTATTATCAATATAACATGCATTATTACCCATATAATGCAGTTATTATCGCTAGAACTGTAATAAGTATACTTATTACTTATATTATTAGCAATATAACCTGCATTATTACCCATATAATGCAGTTATTACCGCCAGAACTGTAATAATTATACTTATTACATATATTATTATCAATATAACATGCATTATTAGCCATATAATGCAGTTATTATCGCTAGAACTATAATAAATAAGCGTATTACTTTTATTATCATCAATATAACATGCATTATTACCCATATAATGCAGTTATTATCGCTAGAACTCTAATAAATATACTTACTATTTTCATTATCATCAATATAACATGCATTATTACCCATATTATGCAGTTATTATCCATGGAACTATAATAAATATACTTATTACTTTTATTATTATCAATATAACATGCATTATTACGCATATAATGCAGTTATTATCGCTAGAAATGTAATAAATATACTTGCAACTTTCATTATCATCAATATAACATGCATTATTACCCATATTACGCAGTTATTATCGATAGAACTGTAATAAATATACTTATTACTTTTATTATTATCAATAGAACATGCACTATTAGCCATATTTTACTATTACTATCGCTAGGACTATAATAGTTATACTTATTACTCCCAATATTATCAATATAACATGCATTACGACCCATATAATGCAGTTATTATCGCTAGAACTGTAATAATTATACTTATTACTTATATTATTATCAATACAACATGCATTATTACCCATATAATGCAGTTATTATCGCTAGAACTGTAATAATTATACTTATTACTTATATTATTAGCAATATAACGTGCATTATTACCCATATAATGCAGTTATTATCGCCAGAACTGTAATAATTATACTTATTATTTATATTATTATCAATATAACATGCATTATTACCCATATTATGCAGTTATTATCGCTAGAACTATAATAAATATACGTATTACTTTTATTATCATCAATATAACATGCATCATTACCCATATTATGCAGTTATTATCGATAGAACTGTAATAAATATACTTATTACTGTTATTATTATCAATATAACATGCACTATTAGCCATATTTTACTATTATTATCGCTAGAACTATAATAATTATACTTATTACTTATATTATTAGCAATATAACGTGCGTTATTACCCATATAATGCAGTTATTATCGCCAGAACTGTAATAACTATACTTATTACTTATATTATTATAAATATAACATGCATTATTACCCATATTATGCAGTTATTATCGCTAGAACTATAATAAATATACGTATTACTTTTATTATCATCAATATAACATGCATTATTACCCATATTATGCAGTTATTATCGATAGAACTGTAATACATATACTTATTACTTTTATTATTATCAATATAACATGCACTATTAGGCATATTGTACAATTATTATCGCTGGAACTATAATAATTATACTTATTACTCCCGATATTATCAATATAACATGCATTATTACCCATATAATGCAGTTATAATCGCTAGAACTATAATAAATATACGTATTACTTTTATTATCATCAATATAACATGCATTATTACCCATATTATGTAGTTATTATCGATAGAACTGTAATAAATATACTTATTACTTTTATTATTATCAATATAACATGCACTATTATCCATATTTTACTATTATTATCGCTAGTATTATAATAATTATACTTATTGCTTATATTATTCGCAATATAACGTGCATTATTACCCATATAATGCAGTTATTATCGCCAGAACTGTAATAATTATACTTATTACTTATATTATTATCAATATAACATGCATTATTACCCATATAATGCAGTTATTATCGCTAGAACTGTAATAATTATACTTATTACTTATATTATTAGCAATATAACGTGCATTATTGCCCATATAATGCAGTTATTATCGCCAGAACTGTAATAATTATAATTATTATTTATATTATTATCAATATAACATGCATTATTACCCATATTATGCAGTTATTATCGCTAGAACTATAATAAATAAGCGTATTACTTTTATTATCATCAATATAACATGCATCATTACCCATATTATGCAGTTATTATCGATAGAACTGTAATAAATATACTTATTACTGTTATTATTATCAATATAACATGCACTATTACCCATATTTTACTATTATTATCGCTAGAACTATAATAATTATACTTATTACTTATATTATTAGCAATATAACGTGCGTTATTACCCATATAATGCAGTTATTATCGCCAGAACTGTAATAATTATACTTATTACTTATATTATTATAAATATAACATGCATTATTACCCATATTATGCAGTTATTATCGCTAGAACTATAATAAATATACGTATTACTTTTATTATCATCAATATAACATGCATTATTACCCATATTATGCAGTTATTATCGATAGAACTGTAATACATATACTTATTACTTTTATTATTATCAATATAACATGCACTATTAGGCATATTGTACTATTATTATCGCTGGAACTATAATAATTATACTTATTACTCCCGATATTATCAATATAACATGCATTATTACCCATATAATGCAGTTATAATCGCTAGAACTATAATAAATATACGTATTACTTTTATTATCATCAATATAACATGCATTATTACCCATATTATGCAGTTATTATCGATAGAACTGTAATAAATATACTTATTACTTTTATTATTATCAATATAACATGCACTATTATCCATATTTTACTATTATTATCGCTAGTATTATAATAATTATACTTATTGCTTATATTATTAGCAATATAACGTGCATTATTACCCATATAATGCAGTTATTATCGCCAGAACTGTAATAATTATACTTATTACTTATATTATTATCAATGTAACATGCATTATTACCCATATAATGCAGTTATTATCGCTAGAACTGTAATAATTATACTTATTACTTTTATTATTATCAATATAACATGCATTATTACCCATATTATGCAGTTATTATCGATAGAAGTATAATAAATATACTTATTACTTTTATTATTATCAATATAACAGGCACTCTTACCCATATTTTACTATTATTATCGCTAGAACTATAATAATTATACTTATTACTTTTATTATTATCAATATAACATGCACTATTAGGCATATTGTACTATTATTATCGCTGGAACTGTAATAATTGTACTTATTACTCCCGATATTATCAATATAACATCCATTATTACCCAAATAATGCAGTTATTATCGCTAGAACTGTAATAATTATACTTATTACTTATATTATTAGCAATATAACGTGCATTATTACCCATATTATGCGGTTATTATCGATAGAACTATAATAAATATACTTATTACTTTTATTATTATCAATATAACATGCACTATTATCCATATTTTACTATTATTATCGCTTGAATTATAATAATTATACTTATTGCTTATATTATTAGCAATATAACGTGCATTATTACCCATATAATGCAGTTATTATCGCCAGAACTGCAATAATTATACTTATTACTTATATTATTATCAATATAACATGCATTATTACCCGTATAATGCAGTTATTATCGCTAGAACTGTAATAATTATACTTATTACTTATATTATTAGCAATATAACGTGCATTATTACCCATATAATGCAGTTATTATCGCCAGAACTGTAATAATTATACTTATTATTTATATTATTATCAATATAACATGCATTATTACCCATATAATGCAGTTATTATCGCTAGAACTGTAATACTTATACTTATTACTTATATTATTCTCAATATAACATGCATTATAACTTATATTATGCAGTTATAATCGCTAGAACTATAATAAATATACTTATTACTTTTATTATTATCAATATAACATGCACTATTAGCCATATTTTACTATTATTACCGCTAGAACTACAAAAATTATACTTATTACTCCCGATATTATCAATAGAACATGCACTATTAGCCATATTTTACTATTACTATCGCTAGGACTATAATAATTATACTTATTACTCCCAATATTATCAATATAACATGCATTATTACCCATATAATGCAGTTATTATCGCTAGAACTGTAATAAATATATTTACTACTTTCATTATCATCAATATAACATGCATTATTACCCATATTATGCAGTTATTATCGCTAGAACTATAATAAATATACGTATTACTTTTATTATCATCAATATAACATGCATTATTACCCATATTATGCAGTTATTATCGATAGAACTGTAATACATATACTTATTACTTTTATTATTATCAATAGAACATACACTATTAGCCATATTTTACTATTATTATCGCTAGGACTATACTAATTATACTTATTACTCCCAATATTATCAATATAACATGCATTATTACCCATATAATGCAGTTATTATCGCTAGATCTGTAATAAATATACTTACTACTTTCATTATCACCAATATAACATGCATTATTACCCATATTATGCAGTTATTATCCATAGAACTATAATAAATATACTTATTACTTTTATTATTATCAATATAACATGCATTATTACCCATATAATGCAGTTATTATCGCTAGAACTGTAATAAATATACTTACTACTTTCATTATCATCAATATAACATGCATTATTACCCATATTATGCAGTTATTATCCATAGAACTATAATAAATATACTTATTACTTTTACTATTATCAATATAACATGCACTCTTAGCCATATTTTACTATTATTATCGCTAGAACTATAATAATTATACTTATTACTTTTATTATTGTCAATATAACATGCACTATTAGGCATATTGTACTATTATTATCGCTGGAACTATAATAATTATACTTATTACTCCCGATATTATCAATATAACATGCATTATTACCCATATAATGCAGTTATAATCGCTAGAATTATAATAAATATACGTATTACTTTTATTATCATCAATATAACATGCATTATTACCCATATTATGCAGTTATTATCGATAGAACTGTAATAAATATACTTATTACTTTTATTATTATCAATAGACCATGCACTATTAGCCATATTTTACTATTACTATCGCTAGGACTATAATAATTATACTTATTACTCCCAATATTATCAATATAACATGCATTATGACCCATATAATGCAGTTATTATCGCTAGAACTGTAATAATTATACTTATTACTTATATTATTAGCAATATAACGTGCATTATTACCCATATAATGCAGTTATTATCGCCAGAGCTGTAATAATTATACTTATTATTTATATTATTATCAATAAAACATGCATTATTACCCATATTATGCAGTTATTATCGCTAGAACTATAATAAATATACGTATTCCTTTTATTATCATCAATATAACATGCATCATTACCCATATTATGCAGTTATTATCGATAGAACTGTAATAAATATACTTATTACTTATATTATTAGCAATATAACGTGCATTATTACCCATATAATGCAGTTATTATCGCTAGAACTGTAATAATTATACTTATTACTTATATGATTATCAATATAACATGCATTATTACCCGTATTATGCAGTTATTATCGCTAGAACTATAATAAATGTACTTACTACTTTTATTATCATCAATATAACATGCATTATTACCCACATTATGCAGTTATTATCGATAGAACTATTATAAATTTACTTATTACTTTTATTATTATCAATAGAACATGCACTATTAGCCATATTTTACTATTACTATCGCTAGGACTATAATAATTATACTTATTACTCCCGATATTATCAATATAACATGCATTACGACCCATATAATGCAGTTATTATCGATAGAACTATAATAAATATACTTATTACTTTTATTATTATCAATATAACATGCATTATTACCCATATTACGCAGTTATTATCGATAGAACTGTAATAAATATACTTATTACTTTTATTATTATCAATAGAACATGCACTATTAGCCATATTTTACTATTACTATCGCTAGGACTATAATAATTATACTTATTACTCCCAATATTATCAATATAACATGCATTACGACCCATATAATGCAGTTATTATCGATAGAACTATAATAAATATACTTATTACTTTTATTATTATCAATATAACATGCATTATTACCCATATAATGCAGTTATTATCGCTAGAACTGTAATAAGTATACTTATTACTTATATTATTAGCAATATAACCTGCATTATTACCCATATAATGCAGTTATTACCGCCAGAACTGTAATAATTATACTTATTACATATATTATTATCAATATAACATGCATTATTAGCCATATAATGCAGTTATTATCGCTAGAACTATAATAAATAAGCGTATTACTTTTATTATCATCAATATAACATGCATTATTACCCATATAATGCAGTTATTATCGCTAGAACTCTAATAAATATACTTACTATTTTCATTATCATCAATATAACATGCATTATTACCCATATTATGCAGTTATTATCCATGGAACTATAATAAATATACTTATTACTTTTATTATTATCAATATAACATGCATTATTACGCATATAATGCAGTTATTATCGCTAGAAATGTAATAAATATACTTGCAACTTTCATTATCATCAATATAACATGCATTATTACCCATATTACGCAGTTATTATCGATAGAACTGTAATAAATATACTTATTACTTTTATTATTATCAATAGAACATGCACTATTAGCCATATTTTACTATTACTATCGCTAGGACTATAATAGTTATACTTATTACTCCCAATATTATCAATATAACATGCATTACGACCCATATAATGCAGTTATTATCGCTAGAACTGTAATAATTATACTTATTACTTATATTATTATCAATACAACATGCATTATTACCCATATAATGCAGTTATTATCGCTAGAACTGTAATAATTATACTTATTACTTATATTATTAGCAATATAACGTGCATTATTACCCATATAATGCAGTTATTATCGCCAGAACTGTAATAATTATACTTATTATTTATATTATTATCAATATAACATGCATTATTACCCATATTATGCAGTTATTATCGCTAGAACTATAATAAATATACGTATTACTTTTATTATCATCAATATAACATGCATCATTACCCATATTATGCAGTTATTATCGATAGGACTGTAATAAATATACTTATTACTGTTATTATTATCAATATAACATGCACTATTAGCCATATTTTACTATTATTATCGCTAGAACTATAATAATTATACTTATTACTTATATTATTAGCAATATAACGTGCGTTATTACCCATATAATGCAGTTATTATCGCCAGAACTGTAATAACTATACTTATTACTTATATTATTATAAATATAACATGCATTATTACCCATATTATGCAGTTATTATCGCTAGAACTATAATAAATATACGTATTACTTTTATTATCATCAATATAACATGCATTATTACCCATATTATGCAGTTATTATCGATAGAACTGTAATACATATACTTATTACTTTTATTATTATCAATATAACATGCACTATTAGGCATATTGTACAATTATTATCGCTGGAACTATAATAATTATACTTATTACTCCCGATATTATCAATATAACATGCATTATTACCCATATAATGCAGTTATAATCGCTAGAACTATAATAAATATACGTATTACTTTTATTATCATCAATATAACATGCATTATTACCCATATTATGTAGTTATTATCGATAGAACTGTAATAAATATACTTATTACTTTTATTATTATCAATATAACATGCACTATTATCCATATTTTACTATTATTATCGCTAGTATTATAATAATTATACTTATTGCTTATATTATTCGCAATATAACGTGCATTATTACCCATATAATGCAGTTATTATCGCCAGAACTGTAATAATTATACTTATTACTTATATTATTATCAATATAACATGCATTATTACCCATATAATGCAGTTATTATCGCTAGAACTGTAATAATTATACTTATTACTTATATTATTAGCAATATAACGTGCATTATTGCCCATATAATGCAGTTATTATCGCCAGAACTGTAATAATTATAATTATTATTTATATTATTATCAATATAACATGCATTATTACCCATATTATGCAGTTATTATCGCTAGAACTATAATAAATAAGCGTATTACTTTTATTATCATCAATATAACATGCATCATTACCCATATTATGCAGTTATTATCGATAGAACTGTAATAAATATACTTATTACTGTTATTATTATCAATATAACATGCACTATTACCCATATTTTACTATTATTATCGCTAGAACTATAATAATTATACTTATTACTTATATTATTAGCAATATAACGTGCGTTATTACCCATATAATGCAGTTATTATCGCCAGAACTGTAATAATTATACTTATTACTTATATTATTATAAATATAACATGCATTATTACCCATATTATGCAGTTATTATCGCTAGAACTATAATAAATATACGTATTACTTTTATTATCATCAATATAACATGCATTATTACCCATATTATGCAGTTATTATCGATAGAACTGTAATACATATACTTATTACTTTTATTATTATCAATATAACATGCACTATTAGGCATATTGTACTATTATTATCGCTGGAACTATAATAATTATACTTATTACTCCCGATATTATCAATATAACATGCATTATTACCCATATAATGCAGTTATAATCGCTAGAACTATAATAAATATACGTATTACTTTTATTATCATCAATATAACATGCATTATTACCCATATTATGCAGTTATTATCGATAGAACTGTAATAAATATACTTATTACTTTTATTATTATCAATATAACATGCACTATTATCCATATTTTACTATTATTATCGCTAGTATTATAATAATTATACTTATTGCTTATATTATTAGCAATATAACGTGCATTATTACCCATATAATGCAGTTATTATCGCCAGAACTGTAATAATTATACTTATTACTTATATTATTATCAATGTAACATGCATTATTACCCATATAATGCAGTTATTATCGCTAGAACTGTAATAATTATACTTATTACTTTTATTATTATCAATATAACATGCATTATTACCCATATTATGCAGTTATTATCGATAGAAGTATAATAAATATACTTATTACTTTTATTATTATCAATATAACAGGCACTCTTACCCATATTTTACTATTATTATCGCTAGAACTATAATAATTATACTTATTACTTTTATTATTATCAATATAACATGCACTATTAGGCATATTGTACTATTATTATCGCTGGAACTGTAATAATTGTACTTATTACTCCCGATATTATCAATATAACATCCATTATTACCCAAATAATGCAGTTATTATCGCTAGAACTGTAATAATTATACTTATTACTTATATTATTAGCAATATAACGTGCATTATTACCCATATTATGCGGTTATTATCGATAGAACTATAATAAATATACTTATTACTTTTATTATTATCAATATAACATGCACTATTATCCATATTTTACTATTATTATCGCTTGAATTATAATAATTATACTTATTGCTTATATTATTAGCAATATAACGTGCATTATTACCCATATAATGCAGTTATTATCGCCAGAACTGCAATAATTATACTTATTACTTATATTATTATCAATATAACATGCATTATTACCCGTATAATGCAGTTATTATCGCTAGAACTGTAATAATTATACTTATTACTTATATTATTAGCAATATAACGTGCATTATTACCCATATAATGCAGTTATTATCGCCAGAACTGTAATAATTATACTTATTATTTATATTATTATCAATATAACATGCATTATTACCCATATTATGCAGTTATTATCGCTAGAACTATAATAAATATACGTATTACTTTTATTATCATCAATATAACATGCATCATTACCCATATTATGCAGTTATTATCGATAGAACTGTAATAAATATACTTACAACTTTCATTATCATCAATATAACATGCATTATTACCCATATTATGCAGTTATTATCGATAGAACTGTAATAAATATACTGATTACTTTAATTATTATCAATATAACATGCACTATAATCCATATTGTACTATTATTATCGCTAGAACTATAATAATTATACTTATTACTCCCGATATTATCAATATAACATGCATTACGACCCATATAATGCAGTTTTTATCGATAGAACTATAATAAATATACTTATTACTTTTATTATTATCAATATAACATGCATTATTACCCATATAATGCAGTTATTATCGCTAGAACTGTAATAATTATACTTATTACTTATATTATTAGCAATATAACCTGCATTATTACCCATATAATGCAGTTATTACCGCCAGAACTGTAATAATTATACTTATTACTTATATTATTATCAATATAACATGCATTATTAGCCATATAATGCAGTTATTATCGCTAGAACTCTAATAAATAAGCGTATTACTTTTATTATCATCAATATAACATGCATTATTACCCATATAATGCAGTTATTATCGCTAGAACTGTAATAAATATACTTACTATTTTCATTATCATCAATATAACATGCATTATTACCCATATTACGCAGTTATTATCGATAGAACTGTAATAAATATACTGATTACTTTTATTATTATCAATAGAACATGCACTATTAGCCATATTTTACTATTACTATCGCTAGGACTATAATAATTATACTTATTACTCCCAATATTATCAATATAACATGCATTACGACCCATATAATGCAGTTATTATCGATAGAACTATAATAAATATACTTATTACTTTTATTATTATCAATATAACATGCATTATTACCCATATAATGCAGTTATTATCGCTAGAACTGCAATAATTATACTTATTACTTATATTATTATCAATATAACATGCATTATTACCCGTATAATGCAGTTATTATCGCTAGAACTGTAATAATTATACTTATTACTTATATTATTAGCAATATAACGTGCATTATTACCCATATAATGCAGTTATTATCGCCAGAACTGTAATAATTATACTTATTATTTATATTATTATCAATATAACATGCATTATTACCCATATTATGCAGTTATTATCGCTAGAACTATAATAAATATACGTATTACTTTTATTATCATCAATATAACATGCATCATTACCCATATTATGCAGTTATTATCGATAGAACTGTAATAAATATACTTACAACTTTCATTATCATCAATATAACATGCATTATTACCCATATTATGCAGTTATTATCGATAGAACTGTAATAAATATACTGATTACTTTTATTATTATCAATAGAACATGCACTATTAGCCATATTTTACTATTACTATCGCTAGGACTATAATAATTATACTTATTACTCCCAATATTATCAATATAACATGCATTACGACCCATATAATGCAGTTATTATCCATGGAACTATAATAAATATACTTATTACTTTTATTATTATCAATATAACATGCATTATTACGCATATAATGCAGTTATTACCGCCAGAACTGTAATAATTATACTTATTACATATATTATTATCAATATAACATGCATTATTAGCCATATAATGCAGTTATTATCGCTAGAACTATAATAAATAAGCGTATTACTTTTATTATCATCAATATAACATGCATTATTACCCATATTATGCAGTTATTATCCATGGAACTATAATAAATATACTTATTACTTTTATTATTATCAATATAACATGCATTATTACGCATATAATGCAGTTATTATCGCTAGAAATGTAATAAATATACTTGCAACTTTCATTATCATCAATATAACATGCATTATTACCCATATTACGCAGTTATTATCGATAGAACTGTAATAAATATACTTATTACTTTTATTATTATCAATAGAACATGCACTATTAGCCATATTTTACTATTACTATCGCTAGGACTATAATAATTATACTTATTACTCCCAATATTATCAATATAACATGCATTACGACCCATATAATGCAGTTATTATCGCTAGAACTGTAATAATTATACTTATTACTTATATTATTATCAATATAACATGCATTATTACCCATATAATGCAGTTATTATCGCTAGAACTGTAATAATTATACTTATTACTTATATTATTAGCAATATAACGTGCATTATTACCCATATAATGCAGTTATTATCGCCAGAACTGTAATAATTATACTTATTATTTATATTATTATCAATATAACATGCATTATTACCCATATTATGCAGTTATTATCGCTAGAACTATAATAAATATACGTATTACTTTTATTATCATCAATATAACATGCATCATTACCCATATTATGCAGTTATTATCGATAGAACTGTAATAAATATACTTATTACTGTTATTATTATCAATATAACATGCACTATTAGCCATATTTTACTATTATTATCGCTAGAACTATAATAATTATACTTATTACTTATATTATTAGCAATATAACGTGCGTTATTACCCATATAATGCAGTTATTATCGCCAGAACTGTAATAATTATACTTATTACTTATATTATTATAAATATAACATGCATTATTACCCATATTATGCAGTTATTATCGCTAGAACTATAATAAATATACGTATTACTTTTATTATCATCAATATAACATGCATTATTACCCATATTATGCAGTTATTATCGATAGAACTGTAATACATATACTTATTACTTTTATTATTATCAATATAACATGCACTATTAGGCATATTGTACTATTATTATCGCTGGAACTATAATAATTATACTTATTACTCCCGATATTATCAATATAACATGCATTATTACCCATATAATGCAGTTATAATCGCTAGAACTATAATAAATATACGTATTACTTTTATTATCATCAATATAACATGCATTATTACCCATATTATGCAGTTATTATCGATAGAACTGTAATAAATATACTTATTACTTTTATTATTATCAATATAACATGCACTATTATCCATATTTTACTATTATTATCGCTAGTATTATAATAATTATACTTATTGCTTATATTATTAGCAATATAACGTGCATTATTACACATATAATGCAGTTATTATCGCCAGAACTGTAATAATTGTACTTATTACTCCCGATATTATCAATATAACATCCATTATTACCCGTATAATGCAGTTATTATCGCTAGAACTGTAATAATTATACTTATTACTTATATTATTAGCAATATAACGTGCATTATTACCCATATTATGCGGTTATTATCGATAGAACTATAATAAATATACTTATTACTTTTATTATTATCAATATAACATGCACTATTATCCATATTTTACTATTATTATCGCTAGAACTATAATAATTATACTTATTACTTTTATTATTATCAATATAACATGCACTATTAGGCATATTGTACTATTATTATCGCTGGAACTGTAATAATTGTACTTATTACTCCCGATATTATCAATATAACATCCATTATTACCCAAATAATGCAGTTATTATCGCTAGAACTGTAATAATTATACTTATTACTTATATTATTAGCAATATAACGTGCATTATTACCCATATTATGCGGTTATTATCGATAGAACTATAATAAATATACTTATTACTTTTATTATTATCAATATAACATGCACTATTATCCATATTTTACTATTATTATCGCTTGAATTATAATAATTATACTTATTGCTTATATTATTAGCAATATAACGTGCATTATTACCCATATAATGCAGTTATTATCGCCAGAACTGCAATAATTATACTTATTACTTATATTATTATCAATATAACATGCATTATTACCCGTATAATGCAGTTATTATCGCTAGAACTGTAATAATTATACTTATTACTTATATTATTAGCAATATAACGTGCATTATTACCCATATAATGCAGTTATTATCGCCAGAACTGTAATAATTATACTTATTATTTATATTATTATCAATATAACATGCATTATTACCCATATTATGCAGTTATTATCGCTAGAACTATAATAAATATACGTATTACTTTTATTATCATCAATATAACATGCATCATTACCCATATTATGCAGTTATTATCGATAGAACTGTAATAAATATACTTACAACTTTCATTATCATTAATATAACATGCATTATTACCCATATTATGCAGTTATTATCGATAGAACTGTAATAAATATACTGATTACTTTAATTATTATCAATATAACATGCACTATTATCCATATTGTACTATTATTATCGTTAGAACTATAATAATTATACTTATTACTCCCGATATTATCAATATAACATGCATTACGACCCATATAATGCAGTTATTATCGATAGAACTATAATAAATATACTTATTACTTTTATTATTATCAATATAACATGCATTATTACCCATATAATGCAGTTATTATCGCTAGAACTGTAATAATTATACTTATTACTTATATTATTAGCAATATAACCTGCATTATTACCCATATAATGCAGTTATTACCGCCAGAACTGTAATAATTATACTTATTACTTATATTATTATCAATATAATATGCATTATTAGCCATATAGTGCAGTTATTATCGCTAGAACTCTAATAAATAAGCGTATTACTTTTATTATCATCAATATAACATGCATTATTACCCATATAATGCAGTTATTATCGCTAGAACTGTAATAAATATACTTACTATTTTCATTATCATCAATATAACATGCATTATTACCCATATTACGCAGTTATTATCGATAGAACTGTAATAAATATACTGATTACTTTTATTATTATCAATAGAACATGCACTATTAGCCATATTTTACTATTACTATCGCTAGGACTATAATAATTATACTTATTACTCCCAATATTATCAATATAACATGCATTACGACCCATATAATGCAGTTATTATCGCTAGAACTGTAATAATTATACTTATTACTTATATTATTATCAATATAACATGCATTATTACCCATATAATGCAGTTATTATCGCTAGAACTGTAATAATTATACTTATTACTTATATTATTAGCAATATAACGTGCATTATTACCCATATAATGCAGTTATTATCGCCAGAACTGTAATAATTATACTTATTATTTATATTATTATCAATATAACATGCATTATTACCCATATTATGCAGTTATTATCGCTAGAACTATAATAAATATACGTATTACTTTTATTATCATCAATATAACATGCATCATTACCCATATTATGCAGTTATTATCGATAGAACTGTAATAAATATACTTATTACTGTTATTATTATCAATATAACATGCACTATTAGCCATATTTTACTATTATTATCGCTAGAACTATAATAATTATACTTATTACTTATATTATTAGCAATATAACGTGCGTTATTACCCATATAATGCAGTTATTATCGCCAGAACTGTAATAATTATACTTATTACTTATATTATTATAAATATAACATGCATTATTACCCATATTATGCAGTTATTATCGCTAGAACTATAATAAATATACGTATTACTTTTATTATCATCAATATAACATGCATTATTACCCATATTATGCAGTTATTATCGATAGAACTGTAATACATATACTTATTACTTTTATTATTATCAATATAACATGCACTATTAGGCATATTGTACTATTATTATCGCTGGAACTATAATAATTATACTTATTACTCCCGATATTATCAATATAACATGCATTATTACCCATATAATGCAGTTATAATCGCTAGAACTATAATAAATATACGTATTACTTTTATTATCATCAATATAACATGCATTATTACCCATATTATGCAGTTATTATCGATAGAACTGTAATAAATATACTTATTACTTTTATTATTATCAATATAACATGCACTATTATCCATATTTTACTATTATTATCGCTAGTATTATAATAATTATACTTATTGCTTATATTATTAGCAATATAACGTGCATTATTACACATATAATGCAGTTATTATCGCCAGAACTGTAATAATTGTACTTATTACTCCCGATATTATCAATATAACATCCATTATTACCCGTATAATGCAGTTATTATCGCTAGAACTGTAATAATTATACTTATTGCTTATATTATTAGCAATATAACGTGCATTATTACCCATATTATGCGGTTATTATCGATAGAACTATAATAAATATACTTATTACTTTTATTATTATCAATATAACATGCACTATTATCCATATTTTACTATTATTATCGCTAGAACTATAATAATTATACTTATTACTTTTATTATTATCAATAAAACATGCACTATTAGGCATATTGTACTATTATTATCGCTGGAACTGTAATAATTGTACTTATTACTCCCGATATTATCAATATAACATCCATTATTACCCAAATAATGCAGTTATTATCGCTAGAACTGTAATAATTATACTTATTACTTATATTATTAGCAATATAACGTGCATTATTACCCATATTATGCGGTTATTATCGATAGAACTATAATAAATATACTTATTACTTTTATTATTATCAATATAACATGCACTATTATCCATATTTTACTATTATTATCGCTAGAACTATAATAATTATACTTATTACTTTTATTATTATCAATATAACATGCACTATTAGGCATATTGTACTATTATTATCGCTGGAACTGTAATAATTGTACTTATTACTCCCGATATTATCAATATAACATCCATTATTACCCAAATAATGCAGTTATTATCGCTAGAACTGTAATAATTATACTTATTACTTATATTATTAGCAATATAACGTGCATTATTACCCATATAATGCAGTTATTATCGCCAGAACTGCAATAATTATACTTATTACTTATATTATTATCAATATAACATGCATTACGACCCATATAATGCAGTTATTATCGATAGAACTATAATAAATATACTTATTACTTTTATTATTATCAATATAACATGCATTATTACCCATATAATGCAGTTATTATCGCTAGAACTGTAATAATTATACTTATTACTTATATTATTAGCAATATAACCTGCATTATTACCCATATAATGCAGTTATTACCGCCAGAACTGTAATAATTATACTTATTACTTATATTATTATCAATATAATATGCATTATTAGCCATATAATGCAGTTATTATCGCTAGAACTCTAATAAATAAGCGTATTACTTTTATTATCATCAATATAACATGCATTATTACCCATATAATGCAGTTATTATCGCTAGAACTGTAATAAATATACTTACTATTTTCATTATCATCAATATAACATGCATTATTACCCATATTACGCAGTTATTATCGATAGAACTGTAATAAATATACTGATTACTTTTATTATTATCAATAGAACATGCACTATTAGCCATATTTTACTATTACTATCGCTAGGACTATAATAATTATACTTATTACTCCCAATATTATCAATATAACATGCATTACGACCCATATAATGCAGTTATTATCGATAGAACTATAATAAATATACTTATTACTTTTATTATTATCAATATAACATGCATTATTACCCATATAATGCAGTTATTATCGCTAGAACTGCAATAATTATACTTATTACTTATATTATTATCAATATAACATGCATTATTACCCGTATAATGCAGTTATTATCGCTAGAACTGTAATAATTATACTTATTACTTATATTATTAGCAATATAACGTGCATTATTACCCATATAATGCAGTTATTATCGCCAGAACTGTAATAATTATACTTATTATTTATATTATTATCAATATAACATGCATTATTACCCATATTATGCAGTTATTATCGCTAGAACTATAATAAATATACGTATTACTTTTATTATCATCAATATAACATGCATCATTACCCATATTATGCAGTTATTATCGATAGAACTGTAATAAATATACTTACAACTTTCATTATCATCAATATAACATGCATTATTACCCATATTATGCAGTTATTATCGATAGAACTGTAATAAATATACTGATTACTTTTATTATTATCAATAGAACATGCACTATTAGCCATATTTTACTATTACTATCGCTAGGACTATAATAATTATACTTATTACTCCCAATATTATCAATATAACATGCATTACGACCCATATAATGCAGTTATTATCGATAGAACTATAATAAATATACTTATTACTTTTATTATTATCAATATAACATGCATTATTACCCATATAATGCAGTTATTATCGCTAGAACTGTAATAAGTATACTTATTACTTATATTATTAGCAATATAACCTGCATTATTACCCATATAATGCAGTTATTACCGCCAGAACTGTAATAATTATACTTATTACATATATTATTATCAATATAACATGCATTATTAGCCATATAATGCAGTTATTATCGCTAGAACTATAATAAATAAGCGTATTACTTTTATTATCATCAATATAACATGCATTATTACCCATATAATGCAGTTATTATCGCTAGAACTGTAATAAATATACTTACTATTTTCATTATCATCAATATAACATGCATTATTACCCATATTACGCAGTTATTATCGATAGAACTGTAATAAATATACTGATTACTTTTATTATTATCAATAGAACATGCACTATTAGCCATATTTTACTATTACTATCGCTAGGACTATAATAATTATACTTATTACTCCCAATATTATCAATATAACATGCATTACGACCCATATAATGCAGTTATTATCGATAGAACTATAATAAATATACTTATTACTTTTATTATTATCAATATAACATGCATTATTACCCATATAATGCAGTTATTATCGCTAGAACTGCAATAATTATACTTATTACTTATATTATTATCAATATAACATGCATTATTACCCGCATAATGCAGTTATTATCGCTAGAACTGTAATAATTATACTTATTACTTATATTATTAGCAATATAACGTGCATTATTACCCATATAATGCAGTTATTATCGCCAGAACTGTAATAATTATACTTATTATTTATATTATTATCAATATAACATGCATTATTACCCATATTATGCAGTTATTATCGCTAGAACTATAATAAATATACGTATTACTTTTATTATCATCAATATAACATGCATCATTACCCATATTATGCAGTTATTATCGATAGAACTGCAATAAATATACTTACAACTTTCATTATCATCAATATAACATGCATTCTTACCCATATTATGCAGTTATTATCGATAGAACTGTAATAAATATACTGATTACTTTTATTATTATCAATAGAACATGCACTATTAGCCATATTTTACTATTACTATCGCTAGGACTATAATAATTATACTTATTACTCCCAATATTATCAATATAACATGCATTACGACCCATATAATGCAGTTATTATCGATAGAACTATAATAAATATACTTATTACTTTTATTATTATCAATATAACATGCATTATTACCCATATAATGCAGTTATTATCGCTAGAACTGTAATAAGTATACTTATTACTTATATTATTAGCAATATAACCTGCATTATTACCCATATAATGCAGTTATTACCGCCAGAACTGTAATAATTATACTTATTACATATATTATTATCAATATAACATGCATTATTAGCCATATAATGCAGTTATTATCGCTAGAACTATAATAAATAAGCGTATTACTTTTATTATCATCAATATAACATGCATTATTACCCATATAATGCAGTTATTATCGCTAGAACTGTAATAAATATACTTACTATTTTCATTATCATCAATATAACATGCATTATTACCCATATTACGCAGTTATTATCGATAGAACTGTAATAAATATACTGATTACTTTTATTATTATCAATAGAACATGCACTATTAGCCATATTTTACTATTACTATCGCTAGGACTATAATAATTATACTTATTACTCCCAATATTATCAATATAACATGCATTACGACCCATATAATGCAGTTATTATCGATAGAACTATAATAAATATACTTATTACTTTTATTATTATCAATATAACATGCATTATTACCCATATAATGCAGTTATTATCGCTAGAACTGCAATAATTATACTTATTACTTATATTATTATCAATATAACATGCATTATTACCCGCATAATGCAGTTATTATCGCTAGAACTGTAATAATTATACTTATTACTTATATTATTAGCAATATAACGTGCATTATTACCCATATAATGCAGTTATTATCGCCAGAACTGTAATAATTATACTTATTATTTATATTATTATCAATATAACATGCATTATTACCCATATAATGCAGTTATTATCGCTAGAACTGTAATAAGTATACTTATTACTTATATTATTAGCAATATAACCTGCATTATTACCCATATAATGCAGTTATTACCGCCAGAACTGTAATAATTATACTTATTACATATATTATTATCAATATAACATGCATTATTAGCCATATAATGCAGTTATTATCGCTAGAACTATAATAAATAAGCGTATTACTTTTATTATCATCAATATAACATGCATTATTACCCATATTATGCAGTTATTATCCATGGAACTATAATAAATATACTTATTACTTTTATTATTATCAATATAACATGCATTATTACGCATATAATGCAGTTATTATCGCTAGAAATGTAATAAATATACTTGCATCTTTCATTATCATCAATATAACATGCATTATTACCCATATTACGCAGTTATTATCGATAGAACTGTAATAAATATACTTATTACTTTTATTATTATCAATAGAACATGCACTATTAGCCATATTTTACTATTACTATCGCTAGGACTATAATAATTATACTTATTACTCCCAATATTATCAATATAACATGCATTACGACCCATATAATGCAGTTATTATCGCTAGAACTGTAATAATTATACTTAGTACTTATATTATTATCAATATAACATGCATTATTACCCATATAATGCAGTTATTATCGCTAGAACTGTAATAATTATACTTATTACTTATATTATTAGCAATATAACGTGCATTATTACCCATATAATGCAGTTATTATCGCCAGAACTGTAATAATTATACTTATTATTTATATTATTATCAATATAACATGCATTATTACCCATATTATGCAGTTATTATCGCTAGAACTATAATAAATATACGTATTACTTTTATTATCATCAATATAACATGCATCATTACCCATATTATGCAGTTATTATCGATAGAACTGTAATAAATATACTTATTACTGTTATTATTATCAATATAACATGCACTATTAGCCATATTTTACTATTATTATCGCTAGAACTATAATAATTATACTTATTACTTATATTATTAGCAATATAACGTGCGTTATTACCCATATAATGCAGTTATTATCGCCAGAACTGTAATAATTATACTTATTACTTATATTATTATAAATATAACATGCATTATTACCCATATTATGCAGTTATTATCGCTAGAACTATAATAAATATACGTATTACTTTTATTATCATCAATATAACATGCATTATTACCCATATTATGCAGTTATTATCGATAGAACTGTAATACATATACTTATTACTTTTATTATTATCAATATAACATGCACTATTAGGCATATTGTACTATTATTATCGCTGGAACTATAATAATTATACTTATTACTCCCGATATTATCAATATAACATGCATTATTACCTATATTATGCAGTTATTATCGCTAGAACTATAATAAATATACTTATTACTCCCGATATTATCAATATAACATCCATTATTACCCATATAATGCAGTTATTATCGCTGGAACTGTAATGATTATACTTATGACTTATATTAACATCAATATAACATGCATTATTACCCATATTATGCAGTTATTATCGCTAGAACTATAATAAATATACTTATTACTTTTATTATTATCAATATAACATGCATTATTACCTATATTATGCAGTTATTATCGCTAGAACTATAATAAATATACTTATTACTCCCGATATTGTCAATATAACATCCATTATTACCCATATAATGCAGTTATTATCGCTAGAACTGTAATAATTATACTTATTACTTATATTATTATCAATATAACATGCATTATTACCCATATTATGCAGTTATTATTGATAGAACTATAATAAATATACTTATTACTTTTATTATTATCAATATAGCATGCATTATTACCTATATTATGCAGTTATTATCGCTAGAACTATAATAAATATACTTATTACTCCCGATATTATCAATATAACATCCATTATTACCCATATAATGCAGTTATTATCGCTGGAACTGTAATAATTATACTTATGACTTATATTAACATCAATATAACATGCATTATTACCCATATTATGCAGTTATTATCGCTAGAACTATAATAAATATACGTATTACTTTTGTTATCATCAATGTAACATGCATTATTACCCATATTATGCAGTTATTATCGATAGAACTGTAATAAATATACTTATTACTTTTATTATTATCAATATAACATGCACTATTAGCCATATTTTGCTATTATTATCGCTAGAACTATAATAATTATACTTATTACTCCCAATATTATCAATATAACATGCATTATTACCCATATGATGCAGTTATTATCGCTAGAACTATAATAAATATACTTATTACTCCCGACATTATCAATATAACATCCATTATTACCCATATAATGCAGTTATTATCGCTTGAACTGTAATAATTATACTTATTACTTATATTATTAGCAATACAACGTGCATTATTACCCATATAATGCAGTTATTATCGCTAGAACTGTAATAATTATACTTATTACTTATATTATTATCAATATAACATGCATTATTACGCATATTTTGCAGTTATAAACGCTAGAACTATAATAAATATACAAATTACTTTTATTATCATCAATATAACATGCATTATTACCCATATTATGCAGTTATTATCGATAGAACTGTAATAAATATACTTATTACTTTTATTATTATCAATATAACATGCACTATTAGCCATATTTTACTATTATTATCGCTAGAACTATAATAATTATACTTATTACTCCCAATATTATCAATATAACATGCATTATTACCCATATAATGCAGTTATAATTGCTAGAACTATAATAAATATACTTACTACTTTTATTATCATCAATATAACATGCATTATTACCGATATTATGCAGTTATTATCGCTAGAACTGTAATAAATACACTTATTACTTTTATTATCATCAATATAACATGCATGATTACCTATATTATGCAGTTATTATCGCTAGAACTGTAATAATTATACTTATTATTTATATTATCATCAATATAACATGCATTATTACCCATATTATGCAGTTATTATCGATAGAACTGGAATAAATATACTTATTACTTTTATTATTATCAATATAACATGCATTATTACCTGTATTATGCAGTTATTATCGCTAGAACTATAATAAATATACTTATTACTCCCGATATTATCAATATAACATCCATTATTACCCATATAATGCAGTTATTATCGCTAGAACTGTAATAATTATACTTATGACTTATATTATTATCAATATAACATGCATTATTACCCATATTTTGCAGTTATTATCGCTAGAACTATAATAAATATACTTATTACTCCCGATATCATCAATATAACATCCATTATTACCCATATAATGCAGTTATTATCGCTAGAACAGTAATAATTATACTTATGACTTATATTATTATCAATATAACATGCATTATTACCCATATTATGCAGTTATTATCGCTAGAACTATAATAAATATACGTATTACTTTTGTTATCATCAATATAACATGCATTATTACCCATATTATGCAGTTATTATCGATAGAACTGTAATAAATATACTTATTACTTTTATTATTATCAATATAACATGCACTATTAGCCATATTTTACTATTATTATCGCTAGAACTATAATAATTATACTTATTACTCCCAATATTATCATTATAACATGCATTATTACCCATATAATGCAGTTATTATCGCTAGAACTATAATAATTATACTTATTACTTATATTATTAGCAATATAACGTGCATTATTACCCATATTATGCAGTTATTATCGCTAGAACTATAATAAATATACAAATTACTTTTATTATCATCAATATAACATGCATTATTACCCATATTATGCAGTTATTATCGCTAGAACTGTAATAAATACACTTATTACTTTTATTATCATCAATATAACATGCATGATTACCTATATTATGCATTTATTATCGCTAGAACTGTAATAATTATACTTATTATTTATATTATCATCAATATAACATGCATTATTACCCATATTATGCAGTTATTATCGATAGAACTGTAATAAATATACTTATTACTTTTATTATTATCAATATAACATGCACTATTAGCCATATTTTACTATTATTATCGCTAGAACTATAATAATTATACTTATTACTCCCAATATTATCAATATAACATTAATTATTACCGATATTATGCAGTTATTATTGATAGAACTATAATAAATATACTTATTACTTTTATTATTATCAATATAACATGCATTATTACCTATATTATGCAGTTATTATCGCTAGAACTATAATAAATATACTTATTACTCCCGATATTATCAATATAACATCCATTATTACCCATATAATGCAGTTATTATCGCTGGAACTGTAATAATTATACTTATGACTTATATTAACATCAATATAACATGCATTATTACCCATATTATGCAGTTATTATCGCTAGAACTATAATAAATATACGTATTACTTTTGTTATCATCAATATAACATGCATTATTACCCATATTATGCAGTTATTATCGATAGAACTGTAATAAATATACTTATTACTTTTATTATTATCAATATAACATGCACTATTAGCCATATTTTGCTATTATTATCGCTAGAACTATAATAATTATACTTATTACTCCCAATATTATCAATATAACATGCATTATTACCCACATAATGCAGTTAAAATTGCTAGAACTATAATAAATATACTTACTACTTTTATTATCATCCATATAACATGCATTATTACCGATATTATGCAGTTATTATTGATAGAACTATAATAAATATACTTATTACTTTTATTATTATCAATATAACATGCATTATTACCCATATAATGCAGATATTATCGCTAGAACTGTAATAAGTATACTTATTACTTATATTATTATCAATATAACATGCATTATTACCCATATTATGCAGTTATTATCGCTGGAACTATAATAAATATACGTATTACTTTTATTATCATCAATATAACATGCATTATTACCCATATTATGCAGTTATTATCGATAGAACTGTAATAAATATACTTATTACTTTTATTATTATCAATATAACATGCATTATTACCTATATTATGCAGTTATTATCGCTAGAACTATAATAAATATACTTATTACTCCCGATATTATCAATAGTACATCCATTATTACCCATATAATACAGTTATTATCGCTAGAACTGTAATAATTGTACTTATTACTTATATTATCATCAATATAACATGCATTATTACCCATATAATGCAGTTATAATTGCTAGAACTATAATAAATATACTTACTACTTTTATTATCATCAATATAACATGCATTATTACCGATATTATGCAGTTATTATTGATAGAACTATAATAAATATACTTATTACTTTTATTATTATCAATATAACATGCATTATTACCTATATTATGCAGTTATTATCGCTAGAACTATAATAAATATACTTATTACTCCCGATATTATCAATATTACATCCATTATTACCCATATAATGCAGTTATTATCGCTAGAACTGTAATAATTATACTTATTACTTATATTATCATCAATATAACATGCATTATTACCCATATTATGCAGTTATTATTTATAGAACTATAATAAATATACTTATTACTTTTATTATTATCAATATAACATGCACTATTAGCCATATTTTACTATTATTATCGCTAGAACTATAATAATTTTACTTATTACTCCCAATATTATCAATATAACATGCATTATTACCCATATAATGCAGTTATTATCGCTAGAACTGTAATAATTATACTTACTACTTATATTATTAGCGATATAACGTGCATTATTACCCATATAATGCAGTTATTATCGCTAGAACTGTAATAATTATACTTATTACTTATATTATTATCAATATAACATGCATTATTATCCATATTATGCAGTTATTATCGCTAGAACTGTAATAAATATACTTATGACTTTTATTATTATCAATATAACATCCATTATTACCCATATAACGCAGGTATTATCGCTGGAACTGTTATAATTATACTTATGACTTATATTAACATCAATATAACATGCATTATTACGCATATTTTGCAGTTATAAACGCTAGAACTATAATAAATATACGTAATACTTTTATTATCATCAATATAACATGCATTATTACCCATATTATGCAGTTATTATCGATAGAACTGTAATAAATATACTTATTACTTTTATTATTATCAATATAACATGCACTATTAGGCATATTGTACTATTATTATCGCTGGAACTATAATAATTATACTTATTACTCCCGATATTATCAATATAACATGCATTATTACCTATATTATGCAGTTATTATCGCTAGAACTATAATAAATATACTTATTACTCCCGATATTATCAATATAACATCCATTATTACCCATATAATGCAGTTATTATCGCTGGAACTGTAATGATTATACTTATGACTTATATTAACATCAATATAACATGCATTATTACCCATATTATGCAGTTATTATCGCTAGAACTATAATAAATATACTTATTACTTTTATTATTATCAATATAACATGCATTATTACCTATATTATGCAGTTATTATCGCTAGAACTATAATAAATATACTTATTACTCCCGATATTGTCAATATAACATCCATTATTACCCATATAATGCAGTTATTATCGCTAGAACTGTAATAATTATACTTATTACTTATATTATTATCAATATAACATGCATTATTACCCATATTATGCAGTTATTATTGATAGAACTATAATAAATATACTTATTACTTTTATTATTATCAATATAGCATGCATTATTACCTATATTATGCAGTTATTATCGCTAGAACTATAATAAATATACTTATTACTCCCGATATTATCAATATAACATCCATTATTACCCATATAATGCAGTTATTATCGCTGGAACTGTAATAATTATACTTATGACTTATATTAACATCAATATAACATGCATTATTACCCATATTATGCAGTTATTATCGCTAGAACTATAATAAATATACGTATTACTTTTGTTATCATCAATGTAACATGCATTATTACCCATATTATGCAGTTATTATCGATAGAACTGTAATAAATATACTTATTACTTTTATTATTATCAATATAACATGCACTATTAGCCATATTTTGCTATTATTATCGCTAGAACTATAATAATTATACTTATTACTCCCAATATTATCAATATAACATGCATTATTACCCATATGATGCAGTTATTATCGCTAGAACTATAATAAATATACTTATTACTCCCGACATTATCAATATAACATCCATTATTACCCATATAATGCAGTTATTATCGCTTGAACTGTAATAATTATACTTATTACTTATATTATTAGCAATACAACGTGCATTATTACCCATATAATGCAGTTATTATCGCTAGAACTGTAATAATTATACTTATTACTTATATTATTATCAATATAACATGCATTATTACGCATATTTTGCAGTTATAAACGCTAGAACTATAATAAATATACAAATTACTTTTATTATCATCAATATAACATGCATTATTACCCATATTATGCAGTTATTATCGATAGAACTGTAATAAATATACTTATTACTTTTATTATTATCAATATAACATGCACTATTAGCCATATTTTACTATTATTATCGCTAGAACTATAATAATTATACTTATTACTCCCAATATTATCAATATAACATGCATTATTACCCATATAATGCAGTTATAATTGCTAGAACTATAATAAATATACTTACTACTTTTATTATCATCAATATAACATGCATTATTACCGATATTATGCAGTTATTATCGCTAGAACTGTAATAAATACACTTATTACTTTTATTATCATCAATATAACATGCATGATTACCTATATTATGCAGTTATTATCGCTAGAACTGTAATAATTATACTTATTATTTATATTATCATCAATATAACATGCATTATTACCCATATTATGCAGTTATTATCGATAGAACTGGAATAAATATACTTATTACTTTTATTATTATCAATATAACATGCATTATTACCTGTATTATGCAGTTATTATCGCTAGAACTATAATAAATATACTTATTACTCCCGATATTATCAATATAACATCCATTATTACCCATATAATGCAGTTATTATCGCTAGAACTGTAATAATTATACTTATGACTTATATTATTATCAATATAACATGCATTATTACCCATATTTTGCAGTTATTATCGCTAGAACTATAATAAATATACTTATTACTCCCGATATCATCAATATAACATCCATTATTACCCATATAATGCAGTTATTATCGCTAGAACAGTAATAATTATACTTATGACTTATATTATTATCAATATAACATGCATTATTACCCATATTATGCAGTTATTATCGCTAGAACTATAATAAATATACGTATTACTTTTGTTATCATCAATATAACATGCATTATTACCCATATTATGCAGTTATTATCGATAGAACTGTAATAAATATACTTATTACTTTTATTATTATCAATATAACATGCACTATTAGCCATATTTTACTATTATTATCGCTAGAACTATAATAATTATACTTATTACTCCCAATATTATCAATATAACATTAATTATTACCGATATTATGCAGTTATTATTGATAGAACTATAATAAATATACTTATTACTTTTATTATTATCAATATAACATGCATTATTACCTATATTATGCAGTTATTATCGCTAGAACTATAATAAATATACTTATTACTCCCGATATTATCAATATAACATCCATTATTACCCATATAATGCAGTTATTATCGCTGGAACTGTAATAATTATACTTATGACTTATATTAACATCAATATAACATGCATTATTACCCATATTATGCAGTTATTATCGCTAGAACTATAATAAATATACGTATTACTTTTGTTATCATCAATATAACATGCATTATTACCCATATTATGCAGTTATTATCGATAGAACTGTAATAAATATACTTATTACTTTTATTATTATCAATATAACATGCACTATTAGCCATATTTTGCTATTATTATCGCTAGAACTATAATAATTATACTTATTACTCCCAATATTATCAATATAACATGCATTATTACCCACATAATGCAGTTAAAATTGCTAGAACTATAATAAATATACTTACTACTTTTATTATCATCCATATAACATGCATTATTACCGATATTATGCAGTTATTATTGATAGAACTATAATAAATATACTTATTACTTTTATTATTATCAATATAACATGCATTATTACCCATATAATGCAGATATTATCGCTAGAACTGTAATAAGTATACTTATTACTTATATTATTATCAATATAACATGCATTATTACCCATATTATGCAGTTATTATCGCTGGAACTATAATAAATATACGTATTACTTTTATTATCATCAATATAACATGCATTATTACCCATATTATGCAGTTATTATCGATAGAACTGTAATAAATATACTTATTACTTTTATTATTATCAATATAACATGCATTATTACCTATATTATGCAGTTATTATCGCTAGAACTATAATAAATATACTTATTACTCCCGATATTATCAATAGTACATCCATTATTACCCATATAATACAGTTATTATCGCTAGAACTGTAATAATTGTACTTATTACTTATATTATCATCAATATAACATGCATTATTACCCATATAATGCAGTTATAATTGCTAGAACTATAATAAATATACTTACTACTTTTATTATCATCAATATAACATGCATTATTACCGATATTATGCAGTTATTATTGATAGAACTATAATAAATATACTTATTACTTTTATTATTATCAATATAACATGCATTATTACCTATATTATGCAGTTATTATCGCTAGAACTATAATAAATATACTTATTACTCCCGATATTATCAATATTACATCCATTATTACCCATATAATGCAGTTATTATCGCTAGAACTGTAATAATTATACTTATTACTTATATTATCATCAATATAACATGCATTATTACCCATATTATGCAGTTATTATTTATAGAACTATAATAAATATACTTATTACTTTTATTATTATCAATATAACATGCACTATTAGCCATATTTTACTATTATTATCGCTAGAACTATAATAATTTTACTTATTACTCCCAATATTATCAATATAACATGCATTATTACCCATATAATGCAGTTATTATCGCTAGAACTGTAATAATTATACTTACTACTTATATTATTAGCGATATAACGTGCATTATTACCCATATAATGCAGTTATTATCGCTAGAACTGTAATAATTATACTTATTACTTATATTATTATCAATATAACATGCATTATTATCCATATTATGCAGTTATTATCGCTAGAACTGTAATAAATATACTTATGACTTTTATTATTATCAATATAACATCCATTATTACCCATATAACGCAGGTATTATCGCTGGAACTGTTATAATTATACTTATGACTTATATTAACATCAATATAACATGCATTATTACGCATATTTTGCAGTTATAAACGCTAGAACTATAATAAATATACGTAATACTTTTATTATCATCAATATAACATGCATTATTACCCATATTATGCAGTTATTATCGATAGAACTGTAATAAATATACTTATTACTTTTATTATTATCAATATAACATGCACTATTAGCCATATTTTACTATTATTATCGCTAGAACTATAATATTTATACTTATTACTCCCAATATTATCAATATAACATGCATTATTACCCATATAATGCAGTTATTATCGCTAGAACTGTAATAATTATACTTATTACTTATATTATTATCAATATAACATGCATTATTACGCATATTTTGCAGTTATAAACGCTAGAACTATAATAAATATACGTAATACTTTTATTATCATCAATATAACATGCATTATTACCCATATTATGCAGTTATTATCGCTAGAACTATAATAAATATACTTATTACTCCCGATATTATCAATATAACATCCATTATTACCCATATAATGCAGTTATTATCGCTAGAACTGTAATAATTATACTTATGACTTATATTATTATCAATATAACATGCATTATTACCCATATTATGCAGTTATTATCGCTAGAACTATAATAAATATACTTATTACTCCCGATATCATCAATATAACATCCATTATTACCCATATAATGCAGTTATTATCGCTAGAACTGTAATAATTATACTTATGACTTATATTATTATCAATATAACATGCATTATTACCCATATTATGCAGTTATTATCGCTAGAACTATAATAAATATACGTATTACTTTTGTTATCATCAATATAACATGCATTATTACCCATATTATGCAGTTATTATCGATAGAACTGTAATAAATATACTTATTACTTTTATTATTATCAATATAACATGCACTATTAGCCATATTTTACTATTATTATCGCTAGAACTATAATAATTATACTTATTACTCCCAATATTATCATTATAACATGCATTATTACCCATATAATGCAGTTATTATCGCTAGAACTGTAATAAGTATACTTATTACTTATATTATTATCAATATAACATGCATTATTACCCATATCATGCAGTTATTATCGCTGGAACTATAATAAATATACGTATTACTTTTATTATCATCAATATAACATGCATTATTACACATATTATGCAGTTATTATCGATAGATCTGTAATAAATATACTTATTACTTTTATTATTATCAATATAACATGCACTATTAGCCATATTTTACTATTATTATCGCTAGAACTATAATAATTATACTTATTACTCCCAATATTATCAATATAACATTAATTATTACCGATATTATGCAGTTATTATTGATAGAACTATAATAAATATACTTATTACTTTTATTATTATCAATATAACATGCATTATTACCCATATTATGCAGTTATTATCGCTAGAACTATAATAAATATACTTATTACTCCCGATATTATCAATATTACATCCATTATTACCCATATAATGCAGTTATTATCGCTAGAACTGTAATAATTGTACTTATTACTTATATTATCATCAATATAACATGCATTATTACCCATATTATGCAGTTATTATCGCTAGAACTGTAATAAATACACATATTACTTTTATTATCATCAATATAACGGGCATTATTACCCATATTATGCAGTTATTATTGATAGAACTATAATAAATATACTTATTACTTTTATTATTATCAATATAACATGCATTATTACCTATATTATGCAGTTATTATCGCTAGAACTATAATAAATATACTTATTACTCCCGATATTATCAATATAACATCCATTATTACCCATATAATGCAGTTATTATCGCTGGAACTGTAATAATTATACTTATGACTTATATTATTATCAATATAACATGCATTATTACCCATATTATGCAGTTATTATCGCTAGAACTATAATAAATATACGTATTACTTTTGTTATCATCAATATAACATGCATTATTACCCATATTATGCAGTTATTATCGATAGAACAGTAGTAAATATACTTATTACTTTTATTATTATCAATATAACATGCACTATTAGCCATATTTTACTATTATTATCGCTAGAACTATAATAATTATACTTATTACTCCCAATATTATCAATATAACATGCATTATTACACATATTATGCAGTTATTATCGCTAGAACTATAATAAATATACTTATTACTTTTATTATTATCAATATAACATGCATTATTACCTATATTATGCAGTTATTATCGCTAGAACTATAATAAATATACTTATTACTCCCGATATTGTCAATATAACATCCATTATTACCCATATAATGCAGTTATTATCGCTAGAACTGTAATAATTATACTTATTACTTATATTATTATCAATATAACATGCATTATTACCCATATTATGCAGTTATTATTGATAGAACTATAATAAATATACTTATTACTTTTATTATTATCAATATAACATGCATTATTACCTATATTATGCAGTTATTATCGCTAGAACTATAATAAATATACTTATTACTCCCGATATTATCAATATAACATCCATTATTACCCATATAATGCAGTTATTATCGCTGGAACTGTAATAATTATACTTATGACTTATATTAACATCAATATAACATGCATTATTACCCATATTATGCAGTTATTATCGCTAGAACTATAATAAATATACTTATTACTTTTATTATTATCAATATAACATGCATTATTACCTATATTATGCAGTTATTATCGCTAGAACTATAATAAATATACTTATTACTCCCGATATTGTCAATATAACATCCATTATTACCCATATAATGCAGTTATTATCGCTAGAACTGTAATAATTATACTTATTACTTATATTATTATCCATATAACATGCATTATTACCCATATTATGCAGTTATTATTGATAGAACTATAATAAATATACTTATTACTTTTATTATTATCAATATAACATGCATTATTACCTATATTATGCAGTTATTATCGCTAGAACTATAATAAATATACTTATTACTCCCGATATTATCAATATAACATCCATTATTACCCATATAATGCAGTTATTATCGCTGGAACTGTAATAATTATACTTATGACCTATATTAACATCAATATAACATGCATTATTACCCATATTATGCAGTTATTATCGCTAGAACTATAATAAATATACGTATTACTTTTGTTATCATCAATGTAACATGCATTATTACCCATATTATGCAGTTATTATCGATAGAACTGTAATAAATATACTTATTACTTTTATTATTATCAATATAACATGCACTATTAGCCATATTTTGCTATTATTATCGCTAGAACTATAATAATTATACTTATTACTCCCAATATTATCAATATAACATGCATTATTACCCATATTATGCAGTTATTATCGCTAGAACTATAATAAATATACTTATTACTCCCGACATTATCAATATAACATCCATTATTACCCATATAATGCAGTTATTATCGCTTGAACTGTAATAATTATACTTATTACTTATATTATTAGCAATACAACGTGCATTATTACCCATATAACGCAGTTATTATCGCTAGAACTGTAATAATTATACTTATTACTTATATTATTATCAATATAACATGCATTATTACGCATATTTTGCAGTTATAAACGCTAGAACTATAATAAATATACAAATTACTTTTATTATCATCAATATAACATGCATTATTACCCATATTATGCAGTTATTATCGATAGAACTGTAATAAATATACTTATTACTTTTATTATTATCAATATAACATGCACTATTAGCCATATTTTACTATTATTATCGCTAGAACTATAATAATTATACTTATTACTCCCAATATTATCAATATAACATGCATTATTACCCATATAATGCAGTTATAATTGCTAGAACTATAATAAATATACTTACTACTTTTATTATCATCAATATAACATGCATTATTACCGATATTATGCAGTTATTATCGCTAGAACTGTAATAAATACACTTATTACTTTTATTATCATCAATATAACATGCATGATTACCTATATTATGCAGTTATTATCGCTAGAACTGTAATAATTATACTTATTATTTATATTATCATCAATATAACATGCATTATTACCCATATTATGCAGTTATTATTTATAGAACTATAATAAATATACTTATTACTTTTATTATTATCAATATAACATGCACTATTAGCCATATTTTACTATTATTATCGCTAGAACTATAATAATTTTACTTATTACTCCCAATATTATCAATATAACATGCATTATTACCCATATAATGCAGTTATTATCGCTAGAACTGTAATAATTATACTTACTACTTATATTATTAGCGATATAACGTGCATTATTACCCATATAATGCAGTTATTATCGCTAGAACTGTAATAATTATACTTATTACTTATATTATTATCAATATAACATGCATTATTATCCATATTATGCAGTTATTATCGCTAGAACTGTAATAAATATACTTATGACTTTTATTATTATCAATATAACATCCATTATTACCCATATAACGCAGGTATTATCGCTGGAACTGTTATAATTATACTTATGACTTATATTAACATCAATATAACATGCATTATTACGCATATTTTGCAGTTATAAACGCTAGAACTATAATAAATATACGTAATACTTTTATTATCATCAATATAACATGCATTATTACCCATATTATGCAGTTATTATCGATAGAACTGTAATAAATATACTTATTACTTTTATTATTATCAATATAACATGCACTATTAGCCATATTGTACTATTATTATCGCTAGAACTATAATATTTATACTTATTACTCCCAATATTATCAATATAACATGCATTATTACCCATATAATGCAGTTATTATCGCTAGAACTGTAATAATTATACTTATTACTTATATTATTATCAATATAACATGCATTATTACGCATATTTTGCAGTTATAAACGCTAGAACTATAATAAATATACGTAATACTTTTATTATCATCAATATAACATGCATTATTACCCATATTATGCAGTTATTATCGCTAGAACTATAATAAATATACTTATTACTCCCGATATTATCAATATAACATCCATTATTACCCATATAATGCAGTTATTATCGCTAGAACTGTAATAATTATACTTATGACTTATATTATTATCAATATAACATGCATTATTACCCATATTATGCAGTTATTATCGCTAGAACTATAATAAATATACTTATTACTCCCGATATCATCAATATAACATCCATTATTACCCATATAATGCAGTTATTATCGCTAGAACTGTAATAATTATACTTATGACTTATATTATTATCAATATAACATGCATTATTACCCATATTATGCAGTTATTATCGCTAGAACTATAATAAATATACGTATTACTTTTGTTATCATCAATATAATATGCATTATTACCCATATTATGCAGTTATTATCGCTAGAACTATAATAAATATACTTATTACTCCCGATATCATCAATATAACATCCATTATTACCCATATAATGCAGTTATTATCGCTAGAACTGTAATAATTATACTTATGACTTATATTATTATCAATATAACATGCATTATTACCCATATTATGCAGTTATTATCGCTAGAACTATAATAAATATACGTATTACTTTTGTTATCATCAATATAACATGCATTATTACCCATATTATGCAGTTATTATCGATAGAACCGTAATAAATATACTTATTACTTTTATTATTATCAATATAACATGCACTATTAGCCATATTTTACTATTATTATCGCTAGAACTATAATAATTATACTTATTACTCCCAATATTATCATTATAACATGCATTATTACCCATATAATGCAGTTATCATCGCTAGAACTGTAATAAGTATACTTATTACTTATATTATTATCAATATAACATGCATTATTACCCATATCATGCAGTTATTATCGCTGGAACTATAATAAATATACGTATTACTTTTATTATCATCAATATAACATGCATTATTACCCATATTATGCAGTTATTATCGATAGAACTGTAATAAATATACTTATTACTTTTATTATTATCAATATAACATGCACTATTAGCCATATTTTACTATTATTATCGCTAGAACTATAATAATTATACTTATTACTCCCAATATTATCAATATAACATTAATTATTACCGATATTATGCAGTTATTATTGATAGAACTATAATAAATATACTTATTACTTTTATTGTTATCAATATAACATGCATTATTACCTATATTATGCAGTTATTATCGCTGGAACTATAATAAATATACTTATTACTCCCGATATTATCAATATAACATCCATTATTACCCATATAATGCAGTTATTATCGCTGGAACTGTAATAATTATACTTATGACTTATATTAACATCAATATAACATGCATTATTACCCATATTATGCAGTTATTATCGCTAGAACTATAATAAATATACGTATTACTTTTGTTACCATCAATATAACATGCATTATTACCCATATTATGCAGTTATTATCGATAGAACTGTAATAAATATACTTATTACTTTTATTATTATCAATATAACATGCACTATTAGCCATATTTTACTATTATTATCGCTAGAACTATAATAATTATACTTATTACTCCCAATATTATCAATATAACATTAATTATTACCGATATTATGCAGTTATTATTGATAGAACTATAATAAATATACTTATTACTTTTATTGTTATCAATATAACATGCATTATTACCTATATTATGCAGTTATTATCGCTGGAACTATAATAAATATACTTATTACTCCCGATATTATCAATATAACATCCATTATTACCCATATAATGCAGTTATTATCGCTGGAACTGTAATAATTATACTTATGACTTATATTAACATCAATATAACATGCATTATTACCCATATTATGCAGTTATTATCGCTAGAACTATAATAAATATACGTATTACTTTTGTTATCATCAATATAACATGCATTATTACCCATATTATGCAGTTATTATCGATAGAACTGTAATAAATATACTTATTACTTTTATTATTATCAATATAACATGCACTATTAGCCATATTTTGCTATTATTATCGCTAGAACTATAATAATTATACTTATTACTCCCAATATTATCAATATAACATGCATTATTACCCATATTATGCAGTTATTATCGCTAGAACTATAATAAATATACTTATTACTCCCGACATTATCAATATAACATCCATTATTACCCTTATAATGCAGTTATTATCGCCAGAACTGTAATAAGTATACTTATTACTTATATTATTATCAATATAACATGCATTATTACCCATATTATGCAGTTATTATCGCTGGAACTATAATAAATATACCTATTACTCCCGATATTGTCAATATAACATCCATTATTACCCATATAATGCAGTTATTATCGCTAGAACTGTAATAAATATACTTATTACTTTTATTACTATCAATACAACATGCACTATTAGCCATATTTTGCTATTATTATCGCTAGAACTATAATAAATATACTTATTACTCCCGATATTATCAATATAACATCCATTATTACCCATATAATGCAGTTATTATCGCTGGAACTGTAATAATTATGCTTATGACTTATATTATTATCAATATAACATGCATTATTACCCATATTATGCAGTTATTATCGCTAGAACTATAATAAATATACTTATTACTTTTATTATCATCAATATAACATGCATTATTACCCATATTATGCAGTTATTATCGATAGAACTGTAATAAATATACTTATTACTTTTATTATTATCAATATAACATGCACTATTAGCCATATTTTACTATTATTATCGCTAGAACTATAATAATTATACTTATTACTCCCAATATTATCAATATAACATTAATTATTACCGATATTATGCAGTTATTATTGATAGAACTATAATAAATATACTTATTACTTTTATTATTATCAATATAACATGCATTATTACCTATATTATGCAGTTATTATCGCTAGAACTATAATAAATATACTTATTACCCCCGATATTATCAATATTACATCCATTATTACCCATATAATGCAGTTATTATCGCTAGAACTGTAATAATTGTACTTATTACTTATATTATCATCAATATAACATGCATTATTACCCATATTATGCAGTTATTATCGCTAGAACTGTAATAAATACACATATTACTTTTATTATCATCAATATAACGGGCATTATTACCCATATTATGCAGTTATTATTGATAGAACTATAATAAATATACTTATTACTTTTATTATTATCAATATAACATGCACTATTAGCCATATTTTGCTATTATTATCGCTAGAACTATAATAATTATACTTATTACTCCCAATATTATCAATATAACATGCATTATTACCCATATTATGCAGTTATTATCGCTAGAACTATAATAAATATACTTATTACTCCCGACATTATCAATATAACATCCATTATTACCCTTATAATGCAGTTATTATCGCCAGAACTGTAATAAGTATACTTATTACTTATATTATTATCAATATAACATGCATTATTACCCATATTATGCAGTTATTATCGCTGGAACTATAATAAATATACCTATTACTCCCGATATTGTCAATATAACATCCATTATTACCCATATAATGCAGTTATTATCGCTAGAACTGTAATAAATATACTTATTACTTTTATTACTATCAATACAACATGCACTATTAGCCATATTTTGCTATTATTATCGCTAGAACTATAATAAATATACTTATTACTCCCGATATTATCAATATAACATCCATTATTACCCATATAATGCAGTTATTATCGCTGGAACTGTAATAATTATACTTATGACTTATATTATTATCAATATAACATGCATTATTACCCATATTATGCAGTTATTATCGCTAGAACTATAATAAATATACTTATTACTCCCGACATTATCAATATAACATCCATTATTACCCATATAATGCAGTTATTATCGCTAGAACTGTAATAAGTATACTTATTACTTATATTATTATCAATATAACATGCATTATTACCCATATTATGCAGTTATTATCGCTGGAACTATAATAAATATACGTATTACTTTTATTATCATCAATATAACATGCATTATTACCCACATTATGCAGTTATTATCGATAGAACTGTAATAAATATACTTATTACTTTTATTATTATCAATATAACATGCACTATTAGCCATATTTTACTATTATTATCGCTAGAACTATAATAATTATACTTATTACTCCCAATATTATCAATATAACATGCATTATTACCCACATAATGCAGTTAAAATTGCTAGAACTATAATAAATATACTTACTACTTTTATTATCATCAATATAACATGCATTATTACCGATATTATGCAGTTATTATTGATAGAACTATAATAAATATACTTATTACTTTTATTATTATCAATATAACATGCATTATTACCCATATAATGCAGATATTATCGCTAGAACTGTAATAAGTATACTTATTACTTATATTATTATCAATATAACATGCATTATTACCCATATTATGCAGTTATTATCGCTGGAACTATAATAAATATACGTATTACTTTTATTATCATCAATATAACATGCATTATTACCCATATTATGCAGTTATTATCGATAGAACTGTAATAAATATACTTATTACTTTTATTATTATCAATATAACATGCATTATTACCTATATTATGCAGTTATTATCGCTAGAACTATAATAAATATACTTATTACTCCCGATATCATCAATATAACATCCATTATTACCCATATAATGCAGTTATTATCGCTAGAACTGTAATAAGTATACTTATTACTTATATTATTATCAATATAACATGCATTATTACCCATATCATGCAGTTATTATCGCTGGAACTATAATAAATATACGTATTACTTTTATTATCATCAATATAACATGCATTATTACCCATATTATGCAGTTATTATCGATAGAACTGTAATAAATATACTTATTACTTTTATTATTATCAATATAACATGCACTATTAGCCATATTTTACTATTATTATCGCTAGAACTATAATAATTATACTTATTACTCCCAATATTATCAATATAACATTAATTATTACCGATATTATGCAGTTATTATTGATAGAACTATAATAAATATACTTATTACTTTTATTGTTATCAATATAACATGCATTATTACCTATATTATGCAGTTATTATCGCTGGAACTATAATAAATATACTTATTACTCCCGATATTATCAATATAACATCCATTATTACCCATATAATGCAGTTATTATCGCTGGAACTGTAATAATTATACTTATGACTTATATTAACATCAATATAACATGCATTATTACCCATATTATGCAGTTATTATCGCTAGAACTATAATAAATATACGTATTACTTTTGTTACCATCAATATAACATGCATTATTACCCATATTATGCAGTTATTATCGATAGAACTGTAATAAATATACTTATTACTTTTATTATTATCAATATAACATGCACTATTAGCCATATTTTACTATTATTATCGCTAGAACTATAATAATTATACTTATTACTCCCAATATTATCAATATAACATTAATTATTACCGATATTATGCAGTTATTATTGATAGAACTATAATAAATATACTTATTACTTTTATTGTTATCAATATAACATGCATTATTACCTATATTATGCAGTTATTATCGCTGGAACTATAATAAATATACTTATTACTCCCGATATTATCAATATAACATCCATTATTACCCATATAATGCAGTTATTATCGCTGGAACTGTAATAATTATACTTATGACTTATATTAACATCAATATAACATGCATTATTACCCATATTATGCAGTTATTATCGCTAGAACTATAATAAATATACGTATTACTTTTGTTATCATCAATATAACATGCATTATTACCCATATTATGCAGTTATTATCGATAGAACTGTAATAAATATACTTATTACTTTTATTATTATCAATATAACATGCACTATTAGCCATATTTTGCTATTATTATCGCTAGAACTATAATAATTATACTTATTACTCCCAATATTATCAATATAACATGCATTATTACCCATATTATGCAGTTATTATCGCTAGAACTATAATAAATATACTTATTACTCCCGACATTATCAATATAACATCCATTATTACCCATATAATGCAGTTATTATCGCTAGAACTGTAATAAGTATACTTATTACTTATATTATTATCAATATAACATGCATTATTACCCATATTATGCAGTTATTATCGCTGGAACTATAATAAATATACGTATTACTTTTATTATCATCAATATAACATGCATTATTACCCATATTATGCAGTTATTATCGATAGAACTGTAATAAATATACTTATTACTTTTATTATTATCAATATAACATGCACTATTAGCCATATTTTACTATTATTATCGCTAGAACTATAATAATTATACTTATTACTCCCAATATTATCAATATAACATGCATTATTACCCATATTATGCAGTTATTATCGCTAGAACTATAATAAATATACTTATTACTCCCGACATTATCAATATAACATCCATTATTACCCTTATAATGCAGTTATTATCGCCAGAACTGTAATAAGTATACTTATTACTTATATTATTATCAATATAACATGCATTATTACCCATATTATGCAGTTATTATCGCTGGAACTATAATAAATATACCTATTACTCCCGATATTGTCAATATAACATCCATTATTACCCATATAATGCAGTTATTATCGCTAGAACTGTAATAAATATACTTATTACTTTTATTACTATCAATACAACATGCACTATTAGCCATATTTTGCTATTATTATCGCTAGAACTATAATAAATATACTTATTACTCCCGATATTATCAATATAACATCCATTATTACCCATATAATGCAGTTATTATCGCTGGAACTGTAATAATTATGCTTATGACTTATATTATTATCAATATAACATGCATTATTACCCATATTATGCAGTTATTATCGCTAGAACTATAATAAATATACTTATTACTTTTATTATCATCAATATAACATGCATTATTACCCATATTATGCAGTTATTATCGATAGAACTGTAATAAATATACTTATTACTTTTATTATTATCAATATAACATGCACTATTAGCCATATTTTACTATTATTATCGCTAGAACTATAATAATTATACTTATTACTCCCAATATTATCAATATAACATTAATTATTACCGATATTATGCAGTTATTATTGATAGAACTATAATAAATATACTTATTACTTTTATTATTATCAATATAACATGCATTATTACCTATATTATGCAGTTATTATCGCTAGAACTATAATAAATATACTTATTACCCCCGATATTATCAATATTACATCCATTATTACCCATATAATGCAGTTATTATCGCTAGAACTGTAATAATTGTACTTATTACTTATATTATCATCAATATAACATGCATTATTACCCATATTATGCAGTTATTATCGCTAGAACTGTAATAAATACACATATTACTTTTATTATCATCAATATAACGGGCATTATTACCCATATTATGCAGTTATTATTGATAGAACTATAATAAATATACTTATTACTTTTATTATTATCAATATAACATGCACTATTAGCCATATTTTGCTATTATTATCGCTAGAACTATAATAATTATACTTATTACTCCCAATATTATCAATATAACATGCATTATTACCCATATTATGCAGTTATTATCGCTAGAACTATAATAAATATACTTATTACTCCCGACATTATCAATATAACATCCATTATTACCCTTATAATGCAGTTATTATCGCCAGAACTGTAATAAGTATACTTATTACTTATATTATTATCAATATAACATGCATTATTACCCATATTATGCAGTTATTATCGCTGGAACTATAATAAATATACCTATTACTCCCGATATTGTCAATATAACATCCATTATTACCCATATAATGCAGTTATTATCGCTAGAACTGTAATAAATATACTTATTACTTTTATTACTATCAATACAACATGCACTATTAGCCATATTTTGCTATTATTATCGCTAGAACTATAATAAATATACTTATTACTCCCGATATTATCAATATAACATCCATTATTACCCATATAATGCAGTTATTATCGCTGGAACTGTAATAATTATACTTATGACTTATATTATTATCAATATAACATGCATTATTACCCATATTATGCAGTTATTATCGCTAGAACTATAATAAATATACTTATTACTCCCGACATTATCAATATAACATCCATTATTACCCATATAATGCAGTTATTATCGCTAGAACTGTAATAAGTATACTTATTACTTATATTATTATCAATATAACATGCATTATTACCCATATTATGCAGTTATTATCGCTGGAACTATAATAAATATACGTATTACTTTTATTATCATCAATATAACATGCATTATTACCCACATTATGCAGTTATTATCGATAGAACTGTAATAAATATACTTATTACTTTTATTATTATCAATATAACATGCACTATTAGCCATATTTTACTATTATTATCGCTAGAACTATAATAATTATACTTATTACTCCCAATATTATCAATATAACATGCATTATTACCCACATAATGCAGTTAAAATTGCTAGAACTATAATAAATATACTTACTACTTTTATTATCATCAATATAACATGCATTATTACCGATATTATGCAGTTATTATTGATAGAACTATAATAAATATACTTATTACTTTTATTATTATCAATATAACATGCATTATTACCCATATAATGCAGATATTATCGCTAGAACTGTAATAAGTATACTTATTACTTATATTATTATCAATATAACATGCATTATTACCCATATTATGCAGTTATTATCGCTGGAACTATAATAAATATACGTATTACTTTTATTATCATCAATATAACATGCATTATTACCCATATTATGCAGTTATTATCGATAGAACTGTAATAAATATACTTATTACTTTTATTATTATCAATATAACATGCATTATTACCTATATTATGCAGTTATTATCGCTAGAACTATAATAAATATACTTATTACTCCCGATATCATCAATATAACATCCATTATTACCCATATAATGCAGTTATTATCGCTAGAACTGTAATAAGTATACTTATTACTTATATTATTATCAATATAACATGCATTATTACCCATATCATGCAGTTATTATCGCTGGAACTATAATAAATATACGTATTACTTTTATTATCATCAATATAACATGCATTATTACCCATATTATGCAGTTATTATCGATAGAACTGTAATAAATATACTTATTACTTTTATTATTATCAATATAACATGCACTATTAGCCATATTTTACTATTATTATCGCTAGAACTATAATAATTATACTTATTACTCCCAATATTATCAATATAACATTAATTATTACCGATATTATGCAGTTATTATTGATAGAACTATAATAAATATACTTATTACTTTTATTGTTATCAATATAACATGCATTATTACCTATATTATGCAGTTATTATCGCTGGAACTATAATAAATATACTTATTACTCCCGATATTATCAATATAACATCCATTATTACCCATATAATGCAGTTATTATCGCTGGAACTGTAATAATTATACTTATGACTTATATTAACATCAATATAACATGCATTATTACCCATATTATGCAGTTATTATCGCTAGAACTATAATAAATATACGTATTACTTTTGTTACCATCAATATAACATGCATTATTACCCATATTATGCAGTTATTATCGATAGAACTGTAATAAATATACTTATTACTTTTATTATTATCAATATAACATGCACTATTAGCCATATTTTACTATTATTATCGCTAGAACTATAATAATTATACTTATTACTCCCAATATTATCAATATAACATTAATTATTACCGATATTATGCAGTTATTATTGATAGAACTATAATAAATATACTTATTACTTTTATTGTTATCAATATAACATGCATTATTACCTATATTATGCAGTTATTATCGCTGGAACTATAATAAATATACTTATTACTCCCGATATTATCAATATAACATCCATTATTACCCATATAATGCAGTTATTATCGCTGGAACTGTAATAATTATACTTATGACTTATATTAACATCAATATAACATGCATTATTACCCATATTATGCAGTTATTATCGCTAGAACTATAATAAATATACGTATTACTTTTGTTATCATCAATATAACATGCATTATTACCCATATTATGCAGTTATTATCGATAGAACTGTAATAAATATACTTATTACTTTTATTATTATCAATATAACATGCACTATTAGCCATATTTTGCTATTATTATCGCTAGAACTATAATAATTATACTTATTACTCCCAATATTATCAATATAACATGCATTATTACCCATATTATGCAGTTATTATCGCTAGAACTATAATAAATATACTTATTACTCCCGACATTATCAATATAACATCCATTATTACCCATATAATGCAGTTATTATCGCTAGAACTGTAATAAGTATACTTATTACTTATATTATTATCAATATAACATGCATTATTACCCATATTATGCAGTTATTATCGCTGGAACTATAATAAATATACGTATTACTTTTATTATCATCAATATAACATGCATTATTACCCATATTATGCAGTTATTATCGATAGAACTGTAATAAATATACTTATTACTTTTATTATTATCAATATAACATGCACTATTAGCCATATTTTACTATTATTATCGCTAGAACTATAATAATTATACTTATTACTCCCAATATTATCAATATAACATTAATTATTACCGATATTATGCAGTTATTATTGATAGAACTATAATAAATATACTTATTACTTTTATTGTTATCAATATAACATGCATTATTACCTATATTATGCAGTTATTATCGCTAGAACTATAATAAATATACTTATTACTCCCGATATTATCAATATAACATCCATTATTACCCATATAATGCAGTTATTATCGCTGGAACTGTAATAATTATACTTATGACTTATATTAACATCAATATAACATGCATTATTACCCATATTATGCAGTTATTATCGCTAGAACTATAATAAATATACGTATTACTTTTGTTATCATCAATATAACATGCATTATTACCCATATTATGCAGTTATTATCGATAGAACTGTAATAAATATACTTATTACTTTTATTATTATCAATATAACATGCACTATTAGCCATATTTTGCTATTATTATCGCTAGAACTATAATAATTATACTTATTACTCCCAATATTATCAATATAACATGCATTATTACCCATATTATGCAGTTATTATCGCTAGAACTATAATAAATATACTTATTACTCCCGACATTATCAATATAACATCCATTATTACCCTTATAATGCAGTTATTATCGCCAGAACTGTAATAAGTATACTTATTACTTATATTATTATCAATATAACATGCATTATTACCCATATTATGCAGTTATTATCGCTGGAACTATAATAAATATACCTATTACTCCCGATATTGTCAATATAACATCCATTATTACCCATATAATGCAGTTATTATCGCTAGAACTGTAATAAATATACTTATTACTTTTATTACTATCAATACAACATGCACTATTAGCCATATTTTGCTATTATTATCGCTAGAACTATAATAAATATACTTATTACTCCCGATATTATCAATATAACATCCATTATTACCCATATAATGCAGTTATTATCGCTGGAACTGTAATAATTATACTTATGACTTATATTATTATCAATATAACATGCATTATTACCCATATTATGCAGTTATTATCGCTAGAACTATAATAAATATACTTATTACTCCCGACATTATCAATATAACATCCATTATTACCCATATAATGCAGTTATTATCGCTAGAACTGTAATAAGTATACTTATTACTTATATTATTATCAATATAACATGCATTATTACCCATATTATGCAGTTATTATCGCTGGAACTATAATAAATATACGTATTACTTTTATTATCATCAATATAACATGCATTATTACCCACATTATGCAGTTATTATCGATAGAACTGTAATAAATATACTTATTACTTTTATTATTATCAATATAACATGCACTATTAGCCATATTTTACTATTATTATCGCTAGAACTATAATAATTATACTTATTACTCCCAATATTATCAATATAACATGCATTATTACCCACATAATGCAGTTAAAATTGCTAGAACTATAATAAATATACTTACTACTTTTATTATCATCAATATAACATGCATTATTACCGATATTATGCAGTTATTATTGATAGAACTATAATAAATATACTTATTACTTTTATTATTATCAATATAACATGCATTATTACCCATATAATGCAGATATTATCGCTAGAACTGTAATAAGTATACTTATTACTTATATTATTATCAATATAACATGCATTATTACCCATATTATGCAGTTATTATCGCTGGAACTATAATAAATATACGTATTACTTTTATTATCATCAATATAACATGCATTATTACCCATATTATGCAGTTATTATCGATAGAACTGTAATAAATATACTTATTACTTTTATTATTATCAATATAACATGCATTATTACCTATATTATGCAGTTATTATCGCTAGAACTATAATAAATATACTTATTACTCCCGATATCATCAATATAACATCCATTATTACCCATATAATGCAGTTATTATCGCTAGAACTGTAATAATTATACTTATGACTTATATTATTATCAATATAACATGCATTATTACCCATATTATGCAGTTATTATCGCTAGAACTATAATAAATATACGTATTACTTTTGTTATCATCAATATAACATGCATTATTACCCATATTATGCAGTTATTATCGATAGAACCGTAATAAATATACTTATTACTTTTATTATTATCAATATAACATGCACTATTAGCCATATTTTACTATTATTATCGCTAGAACTATAATAATTATACTTATTACTCCCAATATTATCATTATAACATGCATTATTACCCATATAATGCAGTTATTATCGCTAGAACTGTAATAAGTATACTTATTACTTATATTATTATCAATATAACATGCATTATTACCCATATCATGCAGTTATTATCGCTGGAACTATAATAAATATACGTATTACTTTTATTATCATCAATATAACATGCATTATTACCCATATTATGCAGTTATTATCGATAGAACTGTAATAAATATACTTATTACTTTTATTATTATCAATATAACATGCACTATTAGCCATATTTTACTATTATTATCGCTAGAACTATAATAATTATACTTATTACTCCCAATATTATCAATATAACATTAATTATTACCGATATTATGCAGTTATTATTGATAGAACTATAATAAATATACTTATTACTTTTATTGTTATCAATATAACATGCATTATTACCTATATTATGCAGTTATTATCGCTGGAACTATAATAAATATACTTATTACTCCCGATATTATCAATATAACATCCATTATTACCCATATAATGCAGTTATTATCGCTGGAACTGTAATAATTATACTTATGACTTATATTAACATCAATATAACATGCATTATTACCCATATTATGCAGTTATTATCGCTAGAACTATAATAAATATACGTATTACTTTTGTTACCATCAATATAACATGCATTATTACCCATATTATGCAGTTATTATCGATAGAACTGTAATAAATATACTTATTACTTTTATTATTATCAATATAACATGCACTATTAGCCATATTTTACTATTATTATCGCTAGAACTATAATAATTATACTTATTACTCCCAATATTATCAATATAACATTAATTATTACCGATATTATGCAGTTATTATTGATAGAACTATAATAAATATACTTATTACTTTTATTGTTATCAATATAACATGCATTATTACCTATATTATGCAGTTATTATCGCTGGAACTATAATAAATATACTTATTACTCCCGATATTATCAATATAACATCCATTATTACCCATATAATGCAGTTATTATCGCTGGAACTGTAATAATTATACTTATGACTTATATTAACATCAATATAACATGCATTATTACCCATATTATGCAGTTATTATCGCTAGAACTATAATAAATATACGTATTACTTTTGTTATCATCAATATAACATGCATTATTACCCATATTATGCAGTTATTATCGATAGAACTGTAATAAATATACTTATTACTTTTATTATTATCAATATAACATGCACTATTAGCCATATTTTGCTATTATTATCGCTAGAACTATAATAATTATACTTATTACTCCCAATATTATCAATATAACATGCATTATTACCCATATTATGCAGTTATTATCGCTAGAACTATAATAAATATACTTATTACTCCCGACATTATCAATATAACATCCATTATTACCCTTATAATGCAGTTATTATCGCCAGAACTGTAATAATTATGCTTATGACTTATATTATTATCAATATAACATGCATTATTACCCATATTATGCAGTTATTATCGCTAGAACTATAATAAATATACTTATTACTTTTATTATCATCAATATAACATGCATTATTACCCATATTATGCAGTTATTATCGATAGAACTGTAATAAATATACTTATTACTTTTATTATTATCAATATAACATGCACTATTAGCCATATTTTACTATTATTATCGCTAGAACTATAATAATTATACTTATTACTCCCAATATTATCAATATAACATTAATTATTACCGATATTATGCAGTTATTATTGATAGAACTATAATAAATATACTTATTACTTTTATTATTATCAATATAACATGCATTATTACCTATATTATGCAGTTATTATCGCTAGAACTATAATAAATATACTTATTACCCCCGATATTATCAATATTACATCCATTATTACCCATATAATGCAGTTATTATCGCTAGAACTGTAATAATTGTACTTATTACTTATATTATCATCAATATAACATGCATTATTACCCATATTATGCAGTTATTATCGCTAGAACTGTAATAAATACACATATTACTTTTATTATCATCAATATAACGGGCATTATTACCCATATTATGCAGTTATTATTGATAGAACTATAATAAATATACTTATTACTTTTATTATTATCAATATAACATGCATTATTACCTATATTATGCAGTTATTATCGCTAGAACTATAATAAATATACTTATTACGCCCGATATTATCAATATAACATCCATTATTACCCATATAATGCAGTTATTATCGCTGGAACTGTAATAATTATACTTATGACTTATATTATTATCAATATAACATGCATTATTACCCATATTATGCAGTTATTATCGCTAGAACTATAATAAATATACGTATTACTTTTATTATTATCAATATAACATGCATTATTACCTATATTATGCAGTTATTATCGCTAGAACTATAATAAATATACTTATTACTCCCTATATTATCAATATAACATCCATTATTACCCATATAATGCAGTTATTATCGCTGGAACTGTAATAATTATACTTATGACTTATATTAACATCAATATAACATGCATTATTACCCATATTATGCAGTTATTATCGCTAGAACTATAATAAATATACGTATTACTTTTGTTATCATCAATGTAACATGCATTATTACCCATATTATGCAGTTATTATCGATAGAACTGTAATAAATATACTTATTACTTTTATTATTATCAATATAACATGCACTATTAGCCATATTTTGCTATTATTATCGCTAGAACTATAATAATTATACTTATTACTCCCAATATTATCAATATAACATGCATTATTACCCATATTATGCAGTTATTATCGCTAGAACTATAATAAATATAGTTATTACTCCCGACATTATCAATATAACATCCATTATTACCCATATAATGCAGTTATTATCGCTAGAACTGTAATAAGTATACTTATTACTTATATTATTATCAATATAACATGCATTATTACCCATATTATGCAGTTATTATCGCTGGAACTATAATAAATATACGTATTACTTTTATTATCATCAATATAACATGCATTATTACCCATATTATGCAGTTATTATCGATAGAACTGTAATAAATATACTTATTACTTTTATTATTATCAATATAACATGCACTATTAGCCATATTTTACTATTATTATCGCTAGAACTATAATAATTATACTTATTACTCCCAATATTATCAATATAACATTAATTATTACCGATATTATGCAGTTATTATTGATAGAACTATAATAAATATACTTATTACTTTTATTGTTATCAATATAACATGCATTATTACCTATATTATGCAGTTATTATCGCTAGAACTATAATAAATATACTTATTACTCCCGATATTATCAATATAACATCCATTATTACCCATATAATGCAGTTATTATCGCTGGAACTGTAATAATTATACTTATGACTTATATTAACATCAATATAACATGCATTATTACCCATATTATGCAGTTATTATCGCTAGAACTATAATAAATATACGTATTACTTTTGTTATCATCAATATAACATGCATTATTACCCATATTATGCAGTTATTATCGATAGAACTGTAATAAATATACTTATTACTTTTATTATTATCAATATAACATGCACTATTAGCCATATTTTGCTATTATTATCGCTAGAACTATAATAATTATACTTATTACTCCCAATATTATCAATATAACATGCATTATTACCCATATTATGCAGTTATTATCGCTAGAACTATAATAAATATACTTATTACTCCCGACATTATCAATATAACATCCATTATTACCCTTATAATGCAGTTATTATCGCCAGAACTGTAATAAGTATACTTATTACTTATATTATTATCAATATAACATGCATTATTACCCATATTATGCAGTTATTATCGCTGGAACTATAATAAATATACCTATTACTCCCGATATTGTCAATATAACATCCATTATTACCCATATAATGCAGTTATTATCGCTAGAACTGTAATAAATATACTTATTACTTTTATTACTATCAATACAACATGCACTATTAGCCATATTTTGCTATTATTATCGCTAGAACTATAATAAATATACTTATTACTCCCGATATTATCAATATAACATCCATTATTACCCATATAATGCAGTTATTATCGCTGGAACTGTAATAATTATACTTATGACTTATATTATTATCAATATAACATGCATTATTACCCATATTATGCAGTTATTATCGCTAGAACTATAATAAATATACTTATTACTCCCGACATTATCAATATAACATCCATTATTACCCATATAATGCAGTTATTATCGCTAGAACTGTAATAAGTATACTTATTACTTATATTATTATCAATATAACATGCATTATTACCCATATTATGCAGTTATTATCGCTGGAACTATAATAAATATACGTATTACTTTTATTATCATCAATATAACATGCATTATTACCCACATTATGCAGTTATTATCGATAGAACTGTAATAAATATACTTATTACTTTTATTATTATCAATATAACATGCACTATTAGCCATATTTTACTATTATTATCGCTAGAACTATAATAATTATACTTATTACTCCCAATATTATCAATATAACATGCATTATTACCCACATAATGCAGTTAAAATTGCTAGAACTATAATAAATATACTTACTACTTTTATTATCATCAATATAACATGCATTATTACCGATATTATGCAGTTATTATTGATAGAACTATAATAAATATACTTATTACTTTTATTATTATCAATATAACATGCATTATTACCCATATAATGCAGATATTATCGCTAGAACTGTAATAAGTATACTTATTACTTATATTATTATCAATATAACATGCATTATTACCCATATTATGCAGTTATTATCGCTGGAACTATAATAAATATACGTATTACTTTTATTATCATCAATATAACATGCATTATTACCCATATTATGCAGTTATTATCGATAGAACTGTAATAAATATACTTATTACTTTTATTATTATCAATATAACATGCATTATTACCTATATTATGCAGTTATTATCGCTAGAACTATAATAAATATACTTATTACTCCCGATATTATCAATATAACATCCATTATTACCCATATAATGCAGTTATTATCGCTGGAACTGTAATAATTATACTTACGACTTATATTATTATCAATATAACATGCATTATTACCCATATTATGCAGTTATTATCGCTAGAACTATAATAAATATACGTATTACTTTTGTTATCATCAATATAACATGCATTATTACCCATATTATGCAGTTATTATCGATAGAACTGTAATAAATATACTTATTACTTTTATTATTATCAATATAACATGCACTATTAGCCATATTTTGCTATTATTATCGCTAGAACTATAATAATTATACTTACTACTCCCAATATTATCAATATAACATGCATTATTACCCACATAATGCAGTTAAAATTGCTAGAACTATAATAAATATACTTACTACTTTTATTATCATCAATATAACATGCATTATTACCGATATTATGCAGTTATTATTGATAGAACTATAATAAATATACTTATTACTTTTATTATTATCAATATAACATGCATTATTACCCATATAATGCAGATATTATCGCTAGGACTGTTATAAGTATACTTATTACTTATATTATTATCAATATAACATGCATTATTACCCATATTATGCAGTTATTATCGCTGGAACTATAATAAATATACGTATTACTTTTATTATCATCAATATAACATGCATTATTACCCATATTATGCAGTTATTATCGATAGAACTGTAATAAATATACTTATTACTTTTATTATTATCAATATAACATGCATTATTACCTATATTATGCAGTTATTATCGCTAGAACTATAATAAATATACTTATTACTCCCGATATTATCAATATAACATCCATTATTACCCATATAATGCAGTTATTATCGCTGGAACTGTAATAATTATACTTATGACTTATATTATTATCAATATAACATGCATTATTACCCATATTATGCAGTTATTATCGCTAGAACTATAATAAATATACGTATTACTTTTGTTATCATCAATATAACATGCATTATTACCCATATTATGCAGTTATTATCGATAGAACTGTAATAAATATACTTATTACTTTTATTATTATCAATATAACATGCACTATTAGCCATATTTTGCTATTATTATCGCTAGAACTATAATACTTATACTTATTACTCCCAATATTATCAATATAACATGCATTATTACCCATATTATGCAGTTATTATCGCTAGAACTATAATAAATATACTTATTACTCCCGACATTATCAATATAACATCCATTATTACCCTTATAATGCAGTTATTATCGCCAGAACGGTAATAAGTATACTTATTACTTATATTATTATCAATATAACATGCATTATTACCCATATTATGCAGTTATTATCGCTGGAACTATAATAAATATACCTATTACTCCCGATATTGTCAATATAACATCCATTATTACCCATATAATGCAGTTATTATCGCTAGAACTGTAATAAATATACTTATTACTTTTATTACTATCAATACAACATGCACTATTAGCCATATTTTGCTATTATTATCGCTAGAACTATAATAAATATACTTATTACTCCCGATATTATCAATATAACATCCATTATTACCCATATAATGCAGTTATTATCGCTGGAACTGTAATAATTATACTTATGACTTATATTATTATCAATATAACATGCATTATTACCCATATTATGCAGTTATTATCGCTAGAACTATAATAAATATACTTATTACTCCCGACATTATCAATATAACATCCATTATTACCCATATAATGCAGTTATTATCGCTAGAACTGTAATAAGTATACTTATTACTTATATTATTATCAATATAACATGCATTATTACCCATATTATGCAGTTATTATCGCTGGAACTATAATAAATATACGTATTACTTTTATTATCATCAATATAACATGCATTATTACCCATATTATGCAGTTATTATCGATAGAACTGTAATAAATATACTTATTACTTTTATTATTATCAATATAACATGCACTATTAGCCATATTTTACTATTATTATCGCTAGAACTATAATAATTATACTTATTACTCCCGATATTATCAATATAACGTGCATTATTCGCCATATTGTACTATTATTATCGCTAGAACTATAATAATTATACTTATTACTCCCAATATTATCAATATAACATGCATTTTTAACCATATAATGCAGTTATTATCGCTAGAACTATAATAAATATACGTATTACTTTTGTTATCATCAATATAACATGCATTATTACCCATATTATGCAGTTATTATCGATAGAACTGTAATAAATATACTTATTACTTTTATTATTATCAATATAACATGCACTATTAGCCATATTTTGCTATTATTATCGCTAGAACTATAATACTTATACTTATTACTCCCAATATTATCAATATAACATGCATTATTACCCATATTATGCAGTTATTATCGCTAGAACTATAATAAATATACTTATTACTCCCGACATTATCAATATAACATCCATTATTACCCTTATAATGCAGTTATTATCGCCAGAACGGTAATAAGTATACTTATTACTTATATTATTATCAATATAACATGCATTATTACCCATATTATGCAGTTATTATCGCTGGAACTATAATAAATATACCTATTACTCCCGATATTGTCAATATAACATCCATTATTACCCATATAATGCAGTTATTATCGCTAGAACTGTAATAAATATACTTATTACTTTTATTACTATCAATACAACATGCACTATTAGCCATATTTTGCTATTATTATCGCTAGAACTATAATAAATATACTTATTACTCCCGATATTATCAATATAACATCCATTATTACCCATATAATGCAGTTATTATCGCTGGAACTGTAATAATTATACTTATGACTTATATTATTATCAATATAACATGCATTATTACCCATATTATGCAGTTATTATCGCTAGAACTATAATAAATATACTTATTACTCCCGACATTATCAATATAACATCCATTATTACCCATATAATGCAGTTATTATCGCTAGAACTGTAATAAGTATACTTATTACTTATATTATTATCAATATAACATGCATTATTACCCATATTATGCAGTTATTATCGCTGGAACTATAATAAATATACGTATTACTTTTATTATCATCAATATAACATGCATTATTACCCATATTATGCAGTTATTATCGATAGAACTGTAATAAATATACTTATTACTTTTATTATTATCAATATAACATGCACTATTAGCCATATTTTACTATTATTATCGCTAGAACTATAATAATTATACTTATTACTCCCGATATTATCAATATAACGTGCATTATTCGCCATATTGTACTATTATTATCGCTAGAACTATAATAATTATACTTATTACTCCCAATATTATCAATATAACATGCATTTTTAACCATATAATGCAGTTATTATCGCTGGATCTGTAATAATTATACTTGTTACTTATATTATTATCAATATAACATGCATTATTACCCATATTATGCAGTTATTATCGCTAGAACTATAATAAATATACTTATTACTTTTATTATTATCAATATAACGTGCGTTATTACCCATATAATGCAGTTATTATCGCCAGAACTGTAATAATTATACTTATTACTTATATTATTAGCAATATAACGTGCATTATTACCCATATAATGCAGTTGTTATCGCTAGAACTGTAATAATTATACTCATTACTTATATTATTATCAATATAACATGCATTATTACCCATATTATGCAGTTATTATCGCTAGAACTATAATAAATGTACTTACTACTTTTATTATCATCAATATAACATGCATTATTACCCATATTATGCAGTTATTATCGATAGAACTGTAATAAATGTACTTATTACCCTTATTATTATCAATATAACATGCACTATCAGCAATATTTTACTATTATTATCGCTAGAACTATAATAATTATACTTATTACTTATATTGTTAGCCGTATAACGTGCATTATTACCCATATTATGCAGTTATTATCGCTAGAACTGTAATAATCATACTTATTACTTATATTATTGGCAATATAACGTGCATTATTACCCATATAATGCAGTTATTATCGCCAGAACTGTAATAATTATACTTATTACTTATATTATTAGCAATATAACGTGCATTATTACCCATATAATGCAGTTGTTATCGCTAGAACTGTAATAATTATACTCATTACTTATATTATTATCAATATAACATGCATTATTACCCATATTATGCAGTTATTATCGCTAGAACTATAATAAATGTACTTACTACTTTTATTATCATCAATATAACATGCATTATTACCCATATTATGCAGTTATTATCGATAGAACTGTAATAAATGTACTTATTACCCTTATTATTATCAATATAACATGCACTATCTGCCATATTTTACTATTATTATCGCTAGAACTATAATAATTATCCTTATTACTCCCGATATTATCAATATAACATGCATTATTAGCCATATTGTGCTAGTATTATCGCTAGAACTATAATAATTATACTTATTACTCCCGATATTATCAATATAACGTGCATTATTACCCCTATTATGCAGTTATTACCGCTAGAACTGTAATAATTATACTTATTACTTATATTATTATCAATATAACATGCATTATTACCCATATTATGCAGTTATTATCGATAGAACTGTAATAAATATACTTATTACTTTTATTATTATCAATATAACATGCACTATTAGCCATATTTTACTATTATTATCGCTAGAAATTTAATAATTATACTTATTACTCCCGATATTAACAATATAACGTGCATTATTCGCCATATTGTACTATTATTATCGCTAGAACTATAATAATTATACTTATTACTCCCAATATTATCAATATAACATGCATTTTTAACCATATAATGCAGTTATTATCGCTGGATCTGTAATAATTATACTTGTTACTTATATTATTATCAATATAACATGCATTATTACCCATATTATGCAGTTATTATCGCTAGAACTATAATAAATATACTTATTACTTTTATTATTATCAATATAACCTGCATTATTACCCATATACTGCAGTTATTATCGCCAGAACTGTAATAATTATACTTATTACATATATTATTATCAATATAACATGCATTATTACCCATATAATGCAGTTATTATCGCTAGAACTGTAATAATTATACTTATTACTTATATTATTAGCAATATAACGTGCATTATTACCCATATAATGCAGTTATTATCGCCAGAACTGTAATAATTATACTTATTATTTATATTATTATCAATATAACATGCATTATTACCCATATTATGCAGTTATTATCGCTAGAACTATAATAAATATACGTATTACTTTTATTATCATCAATATAACATGCATCATTACCCATATTATGCAGTTATTATCGATAGAACTGTAATAAATAAACTTATTACTTTTATTATTATCAATATAACATGCACTATTAGCCATATTTTACTATTATTATCGCTAGAACTATAATAATTATACTTATTACTTATATTGTTAGCCGTATAACGTGCATTATTACCCATATTATGCAGTTATTATCGCTAGAACTGTAATAATTATACTTATTACTTATATTATTATCAATATAACATGCATTAGTAGCCATATAATGCAGTTATTATCGCTAGAACTGTAATAATCATACTTATTACTTATATTATTGGCAATATAACGTGCATTATTACCCATATAATGCAGTTATTATCGCCAGAACTGTAATAATTATACTTATTACTTATATTATTAGCAATATAACGTGCATTATTACCCATATAATGCAGTGATTATCGCTAGAACTGTAATAATTATACACATTACTTAAATTATTCTCAATATAACATGCATTATTACCCATATTATGCAGTTATAGTCGCTAGAACTATAATAAATATACTTATTACTTTTATTATTATCAATATAACATGCATTATTACCCATATTATGCAGTTATTATCGATAGAACTATAATAAATATACTTATTACTTTTATTATTATCAATATAACATGCATTATTACCCATATTATGCAGTTATTATCGATAGAACTGTACTAAATATACTTACTACTTTCATTATCATCAATATAACATGCATTATTACCCATATTATGCAGTTATTATCGATAGAACTATAATAAATATACTTATTACTCTTATTATTATTAATATAACATGCATTATTACCCACATACTGCAGTTATTATCGCCAGAACTGTAATAATTATACTTATTACTTATATTATTGTCAATATAACATGCATTATTACCCATATTATGCAGTGATTATCGCTAGAACTGTAATAATTATACTTATTACTTATATTATTATCAATATAACATGCATTATTACCCATGTTATGCAGTTATTATCGCTAGAACTATAATAAATATACGTATTACTTTTATTATCATCAATATAACATGCATCATTACCCATATTATGCAGTTATTATCGATAGAACTGTAATACATATACTTATTACTTTTATTATTATCAATAGAACATGCACTATTAGCCATATTTTACTATTATTATCGCTAGGACTATAATAATTACACTTATTACTTTTATTATTATCAATATAACATGCACTATTAGGCATATTGTACTATTATTATCGCTGGAACTATAATAATTATACTTATTACTCCCGATATTATCAATATAACATGCATTATTACCCATATAATGCAGTTATAATCGCTAGAACTATAATAAATATACGTATTACTTTTATTATCATCAATATAACATGCATTATTACTCATATTATGCAGTTATTATCGATAGAACTGTAATAAATATACTTATTACTTTTATTATTATCAATATAACATCCATTATTACCCAAATAATGCAGTTATTATCGCTAGAACTGTAATAATTATACTTATTACTTATATTATTAGCAATATAACGTGCATTATTACCCATATTATGCGGTTATTATCGATAGAACAATAATAAATATACTTATTACTTTTATTATTATCAATATAACATGCACTATTATCCATATTTTACTATTATTATCGCTTGAATTATAATAATTATACTTATTGCTTATATTATTAGCAATATAACGTGCATTATTACCCATATAATGCAGTTATTATCGCCAGAACTGCAATAATTATACTTATTACTTATATTATTATCAATATAACATGCATTATTACCCGTATAATGCAGTTATTATCGCTAGAACTGTAATAATTATACTTATTACTTATATTATTAGCAATATAACGTGCATTATTACCCATATAATGCAGTTGTTATCGCTAGAACTGTAATAAATATACTGACTACTTTCATTATCACCAATATAACATGCATTATTACCCATATTATGCAGTTATTATCCATAGAACTATAATAAATATACTTATTACTTTTATTATTATCAATATAACATGCATTATTACCCATATAATGCAGTTATTATCGCTAGAACTGTAATAAATATACTTACTACTTTCATTATCATCAATATAACATGCATTATTACCCATATTATGCAGTTATTATCCATAGAACTATAATAAATATACTTATTACTTTTACTATTATCAATATAACATGCATTATTACCCATATTATGCAGTTATTATCGATAGAACTGTACTAAATATACTTATTACTTTTATTACTATCAATATAACATGCACTATTAGCCATATTTTACTATTATTATCGCTAGAACTTTAATAATTATACTTATTACTCCCGATATTATCAATATAACGTGCATTATTCGCCATATTGTACTATTATTATCGCTAGAACTATAATAATTATACTTATTACTCCCAATATTATCAATATAACATGCATTTTTAACCATATAATGCAGTTATTATCGCTGGATCTGTAATAATTATACTTGTTACTTATATTATTATCAATATAACATGCATTAGTAGCCATATAATGCAGTTATTATCGCTAGAACTGTAATAATCATACTTATTACTTATATTATTGGCAATATAACGTGCATTATTACCCATATAATGCAGTTATTATCGCCAGAACTGTAATAATTATACTTATTACTTATATTATTAGCAATATAACGTGCATTATTACCCATATAATGCAGTTGTTATCGCTAGAACTGTAATAATTATACTCATTACTTATATTATTATCAATATAACATGCATTATTACCCATATTATGCAGTTATTATCGCTAGAACTATAATAAATGTACTTACTACTTTTATTATCATCAATATAACATGCATTATTACCCATATTATGCAGTTATTATCGATAGAACTGTAATAAATGTACTTATTACCCTTATTATTATCAATATAACATGCACTATCTGCCATATTTTACTATTATTATCGCTAGAACTATAATAATTATCCTTATTACTCCCAATATTATCAATATAACATGCATTTTTAACCATATAATGCAGTTATTATCGCTGGATCTGTAATAATTATACTTATGACTTATATTATTATCAATATAACATGCATTATTACCCATATTATGCAGTTATTATCGCTAGAACTATAATAAATATACTTATTACTCCCGACATTATCAATATAACATCCATTATTACCCATATAATGCAGTTATTATCGCTAGAACTGTAATAAGTATACTTATTACTTATATTATTATCAATATAACATGCATTATTACCCATATTATGCAGTTATTATCGCTGGAACTATAATAAATATACGTATTACTTTTATTATCATCAATATAACATGCATTATTACCCATATTATGCAGTTATTATCGATAGAACTGTAATAAATATACTTATTACTTTTATTATTATCAATATAACATGCACTATTAGCCATATTTTACTATTATTATCGCTAGAACTATAATAATTATACTTATTACTCCCGATATTATCAATATAACGTGCATTATTCGCCATATTGTACTATTATTATCGCTAGAACTATAATAATTATACTTATTACTCCCAATATTATCAATATAACATGCATTTTTAACCATATAATGCAGTTATTATCGCTGGATCTGTAATAATTATACTTGTTACTTATATTATTATCAATATAACATGCATTATTACCCATATTATGCAGTTATTATCGCTAGAACTATAATAAATATACTTATTACTTTTATTATTATCAATATAACGTGCGTTATTACCCATATAATGCAGTTATTATCGCCAGAACTGTAATAATTATACTTATTACTTATATTATTAGCAATATAACGTGCATTATTACCCATATAATGCAGTTGTTATCGCTAGAACTGTAATAATTATACTCATTACTTATATTATTATCAATATAACATGCATTATTACCCATATTATGCAGTTATTATCGCTAGAACTATAATAAATGTACTTACTACTTTTATTATCATCAATATAACATGCATTATTACCCATATTATGCAGTTATTATCGATAGAACTGTAATAAATGTACTTATTACCCTTATTATTATCAATATAACATGCACTATCAGCAATATTTTACTATTATTATCGCTAGAACTATAATAATTATACTTATTACTTATATTGTTAGCCGTATAACGTGCATTATTACCCATATTATGCAGTTATTATCGCTAGAACTGTAATAATCATACTTATTACTTATATTATTGGCAATATAACGTGCATTATTACCCATATAATGCAGTTATTATCGCCAGAACTGTAATAATTATACTTATTACTTATATTATTAGCAATATAACGTGCATTATTACCCATATAATGCAGTTGTTATCGCTAGAACTGTAATAATTATACTCATTACTTATATTATTATCAATATAACATGCATTATTACCCATATTATGCAGTTATTATCGCTAGAACTATAATAAATGTACTTACTACTTTTATTATCATCAATATAACATGCATTATTACCCATATTATGCAGTTATTATCGATAGAACTGTAATAAATGTACTTATTACCCTTATTATTATCAATATAACATGCACTATCTGCCATATTTTACTATTATTATCGCTAGAACTATAATAATTATCCTTATTACTCCCGATATTATCAATATAACATGCATTATTAGCCATATTGTGCTAGTATTATCGCTAGAACTATAATAATTATACTTATTACTCCCGATATTATCAATATAACGTGCATTATTACCCCTATTATGCAGTTATTACCGCTAGAACTGTAATAATTATACTTATTACTTATATTATTATCAATATAACATGCATTATTACCCATATTATGCAGTTATTATCGATAGAACTGTAATAAATATACTTATTACTTTTATTATTATCAATATAACATGCACTATTAGCCATATTTTACTATTATTATCGCTAGAAATTTAATAATTATACTTATTACTCCCGATATTAACAATATAACGTGCATTATTCGCCATATTGTACTATTATTATCGCTAGAACTATAATAATTATACTTATTACTCCCAATATTATCAATATAACATGCATTTTTAACCATATAATGCAGTTATTATCGCTGGATCTGTAATAATTATACTTGTTACTTATATTATTATCAATATAACATGCATTATTACCCATATTATGCAGTTATTATCGCTAGAACTATAATAAATATACTTATTACTTTTATTATTATCAATATAACCTGCATTATTACCCATATACTGCAGTTATTATCGCCAGAACTGTAATAATTATACTTATTACATATATTATTATCAATATAACATGCATTATTACCCATATAATGCAGTTATTATCGCTAGAACTGTAATAATTATACTTATTACTTATATTATTAGCAATATAACGTGCATTATTACCCATATAATGCAGTTATTATCGCCAGAACTGTAATAATTATACTTATTATTTATATTATTATCAATATAACATGCATTATTACCCATATTATGCAGTTATTATCGCTAGAACTATAATAAATATACGTATTACTTTTATTATCATCAATATAACATGCATCATTACCCATATTATGCAGTTATTATCGATAGAACTGTAATAAATAAACTTATTACTTTTATTATTATCAATATAACATGCACTATTAGCCATATTTTACTATTATTATCGCTAGAACTATAATAATTATACTTATTACTTATATTGTTAGCCGTATAACGTGCATTATTACCCATATTATGCAGTTATTATCGCTAGAACTGTAATAATTATACTTATTACTTATATTATTATCAATATAACATGCATTAGTAGCCATATAATGCAGTTATTATCGCTAGAACTGTAATAATCATACTTATTACTTATATTATTGGCAATATAACGTGCATTATTACCCATATAATGCAGTTATTATCGCCAGAACTGTAATAATTATACTTATTACTTATATTATTAGCAATATAACGTGCATTATTACCCATATAATGCAGTGATTATCGCTAGAACTGTAATAATTATACACATTACTTAAATTATTCTCAATATAACATGCATTATTACCCATATTATGCAGTTATAGTCGCTAGAACTATAATAAATATACTTATTACTTTTATTATTATCAATATAACATGCATTATTACCCATATTATGCAGTTATTATCGATAGAACTATAATAAATATACTTATTACTTTTATTATTATCAATATAACATGCATTATTACCCATATTATGCAGTTATTATCGATAGAACTGTACTAAATATACTTACTACTTTCATTATCATCAATATAACATGCATTATTACCCATATTATGCAGTTATTATCGATAGAACTATAATAAATATACTTATTACTCTTATTATTATTAATATAACATGCATTATTACCCACATACTGCAGTTATTATCGCCAGAACTGTAATAATTATACTTATTACTTATATTATTGTCAATATAACATGCATTATTACCCATATTATGCAGTGATTATCGCTAGAACTGTAATAATTATACTTATTACTTATATTATTATCAATATAACATGCATTATTACCCATGTTATGCAGTTATTATCGCTAGAACTATAATAAATATACGTATTACTTTTATTATCATCAATATAACATGCATCATTACCCATATTATGCAGTTATTATCGATAGAACTGTAATACATATACTTATTACTTTTATTATTATCAATAGAACATGCACTATTAGCCATATTTTACTATTATTATCGCTAGGACTATAATAATTACACTTATTACTTTTATTATTATCAATATAACATGCACTATTAGGCATATTGTACTATTATTATCGCTGGAACTATAATAATTATACTTATTACTCCCGATATTATCAATATAACATGCATTATTACCCATATAATGCAGTTATAATCGCTAGAACTATAATAAATATACGTATTACTTTTATTATCATCAATATAACATGCATTATTACTCATATTATGCAGTTATTATCGATAGAACTGTAATAAATATACTTATTACTTTTATTATTATCAATATAACATCCATTATTACCCAAATAATGCAGTTATTATCGCTAGAACTGTAATAACTATACTTATTACTTATATTATTAGCAATATAACGTGCATTATTACCCATATTATGCGGTTATTATCGATAGAACAATAATAAATATACTTATTACTTTTATTATTATCAATATAACATGCACTATTATCCATATTTTACTATTATTATCGCTTGAATTATAATAATTATACTTATTGCTTATATTATTAGCAATATAACGTGCATTATTACCAATATAATGCAGTTATTATCGCCAGAACTGCAATAATTATACTTATTACTTATATTATTATCAATATAACATGCATTATTACCCGTATAATGCAGTTATTATCGCTAGAACTGTAATAATTATACTTATTACTTATATTATTAGCAATATAACGTGCATTATTACCCATATAATGCAGTTGTTATCGCTAGAACTGTAATAAATATACTGACTACTTTCATTATCACCAATATAACATGCATTATTACCCATATTATGCAGTTATTATCCATAGAACTATAATAAATATACTTATTACTTTTATTATTATCAATATAACATGCATTATTACCCATATAATGCAGTTATTATCGCTAGAACTGTAATAAATATACTTACTACTTTCATTATCATCAATATAACATGCATTATTACCCATATTATGCAGTTATTATCCATAGAACTATAATAAATATACTTATTACTTTTACTATTATCAATATAACATGCATTATTACCCATATTATGCAGTTATTATCGATAGAACTGTACTAAATATACTTATTACTTTTATTACTATCAATATAACATGCACTATTAGCCATATTTTACTATTATTATCGCTAGAACTTTAATAATTATACTTATTACTCCCGATATTATCAATATAACGTGCATTATTCGCCATATTGTACTATTATTATCGCTAGAACTATAATAATTATACTTATTACTCCCAATATTATCAATATAACATGCATTTTTAACCATATAATGCAGTTATTATCGCTGGATCTGTAATAATTATACTTGTTACTTATATTATTATCAATATAACATGCATTAGTAGCCATATAATGCAGTTATTATCGCTAGAACTGTAATAATCATACTTATTACTTATATTATTGGCAATATAACGTGCATTATTACCCATATAATGCAGTTATTATCGCCAGAACTGTAATAATTATACTTATTACTTATATTATTAGCAATATAACGTGCATTATTACCCATATAATGCAGTTGTTATCGCTAGAACTGTAATAATTATACTCATTACTTATATTATTATCAATATAACATGCATTATTACCCATATTATGCAGTTATTATCGCTAGAACTATAATAAATGTACTTACTACTTTTATTATCATCAATACAACATGCATTATTACCCATATTATGCAGTTATTATCGATAGAACTGTAATAAATGTACTTATTACCCTTATTATTATCAATATAACATGCACTATCTGCCATATTTTACTATTATTATCGCTAGAACTATAATAATTATACTTATTACTCCCGATATTATCAATATAACGTGCATTATTCGCCATATTGTACTATTATTATCGCTAGAACTATAATAATTATACTTATTACTCCCAATATTATCAATATAACATGCATTTTTAACCATATAATGCAGTTATTATCGCTGGATCTGTAATAATTATACTTGTTACTTATATTATTATCAATATAACATGCATTAGTAGCCATATAATGCAGTTATTATCGCTAGAACTGTAATAATCATACTTATTACTTATATTATTGGCAATATAACGTGCATTATTACCCATATAATGCAGTTATTATCGCCAGAACTGTAATAATTATACTTATTACTTATATTATTAGCAATATAACGTGCATTATTACCCATATAATGCAGTGATTATCGCTAGAACTGTAATAATTATACACATTACTTAAATTATTCTCAATATAACATGCATTATTACCCATATTATGCAGTTATAGTCGCTAGAACTATAATAAATATACTTATTACTTTTATTATTATCAATATAACATGCATTATTACCCATATTATGCAGTTATTATCGATAGAACTATAATAAATATACTTATTACTTTTATTATTATCAATATAACATGCATTATTACCCATATTATGCAGTTATTATCGATAGAACTGTACTAAATATACTTACTACTTTCATTATCATCAATATAACATGCATTATTACCCATATTATGCAGTTATTATCGATAGAACTATAATAAATATACTTATTACTCTTATTATTATTAATATAACATGCATTATTACCCACATACTGCAGTTATTATCGCCAGAACTGTAATAATTATACTTATTACTTATATTATTGTCAATATAACATGCATTATTACCCATATTATGCAGTGATTATCGCTAGAACTGTAATAATTATACTTATTACTTATATTATTATCAATATAACATGCATTATTACCCATGTTATGCAGTTATTATCGCTAGAACTATAATAAATATACGTATTACTTTTATTATCATCAATATAACATGCATCATTACCCATATTATGCAGTTATTATCGATAGAACTGTAATACATATACTTATTACTTTTATTATTATCAATAGAACATGCACTATTAGCCATATTTTACTATTATTATCGCTAGGACTATAATAATTACACTTATTACTTTTATTATTATCAATATAACATGCACTATTAGGCATATTGTACTATTATTATCGCTGGAACTATAATAATTATACTTATTACTCCCGATATTATCAATATAACATGCATTATTACCCATATAATGCAGTTATAATCGCTAGAACTATAATAAATATACGTATTACTTTTATTATCATCAATATAACATGCATTATTACTCATATTATGCAGTTATTATCGATAGAACTGTAATAAATATACTTATTACTTTTATTATTATCAATATAACATCCATTATTACCCAAATAATGCAGTTATTATCGCTAGAACTGTAATAATTATACTTATTACTTATATTATTAGCAATATAACGTGCATTATTACCCATATTATGCGGTTATTATCGATAGAACAATAATAAATATACTTATTACTTTTATTATTATCAATATAACATGCACTATTATCCATATTTTACTATTATTATCGCTTGAATTATAATAATTATACTTATTGCTTATATTATTAGCAATATAACGTGCATTATTACCCATATAATGCAGTTATTATCGCCAGAACTGCAATAATTATACTTATTACTTATATTATTATCAATATAACATGCATTATTACCCGTATAATGCAGTTATTATCGCTAGAACTGTAATAATTATACTTATTACTTATATTATTAGCAATATAACGTGCATTATTACCCATATAATGCAGTTGTTATCGCTAGAACTGTAATAAATATACTGACTACTTTCATTATCACCAATATAACATGCATTATTACCCATATTATGCAGTTATTATCCATAGAACTATAATAAATATACTTATTACTTTTATTATTATCAATATAACATGCATTATTACCCATATAATGCAGTTATTATCGCTAGAACTGTAATAAATATACTTACTACTTTCATTATCATCAATATAACATGCATTATTACCCATATTATGCAGTTATTATCCATAGAACTATAATAAATATACTTATTACTTTTACTATTATCAATATAACATGCATTATTACCCATATTATGCAGTTATTATCGATAGAACTGTACTAAATATACTTATTACTTTTATTACTATCAATATAACATGCACTATTAGCCATATTTTACTATTATTATCGCTAGAACTTTAATAATTATACTTATTACTCCCGATATTATCAATATAACGTGCATTATTCGCCATATTGTACTATTATTATCGCTAGAACTATAATAATTATACTTATTACTCCCAATATTATCAATATAACATGCATTTTTAACCATATAATGCAGTTATTATCGCTGGATCTGTAATAATTATACTTGTTACTTATATTATTATCAATATAACATGCATTAGTAGCCATATAATGCAGTTATTATCGCTAGAACTGTAATAATCATACTTATTACTTATATTATTGGCAATATAACGTGCATTATTACCCATATAATGCAGTTATTATCGCCAGAACTGTAATAATTATACTTATTACTTATATTATTAGCAATATAACGTGCATTATTACCCATATAATGCAGTTGTTATCGCTAGAACTGTAATAATTATACTCATTACTTATATTATTATCAATATAACATGCATTATTACCCATATTATGCAGTTATTATCGCTAGAACTATAATAAATGTACTTACTACTTTTATTATCATCAATACAACATGCATTATTACCCATATTATGCAGTTATTATCGATAGAACTGTAATAAATGTACTTATTACCCTTATTATTATCAATATAACATGCACTATCTGCCATATTTTACTATTATTATCGCTAGAACTATAATAATTATACTTATTACTCCCGATATTATCAATATAACGTGCATTATTCGCCATATTGTACTATTATTATCGCTAGAACTATAATAATTATACTTATTACTCCCAATATTATCAATATAACATGCATTTTTAACCATATAATGCAGTTATTATCGCTGGATCTGTAATAATTATACTTGTTACTTATATTATTATCAATATAACATGCATTAGTAGCCATATAATGCAGTTATTATCGCTAGAACTGTAATAATCATACTTATTACTTATATTATTGGCAATATAACGTGCATTATTACCCATATAATGCAGTTATTATCGCCAGAACTGTAATAATTATACTTATTACTTATATTATTAGCAATATAACGTGCATTATTACCCATATAATGCAGTTGTTATCGCTAGAACTGTAATAATTATACTCATTACTTATATTATTATCAATATAACATGCATTATTACCCATATTATGCAGTTATTATCGCTAGAACTATAATAAATGTACTTACTACTTTTATTATCATCAATATAACATGCATTATTACCCATATTATGCAGTTATTATCGATAGAACTGTAATAAATGTACTTATTACCCTTATTATTATCAATATAACATGCACTATCTGCCATATTTTACTATTATTATCGCTAGAACTATAATAATTATCCTTATTACTCCCGATATTATCAATATAACATGCATTATTAGCCATATTGTGCTAGTATTATCGCTAGAACTATAATAATTATACTTATTACTCCCGATATTATCAATATAACGTGCATTATTACCCCTATTATGCAGTTATTATCGCTAGAACTGTAATAATTATACTTATTACTTATATTATTATCAATATAACATGCATTATTACCCATATTATGCAGTTATTATCGATAGAACTGTAATAAATATACTTATTACTTTTATTATTATCAATATAACATGCACTATTAGCCATATTTTACTATTATTATCGCTAGAAATTTAATAATTATACTTATTACTCCCGATATTATCAATATAACGTGCATTATTCGCCATATTGTACTATTATTATCGCTAGAACTATAATAATTATACTTATTACTCCCAATATTATCAATATAACATGCATTTTTAACCATATAATGCAGTTATTATCGCTGGATCTGTAATAATTATACTTGTTACTTATATTATTATCAATATAACATGCATTATTACCCATATTATGCAGTTATTATCGCTAGAACTATAATAAATATACTTATTACTTTTATTATTATCAATATAACCTGCATTATTACCCATATACTGCAGTTATTATCGCCAGAACTGTAATAATTATACTTATTACATATATTATTATCAATATAACATGCATCATTACCCATATAATGCAGTTATTATCGCTAGAACTGTAATAATTATACTTATTACTTATATTATTAGCAATATAACGTGCATTATTACCCATATAATGCAGTTATTATCGCCAGAACTGTAATAATTATACTTATTATTTATATTATTATCAATATAACATGCATTATTACCCATATTATGCAGTTATTATCGCTAGAACTATAATAAATATACGTATTACTTTTATTATCATCAATATAACATGCATCATTACCCATATTATGCAGTTATTATCGATAGAACTGTAATAAATATACTTATTACTTTTATTATTATCAATATAACATGCACTATTAGCCATATTTTACTATTATTATCGCTAGAACTATAATAATTATACTTATTACTTATATTGTTAGCCGTATAACGTGCATTATTACCCATATTATGCAGTTATTATCGCTAGAACTGTAATAATTATACTTATTACTTATATTATTATCAATATAACATGCATTAGTAGCCATATAATGCAGTTATTATCGCTAGAACTGTAATAATCATACTTATTACTTATATTATTGGCAATATAACGTGCATTATTACCCATATAATGCAGTTATTATCGCCAGAACTGTAATAATTATACTTATTACTTATATTATTAGCAATATAACGTGCATTATTACCCATATAATGCAGTTGTTATCGCTAGAACTGTAATAATTATACTCATTACTTATATTATTATCAATATAACATGCATTATTACCCATATTATGCAGTTATTATCGCTAGAACTATAATAAATGTACTTACTACTTTTATTATCATCAATACAACATGCATTATTACCCATATTATGCAGTTATTATCGATAGAACTGTAATAAATGTACTTATTACCCTTATTATTATCAATATAACATGCACTATCTGCCATATTTTACTATTATTATCGCTAGAACTATAATAATTATACTTATTACTCCCGATATTATCAATATAACGTGCATTATTCGCCATATTGTACTATTATTATCGCTAGAACTATAATAATTATACTTATTACTCCCAATATTATCAATATAACATGCATTTTTAACCATATAATGCAGTTATTATCGCTGGATCTGTAATAATTATACTTGTTACTTATATTATTATCAATATAACATGCATTAGTAGCCATATAATGCAGTTATTATCGCTAGAACTGTAATAATCATACTTATTACTTATATTATTGGCAATATAACGTGCATTATTACCCATATAATGCAGTTATTATCGCCAGAACTGTAATAATTATACTTATTACTTATATTATTAGCAATATAACGTGCATTATTACCCATATAATGCAGTGATTATCGCTAGAACTGTAATAATTATACACATTACTTAAATTATTCTCAATATAACATGCATTATTACCCATATTATGCAGTTATAGTCGCTAGAACTATAATAAATATACTTATTACTTTTATTATTATCAATATAACATGCATTATTACCCATATTATGCAGTTATTATCGATAGAACTATAATAAATATACTTATTACTTTTATTATTATCAATATAACATGCATTATTACCCATATTATGCAGTTATTATCGATAGAACTGTACTAAATATACTTACTACTTTCATTATCATCAATATAACATGCATTATTACCCATATTATGCAGTTATTATCGATAGAACTATAATAAATATACTTATTACTCTTATTATTATTAATATAACATGCATTATTACCCACATACTGCAGTTATTATCGCCAGAACTGTAATAATTATACTTATTACTTATATTATTGTCAATATAACATGCATTATTACCCATATTATGCAGTGATTATCGCTAGAACTGTAATAATTATACTTATTACTTATATTATTATCAATATAACATGCATTATTACCCATGTTATGCAGTTATTATCGCTAGAACTATAATAAATATACGTATTACTTTTATTATCATCAATATAACATGCATCATTACCCATATTATGCAGTTATTATCGATAGAACTGTAATACATATACTTATTACTTTTATTATTATCAATAGAACATGCACTATTAGCCATATTTTACTATTATTATCGCTAGGACTATAATAATTACACTTATTACTTTTATTATTATCAATATAACATGCACTATTAGGCATATTGTACTATTATTATCGCTGGAACTATAATAATTATACTTATTACTCCCGATATTATCAATATAACATGCATTATTACCCATATAATGCAGTTATAATCGCTAGAACTATAATAAATATACGTATTACTTTTATTATCATCAATATAACATGCATTATTACTCATATTATGCAGTTATTATCGATAGAACTGTAATAAATATACTTATTACTTTTATTATTATCAATATAACATCCATTATTACCCAAATAATGCAGTTATTATCGCTAGAACTGTAATAATTATACTTATTACTTATATTATTAGCAATATAACGTGCATTATTACCCATATTATGCGGTTATTATCGATAGAACAATAATAAATATACTTATTACTTTTATTATTATCAATATAACATGCACTATTATCCATATTTTACTATTATTATCGCTTGAATTATAATAATTATACTTATTGCTTATATTATTAGCAATATAACGTGCATTATTACCCATATAATGCAGTTATTATCGCCAGAACTGCAATAATTATACTTATTACTTATATTATTATCAATATAACATGCATTATTACCCGTATAATGCAGTTATTATCGCTAGAACTGTAATAATTATACTTATTACTTATATTATTAGCAATATAACGTGCATTATTACCCATATAATGCAGTTGTTATCGCTAGAACTGTAATAAATATACTGACTACTTTCATTATCACCAATATAACATGCATTATTACCCATATTATGCAGTTATTATCCATAGAACTATAATAAATATACTTATTACTTTTATTATTATCAATATAACATGCATTATTACCCATATAATGCAGTTATTATCGCTAGAACTGTAATAAATATACTTACTACTTTCATTATCATCAATATAACATGCATTATTACCCATATTATGCAGTTATTATCCATAGAACTATAATAAATATACTTATTACTTTTACTATTATCAATATAACATGCATTATTACCCATATTATGCAGTTATTATCGATAGAACTGTACTAAATATACTTATTACTTTTATTACTATCAATATAACATGCACTATTAGCCATATTTTACTATTATTATCGCTAGAACTTTAATAATTATACTTATTACTCCCGATATTATCAATATAACGTGCATTATTCGCCATATTGTACTATTATTATCGCTAGAACTATAATAATTATACTTATTACTCCCAATATTATCAATATAACATGCATTTTTAACCATATAATGCAGTTATTATCGCTGGATCTGTAATAATTATACTTGTTACTTATATTATTATCAATATAACATGCATTAGTAGCCATATAATGCAGTTATTATCGCTAGAACTGTAATAATCATACTTATTACTTATATTATTGGCAATATAACGTGCATTATTACCCATATAATGCAGTTATTATCGCCAGAACTGTAATAATTATACTTATTACTTATATTATTAGCAATATAACGTGCATTATTACCCATATAATGCAGTTGTTATCGCTAGAACTGTAATAATTATACTCATTACTTATATTATTATCAATATAACATGCATTATTACCCATATTATGCAGTTATTATCGCTAGAACTATAATAAATGTACTTACTACTTTTATTATCATCAATACAACATGCATTATTACCCATATTATGCAGTTATTATCGATAGAACTGTAATAAATGTACTTATTACCCTTATTATTATCAATATAACATGCACTATCTGCCATATTTTACTATTATTATCGCTAGAACTATAATAATTATACTTATTACTCCCGATATTATCAATATAACGTGCATTATTCGCCATATTGTACTATTATTATCGCTAGAACTATAATAATTATACTTATTACTCCCAATATTATCAATATAACATGCATTTTTAACCATATAATGCAGTTATTATCGCTGGATCTGTAATAATTATACTTGTTACTTATATTATTATCAATATAACATGCATTAGTAGCCATATAATGCAGTTATTATCGCTAGAACTGTAATAATCATACTTATTACTTATATTATTGGCAATATAACGTGCATTATTACCCATATAATGCAGTTATTATCGCCAGAACTGTAATAATTATACTTATTACTTATATTATTAGCAATATAACGTGCATTATTACCCATATAATGCAGTTGTTATCGCTAGAACTGTAATAATTATACTCATTACTTATATTATTATCAATATAACATGCATTATTACCCATATTATGCAGTTATTATCGCTAGAACTATAATAAATGTACTTACTACTTTTATTATCATCAATATAACATGCATTATTACCCATATTATGCAGTTATTATCGATAGAACTGTAATAAATGTACTTATTACCCTTATTATTATCAATATAACATGCACTATCTGCCATATTTTACTATTATTATCGCTAGAACTATAATAATTATCCTTATTACTCCCGATATTATCAATATAACATGCATTATTAGCCATATTGTGCTAGTATTATCGCTAGAACTATAATAATTATACTTATTACTCCCGATATTATCAATATAACGTGCATTATTACCCCTATTATGCAGTTATTATCGCTAGAACTGTAATAATTATACTTATTACTTATATTATTATCAATATAACATGCATTATTACCCATATTATGCAGTTATTATCGATAGAACTGTAATAAATATACTTATTACTTTTATTATTATCAATATAACATGCACTATTAGCCATATTTTACTATTATTATCGCTAGAAATTTAATAATTATACTTATTACTCCCGATATTATCAATATAACGTGCATTATTCGCCATATTGTACTATTATTATCGCTAGAACTATAATAATTATACTTATTACTCCCAATATTATCAATATAACATGCATTTTTAACCATATAATGCAGTTATTATCGCTGGATCTGTAATAATTATACTTGTTACTTATATTATTATCAATATAACATGCATTATTACCCATATTATGCAGTTATTATCGCTAGAACTATAATAAATATACTTATTACTTTTATTATTATCAATATAACCTGCATTATTACCCATATACTGCAGTTATTATCGCCAGAACTGTAATAATTATACTTATTACATATATTATTATCAATATAACATGCATTATTACCCATATAATGCAGTTATTATCGCTAGAACTGTAATAATTATACTTATTACTTATATTATTAGCAATATAACGTGCATTATTACCCATATAATGCAGTTATTATCGCCAGAACTGTAATAATTATACTTATTATTTATATTATTATCAATATAACATGCATTATTACCCATATTATGCAGTTATTATCGCTAGAACTATAATAAATATACGTATTACTTTTATTATCATCAATATAACATGCATCATTACCCATATTATGCAGTTATTATCGATAGAACTGTAATAAATATACTTATTACTTTTATTATTATCAATATAACATGCACTATTAGCCATATTTTACTATTATTATCGCTAGAACTATAATAATTATACTTATTACTTATATTGTTAGCCGTATAACGTGCATTATTACCCATATTATGCAGTTATTATCGCTAGAACTGTAATAATTATACTTATTACTTATATTATTATCAATATAACATGCATTAGTAGCCATATAATGCAGTTATTATCGCTAGAACTGTAATAATCATACTTATTACTTATATTATTGGCAATATAACGTGCATTATTACCCATATAATGCAGTTATTATCGCCAGAACTGTAATAATTATACTTATTACTTATATTATTAGCAATATAACGTGCATTATTACCCATATAATGCAGTGATTATCGCTAGAACTGTAATAATTATACACATTACTTAAATTATTCTCAATATAACATGCATTATTACCCATATTATGCAGTTATAGTCGCTAGAACTATAATAAATATACTTATTACTTTTATTATTATCAATATAACATGCATTATTACCCATATTATGCAGTTATTATCGATAGAACTATAATAAATATACTTATTACTTTTATTATTATCAATATAACATGCATTATTACCAATATTATGCAGTTATTATCGATAGAACTGTACTAAATATACTTACTACTTTCATTATCATCAATATAACATGCATTATTACCCATATTATGCAGTTATTATCGATAGAACTATAATAAATATACTTATTACTCTTATTATTATTAATATAACATGCATTATTACCCACATACTGCAGTTATTATCGCCAGAACTGTAATAATTATACTTATTACTTATATTATTATCAATATAACATGCATTATTACCCATATTATGCAGTGATTATCGCTAGAACTGTAATAATTATACTTATTACTTATATTATTATCAATATAACATGCATTATTACCCATATTATGCAGTTATTATCGCTAGAACTATAATAAATATACGTATTACTTTTATTATCATCAATATAACATGCATCATTACCCATATTATGCAGTTATTATCGATAGAACTGTAATACATATACTTATTACTTTTATTATTATCAATAGAACATGCACTATTAGCCATATTTTACTATTATTATCGCTAGGACTATAATAATTACACTTATTACTTTTATTATTATCAATATAACATGCACTATTAGGCATATTGTACTATTATTATCGCTGGAACTATAATAATTATACTTATTACTCCCGATATTATCAATATAACATGCATTATTACCCATATAATGCAGTTATAATCGCTAGAACTATAATAAATATACGTATTACTTTTATTATCATCAATATAACATGCATTATTACTCATATTATGCAGTTATTATCGATAGAACTGTAATAAATATACTTATTACTTTTATTATTATCAATATAACATCCATTATTACCCAAATAATGCAGTTATTATCGCTAGAACTGTAATAATTATACTTATTACTTATATTATTAGCAATATAACGTGCATTATTACCCATATTATGCGGTTATTATCGATAGAACTATAATAAATATACTTATTACTTTTATTATTATCAATATAACATGCACTATTATCCATATTTTACTATTATTATCGCTTGAATTATAATAATTATACTTATTGCTTATATTATTAGCAATATAACGTGCATTATTACCCATATAATGCAGTTATTATCGCCAGAACTGCAATAATTATACTTATTACTTATATTATTATCAATATAACATGCATTATTACCCGTATAATGCAGTTATTATCGCTAGAACTGTAATAATTATACTTATTACTTATATTATTAGCAATATAACGTGCATTATTACCCATATAATGCAGTTATTATCGCCAGAACTGTAATAATTATACTTATTACTTATATTATTATCAATATAACATGCATTATTACCCATATTATGCAGTTATTATCGCTAGAACTATAATAAATATACGTATTACTTTTATTATCATCAATATAACATGCATCATTACCCATATTATGCAGTTATTATCGATAGAACTGTAATAAATATACTTACAACTTTCATTATCATCAATATAACATGCATTATTACCCATATTATGCAGTTATTATCGATAGAACTGTAATAAATATACTGATTACTTTTATTATTATCAATATAACATGCCGTATTACCCATATTATGCAGTTATTATCGATAGAACTGTAATAAATATACTTATTACTTTTATTATTATCAATATAACATGCACTATTAGCCATATTTTACTATTATTATCGCTAGAACTATAATAATTATACTTATTACTTATATTATTAGCAATATAACGTGCGTTATTACCCATATAATGCAGTTATTATCGCCAGAACTATAATAATTATACATATTACTTATATTATTAGCAATATAACGTGCGTTATTACCCATATAATGCAGTTATTATCGCCAGAACTGTAATAATTATACTTATTACTTATATTATTAGCAATATAACGTGCATTATTACCCATATTATGCAGTTATTATCGATAGAACTGTAATAAATATACTGATTACTTTTATTATTATCAATATAACATGCACTATTATCCATATTTTACTATTATTATCGCTTGAATTATAATAATTATACTTATTGCTTATATTATTAGCAATATAACGTGCATTATTACCCATATAATGCAGTTATTATCGCCAGAACTGCAATAATTATACTTATTACTTATATTATTATCAATATAACATGCATTATTACCCGTATAATGCAGTTATTATCGCTAGAACTGTAATAATTATACTTATTACTTATATTATTAGCAATATAACGTGCATTATTACCCATATAATGCAGTTATTATCGCCAGAACTGTAATAATTATACTTATTACTTATATTATTATCAATATAACATGCATTATTACCCATATTATGCAGTTATTATCGCTAGAACTATAATAAATATACGTATTACTTTTATTATCATCAATATAACATGCATCATTACCCATATTATGCAGTTATTATCGATAGAACTGTAATAAATATACTTACAACTTTCATTATCATCAATATAACATGCATTATTACCCATATTATGCAGTTATTATCGATAGAACTGTAATAAATATACTGATTACTTTTATTATTATCAATATAACATGCCGTATTACCCATATTATGCAGTTATTATCGATAGAACTGTAATAAATATACTTATTACTTTTATTATTATCAATATAACATGCACTATTAGCCATATTTTACTATTATTATCGCTAGAACTATAATAATTATACTTATTACTTATATTATTAGCAATATAACGCGCGTTATTACCCATATAATGCAGTTATTATCGCCAGAACTATAATAATTATACATATTACTTATATTATTAGCAATATAACGTGCGTTATTACCCATATAATGCAGTTATTATCGCCAGAACTGTAATAATTATACTTATTACTTATATTATTAGCAATATAACGTGCATTATTACCCATATTATGCAGTTATTATCGATAGAACTGTAATAAATATACTGATTACTTTTATTATTATCAATATAACATGCACTATTATCCATATTGTACTATTATTATCGCTAGAACTATAATAATTATACTTATTACTCCCGATATTATCAATATAACATGCATTATTAGCCATATTGTGCTAGTATTATCGCTAGAACTATAATAATTATACTTATTACTCCCGATATTATCAATATAACGTGCATTATTACCCCTATTATGCAGTTATTATCGCTAGAACTGTAATAATTATACTTATTACTTATATTAGTAGCAATATAACGTGCATTATTACCCATATTATGCAGTTATTATCGCTAGAACTGTAATAATTATACTTATTACTTATATTATTATCAATATAACATGCATTATTAGCCATATAATGCAGTTATTATCGCTAAAACTGTAATAATTATACTTATTACTTATATTATTGGCAATATAACGTGCATTATTACCCATATAATGCAGTTATTATCGCCAGAACTGTAATAATTATACTTATTACTTATATTATTATCAATATAACATGCATTATTACCCATATTATGCAGTTATTATCGCTAGAACTATAATAAATATACGTATTACTTTTATTATCATCAATATAACATGCATCATTACCCATATTATGCAGTTATTATCGATAGAACTGTAATACATATACTTATTACTTTTATTATTATCAATAGAACATGCACTATTAGCCATATTTTACTATTATTATCGCTAGGACTATAATAATTATACTTATAACTCCCAATATTATCAATATAACATGCATTATTACCCATATAATGCAGTTATTATCGCTAGAACTGTAATAAATATACTTACTACTTTCATTGTCATCAATATAACATGCATTATTACCCATATTATGCAGTTATTATCCATAGAACTATAATAAATATACTTATTACTTTTATTATTATCAATATAACATGCATTATTACCCATATTATGCAGTTATTATCGATAGAAGTATAATAAATATACTTATTACTTTTATTATTATCAATATAACAGGCACTCTTAGCCATATTTTACTATTATTATCGCTAGAACTATAATAATTATACTTATTACTTTTATTATTATCAATATAACATGCACTATTAGGCATATTGTACTATTATTATCGCTGGAACTGTAATAATTGTACTTATTACTCCCGATATTATCAATATAACATCCATTATTACCCAAATAATGCAGTTATTATCGCTAGAACTGTAATAATTATACTTATTACTTATATTATTCTCAATATAACATGCATTATTACCCATATTATGCAGTTATAATCGCTAGAACTATAATAAATATAGTTACTACTTTTATTATCATCAATATAACATGCATTATTACCCATATTATGCAGTTATTATCGCTAGAACTATAATAAATATACGTATTACTTTCATTATCATCAATATAACATGCATTAATACTCATATTATGCAGTTATTATCGATAGAACTGTAATAAATATACTTATTACTTTTATTATTATCAATATAACATGCACTATTAGCCATATTTTACTATTATTATCGCTAGAACTATAACAACTATACTTATTACTCCCGATATTATCAATATAACATGCATTATTAGCCATATTGTACTATTATTATCGCTAGAACTATAATAATTATACTTATTACTCCCGATATTATCAATATAACATGCATTATTACCCATATAATGCAGTTATTATCGCTAGAACTGTAATAATTATACTTATTACTTATATTGTTAGCAATATAACGTGCATTATTACCCATATTATGCAGTTATTATCGCTAGAACTGTAATAATTATACTTATTACTTATATTATTATCAATATAACATGCATTATTACCCATATTATGCAGTTATAATCGCTAGAACTATAATAAATATAGTTACTACTTTTATTATCATCAATATAACATGCATTATTACCCATATTATGCAGTTATTATCGATAGAACTATAATAAATATACTTATTACTCTTATTATTATTAATATAACATGCATTATTACCCACATACTGCAGTTATTATCGCCAGAACTGTAATAATTATACTTATTACTTATATTATTATCAATATAACATGCATTATTACCCATATTATGCAGTGATTATCGCTAGAACTGTAATAATTATACTTATTACTTATATTATTATCAATATAACATGCATTATTACCCATATTATGCAGTTATTATCGCTAGAACTATAATAAATATACGTATTACTTTTATTATCATCAATATAACATGCATCATTACCCATATTATGCAGTTATTATCGATAGAACTGTAATACATATACTTATTACTTTTATTATTATCAATAGAACATGCACTATTAGCCATATTTTACTATTATTATCGCTAGGACTATAATAATTACACTTATTACTTTTATTATTATCAATATAACATGCACTATTAGGCATATTGTACTATTATTATCGCTGGAACTATAATAATTATACTTATTACTCCCGATATTATCAATATAACATGCATTATTACCCATATAATGCAGTTATAATCGCTAGAACTATAATAAATATACGTATTACTTTTATTATCATCAATATAACATGCATTATTACTCATATTATGCAGTTATTATCGATAGAACTGTAATAAATATACTTATTACTTTTATTATTATCAATATAACATCCATTATTACCCAAATAATGCAGTTATTATCGCTAGAACTGTAATAATTATACTTATTACTTATATTATTAGCAATATAACGTGCATTATTACCCATATTATGCGGTTATTATCGATAGAACTATAATAAATATACTTATTACTTTTATTATTATCAATATAACATGCACTATTATCCATATTTTACTATTATTATCGCTTGAATTATAATAATTATACTTATTGCTTATATTATTAGCAATATAACGTGCATTATTACCCATATAATGCAGTTATTATCGCCAGAACTGCAATAATTATACTTATTACTTATATTATTATCAATATAACATGCATTATTACCCGTATAATGCAGTTATTATCGCTAGAACTGTAATAATTATACTTATTACTTATATTATTAGCAATATAACGTGCATTATTACCCATATAATGCAGTTATTATCGCCAGAACTGTAATAATTATACTTATTACTTATATTATTATCAATATAACATGCATTATTACCCATATTATGCAGTTATTATCGCTAGAACTATAATAAATATACGTATTACTTTTATTATCATCAATATAACATGCATCATTACCCATATTATGCAGTTATTATCGATAGAACTGTAATAAATATACTTACAACTTTCATTATCATCAATATAACATGCATTATTACCCATATTATGCAGTTATTATCGATAGAACTGTAATAAATATACTGATTACTTTTATTATTATCAATATAACATGCCGTATTACCCATATTATGCAGTTATTATCGATAGAACTGTAATAAATATACTTATTACTTTTATTATTATCAATATAACATGCACTATTAGCCATATTTTACTATTATTATCGCTAGAACTATAATAATTATACTTATTACTTATATTATTAGCAATATAACGTGCGTTATTACCCATATAATGCAGTTATTATCGCCAGAACTATAATAATTATACATATTACTTATATTATTAGCAATATAACGTGCGTTATTACCCATATAATGCAGTTATTATCGCCAGAACTGTAATAATTATACTTATTACTTATATTATTAGCAATATAACGTGCATTATTACCCATATTATGCAGTTATTATCGATAGAACTGTAATAAATATACTGATTACTTTTATTATTATCAATATAACATGCACTATTATCCATATTTTACTATTATTATCGCTTGAATTATAATAATTATACTTATTGCTTATATTATTAGCAATATAACGTGCATTATTACCCATATAATGCAGTTATTATCGCCAGAACTGCAATAATTATACTTATTACTTATATTATTATCAATATAACATGCATTATTACCCGTATAATGCAGTTATTATCGCTAGAACTGTAATAATTATACTTATTACTTATATTATTAGCAATATAACGTGCATTATTACCCATATAATGCAGTTATTATCGCCAGAACTGTAATAATTATACTTATTACTTATATTATTATCAATATAACATGCATTATTACCCATATTATGCAGTTATTATCGCTAGAACTATAATAAATATACGTATTACTTTTATTATCATCAATATAACATGCATCATTACCCATATTATGCAGTTATTATCGATAGAACTGTAATAAATATACTTACAACTTTCATTATCATCAATATAACATGCATTATTACCCATATTATGCAGTTATTATCGATAGAACTGTAATAAATATACTGATTACTTTTATTATTATCAATATAACATGCCGTATTACCCATATTATGCAGTTATTATCGATAGAACTGTAATAAATATACTTATTACTTTTATTATTATCAATATAACATGCACTATTAGCCATATTTTACTATTATTATCGCTAGAACTATAATAATTATACTTATTACTTATATTATTAGCAATATAACGTGCGTTATTACCCATATAATGCAGTTATTATCGCCAGAACTATAATAATTATACATATTACTTATATTATTAGCAATATAACGTGCGTTATTACCCATATAATGCAGTTATTATCGCCAGAACTGTAATAATTATACTTATTACTTATATTATTAGCAATATAACGTGCATTATTACCCATATTATGCAGTTATTATCGATAGAACTGTAATAAATATACTGATTACTTTTATTATTATCAATATAACATGCACTATTATCCATATTGTACTATTATTATCGCTAGAACTATAATAATTATACTTATTACTCCCGATATTATCAATATAACATGCATTATTAGCCATATTGTGCTAGTATTATCGCTAGAACTATAATAATTATACTTATTACTCCCGATATTATCAATATAACGTGCATTATTACCCCTATTATGCAGTTATTATCGCTAGAACTGTAATAATTATACTTATTACTTATATTAGTAGCAATATAACGTGCATTATTACCCATATTATGCAGTTATTATCGCTAGAACTGTAATAATTATACTTATTACTTATATTATTATCAATATAACATGCATTATTAGCCATATAATGCAGTTATTATCGCTAAAACTGTAATAATTATACTTATTACTTATATTATTGGCAATATAACGTGCATTATTACCCATATAATGCAGTTATTATCGCCAGAACTGTAATAATTATACTTATTACTTATATTATTATCAATATAACATGCATTATTACCCATATTATGCAGTTATTATCGCTAGAACTATAATAAATATACGTATTACTTTTATTATCATCAATATAACATGCATCATTACCCATATTATGCAGTTATTATCGATAGAACTGTAATACATATACTTATTACTTTTATTATTATCAATAGAACATGCACTATTAGCCATATTTTACTATTATTATCGCTAGGACTATAATAATTATACTTATAACTCCCAATATTATCAATATAACATGCATTATTACCCATATAATGCAGTTATTATCGCTAGAACTGTAATAAATATACTTACTACTTTCATTGTCATCAATATAACATGCATTATTACCCATATTATGCAGTTATTATCCATAGAACTATAATAAATATACTTATTACTTTTATTATTATCAATATAACATGCATTATTACCCATATTATGCAGTTATTATCGATAGAAGTATAATAAATATACTTATTACTTTTATTATTATCAATATAACAGGCACTCTTAGCCATATTTTACTATTATTATCGCTAGAACTATAATAATTATACTTATTACTTTTATTATTATCAATATAACATGCACTATTAGGCATATTGTACTATTATTATCGCTGGAACTGTAATAATTGTACTTATTACTCCCGATATTATCAATATAACATCCATTATTACCCAAATAATGCAGTTATTATCGCTAGAACTGTAATAATTATACTTATTACTTATATTATTCTCAATATAACATGCATTATTACCCATATTATGCAGTTATAATCGCTAGAACTATAATAAATATAGTTACTACTTTTATTATCATCAATATAACATGCATTATTACCCATATTATGCAGTTATTATCGCTAGAACTATAATAAATATACGTATTACTTTCATTATCATCAATATAACATGCATTAATACTCATATTATGCAGTTATTATCGATAGAACTGTAATAAATATACTTATTACTTTTATTATTATCAATATAACATGCACTATTAGCCATATTTTACTATTATTATCGCTAGAACTATAACAACTATACTTATTACTCCCGATATTATCAATATAACATGCATTATTAGCCATATTGTACTATTATTATCGCTAGAACTATAAAAATTATACTTATTACTCCCGATATTATCAATATAACATGCATTATTACCCATATAATGCAGCTATTATCGCTAGAACTGTAATAATTATACTTATTACTTATATTGTTAGCAATATAACGTGCATTATTACCCATATTATGCAGTTATTATCGCTAGAACTGTAATAATTATACTTATTACTTATATTATTATCAATATAACATGCATTATTACCCATATTATGCAGTTATAATCGCTAGAACTATAATAAATATAGTTACTACTTTTATTATCATCAATATAACATGCATTATTACCCATATTATGCAGTTATTATCGATAGAACTATAATAAATATACTTATTACATTTATTATTATCAATATAACATGCACTATTAGCCATATTTTACTATTATTATCGCTAGAATTATAATAATTATACTTATTACTTATATTATTAGCAATATAACGTGCATTATTACCCATATAATGCAGTTATTATCGCTAGAACTGTAATAATTATACTTATTACTTATATTATTCTCAATATAACATGCATTATAACCCATATTATGCAGTTATAATCGCTAGAACTATAATAAATATACGTATTACTTTTATTATTATCAATATAACATGCACTATTACCCATATTATGCAGTTATTATCGCTAAAACTGAAATAATTATACTTATTACTTATATTATTATCAATATAACATGCATTATTACCCATGTTATGCAGTTATTATCGCTAGAACTATAATAAATATACGTACTACTTTTATTATCATCAATATAACATGCATTATTACCAATATTATGCAGTTATTATCGCTAGAACTGTAGTAATTATACTTATTACTTTTATTATTATCAATATAACATGCATTATTACCCATGTTATGCAGTTATTATCGATAGAACTATAATAAATATACTTATTACTATTATTATTATCAATATAACATGCATTATTACCCATATTATGCAGTTATTATCGCTAGAACTCTAATAATTATACTTACTACATATTATTATCAATATAACATGCATTATTACCCATATTATGCAGTTACTATCGATAGAACTATAATATATATACGTATTACTTTTATTATCATCAATAAAACATGCATTATTACCAACATTATGCAGTTATTATCGATAGAACTGTAATAAATATACTTATTACTTTTATTATTATCAATATAACATGCATTATTACCCATATTATGCAGTTATTATCGCTAGAACTGTAATAATTATACTTATTACTTATATTATTAGCAATATAGCGTGCATTATTACCCATATAATGCAGTTATTATCGCCAGAACTGTAATAATTATACTTATTATTTATATTATTATCAATATAACATGCATTATTACCCATATTATGCAGTTATTATCGATAGAACTGTAATAAATATACTGATTACTTTTATTATTATCAATATAACATGCACTATTATCCATATTGTACTATTATTATCGCTAGAACTATAATAATTATACTTATTACTCCCGATATTATCAATATAACATGCATTATTAGCCATATTGTGCTAGTATTATCGCTAGAACTATAATAATTATACTTATTACTCCCGATATTATCAATATAACGTGCATTATTACCCCTATTATGCAGTTATTATCGCTAGAACTGTAATAATTATACTTATTACTTATATTAGTAGCAATATAACGTGCATTATTACCCATATTATGCAGTTATTATCGCTAGAACTGTAATAATTATACTTATTACTTATATTATTATCAATATAACATGCATTATTAGCCATATAATGCAGTTATTATCGCTAAAACTGTAATAATTATACTTATTACTTATATTATTGGCAATATAACGTGCATTATTACCCATATAATGCAGTTATTATCGCCAGAACTGTAATAATTATACTTATTACTTATATTATTATCAATATAACATGCATTATTACCCATATTATGCAGTTATTATCGCTAGAACTATAATAAATATACGTATTACTTTTATTATCATCAATATAACATGCATCATTACCCATATTATGCAGTTATTATCGATAGAACTGTAATACATATACTTATTACTTTTATTATTATCAATAGAACATGCACTATTAGCCATATTTTACTATTATTATCGCTAGGACTATAATAATTATACTTATAACTCCCAATATTATCAATATAACATGCATTATTACCCATATAATGCAGTTATTATCGCTAGAACTGTAATAAATATACTTACTACTTTCATTGTCATCAATATAACATGCATTATTACCCATATTATGCAGTTATTATCGATAGAACTGTAATAAATATACTTACAACTTTCATTATCATCAATATAACATGCATTATTACCCATATTATGCAGTTATTATCGATAGAACTGTAATAAATATACTGATTACTTTTATTATTATCAATATAACATGCCGTATTACCCATATTATGCAGTTATTATCGATAGAACTGTAATAAATATACTTATTACTTTTATTATTATCAATATAACATGCACTATTAGCCATATTTTACTATTATTATCGCTAGAACTATAATAATTATACTTATTACTTATATTATTAGCAATATAACGTGCGTTATTACCCATATAATGCAGTTATTATCGCCAGAACTATAATAATTATACATATTACTTATATTATTAGCAATATAACGTGCGTTATTACCCATATAATGCAGTTATTATCGCCAGAACTGTAATAATTATACATATTACTTATATTATTAGCAATATAACGTGCGTTATTACCCATATAATGCAGTTATTATCGCCAGAACTGTAATAATTATACTTATTACTTATATTATTAGCAATATAACGTGCATTATTACCCATATTATGCAGTTATTATCGATAGAACTGTAATAAATATACTGATTACTTTTATTATTATCAATATAACATGCACTATTATCCATATTGTACTATTATTATCGCTAGAACTATAATAATTATACTTATTACTCCCGATATTATCAATATAACATGCATTATTAGCCATATTGTGCTAGTATTATCGCTAGAACTATAATAATTATACTTATTACTCCCGATATTATCAATATAACGTGCATTATTACCCCTATTATGCAGTTATTATCGCTAGAACTGTAATAATTATACTTATTACTTATATTAGTAGCAATATAACGTGCATTATTACCCATATTATGCAGTTATTATCGCTAGAACTGTAATAATTATACTTATTACTTATATTATTATCAATATAACATGCATTATTAGCCATATAATGCAGTTATTATCGCTAAAACTGTAATAATTATACTTATTACTTATATTATTGGCAATATAACGTGCATTATTACCCATATAATGCAGTTATTATCGCCAGAACTGTAATAATTATACTTATTACTTATATTATTATCAATATAACATGCATTATTACCCATATTATGCAGTTATTATCGCTAGAACTATAATAAATATACGTATTACTTTTATTATCATCAATATAACATGCATCATTACCCATATTATGCAGTTATTATCGATAGAACTGTAATACATATACTTATTACTTTTATTATTATCAATAGAACATGCACTATTAGCCATATTTTACTATTATTATCGCTAGGACTATAATAATTATACTTATAACTCCCAATATTATCAATATAACATGCATTATTACCCATATAATGCAGTTATTATCGCTAGAACTGTAATAAATATACTTACTACTTTCATTGTCATCAATATAACATGCATTATTACCCATATTATGCAGTTATTATCCATAGAACTATAATAAATATACTTATTACTTTTATTATTATCAATATAACATGCATTATTACCCATATTATGCAGTTATTATCGATAGAAGTATAATAAATATACTTATTACTTTTATTATTATCAATATAACAGGCACTCTTAGCCATATTTTACTATTATTATCGCTAGAACTATAATAATTATACTTATTACTTTTATTATTATCAATATAACATGCACTATTAGGCATATTGTACTATTATTATCGCTGGAACTGTAATAATTGTACTTATTACTCCCGATATTATCAATATAACATCCATTATTACCCAAATAATGCAGTTATTATCGCTAGAACTGTAATAATTATACTTATTACTTATATTATTCTCAATATAACATGCATTATTACCCATATTATGCAGTTATAATCGCTAGAACTATAATAAATATAGTTACTACTTTTATTATCATCAATATAACATGCATTATTACCCATATTATGCAGTTATTATCGCTAGAACTATAATAAATATACGTATTACTTTCATTATCATCAATATAACATGCATTAATACTCATATTATGCAGTTATTATCGATAGAACTGTAATAAATATACTTATTACTTTTATTATTATCAATATAACATGCACTATTAGCCATATTTTACTATTATTATCGCTAGAACTATAACCACTATACTTATTACTCCCGATATTATCAATATAACATGCATTATTAGCCATATTGTACTATTATTATCGCTAGAACTATAATAATTATACTTATTACTCCCGATATTATCAATATAACATGCATTATTACCCATATAATGCAGTTATTATCGCTAGAACTGTAATAATTATACTTATTACTTATATTGTTAGCAATATAACGTGCATTATTACCCATATTATGCAGTTATTATCGCTAGAACTGTAATAATTATACTTATTACTTATATTATTATCATTATAACATGCATTATTACCCATATTATGCAGTTATAATCGCTAGAACTATAATAAATATAGTTACTACTTTTATTATCATCAATATAACATGCATTATTACCCATATTATGCAGTTATTATCGATAGAACTATAATAAATATACTTATTACATTTATTATTATCAATATAACATGCACTATTAGCCATATTTTACTATTATTATCGCTAGAATTATAATAATTATACTTATTACTTATATTATTAGCAATATAACGTGCATTATTACCCATATAATGCAGTTATTATCGCTAGAACTGTAATAATTATACTTATTACTTATATTATTCTCAATATAACATGCATTATAACCCATATTATGCAGTTATAATCGCTAGAACTATAATAAATATACGTATTACTTTTATTATTATCAATATAACATGCACTATTACCCATATTATGCAGTTATTATCGCTAAAACTGAAATAATTATACTTATTACTTATATTATTATCAATATAACATGCATTATTACCCATGTTATGCAGTTATTATCGCTAGAACTATAATAAATATACGTACTACTTTTATTATCATCAATATAACATGCATTATTACCAATATTATGCAGTTATTATCGCTAGAACTGTAGTAATTATACTTATTACTTTTATTATTATCAATATAACATGCATTATTACCCATGTTATGCAGTTATTATCGATAGAACTATAATAAATATACTTATTACTATTATTATTATCAATATAACATGCATTATTACCCATATTATGCAGTTATTATCGCTAGAACTCTAATAATTATACTTACTACATATTATTATCAATATAACATGCATTATTACCCATATTATGCAGTTACTATCGATAGAACTATAATATATATACGTATTACTTTTATTATCATCAATAAAACATGCATTATTACCAACATTATGCAGTTATTATCGATAGAACTGTAATAAATATACTTATTACTTTTATTATTATCAATATAACATGCATTATTACCCATATTATGCAGTTATTATCGCTAGAACTGTAATAATTATACTTATTACTTATATTATTAGCAATATAGCGTGCATTATTACCCATATAATGCAGTTATTATCGCCAGAACTGTAATAATTATACTTATTATTTATATTATTATCAATATAACATGCATTATTACCCATATTATGCAGTTATTATCGCTAGAACTATAATAAATATACGTATTACTTTTATTATCATCAATATAACATGCATCATTACCCATATTATGCAGTTATTATCTCTAGAACTGTAATAATTATACTTACTACTTATATTATTATCAATATAACGTGCATTATTACCCATATTATGCAGTTATTATCGATAGAACTGTAATAAATATACTTACTACTTTCATTGTCATCAATATAACATGCATTATTACCCATATTATGCAGTTATTATCCATAGAACTATAATAAATATACTTATTACTTTTATTATTATCAATATAACATGCATTATTACCCATATTATGCAGTTATTATCGATAGAAGTATAATAAATATACTTATTACTCCCGATATTATCAATATAACATGCATTATTAGCCATATTGTGCTAGTATTATCGCTAGAACTATAATAATTATACTTATTACTCCCGATATTATCAATATAACGTGCATTATTACCCCTATTATGCAGTTATTATCGCTAGAACTGTAATAATTATACTTATTACTTATATTAGTAGCAATATAACGTGCATTATTACCCATATTATGCAGTTATTATCGCTAGAACTGTAATAATTATACTTATTACTTATATTATTATCAATATAACATGCATTATTAGCCATATAATGCAGTTATTATCGCTAAAACTGTAATAATTATACTTATTACTTATATTATTGGCAATATAACGTGCATTATTACCCATATAATGCAGTTATTATCGCCAGAACTGTAATAATTATACTTATTACTTATATTATTATCAATATAACATGCATTATTACCCATATTATGCAGTTATTATCGCTAGAACTATAATAAATATACGTATTACTTTTATTATCATCAATATAACATGCATCATTACCCATATTATGCAGTTATTATCGATAGAACTGTAATACATATACTTATTACTTTTATTATTATCAATAGAACATGCACTATTAGCCATATTTTACTATTATTATCGCTAGGACTATAATAATTATACTTATAACTCCCAATATTATCAATATAACATGCATTATTACCCATATAATGCAGTTATTATCGCTAGAACTGTAATAAATATACTTACTACTTTCATTGTCATCAATATAACATGCATTATTACCCATATTATGCAGTTATTATCCATAGAACTATAATAAATATACTTATTACTTTTATTATTATCAATATAACATGCATTATTACCCATATTATGCAGTTATTATCGATAGAAGTATAATAAATATACTTATTACTTTTATTATTATCAATATAACAGGCACTCTTAGCCATATTTTACTATTATTATCGCTAGAACTATAATAATTATACTTATTACTTTTATTATTATCAATATAACATGCACTATTAGGCATATTGTACTATTATTATCGCTGGAACTGTAATAATTGTACTTATTACTCCCGATATTATCAATATAACATCCATTATTACCCAAATAATGCAGTTATTATCGCTAGAACTGTAATAATTATACTTATTACTTATATTATTCTCAATATAACATGCATTATTACCCATATTATGCAGTTATAATCGCTAGAACTATAATAAATATAGTTACTACTTTTATTATCATCAATATAACATGCATTATTACCCATATTATGCAGTTATTATCGCTAGAACTATAATAAATATACGTATTACTTTCATTATCATCAATATAACATGCATTAATACTCATATTATGCAGTTATTATCGATAGAACTGTAATAAATATACTTATTACTTTTATTATTATCAATATAACATGCACTATTAGCCATATTTTACTATTATTATCGCTAGAACTATAACAACTATACTTATTACTCCCGATATTATCAATATAACATGCATTATTAGCCATATTGTACTATTATTATCGCTAGAACTATAATAATTATACTTATTACTCCCGATATTATCAATATAACATGCATTATTACCCATATAATGCAGTTATTATCGCTAGAACTGTAATAATTATACTTATTACTTATATTGTTAGCAATATAACGTGCATTATTACCCATATTATGCAGTTATTATCGCTAGAACTGTAATAATTATACTTATTACTTATATTATTATCAATATAACATGCATTATTACCCATATTATGCAGTTATAATCGCTAGAACTATAATAAATATAGTTACTACTTTTATTATCATCAATATAACATGCATTATTACCCATATTATGCAGTTATTATCGATAGAACTATAATAAATATACTTATTACATTTATTATTATCAATATAACATGCACTATTAGCCATATTTTACTATTATTATCGCTAGAATTATAATAATTATACTTATTACTTATATTATTAGCAATATAACGTGCATTATTACCCATATAATGCAGTTATTATCGCTAGAACTGTAATAATTATACTTATTACTTATATTATTCTCAATATAACATGCATTATAACCCATATTATGCAGTTATAATCGCTAGAACTATAATAAATATACGTATTACTTTTATTATTATCAATATAACATGCACTATTACCCATATTATGCAGTTATTATCGCTAAAACTGAAATAATTATACTTATTACTTATATTATTATCAATATAACATGCATTATTACCCATGTTATGCAGTTATTATCGCTAGAACTATAATAAATATACGTACTACTTTTATTATCATCAATATAACATGCATTATTACCAATATTATGCAGTTATTATCGCTAGAACTGTAGTAATTATACTTATTACTTTTATTATTATCAATATAACATGCATTATTACCCATGTTATGCAGTTATTATCGATAGAACTATAATAAATATACTTATTACTATTATTATTATCAATATAACATGCATTATTACCCATATTATGCAGTTATTATCGCTAGAACTCTAATAATTATACTTACTACATATTATTATCAATATAACATGCATTATTACCCATATTATGCAGTTACTATCGATAGAACTATAATATATATACGTATTACTTTTATTATCATCAATAAAACATGCATTATTACCAACATTATGCAGTTATTATCGATAGAACTGTAATAAATATACTTATTACTTTTATTATTATCAATATAACATGCATTATTACCCATATTATGCAGTTATTATCGCTAGAACTGTAATAATTATACTTATTACTTATATTATTAGCAATATAGCGTGCATTATTACCCATATAATGCAGTTATTATCGCCAGAACTGTAATAATTATACTTATTATTTATATTATTATCAATATAACATGCATTATTACCCATATTATGCAGTTATTATCGCTAGAACTATAATAAATATACGTATTACTTTTATTATCATCAATATAACATGCATCATTACCCATATTATGCAGTTATTATCTCTAGAACTGTAATAATTATACTTACTACTTATATTATTATCAATATAACGTGCATTATTACCCATATTATGCAGTTATTATCGATAGAACTGTAATAAATATACTTACTACTTTCATTGTCATCAATATAACATGCATTATTACCCATATTATGCAGTTATTATCCATAGAACTATAATAAATATACTTATTACTTTTATTATTATCAATATAACATGCATTATTACCCATATTATGCAGTTATTATCGATAGAAGTATAATAAATATACTTATTACTTATATTATTCTCAATATAACATGCATTATAACCCATATTATGCAGTTATAATCGCTAGAACTATAATAAATATACGTATTACTTTTATTATTATCAATATAACATGCACTATTACCCATATTATGCAGTTATTATCGCTAAAACTGAAATAATTATACTTATTACTTATATTATTATCAATATAACATGCATTATTACCCATGTTATGCAGTTATTATCGCTAGAACTATAATAAATATACGTACTACTTTTATTATCATCAATATAACATGCATTATTACCAATATTATGCAGTTATTATCGCTAGAACTGTAGTAATTATACTTATTACTTTTATTATTATCAATATAACATGCATTATTACCCATGTTATGCAGTTATTATCGATAGAACTATAATAAATATACTTATTACTATTATTATTATCAATATAACATGCATTATTACCCATATTATGCAGTTATTATCGCTAGAACTCTAATAATTATACTTACTACATATTATTATCAATATAACATGCATTATTACCCATATTATGCAGTTACTATCGATAGAACTATAATATATATACGTATTACTTTTATTATCATCAATAAAACATGCATTATTACCCATATAATGCAGTTATTATCGCCAGAACTGTAATAAATATACTGATTACTTTTATTATTATCAATATAACATGCACTATTATCCATATTGTACTATTATTATCGCTAGAACTATAATAATTATACTTATTACTCCCGATATTATCAATATAACATGCATTATTAGCCATATTGTGCTAGTATTATCGCTAGAACTATAATAATTATACTTATTACTCCCGATATTATCAATATAACGTGCATTATTACCCCTATTATGCAGTTATTATCGCTAGAACTGTAATAATTATACTTATTACTTATATTAGTAGCAATATAACGTGCATTATTACCCATATTATGCAGTTATTATCGCTAGAACTGTAATAATTATACTTATTACTTATATTATTATCAATATAACATGCATTATTAGCCATATAATGCAGTTATTATCGCTAAAACTGTAATAATTATACTTATTACTTATATTATTGGCAATATAACGTGCATTATTACCCATATAATGCAGTTATTATCGCCAGAACTGTAATAATTATACTTATTACTTATATTATTATCAATATAACATGCATTATTACCCATATTATGCAGTTATTATCGCTAGAACTATAATAAATATACGTATTACTTTTATTATCATCAATATAACATGCATCATTACCCATATTATGCAGTTATTATCGATAGAACTGTAATACATATACTTATTACTTTTATTATTATCAATAGAACATGCACTATTAGCCATATTTTACTATTATTATCGCTAGGACTATAATAATTATACTTATAACTCCCAATATTATCAATATAACATGCATTATTACCCATATAATGCAGTTATTATCGCTAGAACTGTAATAAATATACTTACTACTTTCATTGTCATCAATATAACATGCATTATTACCCATATTATGCAGTTATTATCCATAGAACTATAATAAATATACTTATTACTTTTATTATTATCAATATAACATGCATTATTACCCATATTATGCAGTTATTATCGATAGAAGTATAATAAATATACTTATTACTTTTATTATTATCAATATAACAGGCACTCTTAGCCATATTTTACTATTATTATCGCTAGAACTATAATAATTATACTTATTACTTTTATTATTATCAATATAACATGCACTATTAGGCATATTGTACTATTATTATCGCTGGAACTGTAATAATTGTACTTATTACTCCCGATATTATCAATATAACATCCATTATTACCCAAATAATGCAGTTATTATCGCTAGAACTGTAATAATTATACTTATTACTTATATTATTCTCAATATAACATGCATTATTACCCATATTATGCAGTTATAATCGCTAGAACTATAATAAATATAGTTACTACTTTTATTATTATCAATATAACATGCACTATTACCCATATTATGCAGTTATTATCGCTAAAACTGAAATAATTATACTTATTACTTATATTATTATCAATATAACATGCATTATTACCCATGTTATGCAGTTATTATCGCTAGAACTATAATAAATATACGTACTACTTTTATTATCATCAATATAACATGCATTATTACCAATATTATGCAGTTATTATCGCTAGAACTGTAGTAATTATACTTATTACTTTTATTATTATCAATATAACATGCATTATTACCCATGTTATGCAGTTATTATCGATAGAACTATAATAAATATACTTATTACTATTATTATTATCAATATAACATGCATTATTACCCATATTATGCAGTTATTATCGCTAGAACTCTAATAATTATACTTACTACATATTATTATCAATATAACATGCATTATTACCCATATTATGCAGTTACTATCGATAGAACTATAATATATATACGTATTACTTTTATTATCATCAATAAAACATGCATTATTACCAACATTATGCAGTTATTATCGATAGAACTGTAATAAATATACTTATTACTTTTATTATTATCAATATAACATGCATTATTACCCATATTATGCAGTTATTATCGCTAGAACTGTAATAATTATACTTATTACTTATATTATTAGCAATATAGCGTGCATTATTACCCATATAATGCAGTTATTATCGCCAGAACTGTAATAATTATACTTATTATTTATATTATTATCAATATAACATGCATTATTACCCATATTATGCAGTTATTATCGCTAGAACTATAATAAATATAGGTATTACTTTTATTATCATCAATATAACATGCATCATTACCCATATTATGCAGTTATTATCTCTAGAACTGTAATAATTATACTTACTACTTATATTATTATCAATATAACATGCATTATTACCCATATTATGCAGTTATTATCGCTAGAACTCTAATAATTATACTTACTACTTATATTATTATCAATATAACATGCATTATTACCCATATAATGCAGTTATTATCGCTAGAACTGTAATAATTATACTTATTACTTATATTATTCCCAATATAACATGCATTATAACTTATATTATGCAGTTATAATCGCTAGAACTATAATAAATATACTTATTACTTTTATTATTATCAATATAACATGCATTATTACCCATATTATGCAGTTATTATCGCTAGAACTGTAATAATTATACTTATTACTTATATTATTATCAATATAACATGCATTATTACCCATGTTATGCAGTTATTATCGCTAGAACTATAATAAAAATACATACTACTTTTATTATCATCAATATAACATGCATTATTACCAATATTATGCAGTTATTATCTCTAGAACTGTAATAATTATACTTACTACATATTATTATCAATATAACATGCATTATTACCCATATTATGCAGTTACTATCGATAGAACTATAATATATATACGTATTACTTTTATTATCATCAATAAAACATGCATTATTACCAACATTATGCAGTTATTATCGATAGAACTGTAATAAATATACTTATTACTTTTATTATTATCAATATAACATGCATTATTACCCATATTATGCAGTTATTATCGCTAGAACTGTAATAATTATACTTATTACTTATATTATTATCAATATAACATGCATTATTACCCATGTTATGCAGTTATTATTGCTAGAACTATAATAAATATACGTACTACTTTTAGTATCATCAATATAACATGCATTATTACCAATATTATGCAGTTATTATCGCTAGAACTGTAATAATTATACTTACTACTTATATTATTATCAATATAACATGCATTATTACCCATATAATGCAGTTATTATCGCTAGAACTGTAATAATTATACTTATTACTTATATTATTCTCAATATAACATGCATTATAACCCATATTATGCAGTTATAATCGCTAGAACTATAATAAATATACGTATTACTTTTATTATTATCAATATAACATGCATTATTACCCATATTATGCAGTTATTATCGCTAAAACTGAAATAATTATACTTATTACTTATATTATTATCAATATAACATGCATTATTACCCATGTTATGCAGTTATTATCGCTAGAACTATAATAAATATACGTACTACTTTTATTATCATCAATATAACATGCATTATTACCAATATTATGCAGTTATTATCGATAGAACTGTAATAAATATACGTATTACTTTTATTATCATCAATAAAACATGCATTATTACCAACATTATGCAGTTATTATCGATAGAACTGTAATAAATATACTTATTACTTTTATTATTATCAATATAACATGCACTATTAGCCATATTTTACTATTATTATCGCTAGAACTATAATAATTACACTTATTACTCCCGATATTATCAATATAACATGCATTATTACGCATATAATGCAGTTATTATCGCTAGAACTGTAATAATTATACTTATTACTTTCATTATTCTCAATATAACATGCATGATTACCCATATTATGCAGTTATAATCGCTAGAACTATAATAAATATAGTTACTACTTTTATTATTATGCAGCTATTATCGATAGAACTATAATAAATATACTTATTACTTTTATTATTATCAATATAACATGCATTATTACCCATATTATGCAGTTATTATCGATAGAACTGTAATAAATATACTTATTACTTTTATTATTATCAATATAACATGCACTATTACCCATATTTTACTATTATTATCGCTAGAACTATAATAATTATACTTATTACTCCCGATATTATCAATATAACATGCATTATTACGCATATAATGCAGTTAATATCGCTAGAACTGTAATACTTATACTTATTACTTATATTATTCTCAATATAACATGCATTATAACTTATATTATGCAGTTATAATCGCTAGAACTATAATAAATATACTTATTACTTTAATTATTATCAATATAACATGCACTATTAGCCATATTTTACTATTATTACCGCTAGAACTATAAAAATTATACTTATTACTCCCGATATTATCAATATAACATGCATTATTAGCCATATTGTACTATTATTATTGCTAGAACTATAATAATTATACTTATTACTCCCGATATTATCAATATAACATGCATTATTACCCATATAATGCAGTTATTATCACCAGAACTGTAATAATTATACTTATTACTTATATTATTAGCAGTATAACGTGCATTATTACCCATATTATGCAGTTATTATCGCTAGAACTGTAATATTTATACTTATTACTTATATTATTATCAATATAACATGCATTATTACCCATATAATGCAGTTATTATCGCTACAACTGTAATAATTATACTTATTACTTATATTATTATCAATATAACATGCATTATTACCCATATTATGCAGTTATTATCGATAGAACTGTAATAATTATACTTATTACTTATATTATTAGCAATACAGCGTGCATTATTACCCATATAATGCAGTTATTATCGCCAGAACTGTAATAATTATACTTATTATTTATATTATTATCAATATAACATGCATTATTACCCATATTATGCAGTTATTATCGCTAGAACTATAATAAATATACGTATTACTTTTATTATCATCAATATAACATGCATCATTACCCATATTGTGCAGTTATTATCGATAGAACTGTAATAAATATACTTATTACTTTTATTATTATCAATAGAACATGCACTATTAGCCATATTTTACTATTACTATCGCTAGGACTATAATAATTATACTTATTACTCCCAATATTATCAATATAACATGCATTATGACCCATATAATGCAGTTATTATCGCTAGAACTGTAATAATTATACTTATTACTTATATTATTATCAATATAACATGCACTATTACCCATATTTTACTATTATAATCGATAGAACTATAATAAATATACTTATTACTATTATTATTATCAATATAACATGCATTATTGCCCATATTATGCAGTTATTATCGCTAGAACTGTAATAATTATATTTATTACTTATATTATTATCAATATAACATGCATTATTACCCATATTATGCAGTTATTATCGATAGAACTGTAATAAATATACTCATTACTTTTATTATTATCAATATAACATGCACTATTATCCATATTGTACTATTATTATCGCTAGAACTATAATAATTATACTTATTACTCCCGATATTATCAATATAACATGCATTATTACGCATATAATGCAGTTATTATCGCTAGAACTGTAATATTTATACTTATTACTTTAATTATTATCAATATAACATGCACTATTAGCCATATTTTACTATTATTACCGCTAGAACTATAAAAATTATACTTATTACTCCCGATATTATCAATATAACATGCATTATTAGCCATATTGTACTATTATTATTGCTAGAACTATAATAATTATACTTATTACTCCCGATATTATCAATATAACATGCATTATTACCCATATAATGCAGTTATTATCACCAGAACTGTAATAATTATACTTATTACTTATATTATTAGCAGTATAACGTGCATTATTACCCATATTATGCAGTTATTATCGCTAGAACTGTAATATTTATACTTATTACTTATATTATTATCAATATAACATGCATTATTACCCATATAATGCAGTTATTATCGCTACAACTGTAATAATTATACTTATTACTTATATTATTATCAATATAACATGCATTATTACCCATATTATGCAGTTATTATCGATAGAACTGTAATAATTATACTTATTACTTATATTATTAGCAATACAGCGTGCATTATTACCCATATAATGCAGTTATTATCGCCAGAACTGTAATAATTATACTTATTATTTATATTATTATCAATATAACATGCATTATTACCCATATTATGCAGTTATTATCGCTAGAACTATAATAAATATACGTATTACTTTTATTATCATCAATAAAACATGCATTATTACCAACATTATGCAGTTATTATCGATAGAACTGTAATAAATATACTTATTACTTTTATTATTATCAATATAACATGCATTATTACCCATACTATGCAGTTATTATCGCTAGAACTGTAATAATTATACTTATTACTTATATTATTATCAATATAACATGCATTATTACCCATGTTATGCAGTTATTATTGCTAGAACTATAATAAATATACGTACTACTTTTAGTATCATCAATATAACATGCATTATTACCAATATTATGCAGTTATTATCGCTAGAACTGTAATAATTATACTTACTACTTATATTATTATCAATATAACATGCATTATTACCCATATAATGCAGTTATTATCGCTAGAACTGTAATAATTATACTTATTACTTATATTATTCTCAATATAACATGCATTATAACCCATATTATGCAGTTATAATCGCTAGAACTATAATAAATATACGTATTACTTTTATTATTATCAATATAACATGCATTATTACCAATATTCTGCAGTTATTATCGATAGAACTGTAATAAATATACTTATTACTTTTATTATTATCAATATAACATGCACTATTAGCCATATTTTACTATTATTACCGCTAGAACTATAAAAATTATACTTATTACTCCCGATATTATCAATATAACATGCATTATTAGCCATATTGTACTATTATTATTGCTAGAACTATAATAATTATACTTATTACTCCCGATATTATCAATATAACATGCATTATTACCCATATAATGCAGTTATTATCACCAGAACTGTAATAATTATACTTATTACTTATATTATTAGCAGTATAACGTGCATTATTACCCATATTATGCAGTTATTATCGCTAGAACTGTAATATTTATACTTATTACTTATATTATTATCAATATAACATGCATTATTACCCATATAATGCAGTTATTATCGCTACAACTGTAATAATTATACTTATTACTTATATTATTATCAATATAACATGCATTATTACCCATATTATGCAGTTATTATCGATAGAACTGTAATAAATATACTCATTACTTTTATTATTATCAATAGAACATGCACTATTAGCCATATTTTACTATTACTATCGCTAGGACTATAATAATTATACTTATTACTCCCAATATTATCAATATAACATGCATTATGACCCATATAATGCAGTTATTATCGCTAGAACTGTAATAATTATACTTATTACTTATATTATTATCAATATAACATGCACTATTACCCATATTTTACTATTATAATCGATAGAACTATAATAAATATACTTATTACTATTATTATTATCAATATAACATGCATTATTGCCCATATTATGCAGTTATTATCGCTAGAACTGTAATAATTATATTTATTACTTATATTATTATCAATATAACATGCATTATTACCCATATTATGCAGTTATTATCGATAGAACTGTAATAAATATACTCATTACTTTTATTATTATCAATATAACATGCACTATTATCCATATTGTACTATTATTATCGCTAGAACTATAATAATTATACTTATTACTCCCGATATTATCAATATAACATGCATTATTACGCATATAATGCAGTTATTATCGCTAGAACTGTAATAATTATACTTATTACTTATATTATTATCAATATAACATGCATTATTACCCATATTATGCAGTTATTATCGATAGATCTATAATATATATACGTACTACTTTCATTATCATCAATAAGACATGCATTATTACCAACATTATGCAGTTATTATCGATAGAACTGTAATAAATATACTTATTACTTTTACTATTATCAATATAACATGCATTATTACCCATATTATGCAGTTATTATCGCTAGAACTGTAATAATTATACTTATTACTTATATTATTATCAATATAACATGCATTATTACCCATGTTATGCAGTTATTATTGCTAGAACTATAATAAATATACGTACTACTTTTATTATCATGAATATAACATGCATTATTACCAATATTATGCAGTTATGATCGCTAGAACTGTAATAATTATACTTACTACTTATATTATTATCAATATAACATGCATTATTACCCATATAATGCAGTTATTATCGCTAGAACTGTAATAATTATACTTATTACTTATATTATTAGCAATATAGCGTGCATTATTACCCATATAATGCAGTTATTATCGCCAGAACTGTAATAATTATACTTATTATTTATATTATTATCAATATAACATGCATTATTACCCATATTATGCAGTTATTATCGCTAGAACTATAATAAATATACGTATTACTTTTATTATCATCAATATAACATGCATCATTACCCATATTATGCAGTTATTATCTCTAGAACTGTAATAATTATACTTACTACTTATATTATTATCAATATAACATGCATTATTACCCATATTATGCAGTTATTATCGCTAGAACTCTAATAATTATACTTACTACTTATATTATTATCAATATAACATGCATTATTACCCATATAATGCAGTTATTATCGCTAGAACTGTAATAATTATACTTATTACTTATATTATTCCCAATATAACATGCATTATAACTTATATTATGCAGTTATAATCGCTAGAACTATAATAAATATACTTATTACTTTTATTATTATCAATATAACATGCATTATTACCCATATTATGCAGTTATTATCGCTAGAACTGTAATAATTATACTTATTACTTATATTATTATCAATATAACATGCATTATTACCCATGTTATGCAGTTATTATCGCTAGAACTATAATAAAAATACATACTACTTTTATTATCATCAATATAACATGCATTATTACCAATATTATGCAGTTATTATCTCTAGAACTGTAATAATTATACTTACTACATATTATTATCAATATAACATGCATTATTACCCATATTATGCAGTTACTATCGATAGAACTATAATATATATACGTATTACTTTTATTATCATCAATAAAACATGCATTATTACCAACATTATGCAGTTATTATCGATAGAACTGTAATAAATATACTTATTACTTTTATTATTATCAATATAACATGCATTATTACCCATATTATGCAGTTATTATCGCTAGAACTGTAATAATTATACTTATTACTTATATTATTATCAATATAACATGCATTATTACCCATGTTATGCAGTTATTATTGCTAGAACTATAATAAATATACGTACTACTTTTAGTATCATCAATATAACATGCATTATTACCAATATTATGCAGTTATTATCGCTAGAACTGTAATAATTATACTTACTACTTATATTATTATCAATATAACATGCATTATTACCCATATAATGCAGTTATTATCGCTAGAACTGTAATAATTATACTTATTACTTATATTATTCTCAATATAACATGCATTATAACCCATATTATGCAGTTATAATCGCTAGAACTATAATAAATATACGTATTACTTTTATTATTATCAATATAACATGCATTATTACCAATATTCTGCAGTTATTATCGATAGAACTGTAATAAATATACTTATTACTTTTATTATTATCAATATAACATGCACTATTAGCCATATTTTACTATTATTACCGCTAGAACTATAAAAATTATACTTATTACTCCCGATATTATCAATATAACATGCATTATTAGCCATATTGTACTATTATTATTGCTAGAACTATAATAATTATACTTATTACTCCCGATATTATCAATATAACATGCATTATTACCCATATAATGCAGTTATTATCACCAGAACTGTAATAATTATACTTATTACTTATATTATTAGCAGTATAACGTGCATTATTACCCATATTATGCAGTTATTATCGCTAGAACTGTAATATTTATACTTATTACTTATATTATTATCAATATAACATGCATTATTACCCATATAATGCAGTTATTATCGCTACAACTGTAATAATTATACTTATTACTTATATTATTATCAATATAACATGCATTATTACCCATATTATGCAGTTATTATCGATAGAACTGTAATAATTATACTTATTACTTATATTATTAGCAATACCGCGTGCATTATTACCCATATAATGCAGTTATTATCGCCAGAACTGTAATAATTATACTTATTATTTATATTATTATCAATATAACATGCATTATTACCCATATTATGCAGTTATTATCGCTAGAACTATAATAAATATACGTATTACTTTTATTATCATCAATATAACATGCATCATTACCCATATTATGCAGTTATTATCGATAGAACTGTAATAAATATACTTATTACTTTTATTATTATCAATAGAACATGCACTATTAGCCATATTTTACTATTACTATCGCTAGGACTATAATAATTATACTTATTACTCCCAATATTATCAATATAACATGCATTATGACCCATATAATGCAGTTATTATCGCTAGAACTGTAATAATTATACTTATTACTTATATTATTATCTATATAACATGCACTATTACCCATATTTTACTATTATTATCGATAGAACTATAATAAATATACTTATTACTATTATTATTATCAATATAACATGCATTATTGCCCATATTATGCAGTTATTATCGCTAGAACTGTAATAATTATATTTATTACTTATATTATTATCAATATAATATGCATTATTACCCATATTATGCAGTTATTATCGATAGAACTGTAATAAATATACTCATTACTTTTATTATTATCAATATAACATGCACTATTATCCATATTGTACTATTATTATCGCTAGAACTATAATAATTATACTTATTACTCCCGATATTATCAATATAACATGCATTATTACCCATATAATGCAGTTATTATCGCTAGAACTGTAATAATTATACTTATTACTTATATTATTATCAATATAACATGCATTATTACCCATATTATGCAGTTATTATCGATAGATCTATAATATATATACGTACTACTTTCATTATCATCAATAAGACATGCATTATTACCAACATTATGCAGTTATTATCGATAGAACTGTAATAAATATACTTATTACTTTTACTATTATCAATATAACATGCATTATTACCCATATTATGCAGTTATTATCGCTAGAACTGTAATAATTATACTTATTACTTATATTATTATCAATATAACATGCATTATTACCCATGTTATGCAGTTATTATTGCTAGAACTATAATAAATATACGTACTACTTTTATTATCATCAATATAACATGCATTATTACCAATATTATGCAGTTATTATCGCTAGAACTGTAATAATTATACTTACTACTTATATTATTATCAATATAACATGCATTATTACCCATATAATGCAGTTATTATCGCTAGAACTGTAATAATTATACTTATTACTTATATTATTCTCAATATAACATGCATTATAACCCATATTATGCAGTTATAATCGCTAGAACTATAATAAATATACTTATTACTTTTATTATTATCAATATAACATGCATTATTACCCGTATTATGCAGTTATTATCGCTAGAACTATAATAAATATACGTATTACTTTTATTATCATCAATATAACATGCATCATTACCCATATTATGCAGTTATTATCGATAGAACTGTAATACATATACTTATTACTTTTATTATTATCAATAGAACATGCACTATTAGCCATATTTTACTATTATTATCGCTAGGACTATAATAATTATACTTATTACTCCCAATATTATCAATATAACATGCATTATTACCCATATAATGCAGTTATTATCGATAGATCTATAATATATATACGTACTACTTTCATTATCATCAATAAGACATGCATTATTACCAACATTATGCAGTTATTATCGATAGAACTGTAATAAATATACTTATTACTTTTACTATTATCAATATAACATGCATTATTACCCATATTATGCAGTTATTATCGCTAGAACTGTAATAATTATACTTATTACTTATATTATTATCAATATAACATGCATTATTACCCATGTTATGCAGTTATTATTGCTAGAACTATAATAAATATACGTACTACTTTTATTATCATCAATATAACATGCATTATTACCAATATTATGCAGTTATTATCGCTAGAACTGTAATAATTATACTTACTACTTATATTATTATCAATATAACATGCATTATTACCCATATAATGCAGTTATTATCGCTAGAACTATAATAAATATACTTATTACTTTTATTATTATCAATATAACATGCATTATTACCCATATTATGCAGTTATTATCGCTAGAACTGTAATAATTATACTTATTACTTATATTATTATCAATATAACATGCATTATTACCCGTATTATGCAGTTATTATCGCTAGAACTATAATAAATATACGTATTACTTTTATTATCATCAATATAACATGCATCATTACCCATATTATGCAGTTATTATCGCTAGAACTATAATAAATATACGTATTACTTTTATTATCATCAATATAACATGCATCATTACCCATATTATGCAGTTATTATCGATAGAACTGTAATACATATACTTATTACTTTTATTATTATCAATAGAACATACACTATTAGCCATATTTTACTATTATTATCGCTAGGACTATAATAATTATACTTATTACTCCCAATATTATCAATATAACATGCATTATTACCCATATAATGCAGTTATTATCGCTAGATCTGTAATAAATATACTTACTACTTTCATTATCACCAATATAACATGCATTATTACCCATATTATGCAGTTATTATCCATAGAACTATAATAAATATACTTATTACTTTTATTATTATCAATATAACATGCATTATTACCCATATAATGCAGTTATTATCGCTAGAACTCTAATAATTATACTTATTACTTATATTATTAGCAATATAACCTGCATTATTACCCATATAATGCAGTTATTACCGCCAGAACTGTAATAATTATACTTATTACATATATTATTATCAATATAACATGCATTATTAGCCATATAATGCTGTTATTATCGCTAGAACTATAATAAATAAGCGTATTACTTTTATTATCATCAATATAACATGCATTATTACCCATATAATGCAGTTATTATCGCTAGAACTGTAATAAATATACTTACTATTTTCATTATCATCAATATAACATGCATTATTACCCATATTATGCAGTTATTATCCATGGAACTATAATAAATATACTTATTACTTTTATTATTATCAATATAACATGCATTATTACGCATATAATGCAGTTATTATCGCTAGAAATGTAATAAATATACTTGCAACTTTCATTATCATCAATATAACATGCATTATTACCCATATTACGCAGTTATTATCGATAGAACTGTAATAAATATACTTATTACTTTTATTATTATCAATAGAACATGCACTATTAGCCATATTTTACTATTACTATCGCTAGGACTATAATAATTATACTTATTACTCCCAATATTATCAATATAACATGCATTACGACCCATATAATGCAGTTATTATCGCTAGAACTGTAATAATTATACTTATTACTTATATTATTATCAATATAACATGCATTATTACCCATATAATGCAGTTATTATCGCTAGAAATGTAATAAATATATTTACTACTTTCATTATCATCAATATAACATGCATTATTACCCATATTATGCAGTTATTATCGCTAGAACTATAATAAATATACGTATTACTTTTATTATCATCAATATAACATGCATTATTACCCATATTATGCAGTTATTATCGATAGAACTGTAATACATATACTTATTACTTTTATTATTATCAATAGAACATACACTATTAGCCATATTTTACTATTATTATCGCTAGGACTATAATAATTATACTTATTACTCCCAATATTATCAATATAACATGCATTATTACCCATATAATGCAGTTATTATCGCTAGATCTGTAATAAATATACTTACTACTTTCATTATCACCAATATAACATGCATTATTACCCATATTATGCAGTTATTATCCATAGAACTATAATAAATATACTTATTACTTTTATTATTATCAATATAACATGCATTATTACCCATATAATGCAGTTATTATCGCTAGAACTGTAATAATTATACTTATTACTTATATTATTAGCAATATAACCTGCATTATTACCCATATAATGCAGTTATTACCGCCAGAACTGTAATAATTATACTTATTACATATATTATTATCAATATAACATGCATTATTAGCCATATAATGCTGTTATTATCGCTAGAACTATAATAAATAAGCGTATTACTTTTATTATCATCAATATAACATGCATTATTACCCATATAATGCAGTTATTATCGCTAGAACTGTAATAAATATACTTACTATTTTCATTATCATCAATATAACATGCATTATTACCCATATTATGCAGTTATTATCCATGGAACTATAATAAATATACTTATTACTTTTATTATTATCAATATAACATGCATTATTACGCATATAATGCAGTTATTATCGCTAGAAATGTAATAAATATACTTGCAACTTTCATTATCATCAATATAACATGCATTATTACCCATATTACGCAGTTATTATCGATAGAACTGTAATAAATATACTTATTACTTTTATTATTATCAATAGAACATGCACTATTAGCCATATTTTACTATTACTATCGCTAGGACTATAATAATTATACTTATTACTCCCAATATTATCAATATAACATGCATTACGACCCATATAATGCAGTTATTATCGCTAGAACTGTAATAATTATACTTATTACTTATATTATTATCAATATAACATGCATTATTACCCATATAATGCAGTTATTATCGCTAGAACTGTAATAAATATATTTACTACTTTCATTATCATCAATATAACATGCATTATTACCCATATTATGCAGTTATTATCGCTAGAACTATAATAAATATACGTATTACTTTTATTATCATCAATATAACATGCATTATTACCCATATTATGCAGTTATTATCGATAGACCTGTAATACATATACTTATTACTTTTATTATTATCAATAGAACATACACTATTAGCCATATTTTACTATTATTATCGCTAGGACTATAATAATTATACTTATTACTCCCAATATTATCAATATAACATGCATTATTACCCATATAATGCAGTTATTATCGCTAGATCTGTAATAAATATACTTACTACTTTCATTATCACCAATATAACATGCATTATTACCCATATTATGCAGTTATTATCCATAGAACTATAATAAATATACTTATTACTTTTATTATTATCAATATAACATGCATTATTACCCATATAATGCAGTTATTATCGCTAGAACTGTAATAATTATACTTATTACTTATATTATTAGCAATATAACCTGCATTATTACCCATATAATGCAGTTATTACCGCCAGAACTGTAATAATTATACTTATTACATATATTATTATCAATATAACATGCATTATTAGCCATATAATGCTGTTATTATCGCTAGAACTATAATAAATAAGCGTATTACTTTTATTATCATCAATATAACATGCATTATTACCCATATAATGCAGTTATTATCGCTAGAACTGTAATAAATATACTTACTATTTTCATTATCATCAATATAACATGCATTATTACCCATATTATGCAGTTATTATCCATGGAACTATAATAAATATACTTATTACTTTTATTATTATCAATATAACATGCATTATTACGCATATAATGCAGTTATTATCGCTAGAAATGTAATAAATATACTTGCAACTTTCATTATCATCAATATAACATGCATTATTACCCATATTACGCAGTTATTATCGATAGAACTGTAATAAATATACTTATTACTTTTATTATTATCAATAGAACATGCACTATTAGCCATATTTTACTATTACTATCGCTAGGACTATAATAATTATACTTATTACTCCCAATATTATCAATATAACATGCATTACGACCCATATAATGCAGTTATTATCGCTAGAACTGTAATAATTATACTTATTACTTATATAATTATCAATATAACATGCATTATTACCCATATAATGCAGTTATTATCGCTAGAACTGTAATAAATATATTTACTACTTTCATTATCATCAATATAACATGCATTATTACCCATATTATGCAGTTATTATCGCTAGAACTATAATAAATATACGTATTACTTTTATTATCATCAATATAACATGCATTATTACCCATATTATGCAGTTATTATCGATAGAACTGTAATACATATACTTATTACTTTTATTATTATCAATAGAACATACACTATTAGCCATATTTTACTATTATTATCGCTAGGACTATAATAATTATACTTATTACTCCCAATATTATCAATATAACATGCATTATTACCCATATAATGCAGTTATTATCGCTAGATCTGTAATAAATATACTTACTACTTTCATTATCACCAATATAACATGCATTATTACCCATATTATGCAGTTATTATCCATAGAACTATAATAAATATACTTATTACTTTTATTATTATCAATATAACATGCATTATTACCCATATAATGCAGTTATTATCGCTAGAACTGTAATAATTATACTTATTACTTATATTATTAGCAATATAACCTGCATTATTACCCATATAATGCAGTTATTACCGCCAGAACTGTAATAATTATACTTATTACATATATTATTATCAATATAACATGCATTATTAGCCATATAATGCTGTTATTATCGCTAGAACTATAATAAATAAGCGTATTACTTTTATTATCATCAATATAACATGCATTATTACCCATATAATGCAGTTATTATCGCTAGAACTGTAATAAATATACTTACTATTTTCATTATCATCAATATAACATGCATTATTACCCATATTATGCAGTTATTATCCATGGAACTATAATAAATATACTTATTACTTTTATTATTATCAATATAACATGCATTATTACGCATATAATGCAGTTATTATCGCTAGAAATGTAATAAATATACTTGCAACTTTCATTATCATCAATATAACATGCATTATTACCCATATTACGCAGTTATTATCGATAGAACTGTAATAAATATACTTATTACTTTTATTATTATCAATAGAACATGCACTATTAGCCATATTTTACTATTACTATCGCTAGGACTATAATAATTATACTTATTACTCCCAATATTATCAATATAACATGCATTACGACCCATATAATGCAGTTATTATCGCTAGAACTGTAATAATTATACTTATTACTTATATTATTATCAATATAACATGCATTATTACCCATATAATGCAGTTATTATCGCTAGAACTGTAATAATTATACTTATTACTTATATTATTAGCAATATAACGTGCATTATAACCCATATAATGCAGTTATTATCGCCAGAACTGTAATAATTATACTTATTATTTATATTATTATCAATATAACATGCATTATTACCCATATTATGCAGTTATTATCGCTAGAACTATAATAAATATACGTATTACTTTTATTATCATCAATATAACATGCATGATTACCCATATTATGCAGTTATTATCGATAGAACTGTAATAAATATACGTATTACTTTTATTATCATCAATATAACATGCATCATTACCCATATTATGCAGTTATTATCGATAGAACTGTAATAAATATACTTATTACTTTTATTATTATCAATAGAACATGCACTATTAGCCATATTTTACTATTACTATCGCTAGGACTATAATAATTATACTTATTACTCCCAATATTATCAATATAACATGCATTACGACCCATATAATGCAGTTATTATCGCTAGAACTGTAATAATTATACTTATTACTTATATTATTATCAATATAACATGCATTATTACCCATATAATGCAGTTATTATCGCTAGAACTGTAATAAATATATTTACTACTTTCATTATCATCAATATAACATGCATTATTACCCATATTATGCAGTTATTATCGCTAGAACTATAATAAATATACGTATTACTTTTATTATCATCAATATAACATGCATTATTACCCATATTATGCAGTTATTATCGATAGAACTGTAATACATATACTTATTACTTTTATTATTATCAATAGAACATACACTATTAGCCATATTTTACTATTATTATCGCTAGGACTATAATAATTATACTTATTACTCCCAATATTATCAATATAACATGCATTATTACCCATATAATGCAGTTATTATCGCTAGATCTGTAATAAATATACTTACTACTTTCATTATCACCAATATAACATGCATTATTACCCATATTATGCAGTTATTATCCATAGAACTATAATAAATATACTTATTACTTTTATTATTATCAATATAACATGCATTATTACCCATATAATGCAGTTATTATCGCTAGAACTGTAATAATTATACTTATTACTTATATTATTAGCAATATAACCTGCATTATTACCCATATAATGCAGTTATTACCGCCAGAACTGTAATAATTATACTTATTACATATATTATTATCAATATAACATGCATTATTAGCCATATAATGCTGTTATTATCGCTAGAACTATAATAAATAAGCGTATTACTTTTATTATCATCAATATAACATGCATTATTACCCATATAATGCAGTTATTATCGCTAGAACTGTAATAAATATACTTACTATTTTCATTATCATCAATATAACATGCATTATTACCCATATTATGCAGTTATTATCCATGGAACTATAATAAATATACTTATTACTTTTATTATTATCAATATAACATGCATTATTACGCATATAATGCAGTTATTATCGCTAGAAATGTAATAAATATACTTGCAACTTTCATTATCATCAATATAACATGCATTATTACCCATATTACGCAGTTATTATCGATAGAACTGTAATAAATATACTTATTACTTTTATTATTATCAATAGAACATGCACTATTAGCCATATTTTACTATTACTATCGCTAGGACTATAATAATTATACTTATTACTCCCAATATTATCAATATAACATGCATTACGACCCATATAATGCAGTTATTATCGCTAGAACTGTAATAATTATACTTATTACTTATATTATTATCAATATAACATGCATTATTACCCATATAATGCAGTTATTATCGCTAGAACTGTAATAATTATACTTATTACTTATATTATTAGCAATATAACGTGCATTATAACCCATATAATGCAGTTATTATCGCCAGAACTGTAATAATTATACTTATTATTTATATTATTATCAATATAACATGCATTATTACCCATATTATGCAGTTATTATCGCTAGAACTATAATAAATATACGTATTACTTTTATTATCATCAATATAACATGCATGATTACCCATATTATGCAGTTATTATCGATAGAACTGTAATAAATATACGTATTACTTTTATTATCATCAATATAACATGCATCATTACCCATATTATGCAGTTATTATCGATAGAACTGTAATAAATATACTTATTACTTTTATTATTATCAATAGAACATGCACTATTAGCCATATTTTACTATTACTATCGCTAGGACTATAATAATTATACTTATTACTCCCAATATTATCAATATAACATGCATTACGACCCATATAATGCAGTTATTATCGCTAGAACTGTAATAATTATACTTATTACTTATATTATTATCAATATAACATGCATTATTACCCATATAATGCAGTTATTATCGCTAGAACTGTATTAATTATACTTATTACTTATATTATTAGCAATATAACGTGCATTTTTACCCATATAATGCAGTTATTATCGCCAGAACTGTAATAATTATACTTATTATTTATATTATTATCAATATAACATGCATTATTACCCATATTATGCAGTTATTATCGCTAGAACTATAATAAATATACGTATTACTTTTATTATCATCAATATAACATGCATCATTACCCATATTATGCAGTTATTATCGATAGAACTGTAATAAATATACTTATTACTGTTATTATTATCAATATAACATGCACTATTAGCCATATTTTACTATTATTATCGCTAGAACTATAATAATTATACTTATTACTTATATAATTAGCAATATAACGTGCGTTATTACCCATATAATGCAGTTATTATCGCCAGAACTGTAATAATTATACTTATTACTTATATTATTATAAATATAACATGCATTATTACCCATATTATGCAGTTATTATCGCTAGAACTATAATAAATATACGTATTACTTTTATTATCATCAATATAACATGCATTATTACCCATATTATGCAGTTATTATCGATAGAACTGTAATACATATACTTATTACTTTTATTATTATCAATATAACATGCACTATTAGGCATATTGTACTATTATTATCGCTGGAACTATAATAATTATACTTATTACTCCCGATATTATCAATATAACATGCATTATTACCCATATAATGCAGTTATAATCGCTAGAACTATAATAAATATACGTATTACTTTTATTATCATCAATATAACATGCATTATTACCCATATTATGCAGTTATTATCGATAGAACTGTAATAAATATACTTATTACTTTTATTATTATCAATATAACATGCACTATTATCCATATTTTACTATTATTATCGCTAGTATTATAATAATTATACTTATTGCTTATATTATTCGCAATATAACGTGCATTATTACCCATATAATGCAGTTATTATCGCCAGAACTGTAATAATTATACTTATTACTTATATTATTATCAATATAACATGCATTATTACCCATATAATGCAGTTATTATCGCTAGAACTGTAATAATTATACTTATTACTTATATTATTAGCAATATAACGTGCATTATTGCCCATATAATGCAGTTATTATCGCCAGAACTGTAATAATTATAATTATTATTTATATTATTATCAATATAACATGCATTATTACCCATATTATGCAGTTATTATCGCTAGAACTATAATAAATAAGCGTATTACTTTTATTATCATCAATATAACATGCATCATTACCCATATTATGCAGTTATTATCGATAGAACTGTAATAAATATACTTATTACTGTTATTATTATCAATATAACATGCACTATTACCCATATTTTACTATTATTATCGCTAGAACTATAATAATTATACTTATTACTTATATTATTAGCAATATAACGTGCGTTATTACCCATATAATGCAGTTATTATCGCCAGAACTGTAATAATTATACTTATTACTTATATTATTATAAATATAACATGCATTATTACCCATATTATGCAGTTATTATCGCTAGAACTATAATAAATATACGTATTACTTTTATTATCATCAATATAACATGCATTATTACCCATATTATGCAGTTATTATCGATAGAACTGTAATACATATACTTATTACTTTTATTATTATCAATACAACATGCACTATTAGGCATATTGTACTATTATTATCGCTGGAACTATAATAATTATACTTATTGCTCCCGATATTATCAATATAACATGCATTATTACCCATATAATGCAGTTATAATCGCTAGAACTATAATAAATATACGTATTACTTTTATTATCATCAATATAACATGCATTATTACCCATATTATGCAGTTATTATCGATAGAACTGTAATAAATATACTTATTACTTATATTATTAGCAATATAACGTGCGTTATTACCCATATAATGCAGTTATTATCGCCAGAACTGTAATAATTATACTTATTACTTATATTATTATAAATATAACATGCATTATTACCCATATTATGCAGTTATTATCGCTAGAACTATAATAAATATACGTATTACTTTTATTATCATCAATATAACATGCATTATTACCCATATTATGCAGTTATTATCGATAGAACTGTAATACATATACTTATTACTTTTATTATTATCAATACAACATGCACTATTAGGCATATTGTACTATTATTATCGCTGGAACTATAATAATTATACTTATTACTCCCGATATTATCAATATAACATGCATTATTACCCATATAATGCAGTTATAATCGCTAGAACTATAATAAATATACGTATTACTTTTATTATCATCAATATAACATGCATTATTACCCATATTATGCAGTTATTATCGATAGAACTGTAATAAATATACTTATTACTTATATTATTATCAATATAACATGCATTATTACCCATATAATGCAGTTATTATCGCTAGAACTGTAATAATTATACTTATTACTTTTATTATTATCAATATAACATGCATTATTACCCATATTATGCAGTTATTATCGATAGAAGTATAATAAATATACTTATTACTTTTATTATTATCAATATAACAGGCACTCTTAGCCATATTTTACTATTATTATCGCTAGAACTATAATAATTATACTTGTTACTTTTATTATTATCAATATAACATGCACTATTAGGCATATTGTACTATTATTATCGCTGGAACTGTAATAATTGTACTTATTACTCCCGATATTATCAATATAACATCCATTATTACCCAAATAATGCAGTTATTATCGCTAGAACTGTAATAATTATACTTATTACTTATATTATTAGCAATATAACGTGCATTATTACCCATATTATGCGGTTATTATCGATAGAACTATAATAAATATACTTATTACTTTTATTATTATCAATATAACATGCACTATTATCCATATTGTACTATTATTATCGCTAGAACTATAATAATTATACTTATTACTCCCGATATTATCAATATAACATGCATTATTAGCCATATTGTGCTAGTATTATCGCTAGAACTATAATAATTATAGTTATTACTCCCGATATTATCAATATAACGTGCATTATTACCCCTATTATGCAGTTATTATCGCTAGAACTGTAATAATTATACTTATTACTTATATTATTATCAATATAACATGCATTATTACCCATATAATGCAGTTATTATCGCTAGAACTGTAATAATTATACTTATTACTTATATTATTAGCAATATAACGTGCATTATTACACATATTATGCAGTTATTATCGCTAGAACTATAATAAATATACTTATTACTTTTATTATTATCAATATAACATGCATTATTACCTATATTATGCAGTTATTATTGCTAGAACTATAATAAATATACTTATTACTCCCGATATTGTCAATATAACATCCATTATTACCCATATAATGCAGTTATTATCGCTAGAACTGTAATAATTATACTTATCACTTATATTATTATCAATATAACATGCATTATTACCCATATTATGCAGTTATTATCGCTAGAACTATAATAAATATACGTATTACTTTTGTTATCATCAATATAACATGCATTATTACCCATATTATGCAGTTATTATCGATAGAACTGTAATAAATATACTTATTACTTTTATTATTATCAATATAACATGCACTATTAGCCATATTTTGCTATTATTATCGCTAGAACTATAATAATTATACTTATTACTCCCAATATTATCAATATAACATGCATTATTACCCATATTATGCAGTTATTATCGCTAGAACTATAATAAATATACTTATTACTCCCGACATTATCAATATAACATCCATTATTACCCATATAATGCAGTTATTATCGCTAGAACTGTAATAAGTATACTTATTACTTATATTATTATCAATATAACATGCATTATTACCCATATTATGCAGTTATTATCGCTAAACTATAATAAATATACATATTACTTCTTTTATTATCAATATAACATGCATTATTACCTATATTATGCAGTTATTATCGCTAGAACTGTAATAATTATACTTATTACTTATATTATTATAAATATAACATGCATTATTACCCATATTATGCAGTTATTATCGCTAGAACTATAATAAATATACGTATTACTTTTATTATCATCAATATAACATGCATTATTACCCATATTATGCAGTTATTATCGATAGAACTGTAATAAATATACTTATTACTTTTATTATTATCAATATAACATGCACTATTATCCATATTTTACTATTATTATCGCTAGTATTATAATAATTATACTTATTGCTTATATTATTCGCAATATAACGTGCATTATTACCCATATAATGCAGTTATTATCGCCAGAACTGTAATAATTATACTTATTACTTATATTATTATCAATATAACATGCATTATTACCCATATAATGCAGTTATTATCGCTAGAACTGTAATAATTATACTTATTACTTATATTATTAGCAATATAACGTGCATTATTGCCCATATAATGCAGTTATTATCGCCAGAACTGTAATAATTATAATTATTATTTATATTATTATCAATATAACATGCATTATTACCCATATTATGCAGTTATTATCGCTAGAACTATAATAAATAAGCGTATTACTTTTATTATCATCAATATAACATGCATCATTACCCATATTATGCAGTTATTATCGATAGAACTGTAATAAATATACTTATTACTGTTATTATTATCAATATAACATGCACTATTACCCATATTTTACTATTATTATCGCTAGAACTATAATAATTATACTTATTACTTATATTATTAGCAATATAACGTGCGTTATTACCCATATAATGCAGTTATTATCGCCAGAACTGTAATAATTATACTTATTACTTATATTATTATAAATATAACATGCATTATTACCCATATTATGCAGTTATTATCGCTAGAACTATAATAAATATACGTATTACTTTTATTATCATCAATATAACATGCATTATTACCCATATTATGCAGTTATTATCGATAGAACTGTAATACATATACTTATTACTTTTATTATTATCAATACAACATGCACTATTAGGCATATTGTACTATTATTATCGCTGGAACTATAATAATTATACTTATTGCTCCCGATATTATCAATATAACATGCATTATTACCCATATAATGCAGTTATAATCGCTAGAACTATAATAAATATACGTATTACTTTTATTATCATCAATATAACATGCATTATTACCCATATTATGCAGTTATTATCGATAGAACTGTAATAAATATACTTATTACTTATATTATTAGCAATATAACGTGCGTTATTACCCATATAATGCAGTTATTATCGCCAGAACTGTAATAATTATACTTATTACTTATATTATTATAAATATAACATGCATTATTACCCATATTATGCAGTTATTATCGCTAGAACTATAATAAATATACGTATTACTTTTATTATCATCAATATAACATGCATTATTACCCATATTATGCAGTTATTATCGATAGAACTGTAATACATATACTTATTACTTTTATTATTATCAATACAACATGCACTATTAGGCATATTGTACTATTATTATCGCTGGAACTATAATAATTATACTTATTACTCCCGATATTATCAATATAACATGCATTATTACCCATATAATGCAGTTATAATCGCTAGAACTATAATAAATATACGTATTACTTTTATTATCATCAATATAACATGCATTATTACCCATATTATGCAGTTATTATCGATAGAACTGTAATAAATATACTTATTACTTATATTATTATCAATATAACATGCATTATTACCCATATAATGCAGTTATTATCGCTAGAACTGTAATAATTATACTTATTACTTTTATTATTATCAATATAACATGCATTATTACCCATATTATGCAGTTATTATCGATAGAAGTATAATAAATATACGTATTACTTTTGTTATCATCAATATAACATGCATTATTACCCATATTATGCAGTTATTATCGATAGAACTGTAATAAATATACTTATTACTTTTATTATTATCAATATAACATGCACTATTAGCCATATTTTGCTATTATTATCGCTAGAACTATAATAATTATACTTATTACTCCCAATATTATCAATATAACATGCATTATTACCCATATTATGCAGTTATTATCGCTAGAACTATAATAAATATACTTATTACTCCCGACATTATCAATATAACATCCATTATTACCCATATAATGCAGTTATTATCGCTAGAACTGTAATAAGTATACTTATTACTTATATTATTATCAATATAACATGCATTATTACCCATATTATGCAGTTATTATCGCTAAACTATAATAAATATACATATTACTTCTTTTATTATCAATATAACATGCATTATTACCTATATTATGCAGTTATTATCGCTAGAACTATAATAAATATACTTATTACTCCCGATATTATCAATATAACATCCATTATTACCCATATAATGCAGTTATTATCGCTAGAACTGTAATAATTATACTTATTACTTATATTATTATCAATATAACATGCATTATTACCCATATTATGCAGTCATTATCGATAGAACTATAATAAATGTACTTATTACTTTTATTATTATCAATATAACATGCACTATTAGCCATATTTTACTATTATTATCGCTAGAACTATAATAATTATACTTATTACTTATATAATTAGCAATATAACGTGCGTTATTACCCATATAATGCAGTTATTATCGCCAGAACTGTAATAATTATACTTATTACTTATATTATTATAAATATAACATGCATTATTACCCATATTATGCAGTTATTATCGCTAGAACTATAATAAATATACGTATTACTTTTATTATCATCAATATAACATGCATTATTACCCATATTATGCAGTTATTATCGATAGAACTGTAATACATATACTTATTACTTTTATTATTATCAATACAACATGCACTATTAGGCATATTGTACTATTATTATCGCTGGAACTATAATAATTATACTTATTGCTCCCGATATTATCAATATAACATGCATTATTACCCATATAATGCAGTTATAATCGCTAGAACTATAATAAATATACGTATTACTTTTATTATCATCAATATAACATGCATTATTACCCATATTATGCAGTTATTATCGATAGAACTGTAATAAATATACTTATTACTTATATTATTAGCAATATAACGTGCGTTATTACCCATATAATGCAGTTATTATCGCCAGAACTGTAATAATTATACTTATTACTTATATTATTATAAATATAACATGCATTATTACCCATATTATGCAGTTATTATCGCTAGAGCTATAATAAATATACGTATTACTTTTATTATCATCAATATAACATGCATTATTACCCATATTATGCAGTTATTATCGATAGAACTGTAATACATATACTTATTACTTTTATTATTATCAATACAACATGCACTATTAGGCATATTGTACTATTATTATCGCTGGAACTATAATAATTATACTTATTACTCCCGATATTATCAATATAACATGCATTGTTACCCATATAATGCAGTTATAATCGCTAGAACTATAATAAATATACGTATTACTTTTATTATCATCAATATAACATGCATTATTACCCATATTATGCAGTTATTATCGATAGAACTGTAATAAATATACTTATTACTTATATTATTATCAATATAACATGCATTATTACCCATATAATGCAGTTATTATCGCTAGAACTGTAATAATTATACTTATTACTTTTATTATTATCAATATAACATGCATTATTACCCATATTATGCAGTTATTATCGATAGAAGTATAATAAATATACTTATTACTTTTATTATTATCAATATAACAGGCACTCTTAGCCATATTTTACTATTATTATCGCTAGAACTATAATAATTATACTTGTTACTTTTATTATTATCAATATAACATGCACTATTAGGCATATTGTACTATTATTATCGCTGGAACTGTAATAATTGTACTTATTACTCCCGATATTATCAATATAACATCCATTATTACCCAAATAATGCAGTTATTATCGCTAGAACTGTAATAATTATACTTATTACTTATATTATTAGCAATATAACGTGCATTATTACCCATATTATGCGGTTATTATCGATAGAACTATAATAAATATACTTATTACTTTTATTATTATCAATATAACATGCACTATTATCCATATTGTACTATTATTATCGCTAGAACTATAATAATTATACTTATTACTCCCGATATTATCAATATAACATGCATTATTACCCATATAATGCAGTTATAATCGCTAGAACTATAATAAATATACGTATTACTTTTATTATCATCAATATAACATGCATTATTACCCATATCATGCAGTTATTATCGATAGAACTGTAATAAATATACTTATTACTTTTATTATTATCAATATAACATGCACTATTATCCATATTTTACTATTATTATCGCTAGTATTATAATAATTATACTTATTGCTTATATTATTCGCAATATAACGTGCATTATTACCCATATAATGCAGTTATTATCGCCAGAACTGTAATAATTATACTTATTACTTATATTATTAGCAATATAACGTGCATTATTGCCCATATAATGCAGTTATTATCGCCAGAACTGTAATAATTATAATTATTATTTATATTATTATCAATATAACATGCATTATTACCCATATTATGCAGTTATTATCGCTAGAACTATAATAAATAAGCGTATTACTTTTATTATCATCAATATAACATGCATCATTACCCATATTATGCAGTTATTATCGATAGAACTGTAATAAATATACTTATTACTGTTATTATTATCAATATAACATGCACTATTACCCATATTTTACTATTATTATCGCTAGAACTATAATAATTATACTTATTACTTATATTATTAGCAATATAACGTGCGTTATTACCCATATAATGCAGTTATTATCGCCAGAACTGTAATAATTATACTTATTACTTATATTATTATAAATATAACATGCATTATTACCCATATTATGCAGTTATTATCGCTAGAACTATAATAAATATACGTATTACTTTTATTATCATCAATATAACATGCATTATTACCCATATTATGCAGTTATTATCGATAGAACTGTAATACATATACTTATTACTTTTATTATTATCAATACAACATGCACTATTAGGCATATTGTACTATTATTATCGCTGGAACTATAATAATTATACTTATTGCTCCCGATATTATCAATATAACATGCATTATTACCCATATAATGCAGTTATAATCGCTAGAACTATAATAAATATACGTATTACTTTTATTATCATCAATATAACATGCATTATTACCCATATTATGCAGTTATTATCGATAGAACTGTAATAAATATACTTATTACTTATATTATTAGCAATATAACGTGCGTTATTACCCATATAATGCAGTTATTATCGCCAGAACTGTAATAATTATACTTATTACTTATATTATTATAAATATAACATGCATTATTACCCATATAATGCAGTTATTATCGCTAGAACTGTAATAATTATACTTATTACTTATATTATTAGCAATATAACGTGCATTATTACACATATTATGCAGTTATTATCGCTAGAACTATAATAAATATACTTATTACTTTTATTATTATCAATATAACATGCATTATTACCTATATTATGCAGTTATTATTGCTAGAACTATAATAAATATACTTATTACTCCCGATATTGTCAATATAACATCCATTATTACCCATATAATGCAGTTATTATCGCTAGAACTGTAATAATTATACTTATCACTTATATTATTATCAATATAACATGCATTATTACCCATATTATGCAGTTATTATCGCTAGAACTATAATAAATATACGTATTACTTTTGTTATCATCAATATAACATGCATTATTACCCATATTATGCAGTTATTATCGATAGAACTGTAATAAATATACTTATTACTTTTATTATTATCAATATAACATGCACTATTAGCCATATTTTGCTATTATTATCGCTAGAACTATAATAATTATACTTATTACTCCCAATATTATCAATATAACATGCATTATTACCCATATTATGCAGTTATTATCGCTAGAACTATAATAAATATACTTATTACTCCCGACATTATCAATATAACATCCATTATTACCCATATAATGCAGTTATTATCGCTAGAACTGTAATAAGTATACTTATTACTTATATTATTATCAATATAACATGCATTATTACCCATATTATGCAGTTATTATCGCTAAACTATAATAAATATACATATTACTTCTTTTATTATCAATATAACATGCATTATTACCTATATTATGCAGTTATTATCGATAGAACTGTAATAAATATACTTATTTCTTTTATTATTATCAATATAACATGCACTATTAGCCATATTTTACTATTATTATCGCTAGAACTATAATAATTATACTTATTACTCCCAATATTATCAATATAACATGCATTATTACCCATATAATGCAGTTATAATTGCTAGAACTATAATAAATATACTTACTACTTTTATTATCATCAATATAACATGCATTATTACCGATATTATGCAGTTATTATTGATAGAACTATAATAAATATACTTATTACTTTTATTATTATCAATATAACATGCATTATTACCTATATTATGCAGTTATTATCGCTAGAACTATAATAAATATACTTATTACTCCCGATATTATCAATATTACATCCATTATTACCCACATAATGCAGTTATTATCGCTAGTACGGTAATAATTATACTTATTACTTATATTATCATCAATATAACATGCATTATTACCCATATTATGCAGTTATTATCGATAGAACTGTAATAAATATACTTATTACTTTTATTATTATCAATATAACATGCACTATTAGCCATATTTTACTATTATTATCGCTAGAACTATAATAATTATACTTATTACTCCCAATATTATCAATATAACATGCATTATTACCCATATAATGCAGTTATTATCGCTAGAACTGTAATAATTATACTTATTACTTATATTATTAGCAATATAACATGCATTATTACCCATATTATGCAGTTATTATCGATAGAACTGTAATAAATATACTTATTACTTTTATTATTATCAATATAACATGCACTATTATCCATATTTTACTATTATTATCGCTAGTATTATAATAATTATACTTATTGCTTATATTATTAGCAATATAACGTGCATTATTACCCATATAATGCAGTTATTATCGCCAGAACTGTAATAATTATACTTATTACTTATATTATTATCAATATAACATGCATTATTACCCATATAATGCAATTATTATCGCTAGAACTGTAATAATTATACTTATTACTTTTATTATTATCAATATAACATGCATTATTACCCATATTATGCAGTTATTATCGATAGAAGTATAATAAATATACTTATTACTTTTATTATTATCAATATAACAGGCACTCTTAGCCATATTTTACTATTATTATCGCTAGAACTATAATAATTATACTTATTACTTTTATTATTATCAATATAACATGCACTATTAGGCATATTGTACTATTATTATCGCTGGAACTGTAATAATTGTACTTATTACTCCCGATATTATCAATATAACATCCATTATTACCCAAATAATGCAGTTATTATCGCTAGAACTGTAATAATTATACTTATTACTTATATTATTAGCAATATAACGTGCATTATTACCCATATTATGCGGTTATTATCGATAGAACTATAATAAATATACTTATTACTTTTATTATTATCAATATAACATGCACTATTATCCATATTTTACTATTATTATCGCTTGAATTATAATAATTATACTTATTGCTTATATTATTAGCAATATAACGTGCATTATTACCCATATAATGCAGTTATTATCGCCAGAACTGCAATAATTATACTTATTACTTATATTATTATCAATATAACATGCATTATTACCCGTATAATGCAGTTATTATCGCTAGAACTGTAATAATTATACTTATTACTTACATTATTAGCAATGTAACGTGCATTATTACCCATATAATGCAGTTATTATCGCCAGAACTGTAATAATTATACTTATTATTTATATTATTATCAATATAACATGCATTATTACCCATATTATGCAGTTATTATCGCTAGAACTATAATAAATATACGTATTACTTTTATTATCATCAATATAACATGCATCATTACCCATATTATGCAGTTATTATCGATAGAACTGTAATAAATATACTTACAACTTTCATTATCATCAATATAACATGCATTATTACCCATATTATGCAGTTATTATCGATAGAACTGTAATAAATATACTGATTACTTTAATTATTATCAATATAACATGCACTATTATCCATATTGTACTATTATTATCGCTAGAACTATAATAATTATACTTATTACTCCCGATATTATCAATATAACATGCATTATTAGCCATATTGTGCTAGTATTATCGCTAGAACTATAATAATTATAGTTATTACTCCCGATATTATCAATATAACGTGCATTATTACCCCTATTATGCAGTTATTATCGCTAGAACTGTAATAATTATACTTATTACTTATATTATTATCAATATAACATGCATTATTACCCATATAATGCAGTTATTATCGCTAGAACTGTAATAATTATACTTATTACTTATATTATTAGCAATATAACGTGCATTATTACACATATTATGCAGTTATTATCGCTAGAACTATAATAAATATACTTATTACTTTTATTATTATCAATATAACATGCATTATTACCTATATTATGCAGTTATTATTGCTAGAACTATAATAAATATACCTATTACTCCCGATATTGTCAATATAACATCCATTATTACCCATATAATGCAGTTATTATCGCTAGAACTGTAATAATTATACTTATCACTTATATTATTATCAATATAACATGCATTATTACCCATATTATGCAGTTATTATCGCTAGAACTATAATAAATATACGTATTACTTTTGTTATCATCAATATAACATGCATTATTACCCATATTCTGCAGTTATTATCGATAGAACTGTAATAAATATACTTATTACTTTTATTATTATCAATATAACATGCACTATTAGCCATATTTTGCTATTATTATCGCTAGAACTATAATAATTATACTTATTACTCCCGATATTATCAATATAACATGCATTATTACCCATATTATGCAGTTATTATCGCTAGAACTATAATAAATATACTTATTACTCCCGACATTATCAATATAACATCCATTATTACCCATATAATGCAGTTATTATCGCTAGAACTGTAATAAGTATACTTATTACTTATATTATTATCAATATAACATGCATTATTACCCATATTATGCAGTTATTATCGCTAAACTATAATAAATATACATATTACTTCTATTATTATCAATATAACATGCATTATTACCTATATTATGCAGTTATTATCGCTAGAACTATAATAAATATACTTATTACTCCCGATATTATCAATATAACATCCATTATTACCCATATAATGCAGTTATTATCGCTAGAACTGTAATAATTATACTTATTACTTATATTATTATCAATATAACATGCATTATTACCCATATTATGCAGTTATTATCGATAGAACTGTAATAAATATACTTATTACTTTTATTATTATCAATATAACATGCACTATTAGCCATATTTTACTATTATTATCGCTAGAACTATAATAATTATACTTATTACTCCCAATATTATCAATATAACATGCATTATTACCCATATAATGCAGTTATAATTGCTAGAACTATAATAAATATACTTACTACTTTTATTATCATCAATATAACATGCATTATTACCGATATTATGCAGTTATTATTGATAGAACTATAATAAATATACTTATTACTTTTATTATTATCAATATAACATGCATTATTACCTATATTATGCAGTTATTATCGCTAGAACTATAATAAATATACTTATTACTCCCGATATTATCAATATTACATCCATTATTACCCACATAATGCAGTTATTATCGCTAGTACGGTAATAATTATACTTATTACTTATATTATCATCAATATAACATGCATTATTACCCATATTATGCAGTTATTATCGATAGAACTGTAATAAATATACCTATTACTTTTATTATTATCAATATAACATGCACTATTAGCCATATTTTACTATTATTATCGCTAGAACTATAATAATTATACTTATTACTCCCAATATTATCAATATAACATGCATTATTACCCATATAATGCAGTTATTATCGCTAGAACTGTAATAATTATACTTATTACTTATATTATTAGCAATATAACATGCATTATTACCCATATTATGCAGTTATTATCGATAGAACTGTAATACATATACTTATTACTTTTATTATTATCAATATAACATGCACTATTAGGCATATTGTACTATTATTATCGCTGGAACTATAATAATTATACTTATTACTCCCGATATTATCAATATAACATGCATTATTACCCATATAATGCAGTTATAATCGCTAGAACTATAATAAATATACGTATTACTTTTATTATCATCAATATAACATGCATTATTACCCATATTATGCAGTTATTATCGATAGAACTGTAATAAATATACTTATTACTTTTATTATTATCAATATAACATGCACTATTATCCATATTTTACTATTATTATCGCTAGTATTATAATAATTATACTTATTGCTTATATTATTAGCAATATAACGTGCATTATTACCCATATAATGCAGTTATTATCGCCAGAACTGTAATAATTATACTTATTACTTATATTATTATCAATATAACATGCATTATTACCCATATAATGCAGTTATTATCGCTAGAACTGTAATAATTATACTTATTACTTTTATTATTATCAATATAACATGCATTATTACCCATATTATGCAGTTATTATCGATAGAAGTATAATAAATATACTTATTACTTTTATTATTATCAATATAACAGGCACTCTTAGCCATATTTTACTATTATTATCGCTAGAACTATAATAATTATACTTATTACTTTTATTATTATCAATATAACATGCACTATTATCCATATTTTACTATTATTATCGCTTGAATTATAATAATTATACTTATTGCTTATATTATTAGCAATATAACGTGCATTATTACCCATATAATGCAGTTATTATCGCCAGAACTGCAATAATTATACTTATTACTTATATTATTATCAATATAACATGCATTATTACCCGTATAATGCAGTTATTATCGCTAGAACTGTAATAATTATACTTATTACTTACATTATTAGCAATGTAACGTGCATTATTACCCATATAATGCAGTTATTATCGCCAGAACTGTAATAATTATACTTATTATTTATATTATTATCAATATAACATGCATTATTACCCATATTATGCAGTTATTATCGCTAGAACTATAATAAATATACGTATTACTTTTATTATCATCAATATAACATGCATCATTACCCATATTATGCAGTTATTATCGATAGAACTGTAATAAATATACTTACAACTTTCATTATCATCAATATAACATGCATTATTACCCATATTATGCAGTTATTATCGATAGAACTGTAATAAATATACTGATTACTTTAATTATTATCAATATAACATGCACTATTATCCATATTGTACTATTATTATCGCTAGAACTATAATAATTATTCTTATTACTCCCGATATTATCAATATAACATGCATTATTAGCCATATTGTGCTAGTATTATCGCTAGAACTATAATAATTATAGTTATTACTCCCGATATTATCAATATAACGTGCATTATTACACCTATTATGCAGTTATTATCGCTAGAACTGTAATAATTATACTTATGACTTATATTATTATCAATATAACATGCATTATGACCCATATAATGCAGTTATTATCGCTAGAACTGTAATAATTATACTTATTACTTATATTATTAGCAATATAACGTGCATTATTACACATATTATGCAGTTATTATCGCTAGAACTATAATAAATATACTTATTACTTTTATTATTATCAATATAACATGCATTATTACCTATATTATGCAGTTATTATTGCTAGAACTATAATAAATATACTTATTACTCCCGATATTGTCAATATAACATCCATTATTACCCATATAATGCAGTTATTATCGCTAGAACTGTAATAATTATACTTATCACTTATATTATTATCAATATAACATGCATTATTACCCATATTATGCAGTTATTATCGCTAGAACTATAATAAATATACGTATTACTTTTGTTATCATCAATATAACATGCATTATTACCCATATTATGCAGTTATTATCGATAGAACTGTAATAAATATACTTATTACTTTTATTATTATCAATATAACATGCACTATTAGCCATATTTTGCTATTATTATCGCTAGAACTATAATAATTATACTTATTACTCCCAATATTATCAATATAACATGCATTATTACCCATATTATGCAGTTATTATCGCTAGAACTATAATAAATATACTTATTACTCCCGACATTATCAATATAACATCCATTATTACCCATATAATGCAGTTATTATCGCTAGAACTGTAATAAGTATACTTATTACTTATATTATTATCAATATAACATGCATTATTACCCATATTATGCAGTTATTATCGCTAAACTATAATAAATATACATATTACTTCTATTATTATCAATATAACATGCATTATTACCTATATTATGCAGTTATTATCGCTAGAACTATAATAAATATACTTATTACTCCCGATATTATCAATATAACATCCATTATTACCCATATAATGCAGTTATTATCGCTAGAACTGTAATAATTATACTTATTACTTATATTATTATCAATATAACATGCATTATTACCCATATTATGCAGTTATTATCGATAGAACTGTAATAAATATACTTATTACTTTTATTATTATCAATATAACATGCACTATTAGCCATATTTTACTATTATTATCGCTAGAACTATAATAATTATACTTATTACTCCCAATATTATCAATATAACATGCATTATTACCCATATAATGCAGTTATAATTGCTAGAACTATAATAAATATACTTACTACTTTTATTATCATCAATATAACATGCACTATTACCGATATTATGCAGTTATTATTGATAGAACTATAATAAATATACTTATTACTTTTATTATTATCAATATAACATGCATTATTACCTATATTATGGAGTTATTATCGCTAGAACTATAATAAATATACTTATTACACCCGATATTATCAATATTACATCCATTATTACCCATATAATGCAGTTATTATCACTAGAACTGTAATAATTACACTTATTACTTATATTATCATCAATATAACATGCATTATTACACATATTATGCAGTTATTATCGCTAGAACTGTAATAAATACACTTATTACTTTTATTATCATCAATATAACATGCATTATTACCTATATTATGCAGTTATTATCGATAGAACTGTAATAAATATACTTATTACTTTTATTATTATCAATATAACATGCACTATTAGCCATATTTTACTATTATTATCCCTGGAACTATAATAGTTATACTTATTACTCCCAATATTATCAATATAACGTGCATTATTACCCATATTATGCAGTTATTATCGATAGAACTGTAATAAATATACTTATTACTTTTATTATTATCAATATAACATGCACTATTAGCCATATTTTACTATTATTATCGCTAGAACTATAATAATTATACTTATTACTCCCAATACTATCAATATAACATGCATTATTACCCATATAATGCAGTTATAATTGCTAGAACTATAATAAATATACTTACTACTTTTATTATCATCAATATAACATGCATTATTACCGATATTATGCAGTTATTATTGATAGAACTATAATAAATATACTTATTACTTTTATTATTATCAATATAACATGCATTATTACCTATATTATGCAGTTATTATCGCTAGAACTATAATAAATATACTTATTACTCCCGATATTATCAATATTACATCCATTATTACCCACATAATGCAGTTATTATCGCTAGAACTGTAATAATTATACTTATTACTTATATTATCATCAATATAACATGCATTATTACCCATATTATGCAGTTATTATCGATAGAACTGTAATAAATATACTTATTACTTTTATTATTATCAATATAACATGCACTATTAGCCATATTTTACTATTATTATCGCTAGAACTATAATAAATATACTTATTACTTTTATTATTATCAATATAACATGCATTATTACCCATATAATGCAGGTATTATCGCTGGAACTGTAATAATTATACTTATGACTTATATTAACATCAATATAACATGCATTATTACCCATATTATGCAGTTATTATCGATAGAACTGTAATAAATATACTTATTACTTTTATTATTTTCAATATAACATGCACTATTAGCCATATTTTACTATTATTATCGCTAGAACTATAATAATTATACTTATTACTCCCAATATTATCAATATAACATGCATTATTACCCATATAATGCAGTTATAATTGCTAGAACTATAATAAATATACTTACTACTTTTATTATCATCAATATAACATGCATTATTACCGATATTATGCAGTTATTATTGATAGAACTATAATAAATATACTTATTACTTTTATTATTATCAATATAACATGCATTATTACCTATATTATGCAGTTATTATCGCTAGAACTATAATAAATATACTTATTACTCCCGATATTATCAATATTACATCCATTATTACCCACATAATGCAGTTATTATCGCTAGTACGGTAATAATTATACTTATTACTTATATTATCATCAATATAACATGCATTATTACCCATATTATGCAGTTATTATCGATAGAACTGTAATAAATATACTTATTACTTTTATTATTATCAATATAACATGCACTATTAGCCATATTTTACTATTATTATCGCTAGAACTATAATAATTATACTTATTACTCCCAATATTATCAATATAACATGCATTATTACCCATATAATGCAGTTATTATCGCTAGAACTGTAATAATTATACTTATTACTTATATTATTAGCAATATAACATGCATTATTACCCATATTATGCAGTTATTATCGATAGAACTGTAATAAATATACTTATTACTTTTATTATTATCAATATAACATGCACTATTATCCATATTTTACTATTATTATCGCTAGTATTATAATAATTATACTTATTGCTTATATTATTAGCAATATAACGTGCATTATTACCCATATAATGCAGTTATTATCGCCAGAACTGTAATAATTATACTTATTACTTATATTATTATCAATATAACATGCATTATTACCCATATAATGCAATTATTATCGCTAGAACTGTAATAATTATACTTATTACTTTTATTATTATCAATATAACATGCATTATTACCCATATTATGCAGTTATTATCGATAGAAGTATAATAAATATACTTATTACTTTTATTATTATCAATATAACAGGCACTCTTAGCCATATTTTACTATTATTATCGCTAGAACTATAATAATTATACTTATTACTTTTATTATTATCAATATAACATGCACTATTAGGCATATTGTACTATTATTATCGCTGGAACTGTAATAATTGTACTTATTACTCCCGATATTATCAATATAACATCCATTATTACCCAAATAATGCAGTTATTATCGCTAGAACTGTAATAATTATACTTATTACTTATATTATTAGCAATATAACGTGCATTATTACCCATATTATGCGGTTATTATCGATAGAACTATAATAAATATACTTATTACTTTTATTATTATCAATATAACATGCACTATTATCCATATTTTACTATTATTATCGCTTGAATTATAATAATTATACTTATTGCTTATATTATTAGCAATATAACGTGCATTATTACCCATATAATGCAGTTATTATCGCCAGAACTGCAATAATTATACTTATTACTTATATTATTATCAATATAACATGCATTATTACCCGTATAATGCAGTTATTATCGCTAGAACTGTAATAATTATACTTATTACTTACATTATTAGCAATGTAACGTGCATTATTACCCATATAATGCAGTTATTATCGCCAGAACTGTAATAATTATACTTATTATTTATATTATTATCAATATAACATGCATTATTACCCATATTATGCAGTTATTATCGCTAGAACTATAATAAATATACGTATTACTTTTATTATCATCAATATAACATGCATCATTACCCATATTATGCAGTTATTATCGATAGAACTGTAATAAATATACTTACAACTTTCATTATCATCAATATAACATGCATTATTACCCATATTATGCAGTTATTATCGATAGAACTGTAATAAATATACTGATTACTTTAATTATTATCAATATAACATGCACTATTATCCATATTGTACTATTATTATCGCTAGAACTATAATAATTATACTTATTACTCCCGATATTATCAATATAACATGCATTATTAGCCATATTGTGCTAGTATTATCGCTAGAACTATAATAATTATAGTTATTACTCCCGATATTATCAATATAACGTGCATTATTACCCCTATTATGCAGTTATTATCGCTAGAACTGTAATAATTATACTTATTACTTATATTATTATCAATATAACATGCATTATTACCCATATAATGCAGTTATTATCGCTAGAACTGTAATAATTATACTTATTACTTATATTATTAGCAATATAACGTGCATTATTACACATATTATGCAGTTATTATCGCTAGAACTATAATAAATATACTTATTACTTTTATTATTATCAATATAACATGCATTATTACCTATATTATGCAGTTATTATTGCTAGAACTATAATAAATATACCTATTACTCCCGATATTGTCAATATAACATCCATTATTACCCATATAATGCAGTTATTATCGCTAGAACTGTAATAATTATACTTATCACTTATATTATTATCAATATAACATGCATTATTACCCATATTATGCAGTTATTATTGCTAGAACTATAATAAATATACGTATTACTTTTGTTATCATCAATATAACATGCATTATTACCCATATTCTGCAGTTATTATCGATAGAACTGTAATAAATATACTTATTACTTTTATTATTATCAATATAACATGCACTATTAGCCATATTTTGCTATTATTATCGCTAGAACTATAATAATTATACTTATTACTCCCGATATTATCAATATAACATGCATTATTACCCATATTATGCAGTTATTATCGCTAGAACTATAATAAATATACTTATTACTCCCGACATTATCAATATAACATCCATTATTACCCATATAATGCAGTTATTATCGCTAGAACTGTAATAAGTATACTTATTACTTATATTATTATCAATATAACATGCATTATTACCCATATTATGCAGTTATTATCGCTAAACTATAATAAATATACATATTACTTCTATTATTATCAATATAACATGCATTATTACCTATATTATGCAGTTATTATCGCTAGAACTATAATAAATATACTTATTACTCCCGATATTATCAATATAACATCCATTATTACCCATATAATGCAGTTATTATCGCTAGAACTGTAATAATTATACTTATTACTTATATTATTATCAATATAACATGCATTATTACCCATATTATGCAGTTATTATCGATAGAACTGTAATAAATATACTTATTACTTTTATTATTATCAATATAACATGCACTATTAGCCATATTTTACTATTATTATCGCTAGAACTATAATAATTATACTTATTACTCCCAATATTATCAATATAACATGCATTATTACCCATATAATGCAGTTATAATTGCTAGAACTATAATAAATATACTTACTACTTTTATTATCATCAATATAACATGCATTATTACCGATATTATGCAGTTATTATTGATAGAACTATAATAAATATACTTATTACTTTTATTATTATCAATATAACATGCATTATTACCTATATTATGCAGTTATTATCGCTAGAACTATAATAAATATACTTATTACTCCCGATATTATCAATATTACATCCATTATTACCCACATAATGCAGTTATTATCGCTAGTACGGTAATAATTATACTTATTACTTATATTATCATCAATATAACATGCATTATTACCCATATTATGCAGTTATTATCGATAGAACTGTAATAAATATACCTATTACTTTTATTATTATCAATATAACATGCACTATTAGCCATATTTTACTATTATTATCGCTAGAACTATAATAATTATACTTATTACTCCCAATATTATCAATATAACATGCATTATTACCCATATAATGCAGTTATTATCGCTAGAACTGTAATAATTATACTTATTACTTATATTATTAGCAATATAACATGCATTATTACCCATATTATGCAGTTATTATCGATAGAACTGTAATACATATACTTATTACTTTTATTATTATCAATATAACATGCACTATTAGGCATATTGTACTATTATTATCGCTGGAACTATAATAATTATACTTATTACTCCCGATATTATCAATATAACATGCATTATTACCCATATAATGCAGTTATAATCGCTAGAACTATAATAAATATACGTATTACTTTTATTATCATCAATATAACATGCATTATTACCCATATTATGCAGTTATTATCGATAGAACTGTAATAAATATACTTATTACTTTTATTATTATCAATATAACATGCACTATTATCCATATTTTACTATTATTATCGCTAGTATTATAATAATTATACTTATTGCTTATATTATTAGCAATATAACGTGCATTATTACCCATATAATGCAGTTATTATCGCCAGAACTGTAATAATTATACTTATTACTTATATTATTATCAATATAACATGCATTATTACCCATATAATGCAGTTATTATCGCTAGAACTGTAATAATTATACTTATTACTTTTATTATTATCAATATAACATGCATTATTACCCATATTATGCAGTTATTATCGATAGAAGTATAATAAATATACTTATTACTTTTATTATTATCAATATAACAGGCACTCTTAGCCATATTTTACTATTATTATCGCTAGAACTATAATAATTATACTTATTACTTTTATTATTATCAATATAACATGCACTATTATCCATATTTTACTATTATTATCGCTTGAATTATAATAATTATACTTATTGCTTATATTATTAGCAATATAACGTGCATTATTACCCATATAATGCAGTTATTATCGCCAGAACTGCAATAATTATACTTATTACTTATATTATTATCAATATAACATGCATTATTACCCGTATAATGCAGTTATTATCGCTAGAACTGTAATAATTATACTTATTACTTACATTATTAGCAATGTAACGTGCATTATTACCCATATAATGCAGTTATTATCGCCAGAACTGTAATAATTATACTTATTATTTATATTATTATCAATATAACATGCATTATTACCCATATTATGCAGTTATTATCGCTAGAACTATAATAAATATACGTATTACTTTTATTATCATCAATATAACATGCATCATTACCCATATTATGCAGTTATTATCGATAGAACTGTAATAAATATACTTACAACTTTCATTATCATCAATATAACATGCATTATTACCCATATTATGCAGTTATTATCGATAGAACTGTAATAAATATACTGATTACTTTAATTATTATCAATATAACATGCACTATTATCCATATTGTACTATTATTATCGCTAGAACTATAATAATTATTCTTATTACTCCCGATATTATCAATATAACATGCATTATTAGCCATATTGTGCTAGTATTATCGCTAGAACTATAATAATTATAGTTATTACTCCCGATATTATCAATATAACGTGCATTATTACACCTATTATGCAGTTATTATCGCTAGAACTGTAATAATTATACTTATGACTTATATTATTATCAATATAACATGCATTATGACCCATATAATGCAGTTATTATCGCTAGAACTGTAATAATTATACTTATTACTTATATTATTAGCAATATAACGTGCATTATTACACATATTATGCAGTTATTATCGCTAGAACTATAATAAATATACTTATTACTTTTATTATTATCAATATAACATGCATTATTACCTATATTATGCAGTTATTATTGCTAGAACTATAATAAATATACTTATTACTCCCGATATTGTCAATATAACATCCATTATTACCCATATAATGCAGTTATTATCGCTAGAACTGTAATAATTATACTTATCACTTATATTATTATCAATATAACATGCATTATTACCCATATTATGCAGTTATTATCGCTAGAACTATAATAAATATACGTATTACTTTTGTTATCATCAATATAACATGCATTATTACCCATATTATGCAGTTATTATCGATAGAACTGTAATAAATATACTTATTACTTTTATTATTATCAATATAACATGCACTATTAGCCATATTTTGCTATTATTATCGCTAGAACTATAATAATTATACTTATTACTCCCAATATTATCAATATAACATGCATTATTACCCATATTATGCAGTTATTATCGCTAGAACTATAATAAATATACTTATTACTCCCGACATTATCAATATAACATCCATTATTACCCATATAATGCAGTTATTATCGCTAGAACTGTAATAAGTATACTTATTACTTATATTATTATCAATATAACATGCATTATTACCCATATTATGCAGTTATTATCGCTAAACTATAATAAATATACATATTACTTCTATTATTATCAATATAACATGCATTATTACCTATATTATGCAGTTATTATCGCTAGAACTATAATAAATATACTTATTACTCCCGATATTATCAATATAACATCCATTATTACCCATATAATGCAGTTATTATCGCTAGAACTGTAATAATTATACTTATTACTTATATTATTATCAATATAACATGCATTATTACCCATATTATGCAGTTATTATCGATAGAACTGTAATAAATATACTTATTACTTTTATTATTATCAATATAACATGCACTATTAGCCATATTTTACTATTATTATCGCTAGAACTATAATAATTATACTTATTACTCCCAATATTATCAATATAACATGCATTATTACCCATATAATGCAGTTATAATTGCTAGAACTATAATAAATATACTTACTACTTTTATTATCATCAATATAACATGCACTATTACCGATATTATGCAGTTATTATTGATAGAACTATAATAAATATACTTATTACTTTTATTATTATCAATATAACATGCATTATTACCTATATTATGGAGTTATTATCGCTAGAACTATAATAAATATACTTATTACACCCGATATTATCAATATTACATCCATTATTACCCATATAATGCAGTTATTATCACTAGAACTGTAATAATTACACTTATTACTTATATTATCATCAATATAACATGCATTATTACACATATTATGCAGTTATTATCGCTAGAACTGTAATAAATACACTTATTACTTTTATTATCATCAATATAACATGCATTATTACCTATATTATGCAGTTATTATCGATAGAACTGTAATAAATATACTTATTACTTTTATTATTATCAATATAACATGCACTATTAGCCATATTTTACTATTATTATCCCTGGAACTATAATAGTTATACTTATTACTCCCAATATTATCAATATAACGTGCATTATTACCCATATTATGCAGTTATTATCGATAGAACTGTAATAAATATACTTATTACTTTTATTATTATCAATATAACATGCACTATTAGCCATATTTTACTATTATTATCGCTAGAACTATAATAATTATACTTATTACTCCCAATACTATCAATATAACATGCATTATTACCCATATAATGCAGTTATAATTGCTAGAACTATAATAAATATACTTACTACTTTTATTATCATCAATATAACATGCATTATTACCGATATTATGCAGTTATTATTGATAGAACTATAATAAATATACTTATTACTTTTATTATTATCAATATAACATGCATTATTACCTATATTATGCAGTTATTATCGCTAGAACTATAATAAATATACTTATTACTCCCGATATTATCAATATTACATCCATTATTACCCACATAATGCAGTTATTATCGCTAGAACTGTAATAATTATACTTATTACTTATATTATCATCAATATAACATGCATTATTACCCATATTATGCAGTTATTATCGATAGAACTGTAATAAATATACTTATTACTTTTATTATTATCAATATAACATGCACTATTAGCCATATTTTACTATTATTATCGCTAGAACTATAATAAATATACTTATTACTTTTATTATTATCAATATAACATGCATTATTACCCATATAATGCAGGTATTATCGCTGGAACTGTAATAATTATACTTATGACTTATATTAACATCAATATAACATGCATTATTACCCATATTATGCAGTTATTATCGATAGAACTGTAATAAATATACTTATTACTTTTATTATTTTCAATATAACATGCACTATTAGCCATATTTTACTATTATTATCGCTAGAACTATAATAATTATACTTATTACTCCCAATATTATCAATATAACATGCATTATTACCCATATAATGCAGTTATTATCGCTAGAACTGTAATAAATATACTTATGACTTTTATTATTATCAATATAACTTGCACTATTAGCCATATTTTATTATTATTATCGCTAGAACTATAATATTTATACTTATTACTCCCAATATTATCAATATAACATGCATTATTACCCATATAATGCAGTTATTATCGCTAGAACTGTAATAATTATACTTATTACTTATATTATTATCAATATAACATGCATTATTACGCATATTTTGCAGTTATAAACGCTAGAACTATAATAAATATACTTATTACTTTTATTATTATCAATATAACATGCATTATTACCTATATTATGCAGTTATTATCGCTAGAACTATAATAAATATACTTATTACTCCCGATATCATCAATATAACATCCATTATTACACATATTATGCAGTTATTATCGCTAGAACTATAATAAATATACTTATTACTTTTATTATTATCAATATAACATGCATTATTACCTATATTATGCAGTTATTATCGCTAGAACTATAATAAATATACGTATTACTTTTGTTATCATCAATATAACATGCATTATTACCCATATTATGCAGTTATTATCGATAGAACTGTAATAAATATACTTATTACTTTTATTATTATCAATATAACATGCACTATTAGCCATATTTTACTATTATTATCGCTAGAACTATAATAATTATACTTATTACTCCCAATATTATCATTATAACATGCATTATTACACATACTATGCAGTTATTATCGCTAGAACTATAATAAATATACTTATTACTTTTATTATTATCAATATAACATGCATTATTACCTATATTATGCAGTTATTATTGCTAGAACTATAATAAATATACTTATTACTCCCGATATTGTCAATATAACATCCATTATTACCCATATAATGCAGTTATTATCGCTAGAACTGTAATAATTATACTTATCACTTATATTATTATCAATATAACATGCATTATTACCCATATTATGCAGTTATTATCGCTAGAACTATAATAAATATACGTATTACTTTTGTTATCATCAATATAACATGCATTATTACCCATATTATGCAGTTATTATCGATAGAACTATAATAAATGTACTTATTACTTTTATTATTATCAATATAACATGCACTATTAGCCATATTTTACTATTATTATCGCTAGAACTATAATAATTATACTTATTAGTCCCAATATTATCAATATAACATGCATTATTACCCATATTATGCAGTTATTATCGCTAGAACTATAATAAATATACTTATTACTCCCGACATTATCAATATAACATGCATTATTACCCATATAATGCAGTTATTATCGCTAGAACTGTAATAAGTATACTTATTACTTATATTATTATCAATATAACATGCATTATTACCCATATTATGCAGTTATTATCGCTAAACTATAATAAATATACATATTACTTCTATTATTATCAATATAACATGCATTATTACCTATATTATGCAGTTATTATCGCTAGAACTATAATAAATATACTTATTACTCCCGATATTATCAATATAACATCCATTATTACCCATATAATGCAGTTATTATCGCTAGAACTGTAATAATTATACTTATTACTTATATTATTATCAATATAACATGCATTATTACCCATATTATGCAGTTATTATCGATAGAACTATAATAAGTGTACTTATTACTTTTATTATTATCAATATAACATGCACTATTAGCCATATTTTACTATTATTATACCTGGAACTATAATAATTATACTTATTAGTCCCAATATTATCAATATAACATGCATTATTACGCATATAATGCAGTTATTATCGCTAGAACTGTAATAATTATACCTATTACTTATATTATTATGAATATAACATGCATTATTACCCATATTATGCAGTTACAATCGCTAGAACTATAATAAATATACTTAGTACTTTAATTATCATCAATATAACATACATTATTACCCATATTATGCAGTTATTATCGATAGAACTATAATAAATATACTTATTACTTTTATTATTATCTGTATAATATGCATTATTACCCATATTATGCAGTTATTATCGCTAGAACTGTAATAAGTATACTTATTACTTATATTATTATCAATATAACATGCATTATTACCCATATTATGCAGTTATAATCGCTAGAACTATAATAAATATACGTATTACTTTTATTATCATCAATATAACATACATTATTACCCATATTATGCAGTTATTATCGATAGAACTATAATAAATATACTTATTACTTTTATTATTATCTGTATAATATGCATTATTACCCATATTATGCAGTTATTATCGCTAGAACTGTAATAAGTATACTTATTACTTATATTATTATCAATATAACATGCATTATTACCCATATTATGCAGTTATAATCGCTAGAACTATAATAAATATACGTATTACTTTTATTATCATCAATATAACATGCATTATTACCCATATTATGCAGTTATTATCGATAGAACTGTAATAAATATACTTATTACTTTTATTATTATCAATATAACATGCACTATTAGCCATATTTTACTATTTTTATCGCTAGAACTATAATAATTATACTTATTACTCCCAATATTATCAATATAACATGCATTATTACCCATATAATGCAGTTATTATCGCTAGAACTGTAATAATTATACTTATTACTTATATTATTATCAATATAACATGCATTATTACGCATATTTTGCAGTTATAAACGCTAGAACTATAATAAATATACGTAATACTTTTATTATCATCAATATAACATGCATTATTACCCATATTATGCAGTTATTATCGATAGAACTGTAATAAATATACTTATTACTTTTATTATTATCAATATAACATGCACTATTAGCCATATTTTACTATTATTATCGCTAGAACTATAATAATTATACTTATTACTCCCAATACTATCAATATAACATGCATTATTACCCATATAATGCAGTTATAATTGCTAGAACTATAATAAATATACTTACTACTTTTATTATCATCAATATAACATGCATTATTACCGATATTATGCAGTTATTATTGATAGAACTGTAATAATTATACATATTACTTATATTATTATCAATATAACATGCATTATTACGCATATTATGCAGTTATAGTCGCTAGAACTATAATAAATATCCTTAGTACTTTTATTATAATCAATATAACATGCATTATCACCCATATTATGCAGTTATTATCGATAGAACTGTAATAAATATACTTATTACTTTTATTATTATCAATATAACATGCACTATTAGCCATATTTTACTATTATTATCGCTAGAACTATAATAATTATACTTATTACTCCCAATACTATCAATATAACATGCATTATTACCCATATAATGCAGTTATAATTGCTAGAACTATAATAAATATACTTACTACTTTTATTATCATCAATATAACATGCATTATTACCGATATTATGCAGTTATTATTGATAGAACTGTAATAATTATACATATTACTTATATTATTATCAATATAACATGCATTATTACGCATATTATGCAGTTATAGTCGCTAGAACTATAATAAATATCCTTAGTACTTTTATTATAATCAATATAACATGCATTATCACCCATATTATGCAGTTATTATCGATAGAACTTTAATAAAAATACTTATTACTTTTATTATTATCAATATAACATGCACTATTAGCCATATTTTACTATTATTATCGCTAGAACTATAATAATTATACATATTATTCCCGATATTATCAATATAACATGCATTATTACCCATATAATGCAGTTATTATCGCTAGAACTGTAATAATTATACTTATTACTTATATTATTCTCAATATAACATGCATTATTACCCATATTATGCAGTTATTATCGACAGAACTGTAATAAATATACTTATTACTTTTATTATTATCAATATAACATGCACTATTAGCCATATTTTACTATTATTATCGCTAGAACTATAATAATTATACTTATTAGTCCCAATATTATCAATATAACATGCATTATTACCCACATAATGCAGTTATTATCGCTAGAACTGTAATAATTATACTTATTACTTATATTATCATCAATATAACATGCATTATTACCCATATTATGCAGTTATTATCGATAGAACTGTAATAAATATACTTATTACTTTTATTATTATCAATATAACATGCACTATTAGCCATATTTTACTATTATTATCGCTAGAACTGTAATAATTATACTTATTACTCCCAATATTATCAATATAACATGCATTATTACCCATATAATGCAGTTATTATCGCTAGAACTGTAATAATTATACTTATTACTTATATTATTAGCAATATAACGTGCATTATTACCCATATAATGCAGTTATTATCGCTAGAACTGTAATAAATATACTTATTACTTATATTATTATCAATATAACATGCATTATTACCCATATTATGCAGTTACAATCGCTAGAACTATAATAAATATACGTATTACTTATATTATTATCAATATAACATGCATTATTACCCATATTATGCAGTTATTATCGATAGAACTGTAATAAATATACTTATTACTTTTATTATTATCAATATAACATGCACTATTAGCCATATTTTACTATTATTATCGCTAGAACTATAATAATTATACTTATTACTCCCAATACTATCAATATAACATGCATTATTACCCATATAATGCAGTTATAATTGCTAGAACTATAATAAATATACTTACTACTTTTATTATCATCAATATAACATGCATTATTACCGATATTATGCAGTTATTATTGATAGAACTATAATAAATATACTTATTACTCCCGATATTATCAATATTACATCCATTATTACCCATATAATGCAGTTATTATCGCTAGAACTGTAATAATTATACTTATTACTTATATTATCATCAATATAACATGCATTATTACCCATATTATGCAGTTATTATTTATAGAACTATAATAAATATACTTATTACTTTTATTATTATCAATATAACATGCACTATTAGCCATATTTTACTATTATTATCGCTAGAACTGTAATAATTATACTTATTACTCCCGATATTATCAATATAACATGCATGATTACCCATATAATGCAGTTATTATCGCTTGAACTGTAATAATTATACTTATTACTTATATTATTAGCAATACAACGTGCATTATTACCCTTATAATGCAGTTATTATCGCTAGAACTGTAATAATTATACGTATTACTTATATTATTATCAATATAACATGCATTATTATCCATATTATGCAGTTATTATCGCTAGAACTGTAATAAATATACTTATGACTTTTATTATTATCAATATAACATCCATTATTACCCATATAACGCAGGTATTATCGCTGGAACTGTAATAATTATACTTATGACTTATATTAACATCAATATAACATGCATTATTACGCATATTTTGCAGTTATAAACGCTAGAACTATAATAAATATACGTAATACTTTTATTATCATCAATATAACATGCATTATTACCCATATTATGCAGTTATTATCGATAGAACTGTAATAAATATACTTATTACTTTTATTATTATCAATATAACATGCACTATTAGCCATATTTTACTATTATTATCGCTAGAACTATAATATTTATACTTATTACTCCCAATATTATCAATATAACATGCATTATTACCCATATAATGCAGTTATTATCGCTAGAACTGTAATAATTATACGTATTACTTATATTATTATCAATATAACATGCATTATTATCAATATTATGCAGTTATTATCGCTAGAACTGTAATAAATATACTTATGACTTTTATTATTATCAATATAACATCCATTATTACCCATATAACGCAGGTATTATCGCTGGAACTGTAATAATTATACTTATGACTTATATTAACATCAATATAACATGCATTATTACGCATATTTTGCAGTTATAAACGCTAGAACTATAATAAATATACGTAATACTTTTATTATCATCAATATAACATGCATTATTACCCATATTATGCAGTTATTATCGATAGAACTGTAATAAATATACTTATTACTTTTATTATTATCAATATAACATGCACTATTAGCCATATTTTACTATTATTATCGCTAGAACTATAATATTTATACTTATTACTCCCAATATTATCAATATAACATGCATTATTACCCATATAATGCAGTTATTATCGCTAGAACTGTAATAATTATACTTATTACTTATATTATTATCAATATAACATGCATTATTACGCATATTTTGCAGTTATAAACGCTAGAACTATAATAAATATACTTATTACTTTTATTATTATCAATATAACATGCATTATTACCTATATTGTGCAGTTATTATCGCTAGAACTATAATAAATATACTTATTACTCCCGATATTATCAATATAACATCCATTATTACCCATATAATGCAGTTTTTATCGCTATAACTGTAATAATTATACTTATGACTTATATTATTATCAATATAACATGCATTATTACCCATATTATGCAGTTATTATCGCTAGAACTATAATAAATATACTTATTACTCCCGATATCATCAATATAACATCCATTATTACCCATATAATGCAGTTATTATCGCTAGAACTGTAATAATTATACGTATGACTTATATTATTATCAATATAACATGCAGTATTACCCATATTATGCAGTTATTATCGCTAGAACTATAATAAATATACGTATTACTTTTGTTATCATCAATATAACATGCATTATTACCCATATTATGCAGTTATTATCGATAGAACTGTAATAAATATACTTATTACCTTTATTATTATCAATATAACATGCACCATTAGCCATATTTTACTATTATTATCGCTAGAACTATAATAATTATACTTATTACTCCCAATATTATCAATATAACATGCATTATTACCCATATAATGCAGTTATAATTGCTAGAACTATAATAAATATACTTACTACTTTTATTATCATCAATATAACATGCATTATTACCGATATTATGCAGTTATTATTGATAGAACTATAATAAATATACTTATTACTTTTATTATTATCAATATAACATGCATTATTACCTATATTATTCAGTTATTATCGCTAGAACTATAATAAATATACTTATTACTCCCGATATTATCAATATTACATCCATTATTACCCATATAATGCAGTTATTATCGCTAGAACTGTAATAATTGTACTTATTACTTATATTATCATCAATATAACATGCATTATTACCCATATTATGCAGTTATTATCGCTAGAACTGTAATAAATACACATATTACTTTTATTATCATCAATATAACGGGCATTATTACCCATATTATGCAGTTATTATTGATAGAACTATAATAAATATACTTATTACTTTTATTATTATCAATATAACATGCATTATTACCTATATTATGCAGTTATTATCGCTAGAACTATAATAAATATACTTATTACTCCCGATATTATCAATATAACATCCATTATTACCCATATAATGCAGTTATTATCGCTGGAACTGTAATAATTATACTTATGACTTATATTAACATCAATATAGCATGCATTATTACCCATATTATGCAGTTATTATCGCTAGAACTATAATAAATACACGTATTACTTTTGTTATCATCAATGTAACGGGGGTGTCCCACTTGGACGTCGACCGATTGGACGCGTTCCGTTTGGACGGTCCCGATTCGACGCGTTCCAATTCGAAGCGGTGCCGATTGGACGCGTCCCAATTCGAAGAGCTTAGATTTGGTTTGGTTAGGTTCTATAAGCCCTGCTTAGAATTGGAACGCGTCCAATCGGCACCGCTTCGAATTGGAACGCGTCGAATCGGGACCGTCCAATCGGGACACGTCCAAGCGGTCGGCGTCCAAGTGGGCATCACTCAATGTAACATGCATTATTACCCATATTATGCAGTTATTATCGATAGAACTGTAATAAATATACTTATTACTTTTATTATTATCAATATAACATGCACTATTAGCCATATTTTGCTATTATTATCGCTAGAACTATAATAATTATACTTATTACTCCCAATATTATCAATATAACATGCATTATTACCCATATTATGCAGTTATTATCGCTAGAACTATAATAAATATACTTATTACTCCCGACATTATCAATATAACATCCATTATTACCCATACAATGCAGTTATTATCGCTAGAACTGTAATAAGTATACTTATTACTTATATTATTATCAATATAACATGCATTATTACCCATATTATGCAGTTATTATCGCTGGAACTATAATAAATATACGTATTACTTTTATTATCATCAATATAACATGCATTATTACCGATATTATGCAGTTATTATTGATAGAACTATAATAAATATACTTATTACTTTTATTATTATCAATATAACATGCATTATTACCTATATTATGCAGTTATTATCGCTAGAACTGTAATAAATATACTTATTACTCCCGATATTATCAATATTACATCCATTATTACCCATATAATGCAGTTATTATCGCTAGAACTGTAATAATTATACTTATTACTTATATTATCATCAATATAACATGCATTATTACCCATATTATGCAGTTATTATTTATAGAACTATAATAAATATACTTATTACTTTTATTATTATCAATATAACATGCACTATTAGCCATATTTTACTATTATTATCGCTAGAACTGTAATAATTATACTTATTACTCCCGATATTATCAATATAACATGCATGATTACCCATATAATGCAGTTATTATCGCTTGAACTGTAATAATTATACTTATTACTTATATTATTAGCAATACAACGTGCATTATTACCCATATAATGCAGTTATTATCGCTAGAACTGTAATAATTATACTTATTACTTATATTATTATCAATATAACATGCATTATTACCCATGTTATGCAGTTATTATTTATAGAACTATAATAAATATACTTATTACTTTTATTATTATCAATATAACATGCACTATTAGCCATATTTTACTATTATTATCGCTAGAACTATAATAATTTTACTTATTAGTCCCAATATTATCAATATAACATGCATTATTACCCATATAATGCAGTTATTATCGCTAGAACTGAAATAATTATACTTACTACTTATATTATTAGCAATATAACGTGCATTATTACCCATATAATGCAGTTATTATCGCTAGAACTGTAATAAATATACTTATTACTTTTATTATTATCAATATAACATGCACTATTAGCCATATTTTGCTATTATTATCGCTAGAACTATAATAATTATACTTATTACTCCCAATATTATCAATATAACATGCATTATTACCCATATTTTGCAGTTATTATCGCTAGAACTATAATAAATATACTTATTACTCCCGACATTATCAATATAACATCCATTATTACCCATATAATGCAGATATTATCGCTAGAACTGTAATAGGTATACTTATTACTTATATTATTATCAATATAGCATGCATTATTACCCATATTATGCAGTTATTATCGCTGGAACTATAATAAATATACGTATTACTTTTATTATCATCAATATAACATGCATTATTACCCATATAATGCAGTTATTATCGCTAGAACTGTAATAATAATACCTATTACTTATATTATTATCAATATAACATGCATTATTACCCATATTATGCAGTTACAATCGCTAGAACTATAATAAATATACTTAGTACTTTAATTATCGTCAATATAACATGCATTATTACCCATAGTATGCAGTTATTATCGCTAGAACTGTAATAGATATACTTATTACTTATATTATTAGCAATATAACGTGCATTATTACCCATATTATGCAGTTATTATCGATAGAAGAATAATAAATACACTTATTACTTTTTTATTATGAATATAAGATGCACTCTTAGCCATATTTTATTAGTATTATCGTTAAAAATGTAATAATTATACTTATTACTCCCGATATTATCAATATAACATCCATTATTACCCATATAATGCAGTTATTATCGCTAGAACTATAATAAATATACTTAGTACTTTAATTATCGTCAATATAACATGCATTATTACCCATAGTATGCAGTTATTATCGCTAGAACTGTAATAAGTATACTTATTACTTATATTATTATCAATATAACATGCATTATTACCCATATTATGCAGTTATTATCGCTAGAACTATAATAAATACACGTATTACTTTTATTATCATCAATATAACATGCATTATTAACCATATTATGTAGTTATTATCGATAGAACTGTAATAAATATACTTATTACTTTTATTATTATCAAAATAACATGCACTATTAGCCATATTTTACTATTTTTATCGCTAGAACTATAATAATTATACTTATTACTCCCAATATTATCAATATAACATGCATTATTACCCATATAATGCAGTTATTATCGCTAGAACTGTAATAGATATACTTATTACTTATATTATTAGCAATATAACGTGCATTATTACCCATATTATGCAGTTATTATCGATAGAAGAATAATAAATACACTTATTACTTTTTTATTATGAATATAACATGCACTCTTAGCCATATTTTATTAGTATTATCGTTAAAAATGTAATAATTATACTTATTACTCCCGATATTATCAATATAACACCCATTATTACCCATATAATGCAGTTATTATCGCTAGAACTATAATAATTATACTTATTACTTATATTATTAGCAATATAACGTGCATTATTACCCATATTATGCAGTTATTATCGCTAGAAGTATAATAAATATACAAATTACTTTTATTATCATCAATATAACATGCATTATTACCCATATTATGCAGTTATTATCGATAGAACTGTAATAAATATACTTATTACTTTTATGATTATCAATATAACATGCACTATTAGCCATATTTTACTATTATTATCGCTAGAACTATAATAAATATACTTATTACTCCCGATATTATCAATATAACATCCATTATTACCCATATAATGCAGTTATTATCGCTGGAACTGTAATGATTATACTTATGACTTATATTATTATCAATATAACATGCATTATTACCCATATTATGCAGTTATTATCGCTAGAACTATAATAAATATACTTATTACTTTTATTATTATCAATATAACATGCATTATTACCTATATTATGCAGTTATTATCGCTAGAACTATAATAAATATACTTATTACTCCCGATTTTATCAATATAACATCCATTATTACCCATATAATGCAGTTATTATCGCTGGAACTGTAATAATTATACTTATGACTTATATTAACATCAATATAACATGCATTATTACCCATATTATGCAGTTATTATCGCTAGAACTATAATAAATATACGTATTACTTTTGTTATCATCAATATAACATGCATTATTACCCATATTATGCAGTTATTATCGATAGAACTGTAATAAATATACTTATTACTTTTATTATTATCAATATAACATGCACTATTAGCCATATTTTGCTATTATTATCGCTAGAACTATAATCATTATACCTATTACTCCCAATATTATCAATATAACATCCATTATTACCCATATAATGCAGTTATTATCGCTAGAACTGTAATAATTGTACCTATTACTTATATTATCATCAATATAACATACATTATTACCCATATTATGCAGTTATTATTGATAGAACTATAATAAATATACTTATTACTTTTATTACTATCAATATAACATACATTATTACCTATATTATGCAGTTACAATCGCTAGAACTATAATAAATATACTTAGTACTTTAATTATCGTCAATATAACATGCATTATTACCCATAGTATGCAGTTATTATCGCTAGAACTGTAATAAGTATACTTATTACTTATATTATTATCAATATAACATGCATTATTACCCATATTATGCAGTTATTATCGCTAGAACTATAATAAATACACGTATTACTTTTATTATCATCAATATAACATGCATTATTAACCATATTATGCAGTTATTATAGATAGAACTGTAATAAATATACTTATTACTTTTATTATTATCAATATAACATGCACTATTAGCCATATTTTACTATTTTTATCGCTAGAACTATAATAATTATACTTATTACTCCCAATATTATCAATATAACATGCATTATTACCCATATAATGCAGTTATTATCGCTAGAACTGTAATAGATATACTTATTACTTATATTATTAGCAATATAACGTGCATTATTACCCATATTATGCAGTTATTATCGATAGAAGAATAATAAATACACTTATTACTTTTTTATTATGAATATAACATGCACTCTTAGCCATATTTTATTAGTATTATCGTTAAAAATGTAATAATTATACTTATTACTCCCGATATTATCAATATAACATCCATTATTACCCATATAATGCAGTTATTATCGCTAGAACTATAATAAATATACTTAGTACTTTAATTATCGTCAATATAACATGCATTATTACCCATAGTATGCAGTTATTATCGCTAGAACTGTAATAAGTATACTTATTACTTATATTATTATCAATATAACATGCATTATTACCCATATTATGCAGTTATTATCGCTAGAACTATAATAAATACACGTATTACTTTTATTATCATCAATATAACATGCATTATTAACCATATTATGTAGTTATTATCGATAGAACTGTAATAAATATACTTATTACTTTTATTATTATCAAAATAACATGCACTATTAGCCATATTTTACTATTTTTATCGCTAGAACTATAATAATTATACTTATTACTCCCAATATTATCAATATAACATGCATTATTACCCATATAATGCAGTTATTATCGCTAGAACTGTAATAGATATACTTATTACTTATATTATTAGCAATATAACGTGCATTATTACCCATATTATGCAGTTATTATCGATAGAAGAATAATAAATACACTTATTACTTTTTTATTATGAATATAACATGCACTCTTAGCCATATTTTATTAGTATTATCGTTAAAAATGTAATAATTATACTTATTACTCCCGATATTATCAATATAACATCCATTATTACCCATATAATGCAGTTATTATCGCTAGAACTATAATAATTATACTTATTACTCCCAATACTATCAATATAACATGCATTATTACCCATATAATGCAGTTATAATTGCTAGAACTATAATAAATATACTTACTACTTTTATTATCATCAATATAACATGCATTATTACCGATATTATGCAGTTATTATTGATAGAACTATAATAAATATACTTATTACTCCCGATATTATCAATATTACATCCATTATTACCCATATAATGCAGTTATTATCGCTAGAACTGTAATAATTATACTTATTACTTATATTATCATCAATATAACATGCATTATTACCCATATTATGCAGTTATTATTTATAGAACTATAATAAATATACTTATTACTTTTATTATTATCAATATAACATGCACTATTAGCCATATTTTACTATTATTATCGCTAGAACTGTAATAATTATACTTATTACTCCCGATATTATCAATATAACATGCATGATTACCCATATAATGCAGTTATTATCGCTTGAACTGTAATAATTATACTTATTACTTATATTATTAGCAATACAACGTGCATTATTACCCTTATAATGCAGTTATTATCGCTAGAACTGTAATAATTATACGTATTACTTATATTATTATCAATATAACATGCATTATTATCCATATTATGCAGTTATTATCGCTAGAACTGTAATAAATATACTTATGACTTTTATTATTATCAATATAACATCCATTATTACCCATATAACGCAGGTATTATCGCTGGAACTGTAATAATTATACTTATGACTTATATTAACATCAATATAACATGCATTATTACGCATATTTTGCAGTTATAAACGCTAGAACTATAATAAATATACGTAATACTTTTATTATCATCAATATAACATGCATTATTACCCATATTATGCAGTTATTATCGATAGAACTGTAATAAATATACTTATTACTTTTATTATTATCAATATAACATGCACTATTAGCCATATTTTACTATTATTATCGCTAGAACTATAATATTTATACTTATTACACCCAATATTATCAATATAACATGCATTATTACCCATATAATGCAGTTATTATCGCTAGAACTGTAATAATTATACGTATTACTTATATTATTATCAATATAACATGCATTATTATCCATATTATGCAGTTATTATCGCTAGAACTGTAATAAATATACTTATGACTTTTATTATTATCAATATAACATCCATTATTACCCATATAACGCAGGTATTATCGCTGGAACTGTAATAATTATACTTATGACTTATATTAACATCAATATAACATGCATTATTACGCATATTTTGCAGTTATAAACGCTAGAACTATAATAAATATACGTAATACTTTTATTATCATCAATATAACATGCATTATTACCCATATTATGCAGTTATTATCGATAGAACTGTAATAAATATACTTATTACTTTTATTATTATCAATATAACATGCACTATTAGCCATATTTTACTATTATTATCGCTAGCACTATAATATTTATACTTATTACTCCCAATATTATCAATATAACATGCATTATTACCCATATAATGCAGTTATTATCGCTAGAACTGTAATAATTATACTTATTACTTATATTATTATCAATATAACATGCATTATTACGCATATTTTGCAGTTATAAACGCTAGAACTATAATAAATATACTTATTACTTTTATTATTATCAATATAACATGCATTATTACCTATATTATGCAGTTATTATCGCTAGAACTATAATAAATATACTTATTACTCCCGATATTATCAATATAACATCCATTATTACCCATATAATGCAGTTTTTATCGCTATAACTGTAATAATTATACTTATGACTTATATTATTATCAATATAACATGCATTATTACCCATATTATGCAGTTATTATCGCTAGAACTATAATAAATATACTTATTACTCCCGATATCATCAATATAACATCCATTATTACCCATATAATGCAGTTATTATCGCTAGAACTGTAATAATTATACTTATGACTTATATTATTATCAATATAACATGCATTATTACCCATATTATGCAGTTATTATCGCTAGAACTATAATAAATATACGTATTACTTTTGTTATCATCAATATAACATGCATTATTACCCATATTATGCAGTTATTATCGATAGAACTGTAATAAATATACTTATTACCTTTATTATTATCAATATAACATGCACCATTAGCCATATTTTACTATTATTATCGCTAGAACTATAATAATTATACTTATTACTCCCAATATTATCAATATAACATGCATTATTACCCATATAATGCAGTTATAATTGCTAGAACTATAATAAATATACTTACTACTTTTATTATCATCAATATAACATGCATTATTACCGATATTATGCAGTTATTATTGATAGAACTATAATAAATATACTTATTACTTTTATTATTATCAATATAACATGCATTATTACCTATATTATGCAGTTATTATCGCTAGAACTATAATAAATATACTTATTACTCCCGATATTATCAATATTACATCCATTATTACCCATATAATGCAGTTATTATCGCTAGAACTGTAATAATTGTACTTATTACTTATATTATCATCAATATAACATGCATTATTACCCATATTATGCAGTTATTATCGCTAGAACTGTAATAAATACACATATTACTTTTATTATCATCAATATAACGGGCATTATTACCCATATTATGCAGTTATTATTGATAGAACTATAATAAATATACTTATTACTTTTATTATTATCAATATAACATGCATTATTACCTATATTATGCAGTTATTATCGCTAGACCTATAATAAATATACTTATTACTCCCGATATTATCAATATAACATCCATTATTACCCATATAATGCAGTTATTATCGCTGGAACTGTAATAATTATACTTATGACTTATATTAACATCAATATAGCATGCATTATTACCCATATTATGCAGTTATTATCGCTAGAACTATAATAAATACACGTATTACTTTTGTTATCATCAATGTAACATGCATTATTACCCATATTATGCAGTTATTATCGATAGAACTGTAATAAATATACTTATTACTTTTATTATTATCAATATAACATGCACTATTAGCCATATTTTGCTATTATTATCGCTAGAACTATAATAATTATACTTATTACTCCCAATATTATCAATATAACATGCATTATTACCCATATTATGCAGTTATTATCGCTAGAACTATAATAAATATACTTATTACTCCCGACATTATCAATATAACATCCATTATTACCCATACAATGCAGTTATTATCGCTAGAACTGTAATAAGTATACTTATTACTTATATTATTATCAATATAACATGCATTATTACCCATATTATGCAGTTATTATCGCTGGAACTATAATAAATATACTTATTACTTTTATTATTATCAATATTACATCCATTATTACCCATATAATGCAGTTATTATCGCTAGAACTGTAATAATTATACTTATTACTTATATTATCATCAATATAACATGCATTATTACCCATATTATGCAGTTATTATTTATAGAACTATAATAAATATACTTATTACTTTTATTATTATCAATATAACATGCACTATTAGCCATATTTTACTATTATTATCGCTAGAACTGTAATAATTATACTTATTACTCCCGATATTATCAATATAACATGCATGATTACCCATATAATGCAGTTATTATCGCTTGAACTGTAATAATTATACTTATTACTTATATTATTAGCAATACAACGTGCATTATTACCCATATAATGCAGTTATTATCGCTAGAACTGTAATAATTATACTTATTACTTATATTATTATCAATATAACATGCATTATTACCCATGTTATGCAGTTATTATTTATAGAACTATAATAAATATACTTATTACTTTTATTATTATCAATATAACATGCACTATTAGCCATATTTTACTATTATTATCGCTAGAACTATAATAATTTTACTTATTAGTCCCAATATTATCAATATAACATGCATTATTACCCATATAATGCAGTTATTATCGCTAGAACTGAAATAATTATACTTACCACTTATATTATTAGCAATATAACGTGCATTATTACCCATATAATGCAGTTATTATCGCTAGAACTGTAATAAATATACTTATTACTTTTATTATTATCAATATAACATGCACTATTAGCCATATTTTGCTATTATTATCGCTAGAACTATAATAATTATACTTATTACTCCCAATATTATCAATATAACATGCATTATTACCCATATTTTGCAGTTATTATCGCTAGAACTATAATAAATATACTTATTACTCCCGACATTATCAATATAACATCCATTATTACCCATATAATGCAGATATTATCGCTAGAACTGTAATAGGTATACTTATTACTTATATTATTATCAATATAGCATGCATTATTACCCATATTATGCAGTTATTATCGCTGGAACTATAATAAATATACGTATTACTTTTATTATCATCAATATAACATGCATTATTACCCATATTATGCAGTTATTATCGCTAAACTATAATAAATATACTTATTACTTCTATTATTATCAATATAACATGCATTATTACCTATATTATGCAGTTATTATCGCTAGAACTATAATAAATATACTTATTACTCCCGATATTATCAATATAACATCCATTATTACCCATATAATGCAGTTATTATCGCTAGAACTGTAATAATTATACTTATTACTTATATTATTATCAATATAACATGCATTATTACCCATATTATGCAGTTATTATCGATAGAACTATAATAAATGTACTTATTACTTTTATTATTATCAATATAACATGCACTATTAGCCATATTTTACTATTATTATCGCTAGAACTATAATAATTATACTTATTAGTCCCAATATTATCAATATAACATGCATTATTACCCATATAATGCAGTTATTATCGCTAGAACTGAAATAATTATACTTACTACTTATATTATTAGCAATATAACGTGCATTATTACCCATATAATGCAGTTATTATCGCTAGAACTGTAATAAATATACTTATTACTTTTATTATTATCAATATAACATGCACTATTAGCCATATTTTGACATTATTATCGCTAGAACTATAATAATTATACTTATTACTCCCAATATTATCAATATAACATGCATTATTACCCATATTTTGCAGTTATTATCGCTAGAACTATAATAAATATACTTATTACTCCCGACATTATCAATATAACATCCATTATTACCCATATAATGCAGATATTATCGCTAGAACTGTAATAGGTATACTTATTACTTATATTATTATCAATATAGCATGCATTATTACCCATATTATGCAGTTATTATCGCTGGAACTATAATAAATATACGTATTACTTTTATTATCATCAATATAACATGCATTATTACCCATATTATGCAGTTATTATCGCTAAACTATAATAAATATACTTATTACTTCTATTATTATCAATATAACATGCATTATTACCTATATTATGCAGTTATTATCGCTAGAACTATAATAAATATACTTATTACTCCCGATATTATCAATATAACATCCATTATTACCCATATAATGCAGTTATTATCGCTAGAACTGTAATAATTATACTTATTACTTATATTATTATCAATATAACATGCATTATTACCCATATTATGCAGTTATTATCGATAGAACTATAATAAATGTACTTATTACTTTTATTATTATCAATATAGCATGCACTATTAGCCATATTTTACTATTATTATCGCTAGAACTATAATAATTATACTTATTAGTCCCAATATTATCAATATAACATGCATTATTACCCATATAATGCAGTTATTATCGCTAGAACTGTAATAATAATACCTATTACTTATATTATTATCAATATAACATGCATTATTACCCATATTATGCAGTTACAATCGCTAGAACTATAATAAATATACTTAGTACTTTAATTATCGTCAATATAACATGCATTATTACCCATAGTATGCAGTTATTATCGCTAGAACTGTAATAGATATACTTATTACTTATATTATTAGCAATATAACGTGCATTATTACCCATATTATGCAGTTATTATCGATAGAAGAATAATAAATACACTTATTACTTTTTTATTATGAATATAACATGCACTCTTAGCCATATTTTATTAGTATTATCGTTAAAAATGTAATAATTATACTTATTACTCCCGATATTATCAATATAACATCCATTATTACCCATATAATGCAGTTATTATCGCTAGAACTATAATAAATATACTTAGTACTTTAATTATCGTCAATATAACATGCATTATTACCCATAGTGTGCAGTTATTATCGCTAGAACTGTAATAAGTATACTTATTACTTATATTATTATCAATATAACATGCATTATTACCCATATTATGCAGTTATTATCGCTAGAACTATAATAAATACACGTATTACTTTTATTATCATCAATATAACATGCATTATTAACCATATTATGTAGTTATTATCGATAGAACTGTAATAAATATACTTATTACTTTTATTATTATCAAAATAACATGCACTATTAGCCATATTTTACTATTTTTATCGCTAGAACTATAATAATTATACTTATTACTCCCAATATTATCAATATAACATGCATTATTACCCATATAATGCAGTTATTATCGCTAGAACTGTAATAGATATACTTATTACTTATATTATTAGCAATATAACGTGCATTATTACCCATATTATGCAGTTATTATCGATAGAAGAATAATAAATACACTTATTACTTTTTTATTATGAATATAACATGCACTCTTAGCCATATTTTATTAGTATTATCGTTAAAAATGTAATAATTATACTTATTACTCCCGATTTTATCAATATAACATCCATTATTACCCATATAATGCAGTTATTATCGCTGGAACTGTAATAATTATACTTATGACTTATATTAACATAAATATAACATGCATTATTACCCATATTATGCAGTTATTATCGCTAGAACTATAATAAATATACGTATTACTTTTGTTATCATCAATATAACATGCATTATTACCCATATTATGCAGTTATTATCGATAGAACTGTAATAAATATACTTATTACTTTTATTATTATCAATATAACATGCACTATTAGCCATATTTTGCTATTATTATCGCTAGAACTATAATCATTATACCTATTACTCCCAATATTATCAATATAACATCCATTATTACCCATATAATGCAGTTATTATCGCTAGAACTGTAATAATTGTACCTATTACTTATATTATCATCAATATAACATACATTATTACCCATATTATGCAGTTATTATCGATAGAACTGTAATACATATACTTATTACTTTTATTATTATCAATACAACATGCACTATTAGGCATATTGTACTATTATTATCGCTGGAACTATAATAATTATACTTATTGCTCCCGATATTATCAATATAACATGCATTATTACCCATATAATGCAGTTATAATCGCTAGAACTATAATAAATATACGTATTACTTTTATTATCATCAATATAACATGCATTATTACCCATATTATGCAGTTATTATCGATAGAACTGTAATAAATATACTTATTACTTATATTATTAGCAATATAACGTGCGTTATTACCCATATAATGCAGTTATTATCGCCAGAACTGTAATAATTATACTTATTACTTATATTATTATAAATATAACATGCATTATTACCCATATTATGCAGTTATTATCGCTAGAACTATAATAAATATACGTATTACTTTTATTATCATCAATATAACATGCATTATTACCCATATTATGCAGTTATTATCGATAGAACTGTAATACATATACTTATTACTTTTATTATTATCAATACAACATGCACTATTAGGCATATTGTACTATTATTATCGCTGGAACTATAATAATTATACTTATTACTCCCGATATTATCAATATAACATGCATTATTACCCATATAATGCAGTTATAATCGCTAGAACTATAATAAATATACGTATTACTTTTATTATCATCAATATAACATGCATTATTACCCATATTATGCAGTTATTATCGATAGAACTGTAATAAATATACTTATTACTTATATTATTATCAATATAACATGCATTATTACCCATATAATGCAGTTATTATCGCTAGAACTGTAATAATTATACTTATTACTTTTATTATTATCAATATAACATGCATTATTACCCATATTATGCAGTTATTATCGATAGAAGTATAATAAATATACTTATTACTTTTATTATTATCAATATAACAGGCACTCTTAGCCATATTTTACTATTATTATCGCTAGAACTATAATAATTATACTTGTTACTTTTATTATTATCAATATAACATGCACTATTAGGCATATTGTACTATTATTATCGCTGGAACTGTAATAATTGTACTTATTACTCCCGATATTATCAATATAACATCCATTATTACCCAAATAATGCAGTTATTATCGCTAGAACTGTAATAATTATACTTATTACTTATATTATTAGCAATATAACGTGCATTATTACCCATATTATGCGGTTATTATCGATAGAACTATAATAAATATACTTATTACTTTTATTATTATCAATATAACATGCACTATTATCCATATTGTACTATTATTATCGCTAGAACTATAATAATTATACTTATTACTCCCGATATTATCAATATAACATGCATTATTACCCATATAATGCAGTTATAATCGCTAGAACTATAATAAATATACGTATTACTTTTATTATCATCAATATAACATGCATTATTACCCATATCATGCAGTTATTATCGATAGAACTGTAATAAATATACTTATTACTTTTATTATTATCAATATAACATGCACTATTATCGATATTTTACTATTATTATCGCTAGTATTATAATAATTATACTTATTGCTTATATTATTCGCAATATAACGTGCATTATTACCCATATAATGCAGTTATTATCGCCAGAACTGTAATAATTATACTTATTACTTATATTATTATCAATATAACATGCATTATTACCCATATAATGCAGTTATTATCGCTAGAACTGTAATAATTATACTTATTACTTATATTATTAGCAATATAACGTGCATTATTGCCCATATAATGCAGTTATTATCGCCAGAACTGTAATAATTATAATTATTATTTATATTATTATCAATATAACATGCATTATTACCCATATTATGCAGTTATTATCGCTAGAACTATAATAAATAAGCGTATTACTTTTATTATCATCAATATAACATGCATCATTACCCATATTATGCAGTTATTATCGATAGAACTGTAATAAATATACTTATTACTGTTATTATTATCAATATAACATGCACTATTACCCATATTTTACTATTATTATCGCTAGAACTATAATAATTATACTTATTACTTATATTATTAGCAATATAACGTGCGTTATTACCCATATAATGCAGTTATTATCGCCAGAACTGTAATAATTATACTTATTACTTATATTATTATAAATATAACATGCATTATTACCCATATTATGCAGTTATTATCGCTAGAACTATAATAAATATACGTATTACTTTTATTATCATCAATATAACATGCATTATTACCCATATTATGCAGTTATTATCGATAGAACTGTAATACATATACTTATTACTTTTATTATTATCAATACAACATGCACTATTAGGCATATTGTACTATTATTATCGCTGGAACTATAATAATTATACTTATTGCTCCCGATATTATCAATATAACATGCATTATTACCCATATAATGCAGTTATAATCGCTAGAACTATAATAAATATACGTATTACTTTTATTATCATCAATATAACATGCATTATTACCCATATTATGCAGTTATTATCGATAGAACTGTAATAAATATACTTATTACTTATATTATTAGCAATATAACGTGCGTTATTACCCATATAATGCAGTTATTATCGCCAGAACTGTAATAATTATACTTATTACTTATATTATTATAAATATAACATGCATTATTACCCATATAATGCAGTTATTATCGCTAGAACTGTAATAATTATACTTATTACTTATATTATTAGCAATATAACGTGCATTATTACACATATTATGCAGTTATTATCGCTAGAACTATAATAAATATACTTATTACTTTTATTATTATCAATATAACATGCATTATTACCTATATTATGCAGTTATTATTGCTAGAACTATAATAAATATACTTATTACTCCCGATATTGTCAATATAACATCCATTATTACCCATATAATGCAGTTATTATCGCTAGAACTGTAATAATTATACTTATCACTTATATTATTATCAATATAACATGCATTATTACCCATATTATGCAGTTATTATCGCTAGAACTATAATAAATATACGTATTACTTTTGTTATCATCAATATAACATGCATTATTACCCATATTATGCAGTTATTATCGATAGAACTGTAATAAATATACTTATTACTTTTATTATTATCAATATAACATGCACTATTAGCCATATTTTGCTATTATTATCGCTAGAACTATAATAATTATACTTATTACTCCCAATATTATCAATATAACATGCATTATTACCCATATTATGCAGTTATTATCGCTAGAACTATAATAAATATACTTATTACTCCCGACATTATCAATATAACATCCATTATTACCCATATAATGCAGTTATTATCGCTAGAACTGTAATAAGTATACTTATTACTTATATTATTATCAATATAACATGCATTATTACCCATATTATGCAGTTATTATCGCTAAACTATAATAAATATACATATTACTTCTTTTATTATCAATATAACATGCATTATTACCTATATTATGCAGTTATTATCGATAGAACTGTAATAAATATACTTATTTCTTTTATTATTATCAATATAACATGCACTATTAGCCATATTTTACTATTATTATCGCTAGAACTATAATAATTATACTTATTACTCCCAATATTATCAATATAACATGCATTATTACCCATATAATGCAGTTATAATTGCTAGAACTATAATAAATATACTTACTACTTTTATTATCATCAATATAACATGCATTATTACCGATATTATGCAGTTATTATTGATAGAACTATAATAAATATACTTATTACTTTTATTATTATCAATATAACATGCATTATTACCTATATTATGCAGTTATTATCGCTAGAACTATAATAAATATACTTATTACTCCCGATATTATCAATATTACATCCATTATTACCCACATAATGCAGTTATTATCGCTAGTACGGTAATAATTATACTTATTACTTATATTATCATCAATATAACATGCATTATTACCCATATTATGCAGTTATTATCGATAGAACTGTAATAAATATACTTATTACTTTTATTATTATCAATATAACATGCACTATTAGCCATATTTTACTATTATTATCGCTAGAACTATAATAATTATACTTATTACTCCCAATATTATCAATATAACATGCATTATTACCCATATAATGCAGTTATTATCGCTAGAACTGTAATAATTATACTTATTACTTATATTATTAGCAATATAACATGCATTATTACCCATATTATGCAGTTATTATCGATAGAACTGTAATAAATATACTTATTACTTTTATTATTATCAATATAACATGCACTATTATCCATATTTTACTATTATTATCGCTAGTATTATAATAATTATACTTATTGCTTATATTATTAGCAATATAACGTGCATTATTACCCATATAATGCAGTTATTATCGCCAGAACTGTAATAATTATACTTATTACTTATATTATTATCAATATAACATGCATTATTACCCATATAATGCAATTATTATCGCTAGAACTGTAATAATTATACTTATTACTTTTATTATTATCAATATAACATGCATTATTACCCATATTATGCAGTTATTATCGATAGAAGTATAATAAATATACTTATTACTTTTATTATTATCAATATAACAGGCACTCTTAGCCATATTTTACTATTATTATCGCTAGAACTATAATAATTATACTTATTACTTTTATTATTATCAATATAACATGCACTATTAGGCATATTGTACTATTATTATCGCTGGAACTGTAATAATTGTACTTATTACTCCCGATATTATCAATATAACATCCATTATTACCCAAATAATGCAGTTATTATCGCTAGAACTGTAATAATTATACTTATTACTTATATTATTAGCAATATAACGTGCATTATTACCCATATTATGCGGTTATTATCGATAGAACTATAATAAATATACTTATTACTTTTATTATTATCAATATAACATGCACTATTATCCATATTTTACTATTATTATCGCTTGAATTATAATAATTATACTTATTGCTTATATTATTAGCAATATAACGTGCATTATTACCCATATAATGCAGTTATTATCGCCAGAACTGCAATAATTATACTTATTACTTATATTATTATCAATATAACATGCATTATTACCCGTATAATGCAGTTATTATCGCTAGAACTGTAATAATTATACTTATTACTTATATTATTAGCAATATAACATGCATTATTACCCATATTATGCAGTTATTATCGATAGAACTGTAATACATATACTTATTACTTTTATTATTATCAATATAACATGCACTATTAGGCATATTGTACTATTATTATCGCTGGAACTATAATAATTATACTTATTACTCCCGATATTATCAATATAACATGCATTATTACCCATATAATGCAGTTATAATCGCTAGAACTATAATAAATATACGTATTACTTTTATTATCATCAATATAACATGCATTATTACCCATATTATGCAGTTATTATCGATAGAACTGTAATAAATATACTTATTACTTTTATTATTATCAATATAACATGCACTATTATCCATATTTTACTATTATTATCGCTAGTATTATAATAATTATACTTATTGCTTATATTATTAGCAATATAACGTGCATTATTACCCATATAATGCAGTTATTATCGCCAGAACTGTAATAATTATACTTATTACTTATATTATTATCAATATAACATGCATTATTACCCATATAATGCAGTTATTATCGCTAGAACTGTAATAATTATACTTATTACTTTTATTATTATCAATATAACATGCATTATTACCCATATTATGCAGTTATTATCGATAGAAGTATAATAAATATACTTATTACTTTTATTATTATCAATATAACAGGCACTCTTAGCCATATTTTACTATTATTATCGCTAGAACTATAATAATTATACTTATTACTTTTATTACTATCAATATAACATGCACTATTATCCATATTTTACTATTATTATCGCTTGAATTATAATAATTATACTTATTGCTTATATTATTAGCAATATAACGTGCATTATTACCCATATAATGCAGTTATTATCGCCAGAACTGCAATAATTATACTTATTACTTATATTATTATCAATATAACATGCATTATTACCCGTATAATGCAGTTATTATCGCTAGAACTGTAATAATTATACTTATTACTTACATTATTAGCAATGTAACGTGCATTATTACCCATATAATGCAGTTATTATCGCCAGAACTGTAATAATTATACTTATTATTTATATTATTATCAATATAACATGCATTATTACCCATATTATGCAGTTATTATCGCTAGAACTATAATAAATATACGTATTACTTTTATTATCATCAATATAACATGCATCATTACCCATATTATGCAGTTATTATCGATAGAACTGTAATAAATATACTTACAACTTTCATTATCATCAATATAACATGCATTATTACCCATATTATGCAGTTATTATCGATAGAACTGTAATAAATATACTGATTACTTTAATTATTATCAATATAACATGCACTATTATCCATATTGTACTATTATTATCGCTAGAACTATAATAATTATTCTTATTACTCCCGATATTATCAATATAACATGCATTATTAGCCATATTGTGCTAGTATTATCGCTAGAACTATAATAATTATAGTTATTACTCCCGATATTATCAATATAACGTGCATTATTACACCTATTATGCAGTTATTATCGCTAGAACTGTAATAATTATACTTATTACTTATATTATTATCAATATAACATGCATTATGACCCATATAATGCAGTTATTATCGCTAGAACTGTAATAATTATACTTATTACTTATATTATTAGCAATATAACGTGCATTATTACACATATTATGCAGTTATTATCGCTAGAACTATAATAAATATACTTATTACTTTTATTATTATCAATATAACATGCATTATTACCTATATTATGCAGTTATTATTGCTAGAACTATAATAAATATACTTATTACTCCCGATATTGTCAATATAACATCCATTATTACCCATATAATGCAGTTATTATCGCTAGAACTGTAATAATTATACTTATCACTTATATTATTATCAATATAACATGCATTATTACCCATATTATGCAGTTATTATCGCTAGAACTATAATAAATATACGTATTACTTTTGTTATCATCAATATAACATGCATTATTACCCATATTATGCAGTTATTATCGATAGAACTGTAATAAATATACTTATTACTTTTATTATTATCAATATAACATGCACTATTAGCCATATTTTGCTATTATTATCGCTAGAACTATAATAATTATACTTATTACTCCCAATATTATCAATATAACATGCATTATTACCCATATTATGCAGTTATTATCGCTAGAACTATAATAAATATACTTATTACTCCCGACATTATCAATATAACATCCATTATTACCCATATAATGCAGTTATTATCGCTAGAACTGTAATAAGTATACTTATTACTTATATTATTATCAATATAACATGCATTATTACCCATATTATGCAGTTATTATCGCTAAACTATAATAAATATACATATTACTTCTATTATTATCAATATAACATGCATTATTACCTATATTATGCAGTTATTATCGCTAGAACTATAATAAATATACTTATTACTCCCGATATTATCAATATAACATCCATTATTACCCATATAATGCAGTTATTATCGCTAGAACTGTAATAATTATACTTATTACTTATATTATTATCAATATAACATGCATTATTACCCATATTATGCAGTTATTATCGATAGAACTGTAATAAATATACTTATTACTTTTATTATTATCAATATAACATGCACTATTAGCCATATTTTACTATTATTATCGCTAGAACTATAATAATTATACTTATTACTCCCAATATTATCAATATAACATGCATTATTACCCATATAATGCAGTTATAATTGCTAGAACTATAATAAATATACTTACTACTTTTATTATCATCAATATAACATGCACTATTACCGATATTATGCAGTTATTATTGATAGAACTATAATAAATATACTTATTACTTTTATTATTATCAATATAACATGCATTATTACCTATATTATGGAGTTATTATCGCTAGAACTATAATAAATATACTTATTACACCCGATATTATCAATATTACATCCATTATTACCCATATAATGCAGTTATTATCACTAGAACTGTAATAATTACACTTATTACTTATATTATCATCAATATAACATGCATTATTACACATATTATGCAGTTATTATCGCTAGAACTGTAATAAATACACTTATTACTTTTATTATCATCAATATAACATGCATTATTACCTATATTATGCAGTTATTATCGATAGAACTGTAATAAATATACTTATTACTTTTATTATTATCAATATAACATGCACTATTAGCCATATTTTACTATTATTATCCCTGGAACTATAATAGTTATACTTATTACTCCCAATATTATCAATATAACGTGCATTATTACCCATATTATGCAGTTATTATCGATAGAACTGTAATAAATATACTTATTACTTTTATTATTATCAATATAACATGCACTATTAGCCATATTTTACTATTATTATCGCTAGAACTATAATAATTATACTTATTACTCCCAATACTATCAATATAACATGCATTATTACCCATATAATGCAGTTATAATTGCTAGAACTATAATAAATATACTTACTACTTTTATTATCATCAATATAACATGCATTATTACCGATATTATGCAGTTATTATTGATAGAACTATAATAAATATACTTATTACTTTTATTATTATCAATATAACATGCATTATTACCTATATTATGCAGTTATTATCGCTAGAACTATAATAAATATACTTATTACTCCCGATATTATCAATATTACATCCATTATTACCCACATAATGCAGTTATTATCGCTAGAACTGTAATAATTATACTTATTACTTATATTATCATCAATATAACATGCATTATTACCCATATTATGCAGTTATTATCGATAGAACTGTAATAAATATACTTATTACTTTTATTATTATCAATATAACATGCACTATTAGCCATATTTTACTATTATTATCGCTAGAACTATAATAAATATACTTATTACTTTTATTATTATCAATATAACATGCATTATTACCCATATAATGCAGGTATTATCGCTGGAACTGTAATAATTATACTTATGACTTATATTAACATCAATATAACATGCATTATTACCCATATTATGCAGTTATTATCGATAGAACTGTAATAAATATACTTATTACTTTTATTATTTTCAATATAACATGCACTATTAGCCATATTTTACTATTATTATCGCTAGAACTATAATAATTATACTTATTACTCCCAATATTATCAATATAACATGCATTATTACCCATATAATGCAGTTATTATCGCTAGAACTGTAATAAATATACTTATGACTTTTATTATTATCAATATAACTTGCACTATTAGCCATATTTTATTATTATTATCGCTAGAACTATAATATTTATACTTATTACTCCCAATATTATCAATATAACATGCATTATTACCCATATAATGCAGTTATTATCGCTAGAACTGTAATAATTATACTTATTACTTATATTATTATCAATATAACATGCATTATTACGCATATTTTGCAGTTATAAACGCTAGAACTATAATAAATATACTTATTACTTTTATTATTATCAATATAACATGCATTATTACCTATATTATGCAGTTATTATCGCTAGAACTATAATAAATATACTTATTACTCCCGATATCATCAATATAACATCCATTATTACACATATTATGCAGTTATTATCGCTAGAACTATAATAAATATACTTATTACTTTTATTATTATCAATATAACATGCATTATTACCTATATTATGCAGTTATTATCGCTAGAACTATAATAAATATACGTATTACTTTTGTTATCATCAATATAACATGCATTATTACCCATATTATGCAGTTATTATCGATAGAACTGTAATAAATATACTTATTACTTTTATTATTATCAATATAACATGCACTATTAGCCATATTTTACTATTATTATCGCTAGAACTATAATAATTATACTTATTACTCCCAATATTATCATTATAACATGCATTATTACACATACTATGCAGTTATTATCGCTAGAACTATAATAAATATACTTATTACTTTTATTATTATCAATATAACATGCATTATTACCTATATTATGCAGTTATTATTGCTAGAACTATAATAAATATACTTATTACTCCCGATATTGTCAATATAACATCCATTATTACCCATATAATGCAGTTATTATCGCTAGAACTGTAATAATTATACTTATCACTTATATTATTATCAATATAACATGCATTATTACCCATATTATGCAGTTATTATCGCTAGAACTATAATAAATATACGTATTACTTTTGTTATCATCAATATAACATGCATTATTACCCATATTATGCAGTTATTATCGATAGAACTATAATAAATGTACTTATTACTTTTATTATTATCAATATAACATGCACTATTAGCCATATTTTACTATTATTATCGCTAGAACTATAATAATTATACTTATTAGTCCCAATATTATCAATATAACATGCATTATTACCCATATTATGCAGTTATTATCGCTAGAACTATAATAAATATACTTATTACTCCCGACATTATCAATATAACATGCATTATTACCCATATAATGCAGTTATTATCGCTAGAACTGTAATAAGTATACTTATTACTTATATTATTATCAATATAACATGCATTATTACCCATATTATGCAGTTATTATCGCTAAACTATAATAAATATACATATTACTTCTATTATTATCAATATAACATGCATTATTACCTATATTATGCAGTTATTATCGCTAGAACTATAATAAATATACTTATTACTCCCGATATTATCAATATAACATCCATTATTACCCATATAATGCAGTTATTATCGCTAGAACTGTAATAATTATACTTATTACTTATATTATTATCAATATAACATGCATTATTACCCATATTATGCAGTTATTATCGATAGAACTATAATAAGTGTACTTATTACTTTTATTATTATCAATATAACATGCACTATTAGCCATATTTTACTATTATTATCGCTAGAACTATAATAATTATACTTATTAGTCCCAATATTATCAATATAACATGCATTATTACCCATATCATGCAGTTATTATCGCTAGAACTGTAATAATTATACCTATTGCTTATATTATTATCAGTATAACATGCATTATTACCCATATTATGCAGTTACAATCGCTAGAACTATAATAAATATACTTAGTACTTTAATTATCGTCAATATAACATGCATTATTACCCATAGTATGCAGTTATTATCGATAGAACTATAATAAATATACTTATTACTTTTATTATTATCTGTATAACATGCATTATTACCCATAGTATGCAGTTATTATCGATAGAACTATAATAAATATACTTATTACTTTTATTATTATCTGTATAACATGCATTATTACCCATATTATGCAGTTATTATCGCTAGAACTGTAATAAGTATACTTATTGCTTATATTATTAGCAATATAACATGCATTATTACCCATATTATGCAGCTATTATCGCTAGAACTGTAATAATTATACAGATTACTTACATTATTAGCAATATAACGTGCATGATTACCCATATAATGCAGTTATTATCGCTAGAACTGTAATAATTATACTTATTACTTATATTATTAGCAATATAACATGCATTATTACCCATATTATGCAGTTATTATCGCTAGAACTGTAATAATTATACATATTACTTTTATTATTATCAATATAACATGCATTATTACGCATATTATGCAGTTATAATCGCTAGAACTATAATAAATATCCTTAGTACTTTTATTATAATCAATATAACATGCATTATCACCCATATTATGCAGTTATTATCGATAGAACTTTAATAAAAATACTTATTACTTTTATTATTATCAATATAACATGCACTATTAGCCATATTTTAGTATTATTATCGCTAGAACTATAATAATTATACATATTATTCCCGATATTATCAATATAACATGCATTATTACCCATATAATGCAGTTATTATCGCTAGAACTGTAACAATTATACTTATTACTTATATTATTCTCAATATAACATGCATTATTACCCATATTATGCAGTTATTATCGATAGAACTGTAATAAATATACTTATTACTTTTATTATTATCAATATAACATGCATTATTACCTATATTATGCAGTTATTATCGCTAGAACTATAATAAATATACTTATTACTCCCGATATTATCAATATTACATCCATTATTACCCACATAATGCAGTTATTATCGCTAGAACTGTAATAATTATACTTATTACTTATATTATCATCAATATAACATGCATTATTACCCATATTATGCAGTTATTATCGATAGAACTGTAATAAATATACTTATTACTTTTATTATTATCAATATAACATGCACTATTAGCCATATTTTACTATTATTATCGCTAGAACTATAATAAATATACTTATTACTTTTATTATTATCAATATAACATGCATTATTACCCATATAATGCAGGTATTATCGCTGGAACTGTAATAATTATACTTATGACTTATATTAACATCAATATAACATGCATTATTACCCATATTATGCAGTTATTATCGATAGAACTGTAATAAATATACTTATTACTTTTATTATTTTCAATATAACATGCACTATTAGCCATATTTTACTATTATTATCGCTAGAACTATAATAATTATACTTATTACTCCCAATATTATCAATATAACATGCATTATTACCCATATAATGCAGTTATTATCGCTAGAACTGTAATAAATATACTTATGACTTTTATTATTATCAATATAACTTGCACTATTAGCCATATTTTATTATTATTATCGCTAGAACTATAATATTTATACTTATTACTCCCAATATTATCAATATAACATGCATTATTACCCATATAATGCAGTTATTATCGCTAGAACTGTAATAATTATACTTATTACTTATATTATTATCAATATAACATGCATTATTACGCATATTTTGCAGTTATAAACGCTAGAACTATAATAAATATACTTATTACTTTTATTATTATCAATATAACATGCATTATTACCTATATTATGCAGTTATTATCGCTAGAACTATAATAAATATACTTATTACTCCCGATATCATCAATATAACATCCATTATTACACATATTATGCAGTTATTATCGCTAGAACTATAATAAATATACTTATTACTTTTATTATTATCAATATAACATGCATTATTACCTATATTATGCAGTTATTATCGCTAGAACTATAATAAATATACGTATTACTTTTGTTATCATCAATATAACATGCATTATTACCCATATTATGCAGTTATTATCGATAGAACTGTAATAAATATACTTATTACTTTTATTATTATCAATATAACATGCACTATTAGCCATATTTTACTATTATTATCGCTAGAACTATAATAATTATACTTATTACTCCCAATATTATCATTATAACATGCATTATTACACATACTATGCAGTTATTATCGCTAGAACTATAATAAACATACTTATTACTTTTATTATTATCAATATAACATGCATTATTACCTATATTATGCAGTTATTATTGCTAGAACTATAATAAATATACTTATTACTCCCGATATTGTCAATATAACATCCATTATTACCCATATAATGCAGTTATTATCGCTAGAACTGTAATAATTATACTTATCACTTATATTATTATCAATATAACATGCATTATTACCCATATTATGCAGTTATTATCGCTAGAACTATAATAAATATACGTATTACTTTTGTTATCATCAATATAACATGCATTATTACCCATATTATGCAGTTATTATCGATAGAACTATAATAAATGTACTTATTACTTTTATTATTATCAATATAACATGCACTATTAGCCATATTTTACTATTATTATCGCTAGAACTATAATAATTATACTTATTAGTCCCAATATTATCAATATAACATGCATTATTACCCATATTATGCAGTTATTATCGCTAGAACTATAATAAATATACTTATTACTCCCGACATTATCAATATAACATGCATTATTACCCATATAATGCAGTTATTATCGCTAGAACTGTAATAAGTATACTTATTACTTATATTATTATCAATATAACATGCATTATTACCCATATTATGCAGTTATTATCGCTAAACTATAATAAATATACATATTACTTCTATTATTATCAATATAACATGCATTATTACCTATATTATGCAGTTATTATCGCTAGAACTATAATAAATATACTTATTACTCCCGATATTATCAATATAACATCCATTATTACCCATATAATGCAGTTATTATCGCTAGAACTGTAATAATTATACTTATTACTTATATTATTATCAATATAACATGCATTATTACCCATATTATGCAGTTATTATCGATAGAACTATAATAAGTGTACTTATTACTTTTATTATTATCAATATAACATGCACTATTAGCCATATTTTACTATTATTATCGCTAGAACTATAATAATTATACTTATTAGTCCCAATATTATCAATATAACATGCATTATTACCCATATCATGCAGTTATTATCGCTAGAACTGTAATAATTATACCTATTACTTATATTATTATCAGTATAACATGCATTATTACCCATATTATGCAGTTACAATCGCTAGAACTATAATAAATATACTTAGTACTTTAATTATCGTCAATATAACATGCATTATTACCCATAGTATGCAGTTATTATCGATAGAACTATAATAAATATACTTATTACTTTTATTATTATCTGTATAACATGCATTATTACCCATAGTATGCAGTTATTATCGATAGAACTATAATAAATATACTTATTACTTTTATTATTATCTGTATAACATGCATTATTACCCATATTATGCAGTTATTATCGCTAGAACTGTAATAAGTATACTTATTGCTTATATTATTAGCAATATAACATGCATTATTACCCATATTATGCAGCTATTATCGCTAGAACTGTAATAATTATACAGATTACTTACATTATTAGCAATATAACGTGCATGATTACCCATATAATGCAGTTATTATCGCTAGAACTGTAATAATTATACTTATTACTTATATTATTAGCAATATAACATGCATTATTACCCATATTATGCAGTTATTATCGCTAGAACTGTAATAATTATACATATTACTTTTATTATTATCAATATAACATGCATTATTACGCATATTATGCAGTTATAATCGCTAGAACTATAATAAATATCCTTAGTACTTTTATTATAATCAATATAACATGCATTATCACCCATATTATGCAGTTATTATCGATAGAACTTTAATAAAAATACTTATTACTTTTATTATTATCAATATAACATGCACTATTAGCCATATTTTAGTATTATTATCGCTAGAACTATAATAATTATACATATTATTCCCGATATTATCAATATAACATGCATTATTACCCATATAATGCAGTTATTATCGCTAGAACTGTAACAATTATACTTATTACTTATATTATTCTCAATATAACATGCATTATTACCCATATTATGCAGTTATTATCGATAGAACTGTAATAAATATACTTATTACTTTTATTATTATCAATATAACATGCACTATTAGCCATATTTTACAATTATTATCGCTAGAACTATAATAATTATACTTATTAGTCCCAATATTATCAATATAACATGCATTATTACCCATATAATGCAGTTATTATCGCTAGAACTGTAATAATTATACCTATTACTTATATTATTATCAATATAACATGCATTATTACCCATATTATGCAGTTATTATCGATAGAACTGTAATAAATATACTTATTACTTTTATTATTATCAATATAACATGCACTATTAGCCATATTTTACTATTATTATCGCTAGAACTATAATAATTATACTTATTACTCCCAATGTTATCAATATAACATGCATTATTACCCATATAATGCAGTTATGATTGCTAGAACTATAATAAATATACTTACTACTTTTATTATCATCAATATAACATGCATTATTACCGATATTATGCAGTTATTATTGATAGAACTATAATAAATATACTTATTACTTTTATTATTATCAATATAACATGCATTATTACCTATATTATGCAGTTATTATCGCTAGAACTATAATAAATATACTTATTACTCCCGATATTATCAATATTACATCCATTATTACCCATATAATGCAGTTATTATCGCTAGAACTGTAATAATTATACTTATTACTTATATTATCATCAATATAACATGCATTATTACCCATATTATGCAGTTATTATCGCTAGAACTGTAATAAATGCACTTATTACTTTTATTATCATCAATATAACATGCATTATTACCTATATTATGCAGTTATTATCGATAGAACTGTAATAAATATACTTATTACTTTTATTATTATCAATATAACATGCACTATTAGCCATATTTTACTATTATTATACCTGGAACTATAATAATTATACTTATTAGTCCCAATATTATCAATATAACATGCATTATTACGCATATAATGCAGTTATTATCGCTAGAACTGTAATAATTATACCTATTACTTATATTATTATGAATATAACATGCATTATTACCCATATTATGCAGTTACAATCGCTAGAACTATAATAAATATACTTAGTACTTTAATTATCATCAATATAACATACATTATTACCCATATTATGCAGTTATTATCGATAGAACTATAATAAATATACTTATTACTTTTATTATTATCTGTATAATATGCATTATTACCCATATTATGCAGTTATTATCGCTAGAACTGTAATAAGTATACTTATTACTTATATTATTATCAATATAACATGCATTATTACCCATATTATGCAGTTATAATCGCTAGAACTATAATAAATATACGTATTACTTTTATTATCATCAATATAACATACATTATTACCCATATTATGCAGTTATTATCGATAGAACTATAATAAATATACTTATTACTTTTATTATTATCTGTATAATATGCATTATTACCCATATTATGCAGTTATTATCGCTAGAACTGTAATAAGTATACTTATTACTTATATTATTATCAATATAACATGCATTATTACCCATATTATGCAGTTATAATCGCTAGAACTATAATAAATATACGTATTACTTTTATTATCATCAATATAACATGCATTATTACCCATATTATGCAGTTATTATCGATAGAACTGTAATAAATATACTTATTACTTTTATTATTATCAATATAACATGCACTATTAGCCATATTTTACTATTTTTATCGCTAGAACTATAATAATTATACTTATTACTCCCAATATTATCAATATAACATGCATTATTACCCATATAATGCAGTTATTATCGCTAGAACTGTAATAATTATACTTATTACTTATATTATTATCAATATAACATGCATTATTACGCATATTTTGCAGTTATAAACGCTAGAACTATAATAAATATACGTAATACTTTTATTATCATCAATATAACATGCATTATTACCCATATTATGCAGTTATTATCGATAGAACTGTAATAAATATACTTATTACTTTTATTATTATCAATATAACATGCACTATTAGCCATATTTTACTATTATTATCGCTAGAACTATAATAATTATACTTATTACTCCCAATACTATCAATATAACATGCATTATTACCCATATAATGCAGTTATAATTGCTAGAACTATAATAAATATACTTACTACTTTTATTATCATCAATATAACATGCATTATTACCGATATTATGCAGTTATTATTGATAGAACTGTAATAATTATACATATTACTTATATTATTATCAATATAACATGCATTATTACGCATATTATGCAGTTATAGTCGCTAGAACTATAATAAATATCCTTAGTACTTTTATTATAATCAATATAACATGCATTATCACCCATATTATGCAGTTATTATCGATAGAACTGTAATAAATATACTTATTACTTTTATTATTATCAATATAACATGCACTATTAGCCATATTTTACTATTATTATCGCTAGAACTATAATAATTATACTTATTACTCCCAATACTATCAATATAACATGCATTATTACCCATATAATGCAGTTATAATTGCTAGAACTATAATAAATATACTTACTACTTTTATTATCATCAATATAACATGCATTATTACCGATATTATGCAGTTATTATTGATAGAACTGTAATAATTATACATATTACTTATATTATTATCAATATAACATGCATTATTACGCATATTATGCAGTTATAGTCGCTAGAACTATAATAAATATCCTTAGTACTTTTATTATAATCAATATAACATGCATTATCACCCATATTATGCAGTTATTATCGATAGAACTTTAATAAAAATACTTATTACTTTTATTATTATCAATATAACATGCACTATTAGCCATATTTTACTATTATTATCGCTAGAACTATAATAATTATACATATTATTCCCGATATTATCAATATAACATGCATTATTACCCATATAATGCAGTTATTATCGCTAGAACTGTAATAATTATACTTATTACTTATATTATTCTCAATATAACATGCATTATTACCCATATTATGCAGTTATTATCGACAGAACTGTAATAAATATACTTATTACTTTTATTATTATCAATATAACATGCACTATTAGCCATATTTTACTATTATTATCGCTAGAACTATAATAATTATACTTATTAGTCCCAATATTATCAATATAACATGCATTATTACCCACATAATGCAGTTATTATCGCTAGAACTGTAATAATTATACTTATTACTTATATTATCATCAATATAACATGCATTATTACCCATATTATGCAGTTATTATCGATAGAACTGTAATAAATATACTTATTACTTTTATTATTATCAATATAACATGCACTATTAGCCATATTTTACTATTATTATCGCTAGAACTGTAATAATTATACTTATTACTCCCAATATTATCAATATAACATGCATTATTACCCATATAATGCAGTTATTATCGCTAGAACTGTAATAATTATACTTATTACTTATATTATTAGCAATATAACGTGCATTATTACCCATATAATGCAGTTATTATCGCTAGAACTGTAATAAATATACTTATTACTTATATTATTATCAATATAACATGCATTATTACCCATATTATGCAGTTACAATCGCTAGAACTATAATAAATATACGTATTACTTATATTATTATCAATATAACATGCATTATTACCCATATTATGCAGTTATTATCGATAGAACTGTAATAAATATACTTATTACTTTTATTATTATCAATATAACATGCACTATTAGCCATATTTTACTATTATTATCGCTAGAACTATAATAATTATACTTATTACTCCCAATACTATCAATATAACATGCATTATTACCCATATAATGCAGTTATAATTGCTAGAACTATAATAAATATACTTACTACTTTTATTATCATCAATATAACATGCATTATTACCGATATTATGCAGTTATTATTGATAGAACAATAATAAATATACTTATTACTCCCGATATTATCAATATTACATCCATTATTACCCATATAATGCAGTTATTATCGCTAGAACTGTAATAATTATACTTATTACTTATATTATCATCAATATAACATGCATTATTACCCATATTATGCAGTTATTATTTATAGAACTATAATAAATATACTTATTACTTTTATTATTATCAATATAACATGCACTATTAGCCATATTTTACTATTATTATCGCTAGAACTGTAATAATTATACTTATTACTCCCGATATTATCAATATAACATGCATGATTACCCATATAATGCAGTTATTATCGCTTGAACTGTAATAATTATACTTATTACTTATATTATTAGCAATACAACGTGCATTATTACCCTTATAATGCAGTTATTATCGCTAGAACTGTAATAATTATACGTATTACTTATATTATTATCAATATAACATGCATTATTATCCATATTATGCAGTTATTATCGCTAGAACTGTAATAAATATACTTATGACTTTTATTATTATCAATATAACATCCATTATTACCCATATAACGCAGGTATTATCGCTGGAACTGTAATAATTATACTTATGACTTATATTAACATCAATATAACATGCATTATTACGCATATTTTGCAGTTATAAACGCTAGAACTATAATAAATATACGTAATACTTTTATTATCATCAATATAACATGCATTATTACCCATATTATGCAGTTATTATCGATAGAACTGTAATAAATATACTTATTACTTTTATTATTATCAATATAACATGCACTATTAGCCATATTTTACTATTATTATCGCTAGAACTATAATATTTATACTTATTACTCCCAATATTATCAATATAACATGCATTATTACCCATATAATGCAGTTATTATCGCTAGAACTGTAATAATTATACGTATTACTTATATTATTATCAATATAACATGCATTATTATCCATATTATGCAGTTATTATCGCTAGAACTGTAATAAATATACTTATGACTTTTATTATTATCAATATAACATCCATTATTACCCATATAACGCAGGTATTATCGCTGGAACTGTAATAATTATACTTATGACTTATATTAACATCAATATAACATGCATTATTACGCATATTTTGCAGTTATAAACGCTAGAACTATAATAAATATACGTAATACTTTTATTATCATCAATATAACATGCATTATTACCCATATTATGCAGTTATTATCGATAGAACTGTAATAAATATACTTATTACTTTTATTATTATCAATATAACATGCACTATTAGCCATATTTTACTATTATTATCGCTAGAACTATAATATTTATACTTATTACTCCCAATATTATCAATATAACATGCATTATTACCCATATAATGCAGTTATTATCGCTAGAACTGTAATAATTATACTTATTACTTATATTATTATCAATATAACATGCATTATTACGCATATTTTGCAGTTATAAACGCTAGAACTATAATAAATATACTTATTACTTTTATTATTATCAATATAACATGCATTATTACCTATATTGTGCAGTTATTATCGCTAGAACTATAATAAATATACTTATTACTCCCGATATTATCAATATAACATCCATTATTACCCATATAATGCAGTTTTTATCGCTATAACTGTAATAATTATACTTATGACTTATATTATTATCAATATAACATGCATTATTACCCATATTATGCAGTTATTATCGCTAGAACTATAATAAATATACTTATTACTCCCGATATCATCAATATAACATCCATTATTACCCATATAATGCAGTTATTATCGCTAGAACTGTAATAATTATACTTATGACTTATATTATTATCAATATAACATGCATTATTACCCATATTATGCAGTTATTATCGCTAGAACTATAATAAATATACGTATTACTTTTGTTATCATCAATATAACATGCATTATTACCCATATTATGCAGTTATTATCGATAGAACTGTAATAAATATACTTATTACCTTTATTATTATCAATATAACATGCACCATTAGCCATATTTTACTATTATTATCGCTAGAACTATAATAATTATACTTATTACTCCCAATATTATCAATATAACATGCATTATTACCCATATAATGCAGTTATAATTGCTAGAACTATAATAAATATACTTACTACTTTTATTATCATCAATATAACATGCATTATTACCGATATTATGCAGTTATTATTGATAGAACTATAATAAATATACTTATTACTTTTATTATTATCAATATAACATGCATTATTACCTATATTATTCAGTTATTATCGCTAGAACTATAATAAATATACTTATTACTCCCGATATTATCAATATTACATCCATTATTACCCATATAATGCAGTTATTATCGCTAGAACTGTAATAATTGTACTTATTACTTATATTATCATCAATATAACATGCATTATTACCCATATTATGCAGTTATTATCGCTAGAACTGTAATAAATACACATATTACTTTTATTATCATCAATATAACGGGCATTATTACCCATATTATGCAGTTATTATTGATAGAACTATAATAAATATACTTATTACTTTTATTATTATCAATATAACATGCATTATTACCTATATTATGCAGTTATTATCGCTAGAACTATAATAAATATACTTATTACTCCCGATATTATCAATATAACATCCATTATTACCCATATAATGCAGTTATTATCGCTGGAACTGTAATAATTATACTTATGACTTATATTAACATCAATATAGCATGCATTATTACCCATATTATGCAGTTATTATCGCTAGAACTATAATAAATACACGTATTACTTTTGTTATCATCAATGTAACGGGGGTGTCCCACTTGGACGTCGACCGATTGGACGCGTTCCGTTTGGACGGTCCCGATTCGACGCGTTCCAATTCGAAGCGGTGCCGATTGGACGCGTCCCAATTCGAAGAGCTTAGATTTGGTTTGGTTAGGTTCTATAAGCCCTGCTTAGAATTGGAACGCGTCCAATCGGCACCGCTTCGAATTGGAACGCGTCGAATCGGGACCGTCCAATCGGGACACGTCCAAGCGGTCGGCGTCCAAGTGGGCATCACTCAATGTAACATGCATTACTACCCATATTATGCAGTTATTATCGATAGAACTGTAATAAATATACTTATTACTTTTATTATTATCAATATAACATGCACTATTAGCCATATTTTGCTATTATTATCGCTAGAACTATAATAATTATACTTATTACTCCCAATATTATCAATATAACATGCATTATTACCCATATTATGCAGTTATTATCGCTAGAACTATAATAAATATACTTATTACTCCCGACATTATCAATATAACATCCATTATTACCCATACAATGCAGTTATTATCGCTAGAACTGTAATAAGTATACTTATTACTTATATTATTATCAATATAACATGCATTATTACCCATATTATGCAGTTATTATCGCTGGAACTATAATAAATATACGTATTACTTTTATTATCATCAATATAACATGCATTATTACCGATATTATGCAGTTATTATTGATAGAACTATAATAAATATACTTATTACTTTTATTATTATCAATATAACATGCATTATTACCTATATTATGCAGTTATTATCGCTAGAACTGTAATAAATATACTTATTACTCCCGATATTATCAATATTACATCCATTATTACCCATATAATGCAGTTATTATCGCTAGAACTGTAATAATTATACTTATTACTTATATTATCATCAATATAACATGCATTATTACCCATATTATGCAGTTATTATTTATAGAACTATAATAAATATACTTATTACTTTTATTATTATCAATATAACATGCACTATTAGCCATATTTTACTATTATTATCGCTAGAACTGTAATAATTATACTTATTACTCCCGATATTATCAATATAACATGCATGATTACCCATATAATGCAGTTATTATCGCTTGAACTGTAATAATTATACTTATTACTTATATTATTAGCAATACAACGTGCATTATTACCCATATAATGCAGTTATTATCGCTAGAACTGTAATAATTATACTTATTACTTATATTATTATCAATATAACATGCATTATTACCCATGTTATGCAGTTATTATTTATAGAACTATAATAAATATACTTATTACTTTTATTATTATCAATATAACATGCACTATTAGCCATATTTTACTATTATTATCGCTAGAACTATAATAATTTTACTTATTAGTCCCAATATTATCAATATAACATGCATTATTACCCATATAATGCAGTTATTATCGCTAGAACTGAAATAATTATACTTACTACTTATATTATTAGCAATATAACGTGCATTATTACCCATATAATGCAGTTATTATCGCTAGAACTGTAATAAATATACTTATTACTTTTATTATTATCAATATAACATGCACTATTAGCCATATTTTGCTATTATTATCGCTAGAACTATAATAATTATACTTATTACTCCCAATATTATCAATATAACATGCATTATTACCCATATTTTGCAGTTATTATCGCTAGAACTATAATAAATATACTTATTACTCCCGACATTATCAATATAACATCCATTATTACCCATATAATGCAGATATTATCGCTAGAACTGTAATAGGTATACTTATTACTTATATTATTATCAATATAGCATGCATTATTACCCATATTATGCAGTTATTATCGCTGGAACTATAATAAATATACGTATTACTTTTATTATCATCAATATAACATGCATTATTACCCATATAATGCAGTTATTATCGCTAGAACTGTAATAATAATACCTATTACTTATATTATTATCAATATAACATGCATTATTACCCATATTATGCAGTTACAATCGCTAGAACTATAATAAATATACTTAGTACTTTAATTATCGTCAATATAACATGCATTATTACCCATAGTATGCAGTTATTATCGCTAGAACTGTAATAGATATACTTATTACTTATATTATTAGCAATATAACGTGCATTATTACCCATATTATGCAGTTATTATCGATAGAAGAATAATAAATACACTTATTACTTTTTTATTATGAATATAAGATGCACTCTTAGCCATATTTTATTAGTATTATCGTTAAAAATGTAATAATTATACTTATTACTCCCGATATTATCAATATAACATCCATTATTACCCATATAATGCAGTTATTATCGCTAGAACTATAATAAATATACTTAGTACTTTAATTATCGTCAATATAACATGCATTATTACCCATAGTATGCAGTTATTATCGCTAGAACTGTAATAAGTATACTTATTACTTATATTATTATCAATATAACATGCATTATTACCCATATTATGCAGTTATTATCGCTAGAACTATAATAAATACACGTATTACTTTTATTATCATCAATATAACATGCATTATTAACCATATTATGTAGTTATTATCGATAGAACTGTAATAAATATACTTATTACTTTTATTATTATCAAAATAACATGCACTATTAGCCATATTTTACTATTTTTATCGCTAGAACTATAATAATTATACTTATTACTCCCAATATTATCAATATAACATGCATTATTACCCATATAATGCAGTTATTATCGCTAGAACTGTAATAGATATACTTATTACTTATATTATTAGCAATATAACGTGCATTATTACCCATATTATGCAGTTATTATCGATAGAAGAATAATAAATACACTTATTACTTTTTTATTATGAATATAACATGCACTCTTAGCCATATTTTATTAGTATTATCGTTAAAAATGTAATAATTATACTTATTACTCCCGATATTATCAATATAACACCCATTATTACCCATATAATGCAGTTATTATCGCTAGAACTATAATAATTATACTTATTACTTATATTATTAGCAATATAACGTGCATTATTACCCATATTATGCAGTTATTATCGCTAGAAGTATAATAAATATACAAATTACTTTTATTATCATCAATATAACATGCATTATTACCCATATTATGCAGTTATTATCGATAGAACTGTAATAAATATACTTATTACTTTTATGATTATCAATATAACATGCACTATTAGCCATATTTTACTATTATTATCGCTAGAACTATAATAAATATACTTATTACTCCCGATATTATCAATATAACATCCATTATTACCCATATAATGCAGTTATTATCGCTGGAACTGTAATGATTATACTTATGACTTATATTATTATCAATATAACATGCATTATTACCCATATTATGCAGTTATTATCGCTAGAACTATAATAAATATACTTATTACTTTTATTATTATCAATATAACATGCATTATTACCTATATTATGCAGTTATTATCGCTAGAACTATAATAAATATACTTATTACTCCCGATTTTATCAATATAACATCCATTATTACCCATATAATGCAGTTATTATCGCTGGAACTGTAATAATTATACTTATGACTTATATTAACATCAATATAACATGCATTATTACCCATATTATGCAGTTATTATCGCTAGAACTATAATAAATATACGTATTACTTTTGTTATCATCAATATAACATGCATTATTACCCATATTATGCAGTTATTATCGATAGAACTGTAATAAATATACTTATTACTTTTATTATTATCAATATAACATGCACTATTAGCCATATTTTGCTATTATTATCGCTAGAACTATAATCATTATACCTATTACTCCCAATATTATCAATATAACATCCATTATTACCCATATAATGCAGTTATTATCGCTAGAACTGTAATAATTGTACCTATTACTTATATTATCATCAATATAACATACATTATTACCCATATTATGCAGTTATTATTGATAGAACTATAATAAATATACTTATTACTTTTATTACTATCAATATAACATACATTATTACCTATATTATGCAGTTACAATCGCTAGAACTATAATAAATATACTTAGTACTTTAATTATCGTCAATATAACATGCATTATTACCCATAGTATGCAGTTATTATCGCTAGAACTGTAATAAGTATACTTATTACTTATATTATTATCAATATAACATGCATTATTACCCATATTATGCAGTTATTATCGCTAGAACTATAATAAATACACGTATTACTTTTATTATCATCAATATAACATGCATTATTAACCATATTATGCAGTTATTATAGATAGAACTGTAATAAATATACTTATTACTTTTATTATTATCAATATAACATGCACTATTAGCCATATTTTACTATTTTTATCGCTAGAACTATAATAATTATACTTATTACTCCCAATATTATCAATATAACATGCATTATTACCCATATAATGCAGTTATTATCGCTAGAACTGTAATAGATATACTTATTACTTATATTATTAGCAATATAACGTGCATTATTACCCATATTATGCAGTTATTATCGATAGAAGAATAATAAATACACTTATTACTTTTTTATTATGAATATAACATGCACTCTTAGCCATATTTTATTAGTATTATCGTTAAAAATGTAATAATTATACTTATTACTCCCGATATTATCAATATAACATCCATTATTACCCATATAATGCAGTTATTATCGCTAGAACTATAATAAATATACTTAGTACTTTAATTATCGTCAATATAACATGCATTATTACCCATAGTATGCAGTTATTATCGCTAGAACTGTAATAAGTATACTTATTACTTATATTATTATCAATATAACATGCATTATTACCCATATTATGCAGTTATTATCGCTAGAACTATAATAAATACACGTATTACTTTTATTATCATCAATATAACATGCATTATTAACCATATTATGTAGTTATTATCGATAGAACTGTAATAAATATACTTATTACTTTTATTATTATCAAAATAACATGCACTATTAGCCATATTTTACTATTTTTATCGCTAGAACTATAATAATTATACTTATTACTCCCAATATTATCAATATAACATGCATTATTACCCATATAATGCAGTTATTATCGCTAGAACTGTAATAGATATACTTATTACTTATATTATTAGCAATATAACGTGCATTATTACCCATATTATGCAGTTATTATCGATAGAAGAATAATAAATACACTTATTACTTTTTTATTATGAATATAACATGCACTCTTAGCCATATTTTATTAGTATTATCGTTAAAAATGTAATAATTATACTTATTACTCCCGATATTATCAATATAACATCCATTATTACCCATATAATGCAGTTATTATCGCTAGAACTATAATAATTATACTTATTACTCCCAATACTATCAATATAACATGCATTATTACCCATATAATGCAGTTATAATTGCTAGAACTATAATAAATATACTTACTACTTTTATTATCATCAATATAACATGCATTATTACCGATATTATGCAGTTATTATTGATAGAACTATAATAAATATACTTATTACTCCCGATATTATCAATATTACATCCATTATTACCCATATAATGCAGTTATTATCGCTAGAACTGTAATAATTATACTTATTACTTATATTATCATCAATATAACATGCATTATTACCCATATTATGCAGTTATTATTTATAGAACTATAATAAATATACTTATTACTTTTATTATTATCAATATAACATGCACTATTAGCCATATTTTACTATTATTATCGCTAGAACTGTAATAATTATACTTATTACTCCCGATATTATCAATATAACATGCATGATTACCCATATAATGCAGTTATTATCGCTTGAACTGTAATAATTATACTTATTACTTATATTATTAGCAATACAACGTGCATTATTACCCTTATAATGCAGTTATTATCGCTAGAACTGTAATAATTATACGTATTACTTATATTATTATCAATATAACATGCATTATTATCCATATTATGCAGTTATTATCGCTAGAACTGTAATAAATATACTTATGACTTTTATTATTATCAATATAACATCCATTATTACCCATATAACGCAGGTATTATCGCTGGAACTGTAATAATTATACTTATGACTTATATTAACATCAATATAACATGCATTATTACGCATATTTTGCAGTTATAAACGCTAGAACTATAATAAATATACGTAATACTTTTATTATCATCAATATAACATGCATTATTACCCATATTATGCAGTTATTATCGATAGAACTGTAATAAATATACTTATTACTTTTATTATTATCAATATAACATGCACTATTAGCCATATTTTACTATTATTATCGCTAGAACTATAATATTTATACTTATTACTCCCAATATTATCAATATAACATGCATTATTACCCATATAATGCAGTTATTATCGCTAGAACTGTAATAATTATACGTATTACTTATATTATTATCAATATAACATGCATTATTATCCATATTATGCAGTTATTATCGCTAGAACTGTAATAAATATACTTATGACTTTTATTATTATCAATATAACATCCATTATTACCCATATAACGCAGGTATTATCGCTGGAACTGTAATAATTATACTTATGACTTATATTAACATCAATATAACATGCATTATTACGCATATTTTGCAGTTATAAACGCTAGAACTATAATAAATATACGTAATACTTTTATTATCATCAATATAACATGCATTATTACCCATATTATGCAGTTATTATCGATAGAACTGTAATAAATATACTTATTACTTTTATTATTATCAATATAACATGCACTATTAGCCATATTTTACTATTATTATCGCTAGCACTATAATATTTATACTTATTACTCCCAATATTATCAATATAACATGCATTATTACCCATATAATGCAGTTATTATCGCTAGAACTGTAATAATTATACTTATTACTTATATTATTATCAATATAACATGCATTATTACGCATATTTTGCAGTTATAAACGCTAGAACTATAATAAATATACTTATTACTTTTATTATTATCAATATAACATGCATTATTACCTATATTATGCAGTTATTATCGCTAGAACTATAATAAATATACTTATTACTCCCGATATTATCAATATAACATCCATTATTACCCATATAATGCAGTTTTTATCGCTATAACTGTAATAATTATACTTATGACTTATATTATTATCAATATAACATGCATTATTACCCATATTATGCAGTTATTATCGCTAGAACTATAATAAATATACTTATTACTCCCGATATCATCAATATAACATCCATTATTACCCATATAATGCAGTTATTATCGCTAGAACTGTAATAATTATACTTATGACTTATATTATTATCAATATAACATGCATTATTACCCATATTATGCAGTTATTATCGCTAGAACTATAATAAATATACGTATTACTTTTGTTATCATCAATATAACATGCATTATTACCCATATTATGCAGTTATTATCGATAGAACTGTAATAAATATACTTATTACCTTTATTATTATCAATATAACATGCACCATTAGCCATATTTTACTATTATTATCGCTAGAACTATAATAATTATACTTATTACTCCCAATATTATCAATATAACATGCATTATTACCCATATAATGCAGTTATAATTGCTAGAACTATAATAAATATACTTACTACTTTTATTATCATCAATATAACATGCATTATTACCGATATTATGCAGTTATTATTGATAGAACTATAATAAATATACTTATTACTTTTATTATTATCAATATAACATGCATTATTACCTATATTATGCAGTTATTATCGCTAGAACTATAATAAATATACTTATTACTCCCGATATTATCAATATTACATCCATTATTACCCATATAATGCAGTTATTATCGCTAGAACTGTAATAATTGTACTTATTACTTATATTATCATCAATATAACATGCATTATTACCCATATTATGCAGTTATTATCGCTAGAACTGTAATAAATACACATATTACTTTTATTATCATCAATATAACGGGCATTATTACCCATATTATGCAGTTATTATTGATAGAACTATAATAAATATACTTATTACTTTTATTATTATCAATATAACATGCATTATTACCTATATTATGCAGTTATTATCGCTAGACCTATAATAAATATACTTATTACTCCCGATATTATCAATATAACATCCATTATTACCCATATAATGCAGTTATTATCGCTGGAACTGTAATAATTATACTTATGACTTATATTAACATCAATATAGCATGCATTATTACCCATATTATGCAGTTATTATCGCTAGAACTATAATAAATACACGTATTACTTTTGTTATCATCAATGTAACATGCATTATTACCCATATTATGCAGTTATTATCGATAGAACTGTAATAAATATACTTATTACTTTTATTATTATCAATATAACATGCACTATTAGCCATATTTTGCTATTATTATCGCTAGAACTATAATAATTATACTTATTACTCCCAATATTATCAATATAACATGCATTATTACCCATATTATGCAGTTATTATCGCTAGAACTATAATAAATATACTTATTACTCCCGACATTATCAATATAACATCCATTATTACCCATACAATGCAGTTATTATCGCTAGAACTGTAATAAGTATACTTATTACTTATATTATTATCAATATAACATGCATTATTACCCATATTATGCAGTTATTATCGCTGGAACTATAATAAATATACTTATTACTTTTATTATTATCAATATTACATCCATTATTACCCATATAATGCAGTTATTATCGCTAGAACTGTAATAATTATACTTATTACTTATATTATCATCAATATAACATGCATTATTACCCATATTATGCAGTTATTATTTATAGAACTATAATAAATATACTTATTACTTTTATTATTATCAATATAACATGCACTATTAGCCATATTTTACTATTATTATCGCTAGAACTGTAATAATTATACTTATTACTCCCGATATTATCAATATAACATGCATGATTACCCATATAATGCAGTTATTATCGCTTGAACTGTAATAATTATACTTATTACTTATATTATTAGCAATACAACGTGCATTATTACCCATATAATGCAGTTATTATCGCTAGAACTGTAATAATTATACTTATTACTTATATTATTATCAATATAACATGCATTATTACCCATGTTATGCAGTTATTATTTATAGAACTATAATAAATATACTTATTACTTTTATTATTATCAATATAACATGCACTATTAGCCATATTTTACTATTATTATCGCTAGAACTATAATAATTTTACTTATTAGTCCCAATATTATCAATATAACATGCATTATTACCCATATAATGCAGTTATTATCGCTAGAACTGAAATAATTATACTTACCACTTATATTATTAGCAATATAACGTGCATTATTACCCATATAATGCAGTTATTATCGCTAGAACTGTAATAAATATACTTATTACTTTTATTATTATCAATATAACATGCACTATTAGCCATATTTTGCTATTATTATCGCTAGAACTATAATAATTATACTTATTACTCCCAATATTATCAATATAACATGCATTATTACCCATATTTTGCAGTTATTATCGCTAGAACTATAATAAATATACTTATTACTCCCGACATTATCAATATAACATCCATTATTACCCATATAATGCAGATATTATCGCTAGAACTGTAATAGGTATACTTATTACTTATATTATTATCAATATAGCATGCATTATTACCCATATTATGCAGTTATTATCGCTGGAACTATAATAAATATACGTATTACTTTTATTATCATCAATATAACATGCATTATTACCCATATTATGCAGTTATTATCGCTAAACTATAATAAATATACTTATTACTTCTATTATTATCAATATAACATGCATTATTACCTATATTATGCAGTTATTATCGCTAGAACTATAATAAATATACTTATTACTCCCGATATTATCAATATAACATCCATTATTACCCATATAATGCAGTTATTATCGCTAGAACTGTAATAATTATACTTATTACTTATATTATTATCAATATAACATGCATTATTACCCATATTATGCAGTTATTATCGATAGAACTATAATAAATGTACTTATTACTTTTATTATTATCAATATAACATGCACTATTAGCCATATTTTACTATTATTATCGCTAGAACTATAATAATTATACTTATTAGTCCCAATATTATCAATATAACATGCATTATTACCCATATAATGCAGTTATTATCGCTAGAACTGAAATAATTATACTTACTACTTATATTATTAGCAATATAACGTGCATTATTACCCATATAATGCAGTTATTATCGCTAGAACTGTAATAAATATACTTATTACTTTTATTATTATCAATATAACATGCACTATTAGCCATATTTTGACATTATTATCGCTAGAACTATAATAATTATACTTATTACTCCCAATATTATCAATATAACATGCATTATTACCCATATTTTGCAGTTATTATCGCTAGAACTATAATAAATATACTTATTACTCCCGACATTATCAATATAACATCCATTATTACCCATATAATGCAGATATTATCGCTAGAACTGTAATAGGTATACTTATTACTTATATTATTATCAATATAGCATGCATTATTACCCATATTATGCAGTTATTATCGCTGGAACTATAATAAATATACGTATTACTTTTATTATCATCAATATAACATGCATTATTACCCATATTATGCAGTTATTATCGCTAAACTATAATAAATATACTTATTACTTCTATTATTATCAATATAACATGCATTATTACCTATATTATGCAGTTATTATCGCTAGAACTATAATAAATATACTTATTACTCCCGATATTATCAATATAACATCCATTATTACCCATATAATGCAGTTATTATCGCTAGAACTGTAATAATTATACTTATTACTTATATTATTATCAATATAACATGCATTATTACCCATATTATGCAGTTATTATCGATAGAACTATAATAAATGTACTTATTACTTTTATTATTATCAATATAGCATGCACTATTAGCCATATTTTACTATTATTATCGCTAGAACTATAATAATTATACTTATTAGTCCCAATATTATCAATATAACATGCATTATTACCCATATAATGCAGTTATTATCGCTAGAACTGTAATAATAATACCTATTACTTATATTATTATCAATATAACATGCATTATTACCCATATTATGCAGTTACAATCGCTAGAACTATAATAAATATACTTAGTACTTTAATTATCGTCAATATAACATGCATTATTACCCATAGTATGCAGTTATTATCGCTAGAACTGTAATAGATATACTTATTACTTATATTATTAGCAATATAACGTGCATTATTACCCATATTATGCAGTTATTATCGATAGAAGAATAATAAATACACTTATTACTTTTTTATTATGAATATAACATGCACTCTTAGCCATATTTTATTAGTATTATCGTTAAAAATGTAATAATTATACTTATTACTCCCGATATTATCAATATAACATCCATTATTACCCATATAATGCAGTTATTATCGCTAGAACTATAATAAATATACTTAGTACTTTAATTATCGTCAATATAACATGCATTATTACCCATAGTGTGCAGTTATTATCGCTAGAACTGTAATAAGTATACTTATTACTTATATTATTATCAATATAACATGCATTATTACCCATATTATGCAGTTATTATCGCTAGAACTATAATAAATACACGTATTACTTTTATTATCATCAATATAACATGCATTATTAACCATATTATGTAGTTATTATCGATAGAACTGTAATAAATATACTTATTACTTTTATTATTATCAAAATAACATGCACTATTAGCCATATTTTACTATTTTTATCGCTAGAACTATAATAATTATACTTATTACTCCCAATATTATCAATATAACATGCATTATTACCCATATAATGCAGTTATTATCGCTAGAACTGTAATAGATATACTTATTACTTATATTATTAGCAATATAACGTGCATTATTACCCATATTATGCAGTTATTATCGATAGAAGAATAATAAATACACTTATTACTTTTTTATTATGAATATAACATGCACTCTTAGCCATATTTTATTAGTATTATCGTTAAAAATGTAATAATTATACTTATTACTCCCGATTTTATCAATATAACATCCATTATTACCCATATAATGCAGTTATTATCGCTGGAACTGTAATAATTATACTTATGACTTATATTAACATAAATATAACATGCATTATTACCCATATTATGCAGTTATTATCGCTAGAACTATAATAAATATACGTATTACTTTTGTTATCATCAATATAACATGCATTATTACCCATATTATGCAGTTATTATCGATAGAACTGTAATAAATATACTTATTACTTTTATTATTATGAATATAACATGCACTATTAGCCATATTTTGCTATTATTATCGCTAGAACTATAATCATTATACCTATTACTCCCAATATTATCAATATAACATCCATTATTACCCATATAATGCAGTTATTATCGCTAGAACTGTAATAATTGTACCTATTACTTATATTATCATCAATATAACATACATTATTACCCGTATTATGCAGTTATTATTGATAGAACTATAATAAATATACTTATTACTTTTATTACTATCAATATAACATACATTATTACCTATATTATGCAGTTACAATCGCTAGAACTATAATAAATATACTTAGTACTTTAATTATCGTCAATATAACATGCATTATTACCCATAGTATGCAGTTATTATCGCTAGAACTGTAATAAGTATACTTATTACTTATATTATTATCAATATAACATGCATTATTACCCATATTATGCAGTTATTATCGCTAGAACTATAATAAATACACGTATTACTTTTATTATCATCAATATAACATGCATTATTAACCATATTATGCAGTTATTATCGATAGAACTGTAATAAATATACTTATTACTTTTATTATTATCAATATAACATGCACTATTAGCCATATTTTACTATTTTTATCGCTAGAACTATAATAATTATACTTATTACTCCCAATATTATCAATATAACATGCATTATTACCCATATAATGCAGTTATTATCGCTAGAACTGTAATAGATATACTTATTACTTATATTATTAGCAATATAACGTGCATTATTACCCATATTATGCAGTTATTATCGATAGAAGAATAATAAATACACTTATTACTTTTTTATTATGAATATAACATGCACTCTTAGCCATATTTTATTAGTATTATCGTTAAAAATGTAATAATTATACTTATTACTCCCGATATTATCAATATAACATCCATTATTACCCATATAATGCAGTTATTATCGCTAGAACTATAATAAATATACTTAGTACTTTAATTATCGTCAATATAACATGCATTATTACCCATAGTATGCAGTTATTATCGCTAGAACTGTAATAAGTATACTTATTACTTATATTATTATCAATATAACATGCATTATTACCCATATTATGCAGTTATTATCGCTAGAACTATAATAAATACACGTATTACTTTTATTATCATCAATATAACATGCATTATTAACCATATTATGTAGTTATTATCGATAGAACTGTAATAAATATACTTATTACTTTTATTATTATCAAAATAACATGCACTATTAGCCATATTTTACTATTTTTATCGCTAGAACTATAATAATTATACTTATTACTCCCAATATTATCAATATAACATGCATTATTACCCATATAATGCAGTTATTATCGCTAGAACTGTAATAGATATACTTATTACTTATATTATTAGCAATATAACGTGCATTATTACCCATATTATGCAGTTATTATCGATAGAAGAATAATAAATACACTTATTACTTTTTTATTATGAATATAACATGCACTCTTAGCCATATTTTATTAGTATTATCGTTAAAAATGTAATAATTATACTTATTACTCCCGATATTATCAATATAACATCCATTATTACCCATATAATGCAGTTATTATCGCTAGAACTATAATAATTATACTTATTACTTATATTATTAGCAATATAACGTGCATTATTACCCATATTATGCAGTTATTATCGCTAGAAGTATAATAAATATACAAATTACTTTTATTATCATCAATATAACATGCATTATTACCCATATTATGCAGTTATTATCGATAGAACTGTAATAAATATACTTATTACTTTTATGATTATCAATATAACATGCACTATTAGCCATATTTTACTATTATTATCGCTAGAACTATAATAAATATACTTATTACTCCCGATATTATCAATATAACATCCATTATTACCCATATAATGCAGTTATTATCGCTGGAACTGTAATGATTATACTTATGACTTATATTATTATCAATATAACATGCATTATTACCCATAATATGCAGTTATTATTGATAGAACTATAATAAATATACTTATTACTTTTATTACTATCAATATAACATACATTATTACCTATATTATGCAGTTATTATCGCTAGAACTATAATAAATATACTTATTACTCCCGATTTTATCAATATAACATCCATTATTACCCATATAATGCAGTTATTATCGCTGGAACTGTAATAATTATACTTATGACTTATATTAACATCAATATAATATGCATTATTACCCATATTATGCAGTTATTATCGCTAGAACTATAATAAATATACGTATTACTTTTGTTATCATCAATATAACATGCATTATTACCCATATTATGCAGTTATTATCGATAGAACTGTAATAAATATACTTATTACTTTTATTATTATCAATATAACATGCACTATTAGCCATATTTTGCTATTATTATCGCTAGAACTATAATCATTATACCTATTACTCCCAATATTATCAATATAACATGCATTATTACCCATATTATGCAGTTATTATCGCTAGAACTATAATAAATATACTTATTACTCCCGACATTATCAATATAACATCCATTATTACCCATATAATGCAGTTATTATCGCTAGAACTGTAATAATTATACTTATTACTTATATTATTATCAATATAACATGCATTATTACCCATATTATGCAGTTATTATCGATAGAACTATAATAAATGTACTTATTGCTTTTATTATTATCAATATAACATGCACTATTAGCCATATTTTGCTATTATAATCGCTAGAACTATAATCATTATACCTATTACTCCCAATATTATCAATATAACATCCATTATTACCCATATAATGCAGTTATTATCGCTGGAACTGTAATGATTATACTTATGACTTATATTATTATCAATATAACATGCATTATTACCCATAATATGCAGTTATTATTGATAGAACTATAATAAATATACTTATTACTTTTATTACTGTCAATATAACATACATTATTACCTATATTATGCAGTTATTATCGCTAGAACTATAATAAATATACTTATTACTCCCGATTTTATCAATATAACATCCATTATTACCCATATAATGCAGTTATTATCGCTGGAACTGTAATAATTATACTTATGACTTATATTAACATCAATATAACATGCATTATTACCCATATTATGCAGTTATTATCGCTAGAACTATAATAAATATACGTATTACTTTTGTTATCATCAATATAACATGCATTATTAACCATATTATGCAGTTATTATCGATAGAACTGTAATAAATATACTTATTACTTTTATTATTATCAATATAACATGCACTATTAGCCATATTTTACTATTTTTATCGCTAGAACTATAATAATTATACTTATTACTCCCAATATTATCAATATAACATGCATTATTACCCATATAATGCAGTTATTATCGCTAGAACTGTAATAGATATACTTATTACTTATATTATTAGCAATATAACGTGCATTATTACCCATATTATGCAGTTATTATCGATAGAAGAATAATAAATACACTTATTACTTTTTTATTATGAATATAACATGCACTCTTAGCCATATTTTATTAGTATTATCGTTAAAAATGTAATAATTATACTTATTACTCCCGATATTATCAATACAACATCCATTATTACCCATATAATGCAGTTATTATCGCTAGAACTATAATAATTATACTTATTACTTTTATTATTATCAATATAACATGCACTATTAGCCATATTTTACTATTATTATCGCTAGAACTATAATAATTATACTTATTACTCCCAATATTATCAATATAACATGCATTATTACCCATATAATGCAGTTATAATTGCTAGAACTATAATAAATATACTTACTACTTTTATTATCATCAATATAACATGCATTATTACCGATATTATGCAGTTATTATTGATAGAACTATAATAAATATACTTATTACTTTTATTATTATGAATATAACATGCATTATTAACTATATTATGCAGTTATTATCGCTAGAACTATAATAAATATACTTATTACTCCCGATATTATCAATATTACATCCATTATTACCCATATTATGCAGTTATTATCGCTAGAACTGTAATAAATATACTTATTACTTTTATTATCATCAATACAACATGCATTATTACCCATATTATGCAGTTATTATCGCTAGAACTGTAATAATTATACTTATTACTTATATTATTATCTATATAACATGCATTATTACCCATGTAATGGAGCTATAATCGCTAGAACTGTAATAATTATACTTATTACTTTTGTGATCATCAATATAGCATGCATTATTACCCATATTATGCAATTATTATCGATAGGACTATAATAAATGTACTTATTACTTTTATTATTGTCAATATAACATCCATTATTGCCCATATTATGCAGTTATTATCGCTAGAACTGTAATAATTATACTTATTACTTGTATTATTATCAATATAACATGCATTATTACCCATATAATGGAGCTATTATCGCTAGAACTATAATAATTATACTTATTACTTACATTATTATCAATATAACATGCATTATTACCCATATAATGGAGCTATTATCGCTAGAACTGTAATAATTATACTTATTACTTACATTATTATCAATATAACATGCATTATTACCCATATTATGCAGTTATAATCGCTAGAACTATAATGAATATACTTAGTTCTTTTATTATCATCAATATAACATGCATTGTTACCCATATTATGCAGTTATTATCGCTAGAACTGTAATAAATATACTTATTACTTTTATTATCATCAATACAACATGCATTATTACCCATATTATGCAGTTATTATCGATAGAACTGTAATAAATATAATTATTACTTTTATTATCATCAATACAACATGCATTATTACCCATATTATGCAGTTATAATCGCTAGAACTATAATGAATATACTTAGTTCTTTTATTATTATCAATATAACATGCATTATTACCCATATTATGCAGTTATTATCGCTAGAACTGTAATAAATATACTTATTACTTTTATTATCATCAATACAACATGCATTATTACCCATATTATGCAGTTATTATCGATAGACCTATAATAAATGTACTTATTACTTTTATTATTATCAATATAACATCCATTATTGCCCATATTATGCAGTTATTATCGCTAGAACTGTAATAATTATACTTATTACTTGTATTATTATCAATATAACATGCATTATTACCCATATAATGGAGCTATTATCGCTAGAACTATAATAATTATACTTATTACTTACATTATTATCAATATAACATGCATTATTACCCATATAATGGAGCTATTATCGCTAGAACTGTAATAATTATACTTATTACTTACATTATTATCAATATAACATGCATTATTACCCATATTATGCAGTTATAATCGCTAGAACTATAATGAATATACTTAGTTCTTTTATTATCATCAATATAACATGCATTGTTACCCATATTATGCAGTTATTATCGCTAGAACTGTAATAAATATACTTATTACTTTTATTATCATCAATACAACATGCATTATTACCCATATTATGCAGTTATTATCGATAGAACTGTAATAAATATAATTATTACTTTTATTATCATCAATACAACATGCATTATTACCCATATTATGCAGTTATAATCGCTAGAACTATAATGAATATACTTAGTTCTTTTATTATTATCAATATAACATGCATTATTACCCATATTATGCAGTTATTATCGCTAGAACTGTAATAAATATACTTATTACTTTTATTATCATCAATACAACATGCATTATTACCCATATTATGCAGTTATTATCGATAGACCTATAATAAATGTACTTATTACTTTTATTATTATCAATATAACATCCATTATTGCCCATATTATGCAGTTATTATCGCTAGAACTGTAATAATTATACTTATTACTTGTATTATTATCAATATAACATGCATTATTACCCATATAATGGAGCTATTATCGCTAGAACTGAAATAATTATACTCATTACTTATATTATTATCAATATAACATGCATTATTGCCCATATAATGCAGTTATTATCGACAGAAGTATAATAAATATACATATTACTTTCATTATTATCAATATAACAGGCACTCTTAGCCATATTTTACTAGTATTATCGCTAGAACTGTAATAATTATACTTATTACTCCCGATATTATCAATATAACATCCATTATTACCCATATAATGGAGTTATTATCGCTAAAACTGTAATAATTATACTTATTTCTTATATTATCATCAATATAACATGCATTATTACCCATATTATGCCGTTATTATCGCTAGAACTGTAATAATTTTACTTATTACTTATATTATTATCAATATAACATGCATTATTACCCATATAATGGAGCTGTTATCGCTAGAACTGTAATAATTATACTTATTACTTACATTATTATCAATATAACATGCATTATTACCCATATTATGCAGTTATAATCGCTAGAACTATAATGAATATACTTAGTTCTTTTATTATCATCAATATAACATGCATTATTACCCATATTTTACTATTATTATCGCTAGAACTATAATAATTATACTTATTACTCCCGATATTATCAATATAACATGCATTATTACCCATATTATGCAGTTATTATCGCTAGAACTGTAATAATTATACTTATTACTTTTGTGATCATCAATATAGCATGCATTATTACCCATATTATGCAATTACTATAGATAGAACTATAATAAATATACTTATTACATTTATTATTATCAATATAGCATGCATTATTACCCATATTATGCAGTAATTATCGCTAGAACTGTAATAATTATACTTATTTCTTGTATTATTATCCATATAACATGCATTATTACCCTATATTATGCAGTTATTATCGATAGAACTGTAATAAATATAATTATTACTTATATTACTATCAATATAACATTCACTATTAGCCATATTTTACTATTATTATCGCTAGAACTATAATAATTATACTTATTACTCCCAATATTATCAATATAACATGCATTACTACATATATAATGCAGTTATTATCGCTAGAACTGTAATAATTATACTTATTACTTTCATTATTATCAATATAACATGCATTATTACCCATATTATGCAGTTATAATCGCTAGAACCATAATGAATATACTTAGTTCTTTTATTATTATCAATATAACATGCATTATTACCCATATTATGCAGTTATTATCGCTAGAACTGTAATAAATATACTTATTACTTTTATTATCATCAATACAACATGCATTATTACCCATATTATGCAGTTATTATCGCTAGAACTGTAATAATTATACTTATTACTTATATTATTATCTATATAACATGCATTATTACCCATATTATGCAGTTAGAATCGCTAGAACTATAATGAATATACTTATTACTTTTGTGATCATCAATAGAGCATGCATTATTACCCATATTATGCAATTATTATCGATACAACTATAATAAATATACTTAGAATTTTTATTATCATCAATATAACATGCACTATTATCCATATTATGCAGTTATTATCGCTAGAACTGTAATAATTATACTTATTACTTATATTATTATCAATATAACATGCATTATTACCCATATAATGGAGCTATTATCGCTAGAACTGTAATAATTATACTTATTACTTACATTATTATCAATATAACATGCATTATTACCCATATTATGCAGTTATAATCGCTGGAACTATAATGAATATACTTAGTTCTTTTATTATCATCAATATAACATGCATTATTACCCATATTTTACTATTATTATCGCTAGAACGATAATAATTATACTTATTACTCCCGATATTATCAATATAACATGCATTGTTACCCATATTATGCAGTTATTATCGCTAGAACTGTAATAATTATACTTATTACTTTTGTGATCATCAATATAGCATGCATTATTACCCATATTATGCAATTACTATCGATAGAACTATAATAAATATACTTATTACTTTTATTATTATCAATATAGCATGCATTATTACCCATATTATGCAGTAATTATCGCTAGAGCTGTAATAATTATACTTATTTCTTGTATTATTATCAATATAACATGCATTATTACCCTATATTATGCAGTTATTATCGATAGAACTGTAATAAATATAATTATTACTTATATTACTATCAATATAACATTCACTATTAGCCATATTTTACTATTATTATCGCTAGAACTATAATAATTATACTTATTACTCCCAATATTATCAATATAACATGCATTACTACATATATAATGCAGTTATTATCGCTAGAACTGTAATAATTATACTTATTACTTATATTATTATCTATATAACATGCATTATTACCCATGTAATGGAGCTATAATCGCTAGAACTGTAATAATTATACTTATTACTTTTGTGATCATCAATGTAGCATGCATTATTACCCATATTATGCAATTATTATCGATAGGACTATAATAAATGTACTTATTACTTTTATTATTGTCAATATAACATCCATTATTGCCCATATTATGCAGTTATTATCGCTAGAACTGTAATAATTATACTTATTACTTGTATTATTATCAATATAACATGCATTATTACCCATATAATGGAGCTATTATCGCTAGAACTATAATAATTATACTTATTACTTACATTATTATCAATATAACATGCATTATTACCCATATAATGGAGCTATTATCGCTAGAACTGTAATAATTATACTTATTACTTACATTATTATCAATATAACATGCATTATTACCCATATTATGCAGTTATAATCGCTAGAACTATAATGAATATACTTAGTTCTTTTATTATCATCAATATAACATGCATTGTTACCCATATTATGCAGTTATTATCGCTAGAACTGTAATAAATATACTTATTACTTTTATTATCATCAATACAACATGCATTATTACCCATATTATGCAGTTATTATCGATAGAACTGTAATAAATATAATTATTACTTTTATTATCATCAATACAACATGCATTATTACCCATATTATGCAGTTATAATCGCTAGAACTATAATGAATATACTTAGTTCTTTTATTATTATCAATATAACATGCATTATTACCCATATTATGCAGTTATTATCGCTAGAACTGTAATAAATATACTTATTACTTTTATTATCATCAATACAACATGCATTATTACCCATATTATGCAGTTATTATCGATAGACCTATAATAAATGTACTTATTACTTTTATTATTATCAATATAACATCCATTATTGCCCATATTATGCAGTTATTATCGCTAGAACTGTAATAATTATACTTATTACTTGTATTATTATCAATATAACATGCATTATTACCCATATAATGGAGCTATTATCGCTAGAACTGAAATAATTATACTTATTACTTATATTATTATCAATATAACATGCATTATTGCCCATATAATGCAGTTATTATCGACAGAAGTATAATAAATATACTTATTACTTTCATTATTATCAATATAACAGGCACTCTTAGCCATATTTTACTAGTATTATCGCTAGAACTGTAATAATTATACTTATTACTCCCGATATTATCAATATAACATCCATTATTACCCATATAATGGAGTTATTATCGCTAAAACTGTAATAATTATACTTATTTCTTATATTATCATCAATATAACATGCATTATTACCCATATTATGCCGTTATTATCGCTAGAACTATAATAATTATACTTATTACTCCCGATATTATCAATATAACATGCATTATTACCCATATTATGCAGTTATTATCGCTAGAACTGTAATAATTATACTTATTACTTTTGTGATCATCAATATAGCATGCATTATTACCCATATTATGCAATTATTATCGATAGAACTATATGAAATGTACTTATTACTTTTATTATCATCAATATAACATGCATTATTACCCATATTATGCAGTTATTATCGCTAGAACTGTAATAAATATACTTATTACTTTTGTTATCATCAATATAGCATGCATTATTACCCATATTATGCAATTATTATTGATACAACTATAATAAATATACTTAGAATTTTTATTATCATCAATATAACATGCACTATTATCCATATTATGCAGTTATTATCGCTAGAACTGTAATAATTATACTTATTACTTTTATGATTATCAATATAACATGCACTATTAGCCATATTTTACTATTATTATCGCTAGAACTATAATAAATATACTTATTACTCCCGATATTATCAATATTACATCCATTATTACCCATATAATGCAGTTATTATCGCTAGAACTGTAATAATTGTACTTATTACTTATATTATCATCAATATAACATGCATTATTACCCATAATATGCAGTTATTATTGATAGAACTATAATAAATATACTTATTACTTTTATTACTATCAATATAACATACATTATTACCTATATTATGCAGTTATTATCGCTAGAACTATAATAAATATACTTATTACTCCCGATTTTATCAATATAACATCCATTATTACCCATATAATGCAGTTATTATCGCTGGAACTGTAATAATTATACTTATGACTTATATTAACATCAATATAACGTGCATTATTACCCATATTATGCAGTTATTATCGCTAGAAGTATAATAAATATACAAATTACTTTTATTATCATCAATATAACATGCATTATTACCCATATAATGCAGTTATTATCGCTGGAACTGTAATGATTATACTTATGACTTATATTATTATCAATATAACATGCATTATTACCCATATTATGCAGTTATTATCGCTAGAACTATAATAAATATACTTATTACTCCCGATTTTATCAATATAACATCCATTATTACCCATATAATGCAGTTATTATCGCTGGAACTGTAATAATTATACTTATGACTTATATTAACATCAATATAACATGCATTATTACCCATATTATGCAGTTATTATCGCTAGAACTATAATAAATATACGTATTACTTTTGTTATCATCAATATAACATGCATTATTACCCATATTATGCAGTTATTATCGATAGAACTGTAATAAATATACTTATTACTTTTATTATTATCAATATAACATGCACTATTAGCCATATTTTGCTATTATTATCGCTAGAACTATAATCATTATACCTATTACTCCCAATATTATCAATATAACATGCATTATTACCCATATTATGCAGTTATTATCGCTAGAACTATAATAAATATACTTATTACTCCCGACATTATCAATATAACATCCATTATTACCCATATAATGCAGTTATTATCGCTAGAACTGTAATAATTATACTTATTACTTATATTATTATCAATATAACATGCATTATTACCCATATTATGCAGTTATTATCGATAGAACTATAATAAATGTACTTATTGCTTTTATTATTATCAATATAACATGCACTATTAGCCATATTTTGCTATTATAATCGCTGGAACTATAATCATTATACCTATTACTCCCAATATTATCAATATAACATCCATTATTACCCATATAATGCAGTTATTATCGCTAGAACTGTAATAATTGTACTTATTACTTATATTATCATCAATATAACAGACATTATTACCCATATTATGCAGTTATTATTGATAGAACTATAATAAATATACTTATTACTTTTATTACTATCAATATAACATACATTATTACCTATATTATGCAGTTACAATCGCTAGAACTATAATAAATATACTTAGTACTTTAATTATCGTCAATATAACATGCATTATTACCCATAGTATGCAGTTATTATCGCTAGAACTGTAATAAGTATACTTATTACTTATATTATTATCAATATAACATGCATTATTACCCATATTATGCAGTTATTATCGCTAGAACTATAATAAATACACGTATTACTTTTATTATCATCAATATAACATGCATTATTAACCATATTATGCAGTTATTATCGATAGAACTGTAATAAATATACTTATTACTTTTATTATTATCAATATAACATGCACTATTAGCCATATTTTACTATTTTTATCGCTAGAACTATAATAATTATACTTATTACTCCCAATATTATCAATATAACATGCATTATTACCCATATAATGCAGTTATTATCGCTAGAACTGTAATAGATATACTTATTACTTATATTATTAGCAATATAACGTGCATTATTACCCATATTATGCAGTTATTATCGATAGAAGAATAATAAATACACTTATTACTTTTTTATTATTAATATAACATGCACTCTTAGCCATATTTTATTAGTATTATCGTTAAAAATGTAATAATTATACTTATTACTCCCGATATTATCAATATAACATGCATTATTACCCATATAATGCAGTTATAATTGCTAGAACTATAATAAATATACTTACTACTTTTATTATCATCAATATAACATGCATTATTACCGATATTATGCAGTTATTATTGATAGAACTATAATAAATATACTTATTACTTTTATTATTATGAATATAACATGCATTATTAACTATATTATGCAGTTATTATCGCTAGAACTATAATAAATATACTTATTACTCCCGATATTATCAATATTACATCCATTATTACCCATATTATGCAGTTATTATCGCTAGAACTGTAATAAATATACTTATTACTTTTATTATCATCAATACAACATGCATTATTACCCATATTATGCAGTTATTATCGCTAGAACTGTAATAATTATACTTATTACTTATATTATTATCTATATAACATGCATTATTACCCATGTAATGGAGCTATAATCGCTAGAACTGTAATAATTATACTTATTACTTTTGTGATCATCAATATAGCATGCATTATTACCCATATTATGCAATTATTATCGATAGGACTATAATAAATGTACTTATTACTTTTATTATTGTCAATATAACATCCATTATTGCCCATATTATGCAGTTATTATCGCTAGAACTGTAATAATTATACTTATTACTTGTATTATTATCAATATAACATGCATTATTACCCATATAATGGAGCTATTATCGCTAGAACTATAATAATTATACTTATTACTTACATTATTATCAATATAACATGCATTATTACCCATATAATGGAGCTATTATCGCTAGAACTGTAATAATTATACTTATTACTTACATTATTATCAATATAACATGCATTATTACCCATATTATGCAGTTATAATCGCTAGAACTATAATGAATATACTTAGTTCTTTTATTATCATCAATATAACATGCATTGTTACCCATATTATGCAGTTATTATCGCTAGAACTGTAATAAATATACTTATTACTTTTATTATCATCAATACAACATGCATTATTACCCATATTATGCAGTTATTATCGATAGAACTGTAATAAATATAATTATTACTTTTATTATCATCAATACAACATGCATTATTACCCATATTATGCAGTTATAATCGCTAGAACTATAATGAATATACTTAGTTCTTTTATTATTATCAATATAACATGCATTATTACCCATATTATGCAGTTATTATCGCTAGAACTGTAATAAATATACTTATTACTTTTATTATCATCAATACAACATGCATTATTACCCATATTATGCAGTTATTATCGATAGACCTATAATAAATGTACTTATTACTTTTATTATTATCAATATAACATCCATTATTGCCCATATTATGCAGTTATTATCGCTAGAACTGTAATAATTATACTTATTACTTTTGTGATCATCAATATAGCATGCATTATTACCCATATTATGCAATTACTATAGATAGAACTATAATAAATATACTTATTACTTTTATTATTATCAATATAGCATGCATTATTACCCATATTATGCAGTAATTATCGCTAGAACTGTAATAATTATACTTATTTCTTGTATTATTATCCATATAACATGCATTATTACCCTATATTATGCAGTTATTATCGATAGAACTGTAATAAATATAATTATTACTTATATTACTATCAATATAACATTCACTATTAGCCATATTTTACTATTATTATCGCTAGAACTATAATAATTATACTTATTACTCCCAATATTATCAATATAACATGCATTACTACATATATAATGCAGTTATTATCGCTAGAACTGTAATAATTATACTTATTACTTTCATTATTATCAATATAACATGCATTATTACCCATATTATGCAGTTATAATCGCTAGAACCATAATGAATATACTTAGTTCTTTTATTATTATCAATATAACATGCATTATTACCCATATTATGCAGTTATTATCGCTAGAACTGTAATAAATATACTTATTACTTTTATTATCATCAATACAACATGCATTATTACCCATATTATGCAGTTATTATCGCTAGAACTGTAATAATTATACTTATTACTTATATTATTATCTATATAACATGCATTATTACCCATATTATGCAGTTAGAATCGCTAGAACTATTATGAATATACTTATTACTTTTGTGATCATCAATAGAGCATGCATTATTACCCATATTATGCAATTATTATCGATACAACTATAATAAATATACTTAGAATTTTTATTATCATCAATATAACATGCACTATTATCCATATTATGCAGTTATTATCGCTAGAACTGTAATAATTATACTTATTACTTATATTATTATCAATATAACATGCATTATTACCCATATAATGGAGCTATTATCGCTAGAACTGTAATAATTATACTTATTACTTACATTATTATCAATATAACATGCATTATTACCCATATTATGCAGTTATAATCGCTAGAACTATAATGAATATACTTAGTTCTTTTATTATCATCAATATAACATGCATTATTACCCATATTTTACTATTATTATCGCTAGAACGATAATAATTATACTTATTACTCCCGATATTATCGATATAACATGCATTGTTACCCATATTATGCAGTTATTATCGCTAGAACTGTAATAATTATACTTATTACTTTTGTGATCATCAATATAGCATGCATTATTACCCATATTATGCAATTACTATCGATAGAACTATAATAAATATACTTATTACTTTTATTATTATCAATATAGCATGCATTATTACCCATATTATGCAGTAATTATCGCTAGAGCTGTAATAATTATACTTATTTCTTGTATTATTATCAATATAACATGCATTATTACCCTATATTATGCAGTTATTATCGATAGAACTGTAATAAATATAATTATTACTTATATTACTATCAATATAACATTCACTATTAGCCATATTTTACTATTATTATCGCTAGAACTATAATAATTATACTTATTACTCCCAATATTATCAATATAACATGCATTACTACATATATAATGCAGTTATTATCGCTAGAACTGTAATAATTATACTTATTACTTATATTATTATCTATATAACATGCATTATTACCCATGTAATGGAGCTATAATCGCTAGAACTGTAATAATTATACTTATTACTTTTGTGATCATCAATATAGCATGCATTATTACCCATATTATGCAATTATTATCGATAGGACTATAATAAATGTACTTATTACTTTTATTATTGTCAATATAACATCCATTATTGCCCATATTATGCAGTTATTATCGCTAGAACTGTAATAATTATACTTATTACTTGTATTATTATCAATATAACATGCATTATTACCCATATAATGGAGCTATTATCGCTAGAACTATAATAATTATACTTATTACTTACATTATTATCAATATAACATGCATTATTACCCATATAATGGAGCTATTATCGCTAGAACTGTAATAATTATACTTATTACTTACATTATTATCAATATAACATGCATTATTACCCATATTATGCAGTTATAATCGCTAGAACTATAATGAATATACTTAGTTCTTTTATTATCATCAATATAACATGCATTGTTACCCATATTATGCAGTTATTATCGCTAGAACTGTAATAAATATACTTATTACTTTTATTATCATCAATACAACATGCATTATTACCCATATTATGCAGTTATTATCGATAGAACTGTAATAAATATAATTATTACTTTTATTATCATCAATACAACATGCATTATTACCCATATTATGCAGTTATAATCGCTAGAACTATAATGAATATACTTAGTTCTTTTATTATTATCAATATAACATGCATTATTACCCATATTATGCAGTTATTATCGCTAGAACTGTAATAAATATACTTATTACTTTTATTATCATCAATACAACATGCATTATTACCCATATTATGCAGTTATTATCGCTAGAACTGTAATAATTATACTTATTGCTTATATTATTATCTATATAACATGCATTATTACCCATGTAATGGAGCTATAATCGCTAGAACTGTAATAATTATACTTATTACTTTTGTGATCATCAATATAGCATGCATTATTACCCATATTATGCAATTATTATCGATAGGACTATAATAAATGTACTTATTACTTTTATTATTGTCAATATAACATCCATTATTGCCCATATTATGCAGTTATTATCGCTAGAACTGTAATAAATATACTTATTACTTATATTATTATCCTTATAACATGCATTATTACAATATATTAGCCAGTTATTATCAATAGAACTGCAATAAGTATACTTATTACATTTATTATTATCAATATAACATGCACTATTAGCCATATTTTACTATTATTATCGCTAGAACTAGAATAATTATACTTATTACTCCCAATATTATCAATATAACATGCATTATTACCCATATAACGCAGTTATTATCGCTAGAACTGTATTCATTATACTTATTACTTATATTATGATCAATATAACATGCATTATTTCTCATATAATGCAGTTATTATCGCTAGATCTATAATAAATATACTTATTACTTATATTATTATCAATATAACATGCACTATTAGCCATATTTTACAATTATTATCGCTAGAACTATAATAATTTTACTTATTACTCCCGATATTATCAATATAACATGCATTATTACCCAGATAATGCAGTTATTAATGCTAGATCTGTAATAAGTATACTTATTACTTATATTATTATCAATATAACATGCATTATTACCCATAGTATGCAGTTATTATACATAGAACTATAATAAATATAATTATTACTTTTATTATTGTCAATATAACCTGCACTATTAGCCATATTTTACTATTATTATCGCTAGAACTATAATAATTATACTTATTACTCCCAATATTATCAATTTAACATGCATTATTACCCATATAATGCAGTCATTATCGCTAGGACTGTAATAGTTATACTTATTACTTATGTTATCATCAATATAACATGCATTATTACCCATATAATGCAGTTATTATCGCTAGAACTGTACTAAATATACTTATTACTTATATTATTATCACTATAACATGCATTATTACCCTATATTATGCAGTTATTATCGATAGAACTATAATAAATATACTTATTACTTTTATTATTATCAATATAACATGCACTACTAGCCATATTTTACTATTATTATCGCTAGAACTATAATAATTATACTTATTACGCCCAATATTATCAATATAACATGCATTATTACCCATATAATGCAGTTCTTATCGCTAGAACTGTAATAATTATACTTATTACTTGTATTATTATCAATATAACATGCATTATTACCCATATAATGGAGCTATTATCGCTAGAACTGTAATAATTATACTTATTACTTATATTATTATCAATATAACATGCATTATTGGCCCTATAATGCAGTTATTATCGACAGAAGTATAATAAATATACTTAATACTTTCATTATTATCAATATAACAGGCACTCTTAGCCATATTTTACTAGTATTATCGCTAGAACTGTAATAAATATACTTATTACTTTTGTTATCATCAATATAGCATGCATTATTACCCATATTATGCAATTATTATTGATACAACTATAATAAATATACTTAGAACTTTTATTATCATCAATATAACATGCACTATTATCCATATTATGCAGTTATTATCGCTAGAACTGTAGTAATTATACTTATTACTTATATTATTATCAATATAACATGCATTATTACCCATATAATGGAGCTATTATCGCTAGAACTGTAATAATTATACTTATTACTTACATTATTATCAATATAACATGCATTATTACCCATATTATGCAGTTATAATCGCTAGAACTTTAATGAATATACTTAGTTCTTTTATTATCATCAATACAACATGCATTATTACCCATATTATGCAGTTATTATCGCTAGAACTATAATAATTATACTTATTACTCCCGATATTATCAATATAACATCCATTATTACCCATATAATGGAGTTATTATCCCTAAAACTGTAATAATTATACTTATTACTTATATTATCATCAATATAACATGCATTATTACCCATATTATGCCGTTATTATCGCTAGAACTATAATAATTGTACTTATTACTTCCGATATTATCATTACAGCATGCATTATTACCCATATAATGCAGTTATTATCGCTAGAACTGTAATAATTATACTTATTACATATATTATTAGCAATATAACGTGCATTATTACCCATATTATGCAGTTATTATTGATAGAACTATAATAAATATACTTATCACTTTCATTATTATCAATATTAGATGCATTATTACCTATGTTATGCAGTTATTATCGCTAGAACTATAATAAATATACTTATTACTCCCGATATTACCAATATAACATCCATTATTACCCATATAATGCAGTTATTATCGCTATAACTGTAGTCATTTTCCTTATTACTGATATTATTATCAATATAACATGCATTATTACCTATATTATGCAGTTATTATCGATAGAACTGTAATAAATATACTTATTACTTTTATTATTATCCATATAACATGCACTATTAGCCATATTTTACTATTATTATCGCTAGAACTATAATAATTATACTTATCACTCCCAATATTATCAATATAACATGCATTATTACATATATAATGCAGTTATTATCGCTAGAACTGTAATAATTATACTTATTACTTACATTATTATCAATATAACATGCATTATTACACATATTATGCAGTTATAATCGCTAGAACTATAATGAATATACTTAGTTCTTTTATTATCATCAATATAACATGCATTATTACCCATATTATGCAGTTATTATTGCTACAACAGTAATAAATATACTTATTACTTTTATTATCATCAATACAACATGCATTATTATCCACATTATACAGTTATTATCGCTAGAACTGTAACAATTATACTTATTACTTATATTATTATCAATATAACATGCATTATTAGCCATATTTTACTATTATTATCGCTAGAACTATAATAATTATACTTATTACTCCCGATATAATCAATATAACATGCATTATTACCCATATTATGCAGTTATTATCGCTAGAACTGTAATAATTATACTTATTACTTATATTATTACCACTATAACATGCATTATTACCCTATATTATGCAGTTATTATCGATAGAACTGTAGTAAATATAATTATTACTTATATTATTATCAATATAACATGCACTATTAGCCATATTTTACTATTATTATCGCTAGAACTATAATAATTATACTTATTACTTACATTATTATCAATATAACATGCATTATTACCCATATTATGCAGTTATTATGGCTAGAACTGTAATAAATATACTTATTACTTTTGTGATCATCAATAGATCATGCATTATTACCCATATTATGCAATTATTATCGATAGAACTATAATAAATATACTTATTACTTTTATTATTGTCAATATAACATGCATTATTACCCATATTATGCAGTTATTATCGCTAGAACTGTAATAATTATACTTATTACTTTTGTGATCATCAATATAGCATGCATTATTACCCATATTATGCAGTAATTATCGCTAGAACTGTAATAATTATACTTATTTCTTGTATTATTATCAATATAACATGCATTATTACCCATATAATGGAGCTATTATCGCTAGAACTGTAATAATTATACTTATTACTTATATTATTATCAATATAACATGCATTATTAGCCATATTTTACTATTATTATCGCTAGAACTATAATAATTATACTTATTACTCCCGATATTATCAATATAACATGCATTATTACCCATATTATGCAATTATTATCGATACAACTATAATAAATATACTTAGAACTTTTATTGTCATCAATATAACATGCACTATTATCCATGTTATGCAGTTATTATCGCTAGAACTGTAATAATTATACTTATCACTTATATTATTATCAATATAACATGCATTATTACCCATATTATGCAGTTATAATCGCTAGAACTATAATGAATATACTTAGTTCTTTTATTATCATCAATATAACATGCATTATTAGCCATATTATGCAGTTATTATCGCTAGAACTGTAATAAATATACTCATTACTTTTATTATTATCAATACAACATGCATTATTACCCATATTATGCAGTTATTATCGCTAGAACTGTAATAAATATACTTATTACTTTTGTGATCATCAATAGAGCATGCATTATTACCCATATTATGCAATTATTATCGATAGAACTATAATAAATATACTTATTACTTTTATTATTATCAATATAACATGCATTATTACCCATATTATGCAGTAATTATCGCTAGAACTGTAATAATTATACTTATTTCTTGTATTATTATCAATATAACATACATTATTACCCATATTATGCAATTATTATCGATACAACTATAATAAATATACTTAGAACTTTTATTGTCATCAATATAACATGCACTATTATCCATGTTATGCAGTTATTATCGCTAGAACTGTAATAATTATACTTATTACTTATATTATTATCATTATAACATGCATTATTACCCATATTATGCAGTTATTATACATAGAACTATAATAAATATAATTATTACTTTTATTATTGTCAATATAACATGCACTATTAGCCATATTTTACTATTATTATCGCTAAATCTATAATTATTATACTTATTACTCCCAATATTATCAATATAACATACATTATTACCCATATAATGCAGTCATTATCGCTAGGACTGTAATAATTATACTTATTACATATATTATTATCAATATTATATGCATTATTACTCATATAATGCAGTTATTATACATAGAACTATAATAAATATAATTATTACTTTTATTATTGTCAATATAACATGCACTATTAGCCATATTTTACTATTATTATCGCTAGAACTATAATAATTATACTTATTACTCCCAATATTATCAATTTAACATGCATTATTACCCATATAATGCAGTCATTATCGCTAGGACTGTAATAATTATACTTATTACTTATGTTATCATCAATATAACATGCATTATTACCCATATTATGCAGTTATTATCGCTAGAACTATAATAATTATACTTATTACTCCCGATATTATCAATATAACATCCATTATTACCCATATAATGGAGTTATTATCGCTAAAACTGTAATAATTATACTTATTACATATATTATTATCAACATTATATGCATTATTACTCATATAATGCAGTTATTATACATAGAACTATAATAAATATAATTATTACTTTTATTATTGTCAATATAACATGCACTATTAGCCATATTTTACTATTATTATCGCTAGAACTATAATAATTATACTTATTACTCCCAATATTATCAATTTAACATGCATTATTACCCATATAATGCAGTCATTATCGCTAGGACTGTAATAATTATACTTATTACTTATGTTATCATCAATATAACATGCATTATTACCCATATTATGCACTAATTATCGCTAGAACTATAATAATTATACTTATTACTCCCGATGTTATCAATATAACATGCATTATTACCCATATTATGCAGTTGTTATCGCTAGAACTGTAATAAATATACTTATTACTTTTATTAACATCAATATAACATGCATTATTACCCATATTATGCAGTTATTATCGCTAGAACTGTAATAAATATACTTATTACTTCTGTTATCATCAATATAGCATGCATTATTACCCATATTATGCAATTATTATTGATACAACTATAATAAATATACTTAGAACTTTTATTATCATCAATATAACATGCACTATTATCCATATTATGCAGTTATTATCGCTAGAACTGTAGTAATTATACTTATTACTTATATTATTATCAATATAACATGCATTATTACCCATATAATGGAGCTATTATCGCTAGAACTGTAATAATTATACTTATTACTTACATTATTATCAATATAACATGCATTATTACCCATAGTATGCAGTTATAATCGCTAGAACTATAATGAATATACTTAGTTCTTTTATTATCATCAATATAACATGCATTATTACCCATATTATGCAGTTATTATCGCTAGAACTATAATAATTATACTTATTACTCCCGATATTATCAATATAACATCCATTATTACCCATATAATGGAGTTATTATCGCTAAAACTGTAATAATTATACTTATTACATATATTATTATCAACATTAAATGCATTATTACTCATATAATGCAGTTATTATACATAGAACTATAATAAATATAATTATTACTTTTATTATTGTCAATATAACATGCACTATTAGCCATATTTTACTATTATTATCGCTAGAACTATAATAATTATACTTATTACTCCCAATATTATCAATTTAACATGCATTATTACCCATATAATGCAGTCATTATCGCTAGGACTGTAATAATTATACTTATTACTTATGTTATCATCAATATAACATGCATTATTACCCATATTATGCACTAATTATCGCTAGAACTATAATAATTATACTTATTACTCCCGATGTTATCAATATAACATGCATTATTACCCATATTATGCAGTTGTTATCGCTAGAACTGTAATAAATATACTTATTACTTTTATTAACATCAATATAACATGCATTATTACCCATATTATGCAGTTATTATCGCTAGAACTGTAATAAATATACTTATTACTTCTGTTATCATCAATATAGCATGCATTATTACCCATATTATGCAATTATTATTGATACAACTATAATAAATATACTTAGAACTTTTATTATCATCAATATAACATGCATTATTACCCATATTATGCAGTTATTATCGCTAGAACTGTAATAATTATACTTATTACTTATATTATTATCTATATAACATGCATTATTACCCATATAATGGAGCTATAATCGCTAGAACTGTAATAATTATACTTATTACTTTTGTGATCATCAATATAGCATGCATTATTACCCATATTATGCAATTATTATCGATAGACCTATAATAAATGTACTTATTACTTTTATTATTTTGAATATAACAGGCATTATTACTCATATTATGCAGTTATTATCGCTAGAACTGTAATAATTATACTTATTACTTGTATTATTATCAATATAACATGCATTATTACCCATATAATGGAGCTATTATCGCTAGAACTGAAATAATTATACTTATTACTTATATTATTATCAATATAACATGCATTATTGCCCATATAATGCAGTTATTATCGACAGAAGTATAATAAATATACTTATTACTTTCATTATTATCAATATAACAGTCACTCGTAGCCATATTTTACTAGTATTATCGCTAGAACTGTAATAATTATACTTATTACTCCCGATATTATCAATATAACATCCATTATTACCCAAATAATGCAGTTATTATCGCTAGAACTGTAATAATTATACCTATTACTTATATTATTAGCAATATAACGTGCATTATTACCCATATAATGCAGTGATTATCGCTAGAACTATAATAAATATAGTTACTACTTTTATTATCATCAATATAACATGCATTATTACCGATATTATGCGGTTATTATCGATAGAACTATAATAAATATACTTATTACTTTTATTATTATCAATAGAACATGCACTATTAGCCATATTTTACTATTACTATCGCTAGGACTATAATAATTATACTTATTACTCCCAATATTATCAATATAACATGCATTATGACCCATATAATGCAGTTATTATCGCTAGAACTGTAATAATTATACTTATTACTTTTATTATTATCAATATAAGATGCACTATTATCCATATTTTACTATTATTATCGCTAGAATTATAATAATTATACTTATTGCTTATATTATTAGCAATATAACGTGCATTATTACCCATATAATGCAGTTATTATCGCCAGAACTGTAATAATTATACTTATTACTTATATTATTATCAATATAACATGCATTATTACCCATATAATGCAGTTATTATCGCTAGAACTGTTATAATTATACTTATTACTTATATTATTAGCAATATAACGTGCACTATTACCCATATTTTACGATTATCATCGCTAGAACTATAATAATTATACTTATTACTCCCGATATTATCAATATAACATGCATTATTACGCATATAATGCAGATATTATCGCTAGAACAGTAATAAATATACTTACAACTTTCATTATCATCAATATAACATGCATTATTACCCATATTATGCAGTTATTATCGATAGAACTGTAATAAATATACTGATTACTTTTATTATTATCAATATAACATGCACTATTATCCATATTGTACTATTATTATCGCTAGAACTATAATAATTATACTTATTACTCCCGATATTATCAATATAACATGCATTATTAGCCATATTGTGCTAGTATTATCGCTAGAACTATAATAATTATACTTATTACTCCCGATATTATCAATATAACGTGCATTATTACCCCTATTATGCAGTTATTATCGCTAGAAATGTAATAATTATACTTATTACTTATATTATTATCAATATAACATGCATTATTACCCATATAATGCAGTGATTATCGCTAGAACTGTAATAATTATACTCATTACTTATATTATTCTCAATATAACATGCATTATTACCCATATTATGCAGTTATAGTCGCTAGAACTATAATAAATATACTTATTACTTTTATTATCATCAATATAACATGCATTATTACCCATATTATGCAGTTATTATCGATAGAACTGTAATAAATATACTTATTACTTTTATTATTATCAATATAACATGCACTATTAGCCATATTTTACTATTATTATCGCTAGAACTATAATAATTATACTTATTACTTATATTATTAGCAATATAACGTGCGTTATTACCCATATAATGCAGTTATTATCGCCAGAACTATAATAATTATACTTATTACTTATATTATTAGCAATATAACGTGCGTTATTACCCATATAATGCAGTTATTATCGCCAGAACTGTAATAATTATACTTATTACTTATATTATTAGCAATATAACGTGCATTATTACCCATATTATGCAGTTATTATCGATAGAACTGTAATAAATATACTGATTACTTTTATTATTATCAATATAACATGCACTATTATCCATATTGTACTATTATTATCGCTAGAACTATAATAATTATACTTATTACTCCCGATATTATCAATATAACATGCACTATTAGCCATATTTTACTATTATTATCGCTAGAACTATAATAATTATACTTATTACTCCCAATATTATCAATTTAACATGCATTATTACCCATATAATGCAGTCATTATCGCTAGGACTGTAATAATTATACTTATTACTTATGTTATCATCAATATAACATGCATTATTACCCATATTATGCACTAATTATCGCTAGAACTATAATAATTATACTTATTACTCCCGATGTTATCAATATAACATGCATTATTACCCATATTATGCAGTTGTTATCGCTAGAACTGTAATAAATATACTTATTACTTTTATTAACATCAATATAACATGCATTATTACCCATATTATGCAGTTATTATCGCTAGAACTGTAATAAATATACTTATTACTTCTGTTATCATCAATATAGCATGCATTATTACCCATATTATGCAATTATTATTGATACAACTATAATAAATATACTTAGAACTTTTATTATCATCAATATAACATGCATTATTACCCATATTATGCAGTTATTATCGCTAGAACTGTAATAATTATACTTATTACTTATATTATTATCTATATAACATGCATTATTACCCATATAATGGAGCTATAATCGCTAGAACTGTAATAATTATACTTATTACTTTTGTGATCATCAATATAGCATGCATTATTACCCATATTATGCAATTATTATCGATAGACCTATAATAAATGTACTTATTACTTTTATTATTATGAATATAACAGGCATTATTACCCATATTATGCAGTTATTATCGCTAGAACTGTAATAATTATACTTATTACTTGTATTATTATCAATATAACATGCATTATTACCCATATAATGGAGCTATTATCGCTAGAACTGAAATAATTATACTTATTACTTATATTATTATCAATATAACATGCATTATTGCCCATATAATGCAGTTATTATCGACAGAAGTATAATAAATATACTTATTACTTTCATTATTATCAATATAACAGTCACTCGTAGCCATATTTTACTAGTATTATCGCTAGAACTGTAATAATTATACTTATTACTCCCGATATTATCAATATAACATCCATTATTACCCAAATAATGCAGTTATTATCGCTAGAACTGTAATAATTATACTTATTACTTATATTATTAGCAATATAACGTGCATTATTACCCATATAATGCAGTGATTATCGCTAGAACTATAATAAATATAGTTACTACTTTTATTATCATCAATATAACATGCATTATTACCGATATTATGCGGTTATTATCGATAGAACTATAATAAATATACTTATTACTTTTATTATTATCAATAGAACATGCACTATTAGCCATATTTTACTATTACTATCGCTAGGACTATAATAATTATACTTATTACTCCCAATATTATCAATATAACATGCATTATGACCCATATAATGCAGTTATTATCGCTAGAACTGTAATAATTATACTTATTACTTATATTATTATCAATATAACATGCATTATTACCCATATAATGCAGTTATTATCGCTAGAACTGTAATAATTATACTTATTACTTATATTATTAGCAATATAACGTGCATTATTACCCATATAATGCAGTTATTATCGCCAGAACTGTAATAATTATACTTATTATTTATATTATTATCAATATAACATGCATTATTACCCATATTATGCAGTTATTATCGCTAGAACTATAATAAATATACGTATTACTATATTATCATCAATATAACATGCATCATTACCCATATTATGCAGTTATTATCGCTAGAACTGTAATAATTATACTTAGTACTTATATTATTATCAATATAACATGCATTATTACCCATATAATGCAGTTATTATCGCTAGAACTGTAATAATTATACTTATTACTCCCGATATTATCAATATAACATCCATTATTACCCAAATAATGCAGTTATTATCGCTAGAACTGTAATAATTATACTTATTACTTATATTATTAGCAATATAACGTGCATTATTACCCATCTTATGCGGTTATTATCGATAGAACTATAATAAATATACTTATTACTTTTATTATTATCAATATAAGATGCACTATTATCCATATTTTACTATTATTATCGCTAGAATTATAATAATTATACTTATTGCTTATATTATTAGCAATATAACGTGCATTATTACCCATATAATGCAGTTATTATCGCCAGAACTGTAATAATTATACTTATTACTTATATTATTATCAATATAACATGCATTATTACCCATATAATGCAGTTATTATCGCTAGAACTGTTATAATTATACTTATTACTTATATTATTAGCAATATAACGTGCACTATTACCCATATTTTACGATTATCATCGCTAGAACTATAATAATTATACTTATTACTCCCGATATTATCAATATAACATGCATTATTACGCATATAATGCAGATATTATCGCTAGAACAGTAATAAATATACTTACAACTTTCATTATCATCAATATAACATGCATTATTACCCATATTATGCAGTTATTATCGATAGAACTGTAATAAATATACTGATTACTTTTATTATTATCAATATAACATGCACTATTATCCATATTGTACTATTATTATCGCTAGAACTATAATAATTATACTTATTACTCCCGATATTATCAATATAACATGCATTATTAGCCATATTGTGCTAGTATTATCGCTAGAACTATAATAATTATACTTATTACTCCCGATATTATCAATATAACGTGCATTATTACCCCTATTATGCAGTTATTATCGCTAGAACTGTAATAATTATACTTATTACTTATATTATTATCAATATAACATGCATTATTACCCATATAATGCAGTGATTATCGCTAGAACTGTAATAATTATACTCATTACTTATATTATTCTCAATATAACATGCATTATTACCCATATTATGCAGTTATAGTCGCTAGAACTATAATAAATATACTTATTACTTTTATTATCATCAATATAACATGCATTATTACCCATATTATGCAGTTATTATCGATAGAACTGTAATAAATATACTTATTACTTTTATTATTATCAATATAACATGCACTATTAGCCATATTTTACTATTATTATCGCTAGAACTATAATAATTATACTTATTACTTATATTATTAGCAATATAACGTGCGTTATTACCCATATAATGCAGTTATTATCGCCAGAACTATAATAATTATACTTATTACTTATATTATTAGCAATATAACGTGCGTTATTACCCATATAATGCAGTTATTATCGCCAGAACTGTAATAATTATACTTATTACTTATATTATTAGCAATATAACGTGCATTATTACCCATATTATGCAGTTATTATCGATAGAACTGTAATAAATATACTGATTACTTTTATTATTATCAATATAACATGCACTATTATCCATATTGTACTATTATTATCGCTAGAACTATAATAATTATACTTATTACTCCCGATATTATCAATATAACATCCATTATTACCCATATAATGGAGTTATTATCGCTAAAACTGTAATAATTATACTTATTACATATATTATTATCAACATTAAATGCATTATTACTCATATAATGCAGTTATTATACATAGAACTATAATAAATATAATTATTACTTTTATTATTGTCAATATAACATGCACTATTAGCCATATTTTACTATTATTATCGCTAGAACTATAATAATTATACTTATTACTCCCAATATTATCAATTTAACATGCATTATTACCCATATAATGCAGTCATTATCGCTAGGACTGTAATAATTATACTTATTACTTATGTTATCATCAATATAACATGCATTATTACCCATATTATGCACTAATTATCGCTAGAACTATAATAATTATACTTATTACTCCCGATGTTATCAATATAACATGCATTATTACCCATATTATGCAGTTGTTATCGCTAGAACTGTAATAAATATACTTATTACTTTTATTAACATCAATATAACATGCATTATTACCCATATTATGCAGTTATTATCGCTAGAACTGTAATAAATATACTTATTACTTCTGTTATCATCAATATAGCATGCATTATTACCCATATTATGCAATTATTATTGATACAACTATAATAAATATACTTAGAACTTTTATTATCATCAATATAACATGCATTATTACCCATATTATGCAGTTATTATCGCTAGAACTGTAATAATTATACTTATTACTTATATTATTATCTATATAACATGCATTATTACCCATATAATGGAGCTATAATCGCTAGAACTGTAATAATTATACTTATTACTTTTGTGATCATCAATATAGCATGCATTATTACCCGTATTATGCAATTATTATCGATAGACCTATAATAAATGTACTTATTACTTTTATTATTTTGAATATAACAGGCATTATTACTCATATTATGCAGTTATTATCGCTAGAACTGTAATAATTATACTTATTACTTGTATTATTATCAATATAACATGCATTATTACCCATATAATGGAGCTATTATCGCTAGAACTGAAATAATTATACTTATTACTTATATTATTATCAATATAACATGCATTATTGCCCATATAATGCAGTTATTATCGACAGAAGTATAATAAATATACTTATTACTTTCATTATTATCAATATAACAGTCACTCGTAGCCATATTTTACTAGTATTATCGCTAGAACTGTAATAATTATACTTATTACTCCCGATATTATCAATATAACATCCATTATTACCCAAATAATGCAGTTATTATCGCTAGAACTGTAATAATTATACTTATTACTTATATTATTAGCAATATAACGTGCATTATTACCCATATAATGCAGTGATTATCGCTAGAACTATAATAAATATAGTTACTACTTTTATTATCATCAATATAACATGCATTATTACCGATATTATGCGGTTATTATCGATAGAACTATAATAAATATACTTATTACTTTTATTATTATCAATAGAACATGCACTATTAGCCATATTTTACTATTACTATCGCTAGGACTATAATAATTATACTTATTACTCCCAATATTATCAATATAACATGCATTATGACCCATATAATGCAGTTATTATCGCTAGAACTGTAATAATTATACTTATTACTTTTATTATTATCAATATAAGATGCACTATTATCCATATTTTACTATTATTATCGCTAGAATTATAATAATTATACTTATTGCTTATATTATTAGCAATATAACGTGCATTATTACCCATATAATGCAGTTATTATCGCCAGAACTGTAATAATTATACTTATTACTTATATTATTATCAATATAACATGCATTATTACCCATATAATGCAGTTATTATCGCTAGAACTGTTATAATTATACTTATTACTTATATTATTAGCAATATAACGTGCACTATTACCCATATTTTACGATTATCATCGCTAGAACTATAATAATTATACTTATTACTCCCGATATTATCAATATAACATGCATTATTACGCATATAATGCAGATATTATCGCTAGAACAGTAATAAATATACTTACAACTTTCATTATCATCAATATAACATGCATTATTACCCATATTATGCAGTTATTATCGATAGAACTGTAATAAATATACTGATTACTTTTATTATTATCAATATAACATGCACTATTATCCATATTGTACTATTATTATCGCTAGAACTATAATAATTATACTTATTACTCCCGATATTATCAATATAACATGCATTATTAGCCATATTGTGCTAGTATTATCGCTAGAACTATAATAATTATACTTATTACTCCCGATATTATCAATATAACGTGCATTATTACCCCTATTATGCAGTTATTATCGCTAGAACTGTAATAATTATACTTATTACTTATATTATTATCAATATAACATGCATTATTACCCATATAATGCAGTGATTATCGCTAGAACTGTAATAATTATACTCATTACTTATATTATTCTCAATATAACATGCATTATTACCCATATTATGCAGTTATAGTCGCTAGAACTATAATAAATATACTTATTACTTTTATTATCATCAATATAACATGCATTATTACCCATATTATGCAGTTATTATCGATAGAACTGTAATAAATATACTTATTACTTTTATTATTATCAATATAACATGCACTATTAGCCATATTTTACTATTATTATCGCTAGAACTATAATAATTATACTTATTACTTATATTATTAGCAATATAACGTGCGTTATTACCCATATAATGCAGTTATTATCGCCAGAACTATAATAATTATACTTATTACTTATATTATTAGCAATATAACGTGCGTTATTATCCATATAATGCAGTTATTATCGCCAGAACTGTAATAATTATACTTATTACTTATATTATTAGCAATATAACGTGCATTATTACCCATATTATGCAGTTATTATCGATAGAACTGTAATAAATATACTGATTACTTTTATTATTATCAATATAACATGCACTATTATCCATATTGTACTATTATTATCGCTAGAACTATAATAATTATACTTATTACTCCCGATATTATCAATATAACATGCACTATTAGCCATATTTTACTATTATTATCGCTAGAACTATAATAATTATACTTATTACTCCCAATATTATCAATTTAACATGCATTATTACCCATATAATGCAGTCATTATCGCTAGGACTGTAATAATTATACTTATTACTTATGTTATCATCAATATAACATGCATTATTACCCATATTATGCACTAATTATCGCTAGAACTATAATAATTATACTTATTACTCCCGATGTTATCAATATAACATGCATTATTACCCATATTATGCAGTTGTTATCGCTAGAACTGTAATAAATATACTTATTACTTTTATTAACATCAATATAACATGCATTATTACCCATATTATGCAGTTATTATCGCTAGAACTGTAATAAATATACTTATTACTTCTGTTATCATCAATATAGCATGCATTATTACCCATATTATGCAATTATTATTGATACAACTATAATAAATATACTTAGAACTTTTATTATCATCAATATAACATGCATTATTACCCATATTATGCAGTTATTATCGCTAGAACTGTAATAATTATACTTATTACTTATATTATTATCTATATAACATGCATTATTACCCATATAATGGAGCTATAATCGCTAGAACTGTAATAATTATACTTATTACTTTTGTGATCATCAATATAGCATGCATTATTACCCATATTATGCAATTATTATCGATAGACCTATAATAAATGTACTTATTACTTTTATTATTATGAATATAACAGGCATTATTACCCATATTATGCAGTTATTATCGCTAGAACTGTAATAATTATACTTATTACTTGTATTATTATCAATATAACATGCATTATTACCCATATAATGGAGCTATTATCGCTAGAACTGAAATAATTATACTTATTACTTATATTATTATCAATATAACATGCATTATTGCCCATATAATGCAGTTATTATCGACAGAAGTATAATAAATATACTTATTACTTTCATTATTATCAATATAACAGTCACTCGTAGCCATATTTTACTAGTATTATCGCTAGAACTGTAATAATTATACTTATTACTCCCGATATTATCAATATAACATCCATTATTACCCAAATAATGCAGTTATTATCGCTAGAACTGTAATAATTATACTTATTACTTATATTATTAGCAATATAACGTGCATTATTACCCATATAATGCAGTGATTATCGCTAGAACTATAATAAATATAGTTACTACTTTTATTATCATCAATATAACATGCATTATTACCGATATTATGCGGTTATTATCGATAGAACTATAATAAATATACTTATTACTTTTATTATTATCAATAGAACATGCACTATTAGCCATATTTTACTATTACTATCGCTAGGACTATAATAATTATACTTATTACTCCCAATATTATCAATATAACATGCATTATGACCCATATAATGCAGTTATTATCGCTAGAACTGTAATAATTATACTTATTACTTATATTATTATCAATATAACATGCATTATTACCCATATAATGCAGTTATTATCGCTAGAACTGTAATAATTATACTTATTACTTATATTATTAGCAATATAACGTGCATTATTACCCATATAATGCAGTTATTATCGCCAGAACTGTAATAATTATACTTATTATTTATATTATTATCAATATAACATGCATTATTACCCATATTATGCAGCTATTATCGCTAGAACTATAATAAATATACGTATTACTATATTATCATCAATATAACATGCATCATTACCCATATTATGCAGTTATTATCGCTAGAACTGTAATAATTATACTTAGTACTTATATTATTATCAATATAACATGCATTATTACCCATATAATGCAGTTATTATCGCTAGAACTGTAATAATTATACTTATTACTCCCGATATTATCAATATAACATCCATTATTACCCAAATAATGCAGTTATTATCGCTAGAACTGTAATAATTATACTTATTACTTATATTATTAGCAATATAACGTGCATTATTACCCATCTTATGCGGTTATTATCGATAGAACTATAATAAATATACTTATTACTTTTATTATTATCAATATAAGATGCACTATTATCCATATTTTACTATTATTATCGCTAGAATTATAATAATTATACTTATTGCTTATATTATTAGCAATATAACGTGCATTATTACCCATATAATGCAGTTATTATCGCCAGAACTGTAATAATTATACTTATTACTTATATTATTATCAATATAACATGCATTATTACCCATATAATGCAGTTATTATCGCTAGAACTGTTATAATTATACTTATTACTTATATTATTAGCAATATAACGTGCACTATTACCCATATTTTACGATTATCATCGCTAGAACTATAATAATTATACTTATTACTCCCGATATTATCAATATAACATGCATTATTACGCATATAATGCAGATATTATCGCTAGAACAGTAATAAATATACTTACAACTTTCATTATCATCAATATAACATGCATTATTACCCATATTATGCAGTTATTATCGATAGAACTGTAATAAATATACTGATTACTTTTATTATTATCAATATAACATGCACTATTATCCATATTGTGCTATTATTATCGCTAGAACTATAATAATTATACTTATTACTCCCGATATTATCAATATAACATGCATTATTAGCCATATTGTGCTAGTATTATCGCTAGAACTATAATAATTATACTTATTACTCCCGATATTATCAATATAACGTGCATTATTACCCCTATTATGCAGTTATTATCGCTAGAACTGTAATAATTATACTTATTACTTATATTATTATCAATATAACATGCATTATTACCCATATAATGCAGTGATTATCGCTAGAACTGTAATAATTATACTCATTACTTATATTATTCTCAATATAACATGCATTATTACCCATATTATGCAGTTATAGTCGCTAGAACTATAATAAATATACTTATTACTTTTATTATCATCAATATAACATGCATTATTACCCATATTATGCAGTTATTATCGATAGAACTGTAATAAATATACTTATTACTTTTATTATTATCAATATAACATGCACTATTAGCCATATTTTACTATTATTATCGCTAGAACTATAATAATTATACTTATTACTTATATTATTAGCAATATAACGTGCGTTATTACCCATATAATGCAGTTATTATCGCCAGAACTATAATAATTATACTTATTACTTATATTATTAGCAATATAACGTGCGTTATTACCCATATAATGCAGTTATTATCGCCAGAACTGTAATAATTATACTTATTACTTATATTATTAGCAATATAACGTGCATTATTACCCATATTATGCAGTTATTATCGATAGAACTGTAATAAATATACTGATTACTTTTATTATTATCAATATAACATGCACTATTATCCATATTGTACTATTATTATCGCTAGAACTATAATAATTATACTTATTACTCCCGATATTATCAATATAACATGCATTATTAGCCATATTGTGCTAGTATTATCGCTAGAACTAAAATAATTATACTTATTACTCCCGATATTATCAATATAACGTGCATTATTACCCCTATTATGCAGTTATTATCGCTAGAACTGTAATAATTATACTTATTACTTATATTATTATCAATATAACATGCATTATTACCCATATAATGCAGTTATTATCGCTAGAACTGTAATAATTATACTTATTACTTATATTATTAGCAATATAACGTGCATTATTACCCATATAATGCAGTGATTATCGCTAGAACTGTAATAATTATACTCATTACTTATATTATTCTCAATATAACATGCATTATTACCCATATTATGCAGTTATAGTCGCTACAACTATAATAAATATACTTATAACTTTTATTAACATCAATATAACATGCATTATTACCCATATTATGCAGTTATTATCGATAGAACTGTAATAAATATAGTTATTACTTTTATTATTATCAATATAACATGCACTATTAGCCATATTTTACTATTATTATCGCTAGAACTATAATAATTATACTTATTACTTATATTATTAGCAATATAACGTGCGTTATTACCCATATAATGCAGTTATTATCGCCAGAACTATAATAATTATACTTATTACTTATATTATTAGCAATATAACGTGCGTTATTACCCATATAATGCAGTTATTATCGCCAGAACTGTAATAATTATACTTATTACTTATATTATTAGCAATATAACGTGCATTATTACCCATATTATGCAGTTATTATCGATAGAACTGTAATAAATATACTGATTACTTTTATTATTATCAATATAACATGCACTATTATCCATATTGTACTATTATTATCGCTAGAACTATAATAATTATACTTATTACTCCCGATATTATCAATATAACATGCATTATTAGCCATATTGTGCTAGTATTATCGCTAGAACTAAAATAATTATACTTATTACTCCCGATATTATCAATATAACGTGCATTATTACCCCTATTATGCAGTTATTATCGCTAGAACTGTAATAATTATACTTATTACTTATATTATTATCAATATAACATGCATTATTACCCATATAATGCAGTTATTATCGCTGGAACTGTAATAATTATACTTATTACTTATATTATTAGCAATATAACGTGCATTATTACCCATATAATGCAGTGATTATCGCTAGAACTGTAATAATTATACTCATTACTTATATTATTCTCAATATAACATGCATTATTACCCATATTATGCAGTTATTATCGATAGAACTGTAATAAATATAGTTATTACTTTTATTATTATCAATATAACATGCACTATTAGCCATATTTTACTATTATTATCGCTAGAACTATAATAATTATACTTATTACTTATATTATTAGCAATATAACGTGCGTTATTACCCATATAATGCAGTTATTATCGCCAGAACTGTAATAATTATACTTATTACTTATATTAGTAGCAATATAACGTGCATTATTACCCATATTATGCAGTTATTATCGCTAGAACTGTAATAAATATACTTATTACTTTTATTATTATCAATATAACATGCACTATTAGCCATATTTTACTATTATTATCGCTAGAACTATAATAATTATACTTATTACTTATATTATTAGCAATATAACGTGCGTTATTACCCATATAATGCAGTTATTATCGCCAGAACTATAATAATTATACTTATTACTTATATTATTAGCAATATAACGTGCGTTATTACCCATATAATGCAGTTATTATCGCCAGAACTGTAATAATTATACTTATTACTTATATTATTAGCAATATAACGTGCATTATTACCCATATTATGCAGTTATTATCGATAGAACTGTAATAAATATACTGATTACTTTTATTATTATCAATATAACATGCACTATTATCCATATTGTACTATTATTATCGCTAGAACTATAATAATTATACTTATTACTCCCGATATTATCAATATAACATGCATTATTAGCCATATTGTGCTAGTATTATCGCTAGAACTAAAATAATTATACTTATTACTCCCGATATTATCAATATAACGTGCATTAGTACCCCTATTATGCAGTTATTATCGCTAGAACTGTAATAATTATACTTATTACTTATATTATTATCAATATAACATGCATTATTACCCATATAATGCAGTTATTATCGCTAGAACTGTAATAATTATACTTATTACTTATATTATTAGCAATATAACGTGCATTATTACCCATATAATGCAGTGATTATCGCTAGAACTGTAATAATTATACTCATTACTTATATTATTCTCAATATAACATGCATTATTACCCATATTATGCAGTTATAGTCGCTAGAACTATAATAAATATACTTATAACTTTTATTATCATCAATATAACATGCATTATTACCCATATTATGCAGTTATTATCGATAGAACTGTAATAAATATAGTTATTACTTTTATTATTATCAATATAACATGCACTATTAGCCATATTTTACTATTATTATGCTAGAACTATAATAATTATACTTATTACTTATATTGTTAGCAGTATAACGTGCATTATTACCCATATTATGCAGTTATTACCGCTAGAACTGTAATAATTATACTTATTACTTATATTATTATCAATATAACATGCATTAGTAGCCATATAATGCAGTTATTATCGCTAGAACTGTAATAATCATACTTATTACTTATATTATTGGCAATATAACGTGCATTATTACCCATATAATGCAGTTATTATCGCCAGAACTCTAATAATTATACTTATTACTTATATTATTAGCAATATAACGTGCATTATTACCCATATAATGCAGTTGTTATCGCTAGAACTGTAATAATTATACTCATTACTTATATTATTATCAATATAACATGCATCATTACCCATATAATGCAGTTATTATCGCTAGAACTGTAATAATTATACTTATTACTTATATTGTTAGCAGTATAACGTGCATTATTACCCATATTATGCAGTTATTACCGCTAGAACTGTAATAATTATACTTATAACTTATATTATTATCAATATAACATGCATTATTAGCCATATAATGCAGTTATTATCGCGAGAACTGTAATAATTATACTTATTACTTATATTATTATCAATATAACATGCATTATTACCCATATTATGCAGTTATTATCGCTAGAACTATAATAAATATACGTATTACTTTTATTATCATCAATATAACATGCATCATTACCCATATTATGCAGTTATTATCGATAGAACTGTAATACATATACTTATTACTTTTATTATTATCAATAGAACATGCACTATTAGCCATATTTTACTATTATTATCGCTAGGACTATAATAATTACACTTATTACTTTTATTATTATCAATATAACATGCACTATTAGGCATATTGTACTATTATTATCGCTGGAACTATAATAATTATACTTATTACTCCCGATATTATCAATATAACATGCATTATTACCCATATAATGCAGTTATTATCGCTAGAACTGTAATAAATATACGTATTACTTTTATTATCATCAATATAACATGCATTATTACTCATATTATGCAGTTATTATCGATAGAACTGTAATAAATATACTTATTACTTTTATTATTATCAATATAACATGCACTATTAGCCATATTTTACTAATATAATCGCCAGAACTGTAATAATTATACTTATTACTCCCGATATTATCAATATAACATCCATTATTACCCAAATAATGCAGTTATTATCGCTAGAACTGTAATAATTATACTTATTACTTATATTATTAGCAATATAACGTGCATTATTACCCATATTATGCGGTTATTATCGATAGAACTATAATAAATATACTTATTACTTTTATTATTATCAATATAACATGCACTATTATCCATATTTTACTATTATTATCGCTTGAATTATAATAATTATACTTATTGCTTATATTATTAGCAATATAACGTGCATTATTACCCATATAATGCAGTTATTATCGCCAGAACTGTAATAATTATACTTATTACTTATATTATTATCAATATAACATGCATTATTACCCATATAATGCAGTTATTATCGCTAGAACTGTTATAATTATACTTATTACTTATATTATTAGCAATATAACGTGCACTATTACCCATATTTTACGATTATCATCGCTAGAACTATAATAATTATACTTATTACTCCCGATATTATCAATATAACATGCATTATTACGCATATAATACAGATATTATCGCTAGAAGAGTAATAAATATACTTACAACTTTCATTATCATCAATATAACATGCATTATTACCCATATTATGCAGTTATTATCGATAGAACTGTAATAAATATACTGATTACTTTTATTATTATCAATATAACATGCACTATTATCCATATTGTACTATTATTATCGCTAGAACTATAATAATTATACTTATTACTCCCGATATTATCAATATAACATGCATTATTAGCCATATTGTGCTAGTATTATCGCTAGAACTATAATAATTATACTTATTACTCCCGATATTATCAATATAACGTGCATTATTACCCCTATTATGCAGTTATTATCGCTGGAACTGTAGTAATTATACTTATTACTTATATTATTATCAATATAACATGCATTATTACCCATATAATGCAGTGATTATCGCTAGAACTGTAATAATTATACTCATTACTTATATTATTCTCAATATAACATGCATTATTACCCATATTATGCAGTTATAGTCGCTAGAACTATAATAAATATACTTATTACTTTTATTATCATCAATATAACATGCATTATTACCCATATTATGCAGTTATTATCGATAGAACTGTAATAAATATACTTATTACTTTTATTATTATCAATATAACATGCACTATTAGCCATATTTTACTATTATTATCGCCAGAACTATAATAATTATACTTATTACTTATATTATTAGCAATATAACGTGCATTATTACCCATATTATGCAGTTATTATCGATAGAACTGTAATAAATATACTGATTACTTTTATTATTATCAATATAACATGCACTATTATCCATATTGTACTATTATTATCGCTAGAACTATAATAATTATACTTATTACTCCCGATATTATCAATATAACATGCATTATTAGCCATATTGTGCTAGTATTATCGCTAGAACTAAAATAATTATACTTATTACTCCCGATATTATCAATATAACGTGCATTATTACCCCTATTATGCAGTTATTATCGCTAGAACTGTAATAATTATACTTATTACTTATATTATTATCAATATAACATGCATTATTACCCATATAATGCAGTTATTATCGCTAGAACTATAATAATTATACTTATTACTTATATTATTAGCAATATAACGTGCGTTATTACCCATATAATGCAGTTATTATCGCCAGAACTGTAATAATTATACTTATTACTTATATTAGTAGCAATATAACGTGCATTATTACCCGTATTATGCAGTTATTATCGCTAGAACTGTAATAAATATACTTATTACTTTTATTATTATCAATATAACATGCACTATTAGCCATATTTTACTATTATTATCGCTAGAACTATAATAATTATACTTATTACTTATATTATTAGCAATATAACGTGCGTTATTACCCATATAATGCAGTTATTATCGCCAGAACTATAATAATTATACTTATTACTTATATTATTAGCAATATAACGTGCGTTATTACCCATATAATGCAGTTATTATCGCCAGAACTGTAATAATTATACTTATTACTTATATTATTAGCAATATAACGTGCATTATTACCCATATTATGCAGTTATTATCGATAGAACTGTAATAAATATACTGATTACTTTTATTATTATCAATATAACATGCACTATTATCCATATTGTACTATTATTATCGCTAGAACTATAATAATTATACTTATTACTCCCGATATTATCAATATAACATGCATTATTAGCCATATTGTGCTAGTATTATCGCTAGAACTAAAATAATTATACTTATTACTCCCGATATTATCAATATAACGTGCATTATTACCCCTATTATGCAGTTATTATCGCTAGAACTGTAATAATTATACTTATTACTTATATTATTATCAATATAACATGCATTATTACCCATATAATGCAGTTATTATCGCTAGAACTGTAATAATTATACTTATTACTTATATTATTAGCAATATAACGTGCATTATTACCCATATAATGCAGTGATTATCGCTAGAACTGTAATAATTATACTCATTACTTATATTATTCTCAATATAACATGCATTATTACCCATATTATGCAGTTATAGTCGCTAGAACTATAATAAATATACTTATTACTTTTATTATCATCAATATAACATGCATTATTACCCATATTATGCAGTTATTATCGATAGAACTGTAATAAATATACTTATTACTTTTATTATTATCAATATAACATGCACTATTAGCCATATTTTACTATTATTATCGCTAGAACTGTAATAATTATACTTATTGCTTATATTATTAGCAATATAACGTGCGTTATTACCCATATAATGCAGTTATTATCGCCAGAACTATAATAATTATACTTATTACTTATATTATTAGCAATATAACGTGCGTTATTACCCATATAATGCAGTTATTATCGCCAGAACTGTAATAATTATACTTATTACTTATATTATTCTCAATATAACATGCATTATTACCCATATTATGCAGTTATAGTCGCTAGAACTATAATAAATATACTTATTACTTTTATTATCATCAATATAACATGCATTATTACCCATATTATGCAGTTATTATCGATAGAACTGTAATAAATATACTTATTACTTTTATTATTATCAATATAACATGCACTATTAGCCATATTTTACTATTATTATCGCTAGAACTATAATAATTATACTTATTACTTATATTATTAGCAATATAACGTGCATTATTACCCATATAATGCAGTTATTATCGCTAGAACTGTAATAATCATACTTATTACTTATATTATTGGCAATATAACGTGCATTATTACCCATATAATGCAGTTATTATCGCCAGAACTCTAATAATTATACTTATTACTTATATTATTAGCAATATAACGTGCATTATTACCCATATAATGCAGTTGTTATCGCTAGAACTGTAATAATTATACTCATTACTTATATTATTATCAATATAACATGCATTATTACCCATATAATGCAGTTATTATCGCTAGAACTGTAATAATTATACTTATTACTTATATTGTTAGCAGTATAACGTGCATTATTACCCATATTATGCAGTTATTACCGCTAGAACTGTAATAATTATACTTATAACTTATATTATTATCAATATAACATGCATTATTAGCCATATAATGCAGTTATTATCGCGAGAACTGTAATAATTATACTTATTACTTATATTATTATCAATATAACATGCATTATCACCCATATTATGCAGTTATTATCGCTAGAACTATAATAAATATACGTATTACTTTTATTATCATCAATATAACATGCATCATTACCCATATTATGCAGTTATTATCGATAGAACTGTAATACATATACTTATTACTTTTATTATTATCAATAGAACATGCACTATTAGCCATATTTTACTATTATTATCGCTAGGACTATAATAATTACACTTATTACTTTTATTATTATCAATATAACATGCACTATTAGGCATATTGTACTATTATTATCGCTGGAACTATAATAATTATACTTATTACTCCCGATATTATCAATATAACATGCATTATTACCCATATAATGCAGTTATTATCGCTAGAACTGTAATAAATATACGTATTACTTTTATTATCATCAATATAACATGCATTATTACTCATATTATGCAGTTATTATCGATAGAACTGTAATAAATATACTTATTACTTTTATTATTATCAATATAACATGCACTATTAGCCATATTTTACTAATATAATCGCCAGAACTGTAATAATTATACTTATTACTCCCGATATTAACAATATAACATCCATTATTACCCAAATAATGCAGTTATTATCGCTAGAACTGTAATAATTATACTTATTACTTATATTATTAGCAATATAACGTGCATTATTACCCATATTATGCGGTTATTATCGATAGAACTATAATAAATATACTTATTACTTTTGTTATTATCAATATAACATGCACTATTATCCATATTTTACTATTATTATCGCTTGAATTATAATAATTATACTTATTGCTTATATTATTAGCAATATAACGTGCATTATTACCCATATAATGCAGTTATTATCGCCAGAACTGTAATAATTATACTTATTACTTATATTATTATCAATATAACATGCATTATTACCCATATAATGCAGTTATTATCGCTAGAACTGTTATAATTATACTTATTACTTATATTATTAGCAATATAACGTGCACTATTACCCATATTTTACGATTATCATCGCTAGAACTATAATAATTATACTTATTACTCCCGATATTATCAATATAACATGCATTATTACGCATATAATACAGATATTATCGCTAGAACAGTAATAAATATACTTACAACTTTCATTATCATCAATATAACATGCATTATTACCCATATTATGCAGTTATTATCGATAGAACTGTAATAAATATACTGATTACTTTTATTATTATCAATATAACATGCACTATTATCCATATTGTACTATTATTATCGCTAGAACTATAATAATTATACTTATTACTCCCGATATTATCAATATAACATGCATTATTAGCCATATTGTGCTAGTATTATCGCTAGAACTATAATAATTATACTTATTACTCCCGATATTATCAATATAACGTGCATTATTACCCCTATTATGCAGTTATTATCGCTAGAACTGTAATAATTATACTTATTACTTATATTATTATCAATATAACATGCATTATTACCCATATAATGCAGTGATTATCGCTAGAACTGTAATAATTATACTCATTACTTATATTATTCTCAATATAACATGCATTATTACCCATATTATGCAGTTATAGTCGCTAGAACTATAATAAATATACTTATTACTTTTATTATCATCAATATAACATGCATTATTACCCATATTATGCAGTTATTATCGATAGAACTGTAATAAATATACTTATTACTTTTATTATTATCAATATAACATGCACTATTAGCCATATTTTACTATTATTATCGCTAGAACTATAATAATTATACTTATTACTTATATTATTAGCAATATAACGTGCGTTATTACCCATATAATGCAGTTATTATCGCCAGAACTATAATAATTATACTTATTACTTATATTATTAGCAATATAACGTGCGTTATTACCCATATAATGCAGTTATTATCGCCAGAACTGTAATAATTATACTTATTACTTATATTATTAGCAATATAACGTGCATTATTACCCATATTATGCAGTTATTATCGATAGAACTGTAATAAATATACTGATTACTTTTATTATTATCAATATATCATGCACTATTATCCATATTGTACTATTATTATCGCTAGAACTATAATAATTATACTTATTACTCCCGATATTATCAATATAACATGCATTATTAGCCATATTGTGCTAGTATTATCGCTAGAACTAAAATAATTATACTTATTACTCCCGATATTATCAATATAACGTGCATTATTACCCCTATTATGCAGTTATTATCGCTAGAACTGTAATAATTATACTTATTACTTATATTATTATCAATATAACATGCATTATTACCCATATAATGCAGTTATTATCGCTAGAACTGTAATAATTATACTTATTACTTATATTATTAGCAATATAACGTGCATTATTACCCATATAATGCAGTGATTATCGCTAGAACTGTAATAATTATACTCATTACTTATATTATTCTCAATATAACATGCATTATTACCCATATTATGCAGTTATAGTCGCTAGAACTATAATAAATATACTTATAACTTTTATTATCATCAATATAACATGCATTATTACCCATATTATGCAGTTATTATCGATAGAACTGTAATAAATATAGTTATTACTTTTATTATTATCAATATAACATGCACTATTAGCCATATTTTACTATTATTATCGCTAGAACTATAATAATTATACTTATTACTTATATTATTAGCAATATAACGTGCGTTATTACCCATATAATGCAGTTATTATCGCCAGAACTGTAATAATTATACTTATTACTTATATTAGTAGCAATATAACGTGCATTATTACCCGTATTATGCAGTTATTATCGCTAGAACTGTAATAAATATACTTATTACTTTTATTATTATCAATATAACATGCACTATTAGCCATATTTTACTATTATTATCGCTAGAACTATAATAATTATACTTATTACTTATATTATTAGCAATATAACGTGCGTTATTACCCATATAATGCAGTTATTATCGCCAGAACTATAATAATTATACTTATTACTTATATTATTAGCAATATAACGTGCGTTATTACCCATATAATGCAGTTATTATCGCCAGAACTGTAATAATTATACTTATTACTTATATTATTAGCAATATAACGTGCATTATTACCCATATTATGCAGTTATTATCGATAGAACTGTAATAAATATACTGATTACTTTTATTATTATCAATATAACATGCACTATTATCCATATTGTACTATTATTATCGCTAGAACTATAATAATTATACTTATTACTCCCGATATTATCAATATAACATGCATTATTAGCCATATTGTGCTAGTATTATCGCTAGAACTAAAATAATTATACTTATTACTCCCGATATTATCAATATAACGTGCATTATTACCCCTATTATGCAGTTATTATCGCTAGAACTGTAATAATTATACTTATTACTTATATTATTATCAATATAACATGCATTATTACCCATATAATGCAGTTATTATCGCTAGAACTGTAATAATTATACTTATTACTTATATTATTAGCAATATAACGTGCATTATTACCCATATAATGCAGTGATTATCGCTAGAACTGTAATAATTATACTCATTACGTATATTATTCTCAATATAACATGCATTATTACCCATATTATGCAGTTATAGTCGCTAGAACTATAATAAATATACTTATTACTTTTATTATCATCAATATAACATGCATTATTACCCATATTATGCAGTTATTATCGATAGAACTGTAATAAATATACTTATTACTTTTATTATTATCAATATAACATGCACTATTAGCCATATTTTACTATTATTATCGCTAGAACTGTAATAATTATACTTATTACTTATATTATTAGCAATATAACGAGCGTTATTACCCATATAATGCAGTTATTATCGCCAGAACTATAATAATTATACTTATTACTTATATTATTAGCAATATAACGTGCGTTATTACCCATATAATGCAGTTATTATCGCCAGAACTGTAATAATTATACTTATTACTTATATTATTCTCAATATAACATGCATTATTACCCATATTATGCAGTTATAGTCGCTAGAACTATAATAAATATACTTATTACTTTTATTATCATCAATATAACATGCATTATTACCCATATTATGCAGTTATTATCGATAGAACTGTAATAAATATACTTATTACTTTTATTATTATCAATATAACATGCACTATTAGCCATATTTTACTATTATTATCGCTAGAACTATAATAATTATACTTATTACTTATATTATTAGCAATATAACGTGCGTTATTACCCATATAATGCAGTTATTATCGCCAGAACTATAATAATTATACTTATTACTTATATTATTAGCAATATAACGTGCGTTATTACCCATATAATGCAGTTATTATCGCCAGAACTGTAATAATTATACTTATTACTTATATTATTAGCAATATAACGTGCATTATTACCCATATTATGCAGTTATTATCGATAGAACTGTAATAAATATACTGATTACTTTTATTATTATCAATATAACATGCACTATTATCCATATTGTACTATTATTATCGCTAGAACTATAATAATTATACTTATTACTCCCGATATTATCAATATAACATGCATTATTAGCCATATTGTGCTAGTATTATCGCTAGAACTAAAATAATTATACTTATTACTCCCGATATTATCAATATAACGTGCATTATTACCCCTATTATGCAGTTATTATCGCTAGAACTGTAATAATTATACTTATTACTTATATTATTATCAATATAACGTGCATTATTACCCATATAATGCAGTTATTATCGCCAGAACTGTAATAATTATACTTATTACTTATATTATTATCAATATAACATGTATTATTACCCATATAATGCAGTTATTATCGCCAGAACTATAATAATTATACTTATTACTTATATTATTAGCAATATAACGTGCGTTATTACCCATATAATGCAGTTATTATCGCCAGAACTGTAATAATTATACTTATTACTTATATTATTAGCAATATAACGTGCATTATTACCCATATTATGCAGTTATTATCGATAGAACTGTAATAAATATACTGATTACTTTTATTATTATCAATATAACATGCACTATTATCCATATTGTACTATTATTATCGCTAGAACTATAATAATTATACTTATTACTCCCGATATTATCAATATAACATGCATTATTAGCCATATTGTGCTAGTATTATCGCTAGAACTAAAATAATTATACTTATTACTCCCGATATTATCAATATAACGTGCATTATTACCCCTATTATGCAGTTATTATCGCTAGAACTGTAATAACTATACTTATTACTTATATTATTATCAATATAACATGCATTATTACCCATATAATGCAGTTATTAACGCTAGAACTGTAATAATTATACTTATTACTTATATTATTAGCAATATAACGTGCATTATTACCCATATAATGCAGTGATTATCGCTAGAACTGTAATAATTATACTCATTACTTATATTATTCTCAATATAACATGCATTATTACCCATATTATGCAGTTATAGTCGCTAGAACTATAATAAATATACTTATAACTTTTATTATCATCAATATAACATGCATTATTACCCATATTATGCAGTTATTATCGATAGAACTGTAATAAATATAGTTATTACTTTTATTATTATCAATATAACATGCACTATTAGCCATATTTTACTATTATTATCGCTAGAACTATAATAATTATACTTATTACTTATATTATTAGCAATATAACGTGCGTTATTACCCATATAATGCAGTTATTATCGCCAGAACTGTAATAATTATACTTATTACTTATATTAGTAGCAATATAACGTGCATTATTACCCATATTATGCAGTTATTATCGCTAGAACTGTAATAAATATACTTATTACTTTTATTATTATCAATATAACATGCACTATTAGCCATATTTTACTATTATTATCGCTAGAACTATAATAATTATACTTATTACTTATATTATTAGCAATATAACGTGCGTTATTACCCATATAATGCAGTTATTATCGCCAGAACTATAATAATTATACTTATTACTTATATTATTAGCAATATAACGTGCGTTATTACCCATATAATGCAGTTATTATCGCCAGAACTGTAATAATTATACTTATTACTTACATTATTAGCAATATAACGTGCATTATTACCCATATTATGCAGTTATTATCGATAGAACTGTAATAAATATACTGATTACTTTTATTATTATCAATATAACATGCACTATTATCCATATTGTACTATTATTATCGCTAGAACTATAATAATTATACTTATTACTCCCGATATTATCAATATAACATGCATTATTAGCCATATTGTGCTAGTATTATCGCTAGAACTAAAATAATTATACTTATTACTCCCGATATTATCAATATAACGTGCATTATTACCCCTATTATGCAGTTATTATCGCTAGAACTGTAATAATTATACTTATTACTTATATTATTATCAATATAACATGCATTATTACCCATATAATGCAGTGATTATCGCTAGAACTGTAATAATTATACTCATTACTTATATTATTCTCAATATAACATGCATTATTACCCATATTATGCAGTTATAGTCGCTAGAACTATAATAAATATACTTATTACTTTTATTATCATCAATATAACATGCATTATTACCCATATTATGCAGTTATTATCGATAGAACTGTAATAATTATACTTATAACTTATATTATTATCAATATAACATGCATTATTAGCCATATAATGCAGTTATTATCGCGAGAACTGTAATAATTATACGTATTACTTATATTATTATCAATATAACATGCATTATTACCCATATTATGCAGTTATTATCGCTAGAACTATAATAAATATACGTATTACTTTTATTATCATCAATATAACATGCATCATTACCCATATTATGCAGTTATTATCGATAGAACTGTAATACATATACTTATTACTTTTATTATTATCAATAGAACATGCACTATTAGCCATATTTTACTATTATTATCGCTAGGACTATAATAATTACACTTATTACTTTTATTATTATCAATATAACATGCACTATTAGGCATATTGTACTATTATTATCGCTGGAACTATAATAATTATACTTATTACTCCCGATATTATCAATATAACATGCATTATTACCCATATAATGCAGTTATTATCGCTAGAACTATAATAAATATACGTATTACTTTTATTATCATCAATATAACATGCATTATTACTCATATTATGCAGTTATTATCGATAGAACTGTAATAAATATACTTATTACTTTTATTATTATCAATATAACATGCACTATTAGCCATATTTTACTAATATAATCGCCAGAACTGTAATAATTATACTTATTACTCCCGATATTAACAATATAACATCCATTATTACCCAAATAATGCAGTTATTATCGCTAGAACTGTAATAATTATACTTATTACTTATATTATTAGCAATATAACGTGCATTATTACCCATATTATGCGGTTATTATCGATAGAACTATAATAAATATACTTATTACTTTTATTATTATCAATATAACATGCACTATTATCCATATTTTACTATTATTATCGCTTGAATTATAATAATTATACTTATTGCTTATATTATTAGCAATATAACGTGCATTATTACCCATATAATGCAGTTATTATCGCCAGAACTGTAATAATTATACTTATTACTTATATTATTATCAATATAACATGCATTATTACCCATATAATGCAGTTATTATCGCTAGAACTGTTATAATTATACTTATTACTTATATTATTAGCAATATAACGTGCACTATTACCCATATTTTACGATTATCATCGCTAGAACTATAATAATTATACTTATTACTCCCGATATTATCAATATAACATGCATTATTACGCATATAATGCAGATATTATCGCTAGAACAGTAATAAATATACTTACAACTTTCATTATCATCAATATAACATGCATTATTACCCATATTATGCAGTTATTATCGATAGAACTGTAATAAATATACTGATTACTTTTATTATTATCAATATAACATGCACTATTATCCATATTGTACTATTATTATCGCTAGAACTATAATAATTATACTTATTACTCCCGATATTATCAATATAACATGCATTATTAGCCATATTGTGCTAGTATTATCGCTAGAACTATAATAATTATACTTATTACTCCCGATATTATCAATATAACGTGCATTATTACCCCTATTATGCAGTTATTATCGCTAGAACTGTAATAATTATACTTATTACTTATATTATTATCAATATAACATGCATTATTACCCATATTATGCAGTTATAGTCGCTAGAACTATAATAAATATACTTATTACTTTTATTATCATCAATATAACATGCATTATTACCCATATTATGCAGTTATTATCGATAGAACTGTAATAAATATACTTATTACTTTTATTATTATCAATATAACATGCACTATTAGCCATATTTTACTATTATTATCGCTAGAACTATAATAATTATACTTATTTCTTATATTATTAGCAATATAACGTGCGTTATTACCCATATAATGCAGTTATTATCGCCAGAACTATAATAATTATACTTATTACTTATATTATTAGCAATATAACGTGCGTTATTACCCATATAATGCAGTTATTATCGCCAGAACTGTAATAATTATACTTATTACTTATATTATTAGCAATATAACGTGCATTATTACCCATATTATGCAGTTATTATCGATAGAACTGTAATAAATATACTGATTACTTTTATTATTATCAATATAACATGCACTATTAGCCATATTTTACTATTATTATCGCTAGAACTGTAATAATTATACTTATTACTTATATTATTAGCAATATAACGAGCGTTATTACCCATATAATGCAGTTATTATCGCCAGAACTATAATAATTATACTTATTACTTATATTATTAGCAATATAACGTGCGTTATTACCCATATAATGCAGTTATTATCGCCAGAACTGTAATAATTATACTTATTACTTATATTATTCTCAATATAACATGCATTATTACCCATATTATGCAGTTATAGTCGCTAGAACTATAATAAATATACTTATTACTTTTATTATCATCAATATAACATGCATTATTACCCATATTATGCAGTTATTATCGATAGAACTGTAATAAATATACTTATTACTTTTATTATTATCAATATAACATGCACTATTAGCCATATTTTACTATTATTATCGCTAGAACTATAATAATTATACTTATTACTTATATTATTAGCAATATAACGTGCGTTATTACCCATATAATGCAGTTATTATCGCCAGAACTATAATAATTATACTTATTACTTATATTATTAGCAATATAACGTGCGTTATTACCCATATAATGCAGTTATTATCGCCAGAACTGTAATAATTATACTTATTACTTATATTATTAGCAATATAACGTGCATTATTACCCATATTATGCAGTTATTATCGATAGAACTGTAATAAATATACTGATTACTTTTATTATTATCAATATAACATGCACTATTATCCATATTGTACTATTATTATCGCTAGAACTATAATAATTATACTTATTACTCCCGATATTATCAATATAACATGCATTATTAGCCATATTGTGCTAGTATTATCGCTAGAACTAAAATAATTATACTTATTACTCCCGATATTATCAATATAACGTGCATTATTACCCCTATTATGCAGTTATTATCGCTAGAACTGTAATAATTATACTTATTACTTATATTATTATCAATATAACGTGCATTATTACCCATATAATGCAGTTATTATCGCCAGAACTGTAATAATTATACTTATTACTTATATTATTATCAATATAACATGTATTATTACCCATATAATGCAGTTATTATCGCCAGAACTATAATAATTATACTTATTACTTATATTATTAGCAATATAACGTGCGTTATTACCCATATAATGCAGTTATTATCGCCAGAACTGTAATAATTATACTTATTACTTATATTATTAGCAATATAACGTGCATTATTACCCATATTATGCAGTTATTATCGATAGAACTGTAATAAATATACTGATTACTTTTATTATTATCAATATAACATGCACTATTATCCATATTGTACTATTATTATCGCTAGAACTATAATAATTATACTTATTACTCCCGATATTATCAATATAACATGCATTATTAGCCATATTGTGCTAGTATTATCGCTAGAACTAAAATAATTATACTTATTACTCCCGATATTATCAATATAACGTGCATTATTACCCCTATTATGCAGTTATTATCGCTAGAACTGTAATAACTATACTTATTACTTATATTATTATCAATATAACATGCATTATTACCCATATAATGCAGTTATTAACGCTAGAACTGTAATAATTATACTTATTACTTATATTATTAGCAATATAACGTGCATTATTACCCATATAATGCAGTGATTATCGCTAGAACTGTAATAATTATACTCATTACTTATATTATTCTCAATATAACATGCATTATTACCCATATTATGCAGTTATAGTCGCTAGAACTATAATAAATATACTTATAACTTTTATTATCATCAATATAACATGCATTATTACCCATATTATGCAGTTATTATCGATAGAACTGTAATAAATATAGTTATTACTTTTATTATTATCAATATAACATGCACTATTAGCCATATTTTACTATTATTATCGCTAGAACTATAATAATTATACTTATTACTTATATTATTAGCAATATAACGTGCGTTATTACCCATATAATGCAGTTATTATCGCCAGAACTGTAATAATTATACTTATTACTTATATTAGTAGCAATATAACGTGCATTATTACCCATATTATGCAGTTATTATCGCTAGAACTGTAATAAATATACTTATTACTTTTATTATTATCAATATAACATGCACTATTAGCCATATTTTACTATTATTATCGCTAGAACTATAATAATTATACTTATTACTTATATTATTAGCAATATAACGTGCGTTATTACCCATATAATGCAGTTATTATCGCCAGAACTATAATAATTATACTTATTACTTATATTATTAGCAATATAACGTGCGTTATTACCCATATAATGCAGTTATTATCGCCAGAACTGTAATAATTATACTTATTACTTACATTATTAGCAATATAACGTGCATTATTACCCATATTATGCAGTTATTATCGATAGAACTGTAATAAATATACTGATTACTTTTATTATTATCAATATAACATGCACTATTATCCATATTGTACTATTATTATCGCTAGAACTATAATAATTATACTTATTACTCCCGATATTATCAATATAACATGCATTATTAGCCATATTGTGCTAGTATTATCGCTAGAACTAAAATAATTATACTTATTACTCCCGATATTATCAATATAACGTGCATTATTACCCCTATTATGCAGTTATTATCGCTAGAACTGTAATAATTATACTTATTACTTATATTATTATCAATATAACATGCATTATTACCCATATAATGCAGTGATTATCGCTAGAACTGTAATAATTATACTCATTACTTATATTATTCTCAATATAACATGCATTATTACCCATATTATGCAGTTATAGTCGCTAGAACTATAATAAATATACTTATTACTTTTATTATCATCAATATAACATGCATTATTACCCATATTATGCAGTTATTATCGATAGAACTGTAATAATTATACTTATAACTTATATTATTATCAATATAACATGCATTATTAGCCATATAATGCAGTTATTATCGCGAGAACTGTAATAATTATACTTATTACTTATATTATTATCAATATAACATGCATTATTACCCATATTATGCAGTTATTATCGCTAGAACTATAATAAATATACGTATTACTTTTATTATCATCAATATAACATGCATCATTACCCATATTATGCAGTTATTATCGATAGAACTGTAATACATATACTTATTACTTTTATTATTATCAATAGAACATGCACTATTAGCCATATTTTACTATTATTATCGCTAGGACTATAATAATTACACTTATTACTTTTATTATTATCAATATAACATGCACTATTAGGCATATTGTACTATTATTATCGCTGGAACTATAATAATTATACTTATTACTCCCGATATTATCAATATAACATGCATTATTACCCATATAATGCAGTTATTATCGCTAGAACTATAATAAATATACGTATTACTTTTATTATCATCAATATAACATGCATTATTACTCATATTATGCAGTTATTATCGATAGAACTGTAATAAATATACTTATTACTTTTATTATTATCAATATAACATGCACTATTAGCCATATTTTACTAATATAATCGCCAGAACTGTAATAATTATACTTATTACTCCCGATATTAACAATATAACATCCATTATTACCCAAATAATGCAGTTATTATCGCTAGAACTGTAATAATTATACTTATTACTTATATTATTAGCAATATAACGTGCATTATTACCCATATTATGCGGTTATTATCGATAGAACTATAATAAATATACTTATTACTTTTATTATTATCAATATAACATGCACTATTATCCATATTTTACTATTATTATCGCTTGAATTATAATAATTATACTTATTGCTTATATTATTAGCAATATAACGTGCATTATTACCCATATAATGCAGTTATTATCGCCAGAACTGTAATAATTATACTTATTACTTATATTATTATCAATATAACATGCATTATTACCCATATAATGCAGTTATTATCGCTAGAACTGTTATAATTATACTTATTACTTATATTATTAGCAATATAACGTGCACTATTACCCATATTTTACGATTATCATCGCTAGAACTATAATAATTATACTTATTACTCCCGATATTATCAATATAACATGCATTATTACGCATATAATGCAGATATTATCGCTAGAACAGTAATAAATATACTTACAACTTTCATTATCATCAATATAACATGCATTATTACCCATATTATGCAGTTATTATCGATAGAACTGTAATAAATATACTGATTACTTTTATTATTATCAATATAACATGCACTATTATCCATATTGTACTATTATTATCGCTAGAACTATAATAATTATACTTATTACTCCCGATATTATCAATATAACATGCATTATTAGCCATATTGTGCTAGTATTATCGCTAGAACTATAATAATTATACTTATTACTCCCGATATTATCAATATAACGTGCATTATTACCCCTATTATGCAGTTATTATCGCTAGAACTGTAATAATTATACTTATTACTTATATTATTATCAATATAACATGCATTATTACCCATATTATGCAGTTATAGTCGCTAGAACTATAATAAATATACTTATTACTTTTATTATCATCAATATAACATGCATTATTACCCATATTATGCAGTTATTATCGATAGAACTGTAATAAATATACTTATTACTTTTATTATTATCAATATAACATGCACTATTAGCCATATTTTACTATTATTGTCGCTAGAACTATAATAATTATACTTATTTCTTATATTATTAGCAATATAACGTGCGTTATTACCCATATAATGCAGTTATTATCGCCAGAACTATAATAATTATACTTATTACTTATATTATTAGCAATATAACGTGCGTTATTACCCATATAATGCAGTTATTATCGCCAGAACTGTAATAATTATACTTATTACTTATATTATTAGCAATATAACGTGCATTATTACCCATATTATGCAGTTATTATCGATAGAACTGTAATAAATATACTGATTACTTTTATTATTATCAATATAACATGCACTATTATCCATATTGTACTATTATTATCGCTAGAACTATAATAATTATACTTATTACTCCCGATATTATCAATATAACATGCATTATTAGCCATATTGTACTAGTATTATCGCTAGAACTAAAATAATTATACTTATTACTCCCGATATTATCAATATAACGTGCATTATTACCCCTATTATGCAGTTATTATCGCTAGAACTGTAATAATTATACTTATTACTTATATTATTATCAATATAACATGCATTATTACCCATATAATGCAGTGATTATCGCTAGAACTGTAATAATTATACTCATTACTTATATTATTCTCAATATAACATGCATTATTACCCATATTATGCAGTTATAGTCGCTAGAACTATAATAAATATACTTATTACTTTTATTATCATCAATATAACATGCATTATTACCCATATTATGCAGTTATTATCGATAGAACTGTAATAATTATACTTATAACTTATATTATTATCAATATAACATGCATTATTAGCCATATAATGCAGTTATTATCGCGAGAACTGTAATAATTATACTTATTACTTATATTATTATCAATATAACATGCATTATTACCCATATTATGCAGTTATTATCGCTAGAACTATAATAAATATACGTATTACTTTTATTATCATCAATATAACATGCATCATTACCCATATTATGCAGTTATTATCGATAGAACTGTAATACATATACTTATTACTTTTATTATTATCAATAGAACATGCACTATTAGCCATATTTTACTATTATTATCGCTAGGACTATAATAATTACACTTATTACTTTTATTATTATCAATATAACATGCACTATTAGGCATATTGTACTATTATTATCGCTGGAACTATAATAATTATACTTATTACTCCCGATATTATCAATATAACATGCATTATTACCCATATAATGCAGTTATTATCGCTAGAACTATAATAAATATACGTATTACTTTTATTATCATCAATATAACATGCATTATTACTCATATTATGCAGTTATTATCGATAGAACTGTAATAAATATACTTATTACTTTTATTATTATCAATATAACATGCACTATTAGCCATATTTTACTAATATAATCGCCAGAACTGTAATAATTATACTTATTACTCCCGATATTAACAATATAACATCCATTATTACCCAAATAATGCAGTTATTATCGCTAGAACTGTAATAATTATACTTATTACTTATATTATTAGCAATATAACGTGCATTATTACCCATATTATGCGGTTATTATCGATAGAACTATAATAAATATACTTATTACTTTTATTATTATCAATATAACATGCACTATTATCCATATTTTACTATTATTATCGCTTGAATTATAATAATTATACTTATTGCTTATATTATTAGCAATATAACGTGCATTATTACCCATATAATGCAGTTATTATCGCCAGAACTGTAATAATTATACTTATTACTTATATTATTATCAATATAACATGCATTATTACCCATATAATGCAGTTATTATCGCTAGAACTGTTATAATTATACTTATTACTTATATTATTAGCAATATAACGTGCACTATTACCCATATTTTACGATTATCATCGCTAGAACTATAATAATTATACTTATTACTCCCGATATTATCAATATAACATGCATTATTACGCATATAATGCAGATATTATCGCTAGAACAGTAATAAATATACTTACAACTTTCATTATCATCAATATAACATGCATTATTACCCATATTATGCAGTTATTATCGATAGAACTGTAATAAATATACTGATTACTTTTATTATTATCAATATAACATGCACTATTATCCATATTGTACTATTATTATCGCTAGAACTATAATAATTATACTTATTACTCCCGATATTATCAATATAAGATGCATTATTAGCCATATTGTGCTAGTATTATCGCTAGAACTATAATAATTATACTTATTACTCCCGATATTATCAATATAACGTGCATTATTACCCCTATTATGCAGTTATTATCGCTAGAACTGTAATAATTATACTTATTACTTATATTATTATCAATATAACATGCATTATTACCCATATTATGCAGTTATAGTCGCTAGAACTATAATAAATATACTTATTACTTTTATTATCATCAATATAACATGCATTATTACCCATATTATGCAGTTATTATCGATAGAACTGTAATAAATATACTTATTACTTTTATTATTATCAATATAACATGCACTATTAGCCATATTTTACTATTATTATCGCTAGAACTATAATAATTATACTTATTTCTTATATTATTAGCAATATAACGTGCGTTATTACCCATATAATGCAGTTATTATCGCCAGAACTATAATAATTATACTTATTACTTATATTATTAGCAATATAACGTGCGTTATTACCCATATAATGCAGTTATTATCGCCAGAACTGTAATAATTATACTTATTACTTATATTATTAGCAATATAACGTGCATTATTACCCATATTATGCAGTTATTATCGATAGAACTGTAATAAATATACTGATTACTTTTATTATTATCAATATAACATGCACTATTATCCATATTGTACTATTATTATCGCTAGAACTATAATAATTATACTTATTACTCCCGATATTATCAATATAACATGCATTATTAGCCATATTGTACTAGTATTATCGCTAGAACTAAAATAATTATACTTATTACTCCCGATATTATCAATATAACGTGCATTATTACCCCTATTATGCAGTTATTATCGCTAGAACTGTAATAATTATACTTATTACTTATATTATTATCAATATAACATGCATTATTACCCATATAATGCAGTTATTATCGCTAGAACTGTAATAATTATACTTATTACTTATATTATTAGCAATATAACGTGCATTATTACCCATATAATGCAGTGATTATCGCTAGAACTGTAATAATTATACTCATTACTTATATTATTCTCAATATAACATGCATTATTACCCATATTATGCAGTTATAGTCGTTAGAACTATAATAAATATACTTATAACTTTTATTATCATCAATATAACATGCATTATTACCCATATTATGCAGTTATTATCGATAGAACTGTAATAAATATAGTTATTACTTTTATTATTATCAATATAACATGCATTATTACCCGTATTATGCAGTTATTATCGATAGAACTGTAATAAATATAGTTATTACTTTTATTATTATCAATATAACATGCACTATTAGCCATATTTTACTATTATTATCGCTAGAACTATAATAATTATACTTATTACTTATATTATTAGCAATATAACGTGCGTTATTACCCATATAATGCAGTTATTATCGCCAGAACTGTAATAATTATACTTATTACTTATATTTTTAGCAATATAACGTGCATTATTACCCATATTATGCAGTTATTATCGATAGAACTGTAATAAATATACTGATTACTTTTATTATTATCAATATAACATGCACTATTATCCATATTGTACTATTATTATCGCTAGAACTATAATAATTATACTTATTACTCCCGATATTATCAATATAACATGCATTATTAGCCATATTGTGCTAGTATTATCGCTAGAACTAAAATAATTATACTTATTACTCCCGATATTATCAATATAACGTGCATTATTACCCCTATTATGCAGTTATTATCGCTAGAACTGTAATAATTATACTTATTACTTATATTATTATCAATATAACATGCATTATTACCCATATAATGCAGTTATTATCGCTAGAACTGTAATAATTATACTTATTACTTATATTATTAGCAATATAACGTGCATTATTACCCATATAATGCAGTGATTATCGCTAGAACTGTAATAATTATACTCATTACTTATATTATTCTCAATATAACATGCATTATTACCCATATTATGCAGTTATTATCGATAGAACTGTAATAAATATAGTTATTACTTTTATTATTATCAATATAACATGCACTATTAGCCATATTTTACTATTATTATCGCTAGAACTATAATAATTATACTTATTACTTATATTATTAGCAATATAGCGTGCGTTATTACCCATATAATGCAGTTATTATCGCCAGAACTGTAATAATTATACTTATTACTTATATTAGTAGCAATATAACGTGCATTATTACCCATATTATGCAGTTATTATCGCTAGAACTGTAATAAATATACTTATTACTTTTATTATTATCAATATAACATGCACTATTAGCCATATTTTACTATTATTATCGCTAGAACTATAATAATTATACTTATCACTTATATTATTAGCAATATAACGTGCGTTATTACCCATATAATGCAGTTATTATCGCCAGAACTATAATAATTATACTTATTACTTATATTATTAGCAATATAACGTGCGTTATTACCCATATAATGCAGTTATTATCGCCAGAACTGTAATAATTATACTTATTACTTATATTATTAGCAATATAACGTGCATTATTACCCATATTATGCAGTTATTATCGATAGAACTGTAATAAATATACTGATTACTTTTATTATTATCAATATAACATGCACTATTATCCATATTGTACTATTATTATCGCTAGAACTATAATAATTATACTTATTTCTCCCGATATTATCAATATAACATGCATTATTAGCCATATTGTGCTAGTATTATCGCTAGAACTAAAATAATTATACTTATTACTCCCGATATTATCAATATAACGTGCATTATTACCCCTATTATGCAGTTATTATCGCTAGAACTGTAATAATTATACTTATTACTTATATTATTATCAATATAACATGCATTATTACCCATATAATGCAGTTATTATCGCTAGAACTGTAATAATTATACTTATTACTTATATTATTAGCAATATAACGTGCATTATTACCCATATAATGCAGTGATTATCGCTAGAACTGTAATAATTATACTCATTACTTATATTATTCTCAATATAACATGCATTATTACCCATATTATGCAGTTATAGTCGCTAGAACTATAATAAATATACTTATAACTTTTATTATCATCAATATAACATGCATTATTACCCATATTATGCAGTTATTATCGATAGAACTGTAATAAATATAGTTATTACTTTTATTATTATCAATATAACATGCACTATTAGCCATATTTTACTATTATTATCGCTAGAACTATAATAATTATACTTATTACTTATATTGTTAGCAGTATAACGTGCATTATTACCCATATTATGCAGTTATTACCGCTAGAACTGTAATAATTATACTTATTACTTATATTATTATCAATATAACATGCATTAGTAGCCATATAATGCAGTTATTATCGCTAGAACTGTAATAATCATACTTATTACTTATATTATTGGCAATATAACGTGCGTTATTACCCATATAATGCAGTTATTATCGCCAGAACTATAATAATTATACTTATTACTTATATTATTAGCAATATAACGTGCGTTATTACCCATATAATGCAGTTATTATCGCCAGAACTGTAATAATTATACTTATTACTTATATTATTCTCAATATAACATGCATTATTACCCATATTATGCAGTTATAGTCGCTAGAACTATAATAAATATACTTATAACTTTTATTATCATCAATATAACATGCATTATTACCCATATTATGCAGTTATTATCGCTAGAACTGTAATAAATATACTTATTACTTTTATTATTATCAATATAACATGCACTATTAGCCATATTTTACTATTATTATCGCTAGAACTATAATAATTATACTTATTACTTATATTATTAGCAATATAACGTGCGTTATTACCCATATAATGCAGTTATTATCGCCAGAACTATAATAATTATACTTATTACTTATATTATTAGCAATATAACGTGCGTTATTACCCATATAATGCAGTTATTATCGCCAGAACTGTAATAATTATACTTATTACTTATATTATTAGCAATATAACGTGCATTATTACCCATATTATGCAGTTATTATCGATAGAACTGTAATAAATATACTGATTACTTTTATTATTATCAATATAACATGCACTATTATCCATATTGTACTATTATTATCGCTAGAACTATAATAATTATACTTATTACTTATATTATTAGCAATATAAAGTGCGTTATTACCCATATAATGCAGTTATTATCGCTAGAACTGTAATAATTATACTTATTACTTATATTATTAGCAATATAACGTGCATTATTACCCATATAATGCAGTGATTATCGCTAGAACTGTAATAATTATACTCATTACTTATATTATTCTCAATATAACATGCATTATTACCCATATTATGCAGTTATAGTCGCTAGAACTATAATAAATATACTTATTACTTTTATTATCATCAATATAACATGCATTATTACCCATATTATGCAGTTATTATCGATAGAACTGTAATAAATATACTTATTACTTTTATTATTATCAATATAACATGCACTATTAGCCATATTTTACTATTATTATCGCTAGAACTATAATAATTATACTTATTACTTATATTATTAGCAATATAACGTGCGTTATTACCCATATAATGCAGTTATTATCGCCAGAACTATAATAATTATACTTATTACTTATATTATTAGCAATATAACGTGCGTTATTACCCATATAATGCAGTTATTATCGCCAGAACTGTAATAATTATACTTATTACTTATATTATTAGCAATATAACGTGCATTATTACCCATATTATGCAGTTATTATCGATAGAACTGTAATAAATATACTGATTACTTTTATTATTATCAATATAACATGCACTATTATCCATATTGTACTATTATTATCGCTAGAACTATAATAATTATACTTATTACTCCCGATATTATCAATATAACATGCATTATTAGCCATATTGTGCTAGTATTATCGCTAGAACTAAAATAATTATACTTATTACTCCCGATATTATCAATATAACGTGCATTATTACCCCTATTATGCAGTTATTATCGCTAGAACTGTAATAATTATACTTATTACTTATATTATTATCAATATAACATGCATTATTACCCATATAATGCAGTGATTATCGCTAGAACTGTAATAATTATACTCATTACTTATATTATTCTCAATATAACATGCATTATTACCCATATTATGCAGTTATAGTCGCTAGAACTATAATAAATATACTTATTACTTTTATTATCATCAATATAACATGCATTATTACCCATATTATGCAGTTATTATCGATAGAACTGTAATAAATATACTTATTACTTTTATTATTATCAATATAACATGCACTATTAGCCATATTTTACTATTATTATCGCTAGAACTATAATAATTATACTTATTACTTATATTATTAGCAATATAACGTGCGTTATTACCCATATAATGCAGTTATTATCGCCAGAACTATAATAATTATACTTATTACTTATATTATTAGCAATATAACGTGCGTTATTACCCATATTATGCAGTTATTATCGATAGAACTGTAATAAATATACTGATTACTTTTATTATTATCAATATAACATGCACTATTATCCATATTGTACTATTATTATCGCTAGAACTATAATAATTATACTTATTACTCCCGATATTATCAATATAACGTGCATTATTACCCCTATTATGCAGTTATTATCGCTAGAACTGTAATAATTATACTTATTACTTATATTATTATCAATATAACATGCATTATTACCCATATAATGCAGTTATTATCGCTAGAACTGTAATAATTATACTTATTACTTATATTATTAGCAATATAACGTGCGTTATTACCCATATAATGCAGTTACTATCGCCAGAACTGTAATAATTATACTTATTACTTATATTATTAGCAATATAACATGCATTATTACCCATATTATGCAGTTATTATCGATAGAACTGTAATAAATATACTGATTACTTTTATTATTATCAATATAACATGCACTATTATCCATATTGTACTATTATTATCGCTAGAACTATAATAATTATACTTATTACTCCCGATATTATCAATATAACATGCATTATTAGCCATATTGTGCTAGTATTATCGCTAGAACTAAAATAATTATACTTATTACTCCCGATATTATCAATATAACGTGCATTATTACCCCTATTATGCAGTTATTATCGCTAGAACTGTAATAATTACACTTATTACTTATATTATTATCAATATAACATGCATTATTACCCATATAATGCAGTTATTATCGCTAGAACTGTAATAATTATACCTATTACTTATATTATTAGCAATATAACGTGCATTATTACCCATATAATGCAGTGATTATCGCTAGAACTGTAATAATTATACTCATTACTTATATTATTCTCAATATAACATGCATTATTACCCATATTATGCAGCTATAGTCGCTAGAACTATAATAAATATACTTATAACTTTTATTATCATCAATATAACATGCATTATTACCCATATTATGCAGTTATTATCGATAGAACTGTAATAAATATAGTTATTACTTTTATTATTATCAATATAACATGCACTATTAGCCATATTTTACTATTATTATCGCTAGAACTATAATAATTATACTTATTACTTATATTATTAGCAATATAACGTGCGTTATTACCCATATAATGCAGTTATTATCGCCAGAACTGTAATAATTATACTTATTACTTATATTGGTAGCAATATAACGTGCATTATTACCCATATTATGCAGTTATTATCGCTAGAACTGTAATAATTATACTTATTACTTATATTATTATCAATATAACATGCATTATTAGCCATATAATGCAGTTATTATCGCTAAAACTGTAATAATTATACTTATTACTTATATTATTAGCAATATAGCGTGCGTTATTACCCATATAATGCAGTTATTATCGCCAGAACTATAATAATTATACTTATTACTTATATTATTAGCAATATAACGTGCGTTATTACCCATATTATGCAGTTATTATCGATAGAACTGTAATAAATATACTGATTACTTTTATTATTATCAATATAACATGCACTATTATCCATATTGTACTATTATTATCGCTAGAACTATAATAATTATACTTATTACTCCCGATATTATCAATATAACGTGCATTATTACCCCTATTATGCAGTTATTATCGCTAGAACTGTAATAATTATACTTATTACTTATATTATTATCAATATAACATGCATTATTACCCATATAATGCAGTTATTATCGCTAGAACTGTAATAATTATACTTATTACTTATATTATTAGCAATATAACGTGCATTATTACCCATATTATGCAGTTATTATCGCTAGAACTGTAATAATTATACTTATTACTTATATTATTATCAATATAACATGCATTATTAGCCATATAATGCAGTTATTATCGATAGAACTATAATAAATATACTTATTACATTTATTATTATCAATATAACATGCACTATTAGCCATATTTTACTATTATTATCGCTAGAACTATAACAATTATACTTATTACTCCCGATATTACCAATATAACATGCATTATTAGCCATATTGTACTATTATTATCGCTAGAACTATAATAATTATACTTATTACTCCCGATATTATCAATATAACATGCATTATTACCCATATAATGCAGTTATTATCGCTAGAACTGTAATAATTATACTTATTACTTATATTGTTAGCAATATAACGTGCATTATTACCCATATTATGCAGTTATTATCGCTAGAACTGTAATAATTATACTTATTACTTATATTATTATCAATATAACATGCATTATTACCCATATTATGCAGGTATAATCGCTAGAACTATAATAAATATAGTTACTACTTTTATTATCATCAATATAACATGCATTATTACCCATATTATGCAGTTATTATCGATAGAACTATAATAAATATACTTATTACATTTATTATTATCAATATAACATGCACTATTAGCCATATTTTACTATTATTATCGCTAGAATTATAATAATTATACTTATTACTTATATTGTTAGCAATATAACGTGCATTATTACCCATATTATGCAGTTATTATTGCTAGAACTGTAATAATTATACTTATTACTTATATTATTATCAATATAACATGCATTATTAGCCATATAATGCAGTTATTATCGATAGAACTATAATAAATATACTTATTACATTTATTATTATCAATATAACATGCACTATTAGCCATATTGTACTATTATTATCGCTAGAACTATAATAATTATACTTATTACTCCCGATATTATCAATATAACATGCATTATTACCCATATAATGCAGTTATTATCGCTAGAACTGTAATAATTATACTTATTACTTATATTATTATCAATATAACATGCATTATTACCCATATTATGCAGGTATAATCGCTAGAACTATAATAAATATAGTTACTACTTTTATTATCATCAATATAACATGCATTATTACCCATATTATGCAGTTATTATCGATAGAACTGTAATACATATACTTATTACTTTTATTATTATCAATAGAACATGCACTATTAGCCATATTTTACTATTATTATCGCTAGGACTATAATAATTATACTTATTACTCCCAATATTATCAATATAACATGCATTATTAGCCATATAATGCAGTTATTATCGCTAAAACTGTAATAATTATACTTATTACTTATATTATTGGCAATATAACGTGCATTATTACCCATATAATGCAGTTATTATCGCCAGAACTGTAATAATTATACTTATTACTTATACTATTATCAATATAACATGCATTATTACCCATATTATGCAGTTATTATCGCTAGAACTATAATAAATATACGTATTACTTTTATTATCATCAATATAACATGCATTAATACCCATATTATGCAGTTATTATCGATAGAACTGTAATAAAAATACTTATTACTTTTATTATTATCAATATAACATGCACTAATAGCCATATTTTACTATTATTATCGCTAGAACTATAACAATTATACTTATTACTCCCGATATTATCAATATAACATGCATTATTAGCCATATTGTACTATTATTATCGCTAGAACTATAATAATTATACTTATTACTCCCGATATTATCAATATAACATGCATTATTACCCATATAATGCAGTTATTATCGCTAGAACTGTAATAATTATACTTATTACTTATATTGTTAGCAATATAACGTGCATTATTACCCATATTATGCAGTTATTATCGCTAGAACTGTAATAATTATACTTATTACTTATATTATTATCAATATAACATGCATTATTACCCATATTATGCAGGTATAATCGCTAGAACTATAATAAATATAGTTACTACTTTTATTATCATCAATATAACATGCATTATTACCCATATTATGCAGTTATTATCGATAGAACTATAATAAATATACTTATTACATTTATTATTATCAATATAACATGCACTATTAGCCATATTTTACTATTATTATCGCTAGAATTATAATAATTATACTTATTACTTATATTGTTAGCAATATAACGTGCATTATTACCCATATTATGCAGTTATTATCGCTAGAACTGTAATAATTATACTTATTACTTATATTATTATCAATATAACATGCATTATTACCCATATTATGCAGGTATAATCGCTAGAACTATAATAAATATAGTTACTACTTTTATTATCATCAATATAACATGCATTAATACCCATATTATGCAGTTATTATCGATAGAACTGTAATAAATATACTTATTTCTTTTATTATTATCAATATAACATGCACTATTAGCCATATTTTACTATTATTATCGCTAGAACTATAACAATTATACTTATTACTCCCGATATTATCAATTTAACATGCATTATTAGCCATATTGTACTATTATTATCGCTAGAACTATAATAATTATACTTATTACTCCCGATATTATAAATATAACATGCATTATTACCCATATAATGCAGTTATTATCGCTAGAACTGTAATAATTATACTTATTACTTATATTGTTAGCAATATAACGTGCATTATTACCCATATTATGCAGTTATTATCGCTAGAACTGTAATAATTATACTTATTACTTATATTATTATCAATATAACATGCATTATTACCCATATTATGCAGTTATTATCGCTAGAACTATAATAAATATACGTATTACTTTTATTATCATCAATATAACATGCATCATTACCCATATTATGCAGTTATTATCGATAGAACTGTAATACATATACTAATTACTTTTATTATTATCAATAGAACATGCACTATTAGCCATATTTTACTATTATTATCGCTAGGACTATAATAATTATACTTATTACTCCCAATATTATCAATATAACATGCATTATTACCCATATAATGCAGTTATTATCGCTAGAACTGTAATACATATACTTACTACTTTCATTATCATCAATATAACATGCATTATTACCCATATTATGCAGTTATTATCCATAGAACTATAATAAATATACTTATTACTTTTATTACTATCAATATAACATGCATTATTACCCATATTATGCAGTTATTATCGATAGAACTGTACTAAATATACTTACTACTTTCATTATCATCAATATAACATGCATTATTACCCATATTATGCAGTTATTATCGATAGAACTATAATAAATATACTTATTACTTTTATTATTATCAATATAACATGCATTATTACCCATATACTGCAGTTAATATCGCCAGAACTGTTATAATTATACTTATTACATATATTATTATCAATATAACATGCATTATTACCCATATTATGCAGTTATCATCGATAGAACTGTAATAAATATACTTATTACTTTTATTATTATCAATATAACATGCACTATTAGCCATATTTTACTATTATTATCGCAAGAACTATAATACTTATACTTACTACTCCCGATATTATCAATATAACGTGCATTATTCGCCATATTGTACTATTATTATCGCTAGAACTGCAATAATTATACTTATTACTCCCAATATTATCAATATAACATGCACTATTACCCATATTTTACGATTATCATCGCTAGAACTATAATAATTATACTTATTACTCCCGATATTATCAATATAACATGCATTATTACGCATATAATGCAGATATTATCGCTAGAACAGTAATAAATATACTTACAACTTTCATTATCATCAATATAACATGCATTATTACCCATATTATGCAGTTATTATCGATAGAACTGTAATAAATATACTGATTACTTTTATTATTATCAATATAACATGCACTATTATCCATATTGTACTATTATTATCGCTAGAACTATTATAATTATACTTATTACTCCCGATATTATCAATATAACATGCATTATTAGCCATATTGTGCTAGTATTATCGCTAGAACTAAAATAATTATACTTATTACTCCCGATATTATCAATATAACGTGCATTATTACCCCTATTATGCAGTTATTATCGCTAGAACTGGAATAATTATACTTATTACTTATATTATTATCAATATAACATGCATTATTACCCATATAATGCAGTTATTATCGCTAGAACTGTAATAATTATACTTATTACTTATATTATTAGCAATATAACGTGCATTATTACCCATATAATGCAGTGATTATCGCTAGAACTGTAATAATTATACTCATTACTTATATTATTCTCAATATAACATGCATTATTACCCATATTATGCAGTTATAGTCGCTAGAACTGTAATAAATATACTGATTACTTTTATTATTATCAATATAACATGCACTATTATCCATATTGTACTATTATTATCGCTAGAACTATAATAATTATACTTATTACTCCCGATATTATCAATATAACATGCATTATTAGCCATATTGTGCTAGTATTATCGCTAGAACTATAATAATTATACTTATTACTCCCGATATTATCAATATAACGTGCATTATTACCCCTATTATGCAGTTATTATCGCTAGAACTGTAATAATTATACTTATTACTTATATTATTATCAATATAACATGCATTATTACCCATATAATGCAGTTATTATCGCTAGAACTGTAATAATTATACTTATTACTTATATTATTAGCAATATAACGTGCATTATTACCCATATAATGCAGTGATTATCGCTAGAACTGTAATAATTATACTCATTACTTATATTATTCTCAATATAACATGCATTATTACCCATATTATGCAGTTATAGTCGCTAGAACTATAATAAATATACTTATTACTTTTATTATTATCAATATAACATGCACTATTAGCCATATTTTACTATTATTATCGCTAGAACTATAATAATTATACTTATTACTTATATTATTAGCAATATAACGTGCGTTATTACCCATATAATGCAGTTATTATCGCCAGAACTGTAATAATTATACTTATTACTTATATTAGTAGCAATATAACCTGCATTATTACCCATATTATGCAGTTATTATCGCTAGAACTGTAATAATTATACTTATTACTTATATTATTATCAATATAACATGTATTATTAGCCATATAATGCAGTTATTATCGCTAAAACTGTAATAATTATACTTATTACTTATATTATTGGCAATATAACGTGCATTATTACCCATATAATGAAGTTATTATCGATAGAACTGTAATACATATACTTATTACTTTTATTATTATCAATAGAACATGCACTATTAGCCATATTTTACTATTATTATCGCTAGGACTATAATAATTATACTTATTACTCCCAATATTATCAATATAACATGCATTATTACCCATATAATGCAGTTATTATCGCTAGAACTGTAATAAATATACTTACTACTTTCATTATCATCAATATAACATGCATTATTACCCATATTATGCAGTTATTATCCATAGAACTATAATAAATATACTTATTACTTTTATTATTATCAATATAACATGCATTATTACCCATATTATGCAGTTATTATCGATAGAAGTATAATAAATATACTTATTACTTTTATTATTATCAATATAACAGGCACTCTTAGCCATATTTTACTATTATTATCGCTAGAACTATAATAATTATACTTATTACTTTTATTATTATCAATATAACATGCACTATTAGGCATATTGTACTATTATTATCGCTGGAACTGTAATAATTGTACTTATTACTCCCGATATTATCAATATAACATCCATTATTACCCAAGTAATGCAGTTATTATCGCTAGAACTGTAATAATTATACTTATTACTTATATTATTCTCAATATAACATGCATTATTACCCATATTATGCAGTTATAATCGCTAGAACTATAATAAATATAGTTACTACTTTTATTATCATCAATATAACATGCATTATTACCCATATTATGCAGTTATTATCGATAGAACTATAATAAATATACTTATTACATTTATTATTATCAATATAACATGCACTATTAGCCATATTTTACTATTATTATCGCTAGAATTATAATAATTATACTTATTACTTATATTATTGGCAATATAACGTGCATTATTACCCATATAATGCAGTTATTATCGCCAGAACTGTAATAATTATACTTATTACTTATATTATTATCAATATAACATGCATTATTACCCATATTATGCAGTTATTATCGCTAGAACTATAATAAATATACGTATTACTTTTATTATCATCAATATAACATGCATCATTACCCATATTATGCAGTTATTATCGATAGAACTGTAATACATATACTTATTACTTTTGTTATTATCAATAGAACATGCACTATTAGCCATATTTTACTATTATTATCGCTAGGACTATAATAATTATACTTATTACTCCCAATATTATCAATATAACATGCATTATTACCCATATAATGCAGTTATTATCGCTATAACTGTAATAAATATACTTACTACTTTCATTATCATCAATATAACATGCATTATTACCCATATTATGCAGTTATTATCCATAGAACTATAATAAATATACTTATTACTTTTATTATTATCAATATAACATGCATTATTACCCATATTATGCAGTTATTATCGATAGAAGTATAATAAATATACTTATTACTTTTATTATTATCAATATAACATGCACTATTAGGCATATTGTACTATTATTATCGCTGGAACTGTAATAATTGTACTTATTACTCCCGATATTATCAATATAACATCCATTATTACCCAAATAATGCAGTTATTATCGCTAGAACTGTAATAAATATACTTACTACTTTCATTATCATCAATATAACATGCATTATTACCCATATTATGCAGTTATTATCCATAGAACTATAATAAATATACTTATTACTTTTATTATTATCAATATAACATGCATTATTACCCATATTATGCAGTTATTATCGATAGAAGTATAATAAATATACTTATTACTTTTATTATTATCAATATAACAGGCACTCTTAGCCATATTTTACTATTATTATCGCTAGAACTATAATAATTATACTTATTACTTTTATTATTATCAATATAACATGCACTATTAGGCATATTGTACTATTATTATCGCTGGAACTGTAATAATTGTACTTATTACTCCCGATATTATCAATATAACATCCATTATTACCCAAATAATGCAGTTATTATCGCTAGAACTGTAATAATTATACTTATTACTTATATTATTCTCAATATAACATGCATTATTACCCATATTATGCAGTTATAATCGCTAGAACTATAATAAATATAGTTACTACTTTTATTATCATCAATATAACATGCATTATTACCCATATTATGCAGTTATTATCGATAGAACTATAATAAATATACTTATTACATTTATTATTATCAATATAACATGCACTATTAGCCATATTTTACTATTATTATCGCTAGAATTATAATAATTATACTTATTACTTATATTATTAGCAATATAACGTGCATTATTACCCATATAATGCAGTTATTATCGACAGAACTGTAATAATTATACTTATTACTTATACTATTATCAATATAACATGCATTATTACCCATATTATGCAGTTATTATCGCTAGAACTATAATAAATATACGTATTACTTTTATTATCATCAATATAACATGCATTAATACCCATATTATGCAGTTATTATCGATAGAACTATAATAATTATACTTATTACTTATATTATTAGCAATATAACGTGCGTTATTACCCATATACTGCAGTTAATATCGCCAGAACTGTAATAATTATACTTATTACATATATTATTATCAATATAACATGCATTATTACCCATATTATGCAGTTATCATCGATAGAACTGTAATAAATATACTTATTACTTTTATTATTATCAATATAACATGCACTATTAGCCATATTTTACTATTATTATCGCAAGAACTATAATACTTATACTTACTACTCCCGATATTATCAATATAACGTGCATTATTCGCCATATTGTACTATTATTATCGCTAGAACTGCAATAATTATACTTATTACTCCCAATATTATCAATATAACATGCATTATGACCCATATAATGCAGTTATTATCGCTAGAACTGTAATAATTATACTTATTACTCCCGATATTATCAATATAACATGCATTATTACGCATATAATGCAGATATTATCGCTAGAACAGTAATAAATATACTGATTACTTTTATTATTATCAATATAACATGCACTATTATCCATATTGTACTATTATTATCGCTAGAACTATAACAATTATACTTATTACTCCCGATATTATCAATATAACATGCATTATTAGCCATATTGTACTATTATTATCGCTAGAACTATAATAATTATACTTATTACTCCCGATATTATCAATATAACATGCATTATTACCCATATAATGCAGTTATCATCGCCAGAACTATAATAATTATACTTATTACTTATATTATTAGCAATATAACGTGCGTTATTACCCATATAATGCAGTTATTATCGCCAGAACTGTAATAATTATACTTATTACTTATATTATTAGCAATATAACGTGCATTATTACCCATATTATGCAGTTATTATCGATAGAACTGTAATAAATATACTGATTACTTTTATTATTATCAATATAACATGCACTATTATCCATATTGTACTATTATTATCGCTAGAACTATAATAATTATACTTATTACTCCCGGTATTATCAATATAACATGCATTATTAGCCATATTGTGCTAGTATTATCGCTAGAACTAAAATAATTATACTTATTACTCCCGATATTATCAATAGAACATGCAGTATTAGCCATATTTTACTATTATTATCGCTAGGACTATAATAATTATACTTATTACTCCCAATATTATCAATATAACATGCATTATTAGCCATATAATGCAGTTATTATCGCTAAAACTGTAATAATTATACTTATTACTTATATTATTGGCAATATAACGTGCATTATTACCCATATAATGCAGTTATTATCGCCAGAACTGTAATAATTATACTTATTACTTATACTATTATCAATATAACATGCATTATTACCCATATTAAGCAGTTATTATCGCTAGAACTATAATAAATATACGTATTACTTTTATTATCATCAATATAACATGCATTAATACCCATATTATGCAGTTATTATCGATAGAACTGTAATAAAAATACTTATTACTTTTATTATTATCAATATAACATGCACTATTAGCCATATTTTACTATTATTATCGCTAGAACTATAACAATTATACTTATTACTCCCGATATTATCAATATAACATGCATTATTAGCCATATTGTACTATTATTATCGCTAGAACTATAATAATTATACTTATTACTCCCGATATTATCAATATAACATGCATTATTACCCATATAATGCAGTTATTATCGCTAGAACTGTAATAATTATACTTATTACTTATATTGTTAGCAATATAACGTGCATTATTACCCATATTATGCAGTTATTATCGCTAGAACTGTAATAATTATACTTATTACTTATATTATTATCAATATAACATGCATTATTACCCATATTATGCAGGTATAATCGCTAGAACTATAATAAATATAGTTACTACTTTTATTATCATCAATATAACATGCATTAATACCCATATTATGCAGTTATTATCGATAGAACTGTAATAAATATACTTATTACTTTTATTATTATCAATATAACATGCACTATTAGCCATATTTTACTATTATTATCGCTAGAACTATAACAATTATACTTATTACTCCCGATATTATCAATTTAACATGCATTATTAGCCATATTGTACTATTATTATCGCTAGAACTATAATAATTATACTTATTACTCCCGATATTATCAATATAACATGCATTATTACCCATATAATGCAGTTATTATCGGTAGAACTGTAATAATTATACTTATTACTTATATTATTATCAATATAACATGCACTATTACCCATATTTTACGATTATCATCGCTAGAACTATAATAATTATACTTATTACTCCCGATATTATCAATATAACATGCATTATTACGCATATAATGCAGATATTATCGCTAGAACAGTAATAAATATACTGATTACTTTTATTATTATCAATATAACATGCACTATTATCCATATTGTACTATTATTATCGCTAGAACTATAACAATTATACTTATTACTCCCGATATTATCAATATAACATGCATTATTAGCCATATTGTACTATTATTATCGCTAGAACTATAATAATTATACTTATTACTCCCGATATTATCAATATAACATGCATTATTACCCATATAATGCAGTTATCATCGCCAGAACTATAATAATTATACTTATTACTTATATTATTAGCAATATAACGTGCGTTATTACCCATATAATGCAGTTATTATCGCCAGAACTGTAATAATTATACTTATTACTTATATTATTAGCAATATAACGTGCATTATTACCCATATTATGCAGTTATTATCGATAGAACTGTAATAAATATACTGATTACTTTTATTATTATCAATATAACATGCACTATTATCCATATTGTACTATTATTATCGCTAGAACTATAATAATTATACTTATTACTCCCGGTATTATCAATATAACATGCATTATTAGCCATATTGTGCTAGTATTATCGCTAGAACTAAAATAATTATACTTATTACTCCCGATATTATCAATAGAACATGCAGTATTAGCCATATTTTACTATTATTATCGCTAGGACTATAATAATTATACTTATTACTCCCAATATTATCAATATAACATGCATTATTAGCCATATAATGCAGTTATTATCGCTAAAACTGTAATAATTATACTTATTACTTATATTATTGGCAATATAACGTGCATTATTACCCATATAATGCAGTTATTATCGCCAGAACTGTAATAATTATACTTATTACTTATACTATTATCAATATAACATGCATTATTACCCATATTAAGCAGTTATTATCGCTAGAACTATAATAAATATACGTATTACTTTTATTATCATCAATATAACATGCATTAATACCCATATTATGCAGTTATTATCGATAGAACTGTAATAAAAATACTTATTACTTTTATTATTATCAATATAACATGCACTATTAGCCATATTTTACTATTATTATCGCTAGAACTATAACAATTATACTTATTACTCCCGATATTATCAATATAACATGCATTATTAGCCATATTGTACTATTATTATCGCTAGAACTATAATAATTATACTTATTACTCCCGATATTATCAATATAACATGCATTATTACCCATATAATGCAGTTATTATCGCTAGAACTGTAATAATTATACTTATTACTTATATTGTTAGCAATATAACGTGCATTATTACCCATATTATGCAGTTATTATCGCTAGAACTGTAATAATTATACTTATTACTTATATTATTATCAATATAACATGCATTATTACCCATATTATGCAGGTATAATCGCTAGAACTATAATAAATATAGTTACTACTTTTATTATCATCAATATAACATGCATTAATACCCATATTATGCAGTTATTATCGATAGAACTGTAATAAATATACTTATTACTTTTATTATTATCAATATAACATGCACTATTAGCCATATTTTACTATTATTATCGCTAGAACTATAACAATTATACTTATTACTCCCGATATTATCAATTTAACATGCATTATTAGCCATATTGTACTATTATTATCGCTAGAACTATAATAATTATACTTATTACTCCCGATATTATCAATATAACATGCATTATTACCCATATAATGCAGTTATTATCGCTAGAACTGTAATAATTATACTTATTACTTATATTGTTAGCAATATAACGTGCATTATTACCCATATTTTACGATTATCATCGCTAGAACTATAATAATTATACTTATTACTCCCGATATTATCAATATAACATGCATTATTACGCATATAATGCAGATATTATCGCTAGAACAGTAATAAATATACTGATTACTTTTATTATTATCAATATAACATGCACTATTATCCATATTGTACTATTATTATCGCTAGAACTATAACAATTATACTTATTACTCCCGATATTATCAATATAACATGCATTATTAGCCATATTGTACTATTATTATCGCTAGAACTATAATAATTATACTTATTACTCCCGATATTATCAATATAACATGCATTATTACCCATATAATGCAGTTATCATCGCCAGAACTATAATAATTATACTTATTACTTATATTATTAGCAATATAACGTGCGTTATTACCCATATAATGCAGTTATTATCGCCAGAACTGTAATAATTATACTTATTACTTATATTATTAGCAATATAACGTGCATTATTACCCATATTATGCAGTTATTATCGATAGAACTGTAATAAATATACTGATTACTTTTATTATTATCAATATAACATGCACTATTATCCATATTGTACTATTATTATCGCTAGAACTATAATAATTATACTTATTACTCCCGGTATTATCAATATAACATGCATTATTAGCCATATTGTGCTAGTATTATCGCTAGAACTAAAATAATTATACTTATTACTCCCGATATTATCAATAGAACATGCAGTATTAGCCATATTTTACTATTATTATCGCTAGGACTATAATAATTATACTTATTACTCCCAATATTATCAATATAACATGCATTATTAGCCATATAATGCAGTTATTATCGCTAAAACTGTAATAATTATACTTATTACTTATATTATTGGCAATATAACGTGCATTATTACCCATATAATGCAGTTATTATCGCCAGAACTGTAATAATTATACTTATTACTTATACTATTATCAATATAACATGCATTATTACCCATATTAAGCAGTTATTATCGCTAGAACTATAATAAATATACGTATTACTTTTATTATCATCAATATAACATGCATTAATACCCATATTATGCAGTTATTATCGATAGAACTGTAATAAAAATACTTATTACTTTTATTATTATCAATATAACATGCACTATTAGCCATATTTTACTATTATTATCGCTAGAACTATAACAATTATACTTATTACTCCCGATATTATCAATATAACATGCATTATTAGCCATATTGTACTATTATTATCGCTAGAACTATAATAATTATACTTATTACTCCCGATATTATCAATATAACATGCATTATTACCCATATAATGCAGTTATTATCGCTAGAACTGTAATAATTATACTTATTACTTATATTGTTAGCAATATAACGTGCATTATTACCCATATTATGCAGTTATTATCGCTAGAACTGTAATAATTATACTTATTACTTATATTATTATCAATATAACATGCATTATTACCCATATTATGCAGGTATAATCGCTAGAACTATAATAAATATAGTTACTACTTTTATTATCATCAATATAACATGCATTAATACCCATATTATGCAGTTATTATCGATAGAACTGTAATAAATATACTTATTACTTTTATTATTATCAATATAACATGCACTATTAGCCATATTTTACTATTATTATCGCTAGAACTATAACAATTATACTTATTACTCCCGATATTATCAATTTAACATGCATTATTAGCCATATTGTACTATTATTATCGCTAGAACTATAATAATTATACTTATTACTCCCGATATTATCAATATAACATGCATTATTACCCATATAATGCAGTTATTATCGCTAGAACTGTAATAATTATACTTATTACTTATATTGTTAGCAATATAACGTGCATTATTACCCATATTATGCAGTTATTATCGATAGAACTATAATAATTATACTTATTACTTATATTATTAGCAATATAACGTGCGTTATTACCCATATACTGCAGTTAATATCGCCAGAACTGTAATAATTATACTTATTACATATATTATTATCAATATAACATGCATTATTACCCATATTATGCAGTTATCATCGATAGAACTGTAATAAATATACTTATTACTTTTATTATTATCAATATAACATGCACTATTAGCCATATTTTACTATTATTATCGCAAGAACTATAATACTTATACTTACTACTCCCGATATTATCAATATAACGTGCATTATTCGCCATATTGTACTATTATTATCGCTAGAACTGCAATAATTATACTTATTACTCCCAATATTATCAATATAACATGCATTATGACCCATATAATGCAGTTATTATCGCTAGAACTGTAATAATTATACTTATTACTCCCGATATTATCAATATAACATGCATTATTACGCATATAATGCAGATATTATCGCTAGAACAGTAATAAATATACTGATTACTTTTATTATTATCAATATAACATGCACTATTATCCATATTGTACTATTATTATCGCTAGAACTATAACAATTATACTTATTACTCCCGATATTATCAATATAACATGCATTATTAGCCATATTGTACTATTATTATCGCTAGAACTATAATAATTATACTTATTACTCCCGATATTATCAATATAACATGCATTATTACCCATATAATGCAGTTATCATCGCCAGAACTATAATAATTATACTTATTACTTATATTATTAGCAATATAACGTGCGTTATTACCCATATAATGCAGTTATTATCGCCAGAACTGTAATAATTATACTTATTACTTATATTATTAGCAATATAACGTGCATTATTACCCATATTATGCAGTTATTATCGATAGAACTGTAATAAATATACTGATTACTTTTATTATTATCAATATAACATGCACTATTATCCATATTGTACTATTATTATCGCTAGAACTATAATAATTATACTTATTACTCCCGGTATTATCAATATAACATGCATTATTAGCCATATTGTGCTAGTATTATCGCTAGAACTAAAATAATTATACTTATTACTCCCGATATTATCAATAGAACATGCAGTATTAGCCATATTTTACTATTATTATCGCTAGGACTATAATAATTATACTTATTACTCCCAATATTATCAATATAACATGCATTATTAGCCATATAATGCAGTTATTATCGCTAAAACTGTAATAATTATACTTATTACTTATATTATTGGCAATATAACGTGCATTATTACCCATATAATGCAGTTATTATCGCCAGAACTGTAATAATTATACTTATTACTTATACTATTATCAATATAACATGCATTATTACCCATATTAAGCAGTTATTATCGCTAGAACTATAATAAATATACGTATTACTTTTATTATCATCAATATAACATGCATTAATACCCATATTATGCAGTTATTATCGATAGAACTGTAATAAAAATACTTATTACTTTTATTATTATCAATATAACATGCACTATTAGCCATATTTTACTATTATTATCGCTAGAACTATAACAATTATACTTATTACTCCCGATATTATCAATATAACATGCATTATTAGCCATATTGTACTATTATTATCGCTAGAACTATAATAATTATACTTATTACTCCCGATATTATCAATATAACATGCATTATTACCCATATAATGCAGTTATTATCGCTAGAACTGTAATAATTATACTTATTACTTATATTGTTAGCAATATAACGTGCATTATTACCCATATTATGCAGTTATTATCGCTAGAACTGTAATAATTATACTTATTACTTATATTATTATCAATATAACATGCATTATTACCCATATTATGCAGGTATAATCGCTAGAACTATAATAAATATAGTTACTACTTTTATTATCATCAATATAACATGCATTAATACCCATATTATGCAGTTATTATCGATAGAACTGTAATAAATATACTTATTACTTTTATTATTATCAATATAACATGCACTATTAGCCATATTTTACTATTATTATCGCTAGAACTATAACAATTATACTTATTACTCCCGATATTATCAATTTAACATGCATTATTAGCCATATTGTACTATTATTATCGCTAGAACTATAATAATTATACTTATTACTCCCGATATTATCAATATAACATGCATTATTACCCATATAATGCAGTTATTATCGGTAGAACTGTAATAATTATACTTATTACTTATATTATTATCAATATAACATGCACTATTACCCATATTTTACGATTATCATCGCTAGAACTATAATAATTATACTTATTACTCCCGATATTATCAATATAACATGCATTATTACGCATATAATGCAGATATTATCGCTAGAACAGTAATAAATATACTGATTACTTTTATTATTATCAATATAACATGCACTATTATCCATATTGTACTATTATTATCGCTAGAACTATAACAATTATACTTATTACTCCCGATATTATCAATATAACATGCATTATTAGCCATATTGTACTATTATTATCGCTAGAACTATAATAATTATACTTATTACTCCCGATATTATCAATATAACATGCATTATTACCCATATAATGCAGTTATCATCGCCAGAACTATAATAATTATACTTATTACTTATATTATTAGCAATATAACGTGCGTTATTACCCATATAATGCAGTTATTATCGCCAGAACTGTAATAATTATACTTATTACTTATATTATTAGCAATATAACGTGCATTATTACCCATATTATGCAGTTATTATCGATAGAACTGTAATAAATATACTGATTACTTTTATTATTATCAATATAACATGCACTATTATCCATATTGTACTATTATTATCGCTAGAACTATAATAATTATACTTATTACTCCCGGTATTATCAATATAACATGCATTATTAGCCATATTGTGCTAGTATTATCGCTAGAACTAAAATAATTATACTTATTACTCCCGATATTATCAATAGAACATGCAGTATTAGCCATATTTTACTATTATTATCGCTAGGACTATAATAATTATACTTATTACTCCCAATATTATCAATATAACATGCATTATTAGCCATATAATGCAGTTATTATCGCTAAAACTGTAATAATTATACTTATTACTTATATTATTGGCAATATAACGTGCATTATTACCCATATAATGCAGTTATTATCGCCAGAACTGTAATAATTATACTTATTACTTATACTATTATCAATATAACATGCATTATTACCCATATTAAGCAGTTATTATCGCTAGAACTATAATAAATATACGTATTACTTTTATTATCATCAATATAACATGCATTAATACCCATATTATGCAGTTATTATCGATAGAACTGTAATAAAAATACTTATTACTTTTATTATTATCAATATAACATGCACTATTAGCCATATTTTACTATTATTATCGCTAGAACTATAACAATTATACTTATTACTCCCGATATTATCAATATAACATGCATTATTAGCCATATTGTACTATTATTATCGCTAGAACTATAATAATTATACTTATTACTCCCGATATTATCAATATAACATGCATTATTACCCATATAATGCAGTTATTATCGCTAGAACTGTAATAATTATACTTATTACTTATATTGTTAGCAATATAACGTGCATTATTACCCATATTATGCAGTTATTATCGCTAGAACTGTAATAATTATACTTATTACTTATATTATTATCAATATAACATGCATTATTACCCATATTATGCAGGTATAATCGCTAGAACTATAATAAATATAGTTACTACTTTTATTATCATCAATATAACATGCATTAATACCCATATTATGCAGTTATTATCGATAGAACTGTAATAAATATACTTATTACTTTTATTATTATCAATATAACATGCACTATTAGCCATATTTTACTATTATTATCGCTAGAACTATAACAATTATACTTATTACTCCCGATATTATCAATTTAACATGCATTATTAGCCATATTGTACTATTATTATCGCTAGAACTATAATAATTATACTTATTACTCCCGATATTATCAATATAACATGCATTATTACCCATATAATGCAGTTATTATCGCTAGAACTGTAATAATTATACTTATTACTTATATTGTTAGCAATATAACGTGCATTATTACCCATATTTTACGATTATCATCGCTAGAACTATAATAATTATACTTATTACTCCCGATATTATCAATATAACATGCATTATTACGCATATAATGCAGATATTATCGCTAGAACAGTAATAAATATACTGATTACTTTTATTATTATCAATATAACATGCACTATTATCCATATTGTACTATTATTATCGCTAGAACTATAACAATTATACTTATTACTCCCGATATTATCAATATAACATGCATTATTAGCCATATTGTACTATTATTATCGCTAGAACTATAATAATTATACTTATTACTCCCGATATTATCAATATAACATGCATTATTACCCATATAATGCAGTTATCATCGCCAGAACTATAATAATTATACTTATTACTTATATTATTAGCAATATAACGTGCGTTATTACCCATATAATGCAGTTATTATCGCCAGAACTGTAATAATTATACTTATTACTTATATTATTAGCAATATAACGTGCATTATTACCCATATTATGCAGTTATTATCGATAGAACTGTAATAAATATACTGATTACTTTTATTATTATCAATATAACATGCACTATTATCCATATTGTACTATTATTATCGCTAGAACTATAATAATTATACTTATTACTCCCGGTATTATCAATATAACATGCATTATTAGCCATATTGTGCTAGTATTATCGCTAGAACTAAAATAATTATACTTATTACTCCCGATATTATCAATAGAACATGCAGTATTAGCCATATTTTACTATTATTATCGCTAGGACTATAATAATTATACTTATTACTCCCAATATTATCAATATAACATGCATTATTAGCCATATAATGCAGTTATTATCGCTAAAACTGTAATAATTATACTTATTACTTATATTATTGGCAATATAACGTGCATTATTACCCATATAATGCAGTTATTATCGCCAGAACTGTAATAATTATACTTATTACTTATACTATTATCAATATAACATGCATTATTACCCATATTAAGCAGTTATTATCGCTAGAACTATAATAAATATACGTATTACTTTTATTATCATCAATATAACATGCATTAATACCCATATTATGCAGTTATTATCGATAGAACTGTAATAAAAATACTTATTACTTTTATTATTATCAATATAACATGCACTATTAGCCATATTTTACTATTATTATCGCTAGAACTATAACAATTATACTTATTACTCCCGATATTATCAATATAACATGCATTATTAGCCATATTGTACTATTATTATCGCTAGAACTATAATAATTATACTTATTACTCCCGATATTATCAATATAACATGCATTATTACCCATATAATGCAGTTATTATCGCTAGAACTGTAATAATTATACTTATTACTTATATTGTTAGCAATATAACGTGCATTATTACCCATATTATGCAGTTATTATCGCTAGAACTGTAATAATTATACTTATTACTTATATTATTATCAATATAACATGCATTATTACCCATATTATGCAGGTATAATCGCTAGAACTATAATAAATATAGTTACTACTTTTATTATCATCAATATAACATGCATTAATACCCATATTATGCAGTTATTATCGATAGAACTGTAATAAATATACTTATTACTTTTATTATTATCAATATAACATGCACTATTAGCCATATTTTACTATTATTATCGCTAGAACTATAACAATTATACTTATTACTCCCGATATTATCAATTTAACATGCATTATTAGCCATATTGTACTATTATTATCGCTAGAACTATAATAATTATACTTATTACTCCCGATATTATCAATATAACATGCATTATTACCCATATAATGCAGTTATTATCGCTAGAACTGTAATAATTATACTTATTACTTATATTGTTAGCAATATAACGTGCATTATTACCCATATTATGCAGTTATTATCGCTAGAACTGTAATAATTATACTTATTACTTATATTATTATCAATATAACATGCATTATTACCCATATTATGCAGTTATTATCGCTAGAACTATAATAAATATACGTATTACTTTTATTATCATCAATATAACATGCATCATTACCCATATTATGCAGTTATTATCGATAGAACTGTAATACATATACTTATTACTTTTATTATTATCAATAGAACATGCACTATTAGCCATATTTTACTATTATTATCGCTAGGACTATAATAATTATACTTATTACTCCCAATATTATCAATATAACATGCATTATTACCCATATAATGCAGTTATTATCGCTAGAACTGTAATAAATATACTTACTACTTTCATTATCATCAATATAACATGCATTATTACCCATATTATGCAGTTATTATCCATAGAACTATAATAAATATACTTATTACTTTTATTATTATCAATATAACATGCATTATTACCCATATTATGCAGTTATTATCGATAGAAGTATAATAAATATACTTATTACTTTTATTATTATCAATATAACAGGCACTCTTAGCCATATTTTACTATTATTATCGCTAGAACTATAATAATTATACTTATTACTTTTATTATTATCAATATAACATGCACTATTAGGCATATTGTACTATTATTATCGCTGGAACTGTAATAATTGTACTTATTACTCCCGATATTATCAATATAACATCCATTATTACCCAAATAATGCAGTTATTATCGCTAGAACTGTAATAATTATACTTATTACTTATATTATTCTCAATATAACATGCATTATTACCCATATTATGCAGTTATAATCGCTAGAACTATAATAAATATAGTTACTACTTTTATTATCATCAATATAACATGCATTATTACCCATATTATGCAGTTATTATCGATAGAACTATAATAAATATACTTATTACATTTATTATTATCAATATAACATGCACTATTAGCCATATTTTACTATTATTATCGCTAGAATTATAATAATTATACTTATTACTTATATTATTGGCAATATAACGTGCATTATTACCCATATAATGCAGTTATTATCGCCAGAACTGTAATAATTATACTTATTACTTATATTATTATCAATATAACATGCATTATTACCCATATTATGCAGTTATTATCGCTAGAACTGTAATAATTATACTTATTACTTATATTATTATCAATATAACATGCATTATTACCCATATTATGCAGGTATAATCGCTAGAACTATAATAAATATAGTTACTACTTTTATTATCATCAATATAACATGCATTAATACCCATATTATGCAGTTATTATCGATAGAACTGTAATAAATATACTTATTACTTTTATTATTATCAATATAACATGCACTATTAGCCATATTTTACTATTATTATCGCTAGAACTATAACAATTATACTTATTACTCCCGATATTATCAATTTAACATGCATTATTAGCCATATTGTACTATTATTATCGCTAGAACTATAATAATTATACTTATTACTCCCGATATTATCAATATAACATGCATTATTACCCATATAATGCAGTTATTATCGCTAGAACTGTAATAATTATACTTATTACTTATATTGTTAGCAATATAACGTGCATTATTACCCATATTATGCAGTTATTATCGCTAGAACTGTAATAATTATACTTATTACTTATATTATTATCAATATAACATGCATTATTACCCATATTATGCAGTTATTATCGCTAGAACTATAATAAATATACGTATTACTTTTATTATCATCAATATAACATGCATCATTACCCATATTATGCAGTTATTATCGATAGAACTGTAATACATATACTTATTACTTTTATTATTATCAATAGAACATGCACTATTAGCCATATTTTACTATTATTATCGCTAGGACTATAATAATTATACTTATTACTCCCAATATTATCAATATAACATGCATTATTACCCATATAATGCAGTTATTACCGCTAGAACTGTAATAAATATACTTACTACTTTCATTATCATCAATATAACATGCATTATTACCCATATTATGCAGTTATTATCCATAGAACTATAATAAATATACTTATTACTTTTATTATTATCAATATAACATGCATTATTACCCATATTATGCAGTTATTATCGATAGAAGTATAATAAATATACTTATTACTTTTATTATTATCAATATAACAGGCACTCTTAGCCATATTTTACTATTATTATCGCTAGAACTATAATAATTATACTTATTACTTTTATTATTATCAATATAACATGCACTATTAGGCATATTGTACTATTATTATCGCTGGAACTGTAATAATTGTACTTATTACTCCCGATATTATCAATATAACATCCATTATTACCCAAATAATGCAGTTATTATCGCTAGAACTGTAATAATTATACTTATTACTTATATTATTCTCAATATAACATGCATTATTACCCATATTATGCAGTTATAATCGCTAGAACTATAATAAATATAGTTACTACTTTTATTATCATCAATATAACATGCATTATTACCCATATTATGCAGTTATTATCGATAGAACTATAATAAATATACTTATTACATTTATTATTATCAATATAACATGCACTATTAGCCATATTTTACTATTATTATCGCTAGAATTATAATAATTATACTTATTACTTATATTATTGGCAATATAACGTGCATTATTACCCATATAATGCAGTTATTATCGCCAGAACTGTAATAATTATACTTATTACTTATATTATTATCAATATAACATGCATTATTACCCATATTATGCAGTTATTATCGCTAGAACTATAATAAATATACGTACTACTTTTATTATCATCAATATAACATGCATCATTACCCATATTATGCAGTTATTATCGATAGAACTGTAATACATATACTTATTACTTTTGTTATTATCAATAGAACATGCACTATTAGCCATATTTTACTATTATTATCGCTAGGACTATAATAATTATACTTATTACTCCCAATATTATCAATATAACATGCATTATTACCCATATAATGCAGTTATTATCGCTATAACTGTAATAAATATACTTACTACTTTCATTATCATCAATATAACATGCATTATTACCCATATTATGCAGTTATTATCCATAGAACTATAATAAATATACTTATTACTTTTATTATTATCAATATAACATGCATTATTACCCATATTATGCAGTTATTATCGATAGAAGTATAATAAATATACTTATTACTTTTATTATTATCAATATAACATGCACTATTAGGCATATTGTACTATTATTATCGCTGGAACTGTAATAATTGTACTTATTACTCCCGATATTATCAATATAACATCCATTATTACCCAAATAATGCAGTTATTATCGCTAGAACTGTAATAAATATACTTACTACTTTCATTATCATCAATATAACATGCATTATTACCCATATTATGCAGTTATTATCCATAGAACTATAATAAATATACTTATTACTTTTATTATTATCAATATAACATGCATTATTACCCATATTATGCAGTTATTATCGATAGAAGTATAATAAATATACTTATTACTTTTATTATTATCAATATAACAGGCACTCTTAGCCATATTTTACTATTATTATCGCTAGAACTATAATAATTATACTTATTACTTTTATTATTATCAATATAACATGCACTATTAGGCATATTGTACTATTATTATCGCTGGAACTGTAATAATTGTACTTATTACTCCCGATATTATCAATATAACATCCATTATTACCCAAATAATGCAGTTATTATCGCTAGAACTGTAATAATTATACTTATTACTTATATTATTCTCAATATAACATGCATTATTACCCATATTATGCAGTTATAATCGCTAGAACTATAATAAATATAGTTACTACTTTTATTATCATCAATATAACATGCATTATTACCCATATTATGCAGTTATTATCGATAGAACTATAATAAATATACTTATTACATTTATTATTATCAATATAACATGCACTATTAGCCATATTTTACTATTATTATCGCTAGAATTATAATAATTATACTTATTACTTATATTATTAGCAATATAACGTGCATTATTACCCATATAATGCAGTTATTATCGACAGAACTGTAATAATTATACTTATTACTTATACTATTATCAATATAACATGCATTATTACCCATATTATGCAGTTATTATCGCTAGAACTATAATAAATATACGTATTACTTTTATTATCATCAATATAACATGCATTAATACCCATATTATGCAGTTATTATCGATAGAACTATAATAATTATACTTATTACTTATATTATTAGCAATATAACGTGCGTTATTACCCATATACTGCAGTTAATATCGCCAGAACTGTAATAATTATACTTATTACATATATTATTATCAATATAACATGCATTATTACCCATATTATGCAGTTATCATCGATAGAACTGTAATAAATATACTTATTACTTTTATTATTATCAATATAACATGCACTATTAGCCATATTTTACTATTATTATCGCAAGAACTATAATACTTATACTTACTACTCCCGATATTATCAATATAACGTGCATTATTCGCCATATTGTACTATTATTATCGCTAGAACTGCAATAATTATACTTATTACTCCCAATATTATCAATATAACATGCATTATGACCCATATAATGCAGTTATTATCGGTAGAACTGTAATAATTATACTTATTACTTATATTATTATCAATATAACATGCACTATTACCCATATTTTACGATTATCATCGCTAGAACTATAATAATTATACTTATTACTCCCGATATTATCAATATAACATGCATTATTACGCATATAATGCAGATATTATCGCTAGAACAGTAATAAATATACTTACAACTTTCATTATCATCAATATAACATGCATTATTACCCATATTATGCAGTTATTATCGATAGAACTGTAATAAATATACTGATTACTTTTATTATTATCAATATAACATGCACTATTATCCATATTGTACTATTATTATCGCTAGAACTATAACAATTATACTTATTACTCCCGATATTATCAATATAACATGCATTATTAGCCATATTGTACTATTATTATCGCTAGAACTATAATAATTATACTTATTACTCCCGATATTATCAATATAACATGCATTATTACCCATATAATGCAGTTATTATCGCCAGAACTATAATAATTATACTTATTACTTATATTATTAGCAATATAACGTGCGTTATTACCCATATAATGCAGTTATTATCGCCAGAACTGTAATAATTATACTTATTACTTATATTATTAGCAATATAACGTGCATTATTACCCATATTATGCAGTTATTATCGATAGAACTGTAATAAATATACTGATTACTTTTATTATTATCAATATAACATGCACTATTATCCATATTGTACTATTATTATCGCTAGAACTATAATAATTATACTTATTACTCCCGGTATTATCAATATAACATGCATTATTAGCCATATTGTGCTAGTATTATCGCTAGAACTAAAATAATTATACTTATTACTCCCGATATTATCAATAGAACATGCAGTATTAGCCATATTTTACTATTATTATCGCTAGGACTATAATAATTATACTTATTACTCCCAATATTATCAATATAACATGCATTATTAGCCATATAATGCAGTTATTATCGCTAAAACTGTAATAATTATACTTATTACTTATATTATTGGCAATATAACGTGCATTATTACCCATATAATGCAGTTATTATCGCCAGAACTGTAATAATTATACTTATTACTTATACTATTATCAATATAACATGCATTATTACCCATATTAAGCAGTTATTATCGCTAGAACTATAATAAATATACGTATTACTTTTATTATCATCAATATAACATGCATTAATACCCATATTATGCAGTTATTATCGATAGAACTGTAATAAAAATACTTATTACTTTTATTATTATCAATAGAACATGCACTATTAGCCATATTTTACTATTATTATCGCTAGGACTATAATAATTATACTTATTACTCCCAATATTATCAATATAACATGCATTATTAGCCATATAATGCAGTTATTATCGCTAAAACTGTAATAATTATACTTATTACTTATATTATTGGCAATATAACGTGCATTATTACCCATATAATGCAGTTATTATCGCCAGAACTGTAATAATTATACTTATTACTTATACTATTATCAATATAACATGCATTATTACCCATATTATGCAGTTATTATCGCTAGAACTATAATAAATATACGTATTACTTTTATTATCATCAATATAACATGCATTAATACCCATATTATGCAGTTATTATCGATAGAACTGTAATAAAAATACTTATTACTTTTATTATTATCAATATAACATGCACTAATAGCCATATTTTACTATTATTATCGCTAGAACTATAACAATTATACTTATTACTCCCGATATTATCAATATAACATGCATTATTAGCCATATTGTACTATTATTATCGCTAGAACTATAATAATTATACTTATTACTCCCGATATTATCAATATAACATGCATTATTACCCATATAATGCAGTTATTATCGCTAGAACTGTAATAATTATACTTATTACTTATATTGTTAGCAATATAACGTGCATTATTACCCATATTATGCAGTTATTATCGCTAGAACTGTAATAATTATACTTATTACTTATATTATTATCAATATAACATGCATTATTACCCATATTATGCAGGTATAATCGCTAGAACTATAATAAATATAGTTACTACTTTTATTATCATCAATATAACATGCATTATTACCCATATTATGCAGTTATTATCGATAGAACTATAATAAATATACTTATTACATTTATTATTATCAATATAACATGCACTATTAGCCATATTTTACTATTATTATCGCTAGAATTATAATAATTATACTTATTACTTATATTGTTAGCAATATAACGTGCATTATTACCCATATTATGCAGTTATTATCGCTAGAACTGTAATAATTATACTTATTACTTATATTATTATCAATATAACATGCATTATTACCCATATTATGCAGGTATAATCGCTAGAACAATAATAAATATAGTTACTACTTTTATTATCATCAATATAACATGCATTAATACCCATATTATGCAGTTATTATCGATAGAACTGTAATAAATATACTTATTACTTTTATTATTATCAATATAACATGCACTATTAGCCATATTTTACTATTATTATCGCTAGAACTATAACAATTATACTTATTACTCCCGATATTATCAATTTAACATGCATTATTAGCCATATTGTACTATTATTATCGCTAGAACTATAATAATTATACTTATTACTCCCGATATTATAAATATAACATGCATTATTACCCATATAATGCAGTTATTATCGCTAGAACTGTAATAATTATACTTATTACTTATATTGTTAGCAATATAACGTGCATTATTACCCATATTATGCAGTTATTATCGCTAGAACTGTAATAATTATACTTATTACTTATATTATTATCAATATAACATGCATTATTACCCATATTATGCAGTTATTATCGCTAGAACTATAATAAATATACGTATTACTTTTATTATCATCAATATAACATGCATCATTACCCATATTATGCAGTTATTATCGATAGAACTGTAATACATATACTTATTACTTTTATTATTATCAATAGAACATGCACTATTAGCCATATTTTACTATTATTATCGCTAGGACTATAATAATTATACTTATTACTCCCAATATTATCAATATAACATGCATTATTACCCATATAATGCAGTTATTATCGCTAGAACTGTAATACATATACTTACTACTTTCATTATCATCAATATAACATGCATTATTACCCATATTATGCAGTTATTATCCATAGAACTATAATAAATATACTTATTACTTTTATTACTATCAATATAACATGCATTATTACCCATATTATGCAGTTATTATCGATAGAACTGTACTAAATATACTTACTACTTTCATTATCATCAATATAACATGCATTATTACCCATATTATGCAGTTATTATCGATAGAACTATAATAAATATACTTATTACTTTTATTATTATCAATATAACATGCATTATTACCCATATACTGCAGTTAATATCGCCAGAACTGTTATAATTATACTTATTACATATATTATTATCAATATAACATGCATTATTACCCATATTATGCAGTTATCATCGATAGAACTGTAATAAATATACTTATTACTTTTATTATTATCAATATAACATGCACTATTAGCCATATTTTACTATTATTATCGCAAGAACTATAATACTTATACTTACTACTCCCGATATTATCAATATAACGTGCATTATTCGCCATATTGTACTATTATTATCGCTAGAACTGCAATAATTATACTTATTACTCCCAATATTATCAATATAACATGCACTATTACCCATATTTTACGATTATCATCGCTAGAACTATAATAATTATACTTATTACTCCCGATATTATCAATATAACATGCATTATTACGCATATAATGCAGATATTATCGCTAGAACAGTAATAAATATACTTACAACTTTCATTATCATCAATATAACATGCATTATTACCCATATTATGCAGGTATAATCGCTAGAACTATAATAAATATAGTTACTACTTTTATTATCATCAATATAACATGCATTAATACCCATATTATGCAGTTATTATCGATAGAACTGTAATAAATATACTTATTACTTTTATTATTATCAATATAACATGCACTATTAGCCATATTTTACTATTATTATCGCTAGAACTATAACAATTATACTTATTACTCCCGATATTATCAATTTAACATGCATTATTAGCCATATTGTACTATTATTATCGCTAGAACTATAATAATTATACTTATTACTCCCGATATTATAAATATAACATGCATTATTACCCATATAATGCAGTTATTATCGCTAGAACTGTAATAATTATACTTATTACTTATATTGTTAGCAATATAACGTGCATTATTACCCATATTATGCAGTTATTATCGCTAGAACTGTAATAATTATACTTATTACTTATATTATTATCAATATAACATGCATTATTACCCATATTATGCAGTTATTATCGCTAGAACTATAATAAATATACGTATTACTTTTATTATCATCAATATAACATGCATCATTACCCATATTATGCAGTTATTATCGATAGAACTGTAATACATATACTTATTACTTTTATTATTATCAATAGAACACGCACTATTAGCCATATTTTACTATTATTATCGCTAGGACTATAATAATTATACTTATTACTCCCAATATTATCAATATAACATGCATTATTACCCATATAATGCAGTTATTATCGCTAGAACTGTAATACATATACTTACTACTTTCATTATCATCAATATAACATGCATTATTACCCATATTATGCAGTTATTATCCATAGAACTATAATAAATATACTTATTACTTTTATTACTATCAATATAACATGCATTATTACCCATATTATGCAGTTATTATCGATAGAACTGTACTAAATATACTTACTACTTTCATTATCATCAATATAACATGCATTATTACCCATATTATGCAGTTATTATCGATAGAACTATAATAAATATACTTATTACTTTTATTATTATCAATATAACATGCATTATTACCCATATACTGCAGTTAATATCGCCAGAACTGTTATAATTATACTTATTACATATATTATTATCAATATAACATGCATTATTACCCATATTATGCAGTTATCATCGATAGAACTGTAATAAATATACTTATTACTTTTATTATTATCAATATAACATGCACTATTAGCCATATTTTACTATTATTATCGCAAGAACTATAATACTTATACTTACTACTCCCGATATTATCAATATAACGTGCATTATTCGCCATATTGTACTATTATTATCGCTAGAACTGCAATAATTATACTTATTACTCCCAATATTATCAATATAACATGCACTATTACCCATATTTTACGATTATCATCGCTAGAACTATAATAATTATACTTATTACTCCCGATATTATCAATATAACATGCATTATTACGCATATAATGCAGATATTATCGCTAGAACAGTAATAAATATACTTACAACTTTCATTATCATCAATATAACATGCATTATTACCCATATTATGCAGTTATTATCGATAGAACTGTAATAAATATACTGATTACTTTTATTATTATCAATATAACATGCACTATTATCCATATTGTACTATTATTATCGCTAGAACTATAATAATTATACTTATTACTCCCGATATTATCAATATAACATGCATTATTAGCCATATTGTGCTAGTATTATCGCTAGAACTAAAATAATTATACTTATTACTCCCGATATTATCAATATAACGTGCATTATTACCCCTATTATGCAGTTATTATCGCTAGAACTGGAATAATTATACTTATTACTTATATTATTATCAATATAACATGCATTATTACCCATATAATGCAGTTATTATCGCTAGAACTGTAATAATTATACTTATTACTTATATTATTAGCAATATAACGTGCATTATTACCCATATAATGCAGTGATTATCGCTAGAACTGTAATAATTATACTCATTACTTATATTATTCTCAATATAACATGCATTATTACCCATATTATGCAGTTATAGTCGCTAGAACTGTAATAAATATACTTATTTCTTTTATTATCATCAATATAACATGCATTATTACCCATATTATGCAGTTATTATCGATAGAACTGTAATAAATATACTTATTACTTTTATTATTATCAATATAACATGCACTATTAGCCATATTTTACTATTATTATCGCTAGAACTATAATAATTATACTTATTACTTATATTATTAGCAATATAACGTGCGTTATTACCCATATAATGCAGTTATTATCGCCAGAACTATAATAATTATACTTATTACTTATATTATTAGCAATATAACGTGCGTTATTACCCATATAATGCAGTTATTATCGACAGAACTGTAATAATTATACTTATTACTTATACTATTATCAATATAACATGCATTATTACCCATATTATGCAGTTATTATCGCTAGAACTATAATAAATATACGTATTACTTTTATTATCATCAATATAACATGCATTAATACCCATATTATGCAGTTATTATCGATAGAACTATAATAATTATACTTATTACTTATATTATTAGCAATATAACGTGCGTTATTACCCATATACTGCAGTTAATATCGCCAGAACTGTAATAATTATACTTATTACATATATTATTATCAATATAACATGCATTATTACCCATATTATGCAGTTATCATCGATAGAACTGTAATAAATATACTTATTACTTTTATTATTATCAATATAACATGCACTATTAGCCATATTTTACTATTATTATCGCAAGAACTATAATACTTATACTTACTACTCCCGATATTATCAATATAACGTGCATTATTCGCCATATTGTACTATTATTATCGCTAGAACTGCAATAATTATACTTATTACTCCCAATATTATCAATATAACATGCATTATGACCCATATAATGCAGTTATTATCGGTAGAACTGTAATAATTATACTTATTACTTATATTATTATCAATATAACATGCACTATTACCCATATTTTACGATTATCATCGCTAGAACTATAATAATTATACTTATTACTCCCGATATTATCAATATAACATGCATTATTACGCATATAATGCAGATATTATCGCTAGAACAGTAATAAATATACTTACAACTTTCATTATCATCAATATAACATGCATTATTACCCATATTATGCAGTTATTATCGATAGAACTGTAATAAATATACTGATTACTTTTATTATTATCAATATAACATGCACTATTATCCATATTGTACTATTATTATCGCTAGAACTATAACAATTATACTTATTACTCCCGATATTATCAATATAACATGCATTATTAGCCATATTGTACTATTATTATCGCTAGAACTATAATAATTATACTTATTACTCCCGATATTATCAATATAACATGCATTATTACCCATATAATGCAGTTATTATCGCCAGAACTATAATAATTATACTTATTACTTATATTATTAGCAATATAACGTGCGTTATTACCCATATAATGCAGTTATTATCGCCAGAACTGTAATAATTATACTTATTACTTATATTATTAGCAATATAACGTGCATTATTACCCATATTATGCAGTTATTATCGATAGAACTGTAATAAATATACTGATTACTTTTATTATTATCAATATAACATGCACTATTATCCATATTGTACTATTATTATCGCTAGAACTATAATAATTATACTTATTACTCCCGGTATTATCAATATAACATGCATTATTAGCCATATTGTGCTAGTATTATCGCTAGAACTAAAATAATTATACTTATTACTCCCGATATTATCAATAGAACATGCAGTATTAGCCATATTTTACTATTATTATCGCTAGGACTATAATAATTATACTTATTACTCCCAATATTATCAATATAACATGCATTATTAGCCATATAATGCAGTTATTATCGCTAAAACTGTAATAATTATACTTATTACTTATATTATTGGCAATATAACGTGCATTATTACCCATATAATGCAGTTATTATCGCCAGAACTGTAATAATTATACTTATTACTTATACTATTATCAATATAACATGCATTATTACCCATATTAAGCAGTTATTATCGCTAGAACTATAATAAATATACGTATTACTTTTATTATCATCAATATAACATGCATTAATACCCATATTATGCAGTTATTATCGATAGAACTGTAATAAAAATACTTATTACTTTTATTATTATCAATAGAACATGCACTATTAGCCATATTTTACTATTATTATCGCTAGGACTATAATAATTATACTTATTACTCCCAATATTATCAATATAACATGCATTATTAGCCATATAATGCAGTTATTATCGCTAAAACTGTAATAATTATACTTATTACTTATATTATTGGCAATATAACGTGCATTATTACCCATATAATGCAGTTATTATCGCCAGAACTGTAATAATTATACTTATTACTTATACTATTATCAATATAACATGCATTATTACCCATATTATGCAGGTATAATCGCTAGAACAATAATAAATATAGTTACTACTTTTATTATCATCAATATAACATGCATTAATACCCATATTATGCAGTTATTATCGATAGAACTGTAATAAATATACTTATTACTTTTATTATTATCAATATAACATGCACTATTAGCCATATTTTACTATTATTATCGCTAGAACTATAACAATTATACTTATTACTCCCGATATTATCAATTTAACATGCATTATTAGCCATATTGTACTATTATTATCGCTAGAACTATAATAATTATACTTATTACTCCCGATATTATAAATATAACATGCATTATTACCCATATAATGCAGTTATTATCGCTAGAACTGTAATAATTATACTTATTACTTATATTGTTAGCAATATAACGTGCATTATTACCCATATTATGCAGTTATTATCGCTAGAACTGTAATAATTATACTTATTACTTATATTATTATCAATATAACATGCATTATTACCCATATTATGCAGTTATTATCGCTAGAACTATAATAAATATACGTATTACTTTTATTATCATCAATATAACATGCATCATTACCCATATTATGCAGTTATTATCGATAGAACTGTAATACATATACTTATTACTTTTATTATTATCAATAGAACATGCACTATTAGCCATATTTTACTATTATTATCGCTAGGACTATAATAATTATACTTATTACTCCCAATATTACCAATATAACATGCATTATTACCCATATAATGCAGTTATTATCGCTAGAACTGTAATACATATACTTACTACTTTCATTATCATCAATATAACATGCATTATTACCCATATTATGCAGTTATTATCCATAGAACTATAATAAATATACTTATTACTTTTATTACTATCAATATAACATGCATTATTACCCATATTATGCAGTTATTATCGATAGAACTGTACTAAATATACTTACTACTTTCATTATCATCAATATAACATGCATTATTACCCATATTATGCAGTTATTATCGATAGAACTATAATAAATATACTTATTACTTTTATTATTATCAATATAACATGCATTATTACCCATATACTGCAGTTAATATCGCCAGAACTGTTATAATTATACTTATTACATATATTATTATCAATATAACATGCATTATTACCCATATTATGCAGTTATCATCGATAGAACTGTAATAAATATACTTATTACTTTTATTATTATCAATATAACATGCACTATTAGCCATATTTTACTATTATTATCGCAAGAACTATAATACTTATACTTACTACTCCCGATATTATCAATATAACGTGCATTATTCGCCATATTGTACTATTATTATCGCTAGAACTGCAATAATTATACTTATTACTCCCAATATTATCAATATAACATGCACTATTACCCATATTTTACGATTATCATCGCTAGAACTATAATAATTATACTTATTACTCCCGATATTATCAATATAACATGCATTATTACGCATATAATGCAGATATTATCGCTAGAACAGTAATAAATATACTTACAACTTTCATTATCATCAATATAACATGCATTATTACCCATATTATGCAGGTATAATCGCTAGAACTATAATAAATATAGTTACTACTTTTATTATCATCAATATAACATGCATTAATACCCATATTATGCAGTTATTATCGATAGAACTGTAATAAATATACTTATTACTTTTATTATTATCAATATAACATGCACTATTAGCCATATTTTACTATTATTATCGCTAGAACTATAACAATTATACTTATTACTCCCGATATTATCAATTTAACATGCATTATTAGCCATATTGTACTATTATTATCGCTAGAACTATAATAATTATACTTATTACTCCCGATATTATAAATATAACATGCATTATTACCCATATAATGCAGTTATTATCGCTAGAACTGTAATAATTATACTTATTACTTATATTGTTAGCAATATAACGTGCATTATTACCCATATTATGCAGTTATTATCGCTAGAACTGTAATAATTATACTTATTACTTATATTATTATCAATATAACATGCATTATTACCCATATTATGCAGTTATTATCGCTAGAACTATAATAAATATACGTATTACTTTTATTATCATCAATATAACATGCATCATTACCCATATTATGCAGTTATTATCGATAGAACTGTAATACATATACTTATTACTTTTATTATTATCAATAGAACACGCACTATTAGCCATATTTTACTATTATTATCGCTAGGACTATAATAATTATACTTATTACTCCCAATATTATCAATATAACATGCATTATTACCCATATAATGCAGTTATTATCGCTAGAACTGTAATACATATACTTACTACTTTCATTATCATCAATATAACATGCATTATTACCCATATTATGCAGTTATTATCCATAGAACTATAATAAATATACTTATTACTTTTATTACTATCAATATAACATGCATTATTACCCATATTATGCAGTTATTATCGATAGAACTGTACTAAATATACTTACTACTTTCATTATCATCAATATAACATGCATTATTACCCATATTATGCAGTTATTATCGATAGAACTATAATAAATATACTTATTACTTTTATTATTATCAATATAACATGCATTATTACCCATATACTGCAGTTAATATCGCCAGAACTGTTATAATTATACTTATTACATATATTATTATCAATATAACATGCATTATTACCCATATTATGCAGTTATCATCGATAGAACTGTAATAAATATACTTATTACTTTTATTATTATCAATATAACATGCACTATTAGCCATATTTTACTATTATTATCGCAAGAACTATAATACTTATACTTACTACTCCCGATATTATCAATATAACGTGCATTATTCGCCATATTGTACTATTATTATCGCTAGAACTGCAATAATTATACTTATTACTCCCAATATTATCAATATAACATGCACTATTACCCATATTTTACGATTATCATCGCTAGAACTATAATAATTATACTTATTACTCCCGATATTATCAATATAACATGCATTATTACGCATATAATGCAGATATTATCGCTAGAACAGTAATAAATATACTTACAACTTTCATTATCATCAATATAACATGCATTATTACCCATATTATGCAGTTATTATCGATAGAACTGTAATAAATATACTGATTACTTTTATTATTATCAATATAACATGCACTATTATCCATATTGTACTATTATTATCGCTAGAACTATAATAATTATACTTATTACTCCCGATATTATCAATATAACATGCATTATTAGCCATATTGTGCTAGTATTATCGCTAGAACTAAAATAATTATACTTATTACTCCCGATATTATCAATATAACGTGCATTATTACCCCTATTATGCAGTTATTATCGCTAGAACTGGAATAATTATACTTATTACTTATATTATTATCAATATAACATGCATTATTACCCATATAATGCAGTTATTATCGCTAGAACTGTAATAATTATACTTATTACTTATATTATTAGCAATATAACGTGCATTATTACCCATATAATGCAGTGATTATCGCTAGAACTGTAATAATTATACTCATTACTTATATTATTCTCAATATAACATGCATTATTACCCATATTATGCAGTTATAGTCGCTAGAACTGTAATAAATATACTTATTTCTTTTATTATCATCAATATAACATGCATTATTACCCATATTATGCAGTTATTATCGATAGAACTGTAATAAATATACTTATTACTTTTATTATTATCAATATAACATGCACTATTAGCCATATTTTACTATTATTATCGCTAGAACTATAATAATTATACTTATTACTTATATTATTAGCAATATAACGTGCGTTATTACCCATATAATGCAGTTATTATCGCCAGAACTATAATAATTATACTTATTACTTATATTATTAGCAATATAACGTGCGTTATTACCCATATAATGCAGTTATTATCGCCAGAACTGTAATAATTATACTTATTACTTATATTATTAGCAATATAACGTGCATTATTACCCATATTATGCAGTTATTATCGATAGAACTGTAATAAATATACTGATTACTTTTATTATTATCAATATAACATGCACTATTATCCATATTGTACTATTATTATCGCTAGAACTATAATAATTATACTTATTACTCCCGATATTATCAATATAACATGCATTATTAGCCATATTGTGCTAGTATTATCGCTAGAACTATAATAATTATACTTATTACTCCCGATATTATCAATATAACGTGCATTATTACCCCTATTATGCAGTTATTATCGCTAGAACTGTAATAATTATACTTATTACTTATATTATTATCAATATAACATGCATTATTACCCATATAATGCAGTTATTATCGCTAGAACTGTAATAATTATACTTATTACTTATATTATTAGCAATATAACGTGCATTATTACCCATATAATGCAGTGATTATCGCTAGAACTGTAATAATTATACTCATTACTTATATTATTCTCAATATAACATGCATTATTACCCATATTATGCAGTTATAGTCGCTAGAACTATAATAAATATACTTATTACTTTTATTATTATCAATATAACATGCACTATTAGCCATATTTTACTATTATTATCGCTAAAACTGTAATAATTATACTTATTACTTATATTATTGGCAATATAACGTGCATTATTACCCATATAATGCAGTTATTATCGCCAGAACTGTAATAATTATACTTATTACTTATATTATTATCAATATAACATGCATTATTACCCATATTATGAAGTTATTATCGATAGAACTGTAATACATATACTTATTACTTTTATTATTATCAATAGAACATGCACTATTAGCCATATTTTACTATTATTATCGCTAGGACTATAATAATTATACTTATTACTCCCAATATTATCAATATAACATGCATTATTACCCATATAATGCAGTTATTATCGCTAGAACTGTAATAAATATACTTACTACTTTCATTATCATCAATATAACATGCATTATTACCCATATTATGCAGTTATTATCCATAGAACTATAATAAATATACTTATTACTTTTATTATTATCAATATAACATGCATTATTACCCATATTATGCAGTTATTATCGATAGAAGTATAATAAATATACTTATTACTTTTATTATTATCAATATAACAGGCACTCTTAGCCATATTTTACTATTATTATCGCTAGAACTATAATAATTATACTTATTACTTTTATTATTATCAATATAACATGCACTATTAGGCATATTGTACTATTATTATCGCTGGAACTGTAATAATTGTACTTATTACTCCCGATATTATCAATATAACATCCATTATTACCCAAATAATGCAGTTATTATCGCTAGAACTGTAATAATTATACTTATTACTTATATTATTCTCAATATAACATGCATTATTACCCATATTATGCAGTTATAATCGCTAGAACTATAATAAATATAGTTACTACTTTTATTATCATCAATATAACATGCATTATTACCCATATTATGCAGTTATTATCGATAGAACTATAATAAATATACTTATTACATTTATTATTATCAATATAACATGCACTATTAGCCATATTTTACTATTATTATCGCTAGAATTATAATAATTATACTTATTACTTATATTATTGGCAATATAACGTGCATTATTACCCATATAATGCAGTTATTATCGCCAGAACTGTAATAATTATACTTATTACTTATATTATTATCAATATAACATGCATTATTACCCATATTATGCAGTTATTATCGCTAGAACTATAATAAATATACGTATTACTTTTATTATCATCAATATAACATGCATCATTACCCATATTATGCAGTTATTATCGATAGAACTGTAATACATATACTTATTACTTTTGTTATTATCAATAGAACATGCACTATTAGCCATATTTTACTATTATTATCGCTAGGACTATAATAGTTATACTTATTACTCCCAATATTATCAATATAACATGCATTATTACCCATATAATGCAGTTATTATCGCTATAACTGTAATAAATATACTTACTACTTTCATTATCATCAATATAACATGCATTATTACCCATATTATGCAGTTATTATCCATAGAACTATAATAAATATACTTATTACTTTTATTATTATCAATATAACATGCATTATTACCCATATTATGCAGTTATTATCGATAGAAGTATAATAAATATACTTATTACTTTTATTATTATCAATATAACATGCACTATTAGGCATATTGTACTATTATTATCGCTGGAACTGTAATAATTGTACTTATTACTCCCGATATTATCAATATAACATCCATTATTACCCAAATAATGCAGTTATTATCGCTAGAACTGTAATAAATATACTTACTACTTTCATTATCATCAATATAACATGCATTATTACCCATATTATGCAGTTATTATCCATAGAACTATAATAAATATACTTATTACTTTTATTATTATCAATATAACATGCATTATTACCCATATTATGCAGTTATTATCGATAGAAGTATAATAAATATACTTATTACTTTTATTATTATCAATATAACAGGCACTCTTAGCCATATTTTACTATTATTATCGCTAGAACTATAATAATTATACTTATTACTTTTATTATTATCAATATAACATGCACTATTAGGCATATTGTACTATTATTATCGCTGGAACTGTAATAATTGTACTTATTACTCCCGATATTATCAATATAACATCCATTATTACCCAAATAATGCAGTTATTATCGCTAGAACTGTAATAATTATACTTATTACTTATATTATTCTCAATATAACATGCATTATTACCCATATTATGCAGTTATAATCGCTAGAACTATAATAAATATAGTTACTACTTTTATTATCATCAATATAACATGCATTATTACCCATATTATGCAGTTATTATCGATAGAACTATAATAAATATACTTATTACATTTATTATTATCAATATAACATGCACTATTAGCCATATTTTACTATTATTATCGCTAGAATTATAATAATTATACTTATTACTTATATTATTGGCAATATAACGTGCATTATTACCCATATAATGCAGTTATTATCGCCAGAACTGTAATAATTATACTTATTACTTATATTATTATCAATATAACATGCATTATTACCCATATTATGCAGTTATTATCGCTAGAACTATAATAAATATACGTATTACTTTTATTATCATCAATATAACATGCATCATTACCCATATTATGCAGTTATTATCGATAGAACTGTAATACATATACTTATTACTTTTGTTATTATCAATAGAACATGCACTATTAGCCATATTTTACTATTATTATCGCTAGGACTATAATAGTTATACTTATTACTCCCAATATTATCAATATAACATGCATTATTACCCATATAATGCAGTTATTATCGCTATAACTGTAATAAATATACTTACTACTTTCATTATCATCAATATAACATGCATTATTACCCATATTATGCAGTTATTATCCATAGAACTATAATAAATATACTTATTACTTTTATTATTATCAATATAACATGCATTATTACCCATATTATGCAGTTATTATCGATAGAAGTATAATAAATATACTTATTACTTTTATTATTATCAATATAACATGCACTATTAGGCATATTGTACTATTATTATCGCTGGAACTGTAATAATTGTACTTATTACTCCCGATATTATCAATATAACATCCATTATTACCCAAATAATGCAGTTATTATCGCTAGAACTGTAATAAATATACTTACTACTTTCATTATCATCAATATAACATGCATTATTACCCATATTATGCTGTTATTATCCATAGAACTATAATAAATATACTTATTACTTTTATTATTATCAATATAACATGCATTATTACCCATATTATGCAGTTATTATCGATAGAAGTATAATAAATATACTTATTACTTTTATTATTATCAATATAACAGGCACTCTTAGCCATATTTTACTATTATTATCGCTAGAACTATAATAATTATACTTATTACTTTTATTATTATCAATATAACATGCACTATTAGGCATATTGTACTATTATTATCGCTGGAACTGTAATAATTGTACTTATTACTCCCGATATTATCAATATAACATCCATTATTACCCAAATAATGCAGTTATTATCGCTAGAACTGTAATAATTATACTTATTACTTATATTATTCTCAATATAACATGCATTATTACCCATATTATGCAGTTATAATCGCTAGAACTATAATAAATATAGTTACTACTTTTATTATCATCAATATAACATGCATTAATACCCATATTATGCAGTTATTATCGATAGAACTATAATAATTATACTTATTACTTATATTATTAGCAATATAACGTGCGTTATTACCCATATACTGCAGTTAATATCGCCAGAACTGTAATAATTATACTTATTACATATATTATTATCAATATAACATGCATTATTACCCATATTATGCAGTTATCATCGATAGAACTGTAATAAATATACTTATTACTTTTATTATTATCAATATAACATGCACTATTAGCCATATTTTACTATTATTATCGCAAGAACTATAATACTTATACTTACTACTCCCGATATTATCAATATAACGTGCATTATTCGCCATATTGTACTATTATTATCGCTAGAACTGCAATAATTATACTTATTACTCCCAATATTATCAATATAACATGCATTATGACCCATATAATGCAGTTATTATCGGTAGAACTGTAATAATTATACTTATTACTTATATTATTATCAATATAACATGCACTATTACCCATATTTTACGATTATCATCGCTAGAACTATAATAATTATACTTATTACTCCCGATATTATCAATATAACATGCATTATTACGCATATAATGCAGATATTATCGCTAGAACAGTAATAAATATACTTACAACTTTCATTATCATCAATATAACATGCATTATTACCCATATTATGCAGTTATTATCGATAGAACTGTAATAAATATACTGATTACTTTTATTATTATCAATATAACATGCACTATTATCCATATTGTACTATTATTATCGCTAGAACTATAACAATTATACTTATTACTCCCGATATTATCAATATAACATGCATTATTAGCCATATTGTACTATTATTATCGCTAGAACTATAATAATTATACTTATTACTCCCGATATTATCAATATAACATGCATTATTACCCATATAATGCAGTTATCATCGCCAGAACTATAATAATTATACTTATTACTTATATTATTAGCAATATAACGTGCGTTATTACCCATATAATGCAGTTATTATCGCCAGAACTGTAATAATTATACTTATTACTTATATTATTAGCAATATAACGTGCATTATTACCCATATTATGCAGTTATTATCGATAGAACTGTAATAAATATACTGATTACTTTTATTATTATCAATATAACATGCACTATTATCCATATTGTACTATTATTATCGCTAGAACTATAATAATTATACTTATTACTCCCGGTATTATCAATATAACATGCATTATTAGCCATATTGTGCTAGTATTATCGCTAGAACTAAAATAATTATACTTATTACTCCCGATATTATCAATAGAACATGCAGTATTAGCCAT